>OY776113.1:28862957-30144222 GCA_963675035.1 Allygus modestus | reverse complement strand
TCTCTCTCTCTCTCTCTCTCTCTCTCTCTCTCTCTCAATGATTTTAGGCACTAGTCGACTTTTGAATTTTGTAAACGCTGAAAATGTACCTGAAGTGATAATTGATAACTCAAACTTAGAATATGAGACTTCTTTCAAGAATCTTGGTTTAAGAATTATGAACAATTTATCATGGTTAGATCAGGTTAATTATATTCATAAAAAAGTGTACCAATGTATACATCAGTTTAAACGTTTGTGTTTCAATCCTCCTGAAAAAGTTAGGAAAATGTTAATATCAACCTTAGTGTTTCCTATGTTTGATTACGCCAGTGCAGCTTTTTGTGATATCAATAATACACTGGTAAGTAAACTTCAAAGAGCTGAGAATACTTGTGTTAGGTATATCTTCAAAATTACGATTACATGAACATGTAACTCTATATCATAAACGGTTAGGTGTGTTAAAAATTACTGACATTTTTGTAATTTTTTCCTTACAAATTATCTTTACAATTTTCAATAAATATAGATTTTCCCCCAGAAATACTACCTTTTTATCTAGACTGTAAAAGCATATAACATAGTATTTTGAATTGTGTTTTTATTTCTAATGGTTCTAGAAAAAATAAGTGAATAAAATCTGCCGGCCTGCCGTGCTAAATTTGTACTTTGTCAATTAGTTGTAGTCTATTGTTATGGGGAATCAATTAAGTTCCACATTTAAGGTAGCTAAGCATATTTTTTAATTGTTTGTTATAAGTGAGACCTTTGGCACTCTTACGAATATTCAACGGCCTGCATAATGCTAGCAGTGGCCCAGTACTGTGACGTGGTGAAATTGAATTCTTCAAGCTGTTCCGGTTGTTTAAAATAAAATGGGATCAAATATAAAAAATTCTAAGTTAACAATTAATACTAAAGCCCCAGTGGTCGAAATTCGGTAAAAAATTATGACATATGATCTCCTTTTTGTGAATGTTTTATATATCACCCACAAATTTATGTATAGTTATGTTTTTTATACAGGGAAACAGCTGTAAAGTTTTATAGATCTCTGAATCTCTGAACTCCTCTAACTTTATAACGCCTCTTTGCGATGATTATGGTACATTTACCTGCCGATGTTATCTTATACTGCACAAACTCACACCAGCGTATATTAGACTCTCTCTCATTAAGATTGTCAATAACAAATATACTGCACATTCAATACCCCGTCGCAGCAAACCTGCATACTCATAAGTTACAAGTTTCATAAAAATACATTCACAAATAATCTATATGTTACATAATTATTTTATTCCCCATAAGAATAACATTTAGGCAGTGTACGCAGGTTTGCTGCAACAAGGAACACAAAATATTGGGGTTTTATGTAAATAACAATTGAACTCAATCAAAACTAGGTAAAGCCACATACAAAGTTGCATCAACATTCATTCATGATTAAGCAAAATATAAATTGTTACTTAATCTCCATAAGAATAACAACGTACATCGTACTGTGTTTAGCACTTTTAATATATTGATAATCAGTTGACATAGAGCAATAATTCAAAACACTAAATAGTTTATTTTAATAAGCTGAATTCAATTATGGATAGTAAAATCTGATTTTTAAAAGATTACACTAATTTGAAGAAAATTAGAAAACCTCATTTTTTTGTACAAAACCCCCACAATAATCCCTCGGATTGGGCGATCTGCCTGGTTTTCGAACTTAGTCGAACATTTTGCTTTAAACATGTATTGAGGTAAATGTATAAATATTATACATACTGTTTTAAGAATAATGGTTTTACGAAAAGTGATCATGGATCCGGGCCTAGGTTCGATAATAACTTCTTCCCAAGGGGGAATTTCGTTAAAACTGGGGAAATTGGCACAAGCAACCAATATATCCGGAGGAGCACCTGGTTATTTGATTAAGGTTAGCATTTGTTAAAAGAATTAATTTATTAAGTAAATGTGTTAAAGATTAAAAATAGTAACCGATAATGGCTGTTATTTGGAAAACGTGTGCTATCAGCTCTTCTATGTCAAAATTATATGATGGACTCAATTCAGGACAGAATGTCACCGGTTTATTTTTAGATATTAAAAAAGCTTTTGATACTGTCGATCATGAAATACTTCTTGCTCAAATGTTCAATTGTGGAATAAGAGGAGTCGCACACAAATGGTTCAAAAGCTACCTAACAGGGCGAAAACAGTGTGTCAGAATTAATGGGGTGCTTGGTGAAATGGGTGAAATTTTATATGGGGTTCCTCAAGGATCAGTTTTAGGAGCAATTTTATTTTTAATATACATAAATGATCTTTGTGGTGCATCCTTTAAAGGTAAATTAACTTCATTTGCTGATGACACTGTCCTTTGTTATGTGGGCAACAACTTGGAGGCAATTAGAAGTGACATAAATACAGATTTGCTGAGACTCAAATTCTGGTTTGTCAATAATCACATGCTTTTAAGTACTGAGAAAACCAAATTTATTAATTTCAATTTAAGAAAAGATGTCAAATTTTCAGGTCCCATAAATTATAGATGTGTAAATTGTCTCAGAAAACATGCTCCTTGTACAATTAATTGCGAAAACATTCAGAAAGTGGATTCTATTAAGTATTTGGGAATTTTTCTTGATAGGGAAGTAAACTGGAATATTCACATGTCAAAATTGAAATAAACTTTAAATGGTGTTTTGAGGTATTTTTATTTTTTAAAAGATATGTGTCCAGAAAATGTATAACGTTCCCTGTACTTTTCCTTAGTTGAAAGAAGACTGGAATATGGGCTTATTTGTTACGGTGGGAATTATCTTTCAAATTTAGAAGCAATTTATGTACAGCAAAAACATTTTGTTGGATTAATAACTAGGAGAAGCCAAAGAGACAGTTCAAGACCTTTGTTTTTATCATTAAAAATTCTGACCTTAAGGTATCTGTTTGTATATAAGGTCTTAAAAAGTTTTTATGATAAAAGTGGAAATCTCCCCCAAAATACTGACTCCTATCGAAGTGTATAAAACCTTTTTTCAGTTATTGTTTGTTTTTTCCACAAGACAGTATATTTTAGTCATAGTTCAACTTTTGTTTTTGACATGTTCTAATGCAATTTAGAGATTGATTTTAAGATAATTTTGTTAAGTATTTAGATGTAACACATTCCATAGCGTACTCATTTAATTTTTCTTTGAGCGTATTTTATTTTATTATACCTTTTTGTTGGAACCTCTAAAACAGGCTTAGCCTTTAGAGGCCCTATTTTTCTCAGAATGTACGTGATATTGTTTTGTTTTGTGTTTGTTAATATATCTTTAGTTTTACTATATTTTTTCAGGAACAAAGATGGTCAGTTCTGGCAGGACAATAAGTGATATTGTGTTTAAATTATGAACTGTGGACTGAGAGCAAGAAAATTAATGTTTATTTATTTTATTTATTTTGTTTTACAACATGGACGCTGCTTCGTTTCCTGGTCACGAGGTCTTCGCCAGCAGAATCTATATATTAATTTACTTACATCGTCAAAATTTTAGTAATTATCATTACACAACTCATCTGTTTCTCGGTAAATATTTTTTGCTGTATAATTAATAACAATATTTTCCAGTTATATCAATTGAATGCAATTAACATAAACAATATAAACAAAATTAACATGTACCATCTGAAATCACCACGATAGTGATTTGATCTTGCGGCAACAACGGGAACTACGTGGAGATGAACTGCATTGCCGACTGTGTTCTTGGCGCGTTTTTCAAATTAAGAGGGCTCTAAACCTTCCAATGCATATATATGGCTATCACTACTACCTACAGCCACTTACCAAGTTTCACAAAAATACATTCATTAATAAGTGATATATATCATTTGATTTATTCTCTATAAGAATAACATTATAATTGAGTACGCAGGTTTGCTGCAACAAAGAAGATATGTGTTTTTTTGCTATTATCAATATAACTCAACCTGGTGAAGCTACATACCAAGTTTTATTAATTTAGGTTCATAACTAAGGTTCATTACATACATATAAATTTGAACGAATAGTGTTTTTGGCATCTGGGGACCTCAAAACAAAAAGTTATCATGGTCTCGGGCTTAAGTCTTACCATGAGACCTACGGTAATAGCTTCTTCCCTATATGGGAAATTCGCTAAAAGAGTCCCTGGACCAAAAATACTAAACAATTTTGTCTGGTCAAAAGAATGTTTTTTCATTCACACAAAACCGTAGACCTTACAAGTAACGATCGGAAGGGGCGCCAAAATCGGATGGGGGCGCATCATATTTCCTCCCTTATTACATATAATAACAATTAATATTAAACTCGAATCATTACAACTTCAATTAAAGATGAAACCCCAGTTGAATACTCTCCAATCCCCAAACCATATTTTTCCTCACCTAGGAAGTACGTTAAAATAAACGAAGAGAGCCGGTTAAAACAATTAGTTGCATCATGTAACTTGATATTTTAACATTGCAATTTTCTTTCAAAGTATTGCAAGTTTTATCCTGCACACTCTCAATACGGTACCAATCAGAATACCCTGAAGTTGTCACAAATCGATAAAGGTCAAAACAACTTCTCAATCTGGAATTGAGGGGAGCGGAGGATTTGTTATCTGATATGTAAATTTAATGTTTAAGTATAATGAAGGTGCAACATGGTGAATACACAACTTTCTTCCCAATAATGCCTTTCAACAACTTAAAAATACTAATATACAAAAATTAACAAAATCAGCCGGGTTAATAATACATATTTACAATTTATTTATTTTACAACTACGGATTACGCACTCCACCCGCACCCCGCGACCCGTCATTTGCGCCTAGCGTTTCCCCCCACCCCCCCCCCCCCAAAAAAAAGGTGCCGCGCCGTGCTGGAGCACGGCTCGCACTGCCCTAAAGCCGGTACTGATTATTACCATTTTATTTTAATTGATATAATTTTCCTTTTTATTACTGAAATGTCTTTAATTCCAAACGAAGTAGTTTGTATCTTAGTGCCAATTTTTATCTTTGAAACCATAAACTATAACCAATTCAATGTTTATTAGTGATTGTTACATCGGGCTACTTTTCATGTTTTTATTAACAGTTTAAATGTTGCAGTCTAACCTAATCCCAGAAATTCTGTAGCATATTACAGTACACTGTATACATACAAAACCTATGTGCAATACAGTCGGGTTTTTACTTTACAACTTGTTTTTCTTCATCCCTTATACAACATGATTGATAACTATTTATCTGAGTAATGATTCCATAATATTACACAATTACAACGTTTAAATGTTGTGTATTATTCCGAAATTAAGTTATATAATATCTTAAGTTTTTACAACTATTATTTATATAATACAATTTCACAATTATTATTTGTTCTTGGATCTATTCTTAATCTTTAAATAATCTCACATGTTTTATCATAGAGGGTACATTTTATATCCTATGGACATTTATATTGACAATTACGTAAGAACTACATGAATTTTCTATGCATTCATACATTTTAATAATATATATTAATTGTTTATACATTTGTTATCCATGCAAAATGGTCGTGACAAACATTTTGAGTTTGGGGCTAAATCCAAAGTGAGATTCTCAAAGAGAATTTTAAAGGAATATAGAAGCAGTGAGGTGACAGCCAATACATCAGCCCGCCTCCTGCCACTGGCGGCATCGGGAGTTATTGTTCGTTCAACTTCCCCACGAATCCATGGATTCCCTTTCGGTTGGCAGTAATGCGAAAAACCGGTTTAGAGGGTGGCTCGCCTAGCGCGGCCACTTGTGAAAATTGAAACTACATGGAGCTTTGTGGGACACAGATCGTTGTACTCCACTGTGGCCACGGACCTTTGGAGCCACCTTAAGTGGACCACACTGCTTTTGCATACGCTTGTCTGTCGGGGAATAAAGGGAAAAGCTCTTACTTGGATTTCTTATAAATAATGGATCTTGGTCAAACTGTAAATACCTATTCATGGTTGAATAGCCTCCAAAGATAATCACTAAAGTAAGATTTATCCGTTTTCAGGTTTAAACAATCCAAACGGACGACCGCGGTTTCGGAAGTCAAAATACTTAATCATCAAGTAGAATTCAATAGAAAAGTTCACATTTAGTTTGTCGTCAAAGGATAAGATGTTCACAAAACACTAAAACACACTACAATGCGAACGAGAAAACATTTCAACAAAGGTCACTGACGCGTACCGGCCGATAAATGATCTCGCCGTCGGCGTCGTCCGTTTGGATGGTAAATGATCGCACCGTCGGCGTCGGCGTCGTCCGTTTGGATTTTTTAAAGCTGAATACGGAGGTAAAGTGTTCTTATTTTATTTTAGATGATTTTTCTATTGCCATTTGGTTTTAACACTAGTCTCAAGAGATGAAAATCATAATAGGAGTCCCTTGAGGCTCTGTCTTGTGTCCAGAACGGTTTTACTTTTTATTAATGGCATTTAAAATAGTGTTGACAAAGGCAATATGAGGTTATTTGTAGACGATACTTCCTTCGGTATTTCAAATACTGATGCGAAAAACTGGAAGATGATATTTTCGTACAAGAAAATTATTGCTACAGTGGTTTAACAGAAACAAACTTGACGTAAATATTGGAAAAACTAACATATTTGATTTCCATCTACGATCAAGGCTCCATAAAGCAGATGTCTTAAACACACTCATGGTAAAATAGAGCCAAGCACTTGTTTTGAAACAAATTGATTAGGTTTAGTTATTGATTCAAAATTAAAATAAGTAGTTGCACAAAAAGAAAAAACCCAAGTGGTTGCATTGTCTTATTCAGGAGATTGTCTGTCTTTGGAACAAATAAATCCTTATCCTTGCTGTGTGTTTATACCCTTATACGTCATAATGCTTTACCAACTTGGGGATCTGAGAAGAAGAATTGTAGAACGAAAAGAGTACTTAATCTCCAAAAGAAAGCTATTAGAATGATATTTTGTCTAATGCAGTTCCAATCATGCAGAGGTATCTTTAAAGATAATACTGTAACATATTAACATTGCCAAGTTTATAAATCTTAGAATCGCTGATCTTTGTTAAAAAAATCTCCGCCTTTTCCCGAAACAAACTTAAAAATCCGAAATCAGTGAAACTTCCAAGCCACAAAACATCCTTCTTCTAAGACCAGTGTTTATACTTTATAATAACCTACCTGTTCACTTGAAATAAATCAGCAGTACTACTTAGTTCAAGAACAGTTTAAAATACGTTTAATTACGTGTTTCTGATTAAACACGAAATATGATATATCTATTTTTGTGTTATATACATTATCTATGTATATTATAAAATTCAATATTTTTCTCATAATTTTTTTTAATTTTGTAAATAAAAACTAAAAATCGGAACTTCACGCGGTACTTTGGTATTATACGGATGCCACCCTTATGCAGCGCGCTGCGGCAGTTATGCTAGGATGGGTTATCATAAAAATGATTGTAGGACTTTCCTTGTTTTGTTACGAATCGAATGATACCTGATGAGTCATACTTCCGGCCGCCAAACCCCCTCCAAATAGGCCAAGGTCAGGTCGTTGACCGGAGCGCGCGCATCACCTGTCACCGCCTGTATCTGGGTCAGTGTCATGAGTGATTTATTGCCGTGCACTACGTTACATTTGTTTTCATAATGAGTGACGTTCTTTTGGTGTGGGATTTACCCCGAAATGAAGAGGAAACCGTACGTATTTTTATGATAACCCATCCTAACATAACTGCCGCAGCGCGCTGTATATTTTGCGGAGTACATGTGGCGATCGGGTGTGGCTGCTAGCGGCGGCGACGCATTCAACACGATCCTAGCGGACATCGCTGCCTTTTGGGAGGCACAACACAAAGACCGCTCATCAGAATGATGTAAAATTTTTACAGTAAGTCAGTAAAAGTACGTTTTTTCGAATTATGTAGTTATCCTTTGTATGCGGTAAAAATTAACCTCCAAAAATAGTGGCATCCGTATAATACCAAAGTATCCTTCACGCTTTAGCGCCTTTATTTTTCACTCGATTATCCCGCATTACACAAATGTCATGCAGTTTGCATCGTCAGGCGCTTTAACCGACCTCGGATGGTCCGAGTCCTTACTTGTGGTTGTTATTGACTACGTTTCCGGTACGCTACTCCATTCGGGTCTTCTCCTGTCGATGACTCATCACTTGCTACTGGAAGCTCACAAAGCTCACTCTTGTATTAGCACATAAACGTTAACTCATATTACCATAATTGTTCACTATAAAGGCGGAATACATGATTCATGCCCACCTCATGGAAAACCGGATTTTTCAAAATCCGGACCGGCTGTCCGCCACGTTAGTCCGTATTTATGAGAGTCTACTGTGTATCACATTTGATTTATTCTCCAGTTAGGGCTGAGTACGCATGTTTGCTGCACAAGGAAGGCAATAAACGTGCAACTATTAAGATAACTCAGCTAGGTGAAGTTGCATACAAAGTTGTATTAATTTAGGTTCATAAATTAAGGGAGATATCAAAACTTGAATTATTCTCCATAAGAATGACGTTAGGGCATTCATAAATAATCAAGATATCACATTTTTTGCGAATTTCCCCTATAGGGAAGAAGCTATTACCGTAGGTCTCATGGTAAGACTTAAGCCCGAGACCATGATAACTTTTCATTTTGAGGTCCCCAGATGCCAAAAACACCATTCGTTCAAATGTTTATATATGTGTGTGTGTGTGTGTGTGTGTCCGTAAGCACGATAACTCTTGAACGAGTTCGAAAACCAGATGAATCGCACCATCCGAAGGGGGGTTTTTGGGGGGTTTTGTACCCCAAAAATGTGTTTTTTGGGGTTTTCACATTTAATTTTAATTTAAACCAAATTTTAATTTATACCATTGAATTCAGCTTAAAAAAACAAACAATTTGGTATTTTGATCATTGCTCTACGTCAATTGGTTACCGAGATATTGAAAGTACTAAACACAGTACGTTGTCTAATGTTATTCTTATGGAGAAAAAGAAAAATTGTATATCTCGCTTGTTTATGAACATAAACTGGCGAAATTTGGTATATGGCTTGATCTGGTTATGGTTTATTGTTGTTTGCACACAAAAAACAATTTTTCGCTTATGGCTCCTGTAGCAGCAAACCTAGGTACTTGGTCCCCATGTTATTCTTATGGAAAATACTTAAAATGTTATATATCGCTTATTTATGAATGTATATGGATGAAACTCGGTATGTGACTTCACTAAGATGAGTTCTATTGATATTTGCATAAAACCCATTATTTTGTGTGCCTTGTTGCAGCAAACCTGCGTACTCATCCCCAATGTTATTCTTATGGAGGATAATTAATATTTTAAATATCGCTTGTTTGTGAATACATTTCTTATGAATCCTGTTAAGTGTTATAATGTGTTATGTTATATATTCATTGGAAATTCGCTGAGTATGCAGGTTTGCTGCGACGGGGGTATTTTTGTATTTTTTCACTATATTCTCAATGTATGAGTTCATGATAACAACTAATATTTTTTTGTAATGGTCTGTGTATTGTTTATTTTTTGATTATATTTCACTTTTCGAATTTAAATTGATTCATATATAAACTGTATTTATATTTACTACCTCATATTTATTCCATATTGCAATTTGAAGGACTTGCCCGTTAAAGAAAGAGTATATTTAATTAGATCAAACTTTAGGTTAGCCACATGAACTGCATTACCAACTAACAAAGGTACAGTAATTCCTCTCGAATCCGCAAGGTAGTGTTAGCGACCAATAATTTACTTTTTCTTTCACCTACTGTGTAAAGTCGAATTTTACTCCTTGTAATGAACGAGTAAAGTGCTACTTTGTATCCCCGAAATAGAATCAGCTGATATTTCCCTTCAATAATAATTAACGCTGCAGCTGATCGGGATCGGATCAGCTGATTGATATTTCGCTCCAGCTGCAAATAACGGTCCGAGTTCCGAGGTTAGTTATTACGCATTACGCTACCAAAATGGACAGCGATTGTGAATGTGAATACTTATCGATACTTGTGGATTTTGGGGTGTGGGAAAAATGTTGTATGTATTACGGGAGTAAAGTACATTGTCTCCCTCGGGAAAATTGTCGCCCCGTTGGCGTGCGGCGGCGTCGGGCGCCAACAATTTCCTTTAGGGAGACAAAGTTCAAGGTTCCACTTTACTCCCTTAATACACAAATAACTATTTTTACGTGAACTGCATTACCGACTAACAAATGTAGTTCCTTACATTTCCGCAAGGTAGCGTTAGCGACCGCGATCCTTTCGTTTCTATGAAATAAAATAGTGTATAATATCACAAATTCCCGGTTATTGTTCTAATCCAATATACAGTATCACAAGATTAGAGCTAATTAAAGTTTGACTGGCAGATGAAAGACTTTTATTGGACTCTTATGACTTATTCCGAAGAGGTTTTACCACCCTAGTTTTTACCATTTTATTTTTTACCTAGTGAATCCAAAAGGTATTTTTTTTATCACAAATAAAAATCTTGTGAGTGGATGTCTGAAGTTGTACCTGTATAATATTCGTAGAATCAAAATAGATCCCCCCCTTAACTTTTACCAAAATTTGTAATTAACTAAATAGGGACATAAATGATTGTCAACTTTCACCCCCCCCCCCCCCCACTATAGGTGCTGTTTGCCTTACATGCTGGCACAACCTGGAAAAAATTTGTTAAAATACTCCATAGAAAAATACAATCCCTATGGCAGTTCTCTTCCATGTACCTATGGATCATTGGATCATTCATGTACCTACTGACTTTAGTTGACAGTAGGAGCTGCTTTTTTCAGGGCAACGTTTGCTCACCTCACTGCTCATACAAAGTAACTCTTGTGATGTTAATTGCTAACAGTATAGCTCGTCAATGGGTTATCCTGAATCATTGATCCGATGCTAAGTAAAGGGGAAAAATACCTTGCTGACCTAATTAACAGAATTTTGATAACATTAATAGTAGTTTATCTAAAAAATAATTTGTTGCGGTGAACTCAAATCACAGCACTTCATAGTGTTAAACCAGATTGTATTTTTCTCAATAAATATTGTTTATTTTTCAAAGTCGTATATGTAACATACGAACAAAAAAACAAAGCTAATGAATTAATCTAAAATACATTACATCATTATTATCCCTATTACAATATCCCTTAAATTATATATCACAATGAAAATAAACATATTTACACACAGCTTAGTTCTACTTTGTAAGAAAATATTAAATATAGATCAGAATAACCGCTATATAAAACTACTTTAATTTGATTTATATACCTTTCCTAAGGCAAAAATATGTCTTATGGAATAAATTATTTATCATGAGACTATCAAAGATTTAACACTTTTGACTAGCATCGAGCTGCATATAAATTTATTTTCAATCTTATTTATTTATTGCCGGGTTTTCTTATGCACTAGGTGTACTCTCACTCTCACTTATTGGTCTAAATGGAAGTTTATTGCTTATAAAGTTCAAAACAAAAGTCTTGACAGAGTCTTCGGTGATTTCCGCGCCATACTCCATGACACTGAACCTGTTCAGGGGGAAGTCTATGGCCGTTAGTAGAGGAGACGCGTCCTCGAGCTTGGTGAACGACCGGAGACTCTCGCTGGCTTCATTCTGCAACCAATATTAGTTTGTACAGCGAATGTACAATATATCACAATCAGTACTAATTAGTAATTTTATCATAGTAATAATTAGTCAGTAATGGGATCAAGATTGATTCAGGAACCGATATTTTACCTTTTATTGATGATATGTGCCTCCTGAATCGAGATGATTGAACATAACAGGTCGCTAACCTAAATCCGTTGTCAATTCTATGATTTACACACGATGACTCGAGTTTCAACCTTAAAAGTTCATTATCAAACTCCTGATGTCAAACTATTTCACTCCATAATAAAGGTCGTCATTGCTTTAAATAACATAAAAGAACACACAACATACTTAAAACAGTATTAGGCAAATCAAATCAAATCAAATCAAAATATCTTTATTTGTTTATGCACAAAGGAGTACATGTAAATAGTGTCATAAAAGTAACAACATTTTATAAACATTAAATTTACAATAGGTACCAATAATTAAATGAATGCAATACAAAAATGGAAAATAAGGCACATAAAAAATATAATTTGATAATGTTAAAGTCAATCAATTAAGGTTAAAATAAACCAAGCTGAATTAAACTTAATAACAAGTATTATCTTAATAATATAAAGAATAATAATTAATCCAGAAATAATATAACTTAATGGTGTTGAAGATTCAAATCATCCAATGAATATAGTGACATGTCTATTAAGTAGTTTTTTAATTTTAAGGAAAATTTTGAAAATGGTACAGTTTTTAATATGTGATCTGGAATAGATTTCTTAAAAATGTTGCCTATGTAACTAGGTTTTTTTCTGAACAATTCCAAACGACGTGGCTCATTTCTATAATGGTTTCTAGTGTTATACGCATATGTGTCAGGATTATCATGTTCCAGATTTTTAACATATTTAACTGTCTCATATACATACAGATCAAAAACTGTAAAAATTCCTAACTGTTTAAAATGTTTTTTTACTGAGTCCCTGGATTTTAGGCCTAACATTATACGAAGAGCTTTTTTTTGTAATATCAGAATTTTGTTAAGATTTTTCCTTGTAGTTCCCCCATACAGGACAATGCCGTATGCTATGTGGGAGTGAATTAATGCATAATAAATTATTTTCAAGTTATCTAAACTGCAAATCTGGGACATTCTCTTCAGGCACAATAAAACAATACTTTATCATTATAATATTTTATTATTACAGTTAAGTTTGATAGATTCACAACACTAAGTTATCCCTACAAATAGATCGGGGCAATACAAATTTTAAAAATATAAAAATTGGCAAAAATTAGATTTATACTTCTGCAATGCCTATCACTGTCAGATAGACTATCGCTAAACGAAGTGTAATTTTAAAATGTCTCACTCTACATTTTAAGTTCCATTTTTTACTTATTTTGTTTCTTGAACCACAATTAATTGCCTGTTGTTATAAAGTGATAGTGATCTACTGTTGAGGCACCGTAACGGCATTGATCACCGCTCGTGAACAGTGTCCGTATTTTAGGTGCCAGCTGGGATCGAACTCGCACCCGACCATATCTGGCTTGTGAGGCCAGCACTCTACCTCTGAGCTGCTGTGTTTGCAGACTTGGAGTAGAATGGATACCCATATCCATGTATTAACCATGATATGTCATATCATATCATGGATATGGACATGTCATATCCATGTGATATCTAGCCATGTATTAACTGTAGAGTCTAGATTATAAAGATAGTGCATCTTTTATGTGACACTCTGTATATCCACTGAAGAGACAAATTTTAGGAAGTAAATTAAATGTTGTTTGTCATGACCAAAGATGATCCAAATACACACTGTTATTAATATCCCTGGGATCGAGTCTTTAACTCTTGAACTTGAGTTCAAGGCCCTAATGTCAAGTCAGCAAGACACACCCAGACGATCCGTTAGCATGTGAGAATTCCAAAGCATTCCAAAGATCTTGGGTTTTAAGTTGCAAAGAAGACTATTTCAAAATCAAAATATTACATTCTATACTGCATTTTTTGTATACCATTCTATTTACAGAGTGGCCCAAAGTAGGTACCTGATCCCGACACTTTCACACTCAGTAATATGTAACTATATATGTAATTAAATATATAAATATGTAAATGTATACCTACTTTTGGGCCACTCCGTACATTACTTAATGTACCAACTTTTATCAATCTACTGAAATGTTTTTCATACAGACCTCCACAGCAACAAAGAAAAGTAACTCATAGTCAAGATGGAGGGATCGTGAAGCCATCCATTCTGCAACTGGTAGTAAAACCGCCTCCCCAAACTCCAAATCTTCATCTTCGTCTCCATCTGAAAACCAACTTTATTATTCTTCTCAGGTCAGTGACATTGTTGTTTGTTTATTTACCGTCAGTAAGTTTTAAACTTATTTAATTATCTCATACAAAAATATCCAGCTAACATGTTGATATAATTAACTATAATTTTTTAATTTACGCTAATTCCAAGTTCCCAGGTATCGTTCTGATAATTTCTTATTCCTGTCTGATATTAGTACTCGTGTTAGTCGCAGGGGCTCTCGACTTCTAACAATTCCTATTCACCGAAATACTATCTTCAATAAATCGTTTGTCGTGTCCTTTTATTTGAGAATCAAAGTGAGAGCTGAATTTTAAATTAATATCAATTTTGACATTCAGAAACTTTACAACTGAACATTGTATGATTTCTTCATCGGCAACAAACCATGAAATATGTTCAGATATTTTACTGTGATTAATTCCAAACTTCAAAACTTTTGTTGAATAATAAATGCATCCTAAATATTTAGAATTGTAATATAATGTTACATGGACAGTTTTTATTAAAATTGAAACTGTAGTAAAAGAAGAGAAAATATGCAAATAAAACTTCTTAATGCCCCTCCCTCATCTGATACCCAAATGATAGGACCAAGGGGTTTGACCATTTCTAATCATAAATGTGACCGCTTTACTAATAATAAACATCCCACTTTCCTAATAAAGTAGGTATTATATATTAACAAGCTCCACCCAACATGCGCCATCGGTTGGGATGTGATTTTTGTACTGTACGACTTTCACACTGGTCCACACCAGCTTCCAGATTGACATTGGGTACAGCAAATCAAGAGGTGTATTATGTGGGTAGTCCTTTGGCCAGCCATTATGACAAACTTCCTTTTCACATTGGTACTGTCATTGCAGACAGCAGGGATGGAACGTCTTCCCTATAACCTCAGCTGGTGAACATGGATACATTAATGACAAGCTTCCCTTCCACCTTGGTCTCTCCATGATTTTTAATAGCAGGGAATGGAATGCTTCCCTATGACCGTAGTCCCCAGTTGGTAAACATGGATACATTAATGACAAGCTTCCCTTCCACCTTGGTCTCTCCATGATTTTTAATAGCAGGGAATGGAATGCTTCCCTATGACCGTAGTCCTCAGTTGGTAAACATGGATACATTAATGACAAGCTTCCCTTTCACCTTGGTCTCTCCATGATTGTAGACAACAGGGATGGAACATCTTCCCTATGACCTCAGCTGGTAAACATGGATACCTTGTCAGTTAAGCTGAGAAGACAGGAAAGACTGTCTGTTTGGACTGGTAAGTAGCCGTCCCACAAGTCATGCGAGTTTGTCCTCTAAAAGTTCAACTGGCAGCTCTATCCCGTCCTACCTTTTCCATCCCTGCTAGTTTTTCCATTGCGGTGACCTGCGCAAACTCCATTTGGAATACATGCCTAAGAACTCTCCCGGGGTTACGTAATTCACTAATCTGACATATAACATCCAGAGACGCCAGAGATGAACGCCAGAGATGAAAGTTTCATATAGGAAACCGAATATTAGAGAGTAATTCATTGTGGAAAACTATCACATCCTGGTTGTATATTTAACTCTTTACTGCCTAATTTAAAATATGCACTCTGTAATTTTAATAAAATACTGTCATTTTAACCAACCTACAAACAGCACCACTGCCGGGGAATCGTACAGGAGTTCTGCAAGCCTGTCTGTTAGGATGTTGACCATTCGCTGCCTCCATGGAAAACACTGTAAATAAATAGCTTATAAATATTTATTTTGATTGTCCACTTGAGTCTCGCTAACCAGCGTTAATTAGATTTGAAATATGTTCCTACTAAATATTTTAAATTATCAGGAATGTTACATTTTCATTGTACAAATTTATTCAAATAGTAATATTACTTCGTGAATTGATATCTTCCACAGAAATGTTCATAATCAACGTAAATGATGTTATATTACAAAACAGCATTGAACAAGCATTGGATACCGCAGTGTACATTACATGACCACGTCCCTCTATTGGCTCTCCCGCCATTTTAAAACGAAACTGAATCATGCTACCACCTTAATTGGTCACTGAGTGTTTCCTAATGAAGGGAAGTTAAGTTCAGAATGCTAGGAATCAAAAAATATTTAAGGATAGCTAGACATTTTGATGGTAGTTAAGATTTTCCTAGGAAGTTTGTAAGGGAGAAGGAGGGGGGGGTTGTTTGTTGTAGACTTGAAAACCATCACAACGGTGAACTAAATGTCGTCACAGAACTGCTTTGGTAATAAAATAATGATAACACATAAACTTAAAAACAGCTGACATCTCGAACAGTGAAAGTTAATTAAACACTGTATCTATATAAAATGAACACCATTGCGCAAAATAAATTATTGGTAAATTTTACAATGTTGTAGAAAACATCTAAGATGGCCTTCACTAACCTTTCATACAAAATTTACCTTCAAATTTTCAGTTAATTTCAAGTTTTCAATTTAAAATGTAATGCACCTTAATTTTCAAAAATTGTATTTACTCCATATGGTATTTATTTATGAGTTATATTTCCCGGATATGTTACCTCCCCCTCAGGATCTTCTTTCACTTCACTCCTGCCGTCTTCAGTAATGATGGTTCCATCAGGATCCAACAGGACGAGGGTGGGAATACCATGAACGTCCAGGGTAGAGGCGAGCTCCTTGGAGTAAGAGCTCTTGTAAGGCAAAGCAGTCCAAGGCATTGTCGAGAGATAGCTCTCAAAAGATTCTTCGCTCCTGGTATTAAAATAAAAGATGAGTGTTAATTGAAAATATCTCTACATTTATGATAGTAAGAGAAGTGTTTATAATTTAAAAGATTACTAATCAAAACCCCATTGATCATTGCCATTACAAACTCATGCAGGGGGTTGGGGTTGTACAAATGTTGCTAGCACGTGACACGTGCTTACACTTTGCAATTGTCGTATTTAAGAAGATGGATTCAGTAAGATTAAATCACCAGGAACTTATTTTACTACTTCAAATGGAGAATGGAGTGGATTTGTCTTGAGAGATTAATTTTATACCACGGTTAGTAAATTAACTTAAGATATTTAGACACAAACAATTTTATGCTGTTGTCTAGTAGCAAACTCAAACATGGATTACCACTCAAGAGACCTATAAGGTTCTGAGCTAAGGTCTCACGCAACCTAAAATCTGTTCTAGGTATATAAGTTTCTTGTCATGTTAGTGGTGTTATTATTTTCGTAGACACCTTGGCCAGGTTGTCTTTCAAAGTTTAGTCGTTTGATTCCCCCCCCCCCCTAATCGAAATTGATCAGGATTTACTACTCACATAAGGGGGCCTCTACTTTAAAAATAAATATTGATTAAAAAACTCAGAAAAATCTTGTTTGAAAGGATTATTAATTCAGAAAATAATTAAATATGTCTTTTAGGGTTATGCTCACTTACCCTGGTTCACAATTTGTGGCTGAGTAGGAGGAGAGCATTCTTAAAACAAATAATTGGTGTGGAAGTTGCCTGTGCAGTTGTGTATCCACTACTGTCACAGTTGTAATTTATCACAAATACTGTTTATATATATATACTATAAATTGATGATCGGAATGATTCATAACTAAGTAATTTCTTTGGTTCTCACATTAGTTTAAAGTGACTGTCACATGACTTACCAGGAAAAACCATATTGAGGGGTTAACATACTTACAAAAGACAACCACGAATTAATATGATCAGATAATTAATAACGTATTTACCAAGTAATTTTGACCCATTTTTTTCTTTTTTGTAACTTAGCTCATATCTACATGTATTTTCCTCTATAGGATGTCAAACTGGAGGGGGTTTTTGTATTATTAGTGCTTTTTTACATTTCTGTAAAATCTTTTGAAATATTAGGAGATTTTATTCAAATTGTGTAATATTATATGCTATTATACAAATTATGGAACTTTTACAACTAATTGAAACCTTTTTTTAAGCAAGGTTAACTTTTACGAAATACTCTATGAATAATAACTTGAGTTAAGTGATTATTTTTCATTCAATTAATTATTAAAGGGATAACCTTACTGCTAACTTCACACAAACCTGTCTGAACTGATGAAAATCACTTCAAACTTGTGTCCTCGAGCTTTGATTTGGCGATAGCACTCAACGAGCTGAGGTGTGAAAGCCTTACATGGGGGACACTGTAACAAAATACTCAGATACATAAAAAAAACTAATCCAACTTATTAAACACCCCCGCAGCAGTAAACCTGTGTACTCAGCGAATTTACGATGCATATGTATGTATCTTAATACCACATAAAGCCACATACTATGGTTTCATCAATATATATTCATAAATAAACGATTTATGACATTTTTATTATTCTCCATGAGGATAACATGGCGGCTGAGTATGCAGGTTTCCTGAAGCAAAGAACACAAAAAATGGGCTTTTATACAAATATCAATATAACTCAAGTAGGTAAAGCCAATTACCAAATTTTATTAATTTATGTTCATAATTAAGGGAGATAACACTTACTTATTCTCCATAAGAATAACATGGAGGCTGAGTACGCAGGTTTGCTGCTACAGGAACTATCGGCCAAAAAATGTTTTTCAGTGCAAATATCAATAGACCACAATGATATGAAGCTATATACCGAGTTTCATCAGGATAAGTTGATAAATAAGCGAAACATACAATTTTTCTTATTCGCCATAAGAATAACATTGGACAACGTTCAATATCTCTGTAACCATTTGACGTTGAGCAATGATCAAAAGACCAAACTGTGCGTATTTTTAAGCTGATTCCAATGAAGAAAATAAAATTTGACTTTTTCAAAAATGATATATCAAAAACTCAAAAGACCCATTTTTGGGGTACAAAACCGCCCAAAAATACCCCTTAGAATAGATCGATCTGCCTGGTTTTCGAACTAAAAGTCATAAATGCTGCTTTACACGTTCATACCAAATTTCGTCAAAATCGGTTTATTTTTACGAGAGTTATCATGCTCACGGACACACACACACACACACACACACACACACACACACACACACACACACACACACACACACACACACACACACACACACATATATATATATACTCTATATACACAGTTTTGAAGGAATGGTGTTTTTGGCAGCTGGGGACCTCAAAACGAAAAGTTATCATGGTCCTGGGCCTAGGTCTTACCATACTGACTACGGTAATAGCTTCTTCCCTATAGGGGAAATTCGCTAAAATGGAATAAAATTAGTTTATTTTTGAATAACACCTATCATGCATGCTATGTCAGAAATAGATAGATTTTAAATTAACTTGGTGATAAATTCTCTTCTGCCCAAAGTAAACAAAGCTTTTTATACCTTATTAACAATAACACAGACATTAAATATTTAGGTCCTTAAACAAGTCTATTTTGATTACTTTCATTCCCTTATTTCCTATGGTTTAATTTTTTGGGGCAACTCATGTGAGAGAGAAACTTACAAACAACATTTTCAAATACGGGGGATTCTCCCCCTTCCTTCAATGTTCATCCTCCGATTTTTTATGTTTTTCTTTCTTATCAAACCCGAAAAGATTTTACATTAGAAACCATGAGCTCAACCACTTCACTTCATTCTTTGCTGCTACAATATGTCTTACATAGAACCACTTTTTTCATCCAACCCATCATAGATTTGTTTAAAAATGTATAACAAATTTCCCTCCATTAAAATGATTAACCAAGTTTGAAAAATCAAAACAGCTAGCTTTAAAATTCTTAACTGAACATATTTTCTACAGAATTTGTATCCCCACCCACGAGATCTAGTACCTGACTGGTTTATAGTTCATAGAAGCTCTCCCGCCATTAAAAAAATCATTAAAAAGCTTATACTATAATTTAAAGAATATTTTATAATTTTTAAAAATATTTGGATGGTAATAATTAAATATTAATAATTTGGTTGGTATTTTTGTATAATATTTACATTCTAATTTCCCTTTAAACAATAAAAATATGAAGGTAATTTTATAATAAATTTTGTACTTACCCAATGTGCCGAAAAATAAAGCCCTTTGATGTGCCCATCCAATGTACTGTATGGAATTATTGAAGGCCCTAAAAATCATTTAAACGTCTTTAATTTCTTTGCAAACTAAATTGGTAAAAAATATCACTAGAGAAAGTCTTTAGCAAATCTAAAAAATCACCATTGCAGCCAACATATTACTCAGTAGGTTAAAACTAGGGTGGCCTTACGTCCCGGTTTGGCCGGGACAGTCCCGGTTTAGACCGCTTTTGAGGGCGTCCCGTCGGTTTCCGAACAATGTCCCGGTTTCGTGCAAAAATTAAAAAAAAATAAATATGTTTACTAACAAATACAATAATTTATCAATAATTTCATTGCAGTTCATAAAAGCTTTTTGTACTTTTGTAGTTTTTTGTAGAGCTTTTGTAGTACAGTTTTAAGGTTATTCAGGTTATAGGTTATAGATTTTTTGATACGTGGGAATAAGTTAATAAATAAAAAGATTTCTGCTGTTCAGCCAAGCCATTGTTTGTTAGTTTAAGTAGGTATTAAGGAATACGAAGTTGTTATGATTTATCAGTTTTTAACCGAGTGAGTAATAAAATATGAAGAAAAATAATCTTACTTTTAATTTTACAAACCCATTTCCATGGAGTGAGGCTATAGGTTTTCGAACTTCACTGGGATACCCCCCCCCCCGCCCCCCGGGTACTACGATGTCCCGGTCTAGGCCAAAACATTTATGGCCACCCTAGTTAAAACATATCAACGATATTAATATGACTGATATCAGATAATATACAGTTTGTGTCTTGTATGACTCTAATGTAATGTGTTTGTGTTTTGTGTGTTACATATTCGTCTTGTGTCTTCTGTGATTTTTGAATCCTATTTGACAAGTCCCCCAGGACGAAACTGGTGAGAGTAGCCCAATAAAACACAATAAGACAGTCAATGTGACAAATTCTGGTTCTAATTCAGAAAAACACAATTACTTTCCTGATAGATCAAGACTACAAATTACCAATAAGTAGGTAAACAACTTTAACTGGAATTAACTTAAGACCCAGGTGACTATATGGACGGTGCAAATAATTGCCAGTTACTGTACCAACAGTTTCTCCCTTCATGTTTTTTTTAAATTTCTTCTTTTGAGAGAGGGCTATTTTGCCAGTTGACCATTGTTTAATTGTTTATCAATTACAAATATAAGACTTGTAATAAAATATTTTAGGGGAATTAAAAAAACAAAATTGATGTCAAGAAGGTTTTTCTTTATTTAATAAAAATTGTATAAATGGAACAAAAGGTTTATGGACTGGATAATCCTTGTAAGCCATGAACAAGGGCCTTGGGCCTTTTGCCTTGGGTATGTCTCTCTACATACATTAAGTCTCTCTACATTAAGTCTTCTTGTTTTACACAATATAAAGTTCTAATAACTAGGTAAAGTTTTGTAGTTTTATAGACCTGACAATCTGTGTTATGAGACCTATTTTTTACAAAAACTGCTTTGCATATAAAATCAAAAAGTTACCATTACCCATAGATTACTTGTTTTAATAAAGTTAGGCCATAAGATGTAAATAGTAATGTACAGCATACAGCTGAGGTATCATAAGGCAACTAATAATTAAAAATAAACATCAACTTTATATACACATATCTTTTATATCAGTCCCAACAAGTTTTTATCAGTGAAACAGAATCAAGTGAAATCTTCCGTGGTGGTCTCCAACGTATATCTCACCATGTGATTTTCAAAGTTTTTGTTAAATATTAAATTAGATTAAAATTTATTTATTGGTCAAATTGCTATAGATTTACTGATAATGTGTGTACCAACCAAAAAACATCATATGATTAAATCAGCGATTGAGATATCATAAACAAAACTATGTTTATCAATGGTGTTGGACTAAAAGCTCTTCACTAAGAGCTTACATTTCCGACTCTTGAATAGCTGGGGGTAAAAGCACTCTGACACCAATCCTTGATTGACTGCTCTATTAAGAAAGGCTTTCCATGAAACCGAAACAGACAGTAACAATGAATTTCTTTTAGTATAAATTCTCTGTAGTAATGTGTTTAATAAAGAGTTAATATTTAATTCCATCTATTTTAAATTATACCTGTATTCAGTGCAATATAGAGAGTGAGTAAATAAGCCAGTAGCAACAAACCAGCATACCCAGTACTGAGCTAATATTTGTTAGGGACAAAATATTTTACTAAAGACATAGTAAATTATCTCTTTACCAACTAAATCCAGATTTTCCAATCAGATGTTAGGCAGATAAAATCTTAAGATAACAAAGTCAATGAAAGGTTAGTACTCTAAATATATCCATGAATAAGTGGGATAAGCAATTTTATTCCTTTCCTAATACTAGGTTTAAATTATTCTTGTAACATGGGATTCCTTAAGACTGATTTTCTATAAAATGAAATAATGTTTCCATAATCGTCTTCATCCCCCCCCCCTCAATAGACTTCATTCCCCCTCAATTTATTTATCCCCTCCTCAATGCTTTTCTTTCCCCCTCAATACACTTTTTCCACCTCAGTAAACTTTTTCCCTCCTCAATGAATTTATTTCCCCATCAATGCACACTTCTTATCTCCTCAATGCATTTCCTCCTCCTCAATGAACTTCTTCCCCCCTCAACAGTATGTCAAAAATGTATGGTTCCTATTGTTTTATTAGTTAAACTAAACAAAGAAAAACAAAAAATCCTAGGGTTCAAAATATTTCTGGGGCCAGTAACCTAAATAATAAGTAATAGAATAAATGGGTGATAAATAAATGGGTAAAGGAAACAGTTACTATCACCTTTTCTGGAGCCAGTAACCTAATCACTAAATGGGTAGGGGAAACAATTACCATCACCTTTTATGGAGCCAGTAACATAGTCACTAAATGGGTAGGGGAAACAATTACTATCACCTTTTCTGGAGCCAGTAACCTAATCACTAAATGGGTAGGGGTAACGTTTGCGTCACCTTTTCAGAGGCCAGTAACCTAGACAATAATTGGGTAATGGAAACATTTACTTTCACCTTCTCTAGAGCCATAAGGTGACCTAGTCAATAAATGGGTAGCAGAAACAGTTATATCACCTTTTCTGAGCCCCCCGGCAATCAGACCCTTCTGAGCAGCTTCACTTATGACGACGTGAGGGGGCCGAGGTATCCAGGGAAACCGGCTGCCTGTGGGGTCCTCACTGAGGTGGTAGCTAGCGTCCCTCACTAGGACTTTGCCCGTGTGTGCGCACAACAGAACCAGCATGCTGACCTTGCCCCTGCATCTGTGCTTCAACCTGACCTGTAGCAGAGGAGAAGAATTAGAGGAACGTCTAATGCAGCGTGGAATGGGCGTCATAGGAAGGAGGGCAGGGCAGGATGTATTGGGTCCCTTTTGTACAATTTGGAATTTCATTCCAAGAAAAAATACTTTTACATTAAAATATGTTGATATATTTCGCAAAGACAACAGGTCTAACAGCGAGAACGATTTCATCATTATATATAAATGCATTTCAAGTTCAGAATGCAAACAAATCTGATGATAAATTATTGCAGTGTAATGATTACAAAATATACTAAATTAAAAAATGTAATATTTAACGTCAGAATGGATATAGAAATGGTGGTTTCATCAGAATCAGTCTAGCTCTTACATTTACTATAAAGGCCTCACTGATTATTATCTCTCCAAGCCTGACCACAGTGCACCTTTGCGACAGTTGCTGACCTTCCCCACACGCCCTGCCCCTTTGACTAAAGATTGGAGTGTATACATATAGTGCGTAGTTAACAAAATATATACACCATTTTTATGTGTACGGAACGGTTTTTAACCTTAAACCAAACCATATAAAAAAAGATAATATACACACAGATTTGGGTAACAAAAAACATTTTTGGTTTTATGTGCCATATTTTCCCCTGCCACCCTAAATGCGATTTTAGGGAGTTTGCCTTACATTTTTAAACATAAACTCTTACAAAACCATGCAAATATAAATACCTAAGGTCAATACCTCCTTTAAAAAAAATTAAAAATTACAGGCTTTTGAATCAGTGTTTGTATTATTAATAAACTAATAAAATAGACTTATCATAACAAGGCATGGCAAATAAACTTAATAAAGGTTTGGACATCAAATAAACTATTTTTACTGTTATAAAAACAAATATTTAGCTTTTTATACTGTATTTATACAAATGTTTGTTCAGTTTATCTGATTTCCAAATTACGTTTTTTCTACGCCATGTAATAAATTTATTTCAAGTTTGTTTTTATTAGTTAAATAAATAAACCATAACCGTTTTAAAGCTGTAATTTAAAAAGATATTAAGGTATTGACCTCAGGTATGCATGGTTGTGTTTTTACTCAATTAGCTCTTTAAAATGAATGGTCACTCGGTGGAAGTTTAAATTTTAAAATGTCGGGTGACCCCAAAATCACATTTTAGATCGATTTCGTAGTGTTGTTTATTAAAAAAATTCTATGGATTTCTTTTGCTACTACTTTTTTAGTCCTACTTGTAGACTTGTAAAACATAATTGAATTTAGTGCCTGCATCGTAGAAGTAGGCTACCTGCGCTCACATACGAGCAGCCACTGACAGGCGCGCGCCATACCTACATGCCTACGTCACAGCCCCTCCTGCCACCACCCCTGCTAGTATAAATACAAAATTACTATCAGCCATGGCGAGCGGCGCCGTGGAGTGGCCGGTAGGCAATGTGAATGGTGTGGTCATGTTGCCGCGTCCGGCCAGCAGGCGCTCTCAAAAGAAAGTTTAAAGTTTACAATGTTGGGCAACCCCCCAAAATGTGATTTTGTCGGCAGAGACAATAATGGCGTATCGTGTGAAAAATGTTTGTGGTTATCTCCCTTTAGTTAAAAAGTTCTTCAATTCGCCTGAGAATTCCACATATTGAAAAACTAAAAACATTTTTAAATTTGTAAATGCCACCATTTTGTAAAGAATCATGATATCGTCCTTCAGTTTGCATTGTGTTTCTATTGAACATTTCTTTAAATTAAATGGTCATTCGAAAGAAATTTATATTTAAAAAAGGTTGAGAAACACCTCCAAAATCGCATTTTGGGAGTAGGAACAGGTGTCGCAAAAAATAGTGCTTTGTCATATTCGTACCTATACGAATATGTCTTGGGCACATAGTATAATTTTGCATTTATGGCGGTACATTGTCCGAGCATTTCATGAAGTGCCCAATACGCCCTACTTTTCACATAGTGTTACTTGACGCTATCGATTAAAATTATAATGTGTGCCTAACAAACCTTAGAACGGATGATTCATCTTAATTCTTAAACTCAGAACAAACCGCATAGTAAAAGTAATAAAAAAGTACATGAACTGATGGGTAAAATATAAATAATACTCGGAGAAGTTGATTAGGATGGCATTGCTCGATATTTTAATTATTTTTCAGTGTGATATAAATGTTGTTTTAAATAACAATTTCTATATCCATGCAAACCATTTAAATCTTTATTAAAACATAATTATCTCCCATACTATTTGTTAATATAGAAATTTTAAAAACACGCTGGTGTGATAGTAAATTGTCTCGTTGACATATTAAAACTTGAGCTTCCCCTTTAAATATAGTTATTATTATGTTCGTGCAGCCATGTAAAACGAGAGTTTCCTCGTTATTCTTGTCTGTATGTGTGTAGACTGAACCCACTTCAATGTTTAATACAGATTAAATCTGGTTTACAAGTACAATTACATAATATTTATAGTTTTTTAATTATTTTTAAATTTTTTTTGGGGGATATATTGTCAACACACTGTATAAGACAAAAAAAGCAATACGTTTAAAAATCTAGATTGTTCCACATTATCATAAACGAATTTGACTAAATATTTTCTATTAATAGTGAATCGGGTAAAAAAACTGATATTACGACCATGAGCTTGGCTTTAAAGAGTTATTTCACCCCACTCCTGAAAAACTTCATTAAAATAATATTTCCTCAAAGAGTTTTAGTTTCGTAGAAAATATTGGTACTGTATACGACAAGTGATTCTGAAGGTAATTGTGGTTTTATTTTTGTGGTAATCCGTGGCCGTCTCAAGTAAAACCAATTAATACAAACCTGATATAAGGTTTGTATTAATTGGTATTGGTATTTCATGGGGACCGTGGCGAGTGAACCGGCAACGCCGCACGCAAGTGCCTGCCGCAGTCAAATGCAGTTATGGTGTTACAAAACGGAAGTTTATGAAATCCTATTTAATCATACATGCTAATCCAGGAATTATTCAACTTTCCGTTATGCAGGTCAAAAGTCGACGACCAAACTTCACACGCTTGTTAAATGCAGTATTTCCAACAAAAAATGTCATATATTTTTTATCATATTCTCCATAATTTACGAGCTATTGACGTTTTTAATATTTTTTTATATCTGTGTATTACAATGTCATAAATTATTTTCAGGCAAGAAAATATACTTGTAAGACCATACAACTTTTACACTGTACAAAAATGAACAGTATTTATAATCAAAATGCAGTTTATAGGAGTTTAATACAATTAACAGAAATGTACGCAATTTCAATTTAAATTTGACACTTCAAACATAATTTTTACTTTCAAACGATGTTGCCGTTCACAGTTTCTGCCTTACAGAGTGGTCTATATCTTAAGGCCACGCTCCCCCGTCGGTCATATTGGATTGATTCTCCATAAGTGCAATGCTAACTAAACATCTATTTAGGACCCACATTTTTATTTCATTTTCAATCTGATTTAGGCAATTTTTGTTACTACTCAAAATAAAGTAAAGAGTGATTTTTGCGAGTAAAAATTCGTATAAGTGTTACAGATTACTAGACAAAAATTGTCAAACTTAAAAAATTACATTTTTTATTAAATATTATAAATCATTTCCAAAATATCATCCACAATAATCACTCGCGATAAGAATATCTTTCAATTGACACGAAAATCAAAATTTTGTCTCAAGAGATAAGCGAAAAATTGGGGTCTGAACTTAACATTATTCTAATGGGCGATAAAACCAATATGGGCGACAGGTAGCCGGCTCTTAACAGCTTTCCCATTTATTACAGTTACAGTAATAATATAATTAAGATATTAGAACATGAATTTCCCTCATTTCAGTAATGGCGTTTTTTTTAATGAATTCATGTTTCCAGAAATTAGCTATTAATTTAAAGTAACTAAAAAATAGTAATTAAAATAAAAATTACGTTACTTTCTTTTAGCGAATTTCCCCTATAGGGAAGAAGCTATTACCGTAGGTCTCATGGTAAGACTTAAGTCCGAGACCATGATAACTTTTTGTTTTGGGGTCCCCAGATGCCGAAAACACCATTCGTTAAAATTTGTATAAATGTATATATATATATATATATATATATATCTATTTATTTATTTATTTATTTATTTATTTATGTGTCCGTAAGCACTATAACTCTTGTAAAAAAGGTGCGATCTTAATGAAATTTGGTAAAAATGTGTAAAATACCATTTATTTGAACGAGTTCGAAAACCAGACGAATCGCACCATCCAAAGGGGGGTTTTGTACCCCAAAAATGGGTTTTTGGGTTTTTTCACATGTAATTTTTATTTAAATCAAATTTTAATTTCCACCATTGAATTCAGTTTAAAAAAAAACAATTTGGTATTTTGATCATTGCTCTACGTCAATTGGTTACTGAGATATTGAAAGTGCTAAACTCAGTACGTTGTCTAATGTTATTCTTATGCAGAAATAGAACAATTTTATATCTCGCTTTTTTATTAACATAAATTGACGAAACTTGGTATATGGCTTCATCTGGTTGTGTTTTATTGTTGTTTGCACAAAAAAATTTTCTCCTATGGTTCCCATAGGAGCAAACCTAGGTACTCGGTCCCAATGTTATTCTTATGGAAAATAATTCAAATGTTATATATTGCTTATTTATAAATGGATATGGATTAAAATTGGTATGTGACTTCACCTAGATGAGTTCTATTGATATTTTCATAAAAACCCAATATTTTGTGTTCCTTGTTGCAGCAAACCTGCGTACTCATCCCCAATATTATCCTTATGGAGAATACTTAGTATTTTAAATATCGCTTATTTTTTAATATATTTCTTATAAATCCTGGAAAGAGGCTTAATGTCTAATCAAGACATACATATTAATTGGAAATTTTCTGAGTACGCAGGTTTGCTGCAACGGGGGTATTTTAATTTGATGAAACTCCTACAAACTGCATATCTTTGTAATTGTTGTTTATTGTTATACTCTGTAAAAGTTTTATGGTACTACGTGCATATTTATCACCTAAAAATTATTTATGAGATTGCAATACGGAGGTTATTAAAGATATTTAAAACATCAATAGCTTGTAAACTATGAAAAATATTATATGAATATACATAACATGTTTTGCCTAGAAATAGTCCATACAACAAGTCTGTGAAGTTTGGTGGTCGACTTCTGAGAAACCCTGTATTTTATTCATGTTATTTACCTCCTGGATTGATTGTATGACTTAAAAAATAAGGTTACATACCTTGTTGTCATCAATCCACTAGTTTATATGATTACTAGTTTTGGGACTAGTTTTGTCCCATTATCAAATCTTGCTGTATCACAGAATAAAATACTGTCATCGTCTTGAGTTTAAAAATATTTCAACACTAAACACAAACTTGAACTAACACATAGAAACATTAAAAATTTAAAAGTTTACAATAAGTGTACACTTTATTTCCCATGTGTGGCCGGCCAAGGACAAGAGCAGACTCAGGGCTTAGGGACTCAGGGACTCAGGGCAGGACAAGGAGTCTGCTCTTGTCCTTGGCCGGCCCCACATGGAAAATAAAGTGTATACTTATTGTAAATTGTTAAATGTTCAATGTTTCTATGTGTCAGTACAAGTTTGTGTTTAGTGTTGAAATGTGTTTAAACTCAAGACGATGACAGTATTTTATTCTGTGATACAGCAAGATTTGATAATGGGACAAAACTAGTCCCGAAACTAGTAATCATATAAACTAGTGTATTGATGACGACAAGGTATGTAACCTTATTTATTAAGACACCCTGTATATTCCTAATGACCAATAAAATATTTTACAGTGTATTTCATGGGGACGACCAAGTAAGCTAGAGTGAAAATACATTAGTCTGATAAATAGATAGGTAACAGTTTAGTAATTAGTGCAGGCTTGGATAAACAAAGTACAGTAACCCCCTCTTCCCCCCCCCCCCCGATTAACCAAACCCCGCTAAACCAAAACTATTAAATCACAATCGGGAAGGGATAATCAATTAAACAGTATAGCCAGTACATATGTATAACCATATTCTATGGTATAACTGATTACTTACCACAGCATTAAATGTCAACCATTGACTATTTGGAAAATAGGATTAACCGGATCCCCCCCAGATTTCGGCTAAACGTGATTTTAATGGAAGATTCATATTTGTAACCCTGTTTCTTCCGTATAGTTTTAAAAATCAAGTTTATCAAATTACAAAGACAAATTTACTCTGGAACCTAATACAACGTAAGCTTCAAGCAAGACAAAACACACGCAGAAGTAAAATAACAAGGGATGCGAGAATGTCGAGGGATGCAATTTAAATGAGGATCTTATCTTTTTGAAAAAGAATGTATGAACAATGCACTCAGAGCTGGCGCCGCGGGCTAGAGAGACTCTGTCATTTGTAATTATTTTCTTTTCTATGCAAAAAGTCATTTCTAGCCACAACTCCCTGAGGGGTTTGAGAATACGGTACGTATCAGTGTGATGAGAATAGTAGCAAGTGCGTGTTCAAGTAGGTTCGATATAAAGCGGAAAAAATCAAGACATTTTTATGTTAAATTAGAAACTTGCTTAAAATTTGCATTTCCATTATGCGAACCAGTATAGACTTATATCATTTACATTGTATGGCTTCAACTGTCTTTAATTCATTTTATAGGAAAAGTTTAATATTGTAGTCTTTTAACTATTGTTTTAGTGAAGGCGGGAGACATCCGTTTCCAGATCTTGATAATCCGTCAATATGGAGTTAAATGTTTGGATGCGATAGTAAAGAAGTTCTTCTACAGTTACCTGTACACCTGTCGTGTACGATAGTAAAGAAGTTCTTCTACAGTTACCTGTACACCTGTCGTGTACGATAGTAAAGAAGTTCTTCTACAGTTACCTGTACACCTGCCTTTACGATAGTAGAGAAGTTCTTCTACAGTTACCTGTACACCTGTCGTGTACGATAGTAAAGAAGTTCTTCTACAGTTACCTGTACACCTGCCGTTACGATAGTAGAGAAGTTCTTCTACAGTTACCTGTACACCTGTCGTGTACGATAGTAAAGAAGTTCTTCTACAGTTACCTGTACACCTGCCGTTACGATAGTAGAGAAGTTCTTCTACAGTTACCTGTACACCTGTCGTGTACGATAGTAAAGAAGTTCTTCTACAGTTACCTGTACAACTGCCGTTACGATAGTAGAGAAGTTCTTCTACAGTTACCTGTACACCTGTCGTGTACGATAGTAAAGAAGTTCTTCTACAGTTACCTGTACACCTGTCGTGTACGATAGTAAAGAAGTTCTTCTACAGTTACCTGTACACCTGCCGTTACGATAGTAAAGAAGTTCTTCTACAGTTACCTGTACACCTGTCGTTTACGATAGTAAAGAAGTTCTTCTACAGTTACCTGTACACCTGTCGTTTACGATAGTAAAGAAGTTCTTCTACAGTTACCTGTACACCTGCCGTTACGATAGTAAAGAAGTTCTTTTACAGTTACCTGTACACCTTTCGTTACATTAAATCTCATAATTGGTTATGATTTGACTTAACCTTGTTAATTATCCCTTTAAAACAATCCATTTTTGTTGTTTTTGTTATGATCTGAGTAAACAAATCAATATCACAGGATTTCTGATATAGGGTGACCATGACATCACTGTATGGTAGTAATGATGGTTTTCTGAATTACAGGAGAGGAGAGTGCACCGTTTGACGAGCCCTTCCGGTCCTTAGTGTCACCCACAGATCCTAAACAGGAGGGCAAACTGAAAAATTACAGTAAATACAAAGGAAAGGAACACACTAAGAGGCAAGGAGGAGGTTAAGTGCGAACAGCGTGTGTTATTAGGCGTACGGTATCGCTAGTGGGGCGGCTCGTACATTAAAACTTAGTGGAGTGTTTGTCGAACAAAAGGTCGGTGCGGCTGCACTTCAGCTCTATGCCCTAACTCCCGCGCAGCCTGTCCATTGTTACCTTTTGACACCCCTAATGAAACAACACCTGACGTCTGCGACTCCCGCGAGTCCCGCGCAGACTGTTTATTGTTACGTTGTGACATTCCTAATAAAAAAAAACACATGTCGTCATTCAGCCGCAGACTGACCATTGTTACCTTGTGACATTCCTAGTAAAACAAAGCCTCACGTAATTCAACCGCAGACTACACGCTCAGAATGACCATTGTGCCTAGTGACACTCCTGATAGAAGATCACCTGACGTAATTTAGCCGCAAAACCCACACTCAGACTGCCCATTGTGCCTTGTGACACTCCTAATGGAAGATCAGCTAATGCCATTCAGCCGCAGAACCCACGCGCAGGCTGTCCTTTGTTACCTTGTGACACGCCTAAAGTCTGAGAATGAACAACCGGTCACATTAAGCGCAGCGAGTCATGACTGATATAATGGTTCCAGGCGGCAGCTGGTGTAGGTTTCTTTTCGACCCGACTTTTCCTCCATCCTCCGCTGTAAGACTTAACCCTATCCGTTTATATTTCGTCCAGATTACAAATATAAGTCCACTTATAGGCAGACATCTAGAATGGTTTCCGTAAAACCAAAATCATCATCGCAGACACCTATAACATTGTAGTAGTAGGTTTGAACGGGAATGAGAACAATTATTATAATTAAAAAGAAAATCATTTATAATGTTTATTAGCTCACGAAAATGTTTAGAAGTGAAAGCAAACCCATTTCCCAAACCCCATCTCCCACATTCTATTTACTGTGATTTAAACAGGCTTAACATTATATAATTTAATCTTATTACAGATGACCTGATCTGGAAGATAATTTCAATATATTTTTGTTCAATTATACATTTTCTTAGGAAAGTTGTTGTATTTTTACACTTGGAGTCCTTGGACTAACGGTCTAAGCTTTAGAATCTAGTACACTGTTCAAGTTCAACTATATATGTATCCACACGGCTTAGCTCGTGATTTGCTTGATCATGACCACACACAGGCCCTCGGTTCTTTGGTAAGAAAATAGAGAACCAGCCTCTTTATAAACAAAATGTAGGTTTAAAGAATTATGGAACCATTGTGAACCTAAATTCTACAGCAGGAGCTTCAATTACGAAAATGTATCTGCTAATAGACGCAATAAATTGCCAGTGTCCAATAGAAGTAAACCCACTTTGTTGAAAGGATAGGACATTTCATAGATAAAATAGGTTATTTTACAGGCTTCATCCTTATATTTTGTCGTATTTTCTAGTAGAGTTAGAACTATCGACCTCTAGAGAGCGTAATGTCATTGTAGTGAGTGATATGAACTGTTGTTTGCTTAAACAGTCGATTCACTTGAATAATTACTTATTAATTATGTCAGGTCGGGGGCTTGATCAATTTAACTAACTCCCCCACCAGAGGAAAAGGTTGTTGGATCATATTTTTTTAGATATCAACTTTTATTTTAGTGCGAGGGTTTGTCCTTCCGACCGAAGTGACCATGACTCTAGGTGCAAAATTGCTCTTAAAAATCTTGGTACTAAAACCTCTGAGTCTTAAAATAAAACTGTTAAACGTACTAATTTTGTTGTTTTGAAGAATCGCTCAAGAATTGTAGACTGGTCTCCCGTTTTTTTGAGAATGTCAATTATAATCATGCTTTTAAATTGTTTTTACAAACTTTAAATCACGATTTAGAAGATTCATCATATGTGGTTATTCCAAAACCGAAATGGAAATCATTAAAACCGTGGCTGTATGTAGACCTATGCAAAAGACAAGCTAATAGACATGTGTTGTAAAAAATCATAAAACAAAAGTAGACGATCATAGGTGTCAGCGCTTTTTCTGTAACTTTTCAAACAAATTGAAAAAAGATCTTGCGAAGCGAAAATATTATTACTCCAGCAACTTTCATGTCAGTACAAAATTACACTTCATAACAAATGTTGTAATAAGGTTTTTAGTAATTTTCTCCCGATTTCTCTTCTTTTGGATTTTTCTCAAGTTCTAGAAAAGATTATGAAAAATCGTCTCGTACAGTTTGAACATTTAAATCTAAACAGAATTAGAGTAATAATCAGTTTGGTTTTATGGAAGGCTAATCAACCGAATATTTTTCATTAAATTGTTGCTTAACTTTATTTGAGGTTTAAAAAACAGTTGTTTTATCAGCGGTGTATTTATAGATATTACAAAAGCTTTTGATTCTGTAGGCCATACAATTTTATTTTATAGGTTTTGGTATGTTGGAATTCAAAGGGGTTCCTTTACTATGGTTTAAAATATATTTGACAGAGCGATCTCAATGTGTTATAGCCAACAATTAGTTCTTCGTTACCTACTGTTCATGAAGTTCCACAAGGATCAGTTTTAGGACCTATTCAGGTTTTAATCTACTGTATATGAATATCATTTTCAATGGGCCTTACGTTAATATTTTGTACTGACGTTGATATGTTTAATCGTTTTCTTCTTGTCTCAAAGTATTCAAAACTATTTGAACAAATTCAAACATTGGATCATTACGAACAGCTAAATATTAAAACTAAATACATAAAGTCTTCATTGCGAAAACGATAAATTTATTTTGACATTGCAAATATATTAACATTTATTTTAAATGTAAGTAGAAGCCTCATATTACGAAATGTAGGTTGTGATCGTTGTATTAGGATTGAACTTATTATGGTCTTTGGGCTTAGTATTAGACGAGGAAATTACTTAGAAATAACTCACATCCAAATTGAAAGGATATCTGTACGCAGTTTTAAGACAATTTAATTGTTTAAATGTATTAATCCTTTACCAGTTCTGCGTTGAGGCATTGCAACGATATCACTAACATACCAGCATAATGTTCACAGAGTTGCACTACTGAAAGAGATAAGATAACCTATTTTTGTCTTAAATATAGTCCAGGGGACCTAAACGTGATTTTTGAAATATCCTACGTGTCTCATTTGACCAAACAAGAGTTTATTTTACAAAATATCTCTATTTTAATCTCAAAGGACAGTTTGGAGGAAGCAGAGTTGCAGACGCGGCATCGAGTGTTTGTAAACACCGGTCACCTGGCATTCGTCTCGTGTGGTTCTAGAAACATGAAGCCTCTACTGGGGTATATGCGTGAGAGATAATCCCTGGAAACATGAAGCCTCTACTAGGGCCGATGCTTGATAATAGACCTGATAATTCCTAGAATCATGAAGCCTCTACTGGGGCCGACGAGGGAGTATAAACCTAATAATTCCTGGAAGCATGAAGCCTCTACTGCGGACGACGCGTGAGAATAAACCTGATAATCCTTGGAAGTATGAAGCCTCTACTGGGGACGACGCGTGAGAATAAACCTGATAATCCTTGGAAGCATGAAACTTCTACTGCGGACGACGCGTGAGAATAAACCTGATAATCCCTGGAAGCATGAAGCCTCTACTGGGGCCGACGCGTGAGAATAAACCTGATAATCCCTGGAAGCATGAAGCCTCTACTGGGGACGACGCGTGAGAATAAACCTGATAATCCCTGGAAGCATGAAGCCTCTACTGGGGACGACGCGTGAGAATAAACCTGATAATTCCTGGAAGCATGAAGCCTCTACTGGGGACGACGCGTGAGAATAAACCTGATAATCCCTGGAAGCATGAAGCCTCTACTGGGGCCGACGCGTGAGAATAAACCTGAAAATCGCTGGAAGCATGAAGCCTCTACTGGGGCCGACGCGTGAGAATAAACCTGATAATCCCTGGAAGCATGAAGCCTCTACTGGGGCCGACGCGTGAAAATAAACCTGATAATCCCTGGAAGCATGAAGCCTCTACTGGGGCCGACGCGTGAGAATAAACCTGATAATCCCTAGAATCATGAAGCCTCTAATGGGGCCGACGCAATGTAAGAATAGACGTGATAATCTCTGGAATCATGAAGCCTCTACCGGGGCCGAAGCGTGAGAAGTCTATTCACGCTTAGGTCTACTAAGCGTGAATCCCAGGTACACTAAGCTGTATTACAAAAAATGCAGGCGCATACATAATATATACGCTTTAAGACAGCTGATATAATGTGCCTGTATAAAATAACAGGCAAAGTTTCAATACTCGTTTTCGCGGTGCCCCTGAACTCGGTAACTAACTTTCAAATAATCGCTTTTCAGCGCACGATAATAATTTATGTTAATATTTGTTAACATTAATAATGTGTACAAGATTATGGGGCCTATAATTTCAAGCCTAATTCAATATAAAAGATATAACATGAAACGGACAAATATACAAACTTAAAATCGTGTAAATTATAATTTCATGTTTATCTTTATACGAGTGATTGAATTGAATAGATCATTTTTGATTAGGTAATGTTAAGTTAGTTACGTTTCCTATGCTATTATTGTGAGTAATTAATATATTTTAAGTCCTGTCTCAATTACTAATGATTATTGTACCCGATTTTGATTAGCTGCTAAATGGCGATGAATTGCGAGTGAAAAAGATAATTTACAACTTAATATATACTAGGTATCCACAAATCGCCTTGCCATCCTTTTACGCAGACACGCTAGTTCTCAACTGTTGTTAGCGTTACACCAGTCGTATCCTCCCTGATCATACCTAGCCGCTCAAAGTGCGATTACACATGGCCTCACTAACTGCTATGGTGGCACACCAGACAGCTATGAGCTGATCCGACTCACACTTTAATATATAGTCCGCAATACAAACGATTATCGGGTGTTTTAAAGAATTTCCCATGAAAAGTGAGCTATTAACATGACCCGCACGGTGAAACTTAAGACCGGGACCGCCATAGAAATTCCCAACGTGAATGTGACCCCCTGAACATGTTTTGGGGGGTTGTTTAAAATGATATACCGTGTGTTTTCACTCTAGCGGTCGCATTTGTGTCCGATCTACTTCAAATTTGGTAGAAATATCCCTGTTTATAATTAGTTGGACAGGTTAATTGGGAAAACAATCTGAAAACGCTAACCCTTTTTTGGGGATTTCATTTTTCAAATTTTGAGTTTTTGAGCTCAAAAAGGGTCAGGCAATCCCGAGATTTAAATTTATAAAACGACTTATAGAGCGATTGAATGTAAAAATTAATAGGTTTTAAACCCTCATCACTCCAGCACAAATGTTTACCGAGTTATCAAAAAAATGTAAATGCACTAAACCCAGTACAGTACGTTGTTTTATGGGGATTTTACATTGAAAATTGGAAAAGGCTGTTTTTCCAATGGCAGGACCTCGTCCTAGCCATATAGTGCACAATATTGCATTTAAATAGAACCAGGAGCATCAGAACAGCCAAAAATAAAATGTTTTCCATTTTCAAAAAAAATCAGTGCAAGTGTTTGTTTAAACCAGTAAGTTGGTTAAAAAATGTTAAATGCGGAAATTCACTTCCCTCGCTCAGCGTGGTGCGTTCGAACTCGTTATGATGTTTCATGGTTTATTGCGCATTATTAAAATAATTACAATATGCTTTAGGTTTAACAATCTAATCTCCAACTATAAAACGTTTCTATACATCTAGAAGATTAAGTGTATACCGGAAAATCAAGCCTAAAATGAGATTTCGGATGAACAAATCAAACGCTACACTTATTTCCGTGTGGAAAATTGACGCAACGCACAAACACGGTTCGGGGCTAGTCACCTCCCCTGCTATCACTGACAGTAATGAATGACCTGGAGGGTGCGAGGGGGCGGGAATTGCCTAGGGTGCTAGCCTCATTGTTCAGGCGCTCGAGAGCTTCAAATATCCTATAGCACACAATTAGCAATATTAAAACAACTAGATATCATCTTATTCATTAACTAATGTTGTCACTTTTCAAATTTGTAGTGTGATGTTATAAACAGTGTTTGCAGGTATGAATTGATACATATAAACAATTGCTTGGCCCATCAAACTGCTTTTGAATGTTGGAATTCAAATATTGATGGGCTCGAAATTCGTTGTAGACTAGTTTCAGTCCCTTGGTGCCAATTGTATGACTACGCAACTCGATTCCTACTCGAAGAGATACATTTACTAATTAAATAAAGACGTTAAAATAAATGTGCTTCGGTCGAGTGGTCAAATCTCTGCAGAAATTCTGACTAATGTGATGCCAGACTATCCTGATAGAAAAACAAATCAAAATGTTATAATGCCGAACTAAGTTTGCTGCATATTTACTGTAATACTGTTTTGAAAACCTTCCACCCAAATATTATGATTATTTTTATTATTTTGTAGAATGATTGGATTAGGCCTACTGCAAAATCGCGGGTTTTGGAGGTTCCGGATATCAGTAGACCGGATGTTAAACGATGGATGTAACCTAAATTTCAAGCTTTAAACAGTCAACTTTTTTATCGTTGAACCCTAATGGCGAGTTGGTCTGTGTGAAAAGTAAAAAATAATGATTTTCTTTACATCATTTACTGAGCATTGCCTTTAAAAATATTAGTAACTAGCTGTTACCCGTTCGCAAGATCTGTCTTTATTACCGTCCATTCATTTTTTCTCGCAGATAAAAATATTGTTACCAAGGAAACTCTGTACTTATACTTTCCTCTATAAGAATAACATGGTAACTTCGAAGTCCAGTGGGGCAAAGCACTAAAGTCCTAGGACTTTGATTAGTAGTTAGAAACCTTCCTAGGGTTAACCTGAAAGACCATGCAAATTTTCATTGCAATCGGATGAGTGGTATAGGAACGCATTAAGAATAAACAGACAAACACTGACTTTTATATTTAGAGAAGATGCTCACCGTTCAAAAGTACTAACTGGTTAGAAAATATACACTAGGCTTGTTTGGACTTATACGGGACCCTTCATAAATTACATCAAACCTAAACAATGTGAAAGCGAAAATGTGGTAGGAACGAAACTTTCGCTCTGCAAATTAAAATAAGAAAAACAAGAAACTTACCCACTTAACCTCATCCTCGATGGGCATAGTGTACCAAGGGACGCCGGGGAACGATTGGCGGAACAGCTGGGCCACACTCTCGTCGTCGTCCTGCCGGAACCCTACCCAGGGGGGCATGAACACCTGGACGATCTCCAGCCTCCCCCGGACCGCGGAGTACAGGTCAACAAGTCTGCGAGGGGAGTCCTCCGACTTGTCGGAGAGGACGCGGAAGTAGACTCCCACGACGGGGTTGTCCTCCGGCGGCTCGTCGGGGGCTAGGATGTCCACGGGGCAGAGCTCCATGGGGTCGGAGGGGTCGGCGGCAGGACGGACGAGCCGCTCGCCGAACAACCGGCGCCTCCAGTCCCCTGCCATCACGCGCGCACTGTGACCCACGTGTGGACGGAGAGTCGTGGTCCGTGTTCCCCATGGTGCACGGGTGGGGGGGGCGGGTCAATAGTGGGTGCTCTCCCGCCCCCAACCCTCGCTCAATATGAAGATACGCCATTGCACCGCTGCACCGCACGATGTGCAACCAACTACAGCTGTTCATTGTAACCTACACCTGGTCTAAAGAAGAGGCGTGAATAACCTCAATAAACTGGAAACTAACTTATTTCTGGGTTAAACGACGTTGGGATGGACCCATCTCCAAAAGATATAACTTTGTCATCTCCAAAGAACTAGGTAACCGAATATTGTGATGTTTAAACATTATACAGTTAAAATAAATACCCCCGTCGCAGCAAACCTGCGTACTCAGCTAATTTCCAAAGCATAATATATGTCTTAATACCACATAAAGCCGCAAACCAAGTTTCATAAAAATATATTTACATATAAGCGATTTTAATTATTCTCCATAAGAATAACATTGGTAATGAGTACGTAGGTTTGCTGGAACAAGGAACAGAAACAATTGGTTTTTATACAAATATAAATAGAATTTAACTAGGCGAAGCCACATACTAAGTTTCATCAATATTCAATCATAAATAAGCGCTATATAACATTCTAGTGATTCTCTATAAGAATAACATGGGGGCTGAGAAAGCAGGTTTGCTGCAACAAGGAACAGAAAAATGGGTTTTTATTTAATTATCAATATAACTCAACCAAGTGAAGCTACATACCTAGTTTTAGCGAATTTCCCCTATAGGGAAGAAGCTATTACCGTAGGTCTCATGGTAAGACTTAAGCCCGAGACCATGATAACTTTTTGTTTTGAGGTCCCCAAATGCCAAAAACACTATTCGTTCAAATTTATATATATATATATGTGTGTGTGTGTGTGTGTGTGTGTCCGTTAACACGATAACTTGAGTAGAAAACCGATTTTGATGAAATTTGGCTCAAACGTGTAAAATGTCATTCATGACTAAGTTCGAAAACCAGAAAAATATGACCATGGGAAGGGGGGTTTATGGGGGTTTTAAATTTCCCAAAAACCAGTTTTTTGTATTTTTCACCCAAAATTTTAAAAAAACTTAATTTTGGTTTCGACCATGTTATAGAGCTTAAAAAACAAATAATATAGTATTTTGAATTATTAACCTAGGTTAAGTGGTTGCGGAGAAAATCCAAAAAAACAAACTCATAAAATCTCCCATGTTAATCTTCTGGGAAAAATGTTTTTGGCTTTTCCTCAGTTTATTTTAATGTAAACTTCACATTTGCTTTTACCAATCTGTTCAGTTCCACAAAACAATCATTTTGGTGTTTAAATTGTGATTCTACGCCCAACCGTTGCAGAGATATTCAAAGTGCTGAACACAGTACGTTGTCCAATGTTATCCTTATGGAGAATAAATAAAATTTGATATCTCGATTATTTATGAATGTATGTTGATGAAATTTGGTACGTGGCTTCACGTAGTACTGGTATATTGATATTTGCACAAACAATTTATTTTTTATTGATTATTCCCCTAGCAGCAAACCTGCTTACTCAGCCCCCATGTTATTCTTAAGGAGAATAAGTAAAATGTAATGACTCCCTTAATTATGAACATAAATGAATAAAACTTGGTATGTAGCTTCACTTGGTTGAGTTATATTGATAATTATATAAAAACCCATTTTTTTGTTCCTTGTTGCAGCAAACCTGCTTTCTCAGCCCCCATGTTATTCTTATGGAGAATAACTAGAATGTTATAAAGCGCTTATTTATGATTGAATATTGATGGAACTTGGTATGTGGCTTCTCCTAGTTAAATTCTATTTATATTTGCATAAAAGCCAATTGTTTGTGTTCCTTGTTTCAGCAAACCTACGTACTCATTACCAATGTTATTCTTATGGAGAATAATTAACATCGCTTATGTGTGAATATATTTTTATGAAACTTGGTATGCGGCTTTATGTGGTATTAAGACATATTTTATGCATTGGAAATTCGCTGAGTATGCAGGTTTGCTGCGACGGGGGTATTATTAATTTATCTTCATAATTAAGGGAGTCATTACATTTTACTTATTCTCCATAAGAATAACATGGGGGCTGAGTACGCAGGTTTGCTGCTAAGGGAATAATCAACAAAAAATCAATTTTTTGTGCAAATATCTATATACCAGTACTACGTGAAGCTACATACCAAGTTTCATCAACATACATTCATAAATAATCGAGATATCAAATTTTATTTATTCTCCATAAGGATAACATTAGACAACGTACTATGTTTAGCACTTTGAATATCTCTGCAACGGTTGGGCGTAGAATCACAATTTAAACAACAAAATGATTGTTTTGTGGAACTGAACAGATTGGTAAAACCAAATGTGAAGTTTACATTAAAATAAACTGAGGAAAATCCAAAAACCTTTTTCCCATAAGATTAACATGGGAGATTTTATGACTAGGTTTTTCGGATTTTCTCCGCAACCACTTAACCTAGGTTGATAATTCAAAATACTAAATTATTTTTTTTTAAGCTCTATAACATGGTCAAACCCAAAATTAAGTTTTTTTTAAAAATTGTAGGGTGAAAAATGCAAAAACTGATTTTTGGAAAATTTAAAAACCCCATAAACCCCCCTTCCCATGGTCCGATTTTTCTGGTTTTCGAACTTAATGTCATGAATGTCATTTTACACATTTGAGCCAAATTTAATCAAAATCGGACGTTTTTTACTCAAGTTATTGTGTTAACGGACACACACACACACACACACACACACACACATATATATATAAATTTGAACGAATAGTGTTTTTGGCATCTGGGGACCTCAAAACAAAAAGTTATCATGGTCTCGGGCTTGAGTCTTACCATGAGACCTGCGGTAATAGCTTCTTCTCTATAGGGGAAATTCGCTAAAACCTAAAAGTCTTGAGATCTGTAATAAATCAGAGAATGTTAAAGAAACTCTCGCGTGGAAAGTTTTACTAAACCTACCTGATTTTACTGGGAATTATCACACAAAAAAGGTAAAGTTTTCCTAAAGAGATAAAAAATCAGTATTTAATTAGTAGTAGTAGGGTTTTAGCATTTACAATAAATATAACTAGACGTCCTAACCTTACGGGAGAATTGTTCCGGCCCGACCTGAGCCGAGATCCGTGCAGGACCAGGTAACAAGGGCTATACCATTTCTTTGTTCGCGGCGCGTTGCCGCCGTGACACCCTCCCGCCCCGCTCCCACCCCAGCGGACAGTGCGGTGACGTCACTGCGCTGACAGCCGCTCACCACGCGTTTGGCACAAATGCTAAATGAATACTTTTTCTTAACAGATTTCTACGAATCTGTAGTCTAAATCTATTGTCTAAGGCCCTTCCGTTCACTCGTTTCCTCTCGAACACGTGTCCTGATATATTTTTGAATATCTTCAAATATAATCTTGGTATTTGGCTCAGAAAATGAAAAGAGTTTGCTTACTAAACACAGTGTTCTTGTTCAGTTGATTTACTTCTTGTATTGTTTGTAGTGTTGTAGTGTTATACGTGTACTTGTGATTGCCACGAGTGTAATTATTTGTTGTTAATGATTTAGTTTTCACCACTATTGTTTGTAAGATTTGTTTAAAGCCCTGGAAATTATTAATGAATTCCGAAATTATTTCAGTAAATATTTATGTATATTTAACAAATATTATTTGTACATACTAGGTATGACGAGCATCTAAATATGGAACATAGGACGCATTGCTGATACATGCAATAAAACTGTCTTATGAAATAATTAATAAATTTTTAGCGAATTTACCCCAGAGGGAAGAAGTAATTACCGTAGGTCTCATGGCAAGACTTAAGCCCGAGACCATGATAACATTTCGTTTTGAGGCCCCCAGATGCCAAAAACACCAATCGTTCAAATTCATCTATATGAACATATATGTGTGTCCGTAGGAACGATAACTTTCGTAAAAATGGTCTGATCTTGATGAAATTTAGTACAAACGTGTAAGGCAGGATCTATTTTCATGAGTTCGAGAACCAGAAAGACCGCTCTGTTGTAAAGAGGGTTTTGGGGGGGTGTTTTGTACCTCAAAAATTAGTTTTTTGAACTTTTTACATGTAATTCTTTTTAAACCCAAACTTTTATTTAAACCATTACATTTTGCTTATAAAAACAAACAATTTGGTATTTTGATCATCGCTCCACGTCATTTGGTTACCGAGATATTAAAAATGCTAAACAAAGCACGTTGTCCAATGTTAATCTTATGGAGAATAAGTAAAATTTTATATCTCGCTTATTAATGAACAAGTATTAATGAAACTTGGTTTGTGGCTTCATCTGTTTGAGGTCTATTCTTATTTGCACAAAAACAATTTTTACCGATACTTCCTGTAGCAGTAAACCTGCGTACTCAGCGCCCATGTTATTGTTATGGAGAATAAGTCAAATCTTATGTCTCCCTTAATTATGACATAAATTAATAACATTTGGTATGTAGTTTCAACTCTTGTTGAGTTATACTGTTAATTGCATAAAAATCCATTTTTTGTGCTCCTTGTTGCAGCAAACTTGCGTACTCATCCCCCATATTATTCTTATGGAGAATGATTCAAATGTTATATATGACTTATTCATGAATGAATATTGATAAAACTTGGTATGTGGCTTCACCTAGTTGAATTGTATTGATATTTGCATCAAAATTGTGTCAAAATAGTTTGTTAACATTTAGAAGTATTTTATAATGAGTATGGTCTGTATCTGTATAAATATAAAATAAACTATAACAGGTGAGTGTTTCTTTTTCACTATTTAAGCGATTTATTTTTCTTTAGCAAAGTTGTTTCTTAAATTCTCGAATGACTCCACAGCCGCTAAAGGAGGATGTTTGTTGGTTTTAAAAACATAATGTGACTTAAACTACCTTACTTTATTTTTAAATTGATAAAAATCATTCTTCTGATCATTGTATTTAAGCTTTATTTTTACAAACCGATAAAAAACTAATGGTTTTCAACGTGATTTCATTTAACTTAATACAAACCTCTATTTCTTACTAAATAGTTTTATAAATAGATCAGCTGCCAATCCTTTTGAAAATTATATCGCAATAAAGCCTGATTCATCTACAAAATAACGGCGAAGTCGTATAATCACGATGTCTAATAGAACACAAGTTTCAGCCGTGAAAGTTTTAGGGGTAAAGCACTGGTAGCGCGGTACTTCGAGCCGGCTGTCAGCGCGGTGACGTATCGGGTCACGTGACAGGGGGTGTCCGCTCACAGGCGAAATGTTACGGCCCTTGTTACCTGGCCCTGGATCCGTGGAGCACGTAGTTTGTCTGATCCGCCGACAGTAGGCGCTGAGGTCGGCTCTCGATCGCTCTCACTCGCACTTATATCTATCTCTGTCTCTCTCCCCCCTCACTCCGCAACCCGCTACATGTCTCCTCTCCTCACGTCACTCCTACCCCCACTGCCAACTGTACCACTGCCACTGACACTGACCGACGACGAGGTGCGCGGCCGGCGCGGCGGCTTTGTAATGCCGGACTCGTATTATTGGGCATTTTTTGATAACTGTTTACGTCTCATCTCGGTCGCGCACGCTGTGTTTGGATTATTTAGATTTCAATAATTAGTCCTCCTGAAACGTGTCTCCTAAAACGGGCCTTTTTCTAAGAAGCAAAAAAGGTATTAAAATATACTAAACTAGCAGCAAAGCCCGTTTAGACTTTCATATTGTTAATGAAAGTTTACTCCAGATTTAGTTTTACATAGATACCCCTTACATTCATCGTATATTGCCAAAGATAGGTTGCAAATTTGGAGGTTGTATTGATTTATTACATTATCTTTATTATTGAAAGAATTATTTTTTTATTTTTGTTCAGTGATTGTTGACGTGTAAAACTATTATTTTGTATAGTTGTTTGGTATCAATTAAAAGCTCTTTAGAATTAAAAGTAGTAATTAAAAGTCTTTAGATGTGCCTTTTGGAGTGTAAAAAAACCTCCACTTTAAGAGTTTCGCCCCATAGGCTTTGAAATTTCCAATGATAATCTTATGGAGTTATATTTTATTGAGTGATTGAAATGTAAATACCAAATATTTGGCTCTATGCATGTCAATCCCCGTGCGGAGAATGGGTCACCGGCCAGAAGAATAGAAACGGTGGGAAATTCGACCACAACCGACGTTATATTTTTGAAGATTATGAAATTTCCTATAAATTGATGTAAGGCGTTATACACATTGTATTTTTTTTAAGATATACCGGCAAATTCCGAGGTCATTTAGATATTGTTTCTGTAACTCGAAAACGGTTGGGAAATCGACCAAAGTGGAAGGTGATTTTCTGAAAGTATAGAAAATTTCCTATAAACTGTTTTAAGCATTTCTTGATAAAAGTGATAAAGCCCCATCAAACGTTGGACAGGAAAAAACTGTATATATTGTAAATGATTTTGTAAGTATACGATATTTGTCATTTCCTACGCATATATCATGAGTAAATGTTCAACACTTATGATATTTTACAAATTAGCGTAATCAGAGGTTTACAATGACGCATCAAACATTAAAATCGGTACAATATAACTCAAAATTTAGTTGTTTAAAGATATCTACTGTATCTATGTTTTCTCAGAGGTGGATAAAATGCATTTCTAAAAATTTCCCATGTAATTATTATGGGAAACATGTTATGTTTTTTACCCCATAAATCATGAAAAATTCACCTCTTTCATAATTTGTTGACCACCTGCACCGCTAGAGGGTTCGAATGACTCATCATTTATGAAATACGGCCAATACGGCCCACTGGAACTCTAGATTTAGTTGTACAAAGAAATTCCCTTCAATTATATAATAAGACTAGCTGGCCCGACAGACGTTGCCCTGTCCTAATGTCATTGGATTTGTTTCATGTCAAATACTCGTACTGCCCCCTTCACCCCGCGGCCCACACCGCACCATGCACTGCACCAGCACCATTCCTCCTCTACCCGTTCAATTCACTCTATTCAGACTACAGACACAGACGCGCCCGCTCGCGCCAACTTGACTTCGAAGTTTCTTGTAACGCAGAGCGGTGGTCGGCGCGGCGCGACTCGGCGACGACGACGGTTGCACCTCCTGATTGCTAGTCTAGTATTATTGTGTGATCTTAGTGTGAAAAAAATCTACTAGGAAAGTGTGCCTTATTTTATTTTACTCACGTAAATAGAGTGATTGTCCTGAGAAAATATTTTTCCTGCCAAGTTTTGCGATAAATTAAACCGTGCAAGTAATGTATTTTAATTTGAAATCAGCCAATCGAGTTATTTATGTTTTCCATAATATTTTGCTTCTTAAATAAGTATCAGATTATTAAAACAGTAGTTTAACAACGCGTGATATTTATCAGGTTGTGTTTATATAATACCGTAGAAAAAACTGTTTTATATCAACTCAAAAGGTGGGGTGAAGATACGATAATTTCTCCTTACATCGTTCTTAAAAAATAAATTACCGTTTATAAAATGTACGGTATATGAAAAAGGTCAAATAGATAATGTTGTTTCACATGCCATTAGAGAATTCACAAACCAAACCGCCCCTAATTAAAGGGCAGATAAAACAGGTTTTATTAATAGTAGTATTTAATACTTCTGAGTAGTTTAAGTCCTATTTTGAAAAATTATACTAATTATCAGTTTATTAACTAATTGTGATAGTCTTATTTTCCCCAGAAATTAGTCATTTCCAACGATTAGGAAATCGTTCGATCCGTTTTTCAGATCAGAATTGCAAGCAAGCAACCAAAAAACCAAGCAAGCAAACCCTACTCATAATTAGAATATAGGATTCAACAAATTATATATTGAAATAACAACTAAATTATGAGGTAAAAATTATTTACTAAGAAAATAACAAACAATTATAACTCAATTATAACTTCAGTATCTTCTATAGTCAATGGTTTTAGCTCTCTACTATGGGGGAATTGATCTGAAAAAGACCGCAATACTCTTGCGAACATCGAGTAGTGTCGCAACAACTGCAGGCGCGAGCACAATGACGTCACGATCTGCACCTGGCGTCAGCTAAATCCGCTAAATACCATGAAGTTTTATTATGAGCCAAGCGCAAATAAATAATAATTCAATTGTAGTTTGAGACAGCTGTATTCTCGCAGGGTAGACGGCACAACTGCATACCAAGTATCACATATTTTAATACAAATTTAATGTAATGTACTACTGTAAAATTGCTAATAAAATGATGTTTAAAAGGTTTTTCCTGATTTAAAGTCTACTACGATTGAGTTACGTAACGCATAAGGGGGTGGGGGATGCTCAAGCATTACGGTGTGTTACTTGGGGGAGGGGGGCGGTTGAAATGACCAAAATGTGCGTTACGTAATATGTGTATGGCCCAAGGAGGTTTATTGTATAACTGGAGGTAACACTGCTTCACTATTTTTGTCGAAAAAGCGAGCCGATGATTTTGTCAGGTTGGTACACTGGTGAGGCAAATTTCTAGTTCTTTGAACTATCCTGATTGGTTGTTTTATTCGTATAAATAAATGGACTCGTGCAAATCACTGGAATAAAAGTAGTACAAGTTAGAACAAATTCATTTTTTCGTTTGATTTATGCATCTACTCTTGTCGTGAAATATGATAAATTATGAGCAAACAAACAAATAAAAGTTTATTAATGTTAAAATTATGAGTAGGTATTTGTTTGAGTCACTCTGCCGACTCGTTCGATTTCAGCGAGTAGTTCTTTGCCTCACTAAAAATTTGGCAAAGAACGGCTCACAATTTTGTTCATCAGTGTTGCCTCCAGTATTACCAATAGAACTCCTAGGTACGGCCCCTACACTCCCTAGGGAAGTTATGACACATAGCGACCGATTACACCCCCGGCAGAGCTCAATCAGCTGTTCCAATAGCATCAGCTGTTGCGTTTACAACAATCAAATTTTTCACAACATACAATTAGCATCAGTTGTTTTAGCGAATTTCACCTATATAGAGAAGAAGCTATTACCGTAGTCGGCATGGGACTACCTAGGCCTAGGTGGCTGCAACACCCTAGGCTCTTTCTACCCTAGGTGCGTAAATAACTGTCAACCCAAAAAATAAAAATTGTCAATTTTTTTAGCTACTTTATCTACAATTCCATACTCTATTCCCGTTTCCCGAGCAGTACAGGTCCAATTACTGAGCTGAGAACATTCCATGACGTCATGTGGGTTGCGTCAACTGTCCCTGGGTCCCGCGTGAAGGCGCTTACGTTAATGCTTTCATGACGGCTATTAGGGACCATACACATCTTACGTAACGCACTTTTTCGTCATTTCAGACCCCCCCCCCTCCCCCATGTAACACACCATAACGCTTGACCATACCCCCCCACCTCCCCAATGTGTTACGTTTCTCAATCGTAGTAGACTTTGAAACAACTTAAATCTTGTGAACATCGTTTTATTAGCAATTTGGAATATGGATTTCAATGAATCATTAAACTTTAAATGACTTTGTTTTAACAACATTTTTTAATAACTTATTTCAATCAAAATGTATAAACAAACAAGACTGTTACTAATAGTATAAACAAAAAAATAAACTATCTCAGCTAAAACGTAACAAATTTAATTTATAACTAATACAAATCCTAAACAACTTAAAAAACTAAAGATGTGGGTGGCATTGCTGAATACTGTATCAAGTCATGATTTTATACTCTAAAACAACACAAAACGTAGGTGTAAAGCAATACAGAACTTACTCAAAACACGTTATGTATTTATTTTTAGTTTAACTATTATTAAAATAGAATGACGGAAGTATTTTTTATATAACTAACTGTAACCTTGGCCTATATAACTAACTGTAACCTATCCAAGGCCAGTCAACCGACCACCTCTTTGAGTTATTGTAATTTTTAAGTTTATTTTATGGCGTCAAAGACCCTCCAGAAATTAATATTTCATAACCCCAATACGAAGAAAGGAAGTATTACGAAGGAAGAAATTCTCAACCGATGAAATTTCCTAACGTTTATTTCAAAAAGTATTTACATATACACGTCTTTTGTATACACGTTATAATATCTTTGTAATAAAGTATTGAAAACGTCAAAATGTATGCTTGTTATATAAAACTTGATTAAATAAATATTTAAACAAGCTTTGCGATTCCTGCGCAACCCGGCGGAGACGAAGGGAACCACTACGACCCTTGTCGGTAATGAAGATCACTGTAATAACTACCAAGGGGTCTTAATCTCGGATTCTGCCCTCACAATACTGTATACACTTACATATATTACCGTATCAGTACTTTTTATTTTGCTAAAATAATTTGTTAAAAACTAATAACATCAAATTAAACAGAAAGCAAACTTCAAGATTGAATATACATGTTGTCCCCAACTCTCTAGACAAAGGCATATGACATTATTCCTTGGGTCAAGACTAACACATTTTATCATATGAACACGGGTCTCCCATGACTAGTGTTCCGTTTGTATGTGTCTATGTGTTTTTCACTTTAAAGTTCAATGCCGAATTCGACCAAACTTAGTTCATCCGTTTATGTGATAGGGTCTGTCAACACATAAGTTATGGTGTAATTATCTCTGACAATTTCAAAATGGCAGCCGTTTTAAATGTTCTATCTCACGTGGTGAAAGCAATCCGTTTACAACATATTTACAAGAACAACTTATTTTAGGGAATAGTATGACACATCTTACAATTCTTAAACTATTAATCGATTAATAAATATTAAGCTGTTGTAATTATTGTTATTTATTCCATTGTTGTATTGTGGAAAACCCAAAGATGGGTTAAGTCCAGCTGTATGTCCATTGATCTCCACGGTAAACCAGGTAGAAAAGGGAGACGGTAAAAAGTTACTATTTCTCCACGAGAAGAGAGGGCTACACTCCCCCTCCCCTAAATTCTCCCCTTCACCAGGGGCGTAGACATATGGATAATACTAACAACCCCTACACACTTGCCCTACCCTTTAATATAGTATTTTGAAATGCAAATATTAATAAAGCGAATATTAATAATACCCCGTCACAGCAAACCTGCGTACTCAGCGAATTTCCATTGCAAAATATATGTGTCTTAATACCATAGAAAGCCGCATACTAAGTTTCATAAAAATATATTCTCAAATAAGCGATATATCAAATTTGAATTATTCTCCATAAGAATAACATTGGGGATGAGTACGCAGGTTTGCTGCAACAAGAACAACAAATATGGGGTTTCATGTAAATATCAATATTACTCAACTAGGTGAAGCCTCATACCAAGTTTCATCAAAATAAATTCATAAATAACCGATATACACCATTTTGATTATTCTCCATATGAACAATATGGGGGATGAGTACGCAGGTTTTTTGCAACAAGGAACTCAAAATATGAGTTTTTATGCAAATATCAATAGAGCTCAACTAGGTGAACCAACATACCAAGTTTTATTAATTTATGTTCATAATTAAGGGATACATTATATTTTACTTATATTCTCCACAAAACATGGGGCTGAGGACGCAGGTTTGCTGCTACGGAAATTATCGGTAAAAATTGAGTTTTTTGTGCAAATAACAATAGACCACAAAAGATGAAGCCGTATACCAAGTTTCGTTAGTATACGTTCATAAATAAGCGAGCTATAATTTTGTTCTTATTCTCCATAAGAATAGCATTGGACAACGTGCTGTGTTTAGCGCTTTCAATATCTCTGTAACCAATTGACGTAGAGAAATTATCAGAACACCAAATTGTGTGTTTTTTAAGCTGAATCCAATGGTGAAAACTAAAATTTGACTCTTAAAAAGATTACATGTAAAAACTTCAAAAAACCCATTTTTGGGGTAAACCCCCCCCCCCCCAAAAAAAAATACTACTTCGGATGGGTCAATCCGTCTGGTTTTCGAACTTAAAGTCATAAATAATGCTTTACACGTTTGTACCAAATTTTATCAAAATCGGACCGTTTTTACGAGGGTTATCGCGCACACACACACACACACACACACACACACACACACACACACACACACACACACACACACACACACACACACACACACACACACACACACACACACACACACACACACACACACACACACACACACACACACACACACACACACACACACACACATATATATATATATATAGACATTTTCGAACGAATGGTGGTTTTGGGGTTTGGGGGACCTCAAAACTAAAAGTTATCATGGTCCCGGGCCTAGGTCTTCCCATGCCGACCACGGTAATAGCTTCTTCCCTATAGAGGAAATTCGCTAAAAATAAGGAATTAAACAATAAGTTTAATTGTTTAAACTTAAAGATGGAAAATGCATATATGCTGTATATACGCACAGGTCACCTATTGCGTTTATTTTTTCTGCAAATACCTGGAGTTTTCACACTGCGATCACTGTTGTTTTTCATGAAGTTATAGACGATTAGTCATATTTTGTGTCACAGTCGAAAACACAAAATAACCCTTGTCACCTACCACGAAATACTTTTCTTATGTATATTTTGTATTTATATGCTTATATTTCAAATGTATGTTTTTGTTAACGTTAAATTTAAATTACAAACTAAACTAAACACTAAAAATTACGCTGGAAATGAAACACTTTGCGAGTATTGAGTTTTGTTAACACTTACTGCGCGGTTGAGCACCGGTGCTAGAATTTGATAACATGTAATCAAATGATAATTAATATGTTTGAACGTGATAATAACGAGTCCAGGAAAAAAGGAGTGTCGCATGTGGTCGCATGTACAGTTTCTACTTATACCTATGTAATTTAGGGCGCTGAATCCGCATTGAAGGTTTGCGTAAAGATATCTCTACAGCTAAAACCACTGGTCATAATATTGACGGAGATAAAAGCATTTAAGGAGGGAGGAAAACACACTAAAAAGGGAACCCGAGGGCTTTTGAGAATAATTAGACATCCCATCAAGTACTATTCCAGACAAAAGCTCTTAGCGTCTAAGTTATAATAAACAATTACTTTACTTAACTGGGATAAAACAGCATCCTTTATGTTTGTTATACTCAAATCGTCGTATTCTTTTAGAATTTTACTGATTCAGCTCGTTTTAGTCTAATTCTTTGATGTTGACAGAGTACTCAGTTTACTGTGATCTTCATTATCGACGGCGCTCGTAGTAGTTCACTCCGCCACCACTGGGTACTCTGCAACTTGGGCATTTTTTTGAAATATAATATGGTTAAAATACCCCCGTCGCTGCAAACCTGGGTACTTAGCGAATTTGCAATGAATATTTATATATGTCTCAATGCCACATAAAGCCACTTACCAAGTTTAATAAAAATATATTCTGAAATATGCGATTTATAACATTGTAATTATTCTCCATAAGAATAACATTGGGGCAAGTTTCGCAGGTTTGCCGCAACAAGGAACAAAAAAATGGGGTTTTACAAATGTCAATATAACTCAAGTAGGTGAAGTAGCACCAAGTTGTATCAACTTATGCCCATAATTAAGGGAGACATAATAGTTTACTTATTCTCCATAACAATAACATCGGGGCTGAGTACGCAGGTTTGCTGCTACGGAAACCAACGGTAAACAATTGTTTGGGAAAATAACAATAGACCACAACCAGATGAAGCAATATACCAAGTTTTGTAATTTTACGTTCATAAATAAGCGAAATGTAAAATGTTTCTTATTTTCCATAAGAATAGCATTAGACAACATACTGTGTTTAGCACTTTCGATATCTCTGTAACCAATTGAAGTAGAGAAATGACCACAACACAACATTTTTTTGTTTGATTTTGTTAAGCTTAAACCAATGGTGAAAATTATATTAGGTTTTTTAAAGATTATAATATAGCAAATTCAAAAAAAATAAAATGCCCCTTTCAGTGGGTCGATCTGTCTGGTTTTCGAACCAAATGTCATAAATGTTGCTTTACACGTATGTACCAGATTTCCTCAAAATCGGACCATTTTTACGAAAGTTATCGCACCCACATATATACAGATTGGAACGAACGGTGTTTTTGGCATCTGGGGACCTATGGTAATAGCTCTTTCCTATATGGGAAATTTTCTAAAACAGAATTACATTTTAGTTACTATTTTAAACCCTAGTGTTAAAGTATGTGTTAAGATTTATCTTCGCACACATATTTTTAACGGAAAGCGAACGTGCTATAGTAATTGATCATTATACAAATCAACAGTTTAAATTACATTTCAATATTTCATAAGGTGAGGTGATCTTTCACTTTTTAGTTTCTAATATGTTTATGGCAATGTTTGAAGAATCAAAGGCTTTTGTTACCCCGGGGGCAGTCTTTGGCCACCATTGCACTATATGTGTCCGATTGTATGAAACTGAATTTCATACAGGCTCATGCTGTTGTTACTGTTCAGTTTTAACGAAATAAATCTTTGTTTTCTTTGCAATATTTGATTTGCAAGTAAATATTTTACATTATTTAAGTTTCCTCCCTTCTAATCAGTGGTGTAGTGGTGCGGGAACGCGTGGGAACGGCGTTCCCACACTGGTTTTCAAAAACCCGGGAAAATCCCAGTGCTCCGGTTCAGGGAAAATTAAATAATAACTAAATATTATAAAAATATATTTTTATGTCCATAATAAAATGCAATACTTAACAAACATTTGTAACAAAGATTTGGCGATCATGTACGACATATTGGCCGAGTTGTCTATGGTTTCTGAATGCCTTCAAAATAGACAAGCTACTATTATAGTGTATGCTGACAAAATCTTAAGAAGGTCAATTGCTTTTTTCGAGGGCCTTAAAGAGAAACCCGGCACTAAAAGCCTTGAGGCTAAAAGAGCTAAAGTCGAAGGCAACTTTTGTGGTGTCCCCCTAACAAGTAATAGCAAAATAATTGCTATTAATGACCAGCAGTTGCTATCAAGTGTCATTAACAACCTTAATAAAAGGCTTTTCACGACTAGGAGCAGCAACGAATCTTCTACACGGACTGACGATCAGGGAAAGTTAGACATCACTCCTATCAGAACTAAAAGTACTCGAAAGCAAAAGCTGGCCTCAAGACAAGTCTGTTCGATTCGGGGAAGAAGAAATCGAGAAGCTCTGTGCAAGATTTAAATTGAATTTGAACCCAATCAAAAACAGCTTCAGAGATTATTTAGAAAACAGCACCGTCATTCCAAAGGATTTAAACCCACTGTTGAATTACTCCAAGCTCATTCCTTGCAGTTCATCAGAGTGCGAACGGGGTTTTAGTCACATGAATATATAATCATATCGCCAACTAGAACGAGGCTGACCATCGAACATGTGGCAGCCCTAATGTTCATAAAGTTGAATGGTCCAAACATCCGGACCTGTCATTTAAAAAATTTGGTTATGTATGTTGCTATTGCTATTTAGGGGGTTAACGTACATAAAATTAGTTAAATAACTTTTTCTAAGTTTAAATGTAAAATAATAAAGTTAGTTTGTTAAATGTAAAAAATACTATTTTTTTATTTTTCTTTTCCCAAAATCATCCAAATTATTAAAAAGTTTCTTGAAGCCTCAGTAAATTCAGTGAGCATAAAATACACAGCCTAATACGCTCGTAGCTATTGCTATCGTACGCAATCAGGGAAATTATATCCTTATTTGCAGGGAATTTGACAAATATATTGAGCGTTCCCACACTGGAAAATTTACCACTACACCACTGCTTCTAATAACCAGTTAAACGTTTCAAAAAGTCGGATTACATTTCTCACTTATTTGCTAAAACGCATTGTACGTCATAATTGTTGCTTAGATGATTTTCTCTGTTAGAAATAGTACAACTGTTGAAGGTAAACTGCTATCAGTGATAAATATCTCTTCTTCGACCAGAGAATTTTTTCGTTGACAATTTAAATTATCTTATAACCGCAAGTGGTTGATGAAAAAGATAATTCCTTGACAATAAAGCATTAATGTTCAACTGATTTAAACACTGATGAGTATTTATGCTTGTCGATTATTCATAGTTGTAAGTTCGTCTAACGATCACTCAAAATCCCTAACTAATTAACAGTTATTTTCATAAAAACTTGCAATTGAACTTTTAATAGTTCATGAAGACCAGAACTCTTATGAGTTCTCTCAACAATGAACGTCACTGAGTTAACTAATTGTTTGTTATCTGTCCGTACCGCGCTAAACCTATTAAAGCTAACCCAGGACAATTAGCCACCAGTGAAATAATGTAATTTGAAACGAGTTCGCACGCAGCACGCTGACGTGAGGGAAGTGAATTTCCACATAAAAACTTGTAAAACTCAATATAAGTGTAAAAACATACATTTTTCAAATTTTTATTGAAATCTGAAAATATTGATTTTTTGGCTGTTCTGATACTCCTTTTGGATGTTCTGGTTTCATTTACTTGCAAAGCTGGGAATAAAATTTTGCGCATTATAAGGTTAGGAGAAGGTCCAGACAGGCTTGAAAGTAGGCGTGAGGTTGCTGGGGATAATAAAAGTACTCTAACAAAGGAATAACAGGCTTTTATAGTGTAAAACCCTCATAAGACAACGTACTGTGTTTAGTCGATACACATTTTCTTTAATAACTCGGTAAATATTTATGCTAGAATGACGAGAGAGGGCTTAAAAGTTTCGCCTCACTAATTCCCATCTTTTTACATGCATTTATTTTCATCTGGGGCTTTTATGACCCTTTTTGGGTCCAAAAACTCGAAATTTGAAAGATTAATCCCCAAAAAAGGGGTTTAGAGTTTTCCGATTGTTTTGCCCAACAAACTTATCCAACTGATTACAGAAAGGAACGTCCCTACCAAATTTGAAGTAAATCGGACAAAAAATGCGACCGCTAGAGTGCAAACACATATATATATATGTCTATATATATATATATATATAAAATTTTGAACGACCCCCCAAAACGTGTTCAGGGGGTCACGTTAGGAACTTCTATGGTGGTCCCGGGCTTAAGTTTCACCGTGCAGGTCATGCTAATAGTTCACTTTCCAAAGGAAATTCACTAATGAGGACATGTGTTGATTGTAATCCCCGAATATCCTGATTTGGACTGCAGTACTTGACCCACGAGGTTGCGAAAGCATTGTGTACTTCATTCACCTTCATCTTACCTACAAGCGTTATCATTTACTTTACACCAAAGTCACATGAATAATCCATGCATTTATAAAGTATCCGAATACATGCGACCTTTAACAATTACACTTTGTTATATTAATGTAATTTCCGACAAAACCCAATTAAAAAGCAGAATGCATACTTATTCCCCAAATTTGGATAAGACGATTTTAATTATTATACTGGATGGTAGCGCTATAAATTCGAACAAAATGGTACCACCCACCGTAGGTCAGCAAGTACGAGGTCTGTTATCTTTCAAGGATCTTTTTCAATTACCTAAAACATAAAGTAGCCCTACCAATATGTACCCTTCACAGCAGCACGACAACCAATCACGTGTTAACCAATTTCGTGACTGGAGCACTTTTTCCATCTCCTAAGTCTACATTTCAGACCTGACGCCTGACTCCGCCAAGCGTAAACAGTATTGAAGCATTATGAAGTCCGGAGACCTTACCAGTCTCTGGACTTCTCGATAAATTATTATATAATGTCAGTCAAGTGATATTGTTGTATAACTAGAAAATCCAATCCAACATCTTGTATAACCGTAAAATATACATCCTAGCGAGAGGCGAACTGCTTTGAGCATAATTATTATTTGTTATCTCGCCGAAACGGACTCCCTTTAATGTTAGGGATTTGTATTGTTTCCCAGGCTGTTTTAATTAAAATTTCGTGTAGGTTTTTTGCTTTTTCACTATTTTATTCATAAAAAAATATAAATATTGACTCGATACTAGCGCAAACTGTTGAACAAAAAAGGAACTACAATGGATAGTCGGTAAAGTAGATGTACCGCCAAACACAGACAAGATTTTGCATTGACCATTGTGCAAATGGATCTGCATCAAATAAACAAACTACTGCTTTGGTTGGCCCCTTAATTCATCATGATCAACAATGTGCAGGAACGGCTTAAGAGGGGACTGAAAATACCTAGCGATTTATCAACAATGTGCAGGAACGGCTTAAGAGGGGACTGAAAATACCTAGTGATTTATCAACAATGTACAGGAACGGCTTAAGAGGGGACTGAAAATACCTAGCGATTTATCAACAATGTGCAGGAACTGCTTAAGAGGGGACTGAAAATACCTAGCGATTTATCAACAATGTAAAGGAACGGCTTAAGAGGGGACTGAAAATACCTAGCGATTTATCAACAATGTAAAGGAACGGCTTAAGAGGGGACTGAAAATACCTAGCGATTTATCAACAATGTGCAGGAACTGCTTAAGAGGGGACTGAAAATACCTAGCGATTTATCAACAATGTAAAGGAACGGCTTAAGAGGGGACTGAAAATACCTAGCGATTTATCAACAATGTGCAGGAACGGCTTAAGAGGGGACTGAAAATACCTAGCGATTTCAGTGAGCACAATTTCGATATCACAAATAGTTCACCCTTAAGAAAACAAAAAAAAAATGATTTTAAATTCGATTTATCAATTATTATTTATGATATCAAAGGTTTGCTTACTGAAACCGTTAAGTATTTTCTCGTTATTTAAAATGAGCCATAAACCAAGGATAGTGGATAATCCGTTGAGGAGGGAGGGGCATTGAAAATTCACATAGACCATATGGGGGAAGCAGGTAGAAACGCCAAAGGTATCGTGACAGAAGTCCACTCTTAAAACTATTAACTAATAACTATAAAATGTATTATAATCGACTTATTATCGTAGACACTAACTGAGTAACGTAATTTAAATTCCTTGAGGTTGTTAAAAACAAGGTTAAATTGTCAAGGAATTGCAATTTTAACCAAGAATATGTTGTTTCGTAAAAAAGGAAAGTTTAGATTTCAGGTAACATTTTAATTGTGTATGGAAAATTAAGTAAGTTTAAATTACTTATCGTGCTTTAGGAAGACTTTGTACCCTATATTCATTACGGAAAAAATTACAATTGTTATCAATGATTACGTATTGTTGATTGCTACTTCGGTTACTGAAAAAACAGACCGAGAATATAAGAACTAGTGAACAAAATTCAATATTTCGCAATAATATTTGTATTGAGATTCGCCTCGGTCTTGGGAAAAGCATGTGAGGTGTTAAGTAGAACAGTAAACTACTTCAACCTTACGCGATTTGATTTTGAACCTGAAAGTTAACATTGGCCTTATGGGGGAACCAGGTAGACGCGTGAAATGTTACAGGTAACTGTAGCCCCTTGAGAAAACATTTAAAAACCTTGGAATAGAGACTGATAAGTATTTCTGTGTGAGTTATTAAAAATTATGTACTTCAGTAGAGTATTTTAATACTTTACTGGAAATTTTCAAAAATACTCCAACGTTCGAGCAAGTATTTCCCGCCGATATCCGGAGGATCGGTGACGATTGCGAACTGCCAATTCGCGTAGTAACGGCCGCAAAAAAACGATGGAAAATACAATATGGGTAAACACTTACGACCATTTGTGCTGTGGATCGAAACCTCGCTCTGCTACCAATTCTGATCGGCCGTTCAGACTCTTCAGTAAGAATTGTTGTATGGTATGCTATGTAGTCCGTTTCTGAATCGAGGATCAATCGCCCGTTTATTAAAAGGAAACCGGTTTTGATTTGTTTGAAATTAATACTGATACAATGATACAATGTATCCTATACTTTAATATGAGTAAGGTTTCTTTGCTTGATTGTTTGGTTGCTTGCTTGCAACTCTGAACTCTACAATGGCTTCAACGATTTCCTTCAAATGTTGTAATTAACTAATTTCTGGGATAAACAAATTGTCAACTGTCTGCAGAAAAGAGGTAAGTGAGCTAAGAAAATCTGCTCGTCAGTAGAGGAACGTGGTGAGAATGACTAACTCATCTAAACAAGCTGACTGACCTTCCCCGAGCAAAGCTCTTTCCGCAGGTACTAAATTTAAACTACCTCTATCACACTTATATACAATGAATTCTAGATTTCCTCCATGGACAAAATTCAATTTTATCTGGAGTTGTATCCAAAATCCATTACACTACTTTTAACTAATAATAGTAATATAATGCTAATGTGAAACATTCTCTCTTAAATACTCGAATCGACTCGATAAAAAATCACTACTCGCACACCTCTACGATAAGTATCATAAGTATGTTTAAGTGAATCTATGTTGTTTTTTCTGGGGTAGCGTCCACTAAAGTATTTTAAGAGGCCATGAGAAGGTACCCACGTAGATGAGAGGGCAAGTTAACAGAAAGAGGAGGTGGTCGAGAGAGTAGTTAGAGAGAGGGAGGGATTGAAGGAGGAAGGGAGTAAGTGAAATGGGTAAAACCAATGAATACCTTTATAGGGTGTGTATTCATTGGTAAAACTGTGGCATAACTGTGGTCGCTGCCGGTACGGGCTCGAGTGTGTCATGGCGACCGATGAAGGGTACGGTACCGTACTGAGTGTTTGATAACATTTCGGTGCCAAACTCGAGAACTCCGGGTGACATACGTAAGAGTCTACTAATCCGATACAGGCCTTACTTATAAACGATCAAACTTTTAACATGTATACAGAACCTTAATTTTATTCAATCACCGTCATAACATTTTCCAATGATTTTGCAATAATAAATTTCGCTATGTCTTAGTATATCTGATATATTACCTTTGAACTTAACAGGGATTGCAAGTTCTCGAATCGCAGCGGAATCCACATACCCAAATTACTACCGCTATAAATCTGTTTTAATATACATCCAGAATCACCACATAAGAATAAGAATTGTAAGGAATTTTAGTGGACAGGATTTACATACTTCCCCGCATTTCCCTAAACACACCCCTTATCATAAAATGCATAGGAAATATAAAGAAAATTCCTATAGGTTATTTCCCCAGTTCTATCAGTTTACATTTTACTTTCTGCCCTACAGATAGTAGCCTTTATGTAGAGAGTATTGTTTTCGTGAACATTTTCTAATTTCAGTTATTGGGTTTAATATTTGTTCTGGTGCTCCCTGAATCCAAAAAAGTATTTTTTTTAGCGAATTTCCCCTATAGGGAAGAAGCTATTACCGTAGTCGGCATGGTAAGACCTAGGCCCGGGACCATGATAACTTTTCGTTTTGAGGTCCCCAGACCCCAAAAACACCATTCGTTCGAAACTGTATATATATATATATATATATATATATATATATATATATATATATATGTGTGTGTGTTTGTGTGTGTGTCCGTGGGTGAGATAACTCTCGTAAAAAAGCTCCGATTTTGATGAAATTTGGTACAAATGTGTAAAGCAGCATTTATGACTTTAAGTTCAAAAACCAGACATATCGACCTATCCGAAGGGGTATTTTGGGGGGTTTTGTACCCCAAAAATGGGTTTTTTGAGTTTTTTACATATAATTTTTCGAAAAGTTAAATTTTATTTTTTATCATTGGAATCAGCTTAAAATGACGCACAATTTGGTCTTTAAATCATTGCTCTACGTCAATTGGTTACTGAGATATTGAAAGTGATAAACACAGTACGTTGTCCAATGTTATTCTTATGGAGGATAAGAAAAATTGTATATCTTGCTTATTTATCAACGTATCCAGAGGAAACTTGGTATATTGTTTCATTTCATTGTAGTCTATTGATATTTGCATAAAACCCCATTTTTTGGCCGATTATTCCCGTAGCAGCAAACCTGCATACTCAGACCCATGTTATTCTTATGGAGAATAAGTAACGTGTTATCTCCCTTAATTATGAACATAAATTAATAGAACTTCGTATGTGGCTTTACCTAGTTGAGTTATATTGATATTTATATAAAAACCCATTTTTAGTGTTCCTTATTTCAGCAAACCTGCATACTCAGCCGCCATGTTATTCTTATGGGGAATAATTAAAATGTCATAAATCGTTTATTTATGATTGTATATTGATGAAACTTGGTATGTGGCTTTATGTGGTATTGAGACAAATATATTTGCATTGGAAATTCGCTGAGTATGCAGGTTTGCTGCTACGGGGGTATTTTGTTTTTGTAAGTGATATCCGTCTGTCTGCCTGTCTGTGTACAGACGTAGAAATCACACCAATGGGCCGATTTTGATTAAATTTGTTATGTAGGTAATAATGCGTGGTATCTCAAGTCGTTTTTACATTTTTTATTTTGAAGGGCAATTATACCCCAAAAACCGCCAAAACAATACATTATAAATCCAATTTGTTCAAAAACGGCTCTAACGATTTTAATTAAATTTGAGTGGTTTGTAAATCTTGAGGTTTCCAACAACATGAAAAGCATTTCTTGGAACATTCGGGTTCAGAAATTACAAGACTTGAAAAGTTCCAAAATTAAGGTTTTTTTTTGGTTTTTCATAAAACCATAAACATCAGATAATATTTACCTATCACCAATTAAAAAGGTCATAAAACTAAATAATTTAATGTTTGGAATTATGTATTATTCTACGTTTACTGATTGCGTATGAAATTGAATTTTATTTAGCGGTAAACGCAGTACGTTGTCCAATGTTATTCTTATGGGTCATACAAAGATTGCATTTTCTCTCTTATTTACTGATAAATGTCATTAAAACTTGGTATGTAGGTCAAATTTACATTGACTAACAGAGGATATTCGGAATATGTTGCCCACCAGCCCTGGGGGTATGAAGGGGGCATTTCCCCTCTTCAAACTACTGTGTGTAGCAAGTTCTGTAGCATTCTGTAGTGCCCGCAGAAAGGGATTTGGGTGGGATTTCTGAAAACAAGTTCACTATAAGTTTGTCTATACATACTTCCGAACGTTATATTCTGTAGTAAATGTAAAGTAATTGATTGGTTATAATTGGACCGAAAGGGAGAAAGTGTCAGTTTCCTGATACCATTCAATTATATTGAGACAAACAGTGATGGTTGTTTTATATAAGTATCAGTTTACCAGTTTAACAAGTTAACAGAACCATGTTTACCACGTTTTAGTTCCTGTGAAGTGTATTTCGTATGTGTTGGTTTTTCGTCATATAACAAATTATTTATTTTTAGAGAGAAAATTAGGCTATAACATTTTATTTTATTTTAAATCATTCTATCCCGAATTAGTTGAATATAACTCAAGAATCCCAGAGTAAAAGGGATGAGTTTTAATCCTATACTATAATACTGTACGAGTAAGGCTTGTTTGCTTGCTTGGTTGCAACTCTGATCTCAAAAACGGCTCCAACGATTTCCGTCAAATGTTGGAAAAAACTAATTTCTGGGATAAAAATAAGTTCCATACAGGTCTCATCCCCAGGAAAAATCTACTAATGTAGAAAAAATCAAATAAAAGTGAAACAACTTAGCATTGGAGTTTCACATCAAAACGAAAGAATCATAATATCTGTTTATAATCAACCTGTGAACTGTCAAAGTAATACTCATGAAGTTTAAATATTAACATGTGGTTTTCTGAGAGCAGTCACTAAAACCATTGAATACAAATTTCATATAGAGAGGTCATGTCATAACCTTAAAATTAATTAAAGGGACACTGAGCTATAATAACAACTGGAGTGATCTTAAACATTCAGAAAATAGGCAAATGAGTTAGAAAAATTTGCTCATCAGTAGAAGGACGTAGCAAAATATTACTCCAAGTCATCTAAACAAACATTCTGACCTTCCTCGAGCAAAGCTCGGCCCCAATGTACTTATATCGGTTGAATGCCAAACCGTCGATGTCGTTAGTGGAACAACAAAACGACTAATAAAATAACAAGCCAAGTTAAACACTCGACGCTCACTAAAGGTTAAGTAAACCTTTAGTTGATGTGTAGGCAGAACCTTGCGTATATTGTTGAGCCAATATTCTTTGACCAATGTCCACCTGCTTACAGCCGGCAGGAATCTCTATTCTCCAAGAATCTCTTAAATATATCCGTCAATAAAATCAAAGAACCCTATAAGAAATTCGAATGCTTGCTCGCACTGAAGGCCTGTTTTTGATGAAGTCTCCTAAACGTGGTAAATGAAGTAAACAATCCCTTAGCTGTAATAAACTACTCCTGTCACAGTAAAACTGATGAGAACTCGGCGAATTGTTCATGAATTTAAACAAAACAGGATCAATGAAATAGTCTTACAACACTGCAAAGTTTATTTACACTTATACTGTACTTACATACAAGACGGTCAAATATACATAAAAGATGGTACAAGGCGATCGATTTCAACCAGTTACACCGGCCATCATCAGGCCCAATCAGAGAATGACAGAATCAAGATGGCATACCGTCTTGTATGTAAGTACAGTATAAGTGTAAATATACTTTTTAGTGTTGCAAGACGTATTTTATTCATCCTGTTTAGTTGTAACAACACGTATCATGCTACTAAAGAATATTTTTGAATTTGTATACAATGGTAGGGTAAATCGGGTAATGTGAAGGCAACATTCGAAAACGATAAAACTAGCTTTTCGGACAGCTCCGCCCCCCACATTTTCTCTTTGGTGATCGATGTCTTTTTGGTCGTCGGTTTTATGAAATTTGTTATAAATATGGAAAGTTGATACTAAATCACATATAAAAAAGTAACATTGACATTTGATTTATTTTATATAAAAATCACCTGGGGACCGAACCTTGCTCGGGAAAGGTAATTGAGTTTGTTTTGATGACTTGGAGTAATTTTTCATGTCCCCCTACTGACAAGCAGAGTTGCTCAGCTCATTCGCCTTTTTTCTGTATGTTCAAGGCCACTCCAGTTGTTATTATAGTTCAATGTCCCTTCAATTTGTGTTTTGATTATATCCGCAGTTGATTAATTTTGGATATGATCACTCTATATGTAATGTTAGTTCAATGGTTATAGTCACTGTTCTCATAAAACCATTATAGTATTACTTTGACAGTGATTGACTTTAAAACAGCAGCTATGATTCTTTTGTTTTGATTTTAAACTCCATAAGTCTAATGTTAATTGTTTGAACTTTTCAATTTTTTTTACATTTTTCAATTTTTTTCTGGGGATGAGACCTGTCTAGAACTTATTTTTACCCCAGAAATTAGTTTATTACAGCATTTAAAGGAAATCGTTGGAGCCGTTTTTCAGATCAGAGTTACAAGCAAGCAACCAACCAATCAAACCTTACTCATACAATATTAGAGTATAGGATAACAATGTCCCGAGTTCATAGGAACGCAGCAACGCAAGTATTTTATAAAATATAAAAGTATCACATTTGGATGTTTGTATGGATTTGTTTAAGTTGTATAATTGTTGTCGTAATCAGTACCTGATAGAACACTATGATTTGTTAATTTTGTTATTTAGTTGTAATTACTGATTGTTTGTTGCTGTTTAAATATTGTTATTGCTATCGATATAGTTAGTTTTTGGTGACACAAAATTGTTATTGTGTCTGTTAGTTTATTTTACTGTTGATCAATTTGCATCTAGTACAACCAAAGCAAAGCATGTTGTTGTTTCATTGTTATTAATTTTATATTGTTACACTGTTTTTACTTGCTATACATAGTGCTTATAATACATGATTATAAATACTGTTTATTGGTTCTGCCGTTGGAATGAATAAAATAAATAAATAAAGGAATAATAGTATAGCTTTTTCACCAACGGACTCGGCGCGGCGGTCCCGGACATATCTCACCACGCCACCTACGATATTACAGCTTCTCTGCGAGGGATTCGCTGAAACCACGCAGCACGTTTCCGTCCGTTGCCGGTTATCGCGGCCATGTGCAGCGTGAGCGTGTGCCCGTGTGCGCGCGTTGGTGAGGGTGGGAGCACGAACAGGTATTTCACACACTACTAGTGCTTATCTGGTATTTGCTTATTATTTGGCTCTGATGATAGACTGCGCAAGAATTTCATTTTCCTAATGCCGGCTGATAGCACCCGCCCGACATGTTATTTACTCGCTCGAGGCCTATCTTCCAATCGATCTCGGCCCCTAGACGACCCTACTCTTCCTTCATTAGCTCGCTGTAATTAATTGAAAACATTCCTTCGCTCCCAAACATTTTGAACTCGTGTATCACCCCTTCCGCTTTATCTGAAATTATTCCGCAATCGCAAACAGATTTTGTGCAAACTCTGACGCGTAAGTTAAAAATTGGTAGATTTCAATAATTAATTAACAAAACGTTTGCGCTTTTAGAAAGCAAAGTTCGTTAAGATATAAAATACTAGTTAATGCCCCTTTCTTCGCACGGTAATCTCGATGTCGCAGTTATTAACGGGTAGATGTTTTGAACAAATTACAGACTAGCCTATATTTACTGTCTACGGTAATAATTAAGAAATCTATGACCAACATTGGAACTTTGAGAATCATCGGGAGAAGGATTGAGAAACTTTTAAGTGCGAACATCATATGTGTTGCCATACGTTGTTACATTCAGTGTAGAACGTTTCCTCAGTTGTCTTGGAAACTTTTCGTGTGTCCGGAGTATGACGACAGTCTCCATCTTCCTTTTATATTTATATTTTTCTGTGTGGACCAATAAGGGATTTGCCACCAGGCCGCGGGCATGAAGGGGGCCGCTAGGTACAAGCTATTATTGTATTCTTGTATGAATATCGCACGCAATTTACGCTGCTTTTCACTTATTAAAGTCATAAACTTGAACCTCCATCGGAAGAACCTTGGTTTTCCTGCCAAAGTCATCTCCGTTATATAAGTTCCTCAATGACGTCTTCTATTATATCAAAGTTCTTCAGCACCGTCATTTTGTGGTCTGGGTATGGATTTGTAACATGATCGAAGTGATATGTGGTCCGTTGGGAAGCATTTGTTTATAGGTTTGTTGTAGGTCGCAGAAGCGCTTTCGGCGTCTATCCATTCACAATCACACCCCAATCGGCGCACGGAATATCATCCTCGTTGGTTTCATAACTTTGTAACTTACAAATTGTGACTTGGGAGTAAATAACAAATCAACGATAAGCAAATCCGTTTCTATGTACGTGAAGCTTATCATTCCCGGTTGAGACTCGTTTTTAACAACCGTTTGCAGTAGCGTTTGCAGTTAGAGCTGCCAACGAGCTCAGCCGTTCTCGGTCCAGAGTGTACACTACCGCCGAATGATTCGCTCGAATGTTTCGCCGAATGTTCGGATCTCAGATCGAGTCGTGACAACGAATCTTGCACCAAATCAACCGATTGTGCACAACGATCTAATCAAGTACACGCTCGTCCAATACCATGCAATATCATGCTCGTCCATTCGCTTTCGCTCGTCTCCTTTGATTCGTGCAAAAAACCGACAAAAAACCGAGCACAGGCGAACACGAATCATGGTGAGTCGAACTATCCCGAACATACACGAGCACACCGGGTACACTATCACGCTCGCCTTCGTTCGCCGATGTTGGGCCATAGTGTACTGATAGCATATGAGTCGAACTATCCCGAACATACACGAGCACACCGGGTACACTATCACGCTCGCCTTCGTTCGCCGATGTTGGGCCATAGTGTACTGGTAGCACATGAGTCGAACTATCCCGAACATACACGAGCACACCGGGTACACTATCACGCTCGCCTTCGTTCGCCGATGTTGGGCCATAGTGTACTGGTAGCACATGAGTCGAACTATCCCGAACATACACGAGCACACCGGGTACACTATCACGCTCGCCTTCGTTCGCCGATGTTGGGCCATAGTGTACTGGTAGCACATCAGTCGAACTATCCCGAACATACACGAGCACACCGGGTACACTATCACGCTCGCCTTCGTTCGCCGATGTTGGGCCATAGTGTACTGGTAGCATTACCCAGTCAACTGTGCTCGAACCAGCGATCGCCACCCTGCAGTCCCGTGGCTTGGTTTTCGGCGCCCATCCCGCCCATCGGCTCGCGGCTCGCGGCTCGCGGCTCGCGGCTCGTCCTAGGTCGTTAGTAGTTAGCCCAGGAAGATATGTCGAACTCGCTCACGAACGCCGGCGATCGCTTTTCAGTGATTATCGGCCGACTAATGGGGTCTCACACAACGAAACCGTATTATTTAATTCTCATTTACAGAGTGGGCTGAGTACGCAATCAATCATGTGCGATCGCCGGCCCGCTCGAGCGCCTTCCTCTCGCCAGTTATCGAACATCTTTAACACAATACGCTGGTAATTAAGGAAGCAATAAACCACAGGTAATAATCATTATTAAAAATTACCTCCATTACAAGAGTTTGCCGCACCGGAAACCCGTTATATATTGTTTGCTATATACCCGGCTACGGTCTAAGTGTTGTTAATCTATTTGTTACGTCGAGTTAAAAGATAGTTAACGGGAGACAATTTTTAGCGATGGGTTAAAACTTTTAAGTGAACTTTATTAATTTATTCATTTATAAAGTCGCAAAATACACCACCATACAAAAGGAATTACCTTAATGGTAGGTGGCATGTTATAAAACAAATATTTCTTAAAACTAACAAGTAGGCTACATGGAGGAAAATACCACGTCAGATGGTTAAATAGGGCACTTCACTTCACTTCACTTTACTTAACTACTCATTAAACAAATCGTCTAATGTATGAAACATAAGTTCCTTAAATAGTTTCACAAGTTTGATTGTAGATGTTAATTGGGAGTTTATTATACAATCGGCTACCGGTATAGAGTGGAGTCCTTTCATAATCTGCTGTTTTATGTTTGGGAAGAAAAAGATGATTGTTTCGAGTGGGATAGCTATGACCTGGTTTTAAAAGTGGAAATATATGGAAACTATCTTTAACAAAGAGAAGGGTGTAAAAATGAAAAAGCATGGGAATGGAAGTAAATCAAGCCTTTTGCAAATGGGTTTAGAAGAGGCAATATGACCAGATTGTGAAATAGTACGAACTACACTCCTTTGAATCTTAAATATCGTAGATTTAGTTTGAGAATCACCCCACAAAATTATACCATATATTAAATTAGAATAAATATATGCAAAATAAAAAATTTTCAAAATCTCAATACCGAGTATTTTAGATAGGGACAAAATAAGAAAGTAAACTCAACTCAATATTGTGGTAAGATATTCAAAATGAGAATCCCATTTTAAAGAACAATCAACCTGCAATCCTAAGAACTTATATTCATTTGAAGTGTTAATCAAAGTTTTGAGATACGAGTCGTCTGAGTACCTGGAATATGAGTGAGTAGTTTGAGTGGAAATTAATTGCAAAAGTTGTATCTTTATTTAAGAGAAGACCATTAGCTTGAAACTACAAATCCATTGTCATAAAATCGCTTTTAAAAATTTGAACATGACCATATTAGGTGGGGTACTTGGTAATGGAAGTTGTATCATCTGCATAAGTTATCAGTTTGGAGTTTTGAACTATGCTAGGGAGGTCATTGGCAAACACTAAATAAATGAAGGAGTACTATACTTGTCTCATAAGGAGTGCGCTATCGTCGTAATTATTATCAGCTTAAACGCAGTTAACCTGTAACCATAGTATTTTAAAAGGTTTAAGTGGAATAGTGAAGGTTTTAGGGTCGTGGGGGTGATTTAAGGTATAATTTTACTTAATACCATGGACTCGGATCCAATGGGGCTATGAAATAGTTTTCAAAACGACTATACGATATAATTTTATAAAAGGCTGTGAAAATTATGTGGCGGACGTTTTTGACCGCCTTCGTACACAATCACGGTTAACAACGTCTGTTGGTTACGTTCAAACATATAAGGGGAATGTATCTGTATGCGATGCCGTCCTAATATGTGACTAACGCATAAGTGACTAACTACCACAGACTATTTAACACACAAAAATACACAAACGACAGTTATGGTGAGACTAACAGATTAAATACGAACAATTAAACCAACCATCGGTTTTCATCGGTGTAAATAAAATAAAAAACTGAGAATCTGACGTTTCCATAGTATTGAAGTCTGGAAAATATGAAAATAAAATAACGAAACTTATAAAACACAAAAGATTTGCATGGCTGTAATAGTTAGTACAAACTAAATGCGAATATTTAAACTAACTAATTCGTCTTTGTAATAAATAGCATAGTAAACAATGAACCGCTTATATGTACAATTGGGGACTGAATGGCAATCAACCTAAGCCTGTAAAATCTAATAAGAACAAAACAAACTTAGTTCGTTCTTCTCACCCTTAAACGGGTTTATTTGGATTTGGAGGCACGTGAGGCTCGTTTTATTTTTGAGTTAAGTGTTTTCTACCGTGGAATTGTACGAGCTTCCGGCGAAGAGCGTGGTCGTTGGACTTGACGTTGCGACTCGTTCCCAGTCGGTTAGCGAATTTCCCCCATAGGGAAGAAGGTATTACAGTAGATAGTGTGGTAAGACTTAAGCCCGAGGCCATGATAACTTCTCGTTTCGAGGCCCACACATGTCAAAACAAATTAATATGTTAATACTCATGAAATATGTGTCATATGTGTGCACTATAATGTTCGTAGAAAGGTATTGATCAAATGTGGTAGAAACATGTAAAGCAACATTTATGATTTAGGTTGATAAACCAGACAGGATCACCCCATCCGCTGGTGGTTTGAGGGGGAGGGGATTTTCTGTATCCCAAAAATTAGTAGTTTTTTTTTAGTTTGCACCATTGGATTCAGTTTAAGAAACCAACAATTTACTATTTTGAATCGTTGCTCTACGTCGGTTACTGGTATTGGTTACTGAGATGTTGAAAGTGCCAAGCACAGTACGTTGTGCAATGACTTTCTCATGGAGAACAAGTAAAATTGTACGCTTAGCTTATTTATGGCCGTATATTGCTAAAAAGGAGGTATGTAGCTTCATCCAGTTGTAGCATATATCCGCATAAAATACTCCTGTTTGAGTCCTGTAGCAGCAAACCTGCATGCACAGTTCTATCTACGCTCTTATGGACATGGTGTTCCATGATAATTGGTTGCGATGACAGTTACAGTTTTTATTTGGCGGTTAAGAGTCGTTAATGAAGAAGAATGAGTCGTCTCTGAAGAATGGGAGCTCGTCTGCAAAAAACGCATTCTAGAGGCCTTCTAGATGTGCCTAAGCTGAAATGAAAGTTACTCTGCCCACTTTAAAGTATATCGAGTTAACTACAGCATGGTTAGTTGTTGTTTTTGTTTAGTTGTTGTCATCTCGTAGACCTTCTACAGACACGAAATCCGTCGTGTTCACTTAAAAATAGGTCCCTAGGGTTAGGATAAGGTTAAAAGAAATTTAGAAGTCAAGGATCAAGGGTCAGAAAACAGAGGACCCAGCAACCAAGGATTGTGCCTTATCTGGAAGTTCTTAAACGCACATTATACACTGTGGATTTAAAATCATTAAAAAAATAGCTAATCATTAAAATTTGATTTTTTGGGGACACTCGAGATGGTACCAAAACCTTCGTAAACCCCTTGCACAATTGCACACATAAATGGATAAATTACTGTCGTAAACAAAACTAAGTTTGCACGAGAAGCGTTAAATGTATTCGTACCAAAACAAAATATATTCTGAACCAAATAAATACATGCTTATAAATAAAGTACCTGGGGCCGAGCTTTGCGCGGGGGAAGGCCAGTCAGGTTGTTTAGATGTCTTGGAGTAATATTTCACCACTTCCCACTACTGATAATCAGATTTGTATAACTCATTTGCCTCTTTTCTACATTTTTGAGGCCACTCCAGTTGTTATTTATAGCTCAATGTCCCTTTGATTTATTTTACTACTCTATATATGTAATCTTCACTTAAATCTTTTAATCTCTGCTTTCAGGAAACCACATGCTAATAATCATAAACAACATGAGTATTACTTTGACAGTTCCCTGGATGATTATGAACAGATGTTACAATTCTTTTGTTTTGATTTAAAACTCCATAAGCCCAATGTTAATTTTTTAACTTTTCATTTTGTTTTTTTTATATATTATTTGATTTTCCTGGGGATGAGGCCCCAGTTATTTTTATAGAACTTATTTTTATCCCAGAAATTAGTTATTTCAAACATTTGAAGGAAATCGTTGGAGCCGTTTTTGAGATCAGTGTCGCAAGCAAGCAAGCAAGCAAACATAAAAGCAAACCTTACTCATATTAGAGTATAGGATATACGAGATGAGAACGGACATAAAATAGACACAAAAATATGAAATTCTCCTCCTGACACATATAAATCATTGTTCTAGTGTATTATCAGTTCGTTTCTAGGTGCGGGTGTGGTACATGAACTCACCCATAAAATACATTTAACACAAGATATTTCGCCTCAAATCAAATTTAAACACGATTTGATTCTCAATCACTTCGCTATTTGCGGGGAGTTTTATAACGAGACTCCACACCCATGTGAGAGGGAAGTTTTGATGAAAACGGAGTCAGTGTTGGGCAATTCTGTAGTTTCCTCAGACTCTAGTATCATAGGCATGATTGTCACTGCCTCCTGCCTCGAATGAATGTACACTAGAAACGGCAAAACACGATCGTTTCAAATATATGTACGAACTCGGCAATGTCGTAAATTTGAGCTCCCTGAAGGATTCTCTGCACGACTCCTGATAAGTGTAATTTAATTTGTTGGTGATGCGGACAGACTTCTTTTGAAGCTTACACATAGCATGGTGTCGTATGAGATGTGGGGCATATCAGACCGCAAGAATTGGTTTTGGGCGGACTTTTGAAAGTTCCTCTTGGCTTTGATGAAACTCTCTTGTAAACATCATGTAAATGTTGGTTCCAGATGATTCATTTGTCCACGATTCCAAAAAATGTAGTGCAGTCAGTTTCACTGAGCAACTGATCACAACAACGATAGTTTATTCATAATTTGCCTCATAGATTGAAAATCGACTTGAAGTAATAGGTTACGTACCTCACCCGTCGTCAATCCTGAATTACTAGTAGACTACTTTCGAGACTGCTGTCCCATTTTTAAATCTATACGTCGAAATTTAGTTGTAAAAACATACAAGTTTTCAAAGTTTATAAAATTATTCGTCACAAATACAAACGTGCGGGGACACGAACACAAAACAAAGAAACATTTAATACGGTTAGCGTGGCCGGCCAAGGACAAATCCAGACTCTTAAGTCTGGATTTGTTTAAAAAGTTCGTTTAAAAATTATTGTACGTGAACAACTAGACGAGCGTACTAATAGGTTGTATGTTCGTTTTGCACGCGGACTTACCTAATACTTCAAAATAAACTGCTGACTGATTCATTTCTAAGGGACCAATTATACGGTATCAGGCTCATATCTTTTTCCTTTCAGCTCATATATATCAATTCAAAGTGCAATCAAGCGAAAGGGGGCACAATTAGTATCAGAACTTAGACATCTCGATTGGTACGACTGATGGGCTTATTACGCCTGCCGTCGTCGGTTCGCCCCAGCTATTGAACTACTGGCTGAAGGGTGTTGTTGGATATTTCTTCTAAGGGACCGCTTGTTGCATGATGCTTTAACAAATGTATAGTACTTTTTCCTTTGGCTCCTCAAACAATAACTTAATTCCCCCCCCTTCTTAGTAACCTCAGTACCGTAATAATACCGCAACATGTTAACCTTAAATATGCATGAATATTACCATACATTAATAGTATTACCTTAATTTCTTAAAAAAAGTTATAACAAAAATTCAATGAGTTTTAACTCTCATATGTTTAGTTTATTTGACAGGAAAAGAAGATAAAAATTACAAAAATACGGTGAAAATCAAGTTTGAAAACTGTTGCTTTTTTAAGCCCGCTATATACTTTGACATTCTGCTTCTGTTCGTAAGTATTGAAGTTTATGGCTTATATTTATGAACGGTTTATATTCCATTTGCGAGTTTGTTTATGTTTCAAACAAACATGGTGTTAGGTCCCATCGGCTTTCAATTTATTTTTACCGAACCAATCGTAGTTTGAGGTGGTTCTGAACGAGACTGTACGTAAGCCTAATTGCGACCCTTTCGCATGAGTGAACACTGACCGCAGTACCATGCCAGTGTCACCACTACCACCTCACCCACCTCACCTCTGTGATGAAGTTGAGAGTCCGATTGTCTCCCACTACCGCCTACCCCCTCCATGGGTCTGATCCAGCTTCAACTCGGACGGCATTATATGTACTGTGGGATTGTATACTGTCTCAGTACACAATCCAGCGTGGCTGCTCTTCACACATCAAGACGACAACATCGATCGGACACCAGGCATTCGTTATAGTTATAGTGCAGATGTTTTACACGAATTCAACAATTTAACGGGAAAATAGTGGTTAAATCTGCAACCCTATTTCTCTGTTGCTGCAGTCACGCTGCCAGTGCCTTGTGATCCAGCAACTGGACCGAGTTGTTATACTCTTATAGGCAATGTCTATTTGTTAGTGAATTTCCTTTGGAAAGTGAACTATTAGCATGACTCGCACGGTGGAACTTAAGCACGGGACCACCATAGAAGTTCCTAACGTGACCCCCTGAACACGTTTTGGGGGGTCGTTCAACATTGTATATATATATATATATGTGTGTGTGTATGTGTGTGTGTGTGTGTGTGTGTGTGTGTGTGTGTGTGTGTGTGTGTGTGTGTGTGTGTGTGTGTGTGTGTGTGTGTGTGTGTGTGTGTGTGTGTGTGTGTGTGTGTGTGTGTGTGTATGTTTGCACTCTAGCGGTCGCATTTTTTGTCCGATTTACTTCAAATTTGGTAGAGACGTTCCTTTCTGAGAAAAATCTAAAAACCTTTTCCCATAAGATTAACATGGGACACGTTTTTTTGGATTTTCTCCGCAACCACTTAACCTAGGTTAATGATTCAAGATACTAAATTATTTGTTTATTTATGCTCTATAAAATGGCTATAACCAAAATTGAGTGTTTTTAACATTTTTGAGTCAAATTTGCAAAAAACCGATTTTTGGAAAATTGTAAACCCCCATAAAACCCCCTTCCCATAGTGCGATCGATCTGGTTTTCAAACTTAAAGTCATAAATGCTACTCTTCACATTTGTGCCAAATTTCATCAAAATCTAGTGTTTCTTTCAAAAGTTATCGCGGTAACGGACACACACAAATATATATATATACATGTATATACATTTGAACGAATAGTTTTTTTGGCATCTGGGGACCTCAAAACGAAAAGTTATCATGGTCTTGGGCTTAAGTCTTACCATGCCACCTACGGTAATAGCTTCTTCCCTATAGGGGAAATTCGCTAAAATTGTTATTTTTTGTATATTTGGTGTATTTATTAAAGACTAAAATATTAAAAATAATAAAGTTATACTATGGAATACAAAAATAACTTTCGTATGAAAATATACTTACATACATGCTCGTATTTATGTAAGGGGGCCCCATTTTCCTATTCGCCCGGGGCCCCAGAGGTCCTAAATACGGTCCTGTGTGTGAAGCGAGATGTGTAACGAGTGAATGTACCTCGAAGGAAAACCTCCTTATGAGGAATACTTATTTTGAGTGTTAAAAATGGTTTCTTCATGCAGAATGACAAACGCACTACCCAAAAATAGTAAATTAGCTAAATTAATTGTACGGACATTTTATTTTTATGTTATATTTTTATATAAATTTGTCTTTTTAGAGAATTTCCCCTATAGGGAAGAAGTTATTACCGTAGGTGGCATGGTAAGACTTGAGCTCGAGACCATAATAACTTTTTGTTTTGAGGTCCCCAGATGCCAAAAATATATATATATGTCGTTCAAATTTATATATATATGTCCGTTACCGCGATAACTTTAGAAGGAAACGCCCAATTTTGATGAAATTTGGCACAAATGTGGAGAGTAACATTTATGACTTTCAGTTTGAAAACCAGATCGATCGGACTATGGGAAAGGGGGTTGTATGGGGGTTTAAAATTTTCCAAAAATCAGTTTTTTGAATTTTTCCCCCTAAAATTTTAAAAACACTTAATTTTGGTTATAGCCATTTTATAGAGCTTAAAAAATTGGTACTTTGAATCACTAACCTAGGTTAAGTGGTTGTAGAGAAAAGTAAAAAAACTCGTCCATAAAATTTCCAATGTTAATCTTATGGGAAAAAGGTTTTTGGATTTTCCTCAGATAATTTTACTAAAAACTTCATATTTCTTCTTACCAATCAGTTTAGCTCTACAACACACTCATTTTGGTGTTTTAATTGTTGTTCTACGTCCAACCGTTGCAGAGATATTTAAAGTGCTAAACACAGTACGTTGTTCAATGTTATTCTTATGGAGGATAAATAAAATTTGATATCTCGATTTTTTATGAATTTATATTGATGAAACTTGGTTTGTGGCTTCAACTAGTTGTGGTATATTGATATTCGCACAAAACAAGTTTTTTGTTATTTTCCCCATAGCAACAAACCTGCATTCTTGGCCCCCACGTTATTCATATGGAGAATAAGTAAAGTTGTATATCTCTCTTAGTTATGAACCTAAAGTAATAAAACTTTGTATGTAGCTTCACCTGGTTGAGTTATATTGATAATTGCAAAAATACACATTTTTATCTTCCTCGTTGCAGCCAACCTGCGTACTCAGCCCTATTGTTATTATTATGGAGAGTAAATAAAATGTTATATATCACTTATTTATGAATGTATTTTTGTGAAACTTGGTAAGTGGCTTTATGTAGTAGTGAGGCACATATATATGCATTGGAAATTCGCTGAGTACGCAGGTTTTCTGCGACGGGGGTATTTTAATTTTCTTTTTTTAATACAACTTTTAGTCGATTTAAATCGTACAAACCATGTTTTATTAAAACTCGGATTTCTAGCCATTCTTTTTCATATAAATAATATCGTTATTGCAGTTGACAGTGATGATTACGTTGCAAAAGTCATGACAATATTACAAACATTAAATAAAATAACGATGTCAAGTTATCTTTTTCCTGCTGTCTTTAGGGATGCTAACATCATTGCCGAAATTTATTTTGCGGCAAAACCTAGAATTTAATTTTCCCAGCGGCTCATCATGAACTCATCAACCGAGTACAGAACTTTAGACACCAAAAGGCGTTTTAGTCGAGATTTAAACTGATTTTTGATTATCTGATTGTTTAATACGTTCAGGGAGTTTATTAAGGAACTTTACCCCATACTGAGACGGTAATGCTCAAACTCCACAGTTCTGACGAAGTCGACAATTATCCCTTTCCTCTAGTGTCGTACTGGTTAATTTTCAATACCTTGAATCAAAAAGCATTTATACTGGCAGTACATAGTCACCTCAAAGACAAAGAGACAAGGTAATGTAAGAAAACCTAGCTCCTTGAAGGCATCCCTACATGACTCTCTTGGCTGCAGTTTGCAGATGATCTTACTGCTTTTTCCTGCAATGTAAATACTCTGTCTTGTCTGTATTTAGCGCGGAGCCAACCCAGAGTCTTACTCCATAGTAAAAGTGAGGGTAGATTAGGCCAAAATGGCCATTAGCAGTACGTCTTTTGGTCAGAATTTTGCAAGGACATGTAATGCATAAATGTCTGACGTAGCCTTGGTACAAATGTGATCGACATGATCTCCTCAAGTCTTTATCAAGGTACCTAGGAGCTTCACGGAATCAGATTCCTCTAAGAGGTCATCATCCACCATGACAGCAGGCTGTTGTTCCCATTCCCGCTTCCGCAAGTAAAAAGCAATGACGTTTGATTTGTCATTGTTTGTTTGGAGATACATTTCGGAAAACTTCTGAATACATGAATTGAGATGAAAGAAAGAATTTACCTCCAGCTCTTGCTTTTATGCAGATGGTGGTGTCTTCTGCATATTGGATCACCTTTCCATTCTGGATCGATGAACTGATGTGGTTGATACAAAGCTTAATATTTCATATTAAGTTTCAATATATTTGTATTCGATTTTATTAAAATGCATGACCACCTACTAGTGGTTTAATATTATTATTAAACTATGGCGGTTTAGGCCATGAGAACACAATTGACCGTGTGCGCAAAACTACACATCCCTTAAAGGGACCCAAGTTAATTCTGTGCGCAAAATGACTCATTGTTTTGAGGGATTCCTGACCGCTGTGAGCAAAACGACAAAGCCCGCGCAAAGCAACCGACAGAGTCACATGGCATACGTATAACAAGATTAATAACAACTTTTTCTCTACACAAAAAAAGATAATGTTTTATCTACATAAGTAATTTAACTATTTATTTATATAAATACCTATATGCGAATATTTGTTGATTGCTATGCACTTGAATCACTTGGACCTCTTTCATATAACCTATTTTAATAACATAACATTTACAATTTTATGCTTTTACTTTTGAGTATAGGCAAAAAATACTTGTTTTAGGGTTTTTTAGAATTTATTTTCCATAACTGGGTCTCCAATGTGTAAATAACGTAAGAACAATGTGTACATGATATTCCAACATAATACAAAAGAGAAAAATTTCCAATTTCAGGATTGGAAATCTAAATATTTTGGGTATTTTTGGGTAATTAAAAGGCACTATCATATCTCAACTTAACAGGAGTTCTTCGGTTTAAAAAAGATTAATAATCGTTTTTACAATATTTGGTTGATAGACTTGTGAAATAAGTAAAACAACGTGAAAATGTTGAAATGCTTTTGTAGATAAGAGTATAACGTACTTTTTATGCTCAAATAATAATACATGAGTAAAATAAATAAGTTAACAAGCCTGAAAGCGGTAATATATTTTGTATTAAATTAACCTTTGTAGTAATTCAAATCTGCAAAAAAAGACTGTTAACAAGTGACGGGAAATGTCCAGAATGTAGAATCAAATCACTGCAATATGATGTATATATTCCCCATTTTGTTCGGCAGTGTGTTAATTCCCGTAGAGTCCCCGTACGAGTTCATATAACCATGGAACTCGGATACTCGGCTGTTACCAGAGGTGGAGGGATTCCATTCTAGAGATACGCGCATCCATAACTCAAGATCGCGGCCCTCCTTAACGGGTTGTTGTTTTCAGGCTCGTTTTAAAGAGTAAAACACCTCACAGAGGAAACGTAATTTACAGAATTTCGATACTAACACGTCATCCTATGAAAACTGTATCAACTCATCAACTGAGTGATAATAAATCTAATTTATAACCAATAGACTATTATTTATGAAATAAAAACATCCAATTTCCAAAGGTATGTTTTTTGTAGTTTAATCTCCCCATAACGCACGGTAACGGTTAAGCATTACAAACCCCCCCCCACTCAACATCTCCGTGATAAGCGTATATCCTGCAACAAACCGGTTTACGCGCTATTTTGAAGTTGCATTTTTCGAATTTTGTATTATTTATAAAACACTAATTTACAACCAATTCATTTAAAATGTAATAATTCATTTTGAAGTTAAAAACTAAAAATGAGTTGGTAATTTGCTTATACTGTATTTATTTCTTTGGCTATTGTTCGTGTTCTATACGAAGTACGTACAAACGAATAAAACTGGACATTTTGAATGCGAATATTTATTTTTTTCTAAAGCATTTTGCTGTAGAATCTAGAGTGAAATTAAAACTATTTACGTTACGTGAGGCCGCCGAGACTTTTCCTCTCTCCATAAATACCGCAGCGTAACGCTCCGCCAAAGCCCGTCTCTCCTAAAGAGTGTTACGTAATATGTGCAAGGCCCCTAGGAAATGGCAATGAAAAGCGCTAAACTTTCTAAAACCGGAGTTCCCTCTTGGTAAAATGTATTTCCTTCTTACCACCGTTACTTCTTACTTCTCGATTTCAGCTGTTTACTCGAGACAGATGTACCCACCGATTCCACCCGAGTCAGCCTCAAACCCGTGAGTACCGGATTACGAAATTTCTAAGCGCGAACCCGTATCAGTCGTTACTATATCGGCGGTTCAAATATTTGCAAATCGGAAGGCACGAGGTCTCGAGGAGAGGAGCGGCGGCGGAGTGGAGTGGCAAGTCAGCTGCTCCGTATCGCGGGGCGAAGATGGCCAGCCGCATTCCAATATGGCGGCGACACTGGAATGCGGTGGCCGGCGCAGCGGCGCGGCGGGGAAAGGAGAGTGAGCCGAGTAGTCGACGCGTTAGCATCGTCACCGCGCTCGTCGCTCCCGTTGTGTGGCGGACTGTGGCTTATTGTGGAGGAAAACACGGCCACGAACGAGGAAACTCGGACAGCGAGTGTGAAAGCCGAGTTTAGTGTCGCGAGTGTGAGTTTTCCGAGGCAGAAATGCGTCGCTGTGGCCGCGTGTTTACCTGCCGTCGACTAGTTTGACCGTGGCGTTTCGCAGTTCCTAGTTTTATGTCCTCGCTGTTCGCGAATTCGCTTTTTCAATCGCACGCCCGGAAACCTCAACGCCGGGAATCGCAGAAGATGTTCGGCGGCGGAGTCGCCCCTTCGACTGACGTAAAATGACGTTTATCTCCACGGAACTGTAAATGTGGATTAACCTTCGCATACTATGCTAGTGCCTTCCGTTTTAGTGTTTTTGCAGTCATGATTAGCGGATATTTGGGATTATATCTACCATGTCACGTAGAGATTCGTTTGAGGTAAGATTTCTGGGAATTCCCATTTATATAATGGTGTACAGAATGCTGATTTGCGCTCAACTTTGTGCAGATCTTGTTCTGCTTCATAACATAATTTGTTAACACCTCGATGCTACAAGTTTTAAATCTCGTTGGTCCATTAAAACATAGTCCTAGTAGTTATTTCTTATCTTCTTAACACAGGAAACAGTCGAAATGTTATCATTGTAAACTTCGGGCTGTTATACTAGGCTATACACAATTGTACGAGTTTTTTTTTGTAAGAGTTTTGTTGTAAAACAGTAGTTTTTCTTCCACGTAATATTATTACATAGTTCATGTTAAATATTGTAATGTTTTAATACCAGACGTTCATTACTTTGCTCATTAGAACCCAAAAACACATGTAATGAATAGATTAACGATAAATTTAAGGAATGGAGTAAAAATAAGTATGCTTGGCACTCCTTCAAACGTGATTAATTATAAATTTACTCATTTTTAAGCTCGTAACTGAAGAAAACTTGAATGAACAAAAATGTAAAACTAATTATTTTGGTAATGAAACATTAAGTTAAAATTGATTTTCCTGTGTTTTCATTGCTAATTGCTTAAGCATGTAATTATTAATATCACCAGATTTGTTGGTGCTAAGTCATGTAATGCTACTCTTTAAATGTTGGCATCCATGGTGAATTTGTTAAATAGCCCAGTTTCGCCGTTTTGATGCAGCCCGCTGCCCGCGGCACTGTACCTTCTCCTCCACTTCTGCTGCAACTCGATTCATGTCAACGAAATCATCGAATTGCTGATCAACATTTGGTTACTCAAACCTTAATGGTGTATTGACATTTGTTATTTACCCTGCACAATGTTGACTACTTTGCCAGGGTGTAAATACTTTGTGGGGTGTTGAATACTTCGTTAATGGCCATTATAGTAATAATTTTGAATTTAGGTTTAAACTGCGTTCCTTATGTTTGAATACGAACATATTTTTCCTGGTTTCGTTAATCCTTCCTTTGGTCACCGTGGTGAGTAGGCCAAACAGTATTACTACGACTACCGTTAATTTACTTTCATTGTAAATACTCTACCTACTCGAAAAACATTAGTCAGATTCCGTTTCATGCCCGAGTTTTATATTATTTTCTTATAATATTCCGTAACAAACGCGGCATCTTGGTTTCTTGCAGGGTCTTATTGCCTCTTTGTTTGTCTGGTCGTTTTTAGAAGGGGGTTTCGACAGCGATAATTTTTCTTTCGGTACGGCCTTTTCAAATAGGCTTAGTTCTCGGCGTTCTTTTAATTAATTACAGTACGGTGTTATATAATAGCAGATGAGACTCCTAAAACACATTATAGGCTACAATGCCACTTTTGGAAATTTACAGTATTTCGATGTCCTGCTATAACAACTAACTATAAACCCTCCTTTTACAGAAATATACTAACTATTTATTATCAATATAATTTACTTTGTTTTCCTCCTACTGCATTATGCAGTAATGAACTGAATAGGATTGCGTTGTGGGTAATTTATAGTAATTACAACCAACATCTACCTGCATGGGACGGAATAAGCGAGCCTTACCACGGGTAAAAACTTTTACAAGTCGCTTCCCAAACTCCCAAACCTATACTCTAGAACATATTTATCAATGATACTTAGCGTACACATTGTGGACTTCTTGTCATGATGAACCTGACGATTTTTTACATTCGCTGGATAATTTGTGTGATCCAAAATTGGTATGGACCACATTCGCATTATCGTGACGTTTCTGGATGTTATTAATGCCTCGTCAAACGCGTCGTCATTTGTTACGAAATGTTTGCAGACTGCAGACGACACGATAATGCGAATGTGGTCCATACCAATTTTGGATCACAAAAACTATCCAGCGAATGTAAAGAATCGTCAGGTTTATCATGACAAGAAGTCCACAATGTGTACGCTAAGTATCATTGATAAATATGTTCTAGAGTATAGGTTTGAGTGTTTGGGAAGCGACTTTTAAAAGTTTTTACCCGTGGTAAGGCTCGCTTAAGAAGGCGCCATTCCGTCCCATGTAGGTAGATGTTGGTTGTAATTACTGTATAAACTACCCACAGCGCAATCCTATTTCACTTTCTGTAAGAATGAAACCAAAACAACCACCTGCTATTACTCGGCCGTGTCCTAGATAGGGGCGGAGACGACCTTGAGCGGTGAACAGGTGCCTGAGAAGCAACAAAGGCAAACGCACCCCTGTCAGAGGGGCAGTGGCGGCGGCGGCGCCAGTTTGTTCCCATCCAGATAAAAAAATCGCTCGAGGACTTAAAAACCTCTCACCCAAAATTTGTTACTAGTTTGCTTGCTACAAATGGTTTTAGATGGACAAATTGGCATTGTAGCTGTACTGGAAGGTTAGGTTTGGGGCTCTGGACCTTTTTGACATGGTCATTGTACTTTTTCTATCACTTATGGATTCAGTCGGTACTAGTTTTAAAAGTTGATGTCGTCAAGTCGGTGAAAACTCGTTTATCTTGCATGAAAATGCATTATCTCATGAAAACCCACAAATTAAATCAACTACACCTCTAACATTTTAATTCGGATTGGTGTTTTATAGTTAAATAAATTAACTAGGTACTCGACTAACATTTCAACTCAGGAGGGAGGTTTAGTTCAGCCTTAGGAGTTCAAGTGGCGATTGTTTAATTATCGAATTTTCTTTACTTTACAAAGAATTCGAGATTAGTACATTTAATAAAGAACAAACCAGAGAAATACTAAACAATTTCTTAACATTTCCTCTTGTCACCAGATCTTTATTTATCCGTCCTTGATCCTTCACATGTCTGAAAATAAAGGAATAAAAATCCCTCAAATCGTAAACGATTCATTATCAAGCGGCTCGCGAGGGTTCTAGCGTGAACTTTTGACGCAGTCATAAAAACGAGCGACCTTCTCCTCCGAACCTGTGTGACGTGTTCGTAAGTTCGCAGAAGATGGCTATGACTCGTACGATAAGAAATGTTGCAGTTAGATTCATTTCCTGCAATTTCACATAGCGTTCTCACGCTACGATCGTTTCACATTTACGATTTGGAGGTAATGCCCATGCGTGATTACAAAGCGTTTTACACGAACGGCATTGGCCTGAACAAATTAGCCTTACACACAATCCATTTTCAGTTTACAATTTAAAAAAAAACAAAAAAAACAGAAAATACCAAATTAGGGAGGTTCTGTTTAATTTCAAGGTCTAGAATATTTTAGTGTGTTTCAGTGGGATCAAAGAAGATTTTAAGTTTTCGTTCCATGAAAAGTTAAGATTCTATTTCCATCAGAGCGCAATAACTTTACACCCTGTTGATTAGACATCTAAAATGAAATATGTATATTATTATAAGTATTTATTTAAATGCCCGCTATCATCTTTGTCACCTATCCAAGTTATGTTTGCATTTAAATATAAAAAATATTTACATAGTTACGATTAATCGATTTGTTTTACTACCGGTAATGAGATTGCCCTTTAATGTAAGGCTCTAACTTATACAAGTAAAATTCGATAATAATTAATTATTCGTAAATTCAAATGGGGTTTCATTACAAATTGACTACAACATATAAGTTAACATGTGTTTAAGTTCGATAAAATACTTTTAAAATTTAGATGTTATAAATTTACTGATCCACGCAGGTTTTGGTTACGTACATACTTGACAATTAAGCCGAACTTAAAATGTATACAAATGTAAAAAGGAACAAAGGTTCAGGCACCAAATATGAGGCTGTGGGGTTCTTAATTTACGTGAAAAGCGACATGCGTGTTGGGGTAGACCGGGAAAGCGCCAGTTATGCGAGGGTCGAAAAAGAGTCAGTCTGGCACGCACCGGGAAAGCGCCAACGCAACCCCAGGCAGCCGGGTAGCTAGGTAATCAGGTGGAAGATGGAATGTAAAACAAACAATGAACGCTACGGATTCTTATGGTTCAAACACAGGAGGCGGGCGGCGCGTCATGCGAGTGTCAACCTCGCACACTGAGAGCGCGTCGCGTCGATCACGGCACGTCATGCGAGCGTCAAGCGTCAACCTCGCACACTGAGAGCGCGTTGCGTCGATCACGGCACGTCATGCGAGCGTCAAGCGTCAACCTCGCACACTGAGAGCGCGTTGCGTCGATCACGGCACGTCATGCTCGTCAAGCGTCAACCTCGCACACTGAGAGCGCGGCGCGTCGATCACGGCACGTCATGCGAGCGTCAAGCGTCAACCTCGCACACTGAGAGCGCGTCGCGTCGATCACGGCACGTCATGCGAGCGTCAAGCGTCAACCTCGCACACTGCGAGCGCGTCGCGTCGATCACGGCACGTCATGCGAGCGTCAAGCGTCAACCTCGCACACTGAGAGCGCTTTTTCTCTTCCCTCAGTGGCAAAGATGGCATTGAGCAAGGTGGATCGTATTACGAAAAGGTGTGTTAGGGGTTTAGAATAACTCTAGTAAAGAGAAAACAAAAAATCCAACCCTCTGTCCTGTTGATAGAAAAAAGTAAAAAATCACAAGAATTTATTCAAAACCTGAGGAATTCTCAAATTATTCAAGCCACTTCAGCATCTAAAATTTAACTACGAAGATAGATCTGTTTTGCCCTAACCAACAAAACAGTTTTGGCAAAACAATTTCTAGTAAATTTATATTTCAATCTCACTTTTATATTTCTAATATTTAACTTTGAATGTACAAGTTAACATCAATAACATAATTTTAAATTATGTTACACTTAAATCATCAAAAACGAAATCCATTTACTTTGAAAGTAAAAACTTCCGTTGCCGAATGCTTACCAATAAAAAAAGAAATTTAGGCGGCATTTGAAAGTTTTCACAGACACGGACATGACGGATATTTATATACCCCCGTCGCAGCAAACCTGCGTACTCAGTGAATTTCCAATGAATATACAGGTATGTCTTAATACCACATTACGCCACTTACCAGGATTCATAAGAAATACATTCATAAATAAGCGATATTTAAAATAGGCCTATTCATTATTCTCCTTAAGAATAACATTGGGGATGAGTACGCAGGTTTGCTGCAACAAAGAACACAAAATATTGGGTTTTTATGCAAATATCAATAGAACTCATCTAACTGAAGTCACATACCAAGTTTCATCCTTATACATTTATAAATAAGCGATATATTTATAACATTTTAATTATCCTCCATAAGAATAACATGGGGACCGAGTACCTAGGTTTGCTGCTACGAGAACCAAATGCGAAAAATTTTTGTATGCAAACAACCATAAACCACAACCAGATGAAGCCATATACCAAGTTTCGTCAGTTTATATTCGTAAATAAGTGAGATATAAAATTTATTTTTCTCCATAACAATAGCATTAGACAACGTACTGAGTTTAGCACTTGCAATACCTATCTCAGTAACTAATTGACGTAGAGCAATGATCAAAATACCAAATTGTTTTTTTATGCTGAATTCAATGGTAAAAATTAAAATTTTATTTAAATAAAAATTACATGTGTAAACCCCAAAAAAAACATTTTTGGTGTACAAAATCCCCCAAAAACCCCCTTCGGATTGTGCGATTCGATTGGTTTTCGAATTCTTCAAGTAAATGGTACCAAATTTCAAATTTCGGACCTTTTTACGAGAGTTATCGTGCTTACGGACACACACACACACACACACACACACACACACACATATATATATATATATATATATATATATATATATAAATTTGAACGAATGGTGTTTTTGACATCTGGGGACATCAAAATGAAAAGTTATCATGGTCTCGGGTTTAAGTCTTACCATGAGACCTATGGTAATATCTTCTTCGCTATAGGGTAAATTCGCTAAAACGAACGTAAAACAAAATTGTATTAGTTTTTTCTTGTCATATTGGAATATTGGCTACTCCAGATGCAGTTTTCAGTTTACCACTGATAAGAAAAATGGTGATGACGGTAAAGTGGAAAAATAGTGTAATTATTCACTTTTTAGCCTCGAAGTAAATTTTCAGGCACCCACCATACAATGCAAGTCGCGTGATGACGCTTAACCACTCCTAGGGTTAAAAAAATCAAACTCAACTGTTCCAAGTGAAGACGCGCCGTGCCGTGCTGCGCGCTGTGTGTTTTGCCCATAGAACTCTTATGATTTGCCCCATTGTCCAACATGGATTTGTTTTTGTCGCGCCGTGCCGCGCCGTGCCGCGTCCCGTGTGTTTATACCCTTACTCTCATTGGGCTCTAAACTCATCGGACCATTGGCGGACTACAAACGCCTGTGAATGTTTTCATAGCAAGTTTAAAAATCGTGTCCGTCTCCTCACCCGAACATTTTCATCTTTCTCGACGCCCTGAAGGAGACCCAGATATATACATACATTTGTACGAATACCGTTAAAAACAGAGAACCTTCGCAACGAAGAAAATAAAAACCTTGTGCATCAACAGTTCGTTGATAGGAAACTTTTGCAGCGAAAACCGAAAAAAAATCATAACTTAAATTTCTTGAAATGCGTGTCTGTGAAGGTAGGCTGATTGCAAATACGTTTACAAGTCAAATATGGCTGTTTTAATATTATAGAACTAAATAATTGTTGTATATTTAACTGATTTGATTTTTATTCCTGAATTAAGTCAAGTCTACATGCTGATTTAAAAAAATCGCAATTCAAAGTACAGGTAATTTTGCATTAAATAAAAGTCAAGATAAACCCATAATTAAGAGAGAAACTAAACTAAATCTATTGGTTTGAACTGTAAATAAATAATGTACACCATTATTTACCATTATTTTCTAAGAAATATTTCTGACAAAGGGAAAGCCGCACTGGCGCTTTGACGGTGCGTTTTTTTTTTTGGGGGGGGGGTGGATTTGGCAGTGGCGCTTTGCCGGTGTGCTACCTGGCCTAGTGGCGCTTTCCCGGTGGACCGGCGTGTTGTTCGTGTTGGACGTACGAATTACTGGACAAAATACAAAGGAATTACTGGACAAAATACAAAGGAACAAAGTGAAATGGGCAAACTTATTTTACACATTCATCACCAGCATAGAAGGCTATAACTGAGTGCATAAGTAGGCCTAATCTAAGTGTTTGCTACCTCTTACAGCGGTTGCATCATTGCTCGCAGCCATTTTTAAACGCGGAGTATCAAGGCCAAGTTAAAAAGGCAAAGTTGGTCAGTGCAGAGCGGCACCGCCTCTACTATATAGGACACGGTCCCACGCTCGTCACTGATCTATCGTAGGCCTAACTATCTACTGGTAACGTAGTAACTAACTAGTGAAGGCCAGAAACACGGGGGTCCTGCAACATTTGGGGTTCCTTTATCCTATAGTCACTCTTATTCTAAATGTCGGCTGATTATATAAATACCATTTTGACCATGTGAGACAATGTTTTGTCTTGATTTGTTAATGTTTCAATGTTTACAAATTGATACCCTTTCTTTTAAATAAACAATGTTTTATGTAACTTGTATTAGTTATTTTACACAAGAAATATTAAAGTGACGACTAGGATGTCTCAGGTTACAAAATTGAAAAAGGTAATTACTGCAAATAAGATTCAAATCACAAAAACAAGTCAATAGTGGAAAATAAACTGTTGATGGGATAACAAGAAAAGATTTAAATATACGATCGTCATCACGTACGTATTGACAGCGATTTGGAAAGGCTCAACATGATCTTGAATCAATGAATCAACTGTTGAAGAAGAACTCGAACAATTAGCATCAAGCAGGAGCGAGACGGAAGAATTATGCAACAGATAAACGAAAATATATAACTTATAATTTTATATTATAACTATAACTTAATCATTTATAGAATCCTTTGTTGGTGATTATACATTACAACTGGAGTGGCTTTATAAGAAAATGAATAACCAAAACAACTCTCGGAACTGTACATCCAAAGAAAAGTGGAAATTAGGACAAATAATTGCTAAAGTAGACAATGTAATGAACAAACAAAAAATGGATGATGGACTTATATGGACCAGACATGCAGACCAAATACTGTACACAATAAGAGGGGAGAGTTGATCCATAGCCACTCTTATTCTAAATGTCAGCTGATGATATAATTACCATTTTGACTGTGTGATACAATGTTTACAAGTTAGATACATTTTCTTTTAAATAATTAATGTTTTATTAGTGAATTTCCTTTGGAAAGTGAACTATTAGCATGACCCGCACGGTGAAACTTAAGCCCGGGACCACCATAGAAGTTCCTAACGTGACCCCCTGAACACGTTTTGGGGGGTCGTTCAAAATTGTATATATATATATATATGTGTGTGTGTGTGTGTGTGTGTGTGTGTGTGTGTGTGTGTGTGTGTGTGTGTGTGTGCGTGTGTGTGTGTGTGTTTGCACTCTAGCGGTCGCATTTTTTGTCCGATTAACTTCAAATTTGGTAGGGTCGTTCCTTTCTGAAATCAGTTAGACAAGTTCGTTGGGCAAAAGAATCGTAAAACTCCAAACCCCTTTTTTGGGGGTTAATTTTCCAAATTTCGAGTTTTTGGGCCCAAAAAGGGTCTAAAAAGCCCCAAATGTAAAATTAATGCATGTAAAAGGATGGGAATTAGTGAGACGAAAGTTTTAAGCCCTCTTTCGTCATTCTAGCGTAAATATTTACCGATTCATTAAAGAAAATGTGTTTCGACTAAACACAGTACGTTGTCTTATGGGGGTTTTACACTAGAAAAGCCTGCTACTCCTTTGTTAGAGTACTTTTATCATCCCCAGCAACCTCACGCCTACTTTAAAGCCTGACTGGACCTTCTCCTAACATTATAATGCGCAAAATTGTATACCCAGCTTTGCAGGTAAATGAAACCAGGAGCATCAGAACAGCCAAAAAATCAATGTTTTCAGATTTCAATAAAAATTGGAATACAAGTATGTTTTTACACTAATTTTAAGTTTTAAAAGTTTTTATGTGGAAATTCACTTCCCTCACGTTAGCGTGCTGCGTGCGAACTCGTTTAACTTTATATTAGTTATTTTACATAAGTACTTAATTTATATAAAACCTTTTATATTTATAAGAGTTCGGTACTATAAATAAGGTGGCTCCAGTCACCTGCTTCTACCCATCTTTCCCATAAGACTCGTGTTAATAAATCCCGTCTCTCCTCAACAGGGTATCCGACATTGTTGATTTATGGCTCATTTTAAACGGAAACCCCTAGGGATTCCATTGATTTGAATTTTGACATCACAAATCAATATTCAATAACATTCCACAATATTCGTTGTTTGCGAATTTGGATCTGGGCTAACTATTTGTAATGCAGTATCAACGCAATCTGGTCACTGAAATTGCTATGTATTTTTAATATTTAAAATGAGACAGATCAACGATTTAAAATAGGCCTTTGAGGATCGAGATTTGAAAGGTAACCTTATTGACCTTGGGGAGAAGCAGATAGAAACGGAGTGTTACGGTACTAGGGCCCTCGTAATGCACTTTGCACTGTGGTGAGAATTTTGTCAAATCCTTATACAATATTTTAGTCAGACTTCCTTACTCCCATGCCTGATTAAATTAACACCAAGCAATTGCGAAAAGGTTGTTATTGATCTACGGCGCTCTGTCATGAGTGGTCCAAAATAACATTCATTCTATCGGAATATTTTTTATTCCGTTTTCGAATCATACATTTATGTTTTCCTCCAGTATAACGAGTGAACGTATGTTAAATTAAATATCTTTCTCGGTTGTAAAGAAATAATTTATTCAGTAAGAAAACCACGTTCAGACAAACCGACACTAAACGGAGCGGAATTTAAAACATATATGTTACATGTTACATGTTTTACATGTTATGTCTGATTTTAGGTGTAGAATCCCAACATGTTTTGCAACTGTACCTTTTACGTGGCACCCTGTACATACAGAATGAATGAATGAATGAATTTATTCCAGAAAAAAATAACGACAAATACAAAATCGTACAGCACTTATAAATAACAAAATACCCCGTAGCAGCAAACCTGCGTACTCAGTCAATTTACAATGCAAGTTACCACTTAAATCCACATACCAAGTTTCATCAATATACATTCATAAATAAATTATTTATGACATTTTAATAGTTATCCATAAGAATAACATGGCGTCTGAGGATGCAGGTTTGCTGAATCAAGGTAAAAAATGGGTTTTTATACAAATATCAATATAACTCAACTACGTAAAGCCACATACCAAGTTTTGTTAATTTATGTTCATAATTAAGGGAGATAACATTTTTCTTATTCTCCATAAGAATAACATGGGGGCTGAATAAGCAGGGTTGCTGCTACGAGAACTACCGGCAAAAATTGTTTTTTGTGCAAATATCAATAGACCACAACGATATAAAGCAATATACCCAAGTTTTTTTTGTAGGATAATTTGATAAATAAGCGAGATTTACAATTTTTCTTATTCTCCATAAGAATAACATTGGACAACGTACTATGTTTAACACTTTCAATATCTCTGTAACCAATTGACGTAGAGAAATCATAAAAACACCAAATTTTTCGTATTTTTAAGCCAAATCCAATGGTGAAAAGTAAAATTCGACTTACTAAAATATTATATGTAAAGAACTCAAAAAAAAACATTTTTGGGGTACAAAACCCCCCAAAATACCCTTTTGGATAGAGCGATCTGGCTGGTTTTCGACCTTAAAGTCATAAATGTTTCTTTACATGTTTGTACCAAATTTCATCAAAATCGGACCATTTTTACGAGAGGACCATTTTATCGCACCCACACACACACACACACACACACACACACACACACACACACACACACACACACACACACACACACACACGCACGCACGCACGCACGCACGCACTCACACACGCACACACACAGTTTTGAACGAATGGTGTTTTTGGCATCTGGGGACCTCAAAACGAAAAGTTACCATGCTCCCGGGTCTTACCATGCCGACTATGAGAATAGCTTTTTCCGAATAGGGGAATTTCGCTAAAATATATATACAACATTATTTAAGTATTTTTTTATTAATAAAAGAAAAATTTGTGCTTTGAGAAATTATAAAATAACCTTTATTGTTGTAAACAAAGTTTATTTATGGTCTTAGGAATAAGCTGACATGGGCGCTAAGGACATGGGATGTGTCTTAACTCTATCCGGAAACTTCAGAAACTAGTTAAGTGGAAACTTATCCGGAAAAACTGTAAAAGAATGGTATTTATTTGCGAAGGCAGTATCTGAATTAGTATGAATCAAATGTTTTGTATGAGAGATTTCGAAAGGGGCCTATGTACCTCGCTACCACATGAAGCCATTTATCAAGTTTAATCAAAATTTGATAACAATTTATAATTATTCTCTCATAAGAATAGCATTGGAAAACATACTGCCCAAATGCATATAGGACTGTGTATACAGGTTTGTTGCTACAGGAATATTTTATGCAGATATTAATGATCAAGTGAGTTTTATCAATAGGCTTATATGTTTATAAATAAGCCATGTATGAAATTGTACTTATGTTCCATGAGAATAAAACTGTGTTTAGCACTTTCAGTATCTCAGTTATCAAATTCATGTAGAGCAAGACTGTAATAAAACATACTGAATTGCTTGTCTTTTTAAGTTTAATACAATTATGATAAGTATAATTAATTTTTTTATTCTATGTAAAAATCCAACAAAATTTTGGAGGACCCCCTCCCTTATTTCTTCTTAGAATAATGCGATTTTTCGGGTTTTTGAACTTAAAGTTATAAATTTTACTTAATACGTTTGTACCTAATTTCATTACCTGGTATTGTTTTATATCATTCGTTGGTTTTAGCGAATTTCCCCTATAGGGAAGAAGATATTACCGCAGGTGCCTGTAACAAGTTATTTCCTAGGAGGGATACTCGCTGGAATAATTATTGTGAAGTATGCTGGCCACTGATGATTATGCGCAATAATTATTGTGAAGTATGCTGGCCATTGATGATTATGCGGAATAATTATTGTGAAGTATGCTGGCCACTGATGATTATGCGGGATAATTATTGTGAAGTATGCTGGCCACTGATGATTATGCGCAATAATTATTGTGAAGTATGCTGGCCATTGACGATTATGCGGAATAATTATTGTGAAGTATGCTGGCCACTGATGATTATGCGGGATAATTATTGTGAAGTATGCTGGCCACTGATGATTATGCGGAATAATTATTGTGAAGTATGCTGGCCACTGATGATTATGCGGAATAATTATTGTGAAGTATGCTGGCCACTGATGATTATGCGGGATAATTATTGTGAAGTATGCTGGCCACTGATGATTATGCGGAATTATTATTGTGAAGTATGCTGGCCATTGATGATTATGCGGAATAATTATTGTGAAGTATGCTGGCCACTGATGATTATGCGGGATAATTATTGTGAAGTATGCTGGCCACTGATGATTATGCGCAATAATTATTGTGAAGTATGCTGGCCATTGACGATTATGCGGAATAATTATTGTGAAGTATGCTGGCCACTGATGATTATGCGGGATAATTATTGTGAAGTATGCTGGCCACTGATGATTATGCGGAATAATTATTGTGAAGTATGCTGGCCACTGATGATTATGCGGAATAATTATTGTGAAGTATGCTGGCCACTGATGATTATGCGGGATAATTATTGTGAAGTATGCTGGCCACTGATGATTATGCGGAATTATTATTGTGAAGTATTCTGGCCATTGATGATTATGCGGAATAATTATTGTGAAGTATTTTGGCCACTGATGATTATGCGGGATAATTATTGTGAAGTATGCTGGCCACTGATGATTATGCGGATAATTATTGTGAAGTATGCTGGCCATTGATGATTATGCGGAATAATTATTGTGAAGTATGCTGGCCACTGATGATTATGCGGGATAATTATTGTGAAGTATGCTGGCCACTGATGATTATGCGGAATAATTATTGTGAAGTATGCTGGCCACTGATGATTATGCGGAATAATTATTGTGAAGTATGCTGGCATTGATGATTATGTGGAATAATTATTGAGAAGTATGTTGGCCACTGATGATTATGTGGAATAATTATTGTGAGGCATCATGTTGGCCACTGATGATTATGTGGAATAATTATTGTGAGGCATGTTGGCCACTGATAATTATGCGGAATAATTATTGTGACGTATGTTGGCCACTGATGATTATGTGGAATAATTATTGTAAGGCATGTTGGCCACTGATGATTATGTGGAATAATTATTGTGAGGCATGTTGGCCACTGATGATTATGTGGAATAATTATTGTGACGTATGTTGGCCACTGATGATTATGTGGAATAATTATTGTATGGCATGTTGGCCACAGATGATTATGCGGAATAATTATTGTGACGTATGTTGGCCACTGATGATTATTCGGAATAATTATTGTGAAGTATGCTGGCCATTGACGATTATGCAGAATAATTATTGTGAAGTATGCTGGCCACTGATGATTATGCGGGATAATTATTGTGAAGTATGCTGGCCACTGATGATTATGCGGAATAATTATTGTGAAGTATGCTGGCCATTGATGATTATGCGGAATAATTATTGTGAAGTATGCTGGCCTTTGTTGATTATGCGGAATAATTATTGTGAAGTATTTTGGCCACGGATGATTATGCGGGATAATTATTGTGAAGTATGCTGGCCACTGGTGATTATGCGGAATAATTATTGTGAAGTATGCTGGCCATTGATGATTATGCGGAATAATTATTGTGAAGTATTTTGGCCACTGATGATTATGCGGGATGATTATTGTGAAGTATGCTGGCGACTGATGATTATGCGGAATAATTATTGTGAAGTATGCTGGCCATTGATGATTATGCGGAATAATTATTGTGAAGTATGCTGGCCACTGATGATTATGCGGGATATTATTGTGAAGTATGCTGGCCACTGATGATTATGCGGAATAATTATTGTGAAGTATGCTGATCACTGATGATTATCCGGAATAATAATTGTGAAATATGCTGGCCACTGATGATTATTCCGAATGATTATTGTGAAGTATGCTGGCCACTGATGATTATGCGAGATAGTTATTGTGAAGTATGCTGGCCATTGATGATTATGCGGTGTAATTATTGTGAAGTATGCTGGCCACTGATGATTATGCAGGATAATTATTGTGAAGTATGCTGGCCATAGATGATTATGTGGAATAATTATTGTGACATTTGCTGGCCACTGATGATTATGCGGAATAATTATTGTGACGTATGTTGGCCATTGATGATTATGCGGGATAATTATTGTGAAGTATGCTGGCCACTGATGATTATGCGGGATAATTATTGTGAAGTATGCTGGCCACTGATGATTATGCGGAATAATTATTGTGAAGTATGCTGATCACTGATGATTATGCGGAATAATAATTGTGAAGTATGCTGGCCACTGATGATTATGCGAAATGATTATTGTGAAGTATGCTGGCCACTGATGATTATGCGAGATAGTTATTGTGAAGTATGCTGGTCATTGATGATTATGCGGAGTAATTATTGTGAAGTATGCTGGCCACTGATGATTATGCAGGATAATTATTGTGACGTATGTTGGCCACTGATGATTATGCGGAATAATTTTTGTGAAGTATGTTGGCCACTGATGATTATGCGGAATAATTATTGTGCAGTATGCTGGCCACTGATGATTATGCGCAATAATTATTGTGAAGTATGCTGGTCACTGATGATTATGCGGTATAATTATTGTGAAGTATGTTGGCCACTGATGATTATGTGGAATAATTATTGTGAAGTATGCTGGCTATTGATGATTATGCGGAATGATTATTGTGAAGTATGCTGGCCACTGATGATTATGCGGGATAATTATTGTGAAGTATGCTGGCCACTGATGATTATGCGGAATAATTATTGTGAAGTATGCTGGCCATTGATGATTATGCTGAATAATTATTGTGAAGTATGCTGGCCTTTGTTGATAATGCGGAATAATTATTGTGAAGTATTTTGGCCACTGATGATTATGCGGGATAATTATTGTGAAGTATGCTGGCCACTGATTATTATGCGGAATAATTATTGTGAAGTATGCTGGCCATTGATGATTATGCGGAATAATTATTGTGAAGTATTTTGGCCACTGATGATTATGCGGGATAATTATTGTGAAGTATGCTGGCCACTGATGATTATGTGGAATAATTATTGTGAAGTATGCTGGCTATTGATGATTATGCGGAATGATTATTGTGAAGTATGCTGGCCACTGATGATTATGCGGGATAATTATTGTGAAGTATGCTGGCCACTGATGATTATGCGGAATAATTATTGTGAAGTATGCTGGCCATTGATGATTATGCTGAATAATTATTGTGAAGTATGCTGGCCTTTGTTGATAATGCGGAATAATTATTGTGAAGTATTTTGGCCACTGATGATTATGCGGGATAATTATTGTGAAGTATGCTGGCCACTGATTATTATGCGGAATAATTATTGTGAAGTATGCTGGCCATTGATGATTATGCGGAATAATTATTGTGAAGTATTTTGGCCACTGATGATTATGCGGGATAATTATTGTGAAGTATGCTGGCCACTGATGATTATGCGGAATAATTATTGTGAAGTATGCTGGCCATTGATGATTATGCGGAATAATTATTGTGAAGTATGCTGGCCACTGATGATTATGCGGAATAATTATTGTGAAGTATGCTGGCCACTGATGATTATGCGGAATAATTATTGTGAATTATGCTGATCACTGATGATTATCCGGAATAATAATTGTGAAGTATGCTGGCCACTGATGATTATGCGGAATGATTATTGTGAAGTATGCTGGCCACTGATGATTATGCGAGATAGTTATTGTGAATTATGCTGGCCATTGATGATTATGCGGTGTAATTATTGTGAAGTATGTTGGCCACTGATGATTATGCGGAATAATTATTGTGAAGTATTTTGGCCACTGATGATTATGCGGAATAATTATTGTGCAGTATGCTGGCCACTGATGATTATGCGCAATAATTATTGTGAAGTATGCTGGCCACTGATGATTATGCGGAATAATTATTGTGAAGTATGCTGGCTATTGATGATTATGCGGAATAATTATTGTGACGTATGCTGGCCACTGATGATTATGCGGGATAATTATTGTGAAGTATGCTGGCCACTGATGATTATGCGGAATAATTATTGTGAAGTATGCTGGCCATTGATGATTATGCGGGATAATTATTGTGAAGTATGCTGGCCACTGATGATTATGCGGGATAATTATTGTGAAGTATGCTGGCCACTGATGATTATGCGGAATAATTATTGTGAAGTATGCTGATCACTGATGATTATGCGGAATAATAATTGTGAAGTATGCTGGCCACTGATGATTATGCGAAATGATTATTGTGAAGTATGCTGGCCACTGATGATTATGCGAGATAGTTATTGTGAAGTATGCTGGTCATTGATGATTATGCGGAGTAATTATTGTGAAGTATGCTGGCCACTGATGATTATGCAGGATAATTATTGTGAAGTATGCTGGCCATAGATGATTATGTGGAATAATTATTGTGACATTTGCTGGCCACTGATGATTATGCGGAATAATTATTGTGAAGTATGCTGGCCACTGATGATTATGCGAATAATTACTCTGACGTATGCTGGTCACTGAAGATTATGCGGAATAATTATTGTGAAGAATGTTGGCCACTGATGATTATGCGGTATGATTATTGTGAAGTTTGCTGGCCACTGATGTATGCGGTATGATTATAAACCACGGCTTATGACTAACTATATTTTGCCTGGTACGTTTTAAGAACATGTGTTGTATTATTCCGCTTTCTTCGTAAATACAAATTAGAATGTCGAAGTTGATTTTTTAATGTTGTTTTTTAAAATTTATGATAAAGAGTTTTATGAAACTATGTAAAGTCTTCACGTATAAGGAAATTAATCTCTTATTTAGTGAATACGCATGTAAATCGATCCAGTGAAATCCTCTTAGACGATCTGTAGACATGTGAATTTGTACCCCATGTTAAATGGTATAAAATATGTTTAAGTCTAAGGGATAAGTAGGAAAAATATACGCAACATGAGCAAATGTAAGACCGTTTATATATCATTTAATACAAACCACATGTAAATCGGTCCAGTAGAAGTCATAGACGAAGTGTCCGAAGATATAGTTTTCGGGTTTTAAATACAATAACTTGTAGAAAAAGTATAATGTACTACTGACGTAGTTATATCGAACAGCTTAACTTCTGAATTGAAAACACGACTAAACCAAGAAATTACAGCAATTATTATTTACGTGCGAATTGAAAAACAACCACGGGAGAGTGCATGTTTTATAGCTGACACGGTTTCTAAAATGTATAACGACCTAGAATATACTAAGTTAGAATTCCTAGTAAAAATAAGAATAGTTTTAGTTTCAAAATTACGCCCATAGCTTTTTCCTGGATAATACTACTGTATATCAGGTTTTATTGCTATTTATTCCATATCGAACGACACTTAGTATGACGTGGGAATGTGTGTGGGTATAGTAAATAATGCTCATTGCCTCAGATGAGCACGATTCAGTTAGAGCATAGCCCTTAAAACATTCAGCCCGAGGAATGTTCTTTTGATCAAACTCGACCATCCAACTATACATTGCCTTTCTTTAACATCGTTTTGAACGGTTATATCATGTGTCCTTTATTCCTTTTTTGCCTTAAATATGAAATCAAATGTAATTAAAATTATTTTTAAGAGGGCGCTCCAGTCACAAAACCTTTCGCATTTCTACCTGCTTCTCCAATAAGGCCAATTTTAATTTTAAAACCCGTTCCTCCTCAACGGATTAGCCGATATCGTTCATTTATATGGCTCATTTTAAAGACCAAAATAATACCCAGCGATTTCACATAGCAAAGTTTCAATATCATAAATAATAATCGAACAAAAAATGCCTATTCAATATTTACGATTTTGTTTGGATGAACTATTTGTGACATAGAAATTTTACTGACCGAAATCGCTAGCTATATTTTATACCTTTAAAATGAACCATAAATCATCGTTTTCGGATACTTCGTTGAGGAGAGCCGGACTTTGAAAGTTAACATTGGCCGTATGGGAGAAGCAGAGGACTGGTGCCTTCTTTTAAGTAAATAGTATATGTATAACAGTATTTTAAGGATCTGCATTCGCTTTAAGTTGTACCTCTCCTAATGTTCCGAAAAATCAAAATTTTAGTCGTATGCATGTTTAGTTCAATTCGAGAACTGAAACCAATGTCCGGTATATTTTTTAAGTAACGCAAGAAAACACTCAGCTTAGTAAATATTGCATATCGTTCTCACAAATCGTCGCATTTGATGCTAATTGGTTTAGTTGAAGATATTGGAACACAAGGAGTGTATAAGGTCGGTTAAAGGTGGTATTAAATTATTGATTTACTCTTAATAATAACATTTGACCACAAAAATAGAAAGCTTATTTCAGATAGACGATGTAGTTTTATCAACTTCGCCCTCATTTAGTCAGTTGGAAAATTTACATGAAAATAACTGATTTGAATAATTCAGATTACATCGATATTTGCTATTTCTTTTTAGTTACTTAGCTATCTTTTGCCCTTAAACATTACCAATCAAAGTATTGCAGCCATTTATGGATCATACTAGTTTTTGTTAATATTGTGTCTTATTTGTGCACCATTGGAATTTTTTATAGTGTTTTAGAAAAGGTGCCCCAACCCCATGCCTTTCTGAACACTCCAGCCCTAAAGAAAGGATTTTGAGTTTTCAAGGGCTTTTCCGATAGATTATATATTGGCTTACCTAGTCTATATTCTTGTAAAAGTTCCTTAATCTTTAGAAACCGAAATTCTATGCCAGTAATAAACCTCGTGTTCTACTTAAATCCCGATGTAATGTAATAGCTGTGATTTGTGTGTTCATAAAAACATTCATAAATCTCATACAAATGTTTGGTATGAACAGAATGTCCCCTTATCTTAGTGTAAGGGGGTTGAATTAAACCCAAACTCATTCTGACATTCCTTTCCGAAATGTGTTGGATCAATTGCTGATAATTCATATATCAAGAGACTCTCATCGATTTATGTTATACATATGTTTTATTTCTTCAAATAATAATTACAACATTTATCACAACATTTTCATATATAGATTTGACTGTTCTCTCGCACTAAACTGCCAAAATCTAAGACAGAAGCGTACACCTGAAATTTATTATTTTGAAGAGATTAATTCTTGTATCCAGTACTTTGAAAATTCAAATTTCAAAGTAAATCCATCAAAATCTAACTGCATAAAATATTCGGAGGCAGCACCGCTCTGAATGCATACCGCCCGACTGCAATTATAGATGACGCTGTCATCGAATAAGTCGGTTACACAACATTCCTCGGAATGCTCATTGACGACGAACTGGCGTGGACTGATCATGTGGACAGAGTTTGTGAGAGGGTTTCATCAGCAATATACAGTAGAACCTCGCTAATTCGAATTTCAGGGGAAAGACAATATATTTCGAATTATGGAAAGTTTGAAATATAGAGGGTTTGAATTATAGAGGTCAGAATAAATAAAATTCGAATTAAAGAGGTCAAAATAAATAAAATTCGAATTATAGAGGTCAGAATAAATAAAATTCGAATTATGGAGGTCCCAGTTTTAAGTGTAGAGAGTTTGAATTATAGAGGTCAAAATAAATAAAATTCGAACTATAGAGGTCCAAGTTTATTTTTTAAAAGCTAAACAGAGTACTGTAGTTCAAATTATCTCTTGGACAAAATACTGTAAATATGTATTACCGTACAGGACATATTGAATACATACAAAATGACATTAAATAAAATAAAATAACATTAAAGCAAAAACATATTAATGACAACATTTAATTACTGTGTTATACAGTATGTAGGATTCAACAGTACTTTGTTCGCAAACATTAAGGACTTATACTTCTTAGCACTCATTCTTGCTCACGGCACTAAAACACTCAAACTAACAATCCTTCAACACAGCAAAATCTGACTGACCGTTAAAGACGTCAACTTTGTAAAGAAAACGAACGGAGACTAATGACACATCGTGGGACATCAATAAGAGCGTCAGTTCCATGTTTCAACAGGCGTGTTTTTGTCCTGAATTCGAATTACAGAGGCTTACGGTAACGCAGTTCGAATTGTAAAGGTTGACTTCTAATTTTGGAGGTAACAGTTCGAATTACGGCAACAAAATTGTAGAGGCTCGAGTATGTGCAAATTCGAATTGTAGAGGCTGCAGCGTAAAAATCACTTCGAATTATCGGTATATTATTTTTCGAATTTTAGAGGTTTTCTGATGGGAACAGACAAACATTACTAATTATAGAGGTTTTCGAATTATCGAGGTTTGAATTAGCGAGGTTCTACTGTACCTGCTTAGGAAACTTTAAAAACACTGACCCACTGAGTTGCTGCTAATGACTTATTACGGTCTAATACAATGGCATCTGTCATATGGTATTCATCTGTGGGATGGTTGCTCACAGAACAATTTCAACCGTATTTTTGTCCTTCAGAAGAAAGCCATTCGAATATTATCAAAACTCAAATTTAGCGAGGCGTGACGCGATGCCTTTCCGGGAACTAGGTTTGTTGATTCTGGCAGAGCTATACATCCTAGAAACTGCGATCCACTGCAAATTCAAGGGTGACCCAATGCAGGGCAGAGATGTACACAGCTACAACACAAGATCTAGAAATATGTACAGAACAGTGCAGCACAGATTAGATAGTGTGGCACGTCATCTTCAGTCCTACAACCCTCCCCTCTCAGGTTGGTGTTGGCATCTTGAATAAAATCCCGGAAGGCATTAGATTCGGAAACTGCGAACCAAAATTCAAAACAAAATTAAGACGCTTTTTAGTGTTGAACGTGTTCTACTCGGTGGAAGAATTCATGGACCACACAGGGGGAATACGTCGGCTTGAGGCTTGAAATCATCTTCTCCGGGGTGGGGAACAATCATCTTGCTGCTTCTTTCTTTCTTTCTTTCTTATAGCTTAATGCAATTATTGTTTTTACACATGCTATGCAATACTTGTATTTTCTTCCAGCAATAAAGAAGTTGATTTATTATTTATTTATTTACACGAATTTTAATGTAGTTGAAAGTTGATTGCAGATTAGTAAAATGTTATACGTTTTAATTGCTAAAAGAACGCACAAAATCTAACTATTCATTAATCACAGCACTAATAGGGTTATAATGTATGGATCCGCATTTACCAGCAAGTTCGAGCCTCCGACGAGCCTGAGGCCTTAGCCTGGTGACAAAGCCATCGCCGCACATTAAAAACCTATAAAAAGCGTTCCTAGCTCATTAAGAACCTATAAAAAAGCGTTCCTACCAGGAAGCTTCGACTGACATATTTTCGGTTAGTACAGCTAAGTTAATCTACAATTCTAAATAAACTCGATCTTGCGAACCTTCATCACGACACTAAAAGGCACCGCATCGGCAATCGCGGCGTCCAACCTGTTGGCAAGTACCTCCATGAACCGCAGGGAAGAAAGTATTTTCTCACTCGGGTTGCGCGGTATAATTGACCAGAGGCCAGTGCGGTCTGCGGCACACCACGTCCCGACCGCGGGCCCTGCCGGTCACCCTGTCCTTGGATTCTTTCCCATACCTCCAATTATAATACTGCTCTCTCCTTCCTCCCCTTTGTCTGACTACTTCAATTACCTTTTACGTCTATATTTTTCAATTCCATTACTCCTTTGGGAAAATGTCGCCACCAGAAGTTCCAAGAGGGTTCCTGGGGTCAAACGCAATTAATATATTTTTACTGATGTCGTTTAAGACGTCGGTATTTATATTTTCCATCGCTTATAAGAGGAAATGAAACTTCACGTTGCGGCATCTGAAGTCTGATCCCGTCTCGAGGTGTCGAGAATGTATAGAACATGACAAACTCAGTGGGAACAGTCCACACGCATGGAACGGGACAAACCCAGAGGGAACAATCCAAATGCCTGGAACGGGACAAACTCAGATGGAACAATCCAAATGCCTGGAACGGGACAAACTCAGTGGGACCAGCCCTGAACCCCGAGTTGTGGTCAACGGTTTCTCTGGCTGGAGCTCGCTGCAGAGGAAGTAGTGAGGCCTTTTTCTGCAAGACTTGTGCTGTTGGTTCGACTCTCTGCTTTTATAGCAGAAAGTGGACCGATCCGCCCCAGTGCACTCACTGCGTCGGTTCCTGTAGCCCAGGCACTTGAAGCACCGTACAACTACGGTCCTCAATCGCACTGCGCAGCTGACAAAACCCACCCGAAGGTGGCCGAGCTTGAGAATCTTGGTGGTCTCTCCCTCAGGAGGGTCAAGGACCGCCATCTTCAATTTCCGCTTAGTTGGTGGAAATAAGCGGTTTACTTTATATTGACACTGTTATGCCGTTTTTTATAATTGTCACAATAAATATATGTGACTGATATAAAAGCTGTGAGCTGTAAGAAATCCAGGAATTCCCAGTTCTATGAAAAACTTATAAAAATCTAAATTTTCAAATATTGCATTTATTCCTGATGTTAGTTTAGAGTTCCATTAAGAAGGCTAGTTTAACCCACGTTTCTTTGTAGTTGTTTATAGGAATTGTTTCGGGTTTTACTTTAAGTTTTAGCAACTGTTAAACAATAATTGGCATTTTAAAAGTTTCAAAAATTATTTAAACTACATCTCCAACCAATGATGCCGATAGAATTCCTAAAATCATATTCAAGTCAATGTAGTGGGTTTTGTCACATATTTTGCCTGGGGATGATAATCAGAAATAACAGTTAGGCCTATTGCAAGATAAAGAATAGCAAATCGATTTAAGAGTTCATAGAATTACACGAACTCTCCTCATAAAAAAAATAAATTTTATTTTTGTTCAGCAGAAAATAAATCTAAACTGTAAAAAATACAAAATACTTGATTACTTAAATTTGCATTTTGTCTTCACATACCCGATAAAAAATTTATTTTGCCTTCTAGGTATAATATTAATTAATTCGAAGTTGTTGAAATACGCGGATTTTATCTCAAAGATAAACATTTAAATAACATTGCCGGCAAATATCTTTGCCCTCACGGCAAAGTTAGAGTACAGGCCACTAACATCACAAGCTAAAAACTCCTCTATCGTATAAAAGGATTGAGATTTTAACCATGAATCGAGGTCGGCTTTGAATTTGTTGATTGGAGGTAACTTATTAAAAACTGTACTCTGAGATATGTATAGCTGTTGAATTAAGTGTAAGCCTTGTCAATGGCAAATGGAGGGAATGGTTATTTCAAGGATAATTGTGTACAGTTGATCTCTGAATATTATATTTTGATATATGAATGTTTTCTTATAGACACAATAAACAACTAAAAATATATATACTTGGAAGAGTAAAGAGTATTGAGGCTTAATAAGGCCCTAATTTCAGAATACATCCGACAGCATTAATTTGCCATTTAAAAATAGTTGTTGATCCAAAATACTAATATACATAGGATCCATATCCGAATGCTGTAAGAGATATACTTGAACAGACAAAATGTCTTCAAAATTGGAGAAGCCTCGATGTGTTATATTTGGGTTTAAAACAACAGGAAGCAATCCGAAAAAAATAAATAATGATTTTAATAGTTGTAAAACTAAACAAATTTATAATGTTTCCCAATTCGGAAGACTTCCCATGTATTAATTGAAATGTGGAATTTTGCAGTGGAGATGTGTCAAAAGATAATGAGATGTTTTTGAGGTTTAGGGAGAGTTATTATAATACTTTGCCGGAGTATATGATTAGCAGAGCTGACTTTACGAAGAAATATCCCATTATTGTAATTGATTTTTCTAGACAGAATAAATCAGTCAAAGAGAACGTTGTACATTTAAAATTATAATTTGAAACAGTTGACAATGTAACTGCAAACTAGTCAGGATATTGTAATTAATTACGATGCAACGCTTGAATATAATCATTTAATAAATGAATGGAGCTTGTTAAAAACAAACAATTTGTAAGTATTTATTTTGGGTACAAGTGGAATAAAATCAAAACATGCAAAAGGAATTAATAGATTCCGCAAATCAAATAAGAGAATTTTAAAAGCCGAAGAGAGATTTCAACATGTTTGAGCTTTAATAGAGCCATTACAAGAAAAAAATATGGCTTCTAAGAGTAATAATACAGAGCAGGAAACTGTCCCGGTATCATCTCATTTACTAAAGATCCCGTCTGGAATTCCGATCTTATCACCAATCACACGACCCAAACTAGAATTTGCTCCTTTAGCATCTGAATATTTAAGAAATTAACTTAATAAAAACAACTCTACAGGCACAACATATGGCACTAGGCGAGATGAAAATAAGCTAACCTCTGTTAACTATGGTTAATGCTATAGGGGTTAAAATAGGGGTTACTGGTAATACGGCAGAACAGCGGTACCCAAATCTTTTTGGCCGGGGACCCACCATCGGTCGTGACCTGTGTGAGGCAAAACTTAGGCCGAGCTAGACCATAAGCTTATAATAAAAACTGATGTAAATGCCTAATGTATATCCTCAAAGTATTTGCTACACCTACGTTTTACAAATACGAAACTACTTTACATAAAATAAAACACTTTCCAAGTTATATGTAATATGGACAAATATTTGTTGTTAACTTGTATTTACTGCGAATTTTTAAAAAGAAGAACGCTTTTAGAAAAGATAGAAACATTTAAAATTTAATTCAACTTAAAAAAGTTAATACAAATATAACATCTGTAGGGGTTTTTACACATCAAATGAAAAATATTATTTCCTAAGTTAGATGCATTTCGCCTAAACCTACCTAAGGTTTTATTATTTGTTTAGTACTAACCGAGTTTTCTACGGCATGATGGAATATTTGAATAATGTTTACGGTCCACATACTCCTTTAAGTACCTTAAAATATTAAATAATTGTAAGACATTGTAAAATGCTATTTAAAATGTTAATAAAAATGAAGTATAATTGATCTGTTTATAAAGTTGTATTGGAAATTGTAAACAGGTACAAATATGCATAGTTTTTACTATTAAAACCTCCCAAACCCCGAAAGGAAATGCGAGAGTGACGTTGTCATAGCAAAACACACAAAAATCGCTTTCATAAGAACAAAAGGAATTCGTTGAAATAAATATTAGCGATTATCTTCGGTAGGGAATACCTCTCAGAGAGCCGAACCCGGTGGGAATAGTCAGGCAATTCCATCTTGTTATTTCACAAGACAGTCTGCCGACCGCATCCTGTAATTGCGGCTGACCAAAGGAAAATTGACCGTCAGCAGGGATTTTGTTAATAATGGCTTGAAAATAGATGTTTTCAAAAATTCTAGTACAAATTATTGGGCTAGCAATTTGTTGTGGGCTAGAGATGGGATCGGTTCGCGTGACCCCTCTATCTACAATCCACGCCGCCGCCGCCAACCGCCCGCCGAGACCTTTTGAACTATTTGGAAACGAGCAAAAACGCTCGAGGTCAAACTATTAAACGGAGATGAAGGATTAATGCTTGAGATGCGTGTCGGTCTAATGTTCTACGTTGAAAAATTCTTCTGGACTTAGTGATCGGAATGGCCCCGAGAATGTCCTGAAAACATGAACGATTATTAGTACGATGTCCTATTATTGTATCCTATGTCGGTAGGATACGATTGTCAATGTGCTAGTAATGACCTTTACAATGAATCAAACTCTGAGCAATAGAAGTCTTAAAACAATAAACACCTGCAAAAATATCACTGTTGAACATTTAACTCATCGTTACATAAGCAACCCCTCGTACAACTATATATGGTTTAGAGCATCTATAAACTCGGCTGTTTTAAAAACCGATTACAGTAGTAAAGTTAGTTGCAGTGGCACGTTTCCCAAAGCAAGCGAGTGTTGATTGAAATTGCGACTACGGGTCTTTAAGACCAAATCTTGGTTCTTCCTCTTTTTTACATTCATCGAGCAAATATCAACCTTTATGAATTGAAATCATTAGTTTGAATCATTAACTTCAGTTCTGCGATCACGGCCGCCAAATATCACATCGCTCTTAAGATGTGAAACGAAAAATCATCTGCCTCTGAACTTTGAGAAATACTGCAATGACGAGCTTCAGGCTAGAGAAGCGCACTTGTTCTTTTACACGTTCAATATGGCTTTCTTACTCGTTTGTTACGTGCTTGGAGTTTTGTATGGACTTCCCATCATTTCTGAAGAATTATAGGATCAGAGAATCAGAGCTGTACAGGAGCAAGTTTGTCTCGTGGATGATCTTCAAGTTGATTCAAATTCATGATGCTGACCTTCAGACTTTCGCTTTACGGCTTAACTTTGTGCGTATGATGTTAGTTGACTGGTCTCTTCATGATCCTCTGCAGCCATAGCAAGGCAAATCTACATGTATTCATGTGGACAGCATACCTTTCAAACCCAAAAATTAACCAAGTTGTTCCAGATCCAGACAAACTACAGTGCTCGAGCTATTGCAATTCATCTGGCTCCGTTTATATCGTGCTAGTTATTATATTAGACAATGGAAGGATTTGCAGTGTGTAAACAAACTAAGCGATACATTATTTTTATAGTTTTTCGTATAAATTATATCGGAGATTAACACTGAATAAATAAGCTTAACGCATGTTTTTATTAACTCGGCAACATCCTGTATAAATGACGCGTACACCCGAGAAGTGGCTGAAATAACGAGAAATGGACCGATATCAAATGGCGTACACTCGAGAAGTGGCTGAAATAACGAGAAATGGACCGATATCAAATGGTATCCGACGATAACTACTTTTCGTGGAGGAATTTACCTCAGGAAATAACTGTAAAGACTGGTCGTGCAGTCGGAGGAAGACGTATAATAAGGAGAGAAATCACTGTTCGGTAATTAATAAGATCCAATAAACTCGAGCGGGCTCCTCTTAAACAATGGGACCGAGCTAACTGTTCATTAGTTTTAATAATTGACAAATCAATTTTCAGTAATTGAAAGGTAGGCCGGGAAACGTGACCGGATAGATCACGGCCGCCAAACAAAATTGATGAACATATTTAATGAGGCCGAATTATAAATTTATCGTTATGACCTCTCCGGAGGTGTAATGATATTTAACCGCTTCCATACCAGTTTGCTTCATGCTCGCCTCAGTCAGCATTTTTATGGCCTAATCACAAAGGAATTCAGCCGGACTGTCGATAGCGATGGGAGGATGTTAGGAACAAAGGCACGACCCGGGCTGCCTCGTGCCATGTCCTACCTCGGTCGTGTCATGGGGTTACGGCCCGTGTGCCGGGTGGCGTGCGCTAGTCAGAAGACAACCCTCCACCTGTCCTAATGCCCTCATTGTAGGGGTGAGGGTGGTCCGCGTATACCGTGCCTCACCCAACGCGTTCTGTACAGTGTACAAAATGCCATTGGGTTAGGGGTTTCCTGCAAGCATTATTTTTCCTGGAAAGGTAGCTGATAACACGATAGTTTTGTCTACTTAAACCCTTATGCAAACGATTAATTATCTACTGCATATCAATTACTGGTGCATTGGTGCATTTGGTGGAAAAGGCTGTGAGTTGAGGAAGTTGTGGGGTTTTTGTAGATAGGAGTCGGAAAAATGGGAAGGAAAGAGATGAGTAGTAACTGTTAAACTCTCGTATGGTTGTGAATGTACGCAAAACTGAGGGAATTATTTTACTTCAGACTTAAAAAGTGATCTGAATAAATGTACTTCTTCCTAGAGTCTCCCGGTCATGAGCAGGAATTACAAGTGATGTGCCGTAGTATCGTCGTCAAACAGACATAGATGACGATCACCCACAAGACTGATATGATGAACATAGTTTATAAACTATAACGACGAAATCGGGAAGAGTACGAAACTTTGCGAAACTCCACGTTTACAGGCAGCAGGTTGTGAACAACAATACTTAGGTCAGTTAATATTGTCAATGTATGGAATTTAGGTAGTGCATCTGCCAAGTAAGAAATTATGACAACAAATCAAATGCCTACAAGCCGATTCCAACTTCTGAGATTATTCTCAGGAGAAGGCCATAAAGCAACACCAAAAGCCTTCCTTAAGCCAAAAACCAGGCCAAATGACAGTTTTCCATTTTCTAAGGTTATGAGTCTTCATCACCGAAAGTTGCCAACTTGGAGTTTTCTTCCATAATATAACGTTAATTACGAATTATTCCTCACCCAGTCGTCCAAGAAAATCAGGCTGAGTCTCAAATGAAGGTAAAGCTGTTATCTTTTAAGTTACATTTTGATTTTAAAAATCGGATATTTATATTTTACGATGTATGTTTATTCACGTTTATTATATTATACTATTAATCCATACGTAAAAAGTCACCGGATGACTGACTACGACACCTTCAATTTGACAAAAAAATTCTTGGACGATCGCGGGGTAAGGAGTAAAGAGTAGTGTAATTGTTGTACCACACCGAGTTTTTGTCCCTTGTTCTTATGGGAAAAAATTCCAAAATGATCTCCGACAACTTCAACTTCCGGTGATGAAGTCTTCTCGCACAGGGAGGACAATTTGCGGTCCTAAAATCAAATTAGCGGTCAGAGAGAATGCTGTTTCTTGCAATATTTGTGGTTAATGTGAAGATAACAAATGTTTAAAGAACCTTGGAAAATGTTAACGATATTTCGATTGGTCGGCAATTATTGTGATCGTGTTTATTGTTTTTGTTAACTTCTTATTATTTGGATTTAAATGATTTATTACTTCCGAGACAGCTTTAAATTTGCTCCTGGACCCCTTCACATTGTTTGAACCCGCTTTAGACTCTGCCTCTGCATTAAGAACACATTCCCGTTTTCAGCTGCTTTGATAGAGTTTATCCCTGCATACAACCCTCCAGGTTACGATTTATTGCTCTCCATCCTAAAGTGGTTGTTTCTTGAATTAATCGTCAATGCAATCCAACTAGAAACTCTGCACCCCTGAAAAGTAAGGGAATTGAGCTAATTAAGCCGATAATTAGGGGATTTATACCAAATTTTCAACGCATCTGTTTTTGTTTAAAGGGGTTTCGATATCATGGTGTCAATAAGTGTTTTTTTAAACTTTAGATTTACTGCATCCCGTCGTTAAAATGGGTGCCTTTAGGTGGCTATGTGTCTCAGCGAGCTTCACTTTTATAAGCGACACAAAACTGGCTATGCAATTACATTCTTCCTTCACATGTTGTTAACTAAAATATTTATTTGAAAATTAATAGTAATAGAACGGGACTTTTTCTGCTGGGAGTAAGTCTTGTTTGTAACTGATGTATGTTAATGTTGTATTTTAAGATTTTTATTCAGAAAAAACTTTATACTGATATTATGTGTCAAGTAATTTTTTCGTGGAAAAATCTTTAAAACACGAAAATCCTGGACTACGTCTGTATTAATCTGAAACTACTGTACTCGCCACCCTACATTTTGGCAATGGTAATAAATAAAAAAGGATTTTTTCTAGAATTATTACAAGTTTTTGATAGGTACATAAATGATTAGCATAAAGGGGATGCTGGAGTATATTTCTCGTGCCAAAACTATTCGCGTTGAGGTTAGGTTCGGGACTGCTTCAGAAATCATTGAGAAGCAGTAGGGTCCATCGACGGTGGGGTCTCGCGAATACGGTAGTTGGGGTTCCCCGTCTATGATGGGCTAAGGCTCCTTACGATGGCCAGTAGGCATAATACTCCATTCAGGTCGCGGCACCCGTCATCGTATGAAGGAATATTGATGTTTCCCATCGGATGAATGTTTTGGTGAATGTCAAGTGTAATTGATCTGCCTCCACCCGGATCAATTGTTCGTATGGAGAACGTGTCACAGGCGTTAGACGTTCAAACAACAGTGGGCCAGTGTTGGAGTCGCAAGCAGCCAATATCTACAGTTAATCAATCAATCAAAACTCCTTTATTCCAAAAAACATCACATACAGAGCCAGTAACACTTCTTATTACATATCACTGAATCACTGTGTGAGACGCCGACGCAACTAGGGCGTATTTTAAGGTGAACATGAATGAATGTTGTGTGTAGAATGGGTGAGATGCCTTGTGTAGCCTTGTTACTGACTAAGACCGACCGATTCTTTAGCCAGAATCAATAATAGCCCAATGACCAATGGCAGCTGGACCCAGTAGCTGGACCCCAATGACAGCTGATCTTCACTCAATTTTCTCAGGGTTTTTCTCAGGATCGATCTGGCGAACTTCAGATTGTGAAGCGAGCACGCTAACCACTGTGCCACCCAGCCAATTAAATAATAATGTCTCAACAAATATCTAAATGTTAATACAAAACAAAATCAACAACTTACACATGACTTTGACATTACTAAGTAATTGTGCTACAAGTAGATTATTTCAGTTCAGTAAATTATTTGATTACTCTTGTTGATGAGTGAACTTGAGTTAAGTAACATGAAAAAAAACTCTGTAGTAAACAGAGGAATCGTTTAGATTATTTCTAGTTTTATGTGTTTGTAAATAGTCAAAATATGTATTTCCTTTAAAATGGTTTTTTGTAATAAAAATTCTAAACTACGCCGTTCAAGGGTGTTATGTTTATCGTGGTTATGTAAAGTATTTCCTAGTACATTGCATATCGCTAATGCAATGATTCTGCGCACGCAGACAACGCCAATCTTGATGTTTGTGGTCAGATTTAACTGAAACTTGTATGAATTGTTTATTCTATTCTTTTTTTATAATTATTTTGGCCAACAAATCTGGGGTAAGGGTGGGATCGTGGCTAGGTGTTTAAAAATAAATTGGGCAAGTTCCAAAAACAGCAATTGTCGCCCTAACTCCGCCTCTTAGATTTATGGTTTTTTTTCTGAACACGATAGAAACAATTTTTGTTTTTTTTACTAAGACAGGGATTAAGGAGGAGGATTACGTGAGGAGTGTGATGATGTTTCCGTGGGTGCGATAACTTTCGTAAAAACGTTCCGATTTTATAGACAAATTTAATAAAAACGTGTAGAGTGACATTTATGGCTTTAAATTCGAAAACCAGACAGATCGATCCATCCGAAGGGGTATTTTTGGGGGGACGTACCCCAGACATGTTTATTTTTTATTTATTTTTTACTTTTATTTTTAAATAAAATATTAGCTTATAAACACAGTACGTTGTCCAGTAATATTCCTATGGAGAATAAGACAAATTTATATCTCATAATGTTTCTATCAATACGTGGAAAGGTCCCACTGGCGTTTTTGTTGTATTTATAAGCATAAATGAGCCCATTCTTTCTGTTTTAGAACAAATACTCGTATACAAACATTTTGGAATAGATAGAACCTTTTCCATGTACGTTTTGTAACAGATCTGATTATGCGAGTATTGCATTTTAATAGATTTACATGAATTGTAGTTTTGGGTTTTATTTAACGAAAATGTCAACATATTATGTAAGTAGTTATAGCTCTGATTATGGGAAATGCATATTTAAATTTAATTCTAGTTTATTGATCAAGCGTAACCTAAAGAAACGTAAGAATGATGTCAAGATACCCAATTTTCAAAATTTTCTAAAGGTTAAGAGGTATTAAAGAATATGTTGGTGATGCCCTTACTTACACATTCTCGGTGAACCTCTCCATGAGTTTAATTTGAAAAATAATATTAGATTCAGTATGGATTCAAAGCAATATTACGACAGAGTTTACTAAAATGTTAGTAAAGCAACCATAAGGCCAATGTTGACTTTCAAAGCCCGCCCCTCCTCAACGGATTATCCAATATCGTTGATTTATGGCTTATTTTAAAGGACAACAAATATCTAGTGACTTAAGTTAGCATACTTTCGATACCATTCACAACCGTTCAGGTAAATTCCAAAATATTTAATATTTGTGATTTTGTATGGGTAAACTATTTGTGATATCTAACTACACTCACTTAAATAGCTGGGTATTCTTTGTTCTTTAAGATAAGTCATAAATCAACGATATCGGACTATCCTTAAGAAGGGCGGGCTTTGAAATTTAATATTAGCTTAAAGGGAGAAGCAGGTATAAACGTGAAACGTTACGTAACTGGAGGCCCCTCTTACATGCTATAAATTATGAAGGTATACGTTTTGCAACGAAATTTCATAACAATAATGTGATTTATAATTTAGTATATTAAAATATCCATTGCATTGTTTTTGCCAGGTTACCATTTATTAACAACCTATACAGCCATTCTCACAAGCGTAAATACGTCATATGTCAGTGTCATATAGATGCAGTCACTGATTGCCGAACTTCAGTAGTGGTGATGCCAATTCTCCCAACTGTTCTTCGCTAACCCAACGGAGTAAAATACCTTTGTCACCAAGGTGCGCTTCAGTTGAATTTGGAAACTCTTTAACGAGTTGCTTTCCAATTTGGGACAACAGTTCAAATGTTGCCATTCCGCTAAGTGTCTCAACCTATTGTTTCGTGCTCGGGAATGTCCCTACCTCGAATAAAGGTTGTCTTTGAGAGGCGGAGAGTGAGAATCTCTGGTATGCGTGGAGACTCCAGAGGCAATAAATTAAATTTCCACGCGATACTCATCTCTCTAAAAATTAGTTTTTCAATGATTCTGATAGCTTCTTTCTGTAACCCGACACTCTTTAGAATGATTTAGTGCATTATAATATTATAAATATCAGTTCATTGCAGTTTATTTACATTAGTTCCTGCGAGCTAGGATTTGTTAGGTCAGGAAGTGCATGACTGCCCGACTTTACCTTTGAGCAGATTTTACCGTTATGATCTTGAGGTCAGAACAAGGAACTTTGTGGAAGTAGCTTACTCTAGGACTTCCTCCAATGATCTTCAAGCCAGTCGTCGACCCAGGAACTTTGTGGAAGTAGCTTACTCTAGGACATCCTCCAATGATCTTCAAGCCAGTCGTCGACCAAGGAACTTTGTGGAAGTAGCTTACTCTAGGACATCCTCCAATTATCTTCAAGCCAGTCGTCGACCAAGGAACTTTGTGGAAGTAGCTTTCTCTAGGACATCCTCCAATTATCATCAAGCCAGTCGTCGACCAAGGAACTTTGTGGAAGTAGCTTACTCTAGGACATCCTCCAATGATCTTCAAGCCAGTCGTCGACCCAGGAACTTTGTGGAAGTACCTTACTCTAGGTCATCCTCCAATGATCTTCAAGCCAGTCGTCGACCAAAGAACTTTGTGGAAGTAGCTTCCTCTAGGATATCCCCCAATTATCTTCAAGCAGTCGTCGACCAAGGAACTTTGTGGAAGTAGCTTACTCTAGGACATCCTCCAATGATCTTCAAGCCAGTCGTCGACCCAGGAACTTTGTGGAAGTAGCTTACTCTAGTACATCCTCCAATTATCTTCAAGCCAGTCGTCGACCAAGGAACTTTGTGGAAGTAGCTTACGCTAGGACATCCTCCAATGATCTTGAAGCCAGTCGTCGACCCAGGAACTTTGTGGAAGTAGCTTTCTCTAGGACATCCTCCAATTATCTTCAAGCCAGTCGTCGACCAAGGTACTTTGTGGAAGTAGCTTACTCTAGGACATCCTCCAATTATCTTCAAGCCAGTCTTCGACCAAGGAACATTGTGGAAGTAGCTTACTCTAGGATATCCTCCAATTATCTTCAAGCCAGTCGTTGACCAAGGAACCTTCTGAAAGTAGCTTACTCTAGGACATCCTCCAACGATCTTCAAGCCAGTCGTCGACCAAGGAACTTTGTGGAAGTAGCTTACTCTAGGACATCCTCCAATTATCTTCAAGCCAGTCGTCGACCAAGGAACTTTGTGGAAGTAGCTTACTCTAGGACATCCTCCAATGATCTTCAAGCCAGTCGTCGACCAAGGAACTTTGTGGAAGTAGCTTACTCTAGGACATCCTCCAATGATCTTCAAGCCAGTCGTCGACCAAGGAACTTTGTGGAAGTAGCTTACTCTAGGATATCCTCCAATGATCTTCAAGCCAGTCGTCGACCAAGGAACTTTGTGGAAGTAGCTTACTCTAGGACATCCTCCAATTATCTTCAAGCCAGTCGTCGACCAAGGAACTTTGTGGAAGTAGCTTACTCTAGGACATCCTCCAATGATCTTCAAGCCAGTCGTCGACCCAGGAACTTTGTGGAAGTAGCTTACTCTAGGACATCCTCCAATGATCTTCAAGCCAGTCGTCGACCAAGGAACTTTGTGGAAGTAGCTTACTCTAGGACATCCTCCAATTATCATCAAGCTAGTCGTCGACCAAGGAACTTTGTGGAAGTAGCTTTCTCTAGGACATCCTCCAATTATCTTCAAGCCAGTCGTCGACCAAGGAACTTTGTGGAAGTAGCTTACTCTAGGACATCCTCCAATGATCTTCAAGCCAGTCGTCGACCCAGGAACTTTGTGGAAGTAGCTTTCTCTAGGACATCCTCCAATTATCTTCAAGCCAGTCGTCGACCAAGGAACTTTGTGGAAGTAGCTTACTCTAGGACATCCTCCAATGATCTTCAAGCCAGTCGTCGACCAAGGAACTTTGTGGAAGTAGCTTTCTCTCGGACATCCTCCAATTATCTTTAAGCCAGTTGTCGACCAATGAACTTTGTGGAAGTAGCTTCCTCTAGGACATCCTCCAATTATCTTCAAGCCAGTCGTCGACCAACGAACTTTGTGGAAGTAGCTTACTCTACGACATCCTCCAATGATCTTCAAGCCAGTCGTCGACCAAAGAACTTTGAGGAAGTAGCTTCCTCTAGGACATCCTCCAATGTTCTTCAAGCCAGTCGTCGACCAAGGAACTTTGTGGAAGTAGCTTCCTCTAGGACATCCTCCAATTATCTTCAAGCCAGTCGTCGACCAAGGAACTTTGTGGAAGTAGCTTACTCTAGGACATCCTCCAATTATCTTCAAGCCAGTCGTCGACCAAGGAACTTTGTGGAAGTAGCTTACTCTAGGACATCCTCCAATGATCTTCAAGCCAGTCGTCGACCCAGGAACTTTGTGGAAGTAGCTTACTTTAGGACATCCTCCAATTATCTTCAAGCCAATCGTCGACCAAGGAACTTTGTGGAAGTAGCTTACTCTAGGACATCCTCCAATTATCTTCAAGCCAGTCGTCGACCAAGGAACTTTGTGGAAGTAGCTTACTCTAGGACATCCTCCAATTATCTTCAAGCCAGTCGTCGACCAAGGAACTTTGTGGAAGTAGCTTTCTCTAGGACATCCTCCAATTATCTTCAAGCCAGTCGTCGACCCAGGAACTTTGTGGAAGTAGCTTCCTCTAGGACATCATCCAATTATCTTCAAGCCAGTCATCGACCCAGGAACTTTGTGGAAGTAGCTTACTCTAGGACATCCTCCAATTATCTTCAAGCCAATCGTCGACCAAGGAACTTTGTGGAGGTAGCTTTCTCTAGGACATCCTCCAATTATCTTCAAGCCAGTCGTCGACCAAGGAACTTTGTGGAAGTAGCTTACTCTAGGACATCCTCCAATGATCTTCAAGCCAGTCGTCGACCAAGGAAATTTGTGGAAGTAGCTTCCTCTAGGACATCCTCCAATTATCTTAAAGCCAGTCGTCGACCAAGGAACTTTGTGGAAGTAGCTTACTCTAGGACATCCTCCAATGATCTTCAAGCCAGTCGTCGACCAAAGAACTTTGTGGATGTAGCTTCCTCTAGGACATCCTCCAATGATCTTCAAGCCAGTCGTCGACCAAGGAACTTTGTGGAAGTAGCTTCCTCTAGGACATCCTCCAATTATCTTCAAGCCAGTCGTCGACCAAGGAACTTTGTGGAAGTAGCTTACTCTAGGACATTCTCCAATGATCTTCAAGCCAGTCGTCGACCAAAGAACTTTGTGAAAGTAGCTTACTCTAGGACATCCTCCAATGATCTTCAAGCCAGTCGTCGACCAACGAACTTTGTGGAAGTAGCTTACTCTACGACATCCTCCAATGATCTTCAAGCCAGTCGTCGACCAAAGAACTTTGTGGAAGTAGCTTCCTCTAGGATATCCTCCAATGTTCTTCAAGCCAGTCGTCGACCAAGGAACTTTGTGGAAGTAGCTTCCTCTAGGACATCCTCCAATTATCTTCAAGCCAGTCGTCGACCAAGGAACTTTGTGGAAGTAGCTTACTCTAGGACATCCTCCAATTACCTTCAAGCCAGTTGTCGACCAAGGAACTTTGTGGCTTCCTCTAAGACATCCTCCAAAATGTTTGCACCGTTTTGTTTCGTTGGGTTGATCAATCCGTCAACAATTATAAACACGGTTTTCGATCTCCTCTCATTTAAAGTGACACGTTAACTTTCATATGGTTTGGCTTTAAAGGGAGATCCTGCGAACTTCGCATACGATGGTGCGGTGAGACTAGATCAGAGGGACACCTTTTGTCGTGATACATGGTTGTTTTGCTGAGTGTACCCCAGGCGAATTTTCCCTTTCGCTTGGCTGCGCCACGCCAATCGCCTACGGATACTAGAATCCGGTGGAAACAACCAGTTTCTTTTATTTTCTTATGCAGCTTTATGATACCCTAGTACTTGGTAATGAGGAAAGCGAAGTTATACAAAATAACCTTCCTCGGTATGTTTTCCAGTGCGCACAGTTGATAAACTAAGTAAGCCTAATAAACATGAAAGTTAAAGAGCGGGTTTCGGAGCTCGGGTATACGTATTCTGATTTAACGTTAAACGTGGCAAACCTAGTCTAAAAACCGGGTTTTGGAGTTCGGGGTTCTAAAATTGGTGTTTCTTTTTGCTAGACTAACATTAGGTCTCAACTGAGACCAGGACTAGGGCAGGAAACATAGGGAATTTTTGGGTTTTCAGTAGAGGCACCACGTCCAAACAGCAACTGTCAAAGTTGTCTACAACCTGCATGCTTTCCCTATTGTTCATATACTTTCAATTGAGATATTGGGGTTTATTGCCTTGGGGTTATAGTGGTGTACTGTATATTACTATTATTTTGTATTATATATTTAAAAATATATAATTAAAATGATTTCTTGAATTTGATTGGCAGTCTTTGGCATCTTAAACCTCTGTCGTGAGTTTTGAGGATTTAGTATTCATGTTTGGTATAAATCAAAAGCTCTTACTCTCAGGGTGTGCCTTTTGGGTGTTTGAAAAACATTTATCATACGGGCTCCACCCAATAGGCTTTCAAAGTTACAGTGTTAATCTTGTTTAGGAGTTTTCATATTTAGGTAATCAGTTAATAACAGCTAGTAGGGTTGTATTGTAAGAATGTAAATACCCCTGTCGCAGCAAACCTGCGTACTCAGCGCATTTCCAATGCATATATATATATGTGCCTCGTTACTACATATAACCACTTAGCTAGTTTCACAAAAATACATTCATAAATAATTGATATAGGCCTATAGCATTTTATTTATTCTCCATAACAATAACATTAAGACTGAGTTCGCAGGTTTGCTGAAACGAGGAAGATAAGAAATTTTTAGCAATTATCAATATAACTCGACCAGGTGAAGTTACATACCAAGTTTTATTAATTTAGGTTCATAACTAAGGGAGATATCAAACTTTACTTATTCTCCATAAAAATAACAGGGAGGCCGAGTATGCAGGTTCGCTGCTAAAGGGAAAATTAACAAAAAACTTGTTTTTTGTAAATATTAATATACCAGAACTAGTTGAAGCCACATACCAAGTTTCATCAATATACATTCGTAAATATTCGAGATATCAAATTTGATTTATTCTCCATAAGGATAACATTGGACAACGTACTGTGTTTAGCACTGAATATCTCTGCAAGGGTTGGACGTAGAACAACAATTAAAACACCAAAATGATTGTTTTGTGGAGCTAAACTGATTGGTAAAAACAAATGTAAAGTTTTTAGTAAAATTATCTGAGGAAAATCCAAAATCCTTTTTCCCATAAGATTAACATGGGACTTTTCTCCACAACCACTAAACCTAGGTTAATGATTCAAACTACTAAATTATTTGTTATTTTTAAGAGTCTTCATCACCGGAAGTTGCCGGACGCCATCTTGGTGTTTTGTTCCATAAGGCCAATGTTAACTTTGTGCCTCCATTACTCCTCACCTGATCGTCACAAACAATTAATTTTGGTGTCAAATTAAAGGTTTCCTCGTCCTCTAGGGAAATACAATAGTCGAATTTGGATTTTGATACAAATTAATGAGAACATGTACAGTGTTTCAGTTCAAAATTAAACTATTTATTATACGACTATAGTACCCAATTTAAAAAAATTCGATATTGTATTTCCCTAGAGGACGGCGAAACCTTTAATTTGACACCAAAATGAATTGTATGTGACGATCAGGTGAGGAGTAATGGAGGCACAAAGTTAACATTGGCCTTATGGAGCAAAACTCCAAGATAGCGTCTAGCAACTTCCGGTGATGAAGACTCTTAAAATCTATAAAATGGCTATAACAAAAATTGAGTGATTTTAAAACTTTAGGGGGAAAATTTCAAAAAACTGATTCTTGGAAAATTTAAAACCCCCTTCCCATAGTCCGATCGATCTGGTTTTCGAACTTAAAGTCATAAACGTCACTCTACACATTAGTGCCAAATTTCATCAAAATCGGGTGTTTCTTTCAAAAGTTATCGCGGTAAAGGACACACATATATATATATATATATATATATATATATATATATAAATTTGAACGAATAGAGTTTTTGGCATCTGGGGACCTCAAAACAAAAAGTTATCATGGTCTCGGGCTTAAGTCTTACCATGCCACCGCCTACGGTAATAGCTTCTTCCCTATAGGGGAAATTCGCTAAAAGATGTGACCCTAAGCCTGCGAGGTTACACCGTGCGGGAAACGCAGTAATCATGTAAGATCGCTGGGAGAACGGGATATCAGCTACTTCGTTATTAATCCGGGATTCAGCTACGGGGTATTTTTGTATGTTGTATGGTACTACGTTTGACCAGTTTACATATTCGTGTGTTGCCAGTGGCCCGAGAGACAATATTGAGAGCCACAGGGTAGGAAAATGATATGTCTTTCCAAGAAGAGACAAATCATAAGAAGAGGAAGGTAAACTTCCCCTAAAACGAGCTTGAAAAAGGTAAAAAAAAATCTAGTTTTGGAGTATCTAGTTTTGGGTCCCATCGACAACACTAAGTACACCAGGAAAACAGCTTTCTAAGTTAAAAAAACTGGTATTTGATTCCGTAGCATAATCTCATGTAGGAAATTTAATTTCCCGATCCTTCATTTCGAGACAGATTTCGACGCTACTCGATGGACTGACCTTTCAAACTGTTGCCTTTGATAACGTTAAACGTTTTCCCGTTTCTCTGTGAGTTCCAACAGTGAAGAATCTTAAAGCAATTCGTACCTTAGTCCACGGCGGAACTCCATGGAGCTCTCTGGGATGAGAATTTGTGTAAACGACCCCAAAAATAATACAGTAACATACAAACCGATGTTTTATAACGATCAGTGCATTTCTGTGTGTTGAACATAGTCTTGGAATGAACACCTCAAACATCGTGAACGACTAATGCTCGATGAGGCGTTATTTTAAGTGCAGCGAACAGTCAATAATTATAATATTCACTTAATCTATATAAACCTTTTATCTCTATGCAACCAAAATGTGCGGATGATTTTATTCAGGAAATATTTTCTAAGAATATGATGCAGTCAGGGAGTTTACATTAGCTACTCGCTACTCCGGTACTAGTATGGTGGTGCGGTGGCGCGGTGGTGCGGTGGCGCGGTGGCGCGGTGGCGCGGTTGTGTGGTGGTGCGGTGGTGTGGTGGCGCGGTGGTGTGGTGGCGCGGTGGTGTGGTGGTGTGGTGGTGCGGTGGCGCGGTGGTGCTGTGGTGCGGTGGCGCGGTGGCGCGGTGGCGCGGTTGTGTGGTGGTGCGGTGGTGTGGTGGCGCGGTGGTGTGGTGGCGCGGTGGTGTGGTGGTGTGGTGGTGCGGTGGCGCGGTGGTGCTGTGGTGCGGTGGTGTGGTAGTGCGGTTGTGTGGTAGTGCAGTGATGCTGTGGTTCGTTGGTGCGGCGGTGAGGCGTACTGTGGTGTGGTGCGGTAGAGCGGTGGTGTGGCGTGCTGTGATGCCGTGGAGCCGGTGGTGCGGTGGTGCGGCGTGCTGTAGTGCGGTGGTGCGCCGTGCTGTTGTAGTGCGGTGGTGCGCGGGCCGGCGCGGACTATACTACCGCTCTCGACTCTGCCTCTGCCTCGCCGCCGCGGATGACCTTCACTCAGGAATTTGACACAAAAATAGACCCCGCCATTAGAATACAGGTTTTAGTGGTCCAGACGTATACTGGGACATTGATATTATCCGTTCTTAAATTACGATTTTTATTATTCCCCTCCGTATACGCGGTCAAATCGGATTTTTGCCGAAGCGGTCAAGTCTGCTCGAGTAGGAGTTGAGGATTTACATTTTAAGAGTGAAATTAGTTCGTCGAGTTTACACCGTGCTCTATGTATTTTTTCCCCGCAATATGGAACGCGGAAATTTGATATTTCGTCGAATGGTATGCGAAGGTATACAAGGGATAACGGGTGAGATAGAGAAAGTGGGCTCTACTTCACTTCCCTACGACCGGTTTTGAGACTTTGGGTAAATGCCTCAGCATAATTTATTGATCGAGAACCATTCGCTCGCCCAAGAAGGCCTTCCTTAGATTATAAAAAAATGGGTATTACGTTTTATTTTTTTATCTCGATGTCTTTGAACTAATCCCGAGTAAATTACAACATATTATGCCCTACAAGACTGATTTAAAACCCTTTGTGTCAGAAAAAAATTAAAATTGAGCTAACCAGAAAAAATAATTGTGTATAAATTAAACCAATCAAACCCGTTAAATTCACTGGTTGTTCAAGGCTTGTAAAACCTGATAAAGCGTCACTAATCTTCTGTGTTTAATTTAATTTTCATTTCTTGGTTTTCATTGCTTGCAATATGTTATTGTCTTCTACCAATACTATACAGATGACTTTTTAAGATTAAAAGATAGGTTTAAGAATGGCTTGACTAAAACGCTGTCTATTTCCATACATATTTTAAACTATTTGTTCAGTTTTAAACGTTTTTGAATGAATTTTCCTCTTGAGCCAATAATTACCGTGACATTTTCCACTTTACGGAGAGATTACTTCCCCGACTTTTGCTGGGGCGGAATGTGTTCTTCTCCGTGTTTGGTGGGGCTGCACTTTAGGTTCTTCACCATGTTTGGTGGGGCTGCATGTATTGTTCTCCGTGTTTGGTGGGGATGCATGTAATGTTCTTCTCCGTGTTTGGTGGGGCTGCATGTATTGTTCTTCTCCGTGTTTGGTTGTGCTAACTGTATTGTTCTTCTCCATGTTGACGTCTACTTGCTAGCTGGAGTTCTGTTATTCACATCTCATGGTTAGATAAATTATCCAACTGTTGATTTCACATGTGCTGCCATCTTTGGAAATGCATTTTACTTCTTCATAAACTCTAAGTTTTATTAACTTCTTCTATATATTACATTCCTTAGCCAACACTTGTCTGTCGTCATTGTGATGTCTTTTGTTAATTGGTAGCACACTGTTCTAACAACACTCCATAATAATAATATTTTCCCACAATATTTCCTATTTACATGTTATACGTGTACTCTTGAAGATCCAAAACGGAAATAAAGTTGTATAAAGTCTTACACTCTATTGAAAAGCATGTCAGGTTAATTAAGAAAATATAAACTTCTATGGCTAAAAACTCATACTAGTGTGTGTTTCGTAATCTCCGTCTTCTTCTAAATATATCTTTTCATTCTGTTCATAAACAATATTTATGAACTCTCTTTGAAAAAAGTTTTGGAGAATCTCGATTGCTTTTATAGTGGTGTGGATACTTAAAAATAATGTATGAAATAATGTCCACTGAACAAAAAGAAGTTTAGTAAATTAATTTTGTTTTGAGTTTTAAAACTATTTTTCCATAGTGTGATCTCAGAGTAATTTCTCTAAGGAAAGAAAAGGCTAAATAAGTTGAAAGTTGTAGTAAAAACTGAGATATGACAGGCATATAGAAACAGTAAATTACTGACCTTACAACTTATTACGTTCATGAATTGTGTCTTACAAAAACACTGTATAACATATTTTCTTGCATCAAGTTTATTGGTTTGAAGATTGTAAAATTAGTAACTATGATAGACTTGTAATAAACTCATTTATAAACATGCCACTATTTTCTTCTTTTAAACCATGTTTGGGTTTCTATGTTTGGATTTCTAAACAAGTAACACCTGTAAGGATGTTTTACTTTTATTTCTGATTTTCCACTATCCAAATTTATCTAGTTCTTGTACATTTGTCGCATTATGTTGTTTCTGTTTGTTAGTTTGTCTTTTTGCTTTGTTTTTGGTTATTTGCCATTTTGTTGTTTTTTAGTAATTATTTTTATTTTTGGAAATTTATTTTTCTTATTTTGTTGTTATTGCTCTTTTGTTTGTTGTTGTCATGTTATTATCTTTGATTTTTTTTATTGTTTAGGTGTTGTTTCGGGAGGTAAATCTGGCTGCCACCCATGGCCTCACTGGACAATCTGTCCTTGCAACCTTCTCTCTCTAATACCCAGTCTGATGTAAGTACCCACTTGTCATCAAATCATGCATCCTATTTTTTATGTCCTAAATTTGCAGCCTGATTGTTGGAATCTTTTTTGGATTTTGTTTTAAGGTATCATTTCAGATGTGAATCCTGAAGGTATAGCTTAGTACCATTGGGCATCAATTTGTTTTTGTACCATGACATATGCATGAGTGATTTGGACAGTGGACTAAAACTCAAATTCAGTAAGAATACTTTGTGGCAGAAAATTAATTTAAAACTGCTATTAGTTAATTACAGTTGTTATTTAGATTGATTAAACAAACATCGCCCAATAAAATTTCAAAATATAAAATATTTGCATTTTGTATAGGACAACTTTGTGATTTCCGTGTTCTGATCACTGAAGTCAATAGGTAATTTTTGTCCTTAAAAATGAGGCACTACACTAAGCATATCAGAATATTAGGTTATCGGATGGGAGGTTTTGGACTTGCAGGTTAACGTCTTTATTGGAGAAGCTTAAGTGACTGGCTCATTGAAAAACAATTTCAAGAATGTTTTCTAGATATTACACAAATATTTTTGATTATATATACAACACATTGTTGGTGTTTTGTGACACATTATGTTTGTCTTTTTACAATATGTCTAAAACAGATTTTGAATTTCCTAAATATGGACATGTTTATGGAATTTAACATTGGTTGTTTTGTGAAAATTGTTATTTAGGTCAATGTTAAGGTTCTATGAATTTATATCAATTGAAAATCCACTCCTGGGTTCAAAAGTAATATACTGAAGAAAAAGTTTTAAAGTGTTTTTTATCATTAAATTTGTAAAACCAAACATATAATCAAAATACAAAACATGTTTGAATGTTGTAACACTCCAGTTGTTAATTTGCGACAGACCACAGTATCATTTGAATTGTTGTTCATTACCAATTCAAATGAGATTTCACTGGGGAGTCTATCAGCCAAGGAACGAACAAATGTTACAATTAACTCAAATGTTGGGGGAAGGTCGATTACACATCATATAGATGGTCCATCGACCCTCTGATATATTGAAAGAAATTTAAATATCTGAGGAAGGGTCTATGGCCCATCAAACCATTTATACAAATTTAGTTTTGTTTACAGAAGGGGTCGATGGACCATCGACCCAGTTTATATATTTCTCTAATGAAATAAAATAAGGCTCGATGTACCATCGGCCCCAAAATTATAAATATTAATATTATATTAAAATAATAAGTAAAGGGTGGATTACACATCAAATAGATGGTCCATCGACCCTTTAAAACCTTAATTTAAATATGTTTCATTTGGGGGTCGATGTACCATCTATATGATGTGTAATCGAACCATGCGTTTAACAATCTAATAATCAAAGTGTAGGGTCGATTACACATCAAATAGATGGTACATCGACCCGTTAAAACATTATTCTAAATAACTTTGGTTTAGAGGTCGATGTACCATCTATTTGATGTGTAATCGACCCTATGTCTTTACAATATGTTATTTTATGCATAGAGGGTCAATGGTCCATCAGACCAAAATATAAAATTTTATCTTAATTTATAAAATGGTCTGATGGCCCATAGACCCGTTTATATTTTTATTAAATTCCATTTCCTAAACGACCGATGGTCCATCGATCGTTTATGTTATTTAATTTATTTCATTCAAGGGTCGATGTACCATCTATTTGATGTGTAATCGGCCCAGCCCCCAAATGTTTGTTACACTGCAAGAAAAACTGATGTACTCTGAAAAGGAAACATAATGCTTAACGTTTAAAGTTGTAAGTAATACAGAGTTTGTTACAAAGTCAAAATCTTACAATTCTTTACACAACTATGGGGCTATGAGGTTGTCTACTGTATATCAGTTTCATGAATAAAACACACAAGAAACCAACAATGCAAAACCAACACACTGTTTTTTGTTGTTCTATTCTGAGGGTTATTTGGGATGGGATGGATTTTGTTACCAATTACTGTACCTAAACAAAAGTCCAGCTGTCAAAACCTCATTAGAAAAACGTGTTTCTATTTATCCGTCTATAATATTATCTGTCAACAACTAGATTTTAAGTAATGACTAACTTCTTCCAGACACACGGTAATGAACCGTCTGTAATAAAACAAAATGTTTGAATTCCCTCACCTCCTTTAACAAGAAATTCTTTAATACTCTTGCCCCATTAGCAAATGGTTTCTATGGACCCTTAGCTACAAAGTAATGTAAAATATTAAAAATACAAGACAACCGACTTAAAGGTCACCTTACAAATTTTCAAATCTATAAGTAGTGGCCTTGTATTACTTAAAATAAGGGAAAAGGTTTATTTAGGAGAATAATGGGATGGACTTTGTTAAAGTTACGAAAATCTATAAAACACCCCTGTTGCAACAAACCTGTGTAGGCTACTCAGAAAATGTTCAATGCAAATATATATGTATATACTCCTCACCACCACATGATTACATGAATTAATGTAAAAAGTTGTATCAATATAGGCTATAATCATAAAAAAAATAAGCGAGATAGAACATGTTATTCATTCGTCAAAGAATAATATTTGGCAGTATGCAGGGTTGCTGCAGCAGGGACGACGAAGAATGTTTTTGTTTAGTATTTATAGACAACCACATGAAGCCCCAAATCAAATTTAATCAAAATATATTTGATTTATTCCTAAGAATAACAATGGGCAATATACTGTCCATATGATGAATAGGACAGGTATGCAGGTTTGCATCCACGGGATTACTTTCTAAACTTATTATGAGAGATTATAACCAGATAAAGCCACATATACCAAGCTTTAGCAATATGTGTTTATTAATAAGTGAGGTATGTATTCTCCATAAAAATAACTTTCAATATCTACAAACAAGTATTGTGGAGCAATAATTAATTATAATATACTGTATATATATTTTGTCAAGCTGAATGCAACGAAGCAACTCAAAATTGTATAGTTTGAAAAAAATCTACATAATATTTAAAAAACGTTTTAGGGGTAGCAAATCACCCCAAAACCTTCCTTCGGATTTTACGAGCTGTCTGGTTTTCAAACTCAAAAAAATAGATACATGTTTTATATGTTTTTACCAAATTTCATCAACATTTTACCTTTTTAGCAAAAGTTATCTTGTTGTCAGAATCTGATATAATATATATATATATATATATATATATATATATATATATATATACATAAGTAACATATACAAATTTGAAGGAATTGTGTTTTCGGCTCCTGGGGACTACAGATAAAAGAATTACCATGGTCCCGCATCTAGGTCTTACCTTGCTGAATATGACAATAGCTTTTTCCCTGTAGTGGAAATTCGCCAAAAAGTGTGATAATTGGAAATTTAATAAATATGTAAAACTCCAAATCATCATCAAATGTAAGGCCAATATAAGTTGTATGTTTGTTTTGTGTAATTTATCTAGCTATATTATTGCCTTACTAATTTTATTGCTCAATCTGTAGAATGTATTTTTTACCTACAGGCTACAAAGACTCTTTGTTTTTATATCAAAAACTTCAACATCATTGGTATTGTTTTAACCTTTGTGAATTGTCTTAACTCATTAAAACAATTACTGTATAACATTATTAAACCTTGTGTCTGACAAAATTTTGTTATGTAACACCAAAGGTGAGGGTGGAGGCATGTTTTAGCATTAAGCTGTGTTAATGTGAAAAAAGGGGTAGTATGAATTATGAAAAATGTGATATGTAATATTTGTATGACCTCTGCTTGCGCTAGGTTTTTTCTTCTCGTATGCCACTCTAAAACCTCAAAAGCACAACATATATTAACCACTGTGACCACCAAGTAACGTGAGACCCTCCCGAGTGTCTATTACACAATGCTCTGTTGAGACCACTTTTTATATGATCAATTTTTGCAAACCGCATAACTCGTTTGAATTTAAAAAGGTCATCAACATACAGAATTATATAAAATACTTTTTATCATTCACCCTTACCACATCAAACACATTAAACTCAACAAATTACCTAAGGTTAAACAATTAAAAAAGTATGTGCGACACTATTTGAGGGTATTATCTAAAAACGAAATTAGTTTAGTAAAATATAAATATCAATTTGCTAATGGAATTATAACATTTTCATGTGATTTTTGTTTTGTTTTGCACATTGTGACTCATGAAATTAGGGTAATTCAACAGTCATCGAACCTTGCCCTCTTTAAGTGTGCTATGTAATACATGTGCAAGAAAATTGTGATCAATATATATTCAAATAATGTGTACAAGAACCATAAGAATAATTTTATTGTAGTAAAAAATAATTTTATGATATTTGTGTTCTCCACAGTAAATAAGGTTGTATTCCAAATATTTTTTACCTTTATGTATCAGAATTGCATAAAACTTTTTCTACAGGAATACTTGGATTGCTAAAAAGATTATTAATTGAACATAATTTTTTTGCTTATTCATGGTTAAGCCTGTAGCCTCCAAAGCTGATAAGGCATTTTAAATACAGTATAGGTTACAGTACCCCGTCTTCAGCTTTTTTTAAATCCAAACAGGACGACCGACCGTGGTTTCAGAAGTTACACTTCTTCCTTCAGGTTGAGTTCCATAAAGTCAAACCTAACTACAATGTATACTGGTATGTGTTCATTGCCAATCATTAAAATCACACACAAAAAACAAAGTTACAAAAAATTAAACATTCAAAAAGTTAAAGGTAATTTAAACCGAACCAAACAGTGTTTACGAATAAACATTTTTTCAAAATTAAAATTACTTGTATCTTTCATACATTTAAATTTTCTCCAGTTATGTTGAGAAATAACTTTCAATACATTTCAACAAAATATTCTATATTTTTAGACAACATCAAAAATTATGTTTCATATAAATGACTTCAGTTATCTTTTGAACGTTGACCAAGTAGTAATGCTTTATACCTTCCAAGATATTTTCTATTGTGTGATTCATAAAATCCTATCAAGACAAGACATCTCATAGGTAGACTGCTGGCCTCGCAAGTCAGACAGGGTTGGTCGTAGGTTCGATCCTGGTTGACAGCTTTGATACCTTTTCACCACTGGCTTGCATTTAACCAATAGTAGTGAGGCTGTTATAATACCTTTTTTTTCTTATCACCTCACAGTCCTTTTGGCTCACTGTGAAGGGCAGCTATGATTTGTTGTATTTATGTACACAAAACAACAATGCATCAAAACATCAGTCTCTCGAACATTCAAACTTACAGACTCATTCACTCACACATTCATGCGCGACAATGTTGCCGAAGTATGAGCTATTTAAAAATTATCCCAGCGGCTCTTCGTGAATTCTTCGACCGAGTAAAACGCTTGGGACATCAAAGACTGTTTCATAAGAATTTTGAATTGATTTTGGGTTGCTAACAGTGACCTGATCAGGGAGCTTGTTGATTGATTACTTTGATGCTTACTTGACTTGGAAGATGTTCAAAAGCAGTTGAACAGTGTTGCTGAACACGATATTTATCCCTGCCTCTCGTTCTGTACTTGTGAATGTCTCTGCTCCGAATCACATTTTGCGATCGTCAGTAAGTAGACACCTGGAGCATGTAGAGACAGGGTAGTGTCAGTAGACCTAGCTCTCTGAATGAATTTCAGCAACATTCTCTTAAATTAAATTTTGCCATGATTCTGACCCCTTTTTTCTGCAGCCGGAATACTCTTTCGAATTTGTACTTAGCACAACCACACCACAGTCTAAATCCATAGGCCATGTGTGGATAAATAAGGCAAAAATAGGCCATTCTAAGTACTTCTTGGGAACAGAACTGAGCAAGGCTATGTAGAGCATAAATGTCCCTTGTGACCTTTAAGCAAATGTGATCAATATGTTTAACCCAAATACGTCCCTCATCAAGGTACATTCCGAAGAACTTAGTGGAATCTGTTTCCTGTAGGAGGTCATCTTCCATCACGACAGATGGCCGATTTTCCTGACTTAGCTTCCGAAAGGAAAAGTTAAGAAAAGTTGTTTTTGAATTGTTTCACTTAAGATTTATTTCCGAAAAATGTTGGATGAGGGAATTCAAGTCAATAAAAGACTTTATTTCCAACTCACTTAGAAAATTATCTTTGAAGCAGAGAGTTGTGTCATGGCAGTGATATGGCTGTTACCGTTGTCGACAGGTGGAGCCAGAGGGGACGTCAGAGTTGCCGGCCGCCAGCCAAGCTGTGTTCCTGGAGAAGGTGCGGCAGAGCAACGCGGCTTGCCAGGCGGGGGACTACGCCAAGGCGGTTGCTCTCTACTCCGACGCCCTCCAACTGGACCCCACCAACCACATCCTCTACTCCAACCGGTCTGCCGCCCTCGTCAAGATGGGGCAGTTCACTCAGGCCCTCCAGGACGCCACCAGGGCTCGCGAACTCAACCCTAAATGGCCCAAGGTAAACTCATCTAAGGATGGCATTTAATGCTTCTACAGGAAACGGTGTCCCAGTACAACCTTAAAACTGATCTATACCAGTTTCGAGGCTGACATTGGGTACAGCAAATGAAGTTGTCATAACATATGGAAAGTATTTTGGCTGTCCATTATGACGAGCTTCCCTTTCACCAATGGTCCCTCCATTTGCAGCAGCCGGGAACGGAACGTCCGGGTTCATTCCCCGACCCGAGAATGTGGTCCCTGGCTGTTGTACATGGATACCCTATCAGTTGAATTGTACAGTTGGAGGGCAGAGTGGGTCCACCTGTTTGAGCCTGATCACAGCTGTCGCAAGAGCACGAGAGTTGGCCCTCTAAAAGGTCAATTTGGCTGCCTGTCCAATCACACCCTTTCCTTTCCTGCTGTATTCTATCATTCGGGTAACCTGTGCAAAATTTCCGCTTGTGGAATGCGTGCCTAGCAGCTTAGCTGGGGTATCCTAACCCAACAATAACAACAGGGAACGGTCTAATCCCCAGCCTTGTTAGCAAACTTTCTATGGAAAAGTGAGCTATTACATGACCCGCATGTGAAACATAAACCTGGGACCACCATAGAAGTTCCTAACATGACCTCCTTAACAGGTTTTGGGGGTTCGCTAAAAATCATATATATATATACTAGCGGTTCCGGTTGCACGTTGGCCCAAGAATTTTGTTGAAAAATCTTCACTCATAATATTCATTACAGCTCGCTACCTAAATAAATAGTCAGCTGTTTACAATATTTTTAATTAATCATCAGTAAAAATCTAACAAATATTTCTCTGTAAGATTAGCATGGTAACTTTCAAGTCCATGGGGCATAGTCCTAAGGTCCTAGGACTTTGATTAGTGGTTATAAACATTCCTAGGGTCAACCTGAGTGACCAAGCAAAGTTTTGTCACAATCTGTTGAGTGGTATTTGAGCGCATACAGTACCGGCTCTAGGGCAGTGTGAGCTGTGCTCCAGCACGGGGCGTGGCGCTTTTGGGGGGCGGCACTCGGCGCTCAAGACGGGCCATGGGGTGCGGGGTTGGGGGCGTAGTCCGTAGCGCTAAAATAAAGTATTTGTAAATATATATAAACCCGACTAATTTTGTAAATTTGTTGTATTTTAGTATTATAAATTGTTAAAGTAATTATTGGGAAGAATGTTGTGTATTCACCATGTTGCACCTTCATTATACTTAAAACATTAAATTCACAAATCAGATAACACAACCTCCGCTCCCCTCTATTCCAAATCGAAAAGTTGTTTTGAACTCTAATGTTTTTTGACAACTTCAGGGCATTCTGATTGGTATTGAGGGTATGAATAAAACTTGCAATACAATGCAAGAAAATTGCAATGTTGAAATATCAAGTTACACGGTGCAACTAATTGTTTTTAACCGCCATCTTCGATTATTTTCAACTACTTCCTAAATGAGGAAATATATGGTTTAGGGATTAGAGAGTATTGAATCGAGATTTCATCTTTAATTGAAGTTAAAATAATTTGAGTTTAATATTGCTATTATATGAAATAAGGGGGAAATATGATGCACCCCCCTCAGATTTTGGCACCTCTTCGATCGGTACTTGTAAGGCCACTCTGCTAGCTTACTTTGAAAAATATAGTTAATAGTTCCGTTTGTTTAGTATAATTTCAATAAAGTTCTTATTTGTTAACTGAGTCATTTCGGGGCATTGGAGATGGAGTGGGAAATATTAAGAATGAAAAATACTACTCGTCATTGCCTATTATTTGCGCTTTCGTCGTGGTTAATCGATTAATCATCTGTATTTCTTCCAAAGTGGAAGTACAGTTCGGGTCACAGTGCTTGGCGCCTGGTTAGCATATGCTCTATGGGATGAATTTTCGCCTGTATTTAGCTTAGTACCGTTAGTGTTACAGTATACGTTTGTCAACAGAAAGGAAAATTACTTTATTTAATTTTAAAACATTGGTTTTGGTTATTTTCGTTATTGTCTGCTTTTATTTACGAGAAATTTGAGTTGTTTCTCGCCTTTCCCAGGCGCCAAGCACCGTGGCCCGAACTGTACCTTAAATGAGTTTTGACTGTATTAACCAAAAAAATATGTTTACAGCTAACATGCGTGAGTTTTAGAGTAAATCGTATTAAACTTAAGTGATCCAAATACTATTAGAAGATAAGATTCAATATATCAGAAAAAATTAAGCTTTATAGCTACACAAAACCTTAAAGACTAATTACTCGAAGATAGAGTCTGTATAACTGAAAAACGTGTTATACATTTGAAACAATAAACAGGCATTAATTTAGAAAACATTAGTTTTGTCAATAACAAAAATAACTTTAACAACAAACTTTGCTATTTTCATTGAAAACTTCAGCCTAATAAAATCCTGGAACTGTCAGAATCTTGGTCGGTTTTGATGATTTTTTTGGTTCCCTCGGACAAAATCTTTCCCACGCTCAGAACAGGTGTACGGTTATCAGTTTGTACTCCCCCCTTCCTACTCAGTTTTTAGCGTTGTTTTCATTATTACTTTTCATAAACAAACACATAATAGTTTGTTGACACTTAGTGTAGTCCCCTGAGGGAGCTGTGCGATCGTAGCAGGTAGCCTATCGCCACACGCCGTGCCGTGCGCCGCTCCTTCAGATCATCCTGGACAAGTCGTAGCAACACATAAATAAATGCACAAGTCAAACATAGTGTAAGGTGTAGGTTCGACTTTACTCAATTAAATTTAAATTTACTTTAGCGAGGGAGCGAGGCGCCCTCACCCCCAGTCTTATCTCAGGGGGAGGGGAGGTTTTGGTTGATGGGGAGGGGGGCGGCAAGTTTGGTCTTTGCACGGGCACTGAAAATCTGCCGGGCCGCCCCTGAGCGCATAGACATCAAACAAACAAATATACCAACACCCTTTCTTACATATTTCTAGATATATGTGTGTTTTCATGTGTTTATATATTTATCCGATTTACTTAAAATTTGGTAGAGACATTCCTTTCTACAATCAGTCCCCCTCACGTCAGCATACTGCATGCGAACTCGTTACTATTTACCGTAGATGTTAATTAGACCTGAACGTCATTAATTAATAACACCATGACAAATGGAGGTTGAATTAAATTTCGGATACATACACAACATAGATTTTGTTGCCAGTTCAGTAGTTTATGTATTTATAGTATATGCTATAAATACTCGCTCAATTGTCTCAAAAATGGTATGAAAATACTACAGATATGTTAGTACCATGGAGGTATCATTACTGATAGGACATGCTAGTGATAACTAACAGGCCAATGAAGGCCAAGCTGGCAAAAAGATGGTAAAGCAAAGCAATAGATGGCAAAAGTGCTCCCGTTTAGCGTATTCACCTTAACACACAAAAAAAGTGTTAAGGTGACTAATTTGTTGCACTTGTTACTGTAGTTTAGGTGTAGTACAAGACAAGACTCTCAAATTTTTAAGAAATGTCCTACGAATTTGAACCATTTTAAATATTAATAGCCGCATTTACATGTTACAAAGACAAATACAACTCAAACCGTATGCACATTGTTTTAAAATGTGCATTAATATATCACTATTGTTCAGTGGGCAATTATTACAGATACAACAAACATTTGTATGGCTTAATTGAAAGCTTAAAATTGTACGAAGGTAATGGTTTGCTAATCAAATATTTTTTAGCAACCATGTACCTCCTAATCTAACACTTTACATAAGTTATTGCATTAAAAACCTACATTTGCGATATTTGCTTAAGTTTGACTGCAGTAGACTGCTCTTGGTTGGTGAAGTGGCTTGACGGTTGCCTGTTCTATCCGTTGCAGTTACCTGGACGTTAACCAGTGGCCTAGTGTGAAATTGGCCTTAAGTTCTCAATGTGTTTAGTTTGTGAGACAGTAATATACATGTAGTGTTATTATATATTGTTAGTGAATTCCTTATTGAAAAGTGAGCTATTAGCATGACCCGTGTGGTGAAACTTAAGCCTGGGACCACCATAGAAGTTCCTAGCATGACTCCCTAACACGTTTTTGTTGGGTCGTTAAAAATTAGATTTATATATGTGTGTGTTTGCAATCTAGCGGTCACATTTTTTCCGATTTACTTCAAATTTGATTGAGACATTAATTTTTATAACCAGATGGACAAGATTGTTGGGCAAAACCATTAGAAAACTCTAACACCCTTTTTTTCTGATTTTAATTTTTCAAACTTTGAGTTTTTGGGGCTCTCTAATTATTCTAGGACAAACTGTTATCGAGTTAGTAAGGAAAATGTATATTGACTAACACAGTACATTGTCTTATGGGGATTTTCCATTGGAAAAGACTGTATTTCATATCTTGATGTCCTTTTATCATCCCCAATATCCCCAAACCAACTGTTGATCCTGATGGGACCTCCTCCCAACCTTATAATGCCTCTCCCTCTCATCAGTGTGCTGCATGCAAACTCGTTTTATATTTATTTTATACTTATTCAAGTAATATTAACATTCATTCTATTGCAGGCATACTACAGGCAAGGCGTAGCCCTACAATGCCTCGGACGCCATGGGGACGCCCTGGCGGCATTCAGCTCCGGACTTGCTCAGGAACCAAAGTCAACTCAGCTCCTGGCCGGCCTAGTTGAGGCTTCCATGAAGTCTCCCCTCAGAGGTAATGTGAAAAGGGCCTCACATGGGGGAGAAGCAGGGGGTAATGTGAAGGGGTGTTTGTGGGGGTGTAAGGGGGGAATGGGAATGGGGATGGGGAGGTGTTTGTGAGGGGTGTGGGAGGTGAGTAAAGGGGGAATGTGTGTGGGGGTGTAAGGTGGGGGGGATGGGAGGTGTTTGTGAGCGAGGGAGGGGTGGGGTTGAAATGTTAGGAGTGTGGGGGTGTGTGAAAAGGGAATGTGTGTGGGGGGGAATGGGAATGATGATGGGGAGGTGTTTGAGATCGGGGGGGGGGGGGGGGGAGGTAATGTGAGTGGTGTGGGGAGTGTGAAGAGGGAATGTGTGTGTATGTTAGCTTGTGGGGAATTAAAGTATGAGAGTTTGCAATTTCTGGAAAAACCAAGAAACTTGCTTAAAAAGTTGGAAATTTAGCAAATTCAGAAATTTTAAAATTAAATTTAGCAAATTTAGCTATCTATAAAAAAAATATATATCCTTCAAAAATATAACTCAAAATTATATTTTAGTAAATTTTAGCCTTTAATTTGCTCTGAAATGAAAGAAAATTGTATTTATTAACACATTGGGTGTGGAGTACGTTAATTAATGTATTGTAATTAACATTGAAACATATGTGATTTTCATGTATAAACATGTTTTTTAGCATTGAACGTGTTAAATAGGTGACATATTTGCATGACCACTATGGTGGAATTAGGTATGAAAGGCGGATTTGCCATGGTTATGGCCAAGAATAATCACATTATGATATTTGTGCAAATAAAAATTAAAAATGATTATTTTAAAGACAATGTTTGCGAAGGAAACTATTCTAATAGTTATTTAAACTAGTTTCAGTAAAAATAAGAGTTTACTTTGTATTATTCCAGATTGTATTTTCAATTATAGTTCAAATAACTTTAGGTTTTGTGCTTTGTAGGTTTTTGATTAAAGTACAAATATTGTGCTAGAAGACATTTATAAATCCTTAAAAATGGAGATGGGTGGGGGCTGTGGATTAATAACAAACTTAAAAATTGGGAATTTTGAAGCTCTGGCCTTGTATCTATGTTTTAAATGCTAATTTTAAAATTCATTACTCATATTCAAATCCTGTCAAAAACCCATCGTATAGCTTATCAATTCATTGGTTATGATTCATACATTTAACCAAATTAAAACGAGATCTTACGCAGCACGCTGACGTGAGGGAAGTGAATTTCCGATTAAAACCTTTAAAAAATCTAATAAAGGGCTTAAAACAACACTGGTAACATATTTTTTGAAAATAGAAAAATGTTATTTTTTGCCTGTTCTGATGCTCCTGGTTATATTTAAATTCACTATTAGGATGGCAATGTTGTACATTATAAGGTTAGGAGGAGGTATAGTCAGGATAACAAGTTGGGATAGAGGTATTGGGGGTGATTAAACTACGTCAAGATAGGGTAAACAGCCTTTTCCAGTGTAAAATCCCCATAAGACAACGTACTGTGTTAAGACAATTAACATTATTTTTAATAACTCGGTAAATACTTGTGCTAGAATTATGAGGGAGGACTTAACATTTTTGGCGTTTTACGGACAATAACTTATTATGTAATAATTTAACACTCGGGACTTTTCTGACCCTTTTTGGGCCCAAAAACCCAAAATTTGAAAAATTAAAATCCCCATAAAAGGGGGTTAGAGTTGTCCGATTATTTTGCCCAACAAACTTGTCCAACTGTTTATAGAAGGGAAGGTTCCTACCTAATTTAAAGTAAATCGGACAAAAATTGTGACCGCTAGAGTGCGAACACATATATATAAAGTTATTAGCGACCCCCTAAAACGTGTTCAGGGGGTCACGTTAGGAACTTCTATGGTCATCCCGGGCTTAAGTTTTACCGTGCGGGTCATGCTAATAGTTCACTTTTCCATAGGGATTTCACTAAAAATTGTTAGGAAACACCTTAGGATTTCATCGCATTGGCCTTTACAGTTTCAACGCTTATATTTTGCAGATGATGTACTGGGATTGTTTGGCTTAGTGTCTATAAAGTGCTTAGTAAAAATGCATAGTTGTAATAATCTCAAGTATTATATTTAAATATTTGTGATGAAGGATCTGAGTAACTAACTAGATTACCACTTAGATCAAGAGAATTCTTACTCTTTGTACTACCGCGTTGTTTGAATCAGTCCCGTTATTAAGTAATTTGTCTCATGACTTAGATCAAGAGAATTCTTACTCTTTGTACTACCGCGTTGTTTGAATAAGTCCCGTTATTAAGTAATTTGTCTCATGACTTAGATCAAGAGAATTCTTACTCTTTGTACTACCGCGTTGTTTGAATAAGTCCCGTTATTAAGTAATTTGTCTCATGACTTAGATCAAGAGAATTCTTACTCTTTGTACTACCGCGTTGTTTGAATAAGTCCCGTTATTAAGTAATTTGTCTCATGACTTAGATCAAGAGAATTCTTACTCTTTGTACTACCGCGTTGTTTGAATAAGTCCCGTTATTAAGTAATTTGTCTCATGACTTAGATCAAGAGAATTCTTACTCTTTGTACTACCGCGTTGTTTGAATAAGTCCCGTTATTAAGTAATTTGTCTCATGACTTAGATCAAGAGAATTCTTACTCTTTGTACTACCGCGTTGTTTGAATAAGTCCCGTTATTAAGTAATTTGTCTCATGACTTAGATCAAGAGAATTCTTACTCTTTGTACTACCGCGTTGTTTGAATAAGTCCCGTTATTAAGTAATTTGTCTCATGACTTAGATCAAGAGAATTCTTACTCTTTGTACTACCGCGTTGTTTGAATAAGTCCCGTTATTAAGTAATTTGTCTCATGACTTAGATCAAGAGAATTCTTACTCTTTGTACTACCGCGTTGTTTGAATAAGTCCCGTTATTAAGTAATTTGTCTCATGACTTAGATCAAGAGAATTCTTACTCTTTGTACTACCGCGTTGTTTGAATAAGTCCCGTTATTAAGTAATTTGTCTCATGACTTAGATCAAGAGAATTCTTACTCTTTGTACTACCGCGTTGTTTGAATAAGTCCTGTTATTAAGTAATTTGTCTCATGACTTAGATCAAGAGAATTCTTACTCTTTGTACTACCGCGTTGTTTGAATAAGTCCCGTTATTAAGTAATTTGTCTCATGACTTAGATCAAGAGAATTCTTACTCTTTGTACTACCGCGTTGTTTGAATAAGTCCCGTTATTAAGTAATTTGTCTCATGACTTAGATCAAGAGAATTCTTACTCTTTGTACTACCGCGTTGTTTGAATGAGTCCCGTTAATAAGTAATTTGTCTCATGACTTAGATCAAGAGAATTCTTACTCTTTGCACTACCGCGTTGTTTGAATAAGTCCCGTTATTAAGTAATTTGTCTCATGACTTAGATCAAGAGAATTCTTACTCTTTGTACTACCGCGTTGTTTGAATAAGTCCCGTTATTAAGTAATTTGTCTCATGACTTAGATCAAGAGAATTCTTACTCTTTGTACTACCGCGTTGTTTGAATAAGTTCCGTTATTAAGTAATTTGTCTCATGACTTAGATCAAGAGAATTCTTACTCTTTGTACTACCGCGTTGTTTGAATAAGTCCCGTTATTAAGTAATTTGTCTCATGACTTAGATCAAGAGAATTCTTACTCTTTGTACTACCGCGTTGTTTGAATAAGTCCCGTTATTAAGTAATTTGTCTCATGACTTAGATCAAGAGAATTCTTACTCTTTGTACTACCGCGTTGTTTGAATAAGTCCCGTTATTAAGTAATTTGTCTCATGACTTAGATCAAGAGAATTCTTACTCTTTGTACTACCGCGTTGTTTGAATAAGTCCCGTTATTAAGTAATTTGTCTCATGTTTTTCTATTAATTTCATCTACTAAAAGGAATCACCTGTCACCACATTATGTGTGTTTTTTTGGGGAATTTGCCTAAATTAACTAGTCCTCCTCCTGATGTAATCTCCCTAATTTATCATTTGCTTATCCAAACCCCTCAGCACTTTACATGCATTCCAATGTTTTAAATGGTGTAGCCGTTTAAGTTCACCTTTCTATCTTTCAGTTGTTACTTTACTGTCAAAATTTTAATACATCTGCAACAGATTTTGGAACGGATTTTAAGTTTTGCTTTTAGTAGATTTCTTTACTACGCCATTTGTCTAATTAAAGATACCTAAACTGACTCATCAAACTGCAGGTAAATTTCTCTTATCTGGACTCTCTCAAAACCAATTAGAAACAAAATGAAGACTGCTTAAATTGGAATCGGTGTTTAATTTTCAGCAAGTCTGGAGCCGACATTTCATCAGCTAGAGGTGATGAAACTGGATAAGTCTCCTTTTGTGATAATTTCTGTGGTGGGCCAAGAGCTACTGGGAGCGGGGCAGTACGCCGCCGCAGTTGTGGTGTTGGAGTCGGCCCTGCGGATAGGCACATGCAGCCTCAAACTGCGGGGGTCTGTGTTTTCGGCTCTTTCCTCTGCGTACTGGGCACTCAACAAACTGGATAAGGTATGATACACACAGATTTAAAACTGAGTCAGTAGTTTTCTCCGCCGGAAATTGTCTTTGGCCATTTTGATGTTTTGTACCATAAGAACAATGTTAATTATGAGAAAGTGGAACAATGTTAACTATGAAAAAGTGATACTCCTCACTTGGTCCTCAAGGCATTTTGTTTTAGTGTCAATCGGAAGGTGTATTAGCCCTTTAGGGAATTACATTTTATCATTTGAATTTTCTGTTTATTATTATAAAATAATGTTTGTTGATAAAAGTAAATTCAATATTTATTGTAAAATCTGAGGAACTTATTAAAAAAATAATTATTTTGGAACTAGGGAAATATAGGGTATATCTCTTTTTTATAGACACTTTACTGACTATGTGAAAAATGAGTAATGTTGTTCTCTCGCAGGCTATCAGCTACATGCAGCAGGATCTGACTGTTGCCAAGTCGCTGGGAGACATAGCGGGGGAATGCCGTGCTCACGGGAACCTCGGCTCTGCCTACTTCAGCAACGGAAGCTTCAAGGAGGCCCTGACGGCGCACCGCTACCAACTGGTGCTCGCCATGAAGTGTAAAGACACACAAGCTGCAGCCTCCGCTCTCACTAGTCTCGGTAATGTCAAGGGATATTCTTATAGAAAATTGTCAACATTTTATGGGAACTAGGAAAACGCTCGATTAACCCTCCAATTGCTGACTGTATTTGTTTTTAGTTCTGTAATACTTTTTACTGTCTTGCTTGGGTTTGATTCAAATCCATACAAAATATAAACAATGAATCTTCCTATATCAACCTTATATTCATTTTGATCAGCAAGAAAAGGGGAATCTAAAAGACTATAACATGTTAAATAATACATAAGACACGCTTACACAACAGAGGGTAAATCAAAAAACTCATATTTCAAAAAATATTTTTACTTTAGGCACCATATTGGTTACCAAAAATAACGTAATTTTAATGTTCAAGATAGCCAAAATGAACTAATTGTGTCACAGATTTCAAAAATATATACTTTGTTAGGATTAAAATTATTATTTTCACAAAAAAATTTCATATAACCTGATTGTGATACTCAAAATGGCGTTGACAACTGAAAAACACAACATTTTGTAATCGTTTACAAACATCGCAAAAAAACACTGAAAGACTACTTCTGATACATCATTTGATTAAAAATTCCATGTAGAATCGTAAAATCAAATGGTGCTGAATCAGATTTATTCGAGTATTGATGCATTGCACCGTGAAGAAATGGTTCACAATCAAAAGTTCAGCACTTAGAGGGTTAAGCAGCACTACACCTTAGGGAGTAACATTAAACAGATGTTTATGCAAACCTAGTTTATCAGACTACTTACATGGTGTATGAAAACAGCTAGGATCATGTTAAAAAGTTGAGTAAGTTATATTAGCTGGACAGTAAATATATTTTTGTAAATTGTAAAATGTTTAACCGACGCATAAATAGCGTTTTATGTTTATATATTTAATACAAAGTTAATTTTTGCAAGTTATTCCTAGACCCACTAGAATTATATTTAAAGAATTTAAAACAATTAAGTATTTTGTTCCAAATAAATAAGCTAACAAGTAATGTGCTGATTAAAAGGTTGTCTAAATAAATAAGGAAACTCAAAATCATGAAAACATATTTACATATCCTGCGTAAAGGGGGTTTAAAGGGAGTATATTATTTTTTTATTTTATGTGATTAAAGTTGTTCGGATTGAATCTAGGCAAAATCTAGTTAAAAAATAGAGTATTGCAGACATTTCCTCTAACTGAATCTAACAAAATAAAGAACGTTAACTATCGTTGCTATTTACTGTAAGAGAAACTAAGCATCTTTCCCACCTTTTAAAAACATAAATACAAAAACTGTAAACTATTTCTTAAATTACCAGAAAACTACTTAAGATCAAGTGCCCAGATTGGTAGGAAGCCTAAAGCGGGACAGAGGTAATGAACTAGTATTAACGGGGGAGGGTATTACAAACCTACAAAAATGGGTGGGGGGGAGGAGATCTATGAAAAATGTTTCATACGTCACACTTTATATTAGTGATCATTATTATTATATATAAAATTTGTATTATGATAGCTTTATAAATCAATTAGTATTTTCATGTCAAACTACTAAAGTGGGATATTTGGCTGTCTCCACAGGAATCGTAGGGGCAACGGGACACAATTCGCTAAAGCGGGACTGTCCTGCCGAAAACGGGACGTTTCGTCACCTTAACTTAAAATGCTATTCAACAACGTCTCAGTTCTCAGTTAAAGGTTATGTTTTCAGGTTATTCGCCAATGAAAATTATTAAGACAGTACAATTGTGATGAGTGGTTTTATTTTCAGGCCATGTGTACACTGCAATAGGGGACTACCCGAACGCTCTGGCCTCCCACAAGCAATGTGTCCAGCTAGTGAAGCAGATGGGGGATAAGCTGCAAGAGGCACGGGAGATAGGCAATGTTGGGGCTGTGTACTTGGCCATGGGTGAATTTGAAAGTGCCGTGGACTGTCACACCCAGCACTTACGATTAGCGAGACGTCTAGGCAATCAGGTATGTTTTATACACGAGTAATTGAAGAATTTTTTAATCATGTGGATTTAACAAGAATTTAAAATATTTACATACAATCTTTTAAATAATAAAAACCGATGCTTTTCAAAGCTGTTCTTACCCAATATTAGTTTGAAAATCATATTCCTACTTTAAATACCCCCGTCGCAGCAAACCTGCATACTCAGCGAATTACCAATGGAGATATAAATGTGTTAATACTAGATAAAGCCCCTTCCCAAGTTTCATAAAAATATATTCACAAATAAGCGATATATACAATTTTAATTTTTCTCCATAAGAATAACATTGGGGCTGAGTACGCAGGATTGCTGCATCAAGGAACACAAAAAATGGGTTTTTATGCTAATATCAATATACTCAAATAGATGAAGTCATACCAGTTTTTATTAATTTATGTTCATAATTAAGGGATACAGCATTTAATTATTATCCATAAGAATAACATGGGGCTGAGTACGCAGGTTTGCCTGCTATGGGAGCCTTTGGCAAAACATTGTTTTTTTGAGCAATTATCAATAGACCACAACCAGATGAAGCCATATACCAAGTTTCGTAAGTATACGTTCATAAATAAGCGAGATATACAATTTTTCTTTTCCTCCATAAGAATAACATTAGACAACGTATTGTATTTAGCACTTTCAATATCTCGGTAACCAATTGACGTAGAGAAATGATCAAAATACCAAATTGTGTGTTTTTGTAAGCTGACCCAATGGTAAAAACTAAAATTTGACTATTTCCAAAATTATTTGTAAAAAATTCAAAAAATCTATTTTTGGGGTACAAAACCCCCCTAAAATACCCCTTTGGATAGAGCGATCTGGCTAGTTTTCAAACCAAAAGTCATGAATGTTACTTTACAGGTTTATACCAAATTTCATCAAAATCGGATCATTTTTAGGAGAGTTATCGTGCTCACGGACTCACACACATATATATATATATATATATATATATATATATACAGGGTCAGTCAGACCACCCGTCCACCATGAATAACGGGAAAACGGTTTGATCTAAAGTCATCAAACAAAACTCTACTCCACTAAAACGCATATAGGCAATCTATTAAAAATATTTTCATCAAAATCTATGTACAGAATGTTCCAAAACTGAAGGTCACGGTTTCGAATCTCAAAATTTTCTTATGTAAACATAGGAAATACTATACATCATTTTAAAGGTCACATTAAAAGAAAACTTTTGGCGAAAACAGAATTCAATTATCTTTATCCGTTTCGAAATGGCAGACATTTTTGTGTAAAATATAGACATTTACGGAATACCCTGTATTTTCTAAACCACTACTCGCATCTTTTATCCGACTCAAGTTTCTTACTCGTGATAAACTCAGCTTTACTCTGATATGCATGCTACAAGACAGGCCTTTTTGAGAAAATCTGTATTTCAAAAAAATATTTATTTTCAAAATGCCTATATGCCCAAAATTAAAAAAAGTCTATTGGCAGCATATGTCAAAAAGCATACCATTGAAAAGATCTTGTAAATCCTAGTAACTTTATAACTCACACCAACCATGTATCTCTTTTTGTTTTTCTGCAATCAGCAAAAAACATTGTTTTCCCATATGAAATGCATGTTAATTTGCATAACCCTTGCATGTATTCTGTGGTCACATTCGTTTTATGTGTTATGTACAATTAACATACGTTTCATATGGGAAAACAATGTTTTTTGCTGATTGCAGAAAAACGAAAAGAGATACAAGGTTGGTGTAAATTAGAAAGTTGCTAGGATTTACAAGACCATTTCAATGGTACGCATTTTTACATATGCTATCATTTGACTTTTTTGAATTTTGAGTATATAGGCATTTTGAAAATAAATATTTTTTTTTTTAATTTAGATTTTCTCAAAAAAAGCCTGTCTTGTAGCATATCAGACTAAAGCTGAGTTTATTACGAGTAAGATATTTATGTCAGAAAACAGATACGAGTAGTGGTTTAGAAAATACAGGGTATTCCGTAAATGTCAATATTTTACACAAAAATGGCCGCCATTTTGAAACGGATAAAGATAATTGAATTCTGTTTTCGCCAAAATGTTTATTTTAACGAGGCCTTTAAAATAATGTATAATATTTCCTATGTTTACATAAGAAAATTTTGATATTCGAACCCGTGACCGAACATTCGTTTTGGAACATTCTGTACATAGATTTTGATGAAAATATTTTTAATAGACAGCCCATATGCGTTTTAGTGGGGAAGAATTTGGTTTGATGACTTTAGACCAAACCGTTCTCCCGTTATACATGCTGGACGGGTGGTCTGACTCACTCTGTATACAGTTTCGAACGAATGGTGTTTTTGGGGTCTGGGGAACTCAAAACGAAAAGTTATCATAGTCCCAGGCCTAGTTCTTACCATGCCGACCACGGTAATAGCTTCTTCCCTATAGGGGAAATTCGCTAAAATTATGTTTTACAAAAGTTGAAAGAATATAGTGATAGATAGCAAACACCGGTAAAGGCCAGGTAGGTTCACTCACACACACAAGCGCCGGGGATTAGGACCGGTCGTATATGCGCTCCGTTAAGTCTTCTACTATACTTGATTAATCAAAATGAAGTTTTTTATTTATAATTTTATTTTGACTTGTTTAATATTTTTGAACTCTTTACATTATAACAAGAAAAATTATACCAAACAACATATGATTCACACGTATGAATCATATTAGCCAACCCCATTGATTATACATTGTATATACTGAAGGAGACATCCCATCTATATGGCCCAGCTGTCCCACTTTTATTGTTAGCCAGAATTTGAAGTGGACGTAGTTTGATTAGGTCACCGACAGAGTGTGCTGCTGTCAACTATTTATTTTAGTTATTTATGTTGTCTTGCAAATTATCTCCACCCCAGAAAGCAAGTGATTATCAACTTATGTTTGCTTCCTGACACATCAACTGTTGTATTATCCCCTCCGTGAGAGGATAAGTAATAGTTGACAGAAGTATACTTTGTTGGAGATTTGCGTAACTACGTCATCTTTGAATCCTGGCACACAAAACACTAGGGACAGATTTTACAATGGCAATGAGAAGTCTACTTCAGTATTTATAGTCAATGTCAGTACCTTGTGAACTATAATTTTATTGTGTTCTCAGGTCTGCTAGAGAAAATGCTGTATTTTAAACAGTATCATCTTAGTTTATTAATATTTTGGGATTAAGGCACGGTTGAATCTCCATGTCTCTATGTAAATTACTATGTTTATAAAAGTGACGGCTATCCCAAAGAGGCGTGCCTTTGGGATATGTCTCATTTATTTCATAACTGGAATGTATAGTTTCTAGTGTATAAGTTTTGTTTCTTAGTTTAATCTTTTTTCATGTTACTTGTGAAACTGTACTACTATACTTTTTGACTTGTGTTTATGTTACGATTTTCAATTCAAATGCAATTAAAATTGGAAAATGTTAATAAAATAGCAGATCGAGTAACAATTGTAAATCTTCGTCATTATGAAGATTTAGATCCTGACTGTGACTGAAAGCATTCAAAATAATAGGAATGAGGTGAGCAGGTAAAGAAAAGCTGGTAGCCAAATGGGCGGGTAAAGATAACAAGTACTCAAACGTAGACTTTACGATTTAATGAGATGAGTTAACGATATGAAATGTGTTGTGTCTCTCAGGTGGAAGAGGCGAGAGCATACAGCAATCTGGGTTCTTCGCACCACTACCGTAGGAACTTTGCTCAGGCCATAGTCTACCATGAGAATGTCTTGAGGATAGCCCAGGAGCTGGGGGATCGTGCAGTTGAAGCGCGGGCATTTGCTGGTCTGGGCCACGCCGCTAGATGCGCCGGTGACTACAACCAGGTAGGTTTGCTTGTAAAACAATACAGAATATCTTAAATTATCTCATATGTAGTAAACAAAATATTTCTGTCAGATCTAAAAGTCACTCGACCTTTCTGTCCTCCAATTCACCGAACGACGAACACCCATCTATTTACTTTCCGTCTTCTGAGCATTGGTAAATAACAAGATGTAAAGAAACCTAGAATCTTTACAATTCCTATAATCAGGGGCTGCGGAGTGCTGATATTGCTTATTCATAAATTTGTATCTTCTTGGCAGTGTGTGCGAGGCTAACATTTGACCAATTACTTTTGTATGGTCTAAAATAGTAGATTTCGAATTTGTATAGTAGACTACAGGTTTTTCAAGGTGTTTTAAAGTTAATTATATTTCTAAAAACAACAAATAGTTATAATGTAACTGCAAGATGCGGTAATATTGTATACTCTGTCATTACAAAGGACAGTGTCGATGTGGTAATATTGTATACTCTGTCATTACAAAGGACAGTGTCGATGTGGTAATATTTTATACTCTGTCATTACAAAGGACAGTGTCAATGCGGTAATATTGTATACTCTGTCATTACAAAGGACAGTGTCGATGTGGTAATATTTTATACTCTGTCATTACAAAGGACAGTGTCAATGCGGTAATATTGTATACTCTGTCATTACAAAGGACAGTGTCGCACCTTTGACACTTGTCAAACCTGCTTACTAATCTGTGTCTTATTCATCATCGATGTGTTATGGAGTAACATAAAATCATAGGGTACGAAATGTTATCATTTTGTATGTTGCTATTACGGTAGTTGATAACCTTTTGATTAGCATGTCAAATATTGTTTTGATTATAATATGAAATAGAACACGTCTTTCCCACCCTTTAAGAGAAATTTAGACTTGGATTGTACTCACATAAAAGCCGATAATAATAAATATGAAATTAATATGTTACAAGGCAGTTCATTTCAATTGTTCACTCAGATTATCATTAGACCCAACGAGAGAAATCATGTGTGGTGTTTTAAGTGTGTTGAAATTTTATCCCGCTTTTAGTTAGTTTTTATGACTACGCAATGAAAGATTAACCTTATTAAGTCTGAAAGTACTTGATTGGCTCAAAAGATTAAAGTTAGTATGTAAATTGTGGATTCAGTCAAACTCAGGATTAAATTTAATACTTTTAAAGCCTAACCTCTGTGCTCTAAACAATAGAGTGACAGAGGGGACAGGAGGGGGTTGGGGGGGAGGCCTGTCCTCGCAAGTCTGTTTTGGTCAAGCGATAGCGGCTTCATAGTAGTTAGTATGAAAATGTTAATGTAATTTGTATTTATGTTTCTGCATCTGTTGTAGGCTAAACGGTGGCACGAGAGGCAGCTAGATATGGCCCTGAGTTCGCGTGACAGGGTGGGGGAGGGGAGAGCTTGCTCCAACCTCGGAATCGTCTACCAGCTGTTGGGAGAGCACGACGCCGCCCTCAAACTGCACCAGGCGCACCTCAGCATCGCACGGCAGCTGGGGGATCGCGCGGGCATGGGACGCGCTTACGGCAACATTGGGAACGCCTACAGCGCGATGGGCTACTACGAACAGGTTATAATCAGCCCTTGATCCGCATTAGGCAAAATATAAGTTTAAGGAAATTCGTATTCAAAGACTATCATATTTTTTTAATGTTAGATTGCTGGATTAGGAAACCTTGGTAGAGCCGCTAGGCACGTCTTCCTCATGGGAATATTGGTCAGGTCACCGGGAGGAAATAGCAGGGATGGAAAAGATGGGACGTCATGGATTTGCCAACCAGTCTTTTATAGGGCACACCCGCGACTCCAGAGACAGCTGTTCATATCAGCTCTCAAACAGATGGTCTGCTGTGTCCTTCTAGGCTGGCTGACAAGGTATCCATGTTTATCAGCTAGGGACCACATCTTAGGTGTCGTTCCCGTCCGCTCCTGTCTACAAACATGGAGGTACCAAGGTGAAATGGAAGCTTGTCATAATGGATAGTCAAAGGACTCAACCACAAGTATGACATTCTGAATGTCATCCAGACACATCATATTTGTTATCAACCAGGTCTTTGAACTTGCAAAATATAATTGTAAAGTTGTATCCTCAATGACAGTTTTCTAGCTCAGTGACAGGCATGAAAGTTGGCAAAAGGACAAATAAAGAGATTCTTATCTTTTACTTTCTCCCCTTATACATAGTATATGGAGAAAGTATTGTTTTCGTCAAAAATTTTCGAACTTGAGTTGTTGTTAGTGGAAATATTAGTTTTGGTGCTCCCTGAACCCAAAAAAGTGATTTTTACGTGATGTCTGTCTGTCTGTCTGTATGTCTGTCTGGATGTGCTAGAGCCCTAACCAATGGTCCAATTTTTATGAAATTTGGTATATAGGTACTAATCCACTCTAGGTATTTTTTTTAATTTTTGATTTTTAAGGGTAATTATCCCCCAAAAACCGCCAAAAAACATGAAAAATCAAATTTTCTCATAAACGGCTCCAACGATTTTAATTAAACTTTAGTCGTTTAATTCACAAAACAAAATTCCAACAAAATTACACCACCCGCATTTCTGTAAAAATTTGGGTTCAGAAATTACAGGACTTAAAACATCAAAAATTCAGTTTTTAGATTTTTCATAAAAAACATAAATATAAAAAATATTACTATTCACTACTAAAAAGAGCTCAAAAAACTAAATAATTTAGTATTTTTAATTACAATTCTACGATTGCTGCTTGCGGAGAAAATTTTAATTTTCATTTCGCGGTAAACGCAGTACATTGTCCAATGTTATTCTCATGGGGAATACAAAAATTACTATTTCTCTCTTACTTACTGATCAACTTCTTTCAAACTTGATATGCCTGTCAAGTTAGCATTGAACAATAGAGGAAATTCGAAGTATGTTGCCCCTTAGTAACCCTAGGGGGAATAGGGGGCATTTCCCCTCTTAAAACCACGTGTGTAGCAATGGATTCTGTAGTGCCTCTAAAACAGGGTCTGTAGTGCCTCCAAAATCTTGAAAACAACTTGTTTACAAGATTTTCTGTATATTCAAACGTGCTTTGCATTCTATATTTAATAAATAAAAAGTAATTTATTCATTAAAGTTGGGCTAAAAGGGAGAAAGTATGTGTCAGTTTCCTGATACCGTTTATTTACTGATTTAAGCATAAATTAAACTGACATAGTTAATGCTTTTATACCTTTCCCAATATACCTATTATTTGAAGTTTCCTTAACACAAATAAAAAACCATACTATGATCAGTCTATAAATTTAAAGGTATGTTGTATTTGTAAGCATCAAGCCCATGGTAATTTTTCAATTAATCTACCAGTTCGGATTTGTATCTCTCTCTTATTCATGGTTCACACTTTCTAGAAAGTCTGAGAGAGTCAGGGAAGAAGTTGGAAATATGCCAAAAGTCAGGGAAAACGCTTAATAAAATATTAATACAAGTCAGGGATGAATTTTTATTTAATCGTAAACATAAAGCACTCCTGTGCAAAAATCAAAACTTATTAGATTTTTGTTAAATCATTTTTTATAGTGCAAAGAAGAGGAAGTGAACCATAACTGGTAAGGCATTAAATGTATTAGACAACAACAAACTGTAAACATTAAAATAGAAAAAATAAACAGGAGAGCGTGGACTGATATGGGGAAGTTGGAGGGTCATCAAAAAAAATTATTAACTATTATAAAAAAGTGTGCATTCCGAGTCGTGAGTCAGGGAAAATTTACTTTTTTGGTTAAGTCAAGGGAAATTAACTTTATTGGTCAGGGAAAGTCAGAGAAATTATTAACCAAATAAAAGTGTGAACCATTTTATACCTTCAAAGCTATTTTAACCCCTGAAAATAATCCTGTCATTTCAGGCCATCAAATATCACAAGCAAGAGTTAACGATATCAAAAGAGGTGAAGGACCGAAGCTCAGAAGCATCGACGCATGGGAATCTCGCTGTTGCGTACCAAGCCCTGGGTGCGCACGACATGGCTCTGCTACATTACCGAGCGCATCTCAACATCGCGCGCGAGCTCAAGGACACCGCCGGTGAAGCTTGCGCCCTCCTCAACCTCGGCAACTGTCTCAGCTCTCGGGCCGAGTTTGCTCAAGCTGTGCCGTACTATGAGAACTACCTCATGCTATCTCAGGTTTGTTCGATATCAACGTCAATATATATTGTATATACTGTATAATATATACAATATATATTATATATTGTATATATTATATATTGTTGTATACACGATGTAGCCTATTTATGTATTTTCAAGTTAATTTTGTTTTGCGTAATCTTACTTTATATTTAAACTAAAAGAGAAAAATAGGGTTTTGATTTAGAACAAGTTTAGTGTATAATAACTGATGATATAACAAACTAACATGGGTCTAAATGCTTAGTAATGACAAATCTTTAAAAAAATTATGAATGAATAAGAATAAGAATATCTTTATTGTTATAAGTTACATTCTTTTACAGCTAGCAAGGCCAGCACAGAACATATAACATTGTCAAATTTCTAATACTAAACTGATCTAACAATAAGTAAATTATTACAACATTTTCCAAATAATTATAATGAACTCTAGCAAATAAAATTCACTCCCCCCCAACAAAATTCATCCACTGAGTAGTATATTTTTTGTAGAAACAATTTATTTAATTCAGTTCTAAATCTATTTTCATTTACTATACTCTTTAAGTTGCCTGGTAATTTGTTAAACAACTTCCTCCCCATGTACTGAGGAGTTTTTTGAAATAGTTTCAAACGGCGTCTTGGGTACTGGAAATCATTGCAAAATCTAGTATTATAATTATGTTCATGTTGTGTTTCTTTTAAGTTCTCCAGATTATTTTTAACGAAAATTAAACACGTATTAACATATAATGAGGGTACTGTCATAATGCTGAATTCTTTAAAAAAAGGTTTACAAGATTTCCTTTTTGATGAGAATGTATTTCCCTTGATTGTATTTTGATGATAATGTATCCTTTCTGATGTATTTTTTTTGCATTTTAAAAACTAATTTTGAGTGACTTGAGATTCCCCAAAATTCAATCCCCTAACTTATGATTGGAAAGAAAAGCCCATAATACAAAATCAGCTTTGTTTGAGTCTCAACAACTTCTCGTAAAATAATCATTTGAAAACCGATTGAATTTAGTTTTTAATTAATTTACTAATATTGGCCTTCCAATTTAATTGATAATCAACCTCCACTCCTAAAAAGTTAACTGAGTTATTTACTGAGAAATAGTTTCCTAGAAAAGAAAAATATTTTGTTCAAAGGTTTCTTTGCTTTGAGCAGTTTGAAATTTAACAGTTTGGTCAAAGCAAATGAAGCATGAAGGTTGTGTAAAATTAGTATCCCTCCGCAAGGCTGTAGTTTCTGTAAAGCCCGCTAGGTTAGTCAAAATCACAGTAATTTCCACCATGCAATGTTTTACACGACAGCATTTCGTGTCTAATTAAAGTAACTTTTTGCAAAAGTAAAAGTGACATGATATTTTTGATAAAACTACAAACTAATATTGATTTTTCAAAGATCGATATTTGTATTACTATACCTAGGATTTAACCACAAAATTGGTTAACCTTGGCAACACGTAGCGTCTGACTGCGTAAACATAGAAACTTAAAGATAAGCAAACCTAGTAATACAACTCTTTACCTAAAAAATGGTATATTGAACATAATTTTAAGTTAAGAACCGGGGATGCTATATGACTTGGCGTGAAGCGGTTTTTGGGCAGATTTCGGTGGGGATAGGGAACCCTCTTAAGCTCAGTATTATTCATACTCTGATAACACTTGATAAACCTGTCTTCGACTTCATATATTTTTCTCAGGAACTGCATGATGTGGAGGGGGAAGCCAAAGCTTGTCATTTTTTGGGCTACGCCCATTACTGCCTGGGAAACTTCCGTGAGGCAGTACGCTACTACGATCAGGACTTGGCACTAGCCAAAGACCTCCAGGATAAGATGAACATGGGCCGAGCGTACTGCAACTTGGGATTGGCCCACCTGGCCCTAGGGAACCTCGAAACTGCCCTCGAGTGCCAAAAGTACTTTCTAGGTAAGTCACTAGTCAATGTGTTGATTTGAAAACTTAAAACACAACAACCCATTTTAAGCCCATGTTTTGAATGTTTTATTAAAAAATCGTATTGCTTCATCTCTTCATCAGTTTTTTATCTCTTGATTTTACTTTCCAATTTTGGTGAAAACAGTTGTAATTTTAAGTTTTTATGATTTTTTTGTTTTGTTGCTGCCCTGTTTATGACTTAAGTTAACATACATACTTAAGTTTACATACTTAAGTAAACATACTCTTAACTGGCTAGAAAATGTTGAAAAAAGTAAAAGTGAAATCAGGGTTTTGGTTTTACACAAAAAAATTAAAATCCTGTTCTTCAGGCTAAAAAGTTATGTTTCATCCCGCTAAATCACTTAAAAAAACTTTGTTAAATCCTTCTAGTTGGCTCTGAAACATGCCTTTTTATTCCACGTTCATAACATCCTCTAGGATATTCAAATTAAAGCTCATGATGGATAGATAGCCTCTGGATCATTGATTAACACAATAAATGGCTTAAAATACCTGTTCCGTCAAATGATCCAATGTAGTTGGGAGACTACAGCTGTTTCGTGATAATTAACACATCTTCAGGTCTGAACGTCAAAATATGTTACATGTCCATTTTCATGGATTTTGTCTTGATAAAACATTTGTACATTTAAAAAACACGCGAGACACATAAACATTTAGTTAAAGAAACTGTTGGCCAAATTACGAAAAACACAGGACACGTGCAGCGCCGGTAAATAACCGGTAAATATATCGGTTCAAATCAGACCATAGGTGTTGAACTATTTTTAAATCATGTCGAAAATCAACACCTATGGTCTGACTTGAACCGATATAGAAATAGAATATTATTTTATTGCCGATATGTTAATGATACACTCGTTTTATATAATGGCAATGAGAGACAAATCAGCTTATTTGGTACATATTTAAATAACGTCCACCATAACTTAAAGTTCACCCTCGAAACTGAGAGCAACAAATCAATAAATTTTTGGGTGTTACCTTAACAAGGAAAGACAAAGCCTTTAGTTTCAAAATATATAGGAAGCCTACGACAACAGATCAAACCATACATTCTTCCTCACGCCATCCTCAGAACCACAAAATTGCTGCTTACAATAGTTTTGCCACCGGTTACTGTCCATACCACTCAGCCCAGATGATTATAACAACGAAATATTAATCTTAAAGCACATTGCACAACGGATATAAATTCTCGTTAACTAATAAACTCATCAGAAAACACAAAAATAAATCAAATACAAACTTAACAACAGAGGTGAAGAAGTATGTCAGCGCAGAGTATGAGGTTGTATGAAATAACACCCTAAAAAACAAAATGGCAAGAAATGATGTAACGGTAGCATTTAAAACTACGAACAAACTAGCTTTTATGCTTAAAGGAAAGAAACAGCAGTTAGACAACATAAACCAGACTGGAGTGTATAAGATAACGTGTGATGATTGCCCAAGTTTTTACATCGGCCAGACTTCACCCTTTGCCACCAGATTTAAAGAACACCTACCCAAGAAATCTTCCAAATCCGTTTATGCCAACCACCTCATAAATACCAACCGTAGTTATACAGATATACAAACAAATCTTAAAATCCTACATCTTTGCAATAAAGGAAAACAAATGGACAACATTGAAGAGTTTGAAATTTACAAGGCATCAAAAGAACATCCTGACCATATCCTCAATGATAAACAATCGTTTGCATCCAAAATTATTTACAACTCGGCGATACGAATATTTGACAGTTGGATGGAAAGAAAAGGTCCTGATAAGGGTGGAGAGGGGGAGGGGGTCACCACTTCCGGCACACGGCAGTCATGACCCGTTATCTACCGGCGCCGCACGTGTCCGTTGTGTTTTTCGTAATGTGGCCAACAGTTTTGTTAACTAACTGTTTATGTGTCTCGTGTGTGTTTGTAGCGAATTTCCCCTACAATAGTAATTAAATGCTATGATTCCCTTAATTATGAGCATAAATGAATAAAAACTGGTATATGACTTCACCTAGTTGAGTTATATTGATATTAGCATAAAACTCAAATTTTTTTGTTCCTTGATGCAGCAAACCTGCGTACTCAGCCCCAATGTTATTCTTATGGGGAATAATTAAAATTGTATATATTGCTTATTTGTGAATATATTTTTATGAAACTTGGTAAGTGACTTTATGTAGTATTAAGACATTTATATCACCATTGGAAATTCGCTGAGTAGGCAGGTTTGCTGCGACGGGGGTATTATTTAGATGTACAAATGTTTTTATCAAGACGAAATCCATGAAAATGGACATGTAACATATTTTGACATTCAGACCTGAATATGTGTTACTTAACACAAAACAGCTGTAGTCTCCCAACTACATTGGATCATTTGACGGAACAGGTATTTTAGAATAAACCTTTTATTAAATTAAAGCTATTCTAAAGTACCTTCAGGAAAATATGTAAATCCTTTCACAATATTTTTTTAAGAATTCAAATATAAAACTTATCAATTTAATAATTTAGTCAAAGAATAATGTTTCTGATATCCTGACAAAATTAGTCCATAATTTAAGTAAAGGGGAAGTAATAATTAGACAGTCAAATCAAATGGCTAACAAAAAAAGTTATTGAAACATTGTTGGTGTATGCTTTGTTCCCAACATTGCCGGTCAAGTTTTGAATGACGATAGTTTTGCTTTGCATGGAAACCCCTCGCCAACTGGCACACAGCTCATGGACTGCAGATTTAAACAAGATTCCTAAGTATTTGAAACGACACCCTTGAACCATAGAGTAACCATATCTTGAACTCAAGATTATACTAGTAATGTAGATTGCTGTTAACATTTGGAGCATAGAGTAACAAGGTCTAAAAATCCCACTAATGGAAACACTGAGTGAGATAGGAAATGAGCATTTTATTGTAGATTTTTAATTTTGTGTATTTTTTTTTTTTCATTTTCTCTTGTTAAATGTTTGTTAAGCAAACCTCAAAGGCGAGTATTAAATGTAATGTATGGGTGTCAGTCAATGGTGGCCTGCATATCCACGATATCTTTGTCCATAAGATGCTCTTCATAGTAATACTATGTATTCGGCATGAGCATATATAAATTCAAGTTCGGTTTCCAAAGAAAAGTTTAATATCATTTAATGTATTAAATAGATGCTACAAACTCTAAGAAACCCTTCCAAAATACTGTCTAAAAATATCAGAAGCAAACAAATCATTTTTGATATCTATTTAACAACTTTTTTTTTGCATCAGTCCATTTTCTCTGTTGTTACAGCGATAGCGCATATGACCAAACATCTGCCAGGAAAGTTCAGAGCCCTCGGAAACATCGGAGATGTCCTCATCAAGATGGGGGATGTGGAGGAGGCTCTCAAGATGTACCAGCGACAGTTGTCGTTCGCCCGACAAGGGCGGGACCGGGGGCTCGAGGCCACTGCCTACGGGGCTCTGGGGCTGGGGAACCGTTTACTCAGATGTTTTGACAAAGCGTTAGGTTACCACACACAGGTGAGTTTCTCATTGTCAACTGAATTTCCTGTGTACACAGCAAGACTTGATCTCAGAAAAGTCCCAAAGAATTTAAAACGTAAAGCCTACGGGGCTCTTTGGCTGGGGAACCGTTTGCTCAGATGTTTTGACAAAGCTTTAGGTTACCACACACAGGTAAGTATCACATTGTCAACTGAATTTCCTGTGTACACAGCAAGACTTGATCTCAGAAAAGTCCCAAAGAATTTAAAACGTAAAGCCTACGGGGCTCTTTGGCTGGGGAACCGTTTGCTCAGATGTTTTGACAAAGCTTTAGGTTACCACACACAGGTAAGTATCACATTGTCAACTGAATTTCCTGTGTACACAGCAAGACTTGATCTCAGAAAAGTCCCAAAGAATTTAAAACGTAAAGCCTACGAGGCGCTTTGGCTGGGGAACCGTTTACTCAGATGTTTTGAAAAGGCGTTAGGTTACCACACACAGGTTAGTTTCTCATTGTTAATTGAATTTCCTGTGTACGCAGCAAGACTTGATCTCAGAAAAGTCCCAAAGAATTTAAAACGTAAAGCCTACGGGGCTCTTTGGCTGGGGAACCGTTTACTCAGATGTTTTGAAAAGGCGTTAGGTTACCACACACAGGTTAGTTTCTCATTGTTAATTGAATTTCCTGTGTACGCAGCAAGACTTGATCTCAGAAAAGTCCCAAAGAATTTAAAACGTAAAGCCTACGGGGCTCTTTGGCTGGGGAACCGTTTACTCAGATGTTTTGACAAAGCGTTAGGTTACCACACACAGGTGAGTTTCTCATTGTCAACTGAATTTCCTGTGTACACAGCAAGACTTGATCTCAGAAAAGTCCCAAAGAATTTAAAACGTAAAGCCTACGGGGCTCTTTGGCTGGGGAACCGTTTGCTCAGATGTTTTGACAAAGCTTTAGGTTACCACACACAGGTAAGTATCACATTGTCAACTGAATTTCCTGTGTACACAGCAAGACTTGATCTCAGAAAAGTCCCAAAGAATTTAAAACGTAAAGCCTACGAGGCGCTTTGGCTGGGGAACCGTTTACTCAGATGTTTTGAAAAGGCGTTAGGTTACCACACACAGGTTAGTTTCTCATTGTTAATTGAATTTCCTGTGTACGCAGCAAGACTTGATCTCAGAAAAGTCCCAAAGAATTTAAAACGTAAAGCCTACGGGGCTCTTTGGCTGGGGAACCGCTTACTCAGATGTTTTGACAAAGCGTTAGGTTACCACACACAGGTGAGTTTCTCATTGTTAATTGAATTTCCTGTGTACACAGCAAGACTTGATCTCAGAAAAGTCCCAAAGAATTTAAAACGTAAAGCCTACGGGGCTCTTTGGCTGGGGAACCGTTTGCTCAGATGTTTTGACAAAGCTTTAGGTTACCACACACAGGTAAGTATCACATTGTCAACTGAATTTCCTGTGTACACAGCAAGACTTGATCTCAGAAAAGTCCCAAAGAATTTAAAACGTAAAGCCTACGAGGCGCTTTGGCTGGGGAACCGTTTACTCAGATGTTTTGAAAAGGCGTTAGGTTACCACACACAGGTTAGTTTCTCATTGTTAATTGAATTTCCTGTGTACGCAGCAAGACTTGATCTCAGAAATGTCCCAAAGAATTTAAAACGTAAAGCCTACGGGGCTCTTTGGCTGGGGAACCGTTTACTCAGATGTTTTGAAAAGGCGTTAGGTTACCACACACAGGTTAGTTTCTCATTGTTAATTGAATTTCCTGTGTACGCAGCAAGACTTGATCTCAGAAAAGTCCCAAAGAATTTAAAACGTAAAGCCTACGGGGCTCTTTGGCTGGGGAACCGTTTACTCAGATGTTTTGAAAAGGCGTTAGGTTACCACACACAGGTTAGTTTCTCATTGTTAATTGAATTTCCTGTGTACGCAGCAAGACTTGATCTCAGAAAAGTCCCAAAGAATTTAAAACGTAAAGCCTACGGGGCTCTTTGGCTGGGGAACCGTTTACTCAGATGTTTTGAAAAGGCGTTAGGTTACCACACACAGGTTAGTTTCTCATTGTTAATTGAATTTCCTGTGTACGCAGCAAGACTTGATCTCAGAAAAGTCCCAAAGAATTTAAAACGTAAAGCCTACGGGGCTCTTTGGCTGGGGAACCGTTTACTCAGATGTTTTGAAAAGGCGTTAGGTTACCACACACAGGTTAGTTTCTCATTGTTAATTGAATTTCCTGTGTACGCAGCAAGACTTGATCTCAGAAAAGTCCCAAAGAATTTAAAACGTAAAGCCTACGGGGCTCTTTGGCTGGGGAACCGTTTACTCAGATGTTTTGAAAAGGCGTTAGGTTACCACACACAGGTTAGTTTCTCATTGTTAATTGAATTTCCTGTGTACGCAGCAAGACTTGATCTCAGAAAAGTCCCAAAGAATTTAAAACGTAAAGCCTACGGGGCTCTTTGGCTGGGGAACCGTTTACTCAGATGTTTTGATAAGGCGTTAGGTTACCACACACAGGTTAGTTTCTCATTGTTAATTGAATTTCCTGTGTACGCAGCGAGACTTGATTTAAGAAAATTCCCAATGATTTGAAAACGTAGAGAGATGCAAACGTCACTTTTGAGCAGGTAAATATTTCTTGTTAGGTGATCAATTAATTTTATAGAGTAGCCGATGGAACAGTACCGTGTGACAAAGTAATTTCCCTGAAATAGTTAATTTATTTTTGTTAGAGTGCCTATACTGAGGAAATTAGGATGTTAGGGAATAAGTGAAAAAGTTGAAAAAAGATCCAGAACGAAAAAAGAAAACGATATCTTGATCAATTTTAAACTGTCAGTGTGCGCCAATAGAGTATTAGCATAAATAGCCAAAAAGCGTATTAGAGTGAAAGCCTGTTCCTCAAAACAAGTAAACATGTCGTTGTCATGGCAAACTATGACCGAGTGTTATCTCTCCACTGACTGAACAACGAAATAATATTTGTTTACCAGTTTAACTACATTCTGTTTATTTGTGATCATCGTAAACTCTCAAACTCTGGAAAGTCAGTGAGGATTCCCAGGGCTGTACTCAGGGGGGGCAGGGGGGACAACTGCCCTGGGGCCCGGGACTGTCAGGGGAGGCCCGGGCGGCCGGGCCAGTGTCTTATTTAGGACAGTGTTGTCTAAAAAAAAGTCACCAACTTGGACCTGTCTAAAAAAAGTCACAAGGGCCCATATCACCATGCCTGCCCAGGAGCCCGTGAAAGCTGAGTATGGCCCTGAGGATTCCCTCTTGTCGCTCGACACTAAGTTCCAAATTATTTTTCAATGTACAAATCCTATTATTGAACCAGTTATTCTTTTAGGAGTTGACAGTGAGGCAAGAAATGGGAGACCTCAAGGGTGAATGCCGGGCCCACGGTCATCTGGGAGCAGTCCACATGTCCCTGGGAAACTACACCAATGCCATTAAATGTTACCAAGAACAACTAGAAAGAGCCAAAGAATTGCGTGAAAGTGCAGTGGAAGCCCAGGCATTTGGGAATCTGGGGATTGCGAGGCTCAACATGGGCCATTACGAGGACGCCATTGGCTATCTGGAGCAACAACTCGCAACCCTAGAGCAGCTGTCGACTCCAACCGCCCTCATGGACAAGGTACCGAACTCTACACGCTAATTCTCGCTGTTAGAGATTGTCAACAACAATTGTTTCTTGATAGACCCTCCTTAAGTTGTTTGAAATTCCATATCCTTTTAGTTAGATAATTCATATGGACAGTGAATGGTTCCAATATTTTATTCCAATATTTTTTTTGTTTGTACATGAATCTATATTTCAATTGTTAATATTTTATAGTTAAATCATATGGTTATAAGCTGTTCTAACCAATACTTTAGTACAAACCAAAACAAATTAATAGGTCAGCTAAAAATATACTGTAACCAGTTATAATAATACCATAGATAAACAGCTGACATTAACACTGTTATTATAAATCACGTTATTCAAAGTGATGAGGTACAAATTGTGTTTTCATAAAAAACTCAATAAAAATTGAGACACATTTTGTGCAGTCTACTAATCCTATGAGATAATATTTTCAAATATTTCAACCACGTATGAATATAAAAATTGAAAAACATTGTGATGCTATTGGAAAAATAGTTCTAAAAGTCTTCGGACCTGAAAACGGTTTGGATTTATAACTTTTTGGATTGTTAAGGTAAGCCTGGAAATAAAATAAATAAACAATCCAGAGGCTGCATGTATTATGAATTCTAAAAGTGTGATCATGTAAGATCAAATCTTCAAAGAATCTTTGTTAAATAATATTAAGAAACAATTTTGAATGAAAACTTAGAACCTTTGCCAAATCAAAAATTAGAACAGTATATTACAAAGGAGGACTAACACTAAACTCTTAACAAGGAGGAGGAGGCTCACTTAATACTTAAACTCTTTTTAAAGCAAAATAAAGAACTATTGAAAAAATCAAAATGTATTGCAGGGTCGAGCTTTTGGGAATTTGGGAGACTGTTACGATGCCCTGGGAGACTTGGAGGAGGCAGTGAAGTGTCATGAACAACACTTGGCAATCGGACTGAAACTGAAGAGCTCGCGAGACTTGGAACGAGCCTACCGTGGTTTGGGGCACTCTCACAAACGGCTGGGGAACTTGCAGCAAGCACTCGTCTGCTTCGAGAAGAGGCTGGTGGTAGCACATGAACTCAACAACCCAGAGGCGAAGGCAAGTGCCTACGGGGAACTGGGCCACATACACACGACTCTGGGCAACTACGAGCAAGCCATCTCCTGCCTTGAACATCAGCTCGCAATAGCTCGGTGTGTATCTCCACTCTTAGTTTAGTATGTGTCATAAAACTCACCTGTTGTACCCATCTTTAACTATAATTGAGTAACAAAATTAAATTTACAAACAATACAACTTTATTGAAACTGACAGTCTGACAGTGCTCTAACTGGTAAGGGTTGTTTCTGGCCTAGCCCCGATATTCTTACAACCAAAGTTTGCAGTAGCGTTTCTTTAGTTTGATTTGAAATCAAAGACTCTGATTTGTCATTAGCCCTTATTAAGCACACATTTTCTTTATTAGAAGCTTCACTGTGATTTAATTTGTCTATGTTAAGACACATTAGGCTATAGTGCTTAGTTTTACAAATAGCACTTCACATTTTTTACTAGTATATGGCTTATCTTTAAACATGAAAAACATGCCCCCTTTTTTGTAAGGAACTCCCTCTTTTCTTTTAAGGTAAGTTTCTGCAAGCCAGAACAATCTTGGATACTGTGACTTCCTTTGCTACAAAATAGACATGTAGGTCTACTCACCGCTGTAGAGCTGTCTGTTGTGAGGATTGTGGATGCTGTAGGCAAACCTTTTTCAAACTCACGTTGAATGCGTGGTTGTCCTTTGGCTTTCCGAGGATGGTTGTCCTTTGATCTGAAGTCTCGGTTGACTGCAAAGCTGGTTCTGGCAAGTGTCAACCTCTCTTCACTCTCAACCTTGGAACGTACAAAATTTAATAATAACTGTAAATAATTGACATCATTACTTAAGTGCACTGATTCATTGCTAGCTTTAAATTCATTTATACCTAGCTTATTAGAGGTTCTATAACGCTCCCAGGCTTTAAGAGTTTCATCTGGCAAAGCAGACTCATCTAACGGATACAACATGGCAGCAAATTTGTTCGAAGTGGCACCAAGAGTTTCTAGGGCACGTAATTGAGTTTCAAGTTTATCAGAAAGCGAGGAAAGTGGCATGTTATTTAGTTTAGTTGCTTGCTGCAATACTAAATTTAGCAGCTCTCTAACATAAACTTCAATCAAAAACTCATCTCGGGCAAATCTGGATTTTAACTGCTCTATAGCTTTTGCATAATTTTCACCAGAAGGGGGAAATGACTCTACTAACTCCCTAGCTGAGGACTTGGTGTCATAGACTGAATTAGGTATTGAAATTTATCTTCAGGTTCAATTTCATTGTCCTCATGGACCTTTTTAAATTGCCCCAAAACCCAATTCAATTTTTACATTCCCATCAAAGAGTTGTAATTCCAGTTTAGGTAAGTGAAAATAACGCTTAGGCCTATGGGAAACCGACTCACCATTTTCGCTGCTTCTGGATCTATTTAATATTTTCTCATACTTAGGCTTTATAGAAAACCATTTTTTTTTCTCTTGACTGTCAAATTCAGCATCCAACTGGATGCCATCAGTGACTTCATTAACAAGCAACAAGTCCTTAATTTCCCCATCTAGTACTGTTGCTTTCAATGGTTGAGAAACTTTCTTTCATCTGTATTTATTTTTTATCAAAAGGCAATTCTTCATTATTTAAAAGATCTTATAATTCATTATGAGCCTTAGTGAAGAGTCTTCTTACTTGCTTTCTTTCCCTTTTCAATTTATCTAGACCTTCCATGTTGAAGTTATTAATTAGGCTTATAAACTTTAATTAAAGATTCCTGTCACAGTCGCCAAAATGTCATAAAACTCACCTTTTGTGCCCATCTTTAACTATAATTGAGTAACAAAATTAAATTTACAAACAATACAACTTTATTTTAACTGAACACATAAAATACAAAGCAAAAACTGGTCTTCCATCACATTATTTTAAAACTATATTTCCCACTTCCCTCATGCACATGCACATGCAGTCTATACAAACCTGTTTACAATGTAACAATAGAAAAACATATGTTAAAAACAAACAACCCACATTCCGTGCATTTGGAAATCAAAGACAAATAAACTAAAGTTAAACTTATATTCATTACAGTGTGATTAGTTTAGCTTTTTGTGCTTTTTCAATTGACGTTTTTATATAGTAAACTAAATCCACACACTCTTTGTTATTTCATTTTTATTTAAATACAAGAAAATTTGTTTTCATTGTGTCTCACGTGTATAAATCGACAATAGTACCTGGGGGACCTAGCTTATGAAATTTTGGGTAGTTGGTTGTGAATTTCGTCTTTCTCTCTATGTTAATTGATAGGTTTCAGTAAAATCACATATTTCTAATGTAACCCCGAGAGTGTAACTTTGATAGTGCAGTTCCCTTTTTTTAACAGCTGCTAAGATTCCTTCGGTTTGATTTTAAACTCCAACAGCCTAATTAAAGTTTTTGACTAAATCTGTTTTTACAAAACTAAATAGTTTTTCTAGGAACGAGACATGTATTACAAATTTTTAACCCAAGAATTAGTTAATTCCATCATTTGAAGGAAATTTATTCATTGTTGAATGTCTCCTGAACTGATATATAAGAATTTAAGTATTTGTTTATGTACCTTCAGTCAACAGTTCAGTTCCAGTAAATTATTCCTACATCTGTTTAGCCAGAACAAGTAATTCATGTTTAAATGTGCATTTGTGCACAGTATGTGTTGTGATTTTGATATTTAATTTTTAATTTTTGACACATATTTTTACAAACAGAAGAATGAAATTTTTGTAAGTCCCTGATGATGGAACAAGAGTTCTGAAACATATATAGGAATAATTTCAAATTTATTGAACTGTTGACTAAAGGTACATGAATCTTTATTTCAATTTGAAGGAAATGGTTTGAGTCATTTTTGAGGTGATTGTGCAAGCGATCAAACACTACTTGCATTAGAATATAGGATAAAGGTGATTCGAGAATGTTTGCTGATAGTTTATGCTTATGTTTATGCGTTATTGATGAAGGGACAGACGGATTCAGAGATCCTTACACATCAACCAAAGCTTATTGTGTGTCCCTATTACGTTAGTTGGGTAAACCTTTTATTTTCAGATCTAGATCTTTGATACCTTTTACGAGATCCAGGTGTGTTTCCCAATACTAACGTCCCATTCACCACCTGGTTGCTTGCAACCAAACAGAGCCCTTCTCCTTGCCCCGAGTCTCTCGCAGTCCAGTACGATGTGCTCGGCAGTCTTTTCAGACTGATTGCAAAGTCTGCACTCCTGACTCTTGTTTATAAGTCCAAGAGTGTAGAGATGTTTCTTGAAGTGGCCGTGTCCAGTTATCAAAGAGATTACCTGCTCAACTCGATCTCTGCCCAACCTCACCAACCAGTTAGTGAAGTGAGCGCTAGTGTCTGCTAGCAGCTTTTTTTCAAGTGCTTGACCAGAGTAAAGTAAGTTGTTGACAGTTTGGAATGACATTCCAGAGAGCTGAAAGACAAGGTCGCGGAGGCGGATGCGGCTTGTGGCCTGGGACAGGTCTACCAACAGATGGGCGAGTACTCCACGGCCCTGAGGTACCACCAGGCTGACCTTGACATAGCCGAGGAGCTGAACCTCGCGGCCCTCCAGGGACGAGCCTGCGGCAACCTCGGGAGTGTCCACGAGTCTCTGGGCAACCTCGACGAGGCCGTGCGTTACCAGGAGCAACACCTCTCTGTAGCTGCTCAGACTAACGACAAGCTCGCCAAGACTGTTGCCTTCAGTAGTTTAGGTCAGTAAAGTTCTTAATACCTCCGTAGCAGCAAACCTGCGTACTCAGCGAATTTCCAATGCATATATATGTATCTTAATACCACATAAAGTCATATACCAAGTTTCATCAATATACATTCATAAATAAACGATTAATGACATTTTAATTATTCTCGATATAAGAATAACATGGCGGCTGAGTGTGCAGGTTTGCTGAAGCAAGGAACACAAAAAAACTTTTTTACAAATATCATTAACACTCAAATAGGTAAAGCCACATACCAAGTTTTATTAATTTATGTTCATAATTAAGGAAGATAACACGTTACTTATTCTCCATGAGAATAACATGGGGGCTGAGTTCGCAAGTTTGCTGCTATGGGAACTATCAGCCAAAAAAATGTTTTTTTGTGCAAATATCAATACACCACAATGATATGAAGCAATGTACCAAGTTTCATCAGGATAAGTTGGTAAATAAGCGAGATATACAATTTTTCTTATTCTCTATAAGAATAACATTGGACAACGTACTGTGTTTAGCATTTTCAATATCACTGTGATCATTGCAGGCTTCAGCCAATTCAATCCTCTTCTGGACATATTCTGTGTCTCTTAACCCTAAAAGCATGTCTCCCCTCCCTCTACCGCCCAGGGCATTAGAGATCATTGGCATTCATTTCATTTCAGAGTGAGGCAGATTATGGCCCAAGGCATGTCAGATGCTAGGGCTTTTTGCGCTCCCTGTTGAAGTGGTTTCAGAACCCATCAAATTGTAGGACCCCGATGAACCGCCGTAACCTGCATATGAGCTCCTCCCTCATTGGGATTCTTTCTTTCCTTTGTTGATTTTTGGAACCATCACTCCGCTTCATTTTTAGTTTCCATTCTTATAGCTGTCCCGGTCTCTACCTATCCTAGCTACTCTCCTTTGCGCCTCAATAGTCTCCTAGTCTGCGAAGTTTTCTTTTCTCCAGTCCAAATTTTTTCCTTGTCACTTTCCTCTCTTATAGCTTCCAAATCAAATCAAATCAAAAATCGTTATTATCATTTGACTATAATCATAGCATTGACAAGCGTCAGGTTTTGTTAAACAGTGAGTATTAATACAAATTTTATAAAACTAATAATTAACAAACCTGTTGTAACATCAGTTGTAAGCAACACTAAACAATACTCCTAGGCTATCTGATAAATACTCACGGAAAAGCCCTTATCTTTTTTCGGAATTTCCCCGCATCTGGTTCAGATTTAAGGAGATGAGGCAGTGCTTTGTACAGCTTTATGAAAGAGTAAAGTGTTTGTTTTTAAAAAAAAGATGCCTTATGTTTCGGGAAATCAGTGCTCCAGAGTGGCGAAGGTTGTGTCTATTGGTTCGTTCTTTGCAGGACGAGAAAGACATTCAAGAATATATATGCTGTAAAAGATAGAAGATTGTTTTAAAAGAAAACACCTCTACACGATACAGACTTCTTCATACAAAATATCAGTGTTAGTGCTTTTTTTGTAAGCGTAACATTCTATCATTCCTTGTTTCAGAACTCTTGTTCCATCATCGGGGACTTACAAAAATTTCATTCTTCTGTTTTATAAAAATATCTGTCAAAAATTAAATATTAAAATAACAACTCATACTGTACACAAATGCACATTTAAAAATGAATTACTTGTTCTGGTTAAACAGATGTAGGAATAATTTACTGGAACTGAACTGTTGACTGAAGGTACGTAAACAAATACTTAAATTCTTATATATCAGTTCCGGAGACATTCAACAATAAATAAATTTCCTGATGGGATTAACTAATTTCTGGGTTAAAAATTTGTAATAGATAAGTCTCGTTCCTAGAAAAACTATGTAGTTTTGTAAAAACAGATTTAGTCAAAAACTTTAATTAGGCTTTTGGAGTTTAAAATCAAACCGAACGAATCTTAGCAGCTGTTAAAAAAAGGAACTGCACTATCAAATTGCAATCCCATATGATAAATGAGGAAAGAAACAGCTCTAATATGAGAAGAACATTCGAGTCTGAAAATTGAGCAAGGCTTCGAAGAACGAATATACCACTGTTTAATTTACTCGTTACTTTCTCAACATGCTTAGAAAAATGAAGACGAGAATCGACAATTAGGCCCAAAAAATTGGTATTTCTGGCATGAATCAATGACACTTTCACCTATAGTTGTAGAAGAATGGGTGGTGGAATCAATCAAATCTCTCAACTTAAAATCAATGAAAATTGTTTTATTTGTGTTAACATCTATTGTTTTTCCTAATGTATATTCCCTGTAATGTTGCAGGACGGATTCACCATGCCTTGGGCAACACTAGTCAAGCGGTGGCGTACCTCCAGCAAGGCCTACAGATCGCGGAGATGCTCGGGCGGAGGGAGGAGGAGGCGAGGATCCGCCACCGCCTGGGCCTGGCGCTGTGGGGCAACGGGCAACTGGAGCAGGCCCAGGCCCAACTGGAGCAGGCGGCTCATCTACTGGAGTCCATCCGACGGGAGACCCGCGGCTCCAGCGACTACAAACTCTCACTCTTCGACCTGCAGACCGCCTCCTACCAAGCGTTACAAGTATGCGAGATAACTAATATCAGAATAGATTTACTATAATCAAAATATAATTGTACTTTTCTATATAACTTGGTTCACACTGTTAGGTAAAGTCAGGTAATTTGTAAAAGGTCAGGCAAAGTCAGGGAAAAAGTTTGAATATACTCCAACCGGGCTTCTGTCCATTGAACGTATCCAGCAAAGTAAGGAGTGAGCCGTTGCGGTATGAATTGAACAGTACTGATCAAATTTACATGTCAGGGCTGGGATTCAAACCCACAACAGGCCAGCGACTCACTAATCATAAACAAAAAAATCCTCTCCTACCACTATGCAAAAATAAAAACTTTTATGATACATTTTTATGGTACAAAGGAGAGGAAGTGAACCATAATTGGTAAGGCAATAGATGTATTAGACAACAACAAACTGTAAACATTAAAATAGAAAAATAAATAGGAGAGCTTGCACAAATATGGATAAGGTGGAGGCCGATAAGAAAATGTATTTTTACTTATTACCTATTCTAAAAAAAGTGTGCATTCCAAGTCACGAATCAGGGAAAATTAACTTTTTGGTTTATGTTTATGTTTATGTGTTGTTGAAGGGACGGATTCAGAGATCCAAAGATTCAAAGATCCTCACACGTCAACCGAAGCTTATTGTGTGTCCCTAGTACGTTAGTTCGGCAAACCAATGCCCCTACCCTTTACGAGATCCAGGAGTTTTTTACCAATACTAACGTCCCTTTCATCACCTGGTTGCTTACAACCAAACATAGCCCTTCTCCTTGCCCCGAGTCTCTCGCAATCCAGTATGATGTGCTTGGCAGTCTCTTCAGACTGATTGCAAAGCCTACACACCTGACTTTCATTTCTGAGTCCGAGAGTGTGGAGGTGTTTCCTGAAGTGGCCGTGTCCAGTTATCAAAGCAATCAACTGCTTAACCCGACCTCTGCCCAACCTCACCAACCAGTTAGTGAAGTAAGAGCTAGTGTCTGCTAGCAGCCTTTTGCCAAGTGCTTGACCAGTCTAACCTTGCCATTGCTGGCAATGTAAGTCCCTGGACCATTTGTTTATTGTGAGAAAAGCAGTTGTTTTGCTTATGCCACAGCTTGGCTCTGGACTAAAGAATGACATACTGGAACCTCTTTTAGCAAGCTTATCTGCACACTCATTGCCACCTATGCCTACATGGCCAGGTCCCCAACCAAGATGCACCAAGTTGCGTGTTGCAAGTTTGCTGAGTGTGTTGTAACATTCCCACACTAATTTTGTTTTGATTTCGTTGGAGTCAAGAGCCTTGAGGGCAGCCTGACAATCTGTCAGGATTACTATATGCTTGTCGCAATAGCGTCTGGCAATGCCTAGATTGGCACAAACCATGATGCCACAAATTTCTGCTTGAAAATAGTACAGTGTTGTCCCAGACTTGCACAGAGTTTTGTTCTAGGTGATTCACTTAACACCCTGTAGCCAGATTTTCCTTCAGTGAGAGAGCCGTCCGTGTACCAGACAATGCTGCCTTTCCTGTAATAGGGCCCTTCCTCAGATTTCCACTCTTCTCTGGAGCAGAATTCAACAGAAAAAGGTTTAGTGAAAACCATCTCTGTACTCATGACATCTGATGTCATATCAAGCACAGGGCTTTGAGCAACAGCTTTGGTGATGGTGCAATGGCCTGTTCCAGACAGGCCTTCCCTCCATTGGCTTGCGACTTTTAATCAATAGGCTGATTTCCGTGCTTCTGCCTTGATGAAGATATCCAAAGGCAGTGATCCAAGAGCAACTTCGAAAGCTGCTGACGGGCTGCTCCTGAAAGCTCCAGTGACTATAAGCGTGCCCAACCTTTGTCAACTTGTGAGTTTGGCTATGGCTGTAGTCTGGTTCACCTTTGTCCACCAGACTAGTGATCCATATGTGACTTGAGGCCTTATTACTGCCTTGTACAGCCACAGCGCTATGTGAGACTTGATCCACCACGTGGAGCCTGCAAATCTCCTGGATGTCATGAGCGCCCATTTCGCCTTATGCAGTGTATTATTCAAATGATCATTCCAATTCAGCTTAGAATCAATTGTCAGCCCTAGGTATTTGACTGTACCTGATACTTCAAGCCGTGTTGGTCCAAGTCTCAGCCGGGAAAGAGACTCCAGGTTCTTTTTCCTTGTGAACGGAACAACTACTGTCTTTGAGGGGTTTATGCTTAGTCCCTCTCCAAGACACCAGACATTGACATATTGAAGATTGACATTCATGACATCAGCAACAATATTCGTGAACCTTCCCTGTACCATTAGGACTATGTCATCTGCATAGCCCTGGACAAAGACGCCTCTGCCAGTGAGTTCACGAAGGAGACCGTCCACCACCAGGTTCCACAGAAGAGGCGAAAGCACACCTCCCTGCGGACAACCCTTCGTGGGTGCGATCACTATCGATTCACCTTGAAGATCGGCTCTAATCTGCCTGGAGCAGAGCATGGTCTCAATCCACCTATATATAGCAGACTCAAGACCACGCCCACTCACCGCCCGGACCATGGCCGTGTAAGTAACATTGTCAAAGGCACCTTCAATGTCCATGAAGGTGCATAGAGCGATTTCCTTAGCAGCAAGGCTCCACCCTGCTCACAAGTTGATGCAGGGCTGTTTCGCAGGACTTACCAGGCTGATAGGCAAGCTGGTTTCGATGAAGAGGAGTACCTGAAAGCAGTCCCTTTCTTAGATGTCTTTCTACAAGTTTCTCCAGCGTCTTCAAGAGAAACGATGAGAGACTGATGGGACGAAATGATTTTGCAGTTGAGTAGTCTGCTCTTCCTCTCTTGGGAATGAAGACCACCCTACTGAAGCGTCAGGCTTGAGGAATGTACCCATAAGCCAGACTTGCTCTGAAGAGTTCGCACAGGAGGACCAAGAGAGCTTCCGGTCCTTGCTGTAACATTGCCGGTATGATACCGTCCCCCGCAGGAGATTTGAAAGGGCCAAACTTGCTGATGGCCCATTTAAATTTGGAAAGTGTGACAATTCGTCTGGCTAAAGTCCAGCTTCCGCGATCAGCTCTTGGCCATGAGCCCCTTTCGCAGTTGCCGGACATGCCTAAACAGTCACTCTCAAAAATGCAATCCGGAAAGTGAGTCTCAAGGAGAAGTTTGAAACTTCCATCAATTCCAATGGTGTATTGTCCCCCTGGTGACCTCAGGGATCCCAGGAGGCCAATTGGGCTTGAAGCTAAAACACGCTGCAGTCTTGCTGCTGCGCTGAGACTGTTTACCTCCTGTGTAAACCGTCTCCAAGAGTTCTCTTTGGCTCTTTTGATTGCAAGGCTATATTCTGTGAGTGCCTTATAGTATGGCTCCCAGATATGGCTCCGTTTGCAATGGTTATGAAGCTTCCTGACAACGGTCCTTTTGCGGTCAAGGTCAGCAGTTCACCGCTTAGTATTAGTGCGACTCTTTCCCCGCCGCAATGGACAATTGTCCTGAAAGCAGCTTACGATTGCGTTCTGAAGATCAGAAGCAATCTGGTCCATGTCTGCAAAGCAGCTGACCCTCCTACCTAATGATCCCAGTTGAAACAGGAGGTCAGACTTATAGAGTGACCAATCTGTTCTCCTGGGATCTCGATAGCAGGGCTAGTCGCGCTCACTTTGCAGGTTAAAACAGATGTACCTGTGGTCAGACAAGGATGCCTCGTGGCTTACTTGCCAATTGTCAATAACCCTAAGGACTTCTTCTGAACAAAAAGTAATGTCAATAACCTCACTTCGATTTCGTGTAACGAACGTTGGACGGTTTCTGACATTACAGACATAAAGGTTCTTAGATATGAGAAACTGAAGAAGAGCCTCACCTCCTGGATTCATGTCGGTGCTTCCCCATCCGATTGTGTGATGAGTGTTGGCGTCACAACCTAAAAGGAGTTGTCGTCCGCCAACGCAGGATGACTCCACCAAAAGTTTGAGTTCTCTCGATGGAGGAAGTTCCCGGAGTCGTAGGGTAAGTAAACCGAGCCTGCAATTGTGCTCCATTCCTTACCTTCATAACTCCAGGTTATAGACACCGCAGTGAGATCTTTAGAACAGGATTCAGTGAGGGTTAGGCAATCCATACCTTTCTTCACAGGTATGCATGTTCTGACATTTTTGAGAGAGGTACAGTAAATCAACCTACCCTTGGTATCGCCCAGGCCTGCAACCCTTCCTTGGTGAAGCCATGGTTCTTGAATCAGCGCCAGGTCAAATCCCTCTCTGAGGAAGAACTGGCAGAAAGCAGCCAAGGCTGCTTTACTGAGGTGTAGGTTGATCTGGAGGACCCTGGGCATTGTCCTTGACTGTCAGTTGAGACAATTGAGACTTGCCAGAGTCCTAGGTTGGCTCTAGAGTTAGCTGACCTAACAGCGTTGAAGTAGGTCTCATCCAGGAAACAGACGAATCCGTAACCTTTTGGGTCTGGCTTAGCTGGCAGGACCTTCCATTCCTTCACCTTCAGGGTGGGGTTTTGCTTGTCGAGCATCTCAAGGACCTTTTCTGGAGTTTTCTTCAGAAGCTTCGGGTGAGCTCTAAAGAATTTTCTCGTTGACCTCGAGACGTCTCTCCTACAATAAGTTTCTTCTCCCCAAGTGGTTTTAGTCTGGGGATGAGTGTCTCCAGCCAACGCTTAGTTGCTTCGTTGATGCAGGATGTTATTAAGGCACCTTTTTCCATGTAGGGGCCTGCAAACGATGGAGCGGAGTCGTCCTCTAGGGGTTCGAGCTCATCCATGATGGCATCTTCAATGACTTCTCTTTGCTCTGCTGAAAGCTTAGCCTCAGGATAGCCTTCCAAGACAATGGCCATTTTGATGGTGGAAATGTCCCTGTAAGAGACTCCTTTGCTAGAAGTCCCTGGATTCAAGGTTTGGTCATCATGATCTCTGTGAGTTCCACTCCTGGCCTTTTTTGTAGGTCCTTCCGCCGTGGGAGGGGTGGCCATATTGCCTCTAGGGCGCTTGGCCGCCCTCGACTCAGTTTCTGGACCCACATTCGTGCCTGGAGTTTCACCCATCTCTGGTCTCTTTGGTTTTTTCTTTTTGCCCCTCCGAAACTTTGCTGGGTCAAAAGCTTCACCTCTCTCAAGAAGTTTTGCCTGAATAGCTTCCCTTCTTTGGGCAGTGGTGAGGTTCGGTCTCTTCACCCACAGGCTACTCAGTTGCTCTATGGCATCATCGAGCATCCCCGTAGATTTGGGTGTTCCTGGACTTCTGAGAAGCTCATCCTCCCCCTCCAGTGGGGCTGATGTGATTGAGCTCACATCGTCCATGTTGAAATCTGTAGAAGCCTTCTCATTGTTGATAGCCTCCTCATGAGAATGCATCGGAACCTCCTGTGTTCCTGATGCACTCATTTCAGGTTGAGGAACCTGCCCTGATGGGGCAGATCCAGGTGGAATTGAGGTGGTTCTTCATCTTGCTATCTCCAACCAGCTCTTCACCCCAATTCTTCCCTCCCCATTCCTCTATCTCTGTTACAGGCCAACACAAGGTGTGACGTGGACCGTGCTGATGGCACCAGGCCTTTTGTATGGTGTCATGAACGGTACTTTCAGGATACCAGGCGCCCTCCTGCAGTAAACAGCCTTGCCCGGGCATGCGGGGCTCTGTCCGGGTCAACTTCACTTCCCTAGCTACTCGTGGGAACCACATAGTTTGTTTGCCCTTGGCAGTCCATGTGGTTCCCACGAGTAGCTAGGGAAGTGAAGTCGACCCGGACAGAGCCCCGCATGCCCGGGCAAGGCTGTTTACTGCAGGAGGGCGCCTGGTATCCTGAAAGTACCGTTCGTGACACCATACAAAAGGCCTGGTGCCATCCACCCATCAGCACGGTCCACGTCACACCTTGTGTTGGCCTGTAACAGAGATAGAGGAATGGGGAGGGAAGAATTGGGGTGAAGAGCTGGTTGGAGATAGCAAGATGAAGAAAGCTGATCCGTGTGTACATAGATAGAAAGAACATGTATCAATAGGAAAGTCTCTGACACAGATGAAGAGTAGGGAGCCAGAGAGGCTAGCTGCAATGGACAAGCCACCGGGTGGTGGGGTCACCACATCCCTACGCCTTAACTTTTTGGTTAGAGAAAGTAAAGGGAAATTTAACTTTGTTGTCAGGGAAACTCAGGGAAATCATTAACCAAATAAAAGTGTAAACCATGTATAATAATACTATTTACTCAATTCCTACTACACTAAAGCCCAAATAAATATCATTGAAATAACAGAAGCACCAAGACACACAATAAACACAATAAACCTCTCCATAAAAATCACCCCACAACAGAAGTTGGAGTCATGTCATGAGATAGGTCCGACCTGTTTGTCAATTGTAGATTCTACACAAGTGTTTAAATTTTCCTGTAATTTTAATCACTAAGTGTCGACTACTGTGAAAATTGGCTTCAGTGTAGTAGGAATTGAGCAAATAGTGGCTCAAGATTTGTCCCAGGCTAATGCCATTACATTCAGTGAGTTTTAAGCACCATGCACATGAACTATTTTTAATACTTGGCATGTAATAACCCTCATTTGTGAGGAATAATTTTTTTTGTAATGTTGACTCTGAATTTTAATATTTAGTACTATTTATTTTATATAACCGCTCAATATAATTTTAGATTCAAACATGGCCAGGTACATGACTTACAAATTTAGACAGTTTGGCGGCACAAACTAATAACTAGGGGTGTGCAAGTAGTGATTTTTTTTTTAATCGAGTAGTGCCAATTATTTTCGAGTTTCGAGTATTTTTGAGTGAGTATTTGCCATTAGTTGGTAGTTTCAAATAGTGTATTGGTATTTGGATACCACTCCAGATTTGATAATCTAAACATGGTTTTTTATGAGTAGCAATACAGATTTTTGGCCAGTACAATCAAACTGGAATACGAATTGACAAACAAAACACGGTTTGACATTCGTTTCCGTCCAATAAAACACGGTCTAGTTGTCATTTGGCCAATATCACCTGGTCCGGGCATTGCTTATAATCAATATTAGATGACGAAATTGTTAGTTATGGCCGATATTAAGTGGCCCGGTCGCCACTTTTGCCTTTATTATGTATACCATCGTCATTTTTGGCCTTTATTACATGATCCAGTCGTCATTTTTGGCCGATATTATGATTTCCATCGTCATTTGCGGCCGAAATTACGCTGTCAGGTCATCATTTTAGGCCGATTTTATGCGATGCGATTGCCTTTTGTGGCCGTTCGCTATCGTTAGCGATTGTCCGGAAATCGGCGGGAAATACCCGCTCGAACTTTTGAGTATTTTTAAAAATTTCGAGTCGAGTTTGAGTATTGAAATACTCGGCCGAAAACTTGGAAGTTTTGAGTACTCACACTCTCCTACTAATAACACATGTGCAACAATTGTGATATATATTGAAAATTAAACCAGTTAACTAGACAAGTATGTGATTTTGACTGTTCCTTGACCTGTTCCAGCATGTACTGGTGGGACTGGGTAGGAGAGAAGAAGCGTTGTTAGTTGCGGAGAGGGGTCGAACGAGGGCTTTTGTAGACCTGCTGTTGGAACGTCAGGGCTTTGTCGAGCCCAATAGCAATTGCAATCAGCTTCGGTATGACGCCACGCCCACCTCAGTGGAACAGCTGGTTGATATAGTCAACAGGCAGCGGGCCTGTGTGCTCTACTACAGTCTAGCTGCTGGCTTCCTGTATTCTTGGTTCATTGTTCCTGGGAAAGGTAAGTTAATTGCTATTTAATACAGCGAATATTATTTTTTAACGTGCTGTGTTAGGCTAGAAGAAATCTATGGGTGAAAGCGGTATGCAAAATGTAATTGTGGAGTAATTTGGTATTGTTGAAAATGTAATGCTGTAAGTTAATCAGGCTTCGATACATTATTTGTTTCTACCTGCTTCTCCCATAGGGCCAATGTTAACTTTCAAGATCCGTCCCTCGTCAATGCGTTATCCAAAATTGTTTATTTACAGATCATTTCAAAGAGCACAAAATATCTAGCAATTTCAGTGAGCAAAATGTTGATATCACAAATAATAATCATTCAATGAAATTCAAAATATTAAATATTTGCAATTTTTTGTCGCTTCACTATTTGTGATATCAAAATTCGGCTCACTGATATTTTTGTGCTTTATAAAATGACCCATAAATCAACGCTTTTGGATAACGCGTTGGCGAGGGACGGAATTTGAAAGTTAACATTGGCCGTATGGGAGAACTGGAGGTGTCCTTAATGAAGCATGGTTTAAAATATGCACTGTCATGTTTAACTTTCATGAATAGTCAAAAAATAACCCCGTCGCAGCAAACCTGTGTACTCAGCGAATTTCCAATGAATATAACAACAAGGAAGCAACAAGGAACACAAAATAATGGGTTTATATGCAAATATCAATAGAACTCATCTAGAAATCAGAAATCAGAAATCTTTATTAACCATTGATCATAGTGTCACATGATATAGGTTTCGTCAAAGTTAAAGCTAATCACATTCAGACATAGTATATGTATATATATATATATATATTTATATATATATATATATATATATATTTATATATATATATATATACATCAAAGACATTATAAAATAATAAAAACAAACAATACAAACATTTTTATAGTAGAACAATGAATCTAAGTAAAATCTACAGTAACGTCAGAGTTTAAAAATTCATTAAGACAGTAAAATGGATTTTCTAACAACCAACTAAACAAACGTGTTTTAAAAATACTTAAAGGTGCAGTTCTGTATCGCTGATATCGGTAACTTATTAAAAATATGTACACAGTTTACCTTGTGCGATTTACCTGTTTTGGTTAATCTATGCTGTGGTATATCAAGTCTCATTTTACCTCTTGTGTTGTGGTTGTGAATATTTTATCTAATAATAAATGCATCTAAGTTTTGTTTAATGTGCAATAATGAACAAAGAATATATAAATTTACCACAGTTTGAATTTTAAGTTTGATGAACAAGGGGCGACAGTGCTCCACAGGGCCAGCCCTACACATGTTGCGAATTACTTTCTTTTGAATCAGTAAAATATCATTGACAAGAGGAGAATGACCCCACCAAAGCAAGTTAGATGTGACTCAAAAAGCCCAAAATATGCAGTTCTAAGGTATTCACTTGACACTATATCCCTTAATTTCCAAATAAGATAACTTACCCTAGGTATTTTCTTACAAAGATGATCAATGTGTGCTCCCCAATTTAATTTTGAGTCAATGATAACTCCCTAAAAGTTTTACTGTTTTATTTTCTGTATTTTTACATAAGCTTAAAAGGATTGATTGAGTTTGAAATAACATTATATGGCAAGTCATTTATTGCTATGTTGAAGAAAAATGGGCCCAGAACTGAGCCCTGCGGAACACCCAGCCTAACATCCTTTAGTGAAGAGGTATTATTACTGATTGAGACATATCATATATGAATTAAATCTGTTTCATTGTTAAGACACCACAAAGAGTTACGAAGTAATACCTTAAAAAACAATATCTAAATCTCATAAATTTACTTAGTTCAGGGATATTATTTTTCGTCTTAAATGTTTGCAGCAAAAAAGCTCACGATAGGGAAGGGAAGTAAGTCTCTATAATATACCTCCGGTATCTGGGAATACCTTCCCAGACATGGCGTTTTGCTGAAACTTGCTTTTACATACTATTCACCAGTTTTGGTAGTCTATTTTTTTAGATGAGAGGATGGACACCAGCTGTCTGGCATAACTTTATCAATATTTATCAGTATAAACGTTTCACAGTACAGTTTTCAAAATAACATAAAATTAAAACCATAGCCAATGGGAGAGGGATCATCCCCTCCCGAATCCTCTTCATTTCCTTACCTTGAACCTGACTGGAATATTTTCCTGGCTTGTCCTTGTATCAAATATACTTTTTTCTGCAGGGCTGCTTTGATATACTGTATTATACACCTTGCTGTTTTTGTAGGTATCGTGAGGTTCCACGAGGTAGCAGTGAGTGAGACTGATCGGGAGGGGGAGGATAACAGAGGGGGGGAGGAGATGCTAACAACAACCGGTTCTCTACTAGAGCATTATGTTCAAAGTGTCAGAGATAGCATTGGCATTCAATCACAGTGAGTATTTTCTAATTGGTATTACTGTCAACTGGTACTTCAGAGGTTTAACTTTAACACAAAAGTAAAATTTAAGATCAAGTGGTTTTTCTGCTGTTCACAACCTACAAAATCCTTTATTTTTTATTTTTGATACTTTATAAAGCCTTTCCCACAGAAATTTTCATGCTTGATTTTTTTTCTTCTACCTCATAATGTTTAAGGTCTAGAAAAGTAGAAATTAGCATTAAATACTAGACTAACTAAAATATTTGTATTTTCAGACCTAACTGTCAATAATTTACTATTTCATCCAAAATAAGCTCTTGGCTAGACTGTAGCTGAATTATAAATCTTAATGTAGACTATAAAAAATGCTCTAAATGTATTGTGGTACTCGAGTTACTATAAGCCACGACATTCTTTGGTTGTAGTAATGCTTAATATTCCATCTGGCACATTGGCTTCGTTGGGTACACAAGGTCATGAGTTCAGTACTGACTGACGCTATCAGTTAGTCCTTGGTTCAGAGAGTGGCTCCTTCAGTATTTCAAACCTGAAGCAAAAGAGTCCTTTGGTCCATCAAGCATTGATCACCATAAGCCATAATGAAAAGCAGTGATGAAATATTATAGTAGCCACATATTGTATACCTGCAAGAGCATTTATGATTATTGTGTTTATCAAGGTAAAGAGGTAAAGAGGAAGGTTATTCCCATTTTATACATTACTAAAATTACATGTTGTTCTTTTATACATATTTCATATATTTTTCTTTATTCATTCAAGGAGTGGAGAATCAGACCTAGACACTTCAGAGATGTGGTCTCAACATCTGGAAGAGCTCGGAGATCGTTTGAACCAGGATGCAGACCGCAGTGGGTTCCTACGAATGGTCAACCGCAACCATCTCTTTAACTCCAGTAACTACAGCCTCAGCAGTCTCTTTAGGTTGGTACAATTTTTCAGATTACATATTAAGCTCCACCCCTTACACGATCAAACACGCTTGCCAAGCATGGCGCATATACTCGTGTGTAGGGTGCGAGCATGTTGGGCTAGGAGCTCGGTGCAAGCCCAACACCACATGTTTGTATGTGTGGAGTGGCAACACGCATGTTCGACGGCTTGCCACAAAAACAGTATTCTGGTCGTCACTTTTTGTAACAATATTGTTCATTGTATGTCGTTTATACTTACAACAAAATAAATTGTATACATTTAAAATGTATCGATGTAATGTTTGTTCGCCATAAACAACTCTGCAAGGAGTTTATTGAAGTGTAAAGGGAACCAGGTCATTGTGTAGTATGACCAATGCCGCTTATGGCAGTAACAAGACGAATGGCTAGGTAAGATTCAGATTCAAACCGATTTGTGAAAAATAATAAAATAAAAATAGTAATGGCTTATAGTAAATGTTCTACAGGAATTGGTGAAATTACAATAACTTTAGTGAATCAGTCATTCAGTTTAATTTCACAACCTCTTGCTCACATTTTAAATTATTTATTAATACCTAAACTGTTTCCATCGAAATTCAAAATTGCTAAATTAATTCATTTTGTTTAATTGTTGTTATATTTATTTTTAGAAATATTCATTGAACACAGCTACAATTTAAAAATACAAATGCCAAACATAGCTTGTCTGTAGCACATATTATTTTACTGAAACACTAGATTGCAAGTCCTTTTTGAGTCAGTCTTTCATTGACTTATTTCCACGTCCTTGATTGTAGATGTAGATGTAGATTCCTTGTCTTTAAGAAAGAAAATCTATATGACCCAAATTCCTATAGGCCTGTATCATTGCTTCCTATTTTTTTAATGTATAAAAAAGTAGTTTATATTTATTTATTAGACTATTTGGAAACAAATAAATTATCAGATAAACAGCAACATGGATTATAGAATAGGTACATCAACAAACACAGTGAGCGTAAATTTTATGGAATCAAATAAATTCAGTCAGTAGACATGGCAGTGTCAGGTCTTGTAGGCCACACAACTAGTCCTGGTGTCACGGCAGGGGCCCCTCGCGTTTTGCTGCTCTGGATTAACTGTGATGTGTGCATGTTTAGCCTGGGCAGTGTGGGAGGCAGTGTGGCCAGTGGCTCGGCCAGTAGACATGGCAGTGTCAGGTCCCGTAGGCCCAACAACCAGTCCTGGCAAGGGCCCTCGTGTCTCGCTGCTCTTTATCAACTACTCATCGCTCCTTTTGAAGACTGCCTTCCCACCACCTGCTCCAAGACCTCAGGGCCCTGTAAGTGCAAATATTGACCAGCATATATTTATTCTTGAATCAGTGGCTAGAAAACATAATACAATTGATTTGGAGTCTGTGGTACAATAATTTAAAAGTTTGTAGCATCTAAGAGAAGGTATAATAAAATGAAAAAATGATAAAAAATCTCCAAATTAAATATGCTGAAATATTTTGTTGACCCAAGAATTTTTGCCTAAGTACTATTATTGAATAATTTAGTATCTTAATCAATGAAAACATAGTGAAGAATATTATTCATGAAGTTTGCCTCCTGAATCACTTTGAATGAATATAATAGGTTACTAACCCAAATCCGTTATGTAATCTATGTCTACGGATCCAGTATCGAACCTTCACAAAATTTTCTCAGGATCGATCTGGCGAACTTCAGATTATGAAGCGAGCACGCTAATGAGCTTCATTATGGATCAAAATTGAAGATTGACATCATCAGGGATTTGATAATGACCTTTGAAGCTTGAAACCTGAGTCACCATCATGTAAATCATATTATCGACGAAGGATTTAAGCTAGTAACATGTTATATGCAAAGTAATATTTTCAACTGTGATTTTGACAAAATTTATTTTAATACAAAATTATTTTTTAATTTAAATTTTCCTAAAAAACAATTTTCAACCCACAGAAAGTAAAGCTTTGAAACAAACAGAATGTACAGTCACCGAGTATACCATTCTGCAAAGAGTATAACAGTTATGAGAAATTTGAAAATGAACGAGTTTAGTATAGTATAACATTTAAAATTAATGTTATTGTCTATAATATTTTTCCCTTAAAACGGTAAAAGTTCTGGCTGTGTTTAATTTGGGTTTTACAAAATTAAAATGTTCGATTATTGAAATGCGTGGGACATAAATTTGTACGGAAAACCTCGGATTATCCCGACAAATGTGGCGGCATATTGATCCGGATAGTGAAAAATCTGGATAATCTGAAGCTACTATAACATCGCATAAATAACAATCAGGGCACTAGTGCCTGCAATATTGATGCTGAAAATTGTGTGAAAAGACAGTAAAACAGAATAGACACAGTGTTTGTTTGACTGTCGAAACACACAATCCAAACAAATACAGCTACAAATGCAACATAACCTCACAAGTTGAGGTTAGTAATAAACGGTCAACCAACGAGGTTAAATATATCTAGAGGACTCATCTGGGGTAAAAAAGTGAAGCCTACATGGTCGACTGCCATTTTCTTCAGGTAACCAATCAAATCCTCTCTTAACAAGTTAAATATTTGTCAGCTGACTGTCATATAACTCGCGAAGAGAGGATTTGATATTGGTTGCCATGGGAGCAGAGTTGACAGAGGGTCAAATTGTGGTCGTTCATTTAGGCTGTACTTTTTTCCACGAGACGCTACCTGTAGATATATTTAATCTCGTTATTACATTAATGTAATGCGGTTGTGTCTGAAACTTAGAAGGCGCTGACACAGGCAAACATTGTATTTTACTCTAATTTATATTTTTTACTTCAGGCAACCTCGTACGGTTAATCTGGGATCTGGATGATTCGGGCCCAGATAATCCGAGGTTTACCGTATTTAGAAAGTGTCGGATTAAAAAGCATTTTATCACCTTCAGGAGATATTATTAAAGGAAAACTACTCAAGACCTTTCTCACAATCAACTTATGTTTCAGTGCCCCATGGCAAAGGGTGCTCAGGAAGAAGAGAGCTGCTTCTGGTCTTAGAGGGAGACCTCTACTTAGTTCCTTTCCCGGTTTTGAAACCACCCCCAACGAATGAAAACGCAACGACAGAGTACCTTAGTGAGAGGTTCAGTTTGTTGGTAGTGCCCTCCCTCACCTCCCTGCGAGCCAATCAGAAGTCCCGTAGCTCAGCCAGTGGGAAGAGCCCTGAACAAGGTATATACTTAAAATATTCCACTATATTTACATTTTGTTAGATCTATTTTTATAATGATTCTTTTGAAATTATGAAAGAAAGGTTTTTTGATTTTTTGAAGATGTAACACAAGACAACACATTTGACCCGTATATATCAAATAGCAAAATTTATTTTTGAATATGTAAAATAAACATTTTAATTTCCTGAAAATCAGATTTGGTGCTAAAGCTAACTTTTTAATGATTTATAAAATAGTCATGTGTCTGGTTTTTCGTTATATTATAAACCAAAGGGATTTATTGAGGGACTTGAAAAATAAATCTGTAAACAAGCAATAGTTCAAAGCATATTTTTACATAGGCTTCCACCGTTTTGGTGATTTAGCTCACAGCTGTTATAATTCTTTTGTTTTGACTTGAAACTCCATAAGTCCAATTTTAAAAATTTCCAATTTCCAAACGAGTTTTTTGACAAAATATGAATTTTCCCGGGGTTGAGGTTTTTACTATCCAAATTGTTAGGTACAAAAGCCCCTAATTCCAAAGTTTAAGCAAAATCCTCCTGCTAGATTTCAAGATAAATTTTTCAAACAAACATACAGACATTGCTCGTATTAGAGTATAGGATTTTAAACAGTACAAAACAAGCTACGTAAATCCGGTGTAACCTAACAATTAAACTTATAAACTTAATTATATTAAACTTGTATTCAATGAGGTCTCTTAAGAGGTTCAATGTGCTGTGTATTACCCACAGGGAACATGACAGCGCTGGTGGTCGGAAACCCGAGACTGCCATCGACAGTAACGGAGCAGTGGGGCTGGAGCGACATCCCTCATGCTGAGCAAGAGGCAGCCATGGTGGCGGAGATGCTGCAAGCTAAGGCCCTGGTCGGCTCACAGGTAAAGCAGATAAACATGAACCAGCCATTGTCCTGTCTTCCCCATGGAGATATCAGAGATGTAAAATGCATTGCAGTAAAACCTTAAAATGTAAACACAGTGAAAGTTTGTAGTTAAATGTATATCTTATAACTTTTTTTTAGAAGGTTAACTTTTTACCTTAATTTGCCCGTCCACACAGGGCTGCCACGAAGGAAGGGCAACCGGAGCACTTTGTTCCAGGCCCCTGAATTCCCGGGGCCCCCATCCAAAATAAAATAATCAGAAATAAATATAAACAAATAGGGGTCTTTCAGGCCCCTAAATTCCTGGGGCCCTGAGCCAAAATAAAATAATCAGAAATAAATATAAACAAATAGGGGTCTTTGGGGCCCTCCACAGAACTTTTTCCCCAGGCCCCCACTCGCCTTGTGGCAGCCCTGCGTCCACATAGACTATATATCCATGAGTGGAACGTATCCAGCAAAGCAAGAGGAGTGCCTTTACAGTACGAGTTGAACAGTACTGATCAAATTTACATGCTAGTGTAGGATTCGAACCCACGACAGGACCACTGCCATGGCGGCGTCTGATCAGCCTGAGTAGTCCTCCCGGGCAGGATCCCCAGGTCAAAAGTTTGAGACCTGCCTCATCCAGTAGTTTCGTGAGCAGCCCTTTGATATTTGGAGAGTGAACGGGAGGGCTGAGTAAGCAGATTTTTGATTATGTAGGAAAACTGATAACATGGTAGATTCATAGTGATTTCATCTGATGTGTATGTCCAGCTGAAACCCTCATTTAAATCCGTTTCGCTTGACATTTTAAAACTAAAATTATCACAAATAAATTTTTAAAGGTTTTCCTGCTTACTTTTGTTTTTGAAATATATTGTTATTAAATTAAAATTACTGCTGTTGTTGTGAGTGTGTTGTGATGCCTGTCTGTGTGTGTAGGCCAGCAAGGAGTCAGTGCTGCGACAGATAGGTGAGGCGGAGTGTGTCCATCTAGCGACACACGTCTCATGGAAACTCTCGGCTATCGTTCTGTCACCGGGAGAGGTCGTTGACTCACAGCACTCCAAAACTCGACCGTTCTTCCAGGGCCAAGGAGAACATGCTGCTGTTGAAGAAGATTGTTCAGAAGTGAGTTTGAACATTTTACCTTTCTCGTGATCGGATACCTCCTTTGTTTGTTTTAAGTGGTAAAAGTAACTTGCTGGTGTTGTGTTCTATTCACGATCATCTCACAGGCATAAAATACGATTCAGTACAAACTTAAAATTATTGTTTATACCAGTTGTTTATTTACCTCTGCATTAATCATGTTTAATCGTGATAATTGCATTTCTTTCCTTACCAAGCAACCGCCGTAAATCTTGTGCGCTGCACCGAATGCGTTAAATGAAATTAATTAATGTAAAACCTATGGGATGTAAACACAAACAAATCTTTCTTCCATGAAAATAAAATGGGAACTTTTAGAGGTTGAGCTCTGAGGTCCGAGGGAAAAGTTTATTGCTTTTGAATTGTCAAGAGCACCCCTTTTAATTTGATGCTTCATTAGTAAAAATCTTTCATGGAACAAAAAAGTAGTTCACTGAAACTATTAAGCCTTAAATTGTGGTTTGTGTTTTATTTGAAAGGCCTTAACGTCTAGCTGTGCCTTTGGGGGTTTGGGAAACATCCACCTTCAGGGCTTCGTCCCCTGGGCTTTTGAAGTTTCAAAGTTAATCTTATGGCAGAATAGAAATCAATTCAATTGACCATTTGACTGCTATTGATAGTAACAAAACACAGTAAAAACGCAAGATCAGCTGTTTTAAGCTAACTTCTGGAATCGCAACACAATTTAAACTAAAATAACTGTATATGAGCTGGGTAATCCCGAAAAAAAACTATTGCTCAAATTTTAGTAACTGGATTCGCTCATAAGTATGATATAAGGAACGTTGTAGTCGAGTATAGTCTTTTGTGAGATTCGTCTCACCCCTGATGGTTATCATGTTAATCTTGTTATTTACCGAGCAGAAGGAACATGATATCTGAGGGGAATAGATCAGGTTATCCATTTTTAAACAAATTTATTCACAATATTCATAATCTTCCACTTACATTAATCTTTTCAAGGGTCAGGGACTGTATATTTGTCAACATGAGGCCATCAAAACATATATTAATGTTGGATGCTTCGTAGTGTTTTGTGTTCTGACAGTTGGAGACCTGCACTTTCCAAGCTAAGCCTGTTTGTTCTCCACACAACTTCTTTCAGCACGTTAATTGGCCTTTTCCAAAATAATCTGCATCATAAACTTATATAAAGTTGATTTAATCAAAGTTAGTGTCCAGGTTTCTCAAAGGCTTCCTGTTGTTCCAGGCGTCATCGACTCTTGAGATGCCATCGTTGTCAGAGTTCCTACTAACCGCCTCGGAGCTGCTGACCCTCAGGCTCAGTGCCAGGCTGGTGGTGGTCAGTTGGTCGCACTCCTGCGATGGCTGGGCCACGGCCGATGGAGTGGTGGGCTTGTCCCGGGCCCTGCTTGCCTCTGGGGCGCAGTGTGTGCTGGTCTCACTCTGGCCCGTGCCCGATACCGCTGCCAAAATACTGCTGCGGGCGTTTTACTCGGCACTCCTTCAGGTGAGTGAATCTTCAATGATCCAGGGTGAACGTGTTCCTAAAGCCTCACACAAGTAGCTATGTAAGAAAGAAGAGTAATGCTTTTTAAAGGAGGTTTAATGCCGGTTTGAGAAAACAGTTTTTTGTCAAGCCTTAAAAACAGCCGTTTTCAACACATGCATTGAGATGCTAAAGTTATTTTTCTTCCTTGGATAAAAAGTACTGTTTTAATGATATTTTTGGTCAAAAAAAACATTATTTGATCACCTTTTTTGGGCGAGGTCATAAGCTGTTATATGAATTGGATGAATTATTCAACTTGTAAACAATGAAAACTTCAAGAGTCAAGAATCAAGAACTTTTTATTGCCTTTAAACACAAATTTGTGCAATTGACAAAGTCATAAATTAATCTACAATTTTACTGTTATAAACTGTACATAAATACAAAGGATGTTATTAAGTGAATTTCAACAATCAAAAAAACCAACAATAATGGTAACTATAAAAGTTAATAACAATATAAGTAATAAATTATTGGTTCAATAAGTAAACTGATCAAACTTAACAAAACACAAATCTAAATCCTTAACATACTAGTATCACAGGCCAAATATTCATCTACAGCATAAAATAAAATACGTTCTCCCTCAACCAAACTTTTATTACATTTTCAAACTTTTTAAGGGTACACACCACATACTTTCTGGCAGTTTATTAAATAATTTGATTTTCATGTAGAGATGACTATTCCTAGTTTTTTCCAGTCTAACTGAAACTAAGTCAAGAAGGTAATTTTTTCTGGTTGAATAGCTATGGGTGTCTTTTCTAACAGGATATTTACACAAAGACGCCTTTACATCCATTAGGCAGCAGAATATATAGATATTTGTAATAGTCATTATTTTAAGATCTTTAAAGAAAGGTACACATGATTCTCTGTCTGCTGCATTGTTGATTACTCTCAGTGCTTTTTTTTGCCATCTAAAAGCAATCTGTGAACTGCAAGAGTGGCCCACAGAGTTATGCCATACCTTAAATGTGAATGAAAAAAAGCATAGTAAGCATTTATCAACATACTCTCAGTTACACAATTTCTTAGTTTTCTTAACAAAAAGATAACTCTACTTAATTTTTTACACAGTTGTTCTACATGGTTGTCGCAACTTAACCTACTATCTAGATGTATACCTAATAACTTAACAGGCTTATTGTCTTTATAAATGTCATAATTCAGTGAAAAAACTATATGTTCTGTCTTTTGATCGTTGACAATAAAAAAGTTTGACTGAAACCAGTCTAATGTTATATCTAAGGCTTGTCTTTCGTCCCTTATTAGCTCATCCACGTTTTCGTTACAGTTAAAAAGTGTTGTGTCATCTGCGTATAGCACTGATGTACAAGGAACATTAAAAGCAAAATCATTAACAGCAATAATAAATAAAAGAGGGCCAAGGACAGATCCTTGAGGAACTCCCATCTTTATCTTTTTGATGTCAGATTTATCATTACCTTGAACGAACATTTGCTCTCTATCATTTAAGTAGGATATGAGTAAATTGAGTTTCTCTTATACCATAACTAAAAAGCTTTTTTGCTAAGAGCTCATGATTTATACAATCAAAAGCTTTAGTTAAATCGATGAGCAAAGCTGATGATAAGAGTACTTGTGTAACAACTGTTTGTTTAGAGTTGCAAAACCAAGTTGGAAGCAACATTTTTAAGGTAAACAGGTAAACAAAATGTAGTGAAATTGTTATCTTAATATTGATTACAGTATGACAAGAAATATAGTTCATCACTTGGACCAAAAGTGGCTTTTTGATCCTCCCTCATTTTCCAGCCTTGCCGTTAAACTTGAACTTGTATCGAAAAGCTTCACTTTTGGTTCTAGCGATGAAGTTTACTATACAGTATAGGTGATAATATCAATCAAAACAAACAGTGTTTGGTGATATTGGCAATATTTTATGCTTTACACTCTATTGTGTCTATTTTTTGCAGCCGAAGCACATTAATCTTCCCTGAAGAGGTTTTCTCTCATACTTATTCAATTTTGATATGTTTTGCTTCCATTTTATAAACCCTATATCACGTTTACTCTATGAAACAGTTTTTTCAATATCATCCATAATCACCAGTGAATCGTTATTTACACGGACACTTGTTTATGACAACTGATCCAGAATCAGAATCAGAAATATACTTATTCATTGCTGCATACATTTACAGACAGAATAGAGCCAGATAAAAAAAAGAAAAACTTACAGACTAAAAGTCAGAGAAAAATACATTTGTTGTGGTACAAACAAGAAATACTAAAGCTTAACAAATGATAGGTAAAACAAATAATACATGTTGATTATGATTTTGATTTATATGAGATTTGCTGTTGTTAAGGGGTCCCGAGTAAGCAGAGCGCTGGGGGAAGCCATGCAGACTGTCCAGCACACCAAGCACTTCGCCCATCCGGCCAACTGGGCTGGCTTCCTATTGGTCGGTTCTGACGTGAGACTCTCCAACAAAGTAGCGCTCATGGGGCAAGCTCTGAGCGAACTGCTCAAGACTCCGGACCGCTGCAGGGATGCTCTTAGGGTCACCTTACACCTGGTTGGTTCAGCATTTATTTCTGTTTTTAGTTTAGTTCAAATTAACCCCCCAACTGCTCACTATATTTTTCAGTACTGCATGAGTTTTTTTGAAAATCTTTAAAGTATAAACAATGAGTCTACCTGTATCAACCATATATTCATTTTGATCAGCAAGAAAAGGAGAATCTAAAACAACTATAACTTGTTAGTGAATACATAAGACACGCTTACACAACAGAGGGAAACTTAAAAAACTCATATTTAAAAAAGCTTTTTTTATGTGCCATAGTGGTTACAAAATAAACACGTAGTTTACTTTTTGAAGATAGCCAAAATGAGCTAAATGATTTACAGGTTGCAAGAATAGATGCTTTGTTAGGGTTAAAATAATTATTTTCATGAAAAAACGGCATAAGCCACGACCGTGAAATGGTGCCAACAATGGAAAGACGCAAAATTTTGTAATCGTTACAAAAATCACAAAAAACACCGAAAGACTACTTCTGATACAACAGATTATAAATTCCCTGTAGAATCATATGATCCTGATTCGAGTATCGATGAATCGCTCCGTGAAGAACAGAGTCGCAATCGTGACTCTATAACAGTATATACGTAGCGTAATTGGGTCGCGATCGCAGCCTTTGCAGTTGGAGGGTTAATTTACCAATTTTAATCCTGTCATAAGGTAAATTGGGAAAAGGATAGACAGCTAGCACCACCTTAAGAGAATAAAAACAGGTTAGCACAGCAGACATATAAAGTAGATACAGAAAACACTTGATATTTTGTCCCTCTTGGGGACTTCATCAGAAGAGAAGAAACAAGAGAAAGAGAAAAAAAACAAGAGTTCATTGTTGTGACTACTTTGAGTCTCCTGTGCTACACCTGTTTTTATTCTCTTCAGGTAAGCTACCTGTCTATCCTTTTCCCTAATTGCGAAATCTTCACTTCCTAGATCTTTCCCAAATGAACCTAATTCTGTTATAAGCAATAGGCGATCTAAATTTAAGCTGTATCCCCTTTAGGTCTTAAATCGAAATATCCTAATGTTACACGTGTTTATGCCTTTGCAGAGCATTATATCAAATTAATAAAAAGTCAACAATTTAACAGCATTTTACACTAAAAAGCACGAAAATAACCGGTTGGCCAATACTCAGATTGTTAAATATTTAATTTAATACTACTATTTTACCTCATCATGGTCTGTACTGTTGAAAGCTAATGTTGTTTCATGTCGTCTTTTTAACTTAACTTTTTTGACAACTTTAGTATACTTCTTACTATCAACACTATTGTTGATAGAAAAGTGAATAGTGAACTAAACATACTTGATTTTATTTTGTAGCCAAATTAACTTAATATATTTTTGTTCATTGTAGAATCATTTGATGGACATTTGCTTATGTTTATCTTAAGCTGAACACAGTTGTTCCCAAAACCAGGTAATGAAATAGTTTTTGTTTAAACATTACTTTCAAAACTGACTAATGTGTTTTATGAATAATAAGCTATGCTGCATATTTTAGTAAACTGCCATAATTTGGGTTTAAATCACAATTTTAAAGCTCTATATTTTGTTTAGAAATAACTTTTCTGTCTTTCTGACGATTAAAACATGTGCCATTCATGTTTTGATAAATTCATTTTTAAATTATCTTAATGCTTGGGATGACCGTAAAATAGTAAACAATTACTTGATTGCAGTCTGTGTAGTGTAGTATGCAACGAGTATTAGTCTGTCAATAAGCTATTAATGATGTTTGACAGGTTGAAAAATCTTTGCAAAGAATACACAGAGGGCAAAAGAACGCTATGTACACCACTCAGAAGAGCATAGAAAACAAGGTAAGAATTAAATTATCACAAATAAACGTTGACAATATTTTTACCTATTTACAGAAATGAATAATTAGTATTTCATAGTTATATTTTGTTTTGTTACTTACTTTAATATTTAAATCGTGATATATGTCAAGCTGCTTTTATTTATTTTTCAACCTTTGAGCTTTATTGAGTAAAATTGCTGGGTAGAAGAGAGAGGAAATTTTACTAAAAACCTGTAAATTCTTATCAATGTTTATGTGTGGGCGCAGCCCAGTGTAGTTAGCTCATGTGACTTTGGTATGCGAGGTCCAGGGTTCAGTCCGCTTCAAGCCATCGGTAAATTACCGATGCCTTGAAAAAATACACGCAATATTTAATTAAATGCTTAAGTGTCTTTTGCTTAAGTGTCTTTTGGCTCAACACAAGTGATGATTATTATTAGTCCACCTTAAACTTTTTATTATAATTTTTGTTAATGTATTATCAGGATTTATTAACACGTTCGCTGCGGCCCACCAATGGCGGGCGTACGCCGAGCACGGCAGCGAACCAGATTGGCACAGACAAATTCAATTATTTCGGTCTGACGAATCACAAAACAGCGGTTCAGTGATGTGCTGAATTTCCACAAGACTGGATGTAGTTCGCTGAAACACCCACAGGTAGCAGCACTGCCTGGGTACTAGCCATTTCCCTTGTAATGTCAATTACAGGGAGAATATCCCAGAAATATGGGGCAAAAACTGGTTTTTTGTCCCTTATGTACGGGAATTTTTACGGGGAAATTTACTACCAACCTACACCAAAATAAAGCTCGCATTCCTAGCTAAAACTCTGACATAAAATACCCGTCCTCACCACAGTGCTGCCAGCACGAGACGAAATTGAACTTGCATGTAGGCAGAGCGCCTTGTGGCGCTCTCAGATCGTGGCGTTGTTCTGCCAAGCGCCACATGGCGCTCGCCGCAGCAAACGTGTTAAAAATTAACTAAGCTTTTGCTAATGAGTGTGTGTTTGAAGGTGGGGCATGTGAATGGGTGGAAGGAGCTGCTACAGTCAGTAGGGTTCAGGTTCGAGCCCGCGGCCAACGGCATCCCCTCGTCCGTCTTCTTCCCCCAGAGTGACCCAGAGGAACGACTGACGCAATGCAGTGCCAGCCTCCAGGCTCTCTTAGGTTGGAAATAGCAGTGTTTAATTTGAATGCAGTTAATATTAAGTATTAGCAGTTTCATTTTAGAACCAAACACCAATGGTAACATCTAGGGGTGTGCGATTACTACTTGAATATTTTGGCCAAGTATTTCAATACTCGACTCGTAGTTTTGAAAAATACTCAAAAGTTTAAGCGAGTATTTCTTGCCAACTGCTAAATTGCGTAGAAACGGCCGCAAAAGGCGACCAAACCATGTAAAATCGGTTGAAAATTACAAAAGGAAACATGAAACAGTCATTAACAACATTTTAACATGTGTAAATGACGACCGGAATGCGTTATTTCAGCCGTAATTGAAGATGCGACACATAATCGCAGCAGGAAATGACGGTCGAACTGTGTAATATCAGCTGTAAATAACGACGGAACACATTATATCAGCAAAAATGACAAATGAACCACATAATATAGGCTGAAAAAGGCGACCAGGCCACTTAAGTCTTATGTGCTGTTGAAGGGACGGATTCAGAGCTCCAAAGATTCAAAGATCCTCACACGTCAACCGAAGCTTATTGTGTACCTAGTACGTTAGTTGGGCAAACCAAAGCCCGTACCCTTTACGAGATCCAGGAGTTTTTTTCCAATACTAACGTCCCATTCATCACCTGGTTGCTTACAACCAAACAGAGCCCTTCTCCTTGCCCCGAGTCTCTCGCAGTCCAGTATGATGTGCTTGGCAGTCTCTTCAGACTGATTGCAAAGCCTACACACCTGACTTTCATTTTTAAGTCCAAGAGTGTGGAGATGTTTCCTGAAGTGGCCGTGTCCAGTTATCAAAGCAATAATTTTGTCGAGTCACAAAATATCGGCCAGAGATGACGCCTGGACCACGTTTTATTGGCTGTGAATGACGATGAGAAACATAATATCGACCAAAAATGATGACAGAAAATACAATATCGGCCAAAAATTACAACAGAAAATACAATGTCAGCAGAAAATTACAACCAGACTACGTAATATTGGCCGTATATAACGATTTAGTCATGTCATATTGATTATAAATGCTGACCAGACCAAATGATATTGGCTAAATGGCAACCAGTGTTTTATCGCCGAAAACGAAGGCCAAGCAATTGAGTGTTTTGTTTTTCTTTACACGTAATTCACTTTGATTGTACTGGCTTAAAATTTCTATTGCTACTAATATCGTATATTAGTTAGAAATCATGATTAGACTATCAAATTATTTTTGTAGTAGTATCCAAATTCCATTACACTATTTGAAACTGTTAACTACAATTTAATGTTCATGGCAAATACTCTAAACTCAATTAAAAAATCACTTATCGCTCACCCCTAGTTAAACCTTTTTCTCAGAAAATCTGCCTGATCTAGAAATTCTGGGAAACCTGGAATGCTGAAGAATTTCATGCCTGGAAAATGTGAGAGCAGGCAGGCAGATTAAATAAATAAATAAAAGTCAGATAATTTGAGAGATGCTTCAAAAGGCTGAATATTTCATGAGACTTCCGGTATTAAATACAGTTACTCAAACGGAGGTGTATTTTATAAATAGTTAAATATTACAAACCACAATTCAGTTACCGTACCTAATATCAAATTCTTTGTTGGTTTAAAATGTTGGTAATATTACCTGGAAACTCACGTACCGCTTCTTTTAACTCAAAAGTTTCAAAAAACACTTATTGGAGATTTATATTAGAAAGGTGTGCAAAAAGGAGTATACACCAAAACACATTTAAGAACATATGGGTGGTTGCAAAATGTACCGATGACTAATTAGTTTTAATTTTGTATGCTTATACTTGCTGTTCATTATTTTAAAACTAGCATACATTATTTTTTTCATACAAAATTAAATTCTGTTATAGGTTTGACAAGTACGACTTTGGCCGCTTTATCAAAGCTGATGAGTAACATCGAGGTGGCAGATGACATCATCGCCGTGATACGAGTAGTCATCGGACAGTTTACGATGAAGAATGTGGAGACGGAGAGCATCGAAATACCAATCAGCGTCAAACTGTGGAGGGTGCCGGGAGTCCACGAGTTACTGGCTTCATTAGGTTTGTATAACAGTATTTACCTTTCTATTTAATTTATTTTTAAATCACCGAGTTTTAACAAACTGTATAAAGTTGCTCAGTATATTAATAATTTGTCGTAAAGGCTTCAAATCGAAATACAGTGGAACCTCAATAACTCGAACCTCAGGGGGAAGGAAAAACATTTGAGTTATCAAATATTTTGAAATATCGGGGTTCGACCCCTATCTTCAGAATTTGACTTAATGAGGGTCATGGCAACACAATCGATGAGTCATGGAAGAATACAATCTCTTTTTGTGTTTTAAAAATGTCTAAAGTAAGCCTTGAAATGGTTTGAACAGCTTCTTCGGTGAATGTAAAAGGGACCAAATTAATAAGAAAACAAATGAGAAAGTTTAATGAGAGAAACACGGAAACCTTTCTTAGAGGTTTAAGGTCTGAGTACAGGTTTCAGGTTCTTCAATCTAATGTTGAGTTAAAGTACAATGTATTTTATAATATTTTTAAGTACCACTTTGAGATAAACTTTCCCAAACTATATGTAACCGAAAACCTATATAAACAAAAAAAGTGGGTTGACGATGCATTGAAATCAAAACAGTCTGAAATAGTTTATTTGGAATCTCAATTCAGGAAGCTTAAGGACAATAACATTAAGATGCAGATTAAAAATAGGAAAAAAGAACTTCAGAGAGATGTTATTAAAAACAAAAAAAACTTACTTTGAGGAAAAGGTTAAGAACTCAAGAAATAAGGTTAAAACTACATGGAAATTGATAAATACTGAAATAGGAAAATCATTTAAATCTAATAAAATATAAAATTATTTCATCAAGGTAGTTATCTCAAAGATCCAATTGATATTTGTGAAAATTTCAATACTTTCTTTGTTAATGCTGTAAAAGATCTAATAGTTCCTAAGATAACCACAGTTACCCCAGCAAATACTCACTTTACAGCTCGTTTAAATGCAAAATTTCAATTTTCAACTGTCACGGAGAGAGATATTGAAAAAACAGTATTATATTTTGAAAATAAATACTCATCAGGCAATGATGAAATCCCTATATCGATCATTAAAGCAGCGCTCCCATTTATCTGTGCACCTTTAGCTCACATAATTAATCACTCACTGATAACAGGAATATTTCCTGAACGATTTAAAACTGCCAGAGTCATTCCAATTTTCAAAACAGGTGATTCAGAGGATATAAAATGCTACAGACCTATATCACTGCTTCCGGTATTCTCAAAAATTCTCGAGAAGGTTGTTTTCAATCAATTTTCAGACTATCTTGAATCAAACGTGTTATTGGATAGGCAACAACATGGTTTTAGGCCAAACAAGTCAACGGTAACAGCCGGTATTGAATTTGTTGACTACATCATCGAATCTGTTGAGAGGGGTGAAAAAGTTGTAGGTGTTTTCTTGGACTTGTCCCGAGCATTTGATAGTGTTGAGCACCACAAATTAATTGAAGTTCTTAGCTCCCTAGGGGTAAAAAGTACAGAATTGGCTTGGTTTCGCTCGTACCTCTCACAAAGAAAGCAATTTGTTGAAATAGAACATTTTATAGATCATCCAAAGTTTATGTATAAAGAAAAATTTTTCTCTCGTCCATTACCAGTGCAATACGGTGTCCCTCAGGGATCTATTCTGGGCCCTTTACTATTTCTATGCTACCTGAAGGGTTTACCTGGAGTGTCATGGGGCAGAAATAGTAAAGTGTGTCTTTACACGGATGATACTAATTTCATTGTCTCCGCTAACACTGAAGAGAATATTGAAATATCATCTTTCATTAGCCTATCTTTAATTAAAGAATTCTTAAATAGTAAAAACCTTCTTTTAAACTCTAGTAAATCAAGTTTTGTATCTTTTGCAACAAAAAAAGGAAGAAATAGGATAAATCCAACAATATTCATTGAAGATGAAATACTAACACATTTACATGAAACCAAATTTTTGGTTTGATTATAGATGAACACTTGTCTTGGGACGACCATGTTAAACACATACTAAATAAAACTTCAAGTGGTCTATATGTAATATTGAAACCATGAAATCTATTTATTTTGCCCTAGTTCATTCACATATTGCCAACGGTGTTTGTATATATGGATCAACAACCAAAAAGAACATGGATAAAATTCTGATTCAACAAAAACGTGCATTTAGAATAATGTTTTATTTAAAATCAAAAGATTCAGTCAAACATATTTTTAAAGATTTCAAAATATTTACTGTTTTTAGTTTATACATTTATGAAACAATCAAATTTACATTACTCAATAATAGGATTTCAATTGGCAACACAACACATTCATATAACACTAGAGCTCATCGCTTAGTCGAACAACATAATTTGGAATTTTTTAAAAAGAGAACAACCTATGTAGGAAATAAGTTTTTTGACGCCCTCCCACAAAATATGAAATCAGAGAAAGACCCTAATAAGTTTTTGAGATTACTGAAAACATCTTTAATTGAATCAGCTTTTTACTCTCTCCAAGAATTTGTCTCATAAACCAGACTCGCTTGTTTGGGGTGAGCTTCTGTATTTGAATGAGCTTTGATGGTTATTCTGGGACATAATAAACATGCCTTTATATATTCTTTAGTTTTTCATGTTTTACTGTGTATTTTTGGAATGAAGGTACAAACAATTTTAATAAAAATTAAGAACTAACTTGTATGATGTATTATTATTTATGTATTATTTAGGCTAGTACTGACTCTGTTCTTTGTAAATAATTTACATGTGACAGAATAAAGGAATTTTTGATTTGATTTGATTTGATTTGACCAAAAAACAAGCTTTAGTGAACAGTGAGCATGACTTTGATTAGGAAATTAAACAATCAATGACTCACAGTTGGGCAATTTGGTGATGTTTTGGCCATATGACCACTTCCTGTCTATTATTATACGTTTTATTCAAGTTTCAACATGAACGATAGATGCTAAAATACAGCAATTGGGGATTTGAATCCGAACCAATAATGTACAATTTCGACTATAGAGTTTATCCAGTCAACACATTGTCTTATAGAGTTTATCCAGTCAACACTTTGTCTTATAGAGGTTCTCCAGTCAACACTTTGTCTTATAGAGTTTATCCAGTCAACACTTTGTCTTATAGAGGTTCTCCAGTCAACACTTTGTCTTATAGAGTTTATCCAGTCAACACTTTGTCTTATAGAGTTTATCCAGTCAACACTTTGTCTTATAGAGGTTCTCCAGTCAACACTTTGTCTTATAGAGTTTATCCAGTCAACACTTTGTCTTATAGAGGTTCTCCAGTCAACACTTTGTCTTATAGAGTTTATCCAGTCAACACTTTGTCTTATAGAGGTTCTCCAGTCAACACTTTGTCTTATAGAGTTTATCCAGTCAACACTTTGTCTTATAGAGGTTCTCCAGTCAACACTTTGACATAGAGTTTATCCAGTCAACACTTTGTCTTATAGAGGTTCTCCAGTCAACACTTTGTCTTATAGAGTTTATCCAGTCAACACTTTGTCTTATAGAGGTTCTCCAGTCAACACTTTGACTTATAGAGTTTATCCAGTCAACACTTTGTCTTATAGAGGTTCTCCAGTCAACACTTTGTCTTATAGAGGTTCTCCAGTCAACACTTTGACTTATAGAGTTTATCCAGTCAACACTTTGTCTTATAGAGGTTCTCCAGTCAACCCTTTGACTTATAGACTTTATCCAGTCAACACTTTGTCTTATAGAGTTTATCTAGTCAACACTTTGTCTTATAGAGGTTCTCCAGTCAACACTTTGACTTATAGAGTTTATCCAGTCAACACTTTGTCTTATAGAGTTTATCCAGTCAACACTTTGTCTTATAGAGTTTATCCAGTCAACACTTTGTCTTATTGAGTTTATCCAGTCAACACTTTGTCTTATAGAGGTTCTCCAGTCAACACTTTGTCTTATAGAGTTTATCCATTCAACACTTTGTCTTATAGAGTTTATCCAGTCAACACTTTGTCTTATAGAGGTTCTCCAGTCAACACTTTGTCTTATAGAGTTTATCCAGTCAACACTTTGTCTTATAGAGGTTCTCCAGTCAACACTTTGTCTTATAGAGTTTATCCAGTCAACACTTAGTCTTATAGAGGTTCTCCAGTCAACACTTTGTCTTATAGAGTTTATCCAGTCAACACTTTGTCTTATAGAGGTTCTCCAGTCAACACTTTGACATAGAGTTTATCCAGTCAACACTTTGTCTTATAGAGGTTCTCCAGTCAACACTTTGTCTTATAGAGTTTATCCAGTCAACACTTTGTCTTATAGAGGTTCTCCAGTCAACACTTTGACTTATAGAGTTTATCCAGTCAACACTTTGTCTTATAGAGGTTCTCCAGTCAACACTTTGTCTTATAGAGGTTCTCCAGTCAACACTTTGACTTATAGAGTTTATCCAGTCAACACTTTGTCTTAAAGAGGTTCTCAAGTCAACACTTTGTCTTATAGAGTTTATCCAGTCAACACTTTGTCTTATAGAGGTTCTCCAGTCAACCCTTTGACTTATAGAGTTTATCCAGTCAACACTTTGTCTTATAGAGGTTCTCCAGTCAACACTTTGTCTTATAGAGTTTATCCAGTCAACACTTTGTCTTATAGAGGTTCTCCAGTCAACACTTTGACTTATAGAGTTTATCCAGTCAACACTTTGTCTTATAGAGGTTCTCAAGTCAACACTTTGTCTTATAGAGGTTCTCCAGTCAACACTTTGACTTACAGAGATACAGCAATGTTACAGTTTCGAGTTATCGAGATGTTCCCCACCAACCCTTCGAGTTAGAGAGGTTAAATAGTATAGTATTAAGTAGGCAAGTTCAAGGGAGATAACAAAACTTTGACTTATCAAGGAATTTGATTTATTGAAGTTCCACTGTATCCCTTTTTCCCTGAGATTTTGGTCACGGCTTCCGAAGAAGGATAACTGGCTTCTGCTTGCTGTCTAGTTTCTCCAGATCGCCTTAAGGCAGTTCGTTATTCAAGTGACTAAGTGCTATCATAATTTCAGGGGTATTATTTTTCCTCTTTTAAAAATGTGATAATTTTAACGTCAGCTTAAATCCACTGGTTTGTACTGCTAAATACTAAATTCCTCAGTATTACACTGTAATTACCTACTGAGAAACTGTTATTAAAATAGTTTGGAGATTAAAATAATCTTTAAGTTTAACTAAAGTATCTCATCCTCCAGTGTAAAATACATAGTATATGTGTAATTGATGTTTGATTTATTTATTTGAAGGATTCGATCTGATGGAGGTAGGGCAAGACGAGGTCACACTACGGACTGGCAAGCAAGCGAACAGACGCAGCATCCAGTTTGTCTTGCAGGCTCTACTCGCTCTTTTCGGTAAGTCTGAATCGAAAGTTTTATAAACAATTTGTAATAAAAGCTGAGGCCAGCAAGACAATTTTGAAAAACTAAGCTTAAACAAAAACGAGTTCGCACGCAGCACGCTGACGTGAGGGAAGTGAATTTCCACATAAAAACAATAAAAACTCAAAATCAGTTAAAAACATACATTTATTCCAACTTTTATTCAAATCTGAAAACATTGATTTTTTGGCTGTTCTGATGCTCCTGGTTCTATTTACCTGCAATGCTGGGAATACAATTTTGTGCATTATAAGGATAGGAGAAGGTCCAGTCAGGCTTTAAAGTAGGCGTGAGGTTGTTGGGGGTGATTAAAGGATACCAAAAAATGAATAACAGGCTTTTCTAATGTAAAATCCCCATAATACAACGTACTGTGTTTGGTCGACACACATTTTCTTTAATAACTTGGTAAATATTTATGCTAGAATGACGAGAGAGGGCTTAAAACTTTCGCCTCTCCAATTCCCATCTTTTTACATGCATTCATTTTACATACGGGGCTTTTCTGACCCTTTTTGGGCCCAAAAACTCAAAATTTGAAAGATTAATCCCCTAAAAAAGGAGTTTAGAGTTTTCCGATTGTTTTGCCCAATGAACTTGTCCAACTGATTACAGAAAGGAACGTCCCTACCAAATTTAAAGTAAATCGAACAAAAAATGCGACCACTAGAGTGCAAATACACATATATATATATGTCTATATATATATATATATATATATACATATATATATATAAAATTTTGAACGAACCCCCAAAACGTGTTCAGGGGGTCACGTTAGGAACTTCTATGGTGGTCCCGGGCTTAAGTTTCACCGTGCGGGTCATGCTAATAGTTCACTTTCCAAAGGAAATTCACTAACAAGTTCACACGCTGACGTGAGAGAAGAAAAAAACTTTAAAAATCGTGTAATGGGTTTTACTTTATTAGTACCCACTTCTCATAAATCTTTAGCATGAAGCGTTGGTGGAGTAATGGTTAAGATGACAGGCTATAGATCTGAGGCTCCCGGATTCAAATCCACATCGGTCTCATTAATATTTGTTGAGGCTATTTTCCCTCTTTCATATTTATCATATTTTTATAATTAATGTATTGATTACAGTGTTTTAATATGTTGATTTTCCTATTTTTTATTTATAATAAATTAAAAGTAGATCAGGTTCCAATCAGAATCTAATTCAGATCTGAATTAGTTTTTATTCAGATCTAATCAATTCCTGATCCGAAAACGTTCCATTTCCTGACTTCAGATCTTTTATTCCTGATCAGATCTAATTCAGACCTGAAGTAAAATTTTCATGTGGGATACAAAAAATCATAATAAGTTTGAACGCAGCATGCTGAAGTGAGGGAAGTGAATTTCTGCATTCAAAACTTTAAAAAAATCAAATAACTGGTTTAAACAAACACTTGGACTGCTTTTTGAAAAATGGAAAATATTTGATTTTTTGGCTGTTCTGATGCTCCTGGTTTTATTTAAATTTAATATTGGGATGGCAGTGTTGTGAATTTTAAGGTTAGGAAGAGGTCCCGCCAGGATCAAAAGTTGGTATGGAGGTATTGGAGGGTGATAAAACTACATCAAAATATGAAAAACAGCCTTTTCCAATGTAAAATTCCTATAAGACAACATACTGTGGTTAGTAAATTGACATTTTCTTTATTAACTCTGTAAATATTTGTGCTAGAATGATGAGGGGGGTGGGCTTAAAATGTTTGGTTTTTGCATTATATTGTTTTACAAGCATTAACTATAATTATGGGGTTTTTCAGACCATTTTTGGGCCCAAAACCTCAAAAAATGAAAAATTAAAATCTCTAAGAAAGGTGGTTAGAAAGAAAGAAAGAAAGAATTTATTTCTCAAATTACACACATTACAAATTAGCATATACACACACAAATTTACAAAAGGTATATAACAATAACTGTCACGTTTTACTATAAGATACCAAGCTGACCTTTTTTATGTATAACAGAGAAATATCAAATTCCTCCAAGGCTTAGCCTGTTTGGAGGCTTTATTAAAACTTAAAAATTCATTACATATTTAGATGACGGCTATAACTAAATATTTCTAACAATAATCGTCACAAGAATAACAAATGTAATAAACTAAGTGTTTTATAAAATAAATAAATTAACAACTTATCTTCCAAAAAACAGCAATAAAGAAAAGCAAAAATAACAAATTTGAGTACAATACATTACAATTTAGCTTCCTTTAATAACTTCCTTCTAAAACAATCCATATACATAATACAATTATATTACTCTCCAAATAAATGTAAAATAAACGGTATCAGGAAACTGACACATACTTTCTCCCTTTTAGCCCAACTTTAATGAATAAATTACTTTTTATTTACTAAATATAGAATACAAAACATGGTCGAATGTACAGAAAATCTTGTAAACAAGTTGTTTTAAAAAACATCCACCCAAATCCCTGCTTTGGAGGCACTACAGAATCCATTGCTACACTCGTGGTTTTAAGAGGGGAAATGCCCCCTATTCCCCCCCAGGGTTATTAAGGGGCAACATATTTCGAATTAACTCTGTTGGTCAATGCTAAATTGACAAGCATATCATGTTTGAATGAAATTGATCAGTAAATAAGACAGAAATAGTAATTTTTGTATTCCCCATAAGAATAACATTGGACAACGTACTGCGTTTACCGCTAAATGAAAATTTCAATTTTCTCCGAAACCAGCAATCGTAGAACAGTAATTCAAAATACTAAATTATTTAGTTTTTAGAGCTCTTTTTAATGGTTAATAGTAATATTTTTTAATATTTATGTTTTTTTATGAAAAATCCAAAAAAACTGAATTTTCGATCTTTTAAGTCCTGTAATTTCTGAACCCGCATTTTTCCAGAAATGCGGGTGGTGTCATTTTGTTGGAAACCTAAAGTTCTACAAACCACGAAAGTTTAATCAAAATCGTTAGAGCCGTTTTTGAGAAATTTTGATTTTTCATGTTTTTTGGCGGTTTTTGGGGGATAATTACCCTTAAAAATCAAAAATTCAAAAAAATGAAAAAAACGCCTGGAGATATCGTGGATTAGTACCTACATACCAAATTTCATCAAAATCGGTCCATAGGTTAGGGCTCTAGCTCTGTACACATCCACACAGACACACACACACACACACGGACACACACACACACACACAGACAGACATCACGTAAAAACCACTTTTTTGGGTTCAGGGAGCACCAAAACGAATATTTCCACTAACAACTCAAATTCGAAAATTCTGACGAAAACAATACTTTCTCCATATACTACGTATAAGGGGGAAAAAGTAAAAATGAACTATATATGAATATTCTTATAGCCTATGTTGTACATAAATTATTATATAATAATATGAAATAACAGATCTTCAATATCCTGAATTGTAAAAAGCCATACCCTTAGATTTCTAAGAAAAACTAAGTTTTCTAAGTTTTCCGTTTGTTTTGCCCAACAAATTGTCCAACTGATTATAGAAAGGAATGTCCCTACCAAATTTGAAGTAAATGGACAAAATTGTGACCGCTAAAGTGCAAACACACAAACATATATAGGTATACAACTTTGAACAACCTCCCAAAACGTGTTCAGGGGGTCACGTTAGGAACTTCTATGGTCAGTCAATCAATCAATCAAATAACTCTTTATTTACTCAATACATACAATGTACATAAATAGTGTCAGATATCTTACATACTAAATACAAAATACACAAAGTATACCAGTACCCAAAATACCTACTTCTTTGATTGACATCATTACATGCTAACAAGAGATTTTTTTAAATTCATTAAATGAGTAATGGGGGTCATTGATTAACATTGTTTTTAGACTCCTTTCAAACTTGACATGATCCGGTTCCTCTTTTATGTCAGTAGGCAGAAAATTCCAAAATTCACGGTAGTCCTGGGCTTAAGCTTCACTGTGCATGTCATGCTGATAGCTCACTTTTCCTAAGGAAATTTGCTAATAATAAAAACCACATGCGTTGTAGCCCAGACACCACCCTCCCCACTTTTCGGTTCTTCAGCAGTGCTAGGACAAAGTTCAAGAATGATTGAGGTTGATACGTAGAATTTTGCTCCAGCACCATTGAAGAATTGAAGTTGGGGGAGGGTTCTGAAGCTTAACCGGTTTATGGTGTTTGGTATGAGACAAACGCAAATAAAGATGGATAATCAGAAGTTCAAAAGAGTGTTTATATTGATCATAAAAGGCTAGATATTTTCAGTTGGAACTCTACTAAAATACTGAATATCAGAACACACCTCTATATCTGTAACCAACACCAATCTTAACTAATTGCTTCTAAAAGGAAAAAATAAAAACTGGTCATATTTTACTGTGTTGCAGAAAAATCTTTTTAGAAGTAAATGAGTTTTCAATATAACAATAAGAAAATAAATAAATACAAAATGTTCAGAAATTGTTCAAATTCAAGTGTATAACCTTTCATTCTTCCAATTTGTTTTAATTTTTAACATAGCTTCAAGTATTTTAATATTTTATACTGCCTATTAGATTATTGTGGTTTACATACCCTACAAATAACTTGTTTTATTGCCTGCCTATCTGAAGACTTAACATAATAAGTTTTGGGAGGTTTACTAAAAGTCTGATCAAAGCTGTGAGACCTAAAGTTTTATTTAAATTTCTGTATGTTTTATAATTGAATACCTAGTAATAGTAGTTTTCATCACAAGGAGCAAAAGTGGTTGATTTTGGTGCGCAATCGTGTTTTACGATTAAAACAACGATTAATCAACAAAAACACACTTTTGCTCCATGTGATGAACAACGGTTTTTATCATACTGTAAAAACAACGGTTTTTATTATAAGCCTTTGATAGTTAAAAATCTGGACCAAAGATTAGGTGATTTGTATAGTTTTGGAAGTTCAGATAGGTTAACTTTACAATATTTACATTTCTTTTATTTACAAACAAAATGTATATAATACTTGTTTGTTACCTTTTAAATACACAAACGTTAATTGGAACAATACAAATTTTTGAGGTTGGCGCACTGAAAAAATCCACAGTTGATTTTTCGGTGCCCTAGTTTAAGGTATCAGAAAAATGTGATTTTACGGACCCAAAACCAGCCGCTTTTTGTGCAGTATGATTAAAAAATATCATATCTCCTCTATGGAGTTAAATTTACATTTAGATTATTTTTAAATGTGTAGGATTTAAGATGAGTATATGAGTTCAAGAAAAAATGTTTAGGAGGATTATGAAAATGGGTGGGTAAAATAGTTCAGGAGTGGGGATAGGGGTTAGGGGTTAGGGGAGCTTTATATACTATTAAGACAGCACGTCAGTAAAACACTACAGGCTAATTTGTTTGTTAACAATGACAGTTTTTTCAGATCTTTCATTCTTAACACTAATCTTAGATTATTCTTGGCAATAATTTATTTTTCAAACTACAGATACTCAAGAAGCACCGAAGAGTTTGAGTTTGGCATCTTCAAGTTCCATGGAGAGTCTGGCATCCCTGGATGAGGAGGCTGAGACAGGGACTCTGCCCCCGCCCCCTCTGCCAAGGGGGCCCCTGGTTCCAGGACTCCGGGCCTCTGGCACCCCAGGGGCCTTCACCAGCTACGTCCGCAGGAGAGGGGAGCCTGATGGGAGAACGGCGTGTGCGGCTGAGACCAACACTGTCATCAACAAGGTACAGAGTTTTAGGTTAAGGTGGCTCTAGGCCTTGCAGAAAAAACTATGAAAGGAAAGAGATACCTGAGAACTTACCCATTGAGAGAGACCAACACTATCATTTCATATAAGGTATCAGGGTTTTAGGTTCAGGTGGCTCTAGGCCTTGATACAAAAAAACTATGAAAGGAAAGAGATACCTGAGAACTTACCCATTGAGAGAGACCAACACTATCATTTCATATAAGGTATCAGGGTTTTAGGTTCAGGTGGCTCTAGGCCTTGATACAAAAAAACTATGAAAGGAAAGAGATGCCAGAGAACTTACCCATTGAGAAGAAGTGTAAATCAACAAGAAAGTTAAATCACTGGAAAATTTTTGGGACAACTTGTCCCTTTCTCAATTAATTTAGGAAGTCAGGAAATGTTTCTGAAACCAACACTGTCATCAACAAAGAATCAGCTGCTATCTATCTATGTATCAGTTCCAATTGTCTTCAGTTCAGTTTCAATTAGGTTTATAGTGGAAATCTGTACCTGGTTTTATGGTTTAATCAAATATAGAACCAAAAACTGCAACCGGCACATCCCTGTTGTATTCCTTTGTGGTTTTAACTAATCGATGGTCTCTCCACTAAGTTTGTAGTACATTTTTTACCCAGCAACTAAAATTCAGGGTAGATGGAAAGTTTGTGCAGTTGTGGTGAAGTATTTTCCCTACACTCCCTGCATCTAATGTTCCTGCAAAGTATTTATTTATTTTGTTCACTTTATTCTGTTGTTTTTGTTAGACTTAGCTCTCTAATAGAGTTTGTACTAATGTATTTATAAATATGTTGTTAATTGTTTTGTATACAGAATAGAAATACGAATGTAAAGAGATAATTTTCTGAATAAAAAGATATAACTTACATAAAAGAAATAAACATAACATTTAATTTAAAAAATTAAATATGTATGCCACAGATTATACATGCTGTAACAAAAATCATAGTTGACAAACTATTTAAAGAATATCAATAATAGCTCCAAAATCATAAACACATTTTTACTCGATCAATGTTAGTTAAGTATGTAAAAACAATTATACCAAAATTGTAAAAGTATCGAGATGATCCGCTATATCATACTCTAGAAATCTAGAAAACTAGCACGATATAGCTACAGGCTACTTTTTTTAGGTAGGAGCGCTACTTCTAGCGTGCTGCTCCCCAACATTGATTGTAACAGAACATATTATGCCAAACAAGAAATTGTTTAATTGAAGCTCACCACAAATCCCATGAGGGTTATGCCTTGATTTACTGTGCTCAATATTCCTTCTATAATCTGACATGAATGTATTATAATTCAACCGGTGAACGTAATCTGAGTTGGGTATATTTATATGTCTGACCTGATTTATTTTAACCTAATAAACTTTACATCTTAAAATTTACTAATTACACTTCTCTCAGTGACTATCTTTCTATAACAATTCCTCATATGTGTTTTAACCTTGGTAATAACGGCCGTTTGACTGTGGTGTTTGCTGTGCAGGTTGTTAGCAGGCCTGGAGGGGGAGGGGAGAGTGACGCAGCCTTCACCCCGTCTCCTCCCGTCGGCATGGCGGGAGACCAAAGTCTCACCCTGACCCTGGCTCACCAGACGAGAATAAGAAGTCTCTACAGCAGTGTGCAGGTTTGTACATCATAACTTGTGGACACCCCGGGATTTGAACCCGTGACCCCCTTAAACTGAAGTCCAAGACGCTAACCGTTAGGCTAGCAAGATGCCCAAACTTCTACCCACACTTGAAGCAGAGTCGCTAGAGTTTTTCAGCTACTCGTGTCATGCTGTAAGAAAAGATTAGCAGTTTTCCAACGGCCTGGACTGCAAATGTAGAACTCAACTGGTGAACCAGTTTTAAACTATATACTTCTGCATGTTTATAATGTTTTGCAAGTTAAATACAGTTTAATAATAATAGTATATTTTGCTTACCAACTTCTCCCATTTAAATAGTCTTCAGATTCCTTTCTGTTTAAAATTGCTTTCCCGAACCATGTTTTTCTTACATTTCCTAGAATTGGGCAAATTGCGACAAAATGGAAAACCGATTCATTCTCATTTAAATTGCAAAGAGAACAATTATAATTTATCCCATCGATCCAAGGTTTGAAATTTAGGTTCAGTAGCTCCGCTCTGGCCTTGATGGCCCACGCGATAACGCTAATATCTGTTATCGGTGAACAGATTCCTGTCTCCAGCAAGGTCAAGGTCGATCGTAAGGTACTGCGAATGGTACAGCGACGTTATCGCTCGGCCGTGGCACATGCTTCTCCACGCGTCCCTCTCCGCATCCACGACCGCATCCACGACCCTCCTTAATTGCGATTCTAAAAGCAACCTTTGTTCGGAAGAGAAATCGACTGTTAATCCATGTTTTAAACCCAAAGATTTCTAGCTTTTACACCAATATATATTTTTACTTATTATATTTTTAGCAAGTCGTATAGGCAGTCGATCGTCTGACATTGATAAAACCTTTACAAGTATTTAATGTTGGAAATCATTGTTACTAGATGTAATTTATCAATATTGGTTTCTATGTATAAAACATAGTTTGGAGTGTTATTGGGCAGCCGCAATAGTTTTTTTATGGAGAGTTTTTGGATCGACTTTAGTTTGTAACTTTCACAGTAACCCCAAACTTGCGCGCCGTAGCACAGCATGCTTCTTACTACCGCGTCAAAACATTTCAGTTTAGCACTAAGTGGGACAGATTTTCGATTGATTAGATTCCCCGATTCCCCCAAACCAAATTTATTGACAATTTAGCTGCATTCGCCTTTTCCGGAAAATGTTTTTCCCAAGACAGGGTATATGAAATATAAGTTCCCAAATATTTATAATTATTCACTATTTCTGTGCGCTCCCTCTTATAAAACCGTTTTTCGTTTGCACCTCGTTTCCCACCTTTTTTGACAATAACCACTTTCGACTTGACCAAATTGAATTTTACATTCCAGATGTTACAATATTTTTCGAGGCTGTTTATCATATGTTGGAGCCCAGTAGGGGTGGGCGATAACATTACCAGATCGCCTGCATATAGTAAAATGTTAATTTTATCTGTACTAAAACTACAGCCACCTCCGAGAGCGTCAGGCAAGTCATTTATAAATAAGCTAAACATGAGGGGCGAGACTATGCAGCCTTGCCTAAGGCCGACGGTAGTTTCAAAACTGCTAGTTACACCTTCTTTACACCACACACTGCAGCTGGTACCGTCATAATAGTTTCTTAATAACTTAACAATTTTGGACGATATGCATATACATGACAACTTGTACATCAACGAATTCCTATCTATTGTATCGAATGCAGACGAAAAAAAAGAAGTCTACAAAAAAAGAATATAGTTTTTGACCTTTTGTAGCCAATTGAAGATTCACCATGCAAGATAAATTAAAAACATCATCCAAAGTTGAGTACCCCTTTCTAAACCCCGCCTGAAATTCTGTTACCACATTTTTTTCGTTTAACCACGTCTTCAATCTATTATTTACTAAGATAATAAATATTTTGCATATTGTATCAATAAAAGACAATCCCCTATAATTTTCCACTAAATTTATATTGCCTTTTATATGCAAAGGAAAAAATATTGATTTCTTGAAACTTTCCGGTATAACGCCGTCTCTAAAAATGTTGTTATAAACTAAAAGCAGCCTCTCCAAGAAGTGGTTTGATGCATTTTTGAAAAACTCATTTGGAATTCTGTCAAAACCGGGTGCTTTATTGTTTCTAACTTGTTTTAAAACTATTTTAATCTCCCTTAAGATGAAATTTCTATCTAGATAATCATCCAAAATAAATGGATCTGCATAGCAGATTCTACAACTTGTTAACGACGGATTAAGTAAACTTTTAAAATGATTAACCCAATCTTCAGTCTTTATATTATCAATACACTTGACTTCCTTTCTTTTATACAAATTAATGGCTTCCCAAAATTGTTTTGAGTTTGAAACTTGAGTTAAGCTTGAAGTAATATTACTGTGATATATCAATTTCTTATTAATGCACAGATTCTTAAAAATTCGTTGTGACTCTATATATTTACTTTTAACCTCCGCTGAGTTAGTTTTCCTAAACAAATTTAAAAGTTTGAATATTTTGTTCCTGGCTGTAAAACATTCAGAATCAAACCAGGGTTGTTTGTATTTTACTTTAAAATTATTTTGCTTGTTCTGTTGCTTAAAACATGCTGACTCCGAAATAAATTTTGTTAATACGTCAGCATTTACTTGGTTGTCTCTAGACAGCTGAAAACGTCTCGTTAGTCTATCAAGATTATCGCTGTAATACTTGTGGTCATTCTCAGTCCACCTCAATTTAGGCAATAAAGGCAAGACACTCTCCTCATCTGCCTGCGACCCGTTACCCCAGCCTGGCAAGGCATAATTGTTGAAAGATAAATTTATAGAAACTGGAAGGTGGTCCGATCCCAGCTGTGGCAACACTTTAAAATACCTCACAAACTTTAAACCACAAACTGATACCACCGCTATATCAATGACCGAGTGCCCCACACTACTTACAAATGTAAAATCTCCATGGCTATCACTCTCTGACCTTCCATTTAAAAAAATTAGACCACAATCGTTTATCAGTTCTAAAATTCGAGAACCCCTCTAATATTCCTTCTGATAAGCTCTGCTCATTTCCAAGGCGTCCGTTTAGATCTCCAACTAAAATAAGGTTTTTAACACTGATATTACTACAAGGTAATTGTAATTTTCTGAATTCGAGTTTCCAGTTATTAAAATTTAGATACAAAGGCAAAACATGAATGTTGTCTTTTATAACTCCAGTATTTATGTTCACTAAAGTGTAACCTTCTATCTCTATAAAATCACAGTGTTTAATCGCAGCCGAATTCTCGTTAATAAGAAAGATAAGACCGCCAGAATACCGCCCTACATTTGCTACTCTAGTTGCAGAACAAAAATGATACTTAAAAAATGGCAGTTTACACAGTGTAACGTCCTTATCACTATTTGGGGTGAACGTTTCTAGTAAAAATATAACAACATAATTATTTATTTATTTAAAAAAAACTATCATCCTCTAACTTAAACCTTGTACATTATATGATAGAATGTTTATCTTACAATTGATGTCCTGGACTTCAATGGTTGCCCGTTGTGTGGCCGATGAGAGATTGGTGGAGCCCCCTCAATGTGTGTCAGATGAACTGTTGGCCGCCGCTTGTTCCTCTCTCCTTCAGCTGCTTTTAAAACCCAGCAAAGTCTTGACCCAATAGCTGCTGAAGCCTAGCGCCACCGTCCTGACCTCCTCGCAACTTTCCTTCGTCCCACGTGAATCGCATACCCTCCACTATGAGATGGTCGTAGAACAGCTGCATTCTCCGTCTGCTCACCACTCGCTCGATTTCTGCTCTCAGTGCAATGAGACTGGCCCTTTTGTCTCTTACTTCCCGCGAATAGTCGCGTTGTACTGTATATCCCGTCCCTTTGAGTTGCTTAACTCGAGCCATAATGAACTCGATATCAGAGTCCACGGGGAGATGCGCTATCACAGCTGATTTGTCCTTGCCCAACTGACTGGGATTGTCGTTAGACATGCCGATAACCTCCTTACAAAACTTAATGACAAAAAGTTTGTGATCACATTGTCTGGCATCTTGATACCCCTGAAGATTAAATTGTATTGTCTCGATCGTCCTTCTAAGTCAATCAGTTTATCTTTAACCGATTTTTCCCTTAGTTTCAACTCATCAACTTCTTGCTTCAACGCCACATTTTCAGTCTCGAGCACTTGCACTCTATTGACTACACAAAGAACGTCTTCCTTTGTAGCCAGACTAGACAATTTTTGATCGAGATTGTTAATTAATAACGTGGAGAGCTGTGCGTGGGTCATTTCCCCTACCTTCTTGACCTCCATTGCAGCTGGTGAAAATTTAGCTATCACGCCGTCCGGAGGAGTATTTTCTCTGAGACGTTTATTCGGTCTCGTCGCCACAGGGGAGAAATAATTATCGATCGTAGAATTCTCGGTCATAGGCACTGGGAAGCGTTTGTCAGCACATGAAACACATAAAACAACTGATACAATATGTCACCGCGATAGCTGATACACACCCGTGTCCCGACGGGCCGACAAAACCACGTTGCGGGCGATGCACTTTTCGATGCACATATAACACTTAGACGGAGTTTTTATAAACGGTTGTTACACTTCCACACACGCACAGACTAATTAGCAGACTGATACAACCGACCCGGCGGGTGACCGCTCTGATAATAAATGTCAAACTTGAAATATAATCAGAGAGGCAGCACAGCCTGTTTACCTGTCATGCACCAGTAGTGCCAACCTGGACTGCCCGTTTATTTCACTGCAGAAAAAGTCAGTTACAAATTTGATATCAGTAAACGTTACGAGTTGTGTGGTTCTGTGCAGGACGTCTCTCCAGTGGCGAGTGACGGCAACACCCAGACTCACCAGCACCAGCGGCGACCAGACTCCTCCAGCTCAGCGAGTTCCGCTACTGACTGGGAAGGTGAGCCAACTCTCGGGACTAGCCAACTGAGCCGTCCTTCTTTCCTCATCAATGTTATTCGACAGTCACTTAAACAAGTTCAGAATTCCAATTAGCTCTTAATTCAGCCCACAAATAATGCAGTAGACTCTCAGAAATCCGGATCGGCCCAGTCCAGACCGATGATCTTGTTTTTTTTTCAGTTGTTTGTTGCAAATAAAAACAAAAAAAGAAACTTCACGTCTTAGCGCCTTCAGTTTTTTTGTGACTAGCCCGCATTACACGAATGTCATGTAGTTTGTATCGTCAGGTACTCTGTGTTTAATAATTTTGGGTGCACATATTGTCATAATTGTTCGCCATTCGCCATAAAGGCGGGATTGATGAACCATGTCCACGTCCACCTTCGGGAAATCCGGATCTTTCAGTTCGGTTCTTGAGAGTCCATTGTATTCCCAAATACTGTTTATTTAAAAGAATTAAGAAAATGTGAATTGTAATTGGTTTTCATGTATCATTGATTATACTTTAGACGTTTGTAAGCAATACAACTGATTACTTATATAAAAAAATCCTTTTTTCTTATTCTGTCGTATAGGTATTTTGGCATTCATGCCATGTTCAGCGCCGAATACATGAATGCCAAAATACGTATACACCAGAATAAGAAAAAATTACAGGTATTTTATGTAAGTAAACTAGTTGTATTGATAATTGAGTATCTGTGCTACAGTAAAATCACGTTAAAAAAGCAATTGTGCCCCTAAACAACGTTTTATGAAAAAATTAATATTTTTCTACCAGTATTCTCATTAAGACGTTTATGTGGATTATTGGTGTGTAATCAATAGGATTTTTTATCATGATTAAATTTGGCTTTATACATTGTAGTTTTAAAGTTCATTTCTTTTGTTTCGTTTGCAAAAGTTATTAGGTCAAAATTATTTAAAAAGTAGCAAAATCAGAGTTGACTAACAGAATGCTATTGAAAAGGCACTTGTTCAGCCAATGCTTTTCTAGCGAGACAATGATCTGCCTGCTACCTATGCTTGTCATAAACGTAAAATAAATGTAAATCGTAACATAACATAAATCCAGAAAAGATTTGTTATATTTTGATAAGAATGGTGGTTTATATATATCAAAAGGATGTAATAAAATATGTCTTACAACTCTCCACACTTACACTGAATAAACATTTAATTATTATAGTGTTATTATATTTAATTTCGTAAGGCAAATCGATTGCGTCAAAATTTTAAGCGCTACACTTCACCCAAAGCTTTCGACAATGACTCATTTTAAAGCTTGAGGGCCAAGGACAGTGGGAAAAATATCAGAAAAGTCAAAAATTATCTGGACTATGCCCCACAGGACTTCTAAGATCCAATGATTTTCTTATGGAAATATCAGTTCAGTGTTTTTATTAATAAGCAAAAAATTAACTAATTATCATCTGTGATTATTTATAATATGATTTAAGCTTCTGCTTTGTTTAGTGTTAACATGTGTTCATACTTCCATAAATATTTATGTTCCGTAGCATGCAAACAGTAGATTAAAAAAAATTAGGGGCTATAGCCCCTTCAAGCCACTAGTGCAACGGTAAATATAAATATGTAAGATGGTTAGGCAATTGACTTCAAGACACTCTAACCATCATCAGGCCCGGTGATAAAATGAATTCCTCTCATCAGGCTTCATATGACCCAATTAACACAAATTATTAACACCCAGGTAACGGACACGCCACCGTGCTGAGGAGGGCTGCCGCTGTGCCCCACCCGCTACCCCCACTGCCCCCGCCCCTGGGTCGAAAGCCCCCACCTCCCCCTGGGCTCTACGAGGAGCCGAGTCACAGCTCCGACTCAGACTTTGGCCACCAGCAGACTCGCAGCGCTCTGGACCGACTCAGCGTGCGCAGCGGCCTTCTCAACCTGGCGGGGGCCGGCTCACGCAAACCCCTGCTCTCCCTCACCCCCGCTGAAGAGGCAGGGTTATTCTCGGAGGACCAAGTCACGTCACCCAGAATGTTATACTTTGCCCCTCAACTGGGAGAAGTCCAGGGGACCGAGAGAGAAGATCCCGGACAGCCAGGACCTTCACAGGCTGGTATACAGGTAAGCACTGTCTATAGAAGGTCAAACAGGATATCAACAACCGAGGAGATCAGAGAAATGTCAAAGTATTTTTAATCTAGGGGAAGTATTGTTTTCATGTCACGATCGTTGTTAAAAAAAATATATTATACATTAGTAGGCCTAAGTTTTCACTATATATGTTGAACAGAATATTTTAGTACAAACTTTACAAAAAAGAGGTTGACAGCCTCTTGTTGTCTTAATTTACCCGTCCACATAGACGATAGATTTGAGCGTGGAACAAATCCAGCAAAGCAAGGGGTGAGCCGTTACAGTACGAGTTGTACAGTAGTGATAAAATTTACATGCCTGGACTGGGATTCGAACCCATGACAGGGCCGTTGCCATGGTTCCGGAGTCCTTCGTCCTGACCACTATGCCAACGACTCACAAACTACTCTATAAATATTGAAAGCCTGGCTCCTGAATTAAAGTCTAAAAGGCAGCTGTACTTTGTCGAGGAAACCCCAATGAAATAATCTCACCACATATTAAAATTGAATAAATGTTCTATCGAATTTCGCTAGTAAATTTTTCATGACCTAGTAATTTCTCCTGCAAAGTCTCAGCAATAATTATTGCATTGCAATATCATTGTACAGTAAGAATGGCAGCCATGCTGTAAGTTGTATGATTGTTGTAATTTGACCTTTGATGGCCCGCAAGAAACGCTAGGTCATTGTTCTACCTTTTGCACGCTAAACATGCGATTTTACATGTGATTTCCTTAGTAGTTTCTGCCTTAGTGATGTTTTTAAATGACTTGTATGTATTTGCTTAATTATTCAGTATTTTAGTGTCATATTACTGTTTATTGTGCAAGTTAAATATTATAAACTTACCATTACTGTATTGTAAGCTTTTAGTGTAGTAAAATGCCAGCTTTCAATAAGTATTATAATTTCAAAAGGAAGTAAGAAATCTGAGACATCTGAGGAATCAAGGACCAGGAGTATCCCTCCCAGAATACCAAGTGAAAACAGAAAATAAGTAGTGAAAAACTCCTCAAAGATGTCAAAACATTTCTGTATCGAGTAACTTTTAAAAGTTAATAGAAGATAATTTATCAATTGCTTTGTAGTAATTTAAACATTGGGATGACTACCGTCTTAGCTCCCTTCAATGAACTATCGCTCATGTTCCAGGACCAGATCCTAGCCACTCAGCTGAGGAGGCTCAACCGAGAGGCGACTCCGACGATATCCGAGGTTTACCACGAACGCAACATCGGCCTAGGGCTCGCCCCGCCCCTGTCCAAGCTGTTGGATGGGGAACATGACAATCTGCTCAGCGAAGTCTCTGAGAACAAGGTATTCTGTCAAAAAACTGCAACATGGAGGCTTCTTTTTCTCATAAACAAATCCTCAGTATTCAAATATCAAAGTTAAAGCAGTCTCAATTATCCGATCCTGTACTCTAATATGAGTAAGGTGAAAAATAATTTGATCTTTGGGAGAAAGCTAAGAGGGATTGGCCATCAAATTATGATTGTAGGATGATTATAAGGCACACGACGATGCAGCCCACAACAGCACAGTAAACCATTCATTTTTTCTGGAAACAGTTTACTCTCTGAGGAAGCCTCTATGTTGAACTAGGGTATCTCAATTTTTTTGCTTTTGTGCACATTTTATCTAACGATAAATTTCCCTTGTGTTAAATTTAGGGATGTGCGAGTACTCGAAACTTCGAGTTTTCGGCCGAGTATTTTGATACTCGAACTCGACTCGAAGTTTTGAAAATTACTCGAAAGTTCGAGCGAGTATTTCCTGCCGATTTCCGGACGATCGCTAACGATTGCGACCGGCCAAAATGCGTAGTAACGGCCGCAAAAGGCGATCGCATCACGAAAAATCTATCGAAATTGATGACCGCGACCGAATGCAACCGGCCAAAACGCATAGTAACGGCCGCAAAAGGCGATCGCATCACGTAAAATTGGCCGAAAATGACGACCGCGAACGATTGCGACCGGCCAAAACGCGTAGTAACGCCCACAAAAGGCAATCTTATCACGTAAAATCGGCCGAAAATAACGACTGCGAACGATTGCGACCGGCCAAAAACGCGTAGTAACGGCCGCAAAAGGCGAACACATCACGTAAAAAGGGCCGAAAATGACGATCGGACCGCGTAATTTCGGCCGCAACTAACGATTTCGTCATTTAATATTGATTATAAGTGATGTCTGGACCAGGTGAAATTGGCCAAATGACAACCGAGCCCTGTTTCATTGGCCGGTAACGAATGTCAAACCGTGTTTTGTTTGTAATACGTAATCCAGTTTGATTGTACTGGCGAAAACTTTGTATTGCTACTCATGTATTAGTTAGAAACCATGTTTAGGTTATCAAATCTAGGGTGGTATCCAAATCCCATTACACTATTTTAAACTACCACCTGATCCCAAATACTCGCTCGAAAATACTCAAAACTCGAAAATAATTGGCACTACTCAACTCGATTAAAAAAATCACTACTCGCACACCCCTAGTTAAATTATCAGGTATAGCCTCCCAGTAGGCTTTTTCTGCAGCCTATAATATTTTCTGTATACTGATAAACATATTCACATAGTTAAGTGTATGTTTTACACTCACTTTGTCCAGATATCCCAGTCTGCAAGTATTGAGTGTAAAACAAACATAATTTCAGGTTTTCCCAAACTTTCATCTGAGAAAAAGACTTTCATTATTTTTTTTTTTAGCCAGTAGTAATTTATTGATAAACCGGGTGAGGTATTCATGATTTTGCTATTTGATGGTTTGTTAAAAAAATTGTCTTTAATTTGCCACAAAGATTTATAATTTTTTATTTTTTATGGTAGTTTATTCATGGGTTTTAAACATGTACCATAACACCTTCATTTTTATTAACTCAATCATATTTTTATCAATTGACTGACCTAAATTTATATTCTTTGAACCTGTGAACTATTTTGCAACGAAATGTTATGCTAATCACAAAATATAACCATGGCTTTTTTCCTTAGGACAAGAGCAAACCCTGGCTTTCGACAGCAGCGCTGCAGAGATTCTACTCAGACAGTGGGGAGGTGGACACTAAGCAACGCAGTTGTTCGCCTTGCAGTGAGCTGAGCAGGCGGGACGAGGGGGACGGTCGATCTATCGCCGACTCACAGTGCAGCGCAGGGAGCTACAAGCGGGGCTCGACCCTCAGACCCCCCCGCACCTACGATCAGGAGTCCCGCGTCCTCGGGTTCATAGAAGACTCTGGGGAGGAACCATCACAACCTGTGCCTAGAGTGAGGGCCATACACCCTCCACCCCCTCCCATCCCCACCTCCCGCACTACCTCCAAGCTCCACCCTCCCACGGAGTGTTAGTGGGGAGGTCGACACAACCTGTACCCACTCCCCACAAAATCAAATTAAAGACAACTCGAGGAAGGTCAAAAACTTGTCCCTCGTGTCAGGTCACGCATCCTTCACTTTCTGTCACCCTTAGCTCACTCACTGCTTCGAAGCTCCACCCCCCCACTGCATGATGCACAAAGGGTGGATATCCTCATTCCTCTATATAAAATATTCTTGGCTTTGTAATTATGTAATAATATGATTTGTTAAGGTTTTTATAGTAGCCGTGATAATGCAGTTTTAGTTTCCAAGACAGTTTGAACAAAATGTGTAAAATCAAAATTACTTTTATTTTTTACTTGTACTCTAGGTTTTTATTGTTTTAATCAAAACTGACAGAGAGACATTACTTTAAAAGTGCTTCAAGGTTTCTTAATTCCAAAGGTTTCTTAATTGACTCCAAAACTGCAGAAAATATAGTCAAATCTACAGAGAACTGCTGTTGCATAAACTGTACACAGAGAACTGATGTTGCATAAACTGTACACAGAGAACTGCTGTTGCATAAACTGTACACAGAGAACTGCTGTTGCATAAACTGTAAATATTTTCTAAACGTTTCTGGATCGATCCAGTACATCTTCTAAGAACAATTTGAGATAGATGACATTTGTTAAGGCTTCAAACACATAAATCCTTCCTGTACTCTCAGTTTAAGATACAGAGTCCCTGAAAGAAGGATTCCTAAAACAGGATGAAACAGAAAGAGTAAGAATAAAAATACTGTATTAATGGGACAGTTTTTCTTCAGCATAAAAATATGAAAGTTATAGAAAAATGTATCTTTTTTAAGAAGGATAATTTTCAGTATCATGATCCCTTTTAAAATGTCATTATTTTAATGAAAGTGTAAAAAATTGTTCCCTGTTGTTAATTATCACAAGTAATATAGTTGAATTACACAGCACAGAAATACAAGTAGATTCAGTGTCAATGTAATGAGTGTCCAGTGAGGGTTCGGGTTCGCGCCACTGTCACCGATGCGACCTTGTACAGTGGTAACATACCCGGTGACACAGCTTGTGTCCAGCCCTTTGTTTGTGCTTATTGTTACAAATTTTGTAAATTTTCTCAAAATCAAAGATTAAAGTATAGTACTTTAGATAGAATATAATAGTTAAACATCTTTTCTTGTTATTCATATTACAAAAAAGATAGAAAGTGCGGGGGTGTGTAAACATACGTGTGCTATATTTATTGTTACATATTTTTAACAAATTATTTATAATGTGTTATAGACTTTGAAAAATAATTTTGATATATTAGTGGTAAACAAATTTTAGATTTAATTGTAATTTTTAGATTATATCATAATTCAAATCGGGCTCGATGCAGCTTGCTTTTTATATATTCACAAATAGAAGCTTGTTATATAGTATAAATATATATATCTTTTAAATCTGGATTTTTGTGCAGTAGTTGTAAATAATTTTATTTATCATGTATACCATTTTTGGTTGGACTTGTAAATAGGGCCCCTTACCATTCCACTGGAAGTCTGAGTGAACCAATGCAGTATTACATAACCATTTTATGTGATTGTACAATATGGTAATAAAATACAAAAGCTATGAATATTTAAGTGTATACTTAGGACGATTTAAATATAATTGTATATTTACATCTGTAAAAATAAACTTCAGTACAAAACCTCTAGTTCCTAGCATTATTTCCTGAATGCTCCTTTTAACTTATCGGAACTTCTCAGTATTAAATGTTTTGTTAACAAATGAGATGTTTAATGATGTAATACTTTGCTGACTTTGCTCATTAACTTTTAGTATGTTATACACATTTTCCACTTAAATTAACAATTTAATCTATACAGTAGCAGAGACAACCATTTGGTACAGCAGTGTATTTGTTTGGCAGGATGGGATATATTCAGTGTTTCCACTCAGCTGTAAAAAATATCCCACGAGCTGATACAAAAAAATCCCACTTTATCCCACACTTCACCTTATAATATCCCTCTAAATATCCCACACTTTTCCACTGATTTTTCAAACGCTGCAACACAGTAACACAGTTAATATTATATGATAGATAGAGCTTATTTAGATCTAATAATTACCTATATTTTACATTTTAATACCTTAAAGGATTTTGAGTAATACGATACAAATTATACAGTTTGCCAAAAGGCTGGCAAGTGAACTAAGTTAAATAATTTAGTTCCGTGAGAGGTATTAATATTTTTGTAATGGTACTGTAGTACCAAAGAGTAAATAACAGCAAATATTTTCCTTGTTAATTCCAACATGGCCAGGCCAGCGACATTCATTGGTGTGAATTATGTTTGTTCTTAATTCTGTGACGTTTATAAAATAATAATAGGTGCAACAAAATAGGTAAAATAATAACAACGTGGGAAATTGGAAACCCCGCAACTGCCAGTATGACGAGAAAATCCACTAGACTAGAAGAGCTACTGCTAAGGTGGTCTGGTCGTAAGTTAACTAGCAGACGTAATGCCGATTTCCAAAATATCCCACTTTATCCCACAATTCCATTTTATCCCACAAGCAGTCAAAATATCCCATATATGGGATAAAAATCCCTCAAGTGGAAACACTGGATATATTGTTGCAATAATGCCTGCACGAATCTGTTCCAAATTTTACCTTGTCCATTTTACATTACCACTTAAAATATGGGTTTGTGATCTCATCCCCCATCTTAATTAGGTTCCACGAAAATACTCGTAAGATGAATTTAAATAACGAACATTATAAATAGTGGGTGTTAAAGCGTAGAATAAGGAACAGTATTGATTATAACTACGTTATGCTAGCACAAAGGAATTGAGTGATATAGGACAAAGTTAAAAATGTATTTCCATTAAATATTTATTCATAGATTATATAACTCAGAAATATATTTGTTACAAAACTCTTCGACAGACATCGAAATCCTCATCTTCGCCGTGGGCACAATCGTCCTGGTCGTCACACATCCAGGTGCGAGGTATGCAGCGTTCCTTCCCATACGATTGAAAACACTAGAAAACCGTATCTTATTAGAAATAGACTTATTTGATAATCATTTATTTCAAATTTGGCTCTATTATTATCATAAGTGGTGGTCAACATGCAATAATACAACATGCTCGTTATAATGCTGGCCTGGTTATAACTGAGGATCATTCAGTTATTAAAAAGAATATTTTCAATTTTGATACTCTAGTTTCCTTGCATCTCTCTCTCATAGAGTAATCATGTTATCAAGTAAAAAGTACATTACTTAATACTCAACTCATACAAATGTAAGTTTTTAATTCCTCTTGGAACAGGAGTACTCATTCTCCCCACCCAACTCCCACTGGCAGTAGTGTAATTCCTCCCAAAATTCTTCACTGAAATTCAATGAACATAACTCCCCCATATCATATTGTCATATGACATAGAAAAACAATAGTCATATTGTTGTTCTCATGAAAAAGACAAACTTTGAGGATTGACCAAACTCTCCCAAATTTAAATATACATAACTGAAAACCTTCATGGGCATTTTTGCATATGTCAACGCCAATGGAATATTTTGACGTTTTGAGGGTGCGGTCAAACCCCGGTCTTCTCACTATCTAAGGTTGACCTTTTGTTAGTAACTTATTCATAGTTGAAAAGCCTCCAAAGCTGATAAACAATAAAAGAAGGTTACTTTACCTCTGTCTTCAGATTTAAAACACTCCAAATGAACTACCGTGGATTTAGAAGTCTAAATACCTACATCATCAGGTTTAATTCAATTACAAAAGTTCACATTTGTCTGCCGTCAAAAGTTAAAATATACACAAAACACACACTTCAATACGAGTGAAAAAACATTTAAACAATTCGGTGTTCGGCGATCACCTACCGGCCGGTATGTGTCAGTAAACTTTGTTTAAATGTTTTTTTATTTGAATTGTAGTGTGTTTTGTATACATTTTACAGTATTTTTACTTCTGAAACTGCGGTGGTCCATTTGGATTGTTTTAAAGGTGAAGACGGATGTAAAGTAACCTTTTATTTTAGTTAGTAAACAGCATAATTAGTAGTCCAGTCAATTACAAAAGTCAACCAGTTTCAATTTCAAACCACAACATTTTCTAAAATTTTGCTCAGGATTGATCTGGCCAATGAATAAAAACCTTATAAAACGCATAATGCTCATGGAGAATAGTCAACCCAGTTGGTTGCCGCAGAAACGAGTTTAGCATAAAACGCATAATGCTCATGGAGAATAGTCAACCTAGTTGGTTGCCGCAGAAACGAGTTTAGCATAAAACGCATAATGCTCATGGAGAATAGTCAACCCATTTGGTTGCCGCAGAAACGAGTTTAGCATAAAACGCATAATGCTCATGGAGAATAGTCAACTCAGTTGATTGCCGCAGAAACGAGTTTAGCGCAGCAGCCGCTAAGCAGCCCTGGTTGAAAAATCCACCCTTCAGTGGCTCATCAACCCTTGGCTCCACTTTCACTATTTCCTACTCTCTCCGGCTGGCCATCATGTCATTCTCTGTCTCACCTAGCCGCTACCGCGCTAAGCTTGACAACTTCTAATAAAACTAGGCTGAATCTTTAATATGGGCGTTGTGCTTCTTATAAGGTTTGTATTCATTGATCTGGCAATCCTCACGAGGCGAGCTCTCTAACCACTACGCGACCCGCTGGTTTACGTGCCTGGAACTCCTTGTAGTCATCACAGTCATAATCCGACCCGCAGTTCCACTCGTCAGATCCGTCCGCACAGTCGTCCTCGCCGTCGCAGACAAACTTGGGAGCGACACAGCCGCGGTTGTTGCGGCAGCGGAAGTAGGAGTGGCGGCAGGAGCCCATTGAGCCCCCCTGGTAGTGCACTCCCCCGGGGCGCCCGTAGTAGTGCCTGCAGTTCCTGGGGTCTTCGTCCCACCTGCACATTGTTGTCAAAACGAGTAGAATAAATTATTAAAGAAATTGTGGACATTTTCCATTACTGATTAGTAAAAACAAGTTTCATTACGTTTCTGGATCTGTAATCTGATCCTATTTTCAGTGAGAAAAAATACTTAAAACATAAACAAGGTACACGAAATATTAGTGGCACAAACCAAGCAAAGCTGGAAAAACACAAAAAACTAAAACAGAGAACTGCCTCCCTCTCGTGGTTGAGCTGTGCACTTTGTGCCGTATCGTGTGTTCCGTTCTGTGCCTGGATTTTGTGTTTTGTTTGATTTTTCTTTTGACCGCTTTTTCAATTCTCTGTATTAGCTTTTTTGTGTATTTTCAGCTTTGCCTGGTTTGTGGCACTAACATTATGTGTAATACTTTTATGTTTTAGGTATTATTGCAGGTCCTGAATCATCGTAAGAATTGTTTTTACTAATCAGTGATGGAAAATGTCCATGATAATTTCTTAAATAATATAAATCCACCATCACCAACAATGAATTTGAAATAAAGAATAGAATAAATTGTATAGTAATAATAATAATATTTATTTCTCTTGAAAAGAAATTAACAAAACAAGTGCAATGCTCAGTGAAAACATTAAATAAGACATCTTTGAAATAATGGTAATTAATAGCCCAAATTCAGTCATACTCAAAATAAATATATAATAAGAAAGATAAATATGGTACGCAAGAGAATATATCATATTGAATCTTAAACAATTAACAAACAATTTTTTTTATATTGATAAAGAAGTGATAGAGAAAGCATAAGTTCAACTCATAACCCTGAAATAAATATGTCAATATCAAATCATAACACAGTAAAATAATCCTGCAAATTTTATTTGCTTTAATCAACCTATATATATATATATATATATATATATATATATATATATATATATATATATATATTGTTAGAAAATACCAAATTCATTATAAATGCATAGTTAACAACATTTATAAAAAATGACAATATCTATTGTATTAAATATTTTGGTCAACAAGTACAACATGGAAGCTTCTTTGGAGTATGTTCCCTCAGTGTTGCCTTGATTACGTGTTTTACACCACCTTAAGCTTATTTAGTTGGGAAAATAGTACCTTAAAAACTGTACATTACATCCATGTCTGCTTCTATATTTTTTAGAGGAAGGGGTGGCCAGTTATTAATTTACATAAAGCTCAATAAGGCCTTAAAACGTATGAAATTTTTTCAAGAAGTTCTAGGTATGTAGACTGAAAAGCAATATGTCATAGTTACCCATCGGTACAGTCTTTGCGGCCATCACACAAGAAGCTGATTGGAAGGCAAACATGTTGTTTTCTGCGGAAACATCGGAACTCTGTCTTTCTGCAGTAACTGTTGCTGTGATAAGCACTGAGTCCACAGTCATGCTCATCATCACCATCTACAAACATTAGTTATCAAATAACAACTGTATCAATTTTTTACTTGAACAAATATACCAATCGCAAAAGAGGCCCTGCACAATAACAGATTTCATTGTAAAACTTATTGGCAAATTTCCTATGGAAAAGTGAGCTATTAGCATGACCCGTACAGTGAAACTCAAGCTCGGGACCATCATAGAAGTTCCTATTATGACCCCCTGAACACGTTTTGGGTGGGTCGCTAAAATTAATAATAATTATTACTTGTTTTTATTAAAACCTCAGCCGCCCGTCCTCATAGGCCAATTAGTCTTTGCGGCGATCTAAAGACAGCGAGGTACCGTAAACAGAAGTAGTCACATGGGCAAGCCAATGGGGACCATTCTTGAAAAAGACCTTAGGAGTCGGCCAGGATTGAACTGAGCTTGACCACAGCTGACTTACGAGGCCGATACCTCTGAGCTACCGCATCTGGGGTATGTGTGTATATATATATATTCATGTGTGTGTGTGTATGTGTTTGCACTCTAGAGGTCACATCTGTTTCCGATTTACTTCAAATTTGGTGAAGACGATCCTTTCTATAATCAGTGAGACAAGTTTGATGGGCAAAATAATCGGAAAACCCTAACCTCCTTTTTTGGGGTTTTGAGTACTCAAGTTTAGGGTTTTTGAGCCCAAAAAGGGTAAATATCCTGATTTAAAATTAATATATATTAAATATTAGCAAGGAAACAGCCAAACATTTTAAGCCCCTCCTCATGATTCTAGCACAACTATTTACTGATCTATTAAAGAAATCTAGAAAACTACTGACAATTGGCATGGGTGCTTATTACATTAAGTAGCTTGGATTAGGTAAGGTTTATATAAGACAGTGAGGTCCCATCAAGGCCACCATAAGGGGGAGGGGCAACCGGGGCACTTTGCCCCAGGCCCCCAAATTCCAGGGGCCACAGGGAGCCCCGGCATATAAAAAAATTACCAGGATAAAAAATAGGGCTCTCTGGTGCCCCCACAGAATTTGTCCCCCAGGCTCCAAATCGCCTTGCGGCAGCCCTGGTTCTATAGGTCTGTTGTTGTTTGCTTGGTCATGCCAGGTACAGTTTGCTTTCAGCTCATACCAATATAATAAGTGACTCATCTTAATTTACCTGGGCAATCGTGATCCTTGTCACACATCCAGTTGAGAGGAACGCACATGTCTGAGTTGTGACAAGGAAAACCAGAGAATACGTCGTCGTCAGCATAACATCGAACATTGTAACGACTTCCACCTACTGATAAACAGAGAATTTACAACTAGTAATTTGCCTAAGTTTCACCATGTATTTGTTGCATATTTATCTTAAAAATATCTAAAAATTGCAGTTGCAAGCAAAGATTTGTATGTAATTTGAGTGTAAAATGTCCTTCTCACTTTTGGAAAATTACTTCAGTTTTCCTCAAGAGAGAAATGCCTACTTTACACTCTTAATCCTACTATTTCCTCCTCTGACCCTCATTTTTCGCTCCTTGTAATAGCCAACTTTTTTCATGTTGCGACTATGGCTTGATCCCGTAGGTGATGGAAATGAGGTGTTCTACTATAAGGTTTTTTCAACAACTCGGGCAGCCCAACAATCATGTCATACTGCATTCTGCATACATTTTACTGCTGTGGAGGATTTTGGAACACTAAAATATACATTACACTTCACGTCATTAAATTTCTTTGTTTAAGCTACACGAACCAATCATCAATCTCTGCAGCAATAACAAAACTGTAATATTTACAGAGGGGATTACACTAAACTCTTAAAATACTTACTTTTATTTGGAAATAGATCCAAGAACAGATCTAATGTTCTTGTCAAGTTGGAAGGTGGCACAGGCACACACCCTCCAGTGAAGACCGTTTTGGATACGATGTCTTGAAACATCGGGGGATGGGAAGAATATACTTGCTTCAAAGTGAGTTTGAGGAAGGTGTTGGGAGGAAGGCCAGTTAAGAGGGCAATGCTTGAGTTCGGAGGTACATCCATCCATTGTAGAGGTCTGGAGCTCGAGCTATCCATTACTTCCAACACAAGACCTTCTTTGTCTGTTCCATCGACTTCCATTTTGACCGTAAATGAAACTTCAGCCAGTTCTACTGACCCGGGACATGATTTCAACATGTTTTCCTTCATAGAATTCTTCTTAGTTTCATCTGGAATGATTGTACAATAGATTGGATTATGGTAGAATCTTCACACACTTGATACAATATGGAAAGGTTGTCGAGTTTGTGGAATGTCGAGTTTATGTAATGTCGAGTTTGTGGACAGGTTGTCGGTTTGTGGAATGTCGAGTTTATGTAATGTCGAGTTTGTGGACAGGTTGTCGGTTTGTGGAATGTCGAGTTTATGTAATGTCGAGTTTGTGGGCAGGTTGTCGGTTTGTAGAATGTAAAATTTACAAAAGCTTGTAATGAAAAATTATTAGCCAAAATATAGTTTTTATTTCATTCATCAATTTACATTTTAGATAAAGGTTACAATAAACAAATACCCATGTCTAAACCTACATACTTATCAAATTTTCAATACAAATAAACTCACTACTACATAAAGAATCTTACAAATTTTCACAAAATGTATCCATAAATAAAGTGAGATATAATGCTTTATAATAATAATAATTCTTTTATTTGCGTAGAACAAAATAAAATTGCATTGCAAAAAGTCAACATGTTGGTACAAGATAATTTCACTTGAGTCCATCTTCAAACATTTTATCCTCATCATCTACAAAGCGTGTCCATTCAATTCAGTCATTCTCTCTTACCACACACTATCACTCATTCACCCCGCGGACAGCAGTGCCATGACTGGATACCCACCGGTGCCCGAAGAACTCATCCACCAGTTAAAAGACGCAGCCCACAAGAAGGCGTCTTAGTCGAGTTTAAAAAAATCTGGGATTGTTTTCTTTTTTTAGACTTTCAGGTAGACTGTTTATTATTTTCGCACCACTTTGAGAAGGAAGGTTTTCTAAAGCCGTAGTCCTGTGTTGAGCGGTGCGAGAATTGTTTCGGAATCTTGGTGCATACCCATGCACATCCTGACCTTGCGTCAATTTACACTTAAAGCGGCAAAAGAGAGCAGTCTCAAGGAAGTACATACAGGGCAGAGTCAACAGTCCGAGTTCTCTGAAAGTCTCTCTACACCACTCTTTGCAATTTAATTTTGAAATGATTCTTATTGCCCGTTTTTGCATCTTGAAAACCCTCCCTCCTTATACATCCTCCTTAAGAATAACATAAGGCTAATTACTGCAAAGGGAACCACAACAAATAGGTTTTTATGCAAATATTAATAGACCTCAATGTTAAACCATACTATATAAATTATTAAAAGAAAATAGACCATCTGAACCTAGCAATCCAACTATTCCAGATAAGGTCCTTGACTCTGATTTTTGTCACTAATTATCTGGGAATGTTTTAAATAATTTTCATGTTAGTAATTTTTAAGAATAAATAAACTTGGTAATATATGTTTATACAAAGGCATTAATATTATTAACATTTCATTTGTCTTTGTGAGTCTACAGTTGTAATAAATAAGGTGGCAATCAATTAAACCTAAAACTTGGCACCAGGGACAGTTATTATAATGGTTTTCTTTGTGTTACATTCAAGCTATATTTTTAAATAGGTGTAGATCAAAGTTTTCAATTCTGTATAGCAGTTTGAGGATTATGATTCATTTTATAATTCTCTCTCACAATAATTAATTATACAACTTTAGATTGTGAAATCATTTATTTAGGCACCATTTTGACAATGCATGCCTTTGCGGCTCAAACACACACACACACACACACACACACACACACTCTAGTACAGTCCTGGTTATGAATATTTGTTTAGTCTCAATAACGTTTTTCCTTGTTTCCAGATATTTATTTAGCGTTTCAACAAATTCAATTCAGTTTTTTGATAAATATATTTGTGGACTTCTGTGTAGTGAAGTATTAGCAAACCCAACTTCAACTTAACAAACCTCATTGCAATATCCCTTAACATAAACACTTTTTTATTCAGTCCCTTCAGATTCATTATGTCAAGGCTACAGTCAGCTGAGTGAGTGTACCTATGAGCAGGGTGGGGGTGGAGAAGTGCAGAGTGTGGGTCTCGTGGGAGTCCAGGAGGATGAGGGTTGCGGAGTAGACACGGTTGGGTCTCAAGCCTGCCAGGGTGTACCACGGGTGATCCCCCATCAGGGTCCACCGGGCAGACCCCAGGGCCAGCAGGTAGCCCCTGGCACCCTCGCCCTCCCACTGGAGTTCCACATCCGTCATCGTCAGACTCAGCCAGCCTTTCATGTCCGTGGTGTCATTCCCATGCCAGAGACCGTGTGAGCCTGATCTGTCATCACTCGAATTTCTCTTTGAGGGAGTTCCATCTGTAGACTTTGAGGGGATAAATTTGGCTCCGACATTCCTCAAAACAAAGAGGTACAGGACGTAGACTGCAGGTATGATCATGTCTGAAAATGAGATAAATAAAATTGTAGTTATACTTAAAGTTGGAAAAATCTGAAAACCAGGAAAAATCTGGAAAATTAAAAAAAGAGAAAACCAAATTTTTTCTACAATTTATACTTTGTGCTTTTCAAGGTTGTTGATGAAAATGGCAGACATAATTCTTAGGTGTTTTATAAGTTTTAATAAGTTCATTTTGTTTCTGCAAAATCTGGCACAAATACATAAAAAATAAAACATCTTGGACCAATTAAAGCTTTAACAGCCAAGCATGTATTTTGATGTATTTGATTCTCAACAAATATTGTATCACCATGTGGTAGATATTAAACACATCACCAGTTTTGTATTCTGAATTATATTTTTATCTCCAAGCAGTTCTGGAGAAAAATTAAGAAAACCAGCAGATACTAATTGCATTGCATTGTCTATAATGTAATTATATATGTCCTTCACATAGGTAGCATAGTTACAAATTTTGCACCTGCACAAGATTTTTTTATTAAAGAATTCGAGCCTGTGGGAATCAGTGGAAATTTTATTTCTATGTCTTGTGAAATATGAGTGACTGTCGCCCAGCCTGGGAACCAAATTATTTCTGCTCAGTTGTGTCATGTGGAGTGTTGTATGAAACACATTAAGACTGCAGTCAGTCACAATGCCCAAACTAGAAAAATAATGACAAACAGAAACATCAAAATTCAGATTCAACATTGGGCTTACGGAGTTTCAAATCAAAACAAAAGAATCATAACAGTTGTTTATAATCAGTCAGTGAACTGTCAAAGTAATACTCATGTAGTTTAAGTATTAATATGCAGTTTCCTGAGAGCAGTGACTAAAACCAGTGAATCAAGATTAAATATAGAGTTGTCATATCAAAAATGAATCAAAGGGACATTGAGCTATAATAACAACTGGAGCTACCTTAAACATGCAGAAACGAGGCAAATGAGATAAGATAATCTGCAGTTTATCATCTAAACAAACTGACTGACCTTCCCTGAGCAAAGCTCGGCCCGCATGCACTGTTACTAATACAGGTAACCCACTAGAAAAAAGTTCAAGTATTACTTGTTTGTTAACTGTGTGTCACAGGAGTACCAATAATCATATTTTCTTGTGAATACATGTAGATTATTAGAGATTTTATGTACAGTTGTCTAATTGAAAACAACCATATTTGACTAAACAGGAGATTATTGCTAAGGAAGTGGTTAAAATCAGCTTTTATGACTGATTGCCATTGTCCGTGTGCATACAAGGGTACATAACGCTTACTCATTTGCCAAGGTGAGAGCATATACTTTCTTCTCCAGGTCTGCTCAGTCAATAAATTTAGGTTTTTCTAATTGACGGGAAAATACCTCAAAGTTCAAAAAAGCTGTATATAATGTCACGTGATCACCAATCCAATTTGCAGTGTTGCTGGAAGCACGATATTTATCGTACACCTATTATATTTTTATTTTCCTGATTAAACATAATTACATAATATAATTTTATATAGTATAGTAATTAATAATAATCTTGTTATTTAATTTAACAATATAATTGCAATTTTGAAATAAATATTCTTTAAGTGCTTACATACTTTGATCTGATTTAATTTTTATAAAACTAATAAATTGCTTTTATTTTTATTATTAGTTTAAACACACACATTAGTCTTTTTAATACAAATCAGGGAACCCAAGCAGAATACTTTATAATCAAAAGACGAGTTTTTTTTTTAACGTTATTTACTTTATTTGTTGTAATTATATGACATAATGTGTAGGTTTATTAAATCCCGAACGTTAATTACTAAACAATTGTTTTAAATTATCAATTTAAAACATTGAAAACAAGAAAAATAACCATGTTGTCCAGCGGCAAATTAAAAACTGTACCATTACAGTCCTCTATAAGGTTGTCAACACGACTAGTAGGTTTTTGATATTATGCACAAGCTGAACGACCTCACACGACATATTAAGTGGGAATATTACTCTAATGGCAATAAGCAGACCTGGGCTACAATACTTTACAGACCTTTTTCGTTTGCAACATCACAGGTTCAGATGTCTTCAAAATGTTAACTGAATATTAGTTTGTTTCCATTTGCAAACAACTTTATTTTATTTATTAATTCATGTTTAAAATACAAATATTCAAAGAAGACACTTTACTTTCCATTCAAGTTTTTGAGTGTCATGACATAATACCTACAGGGCAACAAGCTAACGTATAGCACTTCCAAATTGATCACCACCACATACAATTTTCTATTTCTAAATAACAGTTACTTTAGAAACTGCAAGATATCTTATTTAAAGGAAATATTTAAAGTTTTAGATATTGATTAGACCTAGCCTTAAGTTAGAGTTTCATAAATGATAAACACACAAATAGTTTGTTATGTCTGATAGTCTGTTATAGAAATTTATGAGTTTGAATCGTTCCTAAAATATATACCTTATTGATGGATCGTTCCTAAAATATATACCTTATCGATGGATCATTCCTAGAATATATACCTTATTGATGGATTGTTCCTAAAATATATACCTTATCGATGGATCGTTCATAAAATATATACCTTATCGATGGATCGTTCCTAGAATATAAACCTTATCGATGGATCGTTCCTAAAATATATACCTTATCGATGGATCGTTCCTAAAATATATAACTTACCGATGGATCGTTCCTAGAATATATACCTTTTCGATGGATCGTTCCTAGAATATATACCTTATCGATGGATCGTTCCTAAAATATACCTTATCGATGGATCGTTCCTAAAATAAATACCTTATCGATGGATCGTTCCTAAAATATATACCTTATCGATGGATCGCTCATAAAATATATACCTTATTGATGGATCGTTCCTGAAAAATATACCTTATCGATGGATCCTAATATCGTTCCTAATATCGTTCCTAATATATATACCTTATCGATTAATGTCTGACTAAATTTGAATAAACAAAAAGAGTTTTATAAAGATTTTTGAGGGTCCAAAATTATTTTGACATGATAGTGCAGTGCAGGGGCGTCGCACGAGAAAATTTTTGGGGGGGAGGCCTCAAATTTCCCAACTATTTAACGCTGATTTCCCAATGATTTAAATTTGATTTAACTATTTCAAGGTGATTTTTTGGCTAAAATACCTCTTTATTGTCACATGAAGTATCAAAATAGGCTAACAGATTACTCACACATTGTTATGATTATTATATTGGTCATTGGGAATGATCCTGGCTAAAGAATCAGTCGGTCTCAGTCAGTAACAAGGCTACACAAGGCATCTCACTCATTCTACACTTATCATTCATTCATATTCGCCTTAAAATACACCCTAGTTGCGTCGGCGTCTTAGACAATGATGATTTAATGATTAGTATACTTATAAACTATTGTGAACTCATAACAAAAACGTAATATTTCTGATCAATTAATAAATTGAGATAGACTTTTAGGTATGTCTATTACAAAAACTTAATGATACATCATAGTAGAAGAACTATGACACTTGAAATATTGTTTGATGAAAACTTACTAACTGATCATAAAATTGCATTTAATGGAGTTTAGGAGATAAGAATTTTAAGCTAAATCTTTTTTTATACTACACACATAGGCTATCAAATTTCAACAGAATTTAAAATGTCTGATCATTAAATCTGTGATTAATATAACAACATACAAAACAAACAATAAAACAAATAATAAAACTATCTCATAATATAAATGTATTTAAACATTGCTGTATAATTTTATGATTTGGCAATTTTTATCCATCAGCTATTTTTCTAACAGTGTTTAACTTTACATTTTTAAACAGAAAAATTGAACTTTGTTGGTGTTATTATGGTATAAAATTCAATTTTTCCCAAAAGGATTACTTGGGACAAACTATGATAGCAATCATTTACAAAATAATTGGGTTTGGCAACAAATCTTGAAATATGATAATGCCTCAAAATTATTTATTATTTTATTTTAATCAATACAAATATGCAACTTGATTACTTTTTTTTTACTTGCCGCCTTGGAAAAATCACAACTATAAACATTTGTTAATAGTATATTTTTATGTATGAAACTTTAAAAAGGGATAGTTTTAAAACATTATATATAAATGGTTTTTGTTTAACCAAATTCTTTTATAAATATTTCTTCTCATAGTTTGGCTGCATTTTTCCTATAAAGTTTGTTCTGATTATAACCTTATAATGAGCTTCAATGATAAGAAAATCAAATAATCATTTACGTAGAAATAGAAATAGAAGTATTATAACTTATGGATGTATTAAGTTTGACTTATGTGGATAATTATCTTATGAGTCACACCCAAAACAAATACCAAACACAAAAATCAATCATTATTGCACCATTTCATCAAACACTACTTCCCTACTTTGTGGTTCAACCGCGACCGGTTACCTTTAAGACGACAGACGTCGCATGCATCAGACCAGCTTAGACAACTATGCACTGCTAAGGAAGACATACTCCCAAAACGACCCGATTCACCGTATACTGTAGATACCTGTAGCTAAACTAAACCCGTAAAATTAGGTACTCATTTCGAAATTTTAACTGTGCTTAGAAAAAATTGTGGATTTGTCTGTTTATTTGAAAACAATTTTGTTATAAATTGCTGGTTTAATGTTAAACAAGGTTTGATTACAAATTTCCAAACTCAAGGTCTGAAATACTCAAAATTCCCAACTCTTACACTTTTCAAGATGATTGGGGGGGTGGCTCCCCTGCTAACCCCTCCCCAGGGCTGGTGCAGAGGCGAGTACCTACACTCTTTTAAACAGTTTTTTCCTTGGGAAGAGCAACCCTAAGCCAACATTAAACTTTAAATACTTAATCAATCACATTTGCTCGATGAAATAATTACAGTCTGCTATTTTATTACTTTATGCTTGAATTTATTATCTTTCTTGTGTTTTATTATGACATGAACTGATCTGTATTGTATGGAGTGAGTTGCAGACTTACCGTCGTCACCTGGTGATCCAAACTGGCTGAAGAAGCTCCGTATAAGTGTAGCCAATCTGCTGATGGGATTTGATACCCCCTCTACCTAAACTTGCACCGTGAACAATTACAGTTAATGAGTTTGCATTCATAAAATAATCACAAAGACGGGCAGTAAACTTTGTAAGCTCGCTATACCCTCAAGAGTAGCGGTTGACGAAATAAATTATGAAGCTACTCACAATGTTATACCCGATTCCATGAATCTATACTTTCGTAGCCATTTAATTTTCTTGCTTCGTAGTTTTGTTTATACAACAAAATGGCTTTATAATAGATAGTTGATCATTTTTGAGAGCACCCTTTACCATATAACATGGAAGGGTTAAGAAAGGCAGCACATTCATCTGCGTGGTCTCGGCTATTTTCTCACTCACTGCGGGGGAAGTTTGAAACTTGAACGCCCACATAGTGGTAAGATTTAAAACTGGAATAACTTTTATTATTGGCAACCTAACACTTGTCTTTCCCTAACCAATGTAAGTCCATCGGACTGAAGGAATCCAAAATAAAAAATTGTTATATTAAGGTTTATTTATACACAGTAGCATAAAACACATTTATCATAGTGGCTGGCTTCCATTTTCTAAACCTGTAATGTCCTGGACACTTTAAATCGCAACAAAACCAAAACCGATCCTTGTAATCTATGTTTTATTTGGTATTTCCAATAAGAACACAGTCCCTATAAAACACACCCAACAGTGGAGAGTGACTAGTACCCATGTAAGACAAACACAGAAGTTTACACATATTTCAGAAGTTTCTATTATAATAGACAAGCCATATATAGTATTCACGAATTTTTACCCTCATAACTCTAGTTAGGCTTATTGTACATATATTTATTACTATTTTAAAACATTTTAGAAGTATGTAATTATTTAATCAACTTGACTTTCATATATTCACCGCTGAATTTCAGCCATTGTATGAATTTCTGTGATGAAAATAAATTTAATTTAATTTAATTGAATACAATTGGGGGTTTCAATCCTGTTGCTGATTCATAATCCCGGGATTTTAGAATTGCTTTAGGCTAAACCTGGGATCCCGTGATTGGACTCAAGATTACAGTGGAGTTCACTTTTAGATTAGTAAGCAAAAATATTTATGTTCCTGGAACTGTTATATGTTTATAATATACTTGTATCTTGCCAAACAGCAATATAACTAATGTCTTATAGTTCATTTTATATCCCATGATGGATAGCCTCTGGATCATTGATTAACAAAATAAAAGTTCTGCCAAATGATCCGATGTAGTTGGGAGACTACAGCTGTTTCATGTTATTTATCAACACATCTTCAGGTCTGAAAGGCAAAATGTGGTTACATGTCCATTTTCATGGATGTCGTCTTGGAAAAAAAAAATTGTATACTTAAATCACACACGAGATAGAAAAATGTTTTAACTAATTTATAGTTAATAATTTTTTTAAATATTTTGGAATTTGATTGAACGATTAGTATCTGTGATATAAAAATTTTGCTCATTGAAATCACTAGTATTTTTTTTTCTTTGGTCTTGAAAATGAGCCATAAATCAATGATGATATTGAATATTCCTTTGAGGAGGTTTGGGCTTTGAACGTTAACATTGGCCTAATGGGGAGAAGCAGGTAGAACCACCAAATGTGTCAAGGCTGGAGTTCTCTCTTAAAATTATAATAGATTGTACAAATTATAAGATAAAAAATCAATAAAAAAGAAAAGGATATCTACAAAGGAAAGGCTATTAAAAAGGCCGAGGCTTGAATTTAGTATATTAATCTTTCTATATATAATTTATCTGAGTTTTTGTTTACAATAAGAATACTGGCTCTTTCTTTGTTGTGCTGTGATAAGTTAACCTAGTAATAAAATAGCTTGCAAGTTACTGATGGTTTACCGTGAATTAAACGTAGGAATTTGAAAAATCTTAATTTTTACAATCCCATTAATTTGGATTTGACGACCATTAATGTCGGGATTTGTAGGTACCAAATATTGGTTGGGATCCCGAATACTAGGAATACATTTTTATATTTAATGTTTTTATATTAAATATACCATCTTATTACAAAACAATTTTGATAGTGGTTTGTAATCATTTATCCCAGAGTTGGGCACTTTCTACAGTATTGTAAGTAGAGGGAGATAGCCGATTCTGGCCCAGTCAGTAAAGTTGCACTGAGGGGCACTAAGGAGCTGAGGAGCCCCCCCCCAACCAGGAACTTTTCGTCTGTGGCACTTTTGCCTTGGGGCGCGCACCGCTCACTTGCCCCCCTCACCCTCCTCTTCCCCCCTCGCTGGTACTTTTCGTCTGCAGCACTTTTTTGGCGCTTGAGACTATGTCCAAGACTACGCCCGAGGCTACGCTCCCCTCTCTACACCAGAATAGCCAGTCCCCTGGAGGAATGTGGTTATCTGATCACTGCGATGGAGCAAGGTCATCATACCCTTTGACAAGACAGTCATCGCGATCCTGGAGCGGCAGGTCGGGGATGACTTCTTCCTGCGGGTCTACCTGGCTAGGCGGTTCAACGAGGTCCTGAGCAACACCGATATCGAGCACTACAACAGTGGGTTTGGAGATCGCATTCGCTTGGTGAAGCACAGTCCAAAGGGTTCAAATAGCAGATTCACATCTTTGGAGTTTATCTAAATATGTAAAGCAAGACTTGAAGAATGAATATTATGTAAATACCTTGGTACACTTTGATAGCTTTCGCAAGCAATACTTATAGCCACGTTCAGAACATAACCACTGTGTTAATCATTACACTCAACCCTAATCTCCTTTAGTTGTACATTTATGATTTAAGTGTGGTAAATTAGTTTAATTAGTCTGACAGTAACAATTGGAGAACACATCCAGACTCTCATGTTGTAGTGAGTGTGACAATACAGATATACAAAACAGTATTTACCGCAGACCAGAGTGTTGTCACATCGAAGACAATACTTGATGTACAAGTAGCGACGAGCGTTACGTCTCAGGAATCCTTGGTAGAATTTTAGACAAGGAGGTTGATCAAAACTGTCAAAGAATTATCAATTATTATCGAAAGACCAACACATTGCATTGTGATCAACACAAGAACGTGCAGAACCGTTGCGCACTCGCCAATTGTATTTTGTTACACGGTTGACTACTACTCAATGCTAAAGAGACGCATCACAGTTTGTGTTGTTGTCTATCCTACCGTCATTGAACTTTCACTACCCTCACAATCACCCCGGAAGAACTACACAAAGTTTGTTTGAGGGGAAAAATTAACTGATCCATCAGAAGAACACTAAACCACGGAATGTACGCAACAAATGGTCAACCTACGTACATCGTCCCATCTACAGCCCTAGCAGTTGACACCACATCACAAAACAGATGGTGGTGAACATCGGGTGTTCTACTTGGACAGTAGACACTAGTATTTCGCCAGTTCTAATCAAAACACCATCATCTCATTGGGCTCTTAGATATCATGTTGACCAGAGGGAGATCCCTGCACTACTTCTGTTTGTGAAGTATGTTTTACACTAATGTGTACGTGTTTAATGAGCAGTCAGAGAGCGCTGGTGTTTGACAGTGACATCAATCCCTTGTTTAAAATCATAACTGTTAGCTGAAACTTTACTATTAACATTAAGATAGAAAAATTGGATTACGAAAATACATCAGTATCTCGATAATAGGTTACGTTACATTAGATAAAGTTAGGTTAATGATGATTACTGATTTCAGCATAAAAATAAGAAATGTGGATTATGGTGTTATGGTGACTGGCACTAACAGCGTTTGAAGTAAACTGCACACACGTGTTGTGATACGTCCGGTGTACGTGGCGACTGGTACTAACAGCTCTTGAAGTAAACTGCACACACGTGTTGTGATACGTATTGTCACAACAGGTTAGATGTATAATTTCCTTATTCAACATCAATTACAATTTCATGCGTAATCTCATTTTTTCTATTGTGATTTAAGTCCACGTTAACTGTTGTACATCATTACGCGGTTCGTAAGTGCAATGAGTTTTGCATTAAATTTAGTTGTGATAGTTCTTGTCACAACAGGTTAGATGTATAATGTTTTCATTCAACATCAATTACAATTTTATGCGTAATCTCATTTCATCTACTGTGATTTTAGTCCACGTTAACTGTTGTACATCATTGTGCGGTTCGTAAGTCTAATGAGTATTTGGTTTTGCATTAAACTTAACGGACTTTTTTATTTTTGTTTTCTTCATGATCCTGACGTTTCATATGGAATTCGCTTTCAAAAAACATGACTCTCGCTCCTTCTAGCACCAACTTGACCGCGAGCCTTTTTCGTATGAGTTAATTCGTTTAAAATGCAACTTTTTCATTGACGCATCGATCACTCTTCTTGTGTCATCCCAGCACCATCACGTCGTTGTGTTACGCTACGATAGGTACAGTTGGGTTTATTAAGACTGTCTCCAGTTAGGAATGGGAAACATGGACAGACATATCTCACCGTTAGGTTACGATATGCAGTGCAATGTTAGAGCCGTGCTTAGAAATAGGAAACGTAGTCATCCGTATCTCGTCGTTAGATTATGTTATGCTCTCTTATGTTAGGTTTGTGCATAAGACAGTAGTGGCCCCAGATAGTAAGGTTTATTGAGACAATCCCCATCACATCAATAGGAAACTTGGTCAGCCGTATTTCGTCATTAGGTAGTTAGGTTAGTTATGCATTGTTAAGTTAGGTTTGTGCATAGGTGAACTCCAGCGGCGGCGGCGGTGGCTCAGTCCTATCTCGTAGTTAGGTTAGGTCACGCTCTGTTAAGTTAGGTTTGTGAATAGAAATAGGAAACATGGTCAGTCATATCACGTCGTTAGGTTAGGTTATGCTCTGTTAAGTTAGGTTTGTTGATGGTTATGCTCTGTTAAGTTAGGTTTGTTGATGTTTATGCCCTGTTAAGTTAGGTTTGTTACTGAATATTTCAAAAAATTGTTGCCCTTTATGTCGGCGAGCATTGAGGGGGGGGGGGCTCCCCAGCGCAACTTTACTTATTGGGACAGAATCGGCAATATCCCCCTACTATTGTAGATGAAGCAGGTCCTCAATTTGAAGGCCATAAGGTAGATATCACATTTTGAGTTTAGGCTTTTCAAACCATTTATGTACTATATTTAAAATGCTGATTTGAAAACTCCTTATCCAGTGACTTACTCGGATGGGTGGGGAGGGTGGGGGCTTTATCCCTTTCCCTCATGCATGTAAAAATAAAACCATAGAAAAGCGTTTGCAGGTTAAAAATTACATAAAATGTGATAGAACTAAATAATTAGTGGTTTTAAGTTATTTATTTATTATATGGTTTTGAATGAAGATAGATATTATTGCAGGGATAGTTGTTCTCTTTGCCTCAGAGATTTTTCATTTTGTTTTCTATGTGGACCTACAGCTTAAAGAGGTGGAACCACCTGGCTGCAGCATTACTACATGGCTAACAGCCACTGGTGATTGGCAAGAATTGAACCCGGGACCTTATGCGGACCTAAGTCAAATTCTTTAACTATGCCATACCCATGGCTTCCAGAATTGAACCCGGGACCTTATGCGGACCTAAGTCAAATTCTTTAACTATGCCATACCCATGGCTTCCACAAGGGAGGGGCTGGGTGTGCCCCTGGATCCAGGGCCCGGGCCTGCAGGGGGCCCCGGACCCAGACCTACACAAGTTTTTCTTATTTTTTCTTATTATTTAATTCAAACTAGAAAAAACTTTTTTTTACCAATGCAATTTTTAATATTCTGCAGAAAATTATAGCTCAAAATTCAAAACATATATTTATGACAAATGTTTAATAAAATCCGTGCTGATATTCATTGTCAATGCGTGTGCTGTGTGTATATCAGCGCAGTAAAGCTCACCGGGCCCCTCTCACTTCTCTAACTATCCTTCCTGCCTCGGCTAAATTTTGTCCAGCCATTGTAGCCAGTGATTTACAAAGATCCTAACTAATTTTTTTTAATATTTGATGTATAGTCTTGGATGACTATTTTAGTATCATGTGGGTTTTTATAACATATGTTTTCTATTATTGTTTTCTACCTTTGTAAAAAATCTATGAGAATAAACTCATTACAGGTTTTGCTTGAATTTAAAATGCTAATACACTTTAGTATTACATTTGTTTATGAGTGAGTTAAATAAATATACGTTCTGTGATATTTTTTAAGTAAAACTTTTTTTAATAATGTTAAGTTTTGATTTACTAAATAGTTACCATAACTACTCTGTATTTTAAGGTTTAATTACATTCTAAAAAGAGTATGCGTAAGAAATAATCATGCAATTATAAATGTATTATGTGACTGTAAAATGGGGGGCCTGTCTTTGGTGCTGGGTCCAAGGCCCTTAATCGAATGTGGGGCTATTATTATAGCCATACCCATTTAAAAAAGATAAAATGTATAAAAACTCTATAGGTAAATAAGTGGCACTTTTGCATATAAGTTTGAATGGCGTAGCCCTGGTCTGCATATTACACAATACTTACCATATTATAGTCCGATTATCGAAAGAAAGTGACTGGCGGAGCGGCCGCGCGGCGACCAAGCATTATATTTCATAACCTCGTGGAAATGTAGAACACATTGTTTAAAAATTTCCAATAAACATTACTTAAATCGTCAGTTAATATTTTGAATCTTATTCCGATGAATTTATATTGATAGTAATATTTAAAAAATTAATTAATTACATAAACAAATGTCTCAATTTGTGTTTCTTTAAATATAACTATCAATATAAACTCATCGGAAAACAATACAAAATATTTGAAAAATGTACGATAAACGTGATTAACTGATTATTTAAATAACGATAGTTGAACATTTATAACCATGCGTTTTACATTTCCACAAGATATTGAAATAGAATGTTCGGTCGTCGCGCGGCCGCTCCGCCAGTCACTTTCTTTCGATAATCGGACTATACAGGGTGAGTCACTACTGACTACATTAATTTCAACAGTTGATTCTACTTATCAAAAGGAACACACAAATGTATACAAGCCCATATCTGACCTTAACCGTTTAGCTGTCATGGCGTATTTTGTGATTTTTATAAATTACACGACTTGGTGCTACTTGTTTGACGATAAAAACCAAATTAATGTAGTTATGACATGGAAAGTAATACCATTTCAAAGTACATTAAAGTTCCTGTAAATTAAACATAGTACTTCAATAATAACTCCTTATACAATGTTTTTAAAATAACTTTAATGTACAAAAATATTGTTACCGACTTTTTCCTTCCGAGATCCAAACACATCAAAACATACTCAGCGGGTTTTTAACTGGTTTGCGTGGTTTGTTCTTTAGTAATGCTCAATTAAATCAGTTAAATATTTCGTATTCTTATGTTCAATTATTGCCAACCGCAACGCTACAACGGCGGTATTCAAAAATACCCCCGTCGCAGCAAAGCTGCTACTCAGCGAATTTCCAATGCATGTATTTGTTTGTCACTACCACATAAAGCCAACTACCAAGTTTAATACAAATACAAAAATAAATAAGTGAAATATAGCTTTTTATTTATTCTCCGTAAGAATAACATTAGGGGTGAGTACGTAGGTTTGCTGCAACAAGGAAGATAAGAAACATGTGTTTATGAAATTATCAATATAACTCAACCAGGTGAAGCTACATGCAAAGTTTTATTCATTTAGGTTCATGAATAAGGTAAACTGCAGCTTACAGCTTAAGGTAGATAGCACATTTTGAGTTTAGGCTTTTCAAACCATTTATGTACTATATTTGAAATGCTGATTTGAAAACTCCTTATCCAGTTACTTACTCACCAAGAATTGAACCCGGGACCTTATGCGGACCTAAGTCAAATTCTTTAACTAAAATAAAGAATTTTAAGGGGTGTATTGGGCGAAGTTTACTTTACTTATTCTCCATAAGAATAATACCCCCGTAGCAGCAAACCTGCGTACTCAGCGAATTTCCAATATTAATACCACATAAAGCCACATACCAAGTTTCATCAATATACATTCATAAATAAACGATTTATGACATTTTAATTATTCTCCATAAGAATAACATGGCGGCTGAGTATGCAGGTTTGCTGAAGCAAGGAACACAAAAAAAGGGGTTTTATACAAATATCAATATAACTCATATAGGTAAAGCCACATGCCAAATTTCATTAATTTATTTTCATAATGAAGGCAGATAACAAGTTACTTATTCTCCATAAGAATAACATGGAGCTGAGTACGCAGGTTTGCTGCGACGGGAGCCTTTGGTAAAAAAATTGTTTTTTTGAGCAAGTATCAATAGTCCACAACCAGATGAAGCCGTATACCAAGTTTCGTCAGTATACGTTCATAAATAAGCGAGATATAAAATTTTTATTTTCCTCCATAAGAATAACATTAGACAACGTACTGTGTTTAGCACTTTCAATATCTCGGTAACCAATAGACGTAGAGAAATGATCAAAATACCAAATTGTGTGTTTTTTTAAGCTGAATCCAATAGGAAAAACTAAAATTTGACCATTTCCAAAAATATATGTAAAAAATTCGAAAAACCCATTTTGGGGGTACAAAACCCCCCCAAAATACCCCTTCGGATAGAGCGATCTGGCTGGATTTCGAACTTAAAGTCATAAATGTTGTTTTAGACGTTTATACCAAATTTAATCAAAATCGGATAATTTTTACGAGAGTTATCGTGCTCACGGACATATGTATATGTATATATATATATATATATACAGTTTCGAACGAATGGTGTTTTTGGGGTCTGGGGACCTCAAAACGAAAAGTTATCATGGTCCCGGGCCTAGGTCTTACCATGCCGACCACGGTAATAGCTTCTTCCCTATAGGGGAAATTCGCTAAAATTAGGGTTGGGTATGCAGGGTTGCTCGCTGCTACAGGGACAACCAACATTTTATTTTTACAAATATCAATCAATATACCAAGACTAGGTGGAGCCCCATATCCCAAGTTTCATCAATATACTATAATAAATAATCCAGATATCAAATTTTATTTATTCTCCATAAGGATAACATAGGACAACGTACTGTGTTTAGTACTTTGAATTTCTCCGCAACGGTTGGACGTAGAATCACAATTTAAACACCAAAATGATTGTTTTTAAGAGCTGAAGTTATTGGTAAACAAAATGAACAGTTTTCAGTAAAATTAACTGAGGAATAGCTAAAAACCTTTTTCCCATAAGATTAACATGGGACATTTTATGAATACTTTTTTGGATTTTCTCCGCAACCACTTAACCTAACTTGATAATAAAAAACGCTAAAATATTTGTTTTTAGGCTCTACAAAATGGCTATAACCAAAATTTAGTGTTTTTGAAATTTTAGGGTAAAAATTGCTACAGATTATTTTTGGAAAATTATAAACCCCCATAAAACCCCCTTTCCATAATTCAATCAATCTGATTTTCGAACTTAAAGTCATAAATGTTACTCTCCACATTTGTGCCAAATTTAATCAAAATCGGGCGTTTCTTTCAAAAGTTATCGATGTAACGGACACATTATATATACCGGATATACCGGGTGTCCAAAAAGTCCCGGGTCGGTTAAATATTTTTCAAAATATTTAAAATAGAGCTACAAAACTTTGCACAAAGTTACTGGACATAAAAATCTATTTTAACACATATTCAGTGATCCGCTACTTCCTCAGGGGGACGGCCCGCTAGGAGTCAGAAGAAAATCTTAAATGTAAGCATAGGTTGATATGCATATCAAATAAAAGGTCTTTATTAGTAGAGTACAGAGCCGCAAACCCGACCTCAAACAGAGAAACGAGTCAAAAATGACAGCCGTTCAAAGATGGCTTGAGTTTGCAACTTAGGTTAATGTAGAAAATAAACTGACGAGCTTTTTGATTTTAATTCTACTAACCCAAAACTGTTTACAGTTAATACTGTTGTAGAATAATAAGTTTCATTATTTCTGAGAGGGATCGAAAATAAAACAAACAAGGAAAATGAATGAGCCATGATAAACCTAAAAGAGAAAGTTATTTGTGACTGATAGTGTGTTCCATGAACTTGATTACATTTACCTAAGTTGCAAACTCAAGCCATCTTTGAACGGCTGTCATTTTTTACTCGGTTATCCGTTTGAGGTCGGGTTTGCGGCTCTGTACTCTACTAATAAAGACCTTTTATTTGATATGCATATCAACCTATGCTTACATTTAAGATTTTCTTTTGACTTCTAGCGGGCCGTCCCCCTGAGGAAGTAGCAGATCACTGAATATGTGTTAAAATAGATTTTTATGTCCAGTAACTTTGTGCAAAGTTTTGAAGCTCTATTTTAAATATTTCAAAAAATATTTAACCGACCCGGGACTTTTTGGACACCCTGTATATATATATATATATAATACATATAATATATATAATATATAATGTATATAAAAGAGCTAATAATTTTTAGGTTATTTTACTTGTACACTGTGAACATGACCTAAGTGTCGAAACACGTGTCAGTAATAAAAAATGTTTCAAAAAAGAGGGTACTCTGGTTATTGTTTTTATTTAATTTATATATATATATATATATATACAACTTTGAACGAATGGTGTTTTGGGCATCTGGGGGCCTCAAAACGAAAAGTTATCATGGTCTCGGGCTTAAGTCTTACCATGCCACCTACGGTAATGCTTCTTTCCTTTAGGGGAAATTCGCTAAAACTGTACTTCCTTGAAATACCCCCGTCACAGCAAACCTGCATACTCATCGAATTTCCAATCGAGATATAAATGTCTTACTACTACATAAAGTCACTTACCAAGTTTCATAAAAAGATATTAACAAATGAGCAATATATACAAAGACCAACCAAAGTCGGTTTTACAAAGGTCAACAGCATCCTGAAACCCAATGGTACGTATATACAATCAAAGGGCGCCAGGCAACTGCGAACCAAAGTTTTGGCCAAGGTCGGTTTACAAAGACCGACTTAATATTTACAAAAGTTCCTCGTGCGCGAGGGTTAAGATAGGTTATGTCAATCGGTTTTCGCGCCGTATTGACATAGGCCGGTTTTCGTGCCGTACCTTTTTGTAAAGGGTTAGGAAAGGGTTTATTTGAAAAACATATTAATTTACATTGATAAAAACCCCCTTGATATAAATAACGATTTTACTCAGTTTTAAAGCGTGTAAGAAAAGTACATATTTCATTAGTAAATAAAACACTTCAAAAGCCAACACCACAAATAATTACAAACACTAACACTAACTACATTTTCTAGCAGCAAACTACTAACTATAATCTAACAAACAAACTAACATGCATAACAAACTAACATGCTAAGGTAGAATCTTTAGTATACAGGGGTACCACCTCTATACTAAAGATGCTATTACAGACAGCTAAGGCGAACAGCTAGCTAGGCTGTCAGCCTGAGACTGTGATACCTCTGCGGTTAGACCCCGCTTTTATAGCCATCCGAGGCGGGGGGTAAATGACGGGGGGGCTTGTTACTATATTGTTCCGACGCTATAAAGTGCACATTAATATATTCCAAGTTCGTTAACTGGGTCAAGGTGAAATAAAATGTTTTGTAAAATAGCAAAGGATTTACCTTTGCTATCTTACTTTTTAAGGAACGCACGATAGCTCTAAGATCAAACAAGGGTCATAGTTATCCGTTTTACACAAAATTCATTGTACAATGTTTTGATAAAATGGAAAATTTCCATGTTACAAGGTGATTGCCATATCATCAAAACACAATACACATCATTTCTGTGTAACGGCCTAAGCTCCATCTCTACTTTTATGTTAATCCCTCGATACTCAAAAGCAAGGATAGTCAGAAATGCTTCTGACAAAGCAAGCTCAGAAGGAACAAGCCAAGTGTTTTCACCTAAAGCTTCCATAGCGATATGATAATATTCATTCCGTTGTAGCAGTATATAAAACATTTTCCCCTCCAGATTTTTTATTTTTATTTTTAATACAACATTTTTGTGTCTACCTTGTCCGCATGAAATATCTCTAAGTCCACAACTAAAGAAGAGGGGAAGGGGGTTCTTCCAGCTTTCTAGCCATGTAAAGTATTTTCTAAGTCGTGAAGTAGGTCAAGGTCACGTTAATAAATAAAAGCGTTAAGTGTTAAGCAAACATTCAATGTACAAAATTATTACAAAAGCGTTAAGTGTTAAGCAAACAGAAATTTTCTAATTCCCAAGGTCATCTGAACAAATTGCCAAAAACGGGGAACAGAGCAGTAAGTAATTCTCACTTGAACCACAAACTACTCTGTTCCCCGCTCTGTATTAAACAACAATAATTGTAATAACTTAACATTAATCTCTCCCCGAAAAATTAATACATATCTTCCAATATTTTAAGAAACGAGAATTTTCTAAGTCCCCAAGGTCATCTGAACATGTAGCCAAAACGGGGAATAGAGCAGGACAGGTGGGTGCTCTATTCCCCGTTCTGTATTAGGGAAGATAATTTTGAAGAATACTCACATTATAGGCTATAAACCTTTTATTAATTAACCCCCCAAGATCTTACAAATGGTTTGCAGGTTGTATTAACTAAGGTAGTTTACAAAGCTGATCAAGGCCGGTGGTACAATGGCTAACAGCATCCTGAAACCCAATGGTACGTATATACAATCAAAGGGCGTCAGGCAACTGAGAACCAAAGTTTTGACCAAGGTATTTTACAAAAGTTTCTCGTGCGGGAGAGGTAAGATAGGTAATGTCAACCGGTTTTCGCGCCGTGTTGAAAGGTTGGTTTGCATGGCCGAACCAAAGGGAAAGGGTTTGTTTGAGAAACATCCCAGTTTTTATCATATTAGACCGGATTTCGACGTGTAAGACAAGTAGGCCCTACATATATATCATCAGTAAATAAAACACCAAATATAATAACAAACACTAACTACATATACTAGCAGCAAACTACAAGCAATAATAAAACAATCTACCATGCTTAACAAACTAAGATGCACATGCAAATGCGCATGATCTATTAATTGGGTGCCGGGCCCAACGAACACTTAACAGACCTACGCTACGGTAGAGTGCAACCAGCTGGGATGTATATCCAATCAACGGGCGGCAAGCTACTGCAAACTGACCGTGGACGATCCAGCTTATAAAGGCAGCAGTCAGTGGTGGGGGGTGACCACACCCATTGGGTGATGACGTATGTGGGGGGGTGAACTTGACCTTGACCTTGAATATGACCCAAAAAAGGGGGTGACCTTGACCTTGAACATGACCCAAAAAGGGGGTGACCTTGACCTTGAACATCATCAAAAAGGGGGTGACCTTGACCTTGAACATAACCAAAAAAGGGGGGTGACCTTGACCTTGACCTTGAACATGACCCAAAAAAGGGGTATGACTAACAAGGTCAACAACTAGTCACCAGCTTTTTGACCATATATGGATAGAGCAAGGTTTCACTTTGTGGTCCGCTATACTCCATCGGCAACCTCATTCTAGCTTTGCCTCTCGCACTGGAACCACGCTCTACGATGTCGTCCCCAGTAACCCCTAAGAAGCTGTGTCGTTTGAAGGAGTCCCTGAAGAAAGTGGAGAAGAGGAGGAGTGGCTTCAAGAAGCCAAGTTCTTCACTATCAAGACTTAAGAAAGGTTTGCGAGGTCATCCATTGTACTTTAAACAACCATCAAGTTCAAGTCAGCCACGTCCATCGGCTTCGTCTTCAAGTGAGCCTCGACCTCCCACCGTCGATGAAGTAATGGAGGCGACCAAGGTGTTGAAGGAAGATGAGTTGGTCACGCCCTTGGCCTTCATAACAACTTAATTTAGAAAACTCAAAGTCAATATTAATTATAAATTTGTGGCAAGGGCAAGCGAGGACATCTACATTTTCTTCAGCGAAGACTTGTACATGAAAGTGCATTTGCCACGATCGCTTCCACCACCACCACGTCAAGTTCCAAGTGGCAAGGACTTGTATTTTATCAGACAAGAGGGAACAGCTAATTGGTTTCTAAAATAGAACTCGGATTTCTCCTCCTCCACTCCTCCACCACAAACCTCTTCCAGACAATACAAACGGTCTTTCTCAGGACCACCCTAAGCATTTCAAGATAGGGACTTTGCCTTTAACTAGGCAGGAGACTTGTTAGTCTTGAGTTTGTGTGCGGCCCACTTTGTGAAGCCACTTTCTAACCGGTTATGCAAGTGACCTTGACCTCGAAATTGACCTTGAATATGACCCAAAAAAGGGGGGTGACCTTGAACATGACCCCAAAAATGGGGGGTGACCTTGACGGGGGCAAAGTTACTCCAAAGTATGTCATGTGGGTACTCAAAGTACGCAGCTTGACAAGACGAACAAGATGGTGCAAACAGAATTCAGATCCGACCAGGAGTATAGCAGCAACATCGAAAAAACAGCTATTTTGAAGGATAAACCTAAATAACTTCTTTATTTGTTGTTTAAAGTGTACCGAGTGAGTACTCAAATTACGCGGCTTGGTCAGACGAACAAGAAGGTGCAAACAGATTCTAGATTGGTCTAAGGGTATAGCAACCGTAGCGAATAACAACATTTTGAAGGACACGGTAACGTTGTGGTGGGGGTAGGTGCCTATCATACACGCTAGCGCTACATCATTATACTTCCAGCTCTTGACGGATGAACATCTACCTAGAGAGTCTGAAAATGTCACAGTTTTACAGAAATATGAGGAAGGTGTCCTTCAGTAGTCCGCTTGCCACCACCTTCTACTTCTCCGACTATGAAGATAAAATGTCTACGCTTTTAGCGGACAGTGAGCGGTTCCGTCGTAGAATAGCCAAGGCTGAAACACTCTTAGCCAGTTGTCTGCTACACAAGAAGCAACACATGGATACATGTAATAGTTTACATCACAGTGACTGTTATAATTGTACACATCACAGTGTTGAGCAAGGATGATTGAAGTTTTCAGTTACGGAGCTACGAACCTCACAGTGTAAGAGTTAAACCATAACTAACGAATGTTCTGTGGTTATTGCGCGATGTAAAAACTTGGTGGGGGAAGTGTTGTGGTGGGGTGAGTTGTGTGGTTGGTCGTACCTATCCTACATGCTTGTGTCACATCAGTGTACCTCCGGCTCCTGCCTAATACACATGGACTCGCCGCTCCAAGACACTACTGTTTCTTCCACATCTGCCTCTTATAATATTGAACAAGAAGTCACTGATGAAAATACATCTGGTGAAATACAAGTACATGAAGTTTCTACAACAACACCATCTGATACGGAAGTAATGATGTCATCCTTGATGGACATTTTATTAAACAATCATGGAAGAAGGTGGTAAAGGTAAAAAGAACTTTGCTATTATATCTACTGTTACACAGACTTGGAAACAGTTAAATAAAATTCAAGAATTACCATCTGCCTCGCGCCAGCTGCTTTGCGACCACCTGCCCCGCGCCAGCTGCCATCTGCCCCCCGCGCCATCTGACCCACGCCAGCTGCTTTGTGACCACGTGCCCGTATCCTACATGTTTATCCCCACCATTTTACTTAATACCAGAACAACGCTAGCTTGCGAATAGTCAGTATACCACCGGCTCTTGACTGGTGAACATCAACCTCTCCGAGACGCTCTTCACAAAATAAAATTACCATGTCACTCAAGATTCGGTGTATTCATTATGACTCAATTTATCTATTGACTAATACAGACCTGGAAGTTTACCGTCTTTCATTAGAAAGCGAAGTGATGGCCGTGACTCGTCCGGATCAACAACATCGATGACAACCAACAACGGGGAACTATTGTAAACATAAATTTTGTAAATAAAAAGGAAAAAAACAAAAGTTAAAAAATAAAGTAATAAATGTAATAGTACTACCTCGCACTCGTATCATTCGATTGCTTCATTCGATTGTTTTCATTAGATATTTTTATCGATTAAAACTATCGATACGAAACTAACGATTCGAATTTTATGCGTGCGAGGTAGTACCTTTTTTTTAAATACCCTCCCCGTGACCTTTAACTTTAACCTTTCCCTCATTTCGTCACAAAACCGCCTACGTCACTGGCTCAGCCTCAGATGACGTATATATTCACTCAGCACATCCGGTCACGTGACGTGTGACGTCACTTCCGCCCCAGAAGTCTCATTTCCCCACTACTTCTTTAAGTTTGAAACCCAGCCAGACCGACCTATCCGAAGGGGAATTTTTGTTGGGGGGGTTTGAACTTCAAAAATGGGTTATTTGAATGTTTTACATTTAATCTTTGGTAAAGTCAAATTTTAGTTTTCACCAGTGGATTCAGTTTAAAAACACACACAATTTGGTATTTCTAAAATTGATCCACGTCAGTTGGTTACATAGATATAGTATGTGCTAAACACAGTATATTGTCCAATGTTATTCTTATGGAGAATAAGTAAAATATTGTCTCCCTTAATTATGAACAAAAATTAATAAAACTTGGTATGTGGCGTCACCTAGTTGGGTTTAAAAATGTCATAAAACCCCATTTTTGGTTGTTTCTTTTTACAGCAAACCTGCGTAAGCAGCTCCCATGTTAATCTAATGGAGAATAATTAAAATGGCATTTATCGCTCATTTATGAATGTATATTAATTAGACTTGGTATGTGGCTTCACTTAGTTGAGTTATATTGGTATTTGCATGAAAACCCTTTTTTAGCCGTTCCGTTTTACAGAAAACCTGCGTAGTCAGCTCCCATGTTATTCTTTTGGAGAATAATTAAAATGTTATAAATTGTTTATTTATGAATGTATATTGAAACTTGGTAAGCGGCTTTATGACACATATATGCATTAGAAATTCGCTGAGTACGCAGGTTTGCTGTGACGGGGTATTGCTTTTCATTTGGTTTTTTGTAGCTGAGAAATTGTAGTTTCAATTTCTGTCAGTTACTAGAGATCCCAATTGCGATTCGTTGGATTAGTTTAAACTAAAGCGAAGCTTGGGATCTGAACACTGACATTTGGATTACATGCAAACAGCTACATGAAAACGTTATTTTCAAAGGCGCCTGAGGTAGTTGCGATTGTTTGTCCGTAATTCAGTGAACATTAAAGTATTAAGTCGTGTACTACGCGTTTGCATAACCGCTCCGTTCGGTTCGTACCTTTGCAACCGACAGTGACTGAACGCGATCAACACTGAGGCACTAGCTGCGTAAATGACGATGCCTGAAACTGAAATACAGGATGCAGAATGTGGACGAAATGAAGAGGCACCTGCCACAGGCACACAAACACGGATGGAGAGTAGAGGAAGAGAGGAAGAAGGAAAGGAGGAATGGTACAAGGTCATTGCCGGTCCGCCGCGCAGCCTTCTAACAGACCATGAAAGTCATACCTCTCTTACAATTAGTTACCCTTTACTCTGTGAAGCATCGTCTCATCGTGGTGGCTAACTTGATAGAGCTGGAGGAAGTAAGGGTAGAATAATGGTCCTCATTGGGCCTGATGGTAGTCGGTGTGACGGTCGAAATCGATTGCCTCGTATCACCTTCTATGTATATTACCGTCCTATCCTGCATATACATACATAGTGTAAATTCACTTTAAAGTGTTGTAAGATATCTTTATGTAGTTATAAAAACACTTATCATGCTAATAAAAAAGTTGTTTGGCATATTACCCAAAGGCAAATAAAAATATAAAAAAGTGTACTATCAAGTATTTTTTAGCCCCAATGGATTGACATTCTTATTTTTAACAAATCAAATAATTGTTCTAAATATAATGGAAACCTGTAATCTTCGTTCGCGTGGACGTCTGCGGGCATCCACGTCCTGCGATTTCATATAAAACCAAGGTTGGACCTTCGAATTATCGTTTTGTGAACCTAAATATAATGTATACATTTCGTATTTCCGTAGTCTTATTTTATTTTTACTGTGCAATCTATTGGGTTTTAGTTAATTTCAAAAACGACGTTTTTAGCAAATTTAAAACATAGAGATAGGGAGAGGGGCGCGTAAATTCCTAGTATAAAAGCCCCACGGTAGATAAAATGTTATTTTTTTGTCTAACTGAGGGAAATCGCATAATATAAATAACAAACTGTTACTAATAATGTAGTCTTCTTACACTGAATATGTTTAAACCGTTACTAAAATATCACTGACAACATATTATGTTTATTTTATAATAAGTGGACAAAACCATCATAACTATTGATTTGCTTTGCTAGTTTACATAGGTTCATGTTATTATAGCCCAGTCATTAAATGATTGGTCGTGCATTATATAACTGTGCCAAAGAGTTCCTTAACTGCGCCAAGCTCAGGCCAGGTAAGGGTGAGTTGTCGGCAGAAGGATTGTCCTTGTTTACGTGTCATCTTATCACTCGTGCATACCAAAGTCTGATCAAACACCTGGCTTCGATGCATCAGGAAATTCTGATATACCGTACTATAATGAAAGCTTCCAGTTCTGCATATTTTGGGGATTATTAGTGAATTTCCTTTGGAAAAGTGAACTATTAGCATGACCCGCACGGTGAGACCTAAGCTAAGGACCACCCTAGAAGTTCCTAACGTGATCCCCTGAACACGTTTTCAGGGGTCGCTACAAACTTTATATATATATATATATATATATATATATATATATATTTATTTATATACATATATATGTGTGTGTGTGTGTGTGTGTGTGTGTGTGTGTGTGTGTGAGTTCCCACTCTAGCGGCCGCAATTTTTGTCCGATTTACTTTAAATTTGGTAGGGACCATTCCTTTCTATAATCATTTAGATAAGTTAGTTGGGCAAAACAATCGGAGAACTCTAACCCCCTTTTTGGGGGATTTTAAGTTTTCTAATTTTGAGTTTTTGGGCCCAAAAAGGGTCAGAAAAGCTCCGGATGTATATCAACTTGTTATCCTGACTATACCTCCTCCTAACCTTATAATGTACACCATTGTCATCCTAATAGTGAAATTAAATATAACCAGGAGCATCAGAACAGCAAACAAAATTCCAATTTTTCAAAAAAATGTTACCAGTGTTGTTTTAAACCCTTTATTAGATTTTTCTAAGGGTTTTTTATGCGGAAATTCACTTCCCTTATGTCAGCGTGCTGCGTGCGAACTCGTTTATTTTACAGTAACGGTATTTAATTTTTAAATACGGTTTATTTATTTGTTTACCGTTCAGAGTAATTTCTTTGAAAACACTTTCAAATTGTACTAACTAGGGATGAGTCGATTCTCGTTACCGATTCTCGATACCACCGATTCTTGGACATTGGTATCGGTATCGAGATTCACTCGTTCAATGTCGATACCGATACCATCGATACCGGCACCGTAAGATTTTTGACAAAACATATTTTTGTACTTTTATTCGCAAAGACCGTGCAATCTGAAACTGATTGTTTCATGTATTCTAATTTAATGTTAGGACGATAAAGTTTAAAATACGACAAACTAATTCAATACTGAACATATAAACTATGAAAAATATATAATTATTCATTAATGTCTTTTCGATGCGGTAACAATGCAACCGTCGTCTGGCGGGCGTTGGCCTAGCAACAAATCGTTGCGCCAGGTAAGTAGATCCGACATTTGTTTGATTTATTTATATTATTTTAAAAAGCCTAGAGCTTAAATTTGAATAAAAATGCAATCTATAACTAAAATGTATATATGAAACAAACATTTCATATTACAAACAGTACTACGACCTCAACATAAATATCATTTCAAAGATGTAAGAGGTTTCCTCATTGGTCGAAACGGGACGTTGTCTGGGATGATCAGCCAATCAGACGTGTTGTGAGACTTGGAGCCGGGAGGAGTTGACGATACAATGGCGTAGTGACAACTAATATCGTATCGAACCGAGTCTGAGTCACCGATTCGCGATATAATCTTATTATCTTATTGGCCACATAGTATCACTTTCCCATTAACGTCTTCATTAAGTTGTACAAACGCCCAAAGATTCTGAACTTGAGTGAATTCTTTATAAAGTGAAAACGAAAACAGATTACTCGCCCGAAAGACTTTTCAGTGTGCCGATTGCCGATATACCTTACGTATCGAAAATAGAAATATCGAAATGAGCCATGTGATATTTTGTTTGACACAGAGTTAGATAGACACTAGTACTAGTATTCGTCATGACTTTCACTTCCACTTCTCAATTACTGCGCATTTCTGTATCGTTGAAGTAGTTAACAGTTTTGTGTTTTAACGGACACTATAGTTAGAGATAAAATTGAAGTTGTGCGTGCATCTGTTGAGCAAGGACATTTTTAAAGCGGTTATACCATTATTTTAAGTGGTTATACCATTATTTTAAGCGGTTAATTTTGTGGTTAAGTTCAATAAGGAAAACTAAATGTGTAAATAAATATTGTGTGTAAAGTTTGTACAAAGGACTACATTTTTTGTTGTAATCTTTTATTATACTTGCAGTGTAATAAAAAGTATCTGTGTGTGCCCCCATCCACTGTATTCAGTGAAAGACTGTTTAGCATAGCAGGGAATATCTGTGGCCAGAAGAGGAACCGCCTGGACCCAGAAAGGATTAAAATGCTAGTTTTTTTGAACAAAAATCTTAAGTAGGCTTTGTTAGAGTCATGAACAACCCATTTTTTCTATAATATTTTGTAGCCATTTTTAAGATAAAGTTTTGTCTGTGTTAAAGTGTGTTTTGTGTGTGATCAAATATAAAGGTATGTATCCACCAATAAAATGGTTTTATTTAAAAATTTCCAAAATGTGATTATTGTAGACACTTTTTAACAATTATAGGTAAAAGATTGTAGGTATCGATGGTATCGGTATCGAGAATCGAGAATCGATTTTTCTGGTATCGGTATCGGTATCGAGAATCGATCAATTCTGGTATCGACTCATCCCTAGTACTAACTGATATCCAGTTTTGTCCGGGATTTTTATAAGCTTTTCTCCAGTGAATATCAAGCTTTTAACTACACATGTTTTTTTTAGTGTATAAACTACTACCTTATTAAAACTCTCTATTGATATGTTATTTTTCATGTATGCATTTGAATAACATGCGCTTTTGTCACCATCTTGAAGCCATGATATTTTTTTAATCCCCAAACGGCGCATTTATTTCATGTATCATGTTCTGTACATTTGAATTTATTTTCATTAAACACTTAAATACGCTACCTCAGTTTAAAAAAATTAGCTGTTGCGGACTTTCTCCCTTTTTTAGTAGAACAGAGGAACCGTAATGAATGCACACTCTATAGATGGCTTGGGCTTAAATGCTCACTTCTAAGGATTCTACAGTCAAAGAAGGCCGCCACTCTGCGCAGTTAAGGAACGTATCTGGTGGCTCTCTGGAGTAGTTGGCGCAGTTCAGGATACCCCGGTTAATCCCCAGGATACTGAGGTCAATTGGCGCAGTTAATGTCCGCCCAAATGATTTTTACCGGAGGAAATTATTGAACCCTGAAATGATTAGCTTAAGGAAGAGGGTGAATCGTTTGACTTGGCCGTTGTCCCATCTCACCCATGTGTCTTTTGAGCAGGACGAATTTTCCACGTTACTTGAATCAGTTATAAAACCACTGTTTCAAAAAAAGAAACGATGTAGACAGAAACAACCACCGACCTATCTCTATTGTCTCAACCTTTTCTAAGGTTTTGGATAAATTGCTCCTTGATCGCATTGCTCCTGTCTGCAAATAACGCTCTTTTTGAAAGACAGTTTGTCTTTCGAAAAAATACATCAACAATTGATGCAAGGTTTAGTTTTATTTCAAGGGTATCGTAGGCTCTTGACGACCGTTAGCATGTTTTTGGAATGTCGATCCCCAGAACTTAGGAAAGCTTTCGATATGGTAAATCACAGCCTGCTCTTGAGCAAGTTAGAGCAATTTGGTATAAGAGGAAATGATTTTCATAGGTTATTCTCTAATTCTCTTTCATTACAAATAGAAAGCGGACAGTTAGAATTCCTTAGAAAGGGACAGTAGCCCTAATGGTTATGTTTCCTGCCAACAATCTGATGAATGAATCGAACGTTTGGGTGTCCCTCAGGAATCGGTGCTTGGGCCAATCCTTTTTTGATTTTTAACAATGACATTTACTTTTAGTATTGTACCTCGCACTGACCCATGCTTATTTGCGGACTTCATATCGTAGTTGTTGGTAACCATTCTCGTGATATTCTTGAGGTGGATACGTTCTTACAAAGTAGTTATTTGCTGTGGTGGTTAGCCGAAAATAACTTGGTGATTGTCATAAAGAAAACGAGTTCGCACGCAGCACGCTGACGTGAGGGAAGTGAATTTCCACATAAAAAAGTCAAAAAATCTAAATCTTTGTTAAAACATACATTTATTCCAGTTTTTATGGAAATCTGCAAACATTTAATTTTTAGCTGTTCTGACGCTCCTGGTTATATTTACCTGCAATGCTGGGGGAAAATGTTGCGCATTATAAGGTTAGGAGAAGGTCAAGTCAAGATTGAAAGTTGGCGTGGGGATACTGGGGATGATAATACTACATCGACATATATGAATAATAGGCTTTTCTAATGTAAAATTACCATATGAAAACGTACTGTGTTTAGTCGATATACATTTCCTTTAATAACTCGCAGGGTCGTACTCAGGAGGGGGGACAACTGCCCCGGGGCCCGGGCCCGTCAGGGGGGGCCCGGGCCCGTCAGGGGGGGCCCGGGTTCGTCAGGGGGGCCCGGGTTCGTCGGAGGGGGCCCGGGGCTCGTCGGAGGGGGCTCGGAGCTCGTCGGAGGGGGCCCGGGGCTCGTCGGAGGGGGGCCGGGCGGCCGGTGCCTTATTTAGGACACTATAGTCTACAAAAAAGGTCACCAACTTGGATCCGACGTCAACAAGGGCCCACACCACCAGGCCTGCCCAGGGTCCCGTGAAAGCTGAGTACGGCCCTGAACTCGATATACATTTGTGCTAGAATGATGAGAGAGGGCTTAAATGTTTCGCCTTATTAATCTCCATCTTTTTACATGTATTAGTTTTACATCACATTTGGGCTTTTCTGACCCTTTTTGGGCCCAAAAACTCAAAATTAGAAAACCTAAAATCCCCAAAGGGGGGGTGGAGTTTTCCGATTGTTTTTCCCAAGGAACTTATCCAACTGATTATAGAAAGGAATGCCCCTACCAAATTTGAAGTAAATCGGATAAAAGTTGCTACCGCCAGAGTGCGAACACACATATATATAGTATAAAAATATAACATATATAACGTTTTTAGCGACCCCTCAAAACGAGTTCAGGGGGTCACGTTAGAAACTTCTAGGGTGGTCCCGGGCTTGAGTCTCACCGTGCCCGGGAGACTATTAACTCATGTTAATAGTTCAATCTTCCAAAGGAATTCACTAACAAGTCGAAAGAGTATAACCGCTTCTGGTTCATGTATGGTTGTTGGTGAAAATATAATTGATTCATTCCAGCATACACATGTTTTAGGTCTTACTGTCAAACCTCGTCTTAATTTGTTGAAGCATGTTGACTGGGAAAGTAGCCAGTAAAATAAACAATGCCACATATGTTATTCGAAGGCTTACTCAATTTTCAGATTAGAAAACGGTATATTTTGGCTCTTGTTATCCTCATTTTTCATAAGGGATCGCAATTTGGGGTGCAGAATCTACACGGAATGATACAATTTTCCGCTTACAACAAAAAAAACACAAACCATTAAGACCGATATTTTATACGAAGAAGTGCAAACCGTGTAGAGGTATTGTCTCTAAAAACAATCTTCTGACTTTTTACAGCAAATACATTCTTGAATGTCTTTCTCTTCTTGAGAAAAAACGGAAAACAAACATTAATATCAATCCTAACACCAACAGATACACTTTAGCAATTCTGGAGCACCGATTTTTCCTAAACGTAAGCCGTATGAAGATAAAAACGCTTTACTCTTCCATAAAGCTGTATACAACACTGCCAAATTTTCATAAATCAGAATCAGATACGGGAAATTCCGGATAAGACTAAAGGCTTTTCTGGTTGAAGAGGAATATTACACCGGAGTATTTATCAGATAAAAGTATTCTTTAGTTGACTTTATTTACAACTGCATGCTTATTTTTCTGTTTACTATTAGTATTATAAGATGTTTATTTATTTAGTTAAGTACTTACTGGGTAACAAAACGTGACACTAGTCAATGCTATGTATATAGTCGAATGACAACAGAGCTTTTTTATTCAGTTTGATTTTTAAATTTTGTCAGTTGGTTGTACATTGATTTAAACTTCATCAAAAGTCTCCGACCTTGTCCCTGATGATTCTCCTTAAAGTTAGGAAATGTATAGGCTTTTAGTAAATCACTGATATTAATGCCATCTTTAATTAAATATGAAAAATAATCCAGACAAAGTTTTTTTCCTCTTATAAATTAAGAAAAAATAGGGAATTTTAGATTTTGTTTCCAAAATTGAACTTTTCACGTTACATGATCATACTCAACTGAAAATCTCTCCCTGTAACTGTTGCACATTTACTTCTAAAGTGTGTAATGTACACACTTATAAAAATAAGGCTCAAGGGCTATTTTAGCTTTAACTTTCCGGTGTTCAGAAGGAAAAAAGAATTTGACACTATATTCTTTAATTTAGTCGAGTAATACGAAGCTAAATCGTTTCGAGCCGTTGTGATAGCTTAATTGTCATTTTAAACTTACTACAATCTCAGGTATATGCAGCACACCAACAACTCGGTATTCCAATTGCTGTATGAACTGCTATTCAACTAATAAATAATTCAAAGATTTATATAGTGAATCACAATCAGTGAAGGAGTATGTAATTAATCTAGAAACTGTTAGTACAGTACTTGTTATTAGTACTATTTCCTGTGCATTTTCGCACTATTTACTTTTGTATGGTGTTCATCATGGGGTAAAGCGTCACAAAATCATCTTACACATTCAAACAATCGTGAACTATGAAGTTGGTCCAAATAGCTGTTCTACCAGCCGATTTCGGACTTTTATCAGAGGTATGTTCAAAATATAATCATGCATTTTATTAAAATTTGTCTTAGTATTTCGCCCCATAGGCCTTCATTGTTTTAATGTTATGGAGTGGAATTACTTAAACATAAGATCACTAAACAATATAATTCATAAGGGTCACTTAAATCACAGTACCTATATAGGCCTAAAACACATTTTTAGATTCATTCTTGGGCTCAATATTAAATATTTATTGTTCGAGAACATCTTAAATACTTTAATAGTGGAAACTATGTTTTCGGGCTACATCCTACACTTGAAATAAACAGAAAAAAAGTTACTGAAACTATGCATTCTATAAAAGAGCTCACGAAATGTAGCTGTATTAAGATACCTTTTTCTGTTGTCGACGAAAGAGATATAAAACACAGTAATAATATCATGGTACATCTTCATTCACATTGTATTCTCAACGCATACAGTTATTAATAAAAAGTAAATTTTGGAAGGGTGGAGAGATTAGTTATGGGTCAATGTAAACTGACCTTGTGCGCCAAACTGCTCGCTAGCATAGCCACCTCGCTAGTCAGGCCATAAAACCAACCCTCGCCGAAAATCTGACCGCTGTACAGCTGTATAAAAACCGATATCCCCAAGTAAACAAATAAGAGTGTTTTTTGACAGCTAACGCCTAAACGGAAAATATTTTCAACACCCGCTTTATTATTGTGAATGCAGCCATTCGAGAAGGCATCACGCGAAGCTCCGTTGTTTATTTCATCGTGCACTACGTACTGGGAGAAACGCCCATTCCGTACGGTAGCTAGATTTTGTACAGTGAGAGGAATGACATTATTAAGTGATGCAGCTGTCATTAATCTCATTAGGTACATTATTTCCTTTCCTTACTATATAGTCAATTATGAAATCTGATCTCACAGGAAGTTGTTATGTCTCAGTCTCGATAAACCAAGATCTTGTGAAATATTTTTAATTTTAACTTATTTAACTTTTCTATATTTAAAGAATTTTTACCTGATTTCAGATTTGTGAAACTTGTTTTTATTTTTTGAATGCATACGCTAGACACATTTAACGCCTTTCTGGACCCATGCAATTGATAGCAACCTTCGTTTAAGGCGGTCCCACACTACTCGCGAACACGTCGTGAACACATTCTCCAGAACATTCAGCCGAACATTCTACCGAACATTCACTGAACGTTCGCCCTGATGAAGCTCCCACACTTCTCGCGAACACCCACCGAACATTCGGGGGAATGTTCGGGCGAACATTCCCTCGAACATAAATAAATTCCAATCAGCTGTTTGCGCATTGTCCGTCGTGTTCAACGAGCATTGTCGTGAAAAATGGACAACTCTACTGATAATGTCACTGTTGTTGCATCTACAGTCGTATTTTTTCTGCAATAGCAGATACACCCCTGTTTGATTTTGTTAATCAGCTGGTTATAAACAATTGTTGGAAATCAGCTGTAATAACGCTAGTTTGGGCGTTGGCGCGGCGATCGTCCATCGTTGACCACTCTGCCTTCAGTGTTCACAAGGAAACGCTTTGTATTTGACTTGTTTATAATTAATTCATGATAATCATATATTAATAACAATGTTTTCGTTTGTTGGCAATTAATTAACATCGAGTAAATATGTCTTCTCCTGATGTAATAAATTATAAAAGGTGTAGAATTTATTCGTGTAGAAGAAACCAACGAAAATAGGAGAAGCCTATTTTTTACGAAGTAAAAAATCAAATATAAATATATCAAGTACTAGATGATACCAGTATTTTGCAGAGCTGATTAAAATCCTACTGTAAACATCTGTTTAAGTACTCACCTGAATCATTAAACCTATTGCCCATAAGAGGAACGTTGTAACTTTAAGGGTGACTGGGGCGAAGCCCTAATTAAGGGATTGCTAAGATGGGACGTTGAAACGGAACAGACAAGTCGACAGACAGTCACCATCTTTATTTTATACATGTATAAGATAGTATAATTCATTATAAAAAAAGGTTAACAAACATTGGACATTATTTTATTATCCGGCATAAACATTTATATATTAAGTTCATTAACAGTCAAGCTTTTACAAGTTCTTACAATAAGGAATATACTGAACAATAATATTAGTCAAGAGATAGCTCAAAAAACTATTCTTTTTGGGTAAAAATTTCAACGTGGGAATGACAGACTGGTTGTGCACCTGTACCACGCCGCCGATGCGATTCTTACCCCGGCGATGCAATTTTCTTGGAAACTTCTGATCTCTTGATAAATACTTGAGGTAAATTAAATCGATTCCACTGTCATTTACTCAACTTAGATGACAGACTTATATTAATTTGAAAAAAAAGATACGTTTGGGTGTTGTGACCACAAACAAATGTTTTTTTCTCCTTGAGTAGTTGTCCCCCCTTCACCACTGAGACCGGCTCTGATTATGGAGAGTGGAAGAAAATCAACTACTATTTAAATAAAGGATATGTAGGGACAATAATTAAGGGTTCCGTATTAAAGGATTTATTTGTATCGTCTATAAACAATTAATTAAAATGTCCATTATTGAGGTTGGCGTCAATCTGCTGTCGCGAAAACGCAAGTGATTGTATGAACTGAATGATTTGAAACAACACATTGCCTCAACACACTGACAAAATAGTGCAGCTGAGTTGAAGAAGTGACTCAAGCCCTGAATCCTGCAGAATCCGTCGACAGTATACTAATAAATGTCAACCCCCTGTGCCTTAAAACAAAACTTAAATTTACAAAATTTTTTTATTTATAGCTATAATTATAACTGACATACGCATAGTATCTCAGTACAACTAGAGATTGACATTTAATTATTGATTATTCATTACCAATGTCCACTTAAGTGGTATTCAATACTTACTTGAAAGCACAATAAATAAATACGGTACGCATACAAATAAATACGCATGTTTTATAGTATTGTCTCAGTAGAACAAGATCGATGACTCAATGATGCAGTGATACAATAATGCATGTTCGCGAACAGTGTGGGAGCCTGCGGAATATTCGTCGGAATGTTCGGCTGAACATTCGCCCGAATGTTCACTGAACGTTCACTGAACATTCGGTCCCGTATTCAAAGTTCACGCAGCTCCCACACTTCTCGCGAATACTCCGAACATTCGGAGTTCGGCCGAATGTTCGGGCGTGTTCGCGAGTAGTGTGGGACCGCCTTTAGTCCTATTGTTGGCGCCGAACAATCTTGTAGTGCCTGATGCATAAAAACGCACAAGGCTCTGACATAACCTCTGATGACTTAATAGGGGTTTGAAAAGATAATTTTGCAAGTCACAAATCGATTAAGTAATATACTTTACATTTCCTATTCATTTCTTAAGCTTTATGGTCCCCGAAAAAATCCAGCCGCTTATGGATTTTTAAATGGATGTCCTATAGGTCCTACCGTCCTCCCAGCTTTTCAAAAATATGAGAACCGTCCTGCTTTTACCAGGAAGTTTAATTGTAAAGTAAAATTAGTAAATTTACCACAGAAAATGTGAGTGGGTAATTTGTTCTGTGTGTTTTAATGAGGTACTCAGAATTCTAAGTACTTCCGTTCAATTGGAATATTTATTTATTTATTTAGTTGTAAACGGTTTAACCATTTTTTGTAGAATTTCAAACAAGAACAGGTATAACAATATTTGATATGGGACATGCAAAAGAGCTATAAATATTTAGCACTAGTATTTTTGAATAATAATAAGTGTTTACAACTATACGAATCAATCTAAGCAACTTAAGAGTATCGAAAATTTGTTTGGTGAACTATTCGTGATATCGAACATTTGCTCACTGAAATCGGTAGGTATTATCACAGAGAAACGAATCTATAGATTCCTTTGTCTGTGGTATTATATTTTCTCTTTGACATTAGCAACAACTCATCGATTCCGGATAATCCGTTGACGGGAATGAAAGTCAATATTAGTCTTATGGGATCTTAGGGGACGCATAGACTGGAGTCCTCTCTTATATGTTTCTTTCTTATATATATATATATATATATATATATCTTATATATAAATCGTTATGTTTATGCTTATTTTTTGTCAATTTTCACCTTTTTTAAAGAAATTTCCTCCTTACGATCGTACTTATCTGGTCACCCTGTTCACGAAAGGCGTTTCTTCTACGGCCTCGATAGATTCTATTTACAAATCCCTACATAATTATTTTGTGTAGTAGCCACTCAAATTTTATTTTTCAATGTATTACGACTCAAAAGTAAGAAGTTAGTTAGCTAGTCAGAAGTTATTTTTCAGTTTTAAATTTAACCAATCAAACAAAGGTTAGGCCTATATTAAAATAGTTCCTGGAAACAGGCTCGTAACCGGGGGGATACACATTCCCCCACAACATTTTGAAAAGTAAGGGGAAATATTTGTTCCCCACCTGCTGTGTAAATTACAACTTTACTCCCTCATAACAAAGAGTAAACGAGTTCGCACGCAGCACGCTGACGTGAGGGAAGTGAATTTCCACATAATAACTTTTAAAACTAAAAATCAGTGTAATAACATACATTTATTTAAATTATTATTAAAATCTGAAAACAGTGATTTTTTGGCTGTTCTGATGCTCCTGGTTTCATTTACCTGCAAAGCTGGGAATACAATTTGTTGCGTTATAATGTTAGGAGAAGGTCCAGACAGGCTTGAAAGTAGGCGTGAGGTTGCTGGGGATGATAAAAGTACTCTAACAAAGGAATAACAGGCTTTTCTAGTGTAAAACCCCCATAAGACAACGTACTGTGTTTAGTCGAAACACATTTTCTTTAATAACTCGGTAAATATGTATGCTAGAATGACGAGAGAGGGCTTAAAACTTTCGCCTCACTAATTCCTTTTTACATGCATTAATTTTACATACGGGGCTTTTCTGACCCTTTTTGGGCCCAAAACACGAAATTTGAAAAATTAAAAAAAGGGGTTTAGAGTTTTCCGATTGTTTTGCCCAACGAACTTGTCCAACTGATTACAAAAAGGAACGTCCCTACGAAATTTGAAGTAAATCGGACAAAAAAATGTGACCGCTAGAGTGCAAACACACACACACACACACACACACATATATATATATGTATATATATATATATATATATATATACACACAATTTTGAACGACCCCCCCAAACCTGTTCAGGGGGTCACGTTAGGAACTTCTATGGTGGTCCCGGGCTTAAGTTTCACCGTGCGGGTCATGCTAATAGTTCACTTTCCAAAGGAAATTCACTAACAAGCATCTTTTCCCTCTAGTGGGGAGGGAAAAGGGAATTACTTTGTCTCCCTCCCACACTTGGGAATTTGAGTCATATATTTTAGCAGTAGCATTGTTAGCTTGCTCCGTCTATCAATAGCAGCGTTGCATTCGAAATCAGCTGTTCTCGTATTACACCTGACGATGAAGAGAAGGTTCACAATGGTCAGCTTTTACTTTACGAACAAAACCATTGTACCTAACCTTAAAGTGTTTGTTTTATAAAATTGTGAAAATTGTGTTGAAAATAAAATATGTACTTTTTATTCATTAAAACTGCAGGTAGGAAAACATTTTGTGAGTTTTTCGGGAGTAAAGTAATTGACTCCCTCGGGAAAATTGTCAACAGTTTCCCTCAGGGAGACAATAATACACTTTACTCTCTTAAGACACAAATAACTATTACACTTACTTATTTAAAGTAATGGAAATTTATAGAAGTAAAAAAGTCATTAACTCATTGTACAAATTTCCTAATTTTGTACAATGCTAAATATTTGTGAGTTGACAAACCTGAATGTCAACGGTTTGTCTTAAACATCTTCTGATGTAGGCTGCTATTATATTATTTTATAAGCGTTTAAGTAGCATTTATGGTTTCTCAATTAGAATATGTTGGATTTATATTTTAGGTTGTTGTTAACAACTTGTTTATGTTTCTATTACAATAAAATGTACTAGATCATTTGTAAATTTTAAGTGCAGGTTAATTTTAAGGTTATGTTTGCCTCTGACGAACGTCGCACACTCACTGATTGCAATAAATAAATAAATAAAAAAAAGGTATTATTGAGCAAGTGTTTCTCAGGCATGATTGCTGGTTTACAGAATAACACTTGTTATATTAGTCCAGGGCAATTAGCTCCAAAATGGCAAAAAGTGGGAAATTAAAAAAAAGTTTAAACCTGTTGGAAATCATTTATTAAGGTCTCCTGGACCCACAAAAGAAAGTCACAGAAAATCCAATTGGGACTTTTCCGCCATTTTGAAAAATAAGTCGGCCATGTTGGATTTGTGCAAGTGTTTACGGAAATTCCGACTACTAGTAAACTAATTGACATCAAAACCTCCCTTTTGCATATAAATGTCTTATAAAAGCCAGGCTAGCTGTTATACAAAAATATATGTATTCATGTATTTTTTTACATTTAGTTAATAATGTAAAACCTATTTACTTTTACATATTGTAACTAATAGTTAGCATTTTTCTCCAAGTATCCTTATACTTTGCATATATAAAAAATACTGTTAATGCATAAAATCATCTTTCAAATACACTCCAACAAGTTTTACCTGATTATTTCAAGCATCCTATTCAGGAATCAATAGAAGCGTTCACTACATCTTCACTCAGGCGCTCAGTGCGGCGCTCGGCCACCTTGCCCAGTCAATATCACGAGCAAATGTCGGAAGAAATTAGCAACAGGCCGAAACACATACCAGTCGATAGCACCCACCTAGAGGAACAAATCCCAAAAAAATTCCCCTAGTGCTTATCCCCTAGCCCCCCTTCTTGCAAGCATTTACAAAAATAGTCATATCTCCATTATTACTGATTACTTATTACTTCATATTATATTTTTTGTTTAATTGCCGACATTACGGTCTACAACCAAGGTCCTGTCAGTAAATTAGCTCAGAAAAACTATATTTTTTGTTTAATTGCCGATATTACGGTCTACAACCAAGGTCCTGTCAGTAAATTAGCTCAGAACAACGGTTAAATAAGTTTTGCATTATCATAATAAATATTTGAAAAATGTAAAATATTTAAAATACTATTTAATGTTATTCTTCTCTAAAATACAAACACGCAAGTTTTCGAGAAAATACCTTGAACAAAAGTTGTAGTAAATTGTATTCCGATTAAAACGATAGTAGAGGGAAACCCACAAAGAGGGGCCTATTTTACCCCATTTTCCCCATAAGAATAACATGGGGATCAGTTTTGAACACTTGCCCGATCACACCCTACACAAATTTCCTTGTTGGCCTATACTACTGTCCGACCCTTGCCTATATTAAATACATTTTTCCAAACCCGCCCCCTATATTTTTTTTAATTAATTGTCAAAAACTTTGGTGTTTATGAATTTGTCTACAATTTGAATATGTTATTGTTGTAGGCTAGTGGCCCGATCCCGCCCCTACGCTTTCCCCTACTTTACATCCTTTGCGGAAATCCACGAGTTCAAAAAATAACTCCACATTAACACATGTAAACGAGAAATGATAGTATGCATCCAACTAGCACGACGCCCGCGACGATTCCCCGTGGAAGTTTCTAGCACGACGCCAAGACACGACACCCGCGACAGGGAATCCCCGAGGGGAATCCCCGTGGAAGTTTCTAGTGCTTTCTGGTACTCTCCCCGGGGAATCCCAGTGGAAGTTTATATTGCTTTCTGGTACTCTCCACGGGGATTCCCCGCGTAATTTTACAAATTAATTTTGTGAATTGTCGGATATATAAAGAGTCGCTGCAGGCTAGGGTCCTCACTTCACGTCAAACAGCCCCAGCACCAGCAAGAAGACCTTTGGAGTTGCAGGTACTATTTTTAACTTAAAATTGGAAAAATACTTTGAAACTTAGAATAATTTCAGCTAAAAAATATTAACTTTCTTACTCTGGACTTGGAAGAATTCAGAGTGGTCCAATACTTAGAATAATTTCAGCTAAAAATATTTTCTTACTCTGGACTTTCAGAGTCCATATAGGAAATTAAAATTTCATATAGGAAAAAACCACCACTATACTTTCAACTACCGAATTTCAACTACCTTTTTAATAGCCTGTAGTTTTTTTGTTTTTCTTTTTAATACCCGGACACCTCACAAAAAATTAATTTATATCTGGCAATTGGCCAATACGCCAACTGTTTGCCTCTTGTCAAGTTTAAAGAACGTTTAGCTATATTATTACTATTGCACAATACCAACTAATTCTGCTGTCTATAAAAAAGAATAAATCTTCTACAAAACCAAGCTTTATATAAACTAAACACAATACACCAGCCTCTCCATACTTTACTTGGAGTACTTTTAGTTTGTCTGTTTTAAGTTTTATTTTTTTAATTTAAATCGACGGATTGTAACTCCTTTTCGAGCCAATAATTAGACACATAAATAACTGGGGTATTTTCGAACTTTACCTAAAAACCTTATTTTACCTCTATGTAACACATCCCTTATCCCCACTATAAGGAGTTCTCTGTCTTCGTTTAGTTCCTCTATCCTTTTGCAAGAGGACACTTTTATATTTCCCACTATTTCTTCCATTAGTACTCAGTTACCTCTTTTTGGTTATACTTTAAAGTTTTTTTCTCTGACCAGGATTCTATAGAGAATTTTAGTTCTTATAATTACGGAAATGTGTTACCATTGTATGTAATAGACCCATTAGTTTTAACAGTGGCAAATGGTTTGTTCGAGGACAAATAAATATTATCTATTAAAGCACCTTTTGTAGTTCTGTATGGAGCAGTTACGAATCCACCAATCTTTAAAATGTCTCGCTTACTGTTTAGATCTATAAATTTATTCTTGTGATAGCCTTTAATATAGTAAACTTTATAGTAGCCTTTAATAGTTGGAAGACCATCACCTCCCAGTATATCTTTGCGTCTTTTCTCTCTGCAAGAACACCAACATAAGTGTACATATGCTTATCGTTTACAGTAAAAGCATACACCTTGTATACGTAATCATCTTTAAAATCTTTCTGTTGTTCTTTAAAGTAATACTCTAAATTGTATTGAGTTTCTCTTTTTCCTGCTCTTTAGCCAACACGTCCTTATATTCCTCTTTAACAGCAGTTGTTTTTTCCACATACTCTTTTCGCTTTTTTGCTTCTATTTTGTCTTCCAACTCAATCTTACGCTTCCTTGCAGATATTAGGTAAGGTTTCCATATCGGATCTATTTCTTTTAAGGGATAGATGGAAAGTTTACTCTTTAAGTTTATTTTTTTTCTTAAGACTTCTGATATAACATTAGTTGTATTTACCAAACCAGATTTTCCAAATTTATGTCAATTGGTATCTATATATTAATACGCTAGGGGTTTTTTCTTCACAGTCATAACTCGATAACGGATGGACGGATTTTAACGTTTGAGGTGTCAAATTAAAGGTATTTTTACGTAGATTTGCCAATATGTCTTAGAATTTTAAGAAAGGACATCACTTAATTACAGTAAAGGGCTGAATTTTCGGAACAGTGGCGCTATCCGACGGCGAAAGTCTAAACTACGTGTTGATTGAAAGTACGTTGTTATTATCCGTTTTAAAATCAGATGTTTTGTTATGTTTCTTTACAACTGAAGAAACCTTTCGTTGGGTATACACACTTGCTCGGATTCGAGCAACAGGACAACTAGTAGTCGTATATACAGTAGTAGATCTACTAAAGTATGTACTCCCAGGCTTAATATATACTTTATGGATAATTTTTACATTATCTGTATTGACTTTGTCTTCCATCACTTCTATATATTTTACAGGTAATAAGTTAAAACTAAATGCAGACAAAATATAGTTTATTAATTTCTCTCTCTTACTTATGTCCTGGGTCAGGTTAATATTTATTCCAGTAAGTTTCTTGGTATATATTTCCCCCAATAAACATATTGCAATACATCTTTATAAGCAACGCAACGACTGTTTTGTAAACTGTCTGTTAGTTTTGTCCACATCTTGCTTATAGGTACAGAATAGAAAGGTGCATTTTGGAAATATGTTTTTTAGCCTTCTAATAGAGAGTTACAATCTTCTAATGGATTATTCTTTTTACCATTCCCAGTGTCGTAGTTATATATAGTGGCTTCTAATCGTGTAATTCCATTTTCCTTAGCTAGTTTGGATGTAAACGTATTTTTTAATCTTTTATCTGAACAGTTTGGGAAATTTACTACATGGTTTCCAATTTCTTTATTTACACCCGGATCGTAATTTTACAAATAAACTTGTTATAAATCTTTACTTTACAGTTAATTTCGTAAACCATGTAAGACAATCTACCCCACACGAATTATTATTATTATTATTAAGAATGATAGTATAACCTTTAATATAATCGCCCTGATAAGAAAAGTCAAAATTGTCTGTTAAATAGTCACACATTTCTGTCTTATTAAATACACTGACGAAGTCTTGTTTTATGTCGAAATCTAATAAATAATAGTGTTCTTTTTCGAGTCTCTGTAATATTTCGGAGAGTTTTATTAGAAGTGTTTCCAATTTAACATCTGCAAGCTCTATTTTATATACCAATAGAAGTTTTATATTTGTTAGCGATTTCCCCAAAATCCTTAATAATTACACTTCTAATACCATAAAAAGTGGTTGTCTGCTTTTCCAGAACAGATGAGGGGATTTTAGCTTTAACACCCTGTTTTGACAGATTAAACTCTTTAAAACCCCCACGCAAATAGCTGTTAAACGACCCACATATTTATCTTTTAACTTTAAATTTACATTTTATATCCCCCTCGCAATCTGTTGCATCGACAATCTTAACGAGCATTATGTTATCACAGAAAATGTCTGTTATTGGACAAAACCTTTCAACTTTGTGTCCATTCTCTGTAAAATTTATGTTACTAATGTCGGATAAAAGATTATCATCTACGTTTGCTTCAATAAACCACACCCCGAATCGTTCTACTGTGGGTTTTACACCTGATTCCAAGTAATTTTTTACCAGAATACATGTTAGTATTGGTATATTATTTTAAATTATTAATGTAGTTACGGTGTTTATTTAATGTTTAGATATACTTCTACACTACATTAATAATTTTCGGACAAAAATATACCAATTGTGAGAAATGTAAAATTGTCCTCTTGCAAAAGGATAGAGAAACTAAACGAAGACAGAGAACTCCTTATAGTGGGGATAAGGGATGTACTACATAGAGGTAAAATAAGGTATTTTGTAAAGTTCGAAAATGCCCCAGATATTTATGTGTCTAATTATTGGCTCGAAAAGGAGTTACAATCCGTCGATTTAAATTAAAAAATAAAACTTAAAACAGACAAACTAAAAGCTACTCCAAGTAAAAATATGGAGAGGTTGGTGTATTGTGTTTAGTTTATATAAAGCTTGGTTTCGTAAAAGATTTATTATTTTTTATAGACAGCAGAATTAATTGGTATTGTGCAATAGTAATAATATAGTTAAACGTTCCTTAAACTTGACAAGAGGCAAACAGTTGGCGTATTGGCCAAATGCCAGAAATAAATTCATTTTTGGGGGGTCGGGGTATTAAAAACAAAAACAAAAACTACAAGCTATTAAAAAGGTAGTTGAAATTCGGTAGTTGAAAGTATAGTGATGTGCTTTTTTTCCTATATGAAATTTTCTGAGTCCAGAGTAAGAAAATATTTTTTAGCTGAAATTATTCTAAGTATTGGACCACTCTGAATTCTTCCAAGTCCAGAGTAAGAAAATTAATATTTTTTAGCTGAAATTATTCTAAGTTTCAAAGTATTTTTCCAATTTTAAGTTAAAAATAGTACCTGCAACTCCAAAGGTCTTCTTGCTGGTGCTGGGGCTGTTTGACGTGAAGTGAGGACCCTAGCCTGCAGTGACTCTTTATATATCCGACAATTCACAAAATTAATTTGTAAAATTACGCGGGGAATCCCCGTGGAGAGTACCAGAAAGCACTAGAAATTTCCACGGGGATTCCCCTCGGGGATTCCCTGTCGCGGGTGTCGTGCTAGAAACTTCCACGGGGAATCGTCGCGGGCGTCGTGCTAGTTGGAAGCATACTATAATTTCTCGTTTACATGTGTTAATGTGGAGTTATTTTTTGAACTCGTGGATTTCCGCAAAGGATGTAAAGTAGGGGAAAGCGTAGAGGCGGGATCGGGCCACTAGCCTACAACAATAACATGTCCAAATTACAGACAAATCCATAAACACCAAAGTTTTTGACAATTAATTTTTAAAAATATAGGGGACGGGTTTGGACAAATATATTTAATATAGGCAAGGGTCGGACAGTAGTATAGGCCAACAAGGAAATTTGTGTAGGGTGTGATCGGGCAAGTGTTCAAAAACTGATCCCCATTTTATTCTTATGGGGAAAATGGGGTAAAATAGGCCCCTCTTTGTGGGTCTGCACCCACGTTTTAAGGCTGAGTATCACGGACAATAATCATATAGCCTATATTAATATTCTGAAAATACTGTTTAAATTAAGAAATTATCTAAACATTTATTATGTTACATAAATTTTGCCCTGATAGATGAATTTTACATGAAAATATTTTTCCAGAAACAAGCATTGTATATTGTAAGCATGATATATAGATCAGTGTAGTTGTAATGTAAATAAATTTTTAAATTTTAGAAAGAAAAATTACAAAGGTTCATGTTTGACTTTTAAGGCTTTCGAAATAAAGGAACATAAGTTATAAATAAATAAATGTATAGAAGTTATTAACGTTTAAAGCATACATTGTAATGTTTCTAGAGCGCTATCTTGGTGACGTCATCATAGCGTGTTGAAAGCTCTGAGAGAGAGTTTCTTTATAAGCTAGTCAGATGAAGAAATAACGTGCAAAATTTGGTACCGGTAGCCAGAGGTGAAATATTTTCGACCTAACGCCACGGACTATAAATCACAAATCGCGATGCAGCCGGCGCCGCACCAGATCTGCGCTGGTACGGTAGCTGCTGTATATCGAGCACCAAAGGTGCGCGCATTGCTTTTCAGTGTTGCACGCACTTCATAATTTCAAACTTACTTACTTATAATTTCAAACTTATTGTTACATGAACCTTTTTAATTGTTCTTTCTAAAATGTAATTGTTTATTTACCTTATAACTTCACTGTTCTATCATATGCATCCACTATTGAATATATAATGGTTGTTTCTGGAAAATTATTTTAATTATAAAATCAGATATCAACCGAAATCAATGTTCTACATAATAAATGTTTGGATACTATCTTAATTTACAGATTCTTTTTAGAATATTAATATAGGCTGCATGATTGTTGTCCGTGTGATACTCACCCTTAAAACGTGGGTGGCGAACGTGGCGCGGCGCAATGGCTGAAATTCCACAGCCGCTGTGGCGTCGCGGCCTAAAGCGCCGTGTGAGCCTCATAAGTTACGTTCCCATTGTTGAAGAAAGTACAGCAATGTATATATCGTTTTAATCGGAATACAATTTACTACAACTTTTGTTCATAGTATTTTCTCGAAAACTTGCGTGTTTGTATTTTAGAGAAGAATAACGTTAAATAGTATTTTAAATATTTTACATTTTTCAAATATTTATTATTATAATGCAAATATCTATTTAACCGTTATACTGAGCAAATTTATTGACGGGACCTTTGTTGTAGACCGTAATATCGGAAATCAAACAAAAAATATAATATGAAGCTACCTACAATCAATAATAATGGATATGAATATTTTTTTAAATGCTTGCAAGAAGGGGGCTAGGGGGGTTTAAAGGGGGCTACGAGATAAGCACTGGGTGAATTTTTTTTTTTTTGGGGGGATTTGTTCCTCTAGGTGGGTGCTATCGACTGGTATGTGTTTCGGCCTGTTACTAATTTCTTCCGACATTTGCTCGTGATTTACCTTCATTGACTGGGCTAGGTGGCCGAGCGCCGCACCGAGCGCCTGAGTGAAAATGTAGCGAACGCTTCTATTGATTCCTGAGTAGGATGCTTGAAATAATCAGGTAAAACTTGTTAGAGTGTATTTGGAAGGGGATTTTATGCTCTACAATTTGTGTTGACAGTTTTTCTTATAAATGCAAACTATAAGGATACTTGGTGAACAATTCTAACTATTAGTTACAATATGTAGAAATAAATATGTTTTAAATTATTGACAAAATAATGAATACATATATTTTTGTATAATAGCTAGCCTGGTTTTTACAAGACATTTTTATGCAAACGGGAGGTTTTTAAGTCCATTAGTCTACTAGTAATACCCAATTCCGTAAACCCTTGCACAAATCCAACATGGCCGAATTATTTTTCAAAATGGCGGTAAAGTCCCCATGGGATTTTACTCAGGCTGTCCGGACTTCAATGATTTATGCATTAAGTACAAGTGAGTAGGTAGCAGGGTTTCTCAATCGGCATCAGTTGTGCAGCTTCTCTAAAAGGAGTTGTGCTCTGTTCTTTTGACATTGTAAATAAATCTCAATGCTGAATTTTGTACTGTAAGAGTCGTTTTTATATCGCCTTACTTACACTGTATCCGTAGGCTGGTAAACAATATGCAAAAACGGATATAATCAAGGCCCGTACTAATTTTATCTTGGCATCCTCCAGCAAAATATCTCTTAACTTACATATACCTCGCAGCCGACCCAGGGCTCGCTGACACGTGAGGTTTACATGGTCAGACAGTGTCAGGTCTTCGTCCAGAATTACTCCTAGTGTTTTAAAATTTGTTGGTATCTCAAGGTCAGAACCATTTATTTCTGTTTTACCGCCCTTGCCTGCCTTTATCCCATTTAAAATAGCTGGAGGTGCCACATAAAACCTGTACATTTTCGGGGTTTAGTTTTAATCCATGTTTTTGACAAGGCAAATACAGCTTTCAATTCAGCATTTAAGACATCAATGGCTCTACTGTACGAAGTTTTATCAAAAGAACAATTATAAGCAGACAATAATCTGCATATAGGTGTATATCATATTTGTCAACAGCACTTGTTATATCAGCAGTTACATGTTATAAAATATTGGCCCTAAACATGTTCCTTGGGGATCCCTCTTTCCTTTGCCAGGGGAGCTGAAAGTGTCGAGGGAACTATGTTTAAAACCAAACTGTAATAAAAGTTCCTATATTTTAGGGTCTTCATAATAAAAAATGATGGGTTTAAAGGGAATTTGTGTAACGAATACTAAATAAACTAAATAATAATCGAATTGTAACAATTCGAGTTTTGTTATTGAGATTTATTTTATTCAATAGGCTAAGAAGGATAAAATTTAATTTATACATAACCAACTTTGGGGCTTTCCAAATGGCATTATGTGACCAACTGAGTACAGGTAAGTGTGACTACTACTACCAGAGTGCAAATACAGACATATGTATGATGATGAATGTTCACAGATTTGATATACATTCAGTTAATAGTCTGAAACCAAGAAAAACTCCCTTTAACACGATAAATACCAAAATCAATCCAGTTTAATGACCCCCCTTGATCACTGAGATAATTAGTGGCCTGGGTTACGAGTGTAAAAATAAAAATATTCATACACACTATTATGAACTTCATTGACTTTGATTGATCATTAATTAGTAAGACAAACTTCAACGATAATATTATATCGAATACTGATGCGAGCTACAGCTAAAACTTTTGATTTAAAATTCAAAATTACAATTAATGCAAACACACAGCCAAGTTGAAGAAAATAATTCAACACACGAATAAATAATTCAGCTTTAGAATGTAAATGTAGTTTTAAAACAAAAAGTAGCGTACCCAGGGGGTGTTACGGGATATACCCCTCCGAAACCTGAGAAAGCTGGAAGGTTTTTACAGGCCAGAAACTTAGTTCAATCTGAGATTTGATTGGAGTAAAAGAAATGCACAATTCCAGATGTTCTAGATTTTGTTCATTGCAAAAATTCGTGAGCTGGCAAACCAGTAGAGGTCACCCGTCTGTTTGAATCGCTCTCTGACGTAGCCTGATCAGACTATCCCATCCCTGCAAATGTTTTATTAATTGTTTAGGCAATACACGACATTTTGTATTAGTGTTGGACTGGATATTAATTTTAGGTCGTTCTAAAATTGTTCGTATTTAAACTGTATATGCTTGCATTACACTCAGACGTCCTTGTAATTTGAAAACTTGAGGTTAAGACCAAAAATCCCTAATTCATTTGTAGTTTTAGGATTTTAGGTTCAGCGTTGGCGCCTGATGTTGAATGCCAAGTCATGCATTTATGATCGTAACTAATTTTGAGATTAGTATATTTTTATAGGCTGAATGAATATATCAGGGATAAAAAGTACCGTATGGCAAAAAATCACGTTAAAACGTAAACAATTTGATTTTGTTTGTTACTTTTTAGGGGAAAGGTTAAAAATTGTGCTGATTAATTTTATTAATTATACTATTAAATCGGGAACAAACTATATTGAAAATAACTTTTAAGGGGGTAAGTACTTACCTTGCTGGAATTGTTTTGGGAACTAGCGTTCACTGTGTGAAAGTCGTGGGACAAGGAATAACGTAAACACTGCACAAAAACTGGTTGGTTGTATACTAGCTATTTACAGTGCAAAAATAAGTATATTGGCATTTACATCCTTAAAATACAGGGCAGCCTGTGATATTGTTGTGACAACACTTCATACAAAAAAACTGCCCAGGACAAGGCCATGTTTTAGTGTATTTATGGACATTTGTAAACATTAGTATAAGCTATTAGTATAAGTATTAGTATATTTTTTTTCTCACTAAGACCAAAAGTGAAGCTTTTCGATAAGAGTGTAAGTTTAATCGCTGAGGCGGAGCCGAGGTCGGAACATGAGCTAGGGTCGAAAACCCACTTTTGGTCCCAGTGATGAACTATATTTTTCGTCATACTGCAAACAATATTAAGATAACAATTTCACAACAACTAAAATTGAATTACCTGTTTGCCTTCAAATGTGTGCTTTCACCGTCATATTGCTACTTTAAACAAACCGCTGTTACATAAGTTTAAATTGTTTTCAAGTTGAAGAATTCGATCAATTCATATTTAACAACTGAGGACCTCGACCAAAACGTGTCATCAATCAATTATTTGTATAAAAGGAATAAAAAGAGCAACTTTAGGCCCTCAAATGCAAGTGTTGGAAACAGCTGTTTTTCAAGCAAAATTACTAAAAAAGAAGTGCAACAGTTTTGTTAAAGATATTTCGATGCAGTCAATGAATACAGTCTTTTCAAAATTAATTTAATATCAGGGAGAATTTTAGAACAAGGGCTACCAAAACTTGAAAAAGTAAGAAGCCTGTTAAAGCCACAAAATTGAGAATGGGAACACAAATTCAGACATACAACTTTTACTCGTATTACTGAAGATCGACGTCGCCAACTTTTACGCTCACCCCTCTCTGACACTGTCCATTTTAAAATACATTAGAAATGTAATTGTTAAAACGTACAATGTTGCTAGATAAATTATAGTACTTCATACTATTCATATAAATAAATAGTGTATACTTCACTTGAGCTGCAGTGGGAATTGCGGAGCTGTTTTTTTCTGAGATGGAAGGACGGTACCTCCAATTGAGGTAATATGTATACTCAAATTGAGTTGATTGCAATTGTCCATAAACAATTTTTAAACCTGTGCGTTATAAATACTTTCTATCTAATGTTAAAATAATAGTATTTGTATTTACAGAGTTTAGATAATATTAACTTATATACTTTAGATAATATTAACAGTTATCACTTCGTAACAACAATTAACCACAAGTAAAATAAAGTAACAAATTAATGGATAATAGTAACGATGTAAGAGGATTTTTTATAGGAATCTAACATGATCTTCCCTACGATAAAAACAATATTATCTAACTAACATTGTCGAATACATTTCATATATTTCATTGTAGTCTTGCTATATTTACTATATAACTATATTTACTTCATTCAATCAAATTAAGAACATTTTAAAGAAAAATGTCTACCGCCAACCATAAATAAATTAATAAGTTATGTGATTTAAGAGATTTTTGCGGTCATTTTCCATCACTGATTAGTAATAATCAGTCCCGAAACAGTTTCCCGAATCAGTTTCCCGAAACGTCGTGAAACTTGTTTTTGCTGATTAGTGATGGAAAATGTCCGCAATAATCTCTTAAATAAACTCACCATCACCAACAATGAATTTTAAGCAAATAACTAATAACTAATGTTACAAAATGTCATTAATCTCAGGATTACTGTACACACAGACAGGTAGTGTATTTTTCCTCCTTTTTACAGCTAAGGGTCTACAATGGTTAAGATTTCTTATCTTACAATCAAAACAAATCAACTTGTGGGTTATAACAAGATTTTCACCTGGGGTCAAATATGTGAAGTTTATTTCAGAAAATATTGTGAACTAAAATTAAATAGGACATACTACACATAAAATTAAAACTAACCTGTATCAATACTAGCTATCAATACTAATCTTCTTAAAACTATTCTCTTTTAAACTTATTTCTTAGGCTTCTTAAATTAATGACCTTCTTTCCAATTACGGTTTTTACTAATAGTTTTATTTTTATTTGTTATTATTATACCAAAATCTGAACAGAATGTATTCTATATTGTCTATTGAATTTCATACATGTCTGTCAAGTTCGTATATACACATCTCTCGTATGTTGAACAATATAATATGATAGAATCATGAGCATTCTGATTATTCAAGAGTTCGTCAACATACCTGAAGTAACTTGAAGAGTCTATATGTTTTTATTCGTTTTGATTTCCCTTGAACTTTCTGTGGTCTATTTTCAAAAATAACTTGCGAATTGTAACTGAGATTCAGCAAATAACATATTCGACAAAACCATAAATTTAACAACAATTAATCTTGAATAAACAAACTGTTTTACTGAAGAAGGGAAATCTAAATCCAATCTCATAAAACGAAACAACTTTTATGTAAACACTGTGAAAACAGGATAACGCCTCATAATACAATTTAATGGAAATGTATTGGTTTTAATGACGACAATGGGAATGACGACAACAGTTTAACTTGACTATTATGAAGGAAACATCTAATAAAATACACAAGTGGCTTAAAGGGGCAACCCACAAGACCGCGTTTACAGATGGTATGTGACATTCAGGAGTAATTTATATATATTTTTTTCAATGACACTGCAAAATTTAAGACACAAGGAATAATAGGTTTATAATGAATTTTGACAATAGCTTGTATACAACAGTCTCATGTTACCAAGCTAAATTACCAGTTAATGTACATTTCTGATAAATATTTCTACGCAAAACTAACACTAGCAAATTTCTACACTACATACACATGTACAATAAATATTCTATACGGAACAAATGTATAATAAAGAGGAGTAAATAGAAATTATGAACTGATATATAAAAATACACCGAGTATATTTGATAATAATTATACTAATGAGATGAAACTAAATTTAGGTCCAAAAATAACCCAAAAATTACAATAGGTAAAAGAGAATTAATGTGTGAATTTAAAATGTACAGATTGTACGGTGTAAAGAAACGCATTAAAAACGACAAAAAAGAAGTTTTTTTTATAAACTGACATTTGCAAATACGCGTTTGTATTATTTGGTTTTACAATTTTAAATTATTACATATCTATATAATAAATATTTTATAAAAGCTCTATCTAAAATGAAAATCCTAAATATTCTAATCCAAATTCAAACTTAAAATTAATAACGGGTCGAGAGGATGTGCACGTGCAGAAGCGAAGAGATGATTTGCCCTTCCGTGAGATTTGGCACCGAGAGAACCACGATCTTTACTGTCTGTGAATTCTTCCAGTGCCAAGCGTCACGGAAGGTCCAAAGGATCCCACCACTCCAGCCACCTGAAAGAAAAAACAAACAATCAATACTGGTGAAGTCTTTCAAAATATAAACGAGTAATTTATATACAATAAAAATATAAAACTCGTTAGATGCAAATGTGAATACGATCATGCTCACACTACACGGCCTCATTGAGGGTATAGGCGGGAGAAGAGAACCAAGCGGGGGGGTGTAGCTTTTGTTGATTACATGTAAGTTAAATGGTTTTGTAACCGAAAAAGTTTTAGGCAGTTTACATCCAATCCAAGGTTTAGTTTGAGGTTGTCTTATAGAAAGTAATTAAAGTAAGTTAACCTCTAAAGAAGATGCATCTTACTTCGTCTTGCTTTTCCAGGTGAATACATAATACAGCTACAGGTCTATTTTTAACCCAGAAAGCTTTTACCGACTGACCACTAATTCTGAACATGACGATTCGTTCATTTTTTGGAGGGGGCTAAGTAAGCTTTAGAACAGCCACCAACGACAAAGCCACCTTCTTCATTAGGTAGTCTAGAACTCTCTTTTCCAAAACTTGTTGGCCAGTATCCTCAGATACAGCACATTATAAGCAGCTACACATAATAAGTATTCTATCACGCTCCTTCGTAGATTAAACATAATTGTCACATCGTATCTAAAATTCGACGTAGGCCTTGCAAAACTAATTTAAAATATAATAGTGACTGTACTTGGTTTCACAATACTTCGACTAGATCATACTTTATAAAGTCATATGGGCCGGGCTTTTACATGATTCGACTTCGAAAATATCGCAGTAAATGACGTAAATCTTTTTATTACGCCAGTCAACAAGATCGTAAGTAAACTTTTTTTGAGTTATGTGAACTTTGAAACTCTGGCTGTGATTTTCCACCGGTTCTGTCACCGAGGAGCCACGGAGTCATGGGAACTGGTCCCACGACACTCACAATGAGAGGAAGAACCGCGGGCCGCGCTCCTTACACGCACACCGCCACTGGGCGCACCACAAGCACACCTTCTACAACTTACTTGTAAATGAGTGTTACAGCGACTTGGCACACCACAAGCACACCTTCTACAACTCAGTCACACAACTTCTTGTAATCACGGCTTACAGAGAAAAATGTAACTAATTGTAGCATCACATTTTGTAACATACAACATTTTCAATAAATATTATTTAAGTCTAAAACCTTTTAAAAATGTAAAACTGTTCTTGTTGTTCGGTGAAGTAGTAGTTTCCTCTTTGGAATAAACTTTTAACTTTGCCCTTTAATATTGAGTTTAAAATTCATAACACAGATAAATTGTTTTGGACACTAATTATTTAACAATTATTTACACGATCAAACATTAATAATAAATTTGTTATATGGATACAGTGAACAAACTAAGAAAGCATAGATTTTATTTAGAACCGAAGATAATACGATTTTGAATAAGAATCGGTAACGTTGTATAACATTGATTACGATGAAAGCACAATGCTAACTAATGTTAGTTTTTAATTACGTTCAGGGACAGGGAGATTCGGGGCTATTATAACCTTCTAAATGTTAAGATAATAACATAATGATAATAATAATTTTTTTTCATTTGGCCCTTATATTATCTACAAATGTTATTTACAGTCTTATTTTGCAGAAGGTTGAATCAAATGTTTCTCGGTGGTTAGTAGAAAAGAATAGCCTACTTAAGCTTTTTATACAGTTAACAATTAATTTTAATTTGAGGTTTTATTTTCAAGTTTTGTAATTCAATAGATACATACAGCTCTAAGAAATACATAGTTCAATTATAAGAGGATTCATCCACCGGCTTCTACCTGCGTCTCCTCTAAGGCCAATCAATTAGAAGGGGATTCATCCACCGGCTTCTACCTGCGTCTCCTCTAAGGCCAATCAATTATAAGGGGATTCATCCACCGACTTCTACCTGCGTCTCCTCTAAGGTCAATCAATTATAAGGGGATTCATCCACCGGCTTCTACCTGCGTCTCCTCTAAGGCCAATCAATTATAAGGGGATTCATCCACCGGCTTCTACCTGAGTCTCCACTAAGGCCAATCAATTATAAGGGGATTCATCCACTGGCTTCTACCTGCGTCTCCTCTAAGGCCAATCAATTATAAGGGGATTCATCCACCGACTTCTACCTGCGTCTCCTCTAAGGCCAATCAATTATAAGGGGATTCATCCACCGGCTTCTACCTGCGTCTCCTCTAAGGCCAATCAATTATAAGGGGATTCATCCACCGGCTTCTACCTGCGTCTCCTCTAAGGCCAATCAATTATAAGGGGATTCATCCACCGGCTTCTACCTGCGTCTCCTCTAAGGCCAATCAATTAGAAGGGGATTCATCCACCGGCTTCTACCTGCGTCTCCTCTAAGGCCAATCAATTATAAGGGGATTCATCCACCGGCTTCTACCTGCGTCTCCTCTAAGGCCAATCAATTATAAGGGGATTCATCCACCGGCTTCTACCTGCGTCTCCTCTAAGGCCAATCAATTATAAGGGGATTCATCCACCGGCTTCTACCTGCGTCTCCTCTAAGGCCAATCAATTAGAAGGGGATTCATCCACCGGCTTCTACCTGCGTCTCCTCTAAGGCCAATCAATTATAAGGGGATTCATCCACCGGCTTCTACCTGCGTCTCCTCTAAGGCCAATCAATTATAAGGGGATTAATCCACCGGCTTCTACCTGCGTCTCCTCTAAGGCCAATCAATTAGAAGGGGATTCATCCACCGGCTTCTACCTGCGTCTCCTCTAAGGCCAATCAATTAGAAGGGGATTCATCCACCGGCTTCTACCTGCGTCTCCTCTAAGGCCAATCAATTATAAGGGGATTCATCCACCGGCTTCTACCTGCGTCTCCTCTAAGGCCTCTAAGGCAAACTTTCAAAGCCGGTGAGTCCCTCTTCAACGGATTATCCAATGTCGTTGGTTTATGACTCCAGAATTGCGATATCTCAAATAGTTCCAGCATAAAACAATCGTAAATATTGAATATTTTTGAACTTTTTTAACTGTTATTATTTGTGATATCGAAGTTTTCTCACCGAAATCGCTAGGTATTTTTTTATTCTCTTTAATGGGCCATAAATCGACGATATTGGATCATCTGTTGAGTAGGGACGGGCTTTGAAAGTTAAGGTTATGGGGGAGCAGGAAGAAACGCTATATGTTTCGTGACTGGAACCCACTCTCAAGTAGTTAGTTTCAGGCGGAGGGTAGAGAGATGAGTTTTGGATTTTTGCAGGTTTGCAGGCAGGCGAGAGATAGGAAGTGAAGGATGCCGGGCGAGTGCCGTTGTGCAGTTTTTGTCCACGTAGCGGGAACATGTTGTAGGCCACTGACCGAATAGTTTCGCCGTCCGCCCGACTTCCCTGGACACCTCATCATCTCCTATACTTACCGGGGAGTTTTAGAATATCTGACAAACAACTTCTAGGATGAAGAAAAGAGTTTAAGTACTACAACCCATGTCTCCGATACAATTAATTGTAATTTGAGGTTTTATTTCAAGTTTTGTAATTCAATAGATACATACAGCTCTAAGAAAAACATTGTTCAATTAGAAGGGGATAAACCGATAAAAATACACTAGGAGCTTCTCAGCAGAAATTATGAGGGAGAAAGACGTTTTAGCGAATATTGTAGAAACTTGTTGTTGTTGTTGTTTCGTGAGATTCCAGTGGGCGGGAAAGTCCCTTGCCCACTGAGGCTGCTTTAGGGCGCTTGGGCCCTCTTCACAAACATTCTAGCTGAGCAGATATTTGGATGGTAATTCAAATTTTAGGTGAGAATTTTGTAAAAATTTCCGGGGGGAGAATTCCCTCACCGCCCCCCCCCTCTGACGGTGTCCCGTTTTTCCTGATCGATTCGGTCACCCTACGGATGGTTAAATTTCTAAAATAAGGAATAAACCAGAGGTGGTCATTGAACATTATAATATGCTTAGAAACTCCAGTTTTAACAAAAATAAAACTAAATATATCAAATATATTTAGGGGGTAATTTGATTTGTAATATTACTAAGACATCAGTATTAAACATAAGGAATAAATCAACTTCACTTATAAATATGTTAAAATGTGCGAGGGTAATAAAGGGAGGATTTAATTTACAACACTTTTTAAAATTTATAAGGGGCTTATTGTTTTTGGAATTAAATATGTATTAGTCTTACCAATTAACCGCAGTGGATTTTTTTAATAATATTTAACAAAACTGGAATATTAACGTTCTAACGCATGTATCATGATTATAATAGTGTAGTTGACTAAGCATTATACCAGGCAATATAAGCCGTTATGACTTGCCCAGACCTAGAGTTGAAGAAGCCAACCGTCGTGCTGGTAAGATGCCCCATACCAAACGGGTTTTAACCATTTTTTTAACGTTCAAATATAAAACTATTTGTATGAAACTTGAATGACCCATAAACAGTGGAGACAGGAAATCCATCCACTGCATCGCTGTAAACCTACTGAGCCGTACATTAGTTTTACGACCGAATCTTAGTTTTTGTACTCCGTGTTTTGTGGGGTACTATTGCTCCCTGATAATAGTATGGCCACTTGTTTCTTTAAAACCCCACATTTTCAAGTCTAATATAGCTTATACATTTTAAAATATTAAATTATGTTCATTCAAACCAAGGAAAGTTTTCTCAATTTTTATCCAAGCATGCTTACAGTCCTCGAAATAAACATCTTTATTATTCAAGTCATAGTACAAGAGCGTTTGAAAAAGAGCCCTCTATATACCGGGTTTAATTTCTAACAGGAAATAGCATCACCTTTCATAGAAAGCCTTCTATTGAAGACATTTTTTTCAGTTTCAAAATATTTAAGTGACGCAAACTTGGGTAGATGGCGTGTTTCCAGTACGTTTTTGTTTTTAACTATGCAATTGTGTAGATTGTGAAATAACAAAATATAGTTTAAGTTTTAAGGACCTGTTAAATCAGCATTTTATTGTTTCTTCATTCACGAGACACCTTTTTACTGCAAATAGCAATTTATGTAACGTTTATTATATCAATAAAGAATTTGATTATGAATTTAAAAAAGAGACGTACACGACCGCTGATCTCATACTAATAATCCGATCTTATGTTCACGTGCCTAATACTAACACGTTATATCGAATAAAGTAAAACCCTTGGACGCAAATTATGTACTTGTTTTCCCTAAACTTACTAGACCGATTAATGTTTATTTTAACCCTCTACAAAATATATCCTAAACGAATTATACGATTGTCTCGGCATTTTTGTACAACAAATAGTTTAACAAGAGTTCTCATCGAGCACAACTCCTGGATTCAAAATTAAAAATATTTTGGAGTATATTAGTGACACTATATAACAAGTACGCTCGATGTGTGTTGATTTTAAAAATAATTCATGAATCAACGTGGTCAGTTTCAAGGACTACGTGGGTTAACAACTAATAGGAAGGTGGAGGGTTCTAACGGAAAGTGTATGCGAAATCCTCATCACCCTCTCGTAAGACGCAGTTTGCTGGGTTGTAGCAAACACCATTGAACCCTCTCATCCCCTCGGAGGAGGGTTAGAAGGTCTACACACACGAGAGCGTCTACCGCTAGTTTGATCGCAGGTCGAGCGACTGTTCGTGATCGAGGCAGCGGCGAGTTCGATCAATCGATCAAACGATGAAACGATCAAACGAATCAAACCCAGGAACAATTGCCACAGAAAGGAAACGCGCGACAACTGTCATCTACTCCGGGAAACGAGCGATTTTGAATTAAAAATAACGACTTCGCGGGTCGATTAGTAAGTGTGACAGATTTGGCGCAATAATTGAGGTGGCAGCCGGAGCTGCGAGCGTTGACCTGTCACTGGAAAGCGTTGAAAATTGTGTCTTCGACCTTGTGAGAACTGAAGCATTCCCGCCGCGTGATCGCCGCGCGGTACCGACCATTCGAGGGAAACGGTTGATGGCCCTCGGTAGTCGGTACCGACGGTTTTCGGGGAAAACTACTGACTACCAGTCAGTACCGACAGTTCGAGGCAAAATGTCAAAAGTCCTCGATACCGACGGTCTGAGGGAAACAACCGCCGGCCCTTGCAATCGGTACCGATGTTTAGAGAAGGCGGAGAAAGGACCAATGTAGTCGGTACCGTCTGTTCGAGGGAAACGGCCGACGGCCCTCGGTAGTCGTTACCGACCAAATAACTCTATATTAAGAGTTCTACGGTACCGACCGTTCGGGGCAAACGGCCGACGGTGACAGCGACGATCCATTCCATCATTCATTTTCATATTCTACCCCCTTTAGAAGACTTGCACCTGCGAGCATCTCGAAAATTCCATTACTATATAAATTGAGAGGCTTTTATACGAAGAGGTACTGGTCACCTGCTAAATTTCAAAAAAATGTGCGGGCCCGCGTGTTAAGTACACGAAGTTAAATGCACTTTTAGACGACGCGGGATTTGGAGCTGGGTCTACGCCCCTTTGAAACCAATACCGGGGAACCGAGTACGTAACAGCTACGTAAAGAAAGTTAAGAATTTGTTGGGCGTTTTACAAGATGTTTTGTTCCTTTTGCTCGACAGAACACACTGGCAAAGAAAATCACATGAGTAGAAACTATCTCAAAATAATGATATATTTTAAACAAGTTAATTTGTCTTATCTTTAGTTCTTCATTGATTTTCCTGAATTGTAACCAGCATATCCCATATGTAATAGATGATTATAAAGCTTATTAAATGAAGAACCTTTTTGTCACCTTGACAACACTTAAGGAGCAGTTAAGTTACTTCTTAACTTTTCAGACAAAAAATTTACAAAAATAAAAAGCGTTTGATATGCGCTTTACTTTACACGAATGCATCATCTTAAAGCAGATTTAATTTTCATTCCATTGGAGACTCTTGTTTTATGATAGGTCAGCTAAGTATTATTATAAACGATGGAATTATGAAAAGCCCAACAAATAAATGTGAAAACTGTGCAGATACAGTCAAACGTAAGGATTTGGTCCTTGGTCAGGAGAAAGAGCACGAGGGCAAAGTTACGAGTGTCAGAATAAACTGAGATAATTTCGCCTTGTACTTCTCACGTATACTTTAAATCTATTTGCTAAGGGCGGGGCGCAGCGAATAAACTTCAAATTTAAATGGATTTATCAAATTTACTTGTCAGGACTTGGCTTCAAACCTACTACCCCAGGACCGCCGCCACCGCCAACGAAAACGACGACGTCCGATGCCTTGACCACTTCGACGACTGCACACCAATCATAATCAAAATGAAATAATACAAACTGAAGAGTTTAGAAAAAAATCCATTTTGTTTGTTTATACCGCGATAGCTAATAGAATCTTACGACTCATATTCCTTTGATTTATAGCACCAGATTTCACAAAAAGGGACATGAATTTCGCAAGGGGGGCTAAAAGTGGACAGATATGAAAGTAAAAATGGTGTTTATAGCAAGTGTAATAGTAACTAGGTAAGGTTTATGGTGATTAATGATCCTATATAGCGAACGATTAACGCCTTGGACATATTGAAGTAGTTTTATTCTAATTTTAAGACGATCCATTTGGAAATAGCGACTGAGTGTTTTTTTTCCAACGTAACCCAATTTACAATTACCAAATTTCACTTTTTAAGATCAGTGCAAGTTTATACGTTCGTAATTCTTCTTCCTTTACTGCATTACCCATCAGCCGGTTTGAATTATATTTTTCTATCGATTTTTTTCTATCGATTTGAAGTTATTAGATCAAAAGTACAAACATGGTTTTTCAAATTTGCTTAAAAAATGAAATGTGGCATAAAATACTTAAGGTAATCTGTTTCAACATCCAGCCTAAAAAATAATGTTTCTATATTATGGAGATATGGGAATAAGAGTTGTAGAAAATGGTTAAAAGCAATAACAAATATTTTAAGTCAATTATTTGTGGTTTTACCACAAATCCTTGGTTTCGTTGAAAACACCCTACGTGTTGCAAACCAGGATTATAAAATAAATGTACACACATTTCACATAGGTAATAGTATATTTCATCACTAGGGCCGAAAGTGACACTTTTCGATACGAGTTCAAGTTTAACGACCGAGGTGAAGCCGAGGTCGGAAAATGAGCGAGGATCGAAAAGCCACTTTTGGCCCATGTGGTGAACTAAATTTTCCGTCTTACTGCACTGCTTTCTCAAAACTAATATTTTACAACTTTTTTACCTTTAAAAGTTTGCCCCCAAAATGGCTTCCATCTTGTTCTTGCTATTTAAAACAAACAGCTGTTACTACAGATGTATTCAACTATTGTCTGTTACGTTTGTGTTAGTGTTAGGTTAGACCGGGTTAGACTAACTATAACGATAGCTATATCGAATGTTGTGGACTATCGATTGCAAGAAGGAATACTTTAGTCAACCGTTTCGAGCTATATCAGGAATCAGACTCGTTGCGAACAGCGTTATCGCTTAGCTTGTCTTCTCCCTGAGGCAAAATTAAATATTTATTCACCTTCTTGACATAGTATAGTTTAGTATTCTTCATTTTTAATAGATTACTATTTTTGCCTCAGGTGTAGTAGAATGTTTTTTTAGATTGTCGATACACAAACGAAAATATCTGTTACTACAATATGCTAGGCTAATCTAAATACAAATATTTACAAAATAATAAAAATTGACTTTACAAGCAACCATTTATTGATATATTTATTTTTAACCTATAGAATAACAATGCAACAATGAATTACAATCGATAAAATAACTGATTACAACTCTCGATACAATCGATTACTTACAATCGACGTACACAAGTTTGCAGAGTCACTACATTGATAATATTTATAAATGACAGAAACGGAACAGCTGATGACCTCGACACCAGCTGATTCTTTTCCGTCCTAGGACTGAAAAGAACTACTGTACTACTGTACTTTCGCCCCGCAACGCATGTCTTGAGAACAGCCGTTTTCCAAGCAGTATGACGAGAAATGTGGTTTATACAACTTGCTCCAGCTAATTCATATAACTTCGTAATTGTATTAGTTTTTTACTTAGTGCTCATACATACAATATGTATATATGCAAAGATCCAATCTTTCCCACCAAACTTGAAAAATAGCAAGTTTGACTTTAAGTGTAATACCTCCAAAACAACAGCAAATAAATTAACATTGCAAATCAGCTGATATAGCCTATAATAAAGTGAAGGAAATGATGTGCTCGTCCTATGAACTTGTATCTTGATCAGTGACTTTAGGTGCATAAAATACCCCCGTCGCAGCAAACCTGCGTACTCAGCGAATTTCCAATGGAGATATACATGTCTTAATACTACATAAAGCCACTTACTAAGTTTCATGAAAATATATTCACAAATAAGCGATATATAAAATTTTAATTATTCTCCATAAAAATAACATCGGGGCTGAGTACGCAGGTTTGCTGCTTCAACTAACACAAAATATGGGTTTTTATGCTGATATAATATAACTCAACTAGGTGAAGTCATGTACTAGTTTGTATTACTTTATGTTCATAATTAAGGGAGACATATCATTTAATTATTATCCATAAGAATAACATGGGGCTGAGTACGCAGGTTTGCTGCTATGGTAGCCTTTGGCAAACAATTTTTTTGAGCAAATATCAATATACCACAACCAGATGAAGCCATATACCAAGTTTCATCAGTATACGTTCATAAATAAGCGAGATATAAAATTTTTCTTTTCCTCCATAAGAATAACATTAGACAACGTACTGTGTTTAGCACTTTAAATATCTCGGTAACCAATTGACGTAGAGTAATGATCAAAATACCAAATTGTGTGTTTTTTTAAAGCTGAGTCCAATGGTAAAATCTAAAATTATACTTTTTCAAAATTTATATGTAAAAAATTCAAAAACTCATTTTTGGGGTACAAACCCCCCCCCCAAATACCCCTTCGGATGGGGCGATCTGGCTGGTTTCCGAACTTAAAGTCATAAATGTTGCTTTACACGTCTATACCAAATTTCATCAAAATCGGATCATTTTTATGAGAGTTATCGTGCTCACGGACACATAATATATATATATATATATATATATATATACAGTTTCGAACGAATGGTGTTTTTGGGGTCTGGGGACCTCAAAACGAAAAGTTATCATGGTTCCGAGTCTAGGTCTTACCATGCCGACTACGGTAATAGCTTCTTCCCTAGGGGAAATTCGCTAAAACTTCCTGTACGTAACAATCGAAGTAAACTTTAAAATACGTAACGAATGGAATTAGGGCGAATGTAAGAAGTTACGTGTTTTCCAATAACATTAATCTGTTTATGGTCCGATTAAACTTTAATCCACCCGAAGCGTTCAAATCGGCATTTTTCCCCTACAAAGCAGGACCAAGATATGTTATGTTTACAATTTTATAATTATTTTTTAATATAAATCGCCAACTAAACACTCTACCGCTACCGATTTTACCTTACTGACTCGACTACAAAAATAGGAGGTACATAAATATGTTGTTTATAAATCTAAATTTCAAATGTTGATTTCCATATTTTCAGTCCAATTTAGCAATGTTCGAATATCATAGCAAAATGAACTACCGTGTTTATTGAGTTTCGTTTGCGTTTCTAGTTTTAAATTGAATCCCTTAGTTTTAGTCTGTTGGTTTTGTGGGTTTTGTTGGTTTTGTGATTTCGATGAAACTAAAATATCACTATTAGTTGGATGACATTAATAAATATTACCGACTTGTAAATATAAATTTGGCCCTTGCCCTAGTATAATAAGAATATCCTGGTCTTAGCACGTATAGCCCGATAACCATTACAATGTATAATGATAATAATTAAAAATTGATCCTTAGTTATATTTCAATCTGCCAAGACATACAAAATTGTTTTATAGAGGACAGTAATGGTTTGAAAGCTAATAATTACATTAATAAATAAGTCTGTATTTTACATGGCTACTGTCCTAATAGCCTTCTACCATATTATACTCGATACGAACATGTCTGCAAAGAATCTGCCAGACAGGCAATTGGAAGTCTAGTTTAACAGTTGGATACAATACATTTAAACAGTAGAAGATTCAAAGGAAAATAAATAACAAACAAAGATAAATAATTATTTAATACTGTAGGACGATTCTTTTCATGGATTAGACATTTGTTAATTCCGTAGCATAAACATGTTTTGGTAGAATTAATAAGTTTTGGGTATTATAACTGTATCAAATGGATTGTTATTTTGGGCTACAACATACTCAGGTATCTAAAAAAAGTTGTATATGATATACAATAAGTTGACAGATTATTTTTTTACATATACATATTTACTGTCACATATAAACCTGCAGAACGTTTTCTTGATTACAAACTCCCTCGACTATTACTTATCTAGTGTTTTATAACCATACCAGAATGTCAGAACACACTTAGCGTGCACAAATAATAATAATTTATTAATGAGCTAACAACTCAGGTATTTTTGTTTCGTGGATTTTATAACCAAATCAAAACTTATCGTCATACAAGCCATGCATTTAAAGATTTTAATATAATAAAAGTGGGTAGCTAATTGCATATAAGAGTGGCATAGTAACCAAATCTCCATTAAAAATCAGGAACACAAACTAACCTAAACAAGGGACAAAAATATGTTTATTATCAACATGATTTTGACTATAATTATATATATATATAAACAACTATGATAATAATACTTCGGATCGGTCACTTAATATCCTGTTTATTAATGCAAGTGGCCAACCAAAATAAGTAGAGCTCCAAATTAAGTAAGCCTCTCAAAAATTAATAGAGCTCAGAAAATAAGTCTCCTTAAAATAAGTAGAACTCAGTTAAGTAAGCCTCTTTAAAATAAATGGAGGTGGTAATAGCCGACAAAATAAACACTACAGGAATAATTTTAAACTGTTTATAGAGAATAAAATAAACTGAGCTGTCCGTGTATTAAAGATCGAGACATGTGGCGAAGCAATTTAGTTACATAATTTGAAACATAGTAAAAGCTAATATACATTATAACTAAGTTATTTTCATATGAATTACTACCTAATTATTTTGTTGCTGTTTACTTGTGTTAGTTTATAACATAAAATATATAATTTTCCTTGTTAATGCCATGTATGCATAGCTAAAGAAATCATCCACCTTTGCAAGTAAATTTGATTAATCAATCAAGTCACTTTATTTTGGTTTCAAGCAATACTCTTATTGAGACTTTAACTCTTTTAGCTTTATAGTTTTGAAACTTTAGTGATCAGTATATGTGGAAACCCAACTTTGGTATTTTTTAAATACACGCTGTATTGTACAAAGTTGCTTTTCCTGTACTAAACACTTCGTTTTCTAATAATAGACATTTAACATCTCCACTGTTACTTTAGCGATCATAAATTATTGTTAGTTTCAACAGAAATGCGTAAGCTTTTTACAACTACCAAATATTTTATATACAATTTTTTATTCTTGCAAATCAGGAAATTTATGTATGTACCAATACGTTAACACAGTCTTATCCAGGTTCGTTAAAATATAATTTAATTATTGACCGAATAACTTATAAGTGGGCGTTGGAGTCAGGTGCTGCTGGTCAGGCGAAAGTTACGGTGAAACTCGGAACTAACCGAATAATTGTTGCGCCGATAACACCCCAAGGCTGTCAAAGTGTGACACAGCGTGGTTGCTAAAATAACGCGTCTGAATAATATACTTTTAGTTATTAGTGAATTTCCTTTGGAAAGTGAACTATTAGCATGACCCGCACGGTGAAACTTAAGCCCGGGACCACCATAGAAGTTCCTAACGTGACCCCCTGAACACGTTTTGGGGGGTCGTTCAAAATTTTATAAATATATATATATATGTATATGTATATATATATATATATATATATATATATATATATATATATATATATATATATGTATATATATATATATATAGACATATATATGTGTTTGCACTCTAGCGGTCGCATTTTTTGTCCGATTAACTTCAAATTTGGTAGGGACGTTCCTTTCTGAAATCAGTTGGACAAGTTCGTTGGGCAAAAGAATCGTAAAACTCCAAACCCCTTTTTTGGGGATTAATTTTCCAAATTTCGAGTTTTTGGGCCCAAAAAGGGTCTAAAAAGCCCCAAATGTAAAATTAATGCATGCAAAAAGATGGGAATTAGTGAGACGAAAGTTTTAAGCCCTCTTTTATCATTCTAGCATAAATATTTACCGAGTTATTAAAGAAAATGTGTTTAGACTAAACACAGTACGTTGTCTTATGGGGGTTTTAGACTAGAAAAGCCTGCTACTCCTTTGTTAGAGTACTTTTATCATCCCCAGCAACCTCACGCCTACTTTCAAGCCTGACTGGACCTTCTTCTAACATTATAATGCGCAAAATTGTATTCCCAGCTTTGCAGGTAAATGAAACCAGGAGCATCAGAACAGCCAAAAAATCAATGTTTTCAGATTTCAATAAAAATTGGAATACAAGTATGTTTTTAGACTAATTTTAAGTTTTAAAAGTTTTTATGTGGAAATTCACTTCCCTCACGTCAGCGTGCTGCGTGCGAACTCGTTTTGATTTCATTTAAAGCGCCATCGAGAAGTGTGTTCCTACACGCCAGAAAGGGATTAGTTTTTTCATCAGGCCAGCTGATCGCAGGCTAACCAGGGATAATTTCACTGTAGATTTGTTAAACAAATGGATCTCATTCATTTACCTACTATTTAATAAACAAATATCGCTCACAAACAAAATGTATATTTGAGAGTCCTTTAATTTGAGGTACGAATCAGAGTTTTCTGATGATAAATAAACGAGATGTTATGCATTTCGTTCAACACTGGTTCTTAGGGAGTATGGAGAAGTACTGTAATTTGGTTTATTCAATATGGCCCCGACACGCCGCGCCCTTTGGCTAGTTTTATGGCATATGGGAATTTTCCTGACCATATTGACTATAAAAACCAAAGTAGGTGTTAGTGGATCGTAACATTTTTCTAGTATATTAGAAAAAAACGCCATCCACACCCACTGACGTTCTGGGTTGGAAACCATTGATGATTATACTAAGACTTTCTATCTTTTTAGTGTCTAGTAAATCAGTGAGATGGTGATTTACAGGATTTGATTGTGTAGTCTTTATATTTATTGTGTGCTAGCTGTTAAGATGTAATCTTCTGTGTAGAAAATAACTGGTTGAGGTGACGAGGAAACAATTTTAATTGGGTCACTTGTTTCCTCACCATACACATTCAGAATTTCCCCTATAGGGAAGAAGCTATTACCGTAGGTGGCATGGTAAGACTTAAGCCCAAGACCATGATAACTTTTTGTTTTGAGGTCCCCAGATGCCAAAAACACCATTCGTTCAAATTTATATATATGTATATATATATATATATGTATATATATATATATATATATATATATATATATATATATATATAGATAGATAGATATATGTGTCCGTTACTGCGATAACTTTTGAAAGAAACGCCCGATTTTGATGAAATTTGCCACAAATGTGTAGAGTAACATTTATGACTTTAAGTTCGAAAACCAGATTGATCGGACTATGGGAAGGGGGTTTTAAATTTTTCAAAAATCAGTTTTTTGAAATTTTCCCCCTACAATTTTAAAAACACTCAATTTTAGTTTTAGCCATTTTATAGAGCTTAGAAAAAACAAATAATTTGGTATATTGAATCAATAACCTAGGTTAAGTGGTTGCAGAGAAAATCCAGAAAACGTGTTCATAAAATCTCACATGTTAATCTAATGGGAAAATGGTTTTTAACTTTTTCTCAATTAATTTTACTGTAAACTTCACATTTACTTTTACCAATCAGTTTAGCTCTACAAAACAATCATTTTGGTGTTTAAATTGTGATTCTACGTCCAACCGTTGCCGAGTAATTCAAAGTGCTAAACACAGTACGTTGTCCAATGTTATCCTTATGGAGAATATTTAAAATTGTATATCTCTACTATTAATGAATGAATATTGATGAAACTTGGTATGTGGCTTCAACTAGTACTGGTATATTGATATTTGCACAAAAAATTGATTTTTTGTTGATTATCCTCTTAGCAGCAAACCTGCATCCTCATCCCTAATGTTATTCTTATGGAGAATACGTAAAGCTTTATATCTCCCTTAATTATGAACATAAATCATTAAAACTTGGTATGTAGCTTCACCTGGTTGAGTTATATTGATAATTGCAAAAAAAACGGATATCCCAGTAAGTAAGCCGTCCCGTCTCCAACGACATCTTGAGAAGCACTGCCACAATTAAAAGTTATCTGCCTTATTATCGAGTGTTTTTCTGTCTTCTGTATTTATACACAAGGCGTAAAACCTCTTATGGGATTGTGGTAGCGGTACAGTGAGTTCACCGTTAAAAAGGGTAGAGCGAATGTCTTAAAAAGAAAAGAGGTTTCAATTGGACAGAATTGTTCGTAATTTTTATGAGAGTTTTGATAGATAAAACCTTAAACAAACCCTTATTCGCAGCCCTTCTATTCATTTCTAGTTTCCCGGACTTTATTTTTCCTCATTTCTATGGAGGGCAATCTTTGTTTCAGCGTTACATTTTCCTTCGCGGTGGGTAAACTCAGTACCGGTTCGCTCTTTAGCATATATTTCTAATATAACGAATTCGCTTATTTGTACTCTGTGATTTATACCGGCGAATTGTAAACCCCCAAGGAATATTATTCCTTATAAATTCTTTTAAGAATTTATTCATGTTGTAAAATGTGACTATCTAATTATTTAGTTTCTAAAGAACGTATTCAGCGTACTGAAAAGAGCAGTGATCAAAATGAGTAGAATTGATAACAGCTTACCCTCCCTCATAAGCTAAAACTGATTGGCGTTGAAATGAAAAATAAAAACTACTGAATTTTCAAATACTGTATTTTTAAAACATTGTTTCGAACAATTATTACTGCATCGACCACAAGACCGTTATGATATCAAATCAAATTTCCCCAGTTATTCAAAAAGAAAAAATCGAAACATGTACTAAACATGTTTTAGGACTGTAAATAATCTTATAGGTTCGTAAAAACACCACAATTTAATGACTTCGATTAAACAAAACCTATGAAGATATTTGAACATATAAGTCCATTCTATCACCCGCCAGTACATGTAACAAAGTACAGAGTAGACTCAAATTCAATAAAACTTCTCAGGGGCAGTCAACGGTACAATAAAACCGCATGGTGGGACGAGGAAGGCTGGGACCTCCATTAAAAATATTCCCACGGCTCACATACCGCCGCGGGCACTGCCTGCCCATGTTATATGGAGCAAATCGGCCATCCGCCACCAAGCCATCGGACGGGGTTCCCAGTCGAGGGAACTCGATCCCTTTTTAGGGACTTTCAGACCTATGAGGGATTAAGAACAGACTGAAGTATCGCCAGGAAGAAAAATAGGAAGAGAAAAGGTTTTATTGAGATTCTAAATTATTTTTTATTAAGGAAGAATGTTGATTTATTTATTTATTTTTCCTACAACCGCCGGAAAAGTGCTTCTTTACGATCTAAAAACATCGAAAACCAGATGTTTCCTATTTACTGTTTTTCGCTCGCTGCGCCTTATTTTTCCGCTCGTTGGCAGGTACCAAACAGCTGATTGATTGTTGCTTTGGACCAACATGACTGACTCGATGTCTATAACCTCAATTTCGTGAATTCAGCAAAAATGGATGAAGGTGATTTTTTGCATTTTGTGTAATATGCAAAATTACAGTTGCAGGAAAAGGTGTGTATGTAATTCGAGTCTTTATGCTCTTAAAACATAAATAACTATTTTTAAACTTCTCAGGCTCCAGATAATTCCATAATCTAAAACTGGGGATCTAAATATTGAATCTCCGTGTTTCCAGTCGAACCCTTGTGTCAGTAATACTTATCTCCGTGTTTCCAGTCGAACCCTTGTGTCAGTAATACTTATCTCCGTGTTTCCAGTCGAACCCTTGTGTCAGTAATACTTATCTCCGTGTTTCCAGTCGAACCCTTGTGTCAGTAATACTTATCTCCGTGTTTCCAGTCGAACCCTTGTGTCAGTAATACTTATCTCCGTGTTTACAGTCAAACCCCTGTGTCAGTAATACTTATTTCAAATTGATCAAAAATGTATAACAATACTTTTCAAGCCTTAACTTTATGAATGAAGAGGCTTCTATTCCTTGTGTTGATTGGTTTATATAAAGTTTTGGTACAAAGTAAATTTAATAAACACTTAATATAATGTACTAGTTTCGACAAATTAATAAAATTAAAGTATTTTCAATTAATTAAACCACATTCATCATTTAGGGTACTACTTAAGAATATTATTTATTATAAATTATTACTTTTTTAATTAGCGGTATAGTGAAGAGAACACTCTGCCACATATGTCGTTACACAATATGAGTGAACTATTTAAAATTTAAGAATAAGAATAAATTAATAATTATTTAACGCTTGTGTAAACATTTACTGCATTAACCAAGATCATTACTGTTTCTCTATATCCCGTTTTCATTTTTTTTGTAAATTAGAATGCAAAAGAATGTAAGCTAGTTAGGAATAATTAGTTCATATTTAGATGTAAGTAGGGTTCACTTGATAACGGGAGTAGTTTCCTTCCCTCCCGAAACGTAGTGTAGTTTTAAATACTAGAAGCAATAGGTTAAGTCAAATAAATCAATAATAAATATATCGTTTTTATTTTTATTTTGAAATATAATTCATGCTCGTTATGTAATATATTTAACTGTGAAAAATTCACTGAGTGGCGACAAAATATTATGGATTTAAGCGAAGAATAGCGCGAAGGTTGTATATGATGCTGGGTCGTATCATTTGAGTCAGGTCTTGTTTAAATGATAGGTAAATAGTAATTAAGAGCGGGTTCCAGCCATGCAACATTTCGCGAGGTTACATGCTTCTCCCATGAGGGCAATGTTAACTTTCAAAGCCCGTCCCTCCCCAACGGATTATGTCCAATAGTTTATAAAAAATATGAACACTTATAAATTTAAAAAAAAACCGAAAATATTGAATATTTGGACATTTTTACTGAACGATTATTATTTTAGATATCAACACTTTGCTCACTGAACTCGCTAGATATTATTTGCTGTTTAAAATGAGTCATGAATCAATGATATCGGAAAATACGATGAGGAGAGTCGGGCTTTAAAAGTTAACATTTGCCTTATGAGGGAAGCAGGTAGAAACACCAAATGTGACGTGACTGGAGCCCCCTCAGAAGGTGACTTATAGTTGGTGTACTCGTAAGAGGCTATACCACTCCATGAGAGAATTATCCGTATGCTGGAGATAGTAGAGAAGACAATTCACTAGAAAACATACAATCCTCTAAAATACAAACTCGTCTGCTAATATTAAGTCAAGTAACACTATGAAAACAAAAACACCATTTATTTCATACAAATATAATAAATGATTATTTTTGTCAAAATATTATAATCAGGTATACATTACAACATAGACATAAAATACATACGAATACAATACATACGAATAAAATACGTCAATAAGGAAATATACATAATTTGCTTGAATGTATTAGTATGTGCACGAACATTTTTCACTTATATATTTGCATATTATATTTTTAGCAGTTAAAACATGCAATAATTAATTATTAGTGTTGTTTAAAATTATACAGTGTAATACATTTTGATAATATGAAATAAACTACAAGCGCTTCCATAACATAAAAATGGCATAATCCAACATACAAAATAGTATCATGTATCGATGTATCTATGAGTAATATTTTAAAGTCGAAATGATTCAATCACTGTAGATAGGGAGAGTACTATTTGACCATAATGAATGAAGAATTCAATTTTGTTTACCACGACATTTGATTTGTTATACATCGCTTAAACCGTGTTAATGGAAAAGTTAGAATTGCATGTTTACAGACTACTGTTATATTAAATAGTTTACTACGTTTTAACAAAGCTGATAACTGAACTGTCTGAAAAAGCTGAACAAATACACATTGGAATCTATACCTTAACTAACATCATATTAACCTACTTGGTTAGCTAAGAATTAAAATGAACTAAAGCACAAGATGTAACCAGAATGCACAGGTTGTACAAGAACCTAGGAAGTTGTACAAGAGACCAGTGAAGAGAACATTCCATGGCATACTTTGACACAAGAGTGAGGAGACGCGATGACTTCCTGGCTTATTTAAATTGCTTACAACATTTGTGTTATACGCTTGCCTTACAACACAGCATGATTGACACTAAGACTCTTACAAACTACGGTTTTACGCACAGAGTGTACAGTGTATACATAATGTATATGATTCAGTAAGGGTTTCAACTCTCCTGTGATTAGTTAACAATACTTTTACAGGTTCCTAAATGAACGATATGTTTAAATAAACCACAAAAAAATTGAACAGAGTGTTATGATCTACTTAAGTTGACTAAGCTAAAGAATACTACGATGTAAGATAGGCTATATTAATGCAATTTAATACAAATTAGTAAGCATCGAATATGTTTTACTACAGCTTAAAAATGCAAGTCAGAATGAAATAGAATGTTTGATGAACTCATATAATCACATTCATCAAATTCAAACTAATTTGTTCATCTGCTAAAAATATTGCCAAATAACTATTTGCTTAAAATGATAAATAATTTAGTTAATTCTTTAGCAGTATTACTGCATTTGTAAGAAGCTTTATAAAGGTTCCACTGTACGAATGATAGCAATAGATTTACAGTAAAACCTTTGAAAGATCTGAAAGTTAAACTGGAGCTAGGTGCATTAGGTACTTACGTAATTGATGATTTTCAATAGTTATTTGTGATCACCCTTGACGTTATCCGGTTAAAAATACAACAATAAACCCTGTTGAGTATATAAGTACAACAAGAATCAAAGAAATATTTTTCATTTAAGAAATATAGTACTTTACAATTGCAAAACTAAAATAAAGAAACAACGAAAGTAAAAAATAAAGTATACATCTTGATAACATTCACAACATAACAGAACATCTGTCATAGGGCGACCTATTGTTATCATTCGTATATGGGCTCCACAATCGTGTATATTAGCGCGGGCCTGTCACAGGGCGACCTATTGTTATCATTCGTATATGGACTCCAAGCGATGAACAAAAAATCTTCGTTCGATAAAAACTAAAGTGTATTCTAACGGAAGATTTCAAGAGGTTCTAGTGATTTTAGTAGATTTAATGTGGAAGGACACATATCATAATATATTCTACTAAATATTCAACCTATTTCACAAATCGAATAATAGTAGTAACACATCTGGAAGCACCTAGTATTTTAGTTCTATAAAACCGACATAACAAAGAATAGTTAGTTAATTAATAAACCAGTGCATTAAAATAACGGTTACCAAACACTTACTGCATAAACAATGAAACTAAAGGGCAGTGAGTGACTAATGTTACAAACGTGGAGGCTTAATAATCTATTATACTCAACACTATAGACTTATCGGACACTCAAAACAACTGGTTATCACACAATTAGATGTAGTGTATTTGTAGCATTATCAAAAATGAACATAAGCGACCGAAGCTAGAGTAGGTACCGACATTTCAAACATCGGGTACCTACTCATTCAAACATCGGGACGTTAACACGTCTCTGGAGTGCAACACAGTCGACTTACTGAAGACACTGAACTGCGGGGCTGCGGGGCGGCGAAGTCCCAGGAGGTAGGTGCAGGCGTAGAGGCACCGTCGCCGGGCATGGTACTGAGGAACCACGGGGCCTCGAACAACCCGTGAATTCTTCCAGTGCCATTCCCGGAGAGCGGCCGAGAAGGCGAGGAGGTGTCGGAGGTGCGAGCCGAGAGTCGGAGACGGACTGAGGTGACGAACGCCCGAGGCCCGACTCCACGGCGGCCGCCGGGGGTGGAGGGGATAGCAGCTCGGCGCTCGGTTCACTGGGCACCGGGGATGCGCTCGGTCGCGCATGACCCGCGCACTTTGCCACGATACGCAGAAAAAAAAGCCCGGCTCGAGAACGAAACGAAACGTATCGAAACTGACGAAATAAAATTACCGAGAAAAAGCGGCGTCGTTAACAACGGAGTGAGACGGACTGTTTTTGGTGAGCGTTACATTGTAGGGGGGAGGGGGAGGGGCAGGTGGACGGTGACGACCATGACGAGGAGCTACAATGGCAGCGGTACATCCTCCACGTCCTTTGTCCTCCGGAGAGAAAGGTGGTCGCTGCAGAATCTCCTTCACGGCCGCCGCAGCGGGAAATGGTTCGTGTCCGATTGAACAGAAGACAGTAATGCTGCGGGAACCGTCCGACTGTTTCGACTACCTCGAAGACTATATTTGACTCCAAAATCCACAATGGTCTTCGTAAAGGCGAAGACTCCCATTCGATCGTGCTCGTGCTCGAGAGGGCGGGCCGAGGAATATTCAGTTGTAGTCCTCGCCGAAGAAGTTTTATGATCCTACGCGGTCGCTTGGCCCACCTTTTAAACATCCCCACTGATTTAAGTGCCAACGGAGCTCTGGATAATAGGTTTCACTAAACTGAGACCAAAGGATTCCAAAACATACGTTTCAAGACACATGAAAATCTGGAAGCTTATTGGTTTTAGTTCTATGAGACTAAACATCATTAAAGGTACCAGATGAACTTCTTAGAATTTGCCCCGACACTAAGAACAGCAGTGCGAGAAGGGTGGTTCCTGGGCTTCCAGTGCGTAAAAATTGACATATGTGGGACTAAATATTGGATTTAAATGTATGAGATGTAATCAATTAATATGATTGGGTTCCTACTTGGAATATGTTCCATCTAAATTTGGCGTCGTCTATCAAATTCAGTTTAGTTGTTCTTGGAGCAACGAACAATGATCCACCCTATTATTACGGCTGTTGCGTTAGGGTAAGGAAGTCTAAGAAAAATTAGTGGCTTCAGACTTCAGATAAATGTCTTGAAAGTTAAAAAAGAGTTACTTCACTAGGACCTTTCAGAAGTGCACCCAGTAACATTTAAACGTGCAATTACGTGAACCATCTCACGCAGCACTCAAACTTGTAATAAATTACATTTTGAGGGTTGAATAAGTTAAAAAAATTGTCATAGGAGCTGACGGAATCTGGCATATGCACAGGCTCTACGTAGGATTTTCATCTTCATCAACCAGTTAAATCTCTTCAGCGTTCCGTACTAAATTTGTAAAGAGATGAATGTAATGCAGATCCCCCCAACGGCTTTCCTTATTTTCCGAGAAAATGAGACAATACCTCTCTTAGGGCCGTTTTCCCCAAATGTGGTTAAAATATGATTCTGGTGTAAACGCCAGTTTAACCAAAACTACACTTTACAAATAAAACTTTCTCCGTTTAAACTGGGTATAAGTTAAACCACCTGGAGTCGTTTAACGATTGATAAGTTTAAACTATAAACTGTCATCAGACTACCACTGAATCTAGTTTTGTTTACTTAGAATCTAACCTAAAATGAATTGAACATTTAAAAGTTGTAAGTGTAAAGGAAAGTTTGATTTTTATGTGTATGGTTAATTACTGTGGGTTTTTTAAAACCCCATATAACAACAAACAAGACAGGGGACAAATTATGAGCACGTTCGCAAATAAGTTCACGCGTTTGTATATAGCTAAAGCTTGTGGACATTTTCTAAAGGCCTTGGAATAAATTTTAAAAAAAATCGAGCTAGCTGCAAAAATAAACGAGCTTAATTTATTTAGAGCTCTTATGCACTTGTTTCCTCCAAGAAACCGTGAAGCCTACACGGTGGCCGCCATTTTCCCTAAACCCATAAACAAACCAGTATACAATACAAACCCCACTGTGTTTTAGGGGTTTAGACCCTAAAAATAAAAAATAAAAATTAAAACCGATTTGACCCAACTTCCCACCCCCGTGAAGGGCAGTCACGAAGACAGCAAACAGACGACTCCCTGTCTTGATGACTGCGCTGAAGAGGACCATGGTAAATGGTAAATGGTAACGTGTCTATTGTATTACCAATTCTACCTCACCGTGTCCATGGTAACCACTTTCTTTGACATGTGTTTTGTTTATGCAGAAGGGGAAATGGCGGCCACCTTAAAGTTTCCCTTTTTAACCCCGACGAGGCTCTAGATGTATAAGTCTCGTTGGCAAAAATGCAAACGAAATGGCAAATCAGTGGGGACAACACTGTTACATACAAGGATAAATTAAACCAACACAATTGAACAGTTGGGATAATGGTCTGGAGTTTAAACCCTCGTTTACAATTAAACCGGTTTAATTTAAACCACATCTGGGGAAAGCGGCCCTTAAGAAGGTCAAAGTTGTGTACTGCCAACATTCAGTTTCCACGTTTCAACTCGCACATACGCCTTTTATTAGCGTTTACTTATGTACGTGTTTCATTTTCACATTTTTACGATTCAAACTGCAATGTAGTTTTAATGAAACCCTATAGGCTTATTCAGCGACATCCCAGGTAAATGCCATGTGTTGATTATGTGATACCTCAACTATATATAAATAATTAAAGTTATAATAAAAGGGACGACTCCGCATCGTTACAAGTTGTAAGTTGAGAAATACTTTAGAAAATAAAATAAAAAATTAACAGATTGAAAGTGGTATTCAAAAGCGATTTATCTCCTACGATATTTTTACGTTTAGGTATAAAATTAATATAAATGTGCACATGTTAGTGTTCAAACGTGATAAGATTTACAATAATTATCGATTAACTGAATGCAAAACTTCAATCGTAATGGAAAAATTAAGTATACTGGTAACTAATTAAACAAATAACCAATTAATTATGCAGATTTTCCTAGGAAGACTTTAGTTGTCCGATTAGTTTGTGTTACATTAGGCTTTTATGATATTTTATAATAACAAGTTCTTACAAGTTCTTTGTTTTTTAGTTTATGTCATTTAAGAAATATTGTCACCACTGATTTAGAAAACCAGTTTCACAATGTTTCAGGGTTTGTGTTCTGTTTGGTTTTATTTTCTTTTGACTGCTTTTACAGTCTCCGTTTTGATTTTTCAAATTTTGTCTCGGTTGTGTTACTAATTGTTGTTAGATATTCTTATCACTTGAAGACGGAATCAGATTGCAGATTCTGAAACGTCGTGAAACTAGGTTTTCTCAATCGGTGATGACAAATATCCGCAATAAGTTCTTCAAAACCGCTGCACCGTCTGACTGTGTTACTATATTATCCAGAAAAGTCATCGTAGGTTCGTTCCAGTAATCAAATTATTAAATACCCCCGTCGCAGCAAACCTGCATACTCAGAGAATTTCCAATGAATTATAACATAACACACTAAGCTACTTAACAGGATTCATACTAAGAAATATATTCACAAACAAGCGATATTTAAAATATTAATTATTCTCCATAAGAATAACATTGGGGGATGAGTACGCAGGTTTGCTGCAACAAGGAACACAAAATAATGGGGTTTTATGCAAAATATCAATAGAACTCAGCTAAGTGAAGTCACAAACCAAGTTTATTTATATACATTCATTCCAATTTATATACATTCATAAATAAGCGATATATAACACTTTAATTATTTTCATGGGGACGGAGTACCTAGGTTTGCTGCTACGGGAACCATAGGTGAAAAATTGTTTTTTTTTGTGCAAACAACAATAAACCACAACCAGATGAAGCTATATACCAAATTTCGTCAGTTTATGTTCATAAATAAGCGAGATATACAATTTTTCTTTTTCTCCATAAGAATAACATTAGACAACGTACTGTGTTTAGCACTTTCAATATCTCAGTAACCAATTGACGTAGAGCAATGATCAAGATACCAAATTGTTTGTTTTTTTATTCTGAATTCAATGGTGAAAATTAAAATTTGATTTTGATAAAAGTTACATGTGGAAACCCCAAAAAACCCATTTTTGGGGTACAAAACCCCCCCAAAACCCCCCTTTGGATGGTGCGATTTGTCTGGTTTTCGAACTCGTTCAAATAAATGGTACTTTACACATTTGTATCAAATTTCATTAAGATCGGACCTTTTTTACGAGAGTTATCGTGCTTACGGACACATATATAAATATATAAATAAATATATATATATATATATATATATATATATATATATATATACACACATATATAAAAATTTGAACGATTGGTGTTTTTGGCATCTGGGGACCTCAAAATGAAAAGTTATCATGGTCTCGGGCTTAAGTCTTACCATGAGACCTACGGTAATAGCTTCTTCCCTATAGGGGAAATTCGCTAAAAACGAGTTCAAGATAATGAAGCTGGCTTGCGTATAATACCCATGTTTAATTGCTAAAGGGAACGGTGATTTAATTGCCGCAATGAAAAGGTCAGTGCCCGTGCGGTTTTGCTGCGAACCTCCTTTCTGTTAAGCGATAGGTTTTCGTCAACATTTTCACCTATATATTTACATCCATTATTGATACTCCTGTGTTCACTACTCCCCCCTCCCTACCTCCTATCCCGGTTGAATGTCCCTCCGTGTCTACTGTATACTCGATCTCGAAAATAATAATGATCATGATATCATTCACATACTCTGATATGAACAATGTTTGCATGATCACATTAGGACTTTCTAACAGATTATTTAAATGTTAAAATGCAATTTAGAGGGGTCTAACCTGAAGTAAAATGGGCCATGTGCTTGAATTGGGTATTTACACAAGTTTTGACGAAACATGTATTTTACTTTCAAGGCATTTTACACAGGCTTTCTCTTCCAATCATCCGAATCCCATTTTTACACAAAAACAGATTGCATAATTAAAATAGACAAATGACATTGTCTGATAGTGGTAGAGCTTTGTGTGTAATGTTTACGAAGCATCTATTCAATTACATTTAATAAATTAACTTTACGCCATGAATTCGATTTCAAAGCGTCGAACACCAAATTTCTGACGGTTTGGAGATTGGGGCGGCGCCTTCTTCCCTTGCATTGAAGTCTCCCGACCGAAGCTTCGGGTACATACATTGGGTAAATCGTTACAGGCCTACGCTCTGGATGAGAAATTATGTGTTCTTTCTATGAAACGTTCCTCAAAAGCTTCAAATGGACAGAATGTTGCAATGTATAATGAACATACATTATAAAATGTAATATACAACAGGGTCTTCAAATAAACCAAACTAGTTTTAAAGTTAGATAATATTGTTATGTATTTAGTATAAAATACTATAGTATATTTTTTAATACTTGCCTTATAATTAGTGGTAATTATTTTCCTATGTTTTTACAATATTTAATGTATTATGGTAATTTATTTTATATTTTACTCAAATAATTACACCATGGCAGTGGCGTACTCAGAAAGTGTTTTTTTTCGGGGGAGGAGGGGCGGAGACGTGTGTGTCGGTCCCAAAAAAGATAATTTTATTTTTAAATATTGGTTTTATTCTTTTTATATAGGGTAATTTAACTAAAAGTAAAAACAAAATAATCTGTTTGAGAATATGTCCAATAAAAACGTAAAACACTGTCACATCATGATCAGTTTCGGGCTGTGTGAATTTGGACTTTACTAAATTAATTAATTATAAGGTTGTTGGTAAACCATGCGTTGAATTTTTTTCTTGCAAATTAAATTATTTACATTAGTGATTACAGGGGAAAAATATTACCTAAATGGAGACTAAAACGCCCCTCTTTACTCCTTATATCACGACTTTCACATTTTATGATACAGCACGACCATATAATACCCAGGAAACATATAAAAATGCTGTTTTAAGCCTGCAATTAAGGTTATTTAGAACCTTTTAATTAAGGAGCTATTAATTTAATTCTTCGGTAAATTATTCCTCCTGAAATGTTATTCGCAATTTAATTTGGTTGAAGGTTGCATAAAAAGTCGTTATTTGTTAGGGACATCTGAGAAAGACCTTACATTTTCCAACTTATCAAAGATCATCTTCGGGCCTGCAATTTAATTTGTCGAGTTAAGAAGAACAATTAACAGTGAAACAAATAGTTAATTAATAAGATAATAAATGCTACCATCTGCCAAAACTCCAAATCCCTTGAGAAAATTAACTAAATTAAAAGAGGTTACCGGTAAAAGGTATCGACAGACGTGGAGAAAAACCAGCAGGGTAGTAGCATTTCGAACTCTAAGAGGGGGAGGGGAGGTTGGACCGCATACAGGTTGGGGTTTACCCCCAAAGTGTTTGTGTTCTTAACAATATGTAATTGGCAATGAAAAACATACCCCCGTCACAGCAAACCTGCATACTCAGCGAGTTTCCAATGTCTTAATACCACATAAAGCCGCATACCAAGTTCCATAAAAATATATTCACAAATAAGCGATAAATACAATTTTAATTATTCTCCATAAGAATAACATTAGGGATGAGTACGCAGGTTTGCTGCAAAAAGGGACACAAAATAATGGGTTTCTATGCAAATATCGATAGAACTCATCTAAGTAAAGTCACATACCAAGTTTCATTTATATACATTTATAAATAAGCGATATATATATATAACATTTTAATTATTCTCCATAACAATAACATGGTGACCGAGTACCTAGGTTTGCTACTGCGGGAACCATAAGTGAAAATTTTGTTTTTTGTGTAAACAACAACACACCACAACCAGATGAAGCCATATACCAAGTTTCGTCAGTTTATATTCATAAATAAGCGAGATATAAAATTTATTTTCTCCATAAGAATAGCATTAGACAACGTACTGTATTTAGCACTTTCAATATTTCAGCAACCAATTGACGTAGAGCAATGATCAAAATACCAAATTTTTAAGCTGAATTCAATGGTATAGCTAAATAGTTGATTTAAATAATACCCCCGTCGCAGCAAACCTGCGTACTCAGCGAATTTCCAATGAATATACATGTCTTAATAACACATTAAACCTCTTACCAGAATTCATAAGAAATATATTCATAAATAAGCGATATTTAAAATATTCATTATTCTCCATTAGAATAACATTAGGGATGAGTACGCAGGTTTGCTGCAACAAGGAACACAAAATAGTGGTTTTTATGAAACATCAATAGAACTCATCTAAATGAAGTCACATACCAAGTTTCATCCATATATATTCATAAATAAGCGATATATAACATCTTTATTATTCTCCATAAGAATAACATGGGGACCGAGTACCTAGGTTTGCTGCTACGGGAACCATAGTCGAAAAATTAGTTTTTTGTTCAAACAACAACAAACCACAACCAGATGAAGTGATATACCAAGTTTCGTCAGTTTATGTTCATAAATAACCGAGATATAAAATTTTTCTTTTCCTCCATAAGAATAACATTGGACAACGTACTGTGTTTAGCACTTTCAATATCTCAGGAACCAATTGACGTAGAGCAATGATCAAAATACCAAATTGTTTGTTTTTTTAAGCTGAATTCAATGGTATAAATTAAAATTTGATTTAAATGATAATTACATGTGAAAACTTCAAAAAAACCATTATTGGGGAACAAAACCCCCGCAAAACCCCCTTCGGATGGTGTGATTTGTCTGGTTTTCGAACTCGTTCAAATAAATGGTACTTTACATATTTGTACCAAATTTTATTAAGATCGGACCTTTTTTATGAGAGTTATCGTGCTTACGGACACACACATATATATATATATATATATATATATATATATATATATATATATATATATATATATATATATACACATATATACAAATTTGAACGAATGGTGTTTTTGGCATCTGGGAACCTCAAAACGAAATGTTATCATGGTCTCGGGCTTAAGTGTTACCATGCCCCACCTACGGTAATAGCTTCTTCCCTATAGAGGAAATCCGCTAAAAACAACATTAAAGTGAATCCTTCCCACCCGTCTTTGAATAGAAAATGTTCTTCTAAGGTCTCAGGTAAAAATCTACTGTGGGCATCTAGTAGCATCAAATAGTATATAGCTATAGACAATTTGATAAATATACAACTTTAAGATATGTAATGTAATGTGAAATGGAAATAAAAGTTGACATTTATGATTGAATGATTCCATCAATTTCTTTACAAGGACTTGAATTCACCAATCCCTGAGGCCCTGGGTTTCTGTACTTATGCGTTGTGTACAAAAAACAGTCAGGTATATTAAAATAACCCGGTGTCTGTCAATATAGTTCAACTACATTTTCGTTAAACCTATCATTATTTTGCGTAGTAAAGTTTTTTTTTCAACGGTAACGGTATAGAAAATATGTTTATATCTTAAAACTACTGAGAAAAGCACAATCCAGCTATTCTTCCAAAAGGGTATGTTTATATCGTTCGTACTTCAAGTCATATTTTAATATTTTATTTATAATGTTTTCGAGTCATAACTTTTGAGTCGTGATACGATTTAATAATTCGTGCAGAAACCGGAGGAAGTTACAGTCTCTTGCACTTTGCTCGAAACACAACGGAACAGAATTTTAATCAGTTTATAAATATTAACGGGGAAAAGCAAGGTGCAGAACCATGCAGTGTTGCGTCAAGTTTTTGATATTTTTCGAGTTTTTCCAACTCGAGTAATTAATTAGGACGAGCAGTTGATGGGGAGGGGATGTAGTGAGTGGGGGGAGAGGGGAGGCCGGAAGCGGCGCAGGTGATCGTCCTGCGCAGTCACGGCTGAGGAAGAGTCAGGAAGGAGGGCGCATGCGCCGTGCCTCGCGCGAGCAACGCGCAGCGCAGATGTCACTCAACTCTGCGCACTCTCCGGAACACCACCCAACTTGAACACTCTCCACCAATCTACAATTATATCTCCACTAAATTGTGGCTTTAACTGTTTTTCGTCCTAAATTACACACCGGCGCACGGCCCGTGCTCGGTATGGAGATCTAGTTCTACTACTCGGGGAAAAAATATGTGCCCTCGAGTTTGAACCCATATATCTCTGGAACGGATTAACCAATTTTAATGAAATAAATGTTAAACTGAAGCTTTAGTAAATATATTTTATGTGATAACAATAAAAAAAAGGTCGGTCAAGCCGAAAAATTGTTATACAATAAAAACCATGAAATGTACCTGGTTTTCCGAAGGTCCGCACTAAAAGTGAAGTTTAAACATTTATTGTACAACAACTGTTAAAGCAATCGTTTTCAAATTTTTTTTAGTAATATCTGGTTTATTGTAAATATATACCTACAGTTTGGTAATTTTATCATTAATATTTCAAATGCTTTTGTTAATTTTTTGAACGTTTGCTAAAACCGCTGTTTACAAGCCAACAATTTCGTTAAAAATACCAGTGTGCGTCTCATTACATAGGTACCAATAATAACACATCATTGGTATAATCTGATAAGATATGTATGTAAATCGAGTTTTTATTTTTTAGCATTTTTTTCTCCCGTGACTCGCAAGGGATACGACAATTCCCAACCGACGGGAGCGCGCCGCGCGCCGCCCACGCTGTACAAAGGCACTATGGCAATCGTTTGTAAATCCGCAAGGAGTACGTATCCGTTTTCGCTGTAGTCCGATACATATTTCTTCACAGTTCTTAATCCAATATTTAAACACTTGGCTACGTATTCATACACCGGGTAAAGTTTGTCGCCGCACCTTTCTTTTTCCGCTCGAAAAAACAAATCGCACTTATTATCATCTGTATTTCACCTTCTGAAAAAAACTCGTCGCGGAGGCATTTTTGAGTAGATGTTCACTGCACAAACATCCAAACGAAGTGAACTGTTGCACTGATGGCCAACATTGTTGTCCCAAGATTACGTATCTTTCTAGAAACCTATTTACATGACTAATATGAATTCTATGAGTCACCGTCAACCCCTAGCCTCCGAACATTCCTGTAAAACTCAAAGAAGGAAGGGCAACGAACTGTGGCCGGCGCGCGGCGCGCTTCAGCTCGTTAAAATATCGTATCGATCCCTTGCGAGTCACGGGAGAAAAAAATGCTAACAAATAAAAACTCGTGCATACATTTCTCATCAGATTTCACCAATGTTGTATTATTATTCGTACCTGTGTAATGAGAAGGACATTGGGATTTTTAAGAAATTGTTGGCCTGTAAACAGCGGTTTTAGTAAACGTTTACAAAATTAACAAAAGCATTTAAAATGTTAATGACAAAATTACGAAACTTTAGGAATATATTTAAAATAAACTAGATATTACTCCTCAAAAATTTGAAAACGATTGCTCAAACAGTTTTTGTAGAATAAATATTTAAACTTCACATTTAGTGCGGACCTTCGGGAAACCCGGTACATTTCATGGTTTTTATTGTGTAACAATTTTTCGGCTTGACCGAAATTTTTATATTGTTATCACATAAAATATATTTACTAAAGGTTCAGTTTAACATTTATTTCATTAAAATCGGTTAATCCGTTCCAAAGATATAATGGGTTCAAACTCGAGGGCACATTTTTTCCCCCCGACAGACTCAGAGGACTGGAGATCGTTTCGCGCCCAATTCGAGCAGAGTTCTAATTACTACAGTATTAAGTTTTAGCCCAGAAATGGCAAACACTGTTTTAACTTATTAAAATCACAACAACTCAGTTATTTATCATCCTATAGTTAATATCTTCATATCATTACTTTTAGGTCAAAATGGCACAACTTTTTTAATACTTGCAGTTCTTTCAAACATTTTACGGGTTTTAAGATATTTAGCTTTGAAAAAAGGCCGCCATTTTGAAAAGGTACAAAGTAGAAACTTGATATTCCATATCAAAATGGGTCTTATTAGATGTAACACATGTACCAAGTTTTAAGTCGCTATCTTCAGATGTTCTTAAGATATAACGTATTAACTAAAACCACATACAGACAGACGGAAAACTAAGCGTTTTATGATATACCTTCATATGACCTTTTTTTCTTTTTTTATGAGGAATCATGTCCCAAAATACTGAAAGGTTTTTGTAACACCCTGTATAACAGTTAATTGCAAAAGATATATTATTATTACATTTTATATAATTTTTTACCAAAGTAATATATTTTTTGGTTAAGTTTTACACAACATTGGAAGTTATAACACAACGCAAGTGAGTGATAGTAAAGACTCTCACCACAAACAGACGTACAGTCTTTGTAGGGAACATTTCCAATGAATAGTTGTCTGTTTTATTTTAAATTTTATCTGTATGTATGATTGGAAATAAATTATTTGAATTAGAATTTACCGAGTAAAAATATTTCGAAATTATCCCTAAACCCCTTTTAACTCCCACGGATATCTTAAAAACTCCTAAGAGGGGATAGGAATCTTGCGAAATGGATATAGCCTAGTAGCGACTACAACGAAGAGTGACGAACACGAGGCGAAATTTAGGGAAGCGATAATGGGCACCACAAATTCGGCAATGAATAATGGGAGGAAAACAGCGAGGACTCGACAGCGAACCTCCTGAGAAAGCGTTCAGGGGTCGTGCTGTGAAAAGAGGGCCCCGAGAATAAAAACGGAGAAACGAGAAACGGGGCCGTCCGCGGAACGAACAGCTAATGGCGTAATGAGTTGTTATTGTAAGAATAAAACAGTATTCCGCAGTTCTTCAGACAATCGGCGAACCCGTGGCTATCCTTATATAAGCTGACTCATCCGCGTCGTCCGTCGTTAATGAAGAAATCGCAATAAAAACAATGAGAACCCAAATGACCGTGTTCATGCTTTACGGCTGATGAGGTTTGGCTGTTCTGATTCGAGCGATACTAGGTAAATGCATTTCAAGATTTTAGTTGAGAAAGGCCAAAACGCATTGTGTCATTGTGTTCAACTTTTTGACAGAGACTTCAAAATGTCAACAAGAGTAATCTTTTATAAATCTTCTGAAAGATTTCAAGAAGAAAGATAATGAACTACCCACTTTTGAGTGTTTTTATACTATTCAAATAATACAACTTGGATACGCGTTTTATTTTAATACTTAAACTCCTCCATATCGACTACATCGAGCTATTGAGCGATTATATTGTGGAAGCAAGCAAATAGCTAGCTTCCACCTTGATTACACGAAACCAGTTTTATTTACATATTCATTACCGAGAACACACAGTAACTGTATGATTTTGGTGAACCTCTGATAATTAAAAGGTAAGGTGTTACAATACTAAGTATATTATCAACATTTTGTAGCTAAACTTTTTTCATACAAAATTCTGTGCATAGAATTAGCAGAGCAAATATGGATCGGACGAATACAGATGTGGAATAAATAAATGAAACATGCAAATGAGGCGTTTCATCTGATAAGAGTAAAACTAAAAATGTCAAGATTTCTCAAGAAAGCAGAGCATGTGGCTAAGTAATCTCTATATAAAAAATGAGCGTTTCTTTGTCTGTTATGCGTTAAAATGCCTTCATCCGATTGTGTTAAAACTTTGCATGATAATGCAGGTTAATCCTAGGAAGCCGTTAATAAGTCACCTTAGGGATCCGCCCAACGTACTTTACAATAAAATTCTCAGTGTAAACCATAAAGCAATGATTTTGAGTTTCAACGGTAACAATACTTTTACAAACGGGAGAAGAAACGGGAATCAAGGAAGACCACGCAGAGTTACCAGATAGTTTAGAATAGAATCGTATGGCTGCTTTCTCAGCTCATCAAGTGGGGCAAACTAAACATTTTAATGTACTATGAAGTGAGGAAATGGTTGTTTCAAAAGTCTGACAAGAACAAACAAACCGCGTTTAAATACCCTCATTATAACAAGTACCTGGGGGCCGAGCTTTTCTCGGGGAATGCCAGTTAATTTGTTTAAATGACTTGGCGTAATTGTTAACCAAGTCCCCATCCTGACGAGAAGATTTGCTTAGCTTATTTGCCTCTTTTCTGCATGTTTAAGGTCACTCCAGTTGTTACTATAGCTCAATGTTTATTTGATTAATTTGTTATATGATATGACCATTCTAATTTTATATTCAATCAATGGCTTTTTTAGTCACTGCTCTCAAGAAACCACAAGTTAATAATTAAACTACATGAGTATTCCTTTAGTTCACTGATTCATAAACAGCTGTTATGATTCCTTGGTACTGATTTTAAACTCCACAAGCCCAATGTTAATTTTTTAACTTTTTAAATACCTTTTAGCGAATTTCCTCTATAGGGAAGAAGCTATTACCGTAGTCGGCATGGTAAAACCTAGGCCCGGGACCATGATAACTTTTGGTTTTGAGGTCCCCAGACCCCAAAAACACCATTCGTTCGAAACCGTATATGTATATATATATGTGTGTGTGTGTGTGTGTGTGTGTGTGTGTGTGTGTGTGTGTGTGTGTCCGTGAGCACGATAACTCTCGTAAAAATTATCCGATTTTGATGAAATTTGGTATAAACGTGTAAAGCAGCATTTATGACTAAGTTCGAAAACCAGATAGATCGACCTATCCGAAGAGTTATTTTGGGGGAGTTCTGTACCCCAAAAATGGGTTTTTTGAGGAATTTACATATAATTTTTGAAAAAGTCAAATTTTAATTTTTGTCATTGGAATCATCTTAAAAAGACGCACAATTTGGTGTTTTGATCATTGCTGTACGTCAAATGGTTACAGAGATATTGAAAGTGCTAAACACAGTACGTTGTCCAATGTTATTCTTATGGAGAATAAGACAAATTGTATATCTCGCTTATTTATCAACTTATCCTGATGAAACTTGGTATATTGCTTCATATCTTTGTGGTCTATTGATATTTGCACTAAAAAATATTTTTTTGCCCCTGATAGTTCCCGTAGCAGCAAACCTGCGTACTCAGCTCCCATGTTATCCTTATGGAGAATAAGTAACGTGTTATCTCCCTTAATTGTGAATATAAATTAATAAAATTTGGTAAGTGGCTTTACCTACTTGAGTTATAATGATATTTGTATAAAACCCCATTTGTTGTGTTCCTTGCTTAAGCAAACCTGTATAGTCAGCCGCCATGTTATTCTTATGGAGAATAATTAAAATGTCATAAATCGTTTATTTATAAATGTATATTGATGAAACTTGGTATGTGGTATTAAGATACATATATATGCATTGGAAATTCGCTGAGTACGCAGGTTTGCTGCTACGGGGGTATTTACTATTTTACTAATTATATTTTTCCTGGGGATGAGACCTGCCTAGAACTTATTTTTAACCTAGCCGTTTTTGAGATCAGAGTTGCAGTCAAGCAAGCAATCAAACCGTACTGAAGTTACAATATAGGATTGATTAGATGCAAACAATTTTTTTCAAGAAAACCACTTTTTACTAAGAAACAGAACAAATAATTTGAGAAAAATACAAAATCTAATTTCGACAAAATTAATTAATTTAAGTTTGACACTGATATTTTCTGAATCTGTTGTAAGTACAGGTCACAGGTATACGAGAGCAGTAACGATGGTAGATTCATCGTGGTGGAACTAATGTGGCCTGGCCGGCCATCTAAGATAAGACTGCACACTCTGCGGTGCTCTACAGTGCTCTACAGTGTGCGTGCATCCTCAAACATTCATTACATTACTTTACATGCGAAACTACCGAGTGGAGGTTATACCAGTTCCTCCCATAAAGTGACGTTAACTTACAGCCTCGGCCATAGACTCCTACTTAAAGAAATGTTCATGTCGGGAGAAACAATATTACACCGATAATGATTCGTGAAATTCGGTGGTGTATCATTGTGTCCAAGGGTCATTCTGTCCAAATGGAAAGTATCTGTTCATTGTGTCCAAAACAAATAATTTTCCCTTGCATTATGTCCAAACTAAATAATAATTATAAAATAGGCTGTTCATTGTATCAAAAAGAGAAGGTTGGTCATTGTGTCCAAAAGTAAAGTCAAAACAGAAAATATAGTTAGTTAGAAGGTTTACACATTTTTGGACACAATGCACAGGTAGTATTTAACATAATTAAATACTTCAACTGTTCATTCTGTCCAAATTATATTAATCAACAATGTGTTCTGTTGTGTCTTTACTTTTGGACACAATGATCAGCAAATTTTATAATAATTATTTAGTTTTGGTTAGAATGTACAGAATATTTTACTTTCGTACAGCATGATCTTTTGACAGAATGATACACATCCTAAAATTCGATAGTATAAATTTGCCGGATAATATTTAAATTTTTTACATTAGCAGGATGTGTATCATTGTGTTCACTGGTTTCACTCCGTATGTTTTGCTTAAAAGCGAGTCATAAAACAACGATTTAGAACACCACTTATACATTTACCAAGTTTTAAAATTAACAGAAGCTATTTATGTATAGGGTTTACTATGGGAGAAGCAGTTAAGAAGGCAAAAATGCCGTTTCTGTCACCACTTCTTGAATCGAAGATCTACGCATTACGTATATATTCACAGAATACGTATTAACGCGAACAGAGTAATTATTCAGGGTATGGCAACATATAATTTCGTATTTTTAGTTGTGATGGTGGCCAACGCCCAGAATAATTGCTTGTACAGTACTGCAAAATCCCACTGATAAATTATTGCTCACAAGGTCGTCCTAGTATTCAATCTATGGTCCTAATGTGATATTATATGTTTAATTTCGATTAAATTAAATTATTACAGTTTTAAAATTAGAAACACAATTATTTATAATATATTTATTTATATTTTTATATTTATATTTATTTATTTAGATATTTATTTATATTTAATATTGTTTCTGAGAACTTATTTTATGATTTTCTGTTTTATTTTATTATAACTGGTGGAAAATTTCATGATCCAAATTCAATATGAGTATAACAACAAAATTAAATTTAAGTTCAATTTATCTTTATTTTTTAATCTTAGTTTACATCGTAACGTAGTAAGTATCGTCGTTTTAAGTTTTTATTTGATATGCTAAAGCCACTTAAATTTTCATATAGGCCAATTAAATATTATCTCCTTTCCTATGAAAAACTGACTACATGTTTTGCAGATTTTCAGACATCAAACCCCCCCCCCCCCTAACACTCTACCGTCAGAGTTCGGCACCCCCCCCCCCATCCCCAACCGTTTCAACAATACGGCCAATATTGTCAAAATAGTTAAAATCATGTAATTTTTCCCAATTCTAATCAAATTTGTAACTTGCATTTAGAAGCAAGTTTTATTTCGATGTGCCACGTAACATTCTTAAAGAGCAAAGATTGGCATTTGCTTAAGATTATAGGTAAATATTTAACAACATCGCTTATTTAGATATGTATAAGTTTTTTATAATACTCCCGTAGCAGCAAACCTGCTTACTCAGCGAATTTCCGATGCATATATATATATATATATATATATGTATCTTAATACCATATAAATCCATATACCAAGTTTCATCAATATACACTCAAAATAAACTATATATGACATTTTAATTATTCTCCATAAGAATAACATAGCGGTTGAGTATGCAGGGTTGCTGAAGAAAGGAACACAAAAATGGGGTTTTATACAAATATTAATACAACTCAAGAAGGTAAAGCCACATAGCAAATTTTATTAATTTATGTTCATAATTAAGGGAGATAACACTTACTTATTCTCCATAAGAATAACATGGGAGCTGAGTACGCAGGTTTGCTGCTACGGGAACTATCATCAAAAAAATATTTTTAGTGCAAATATCAATAGACCACAACGATATGAAGCAATATACCAAGTTTCATCAGGATAAGTTGACAAATAAGCGAGATATACAATTTTTCTTATTCTCCATAAGAATAACATTGAACAACGTACTGTGTTTAGCACTTTCAATATCTCTGTAACCATTTGACGTAGAGCAATGATCAAAACACCAAATTGTGCGTCTTTTTAAACTGATTCCAATGGAAAAAAACTAAAATTATATTATTCACTATTGACTTTTTCAAAAATGATATGTAAAAAACTCAAAAAACCTATTTTTGGAGTACAAAACCTCCCCAAAATACCCCTTCGGATAAGTCGATCTGTCTGGTTTCCGAACTTAAAGTCATAAATGCTGCTTTACACGTTTATACCAAAGTTCATCAAAATCAAATAATTTGTACGAGAGTTATCGTGCTCACGCGCACGCGCGCGCGCACACACACACACACACACACACACACACACACACACACACACACACATATATATACACAGTTTCGAACGAATGGTGTTTCTGGGGTCTGGGGACCTCAAAACGAAAAGTTATCATGGTCCCGGGCCTAGGTCTTACCATGCCGACTACGGTAATAGTATGACATAGCGGCTTAGTATGCAGGGTTGCTGAAGCAAGGAACACAAAAAATGGGGGATATTCGCTAAAAACAGTAAACGGATAAATGAAATCACCCTCTAAATAATTCTTGAGGATATTGCAGAATGTTTCATATTTTAAATATACTATCCAAATATTAAAGATAAAAAAACAAGTATTCAAAGGCTGAAAATTAGAACAAAAACAATAGTATATAACACAAACATTAATTAATAACAGCTATGAATATTTTCTAAACATAAACATTATTTATTTCCCCCACCTAGCATTATGAATACCTGTTACCTTATATAAGAAAATACCCCCGTCGCAGCAAACCTGCATACTCAGCGAATTTCCAATGAATATATAACATAACACATTATAACACTTAACAGGATTCATAAGAAATGTATTCACAAACAAGCGATATTTAAAATATTAATTATTCTCCATAAGAATAACATTGGGGATGAGTACGCAGGTTTGCTGCAACAAGGCACACAAAATAATGGGTTTTTATGCAAATATCAATAGAACTCATCTTAGTGAAGTCACATATCAAGTTTCATCCATATACATTCATAAATAAGCGGTATATAACATTTTAAGTATTTTCCATAAGAATAACATGGGGACCGAGTACCTAGGTTTGCTGCTACAGGAGCCATAGGCGAAAAATTGTTTTTTTGTGCAAACAACAATAAACCATAACCAGATCAAGCCATATACCAAATTTCGCCAGTTTATGTTCATAAATAAGCGAGATATACAATTTTCCTTTTTCTCCATAAGAATAACATTAGACAACGTACTGTGTTTAGCACTTTCAATATCTCGGTAACCAATTGACGTAGAGCAATGATCAAAATACTAAATTGTTTGTTTTTTTAAGCTGAATTCAATGGTATAAATTAAAATTTGATTTAAATTAAAATTACATGTGAAAACCCCAAAAACCTCATTTTTGGGGTACAAAACCCCCCAAAAACCCCCCTTCGGATGGTGCGATTCATCTGGTTTTCGAACTCGTTCAAATAAATGGTACTTTGCACATTTGTACCAAATTTCATTAAGATCGGACCTTTTTTACGAGAGTTATCGTGCTTACGGACACATATATATATATATAAATATATATATATAAATATATATATATATATAAATATATATATATATATATATATACATATATAAAAATTTGAACGAATGGTGTTTTTGGCATCTGGGGACCTCAAAATGAAAAGTTATCATGGTCTCGGGCTTAAGTCTTACCATGAGACCTACGGTAATAGCTTCTTCCCTATAGGGGAAATTCGCTAAAATCAAATTACCAATTGCTTACCTGAACCAACTGTACGCGGCTACATCACAACATCTGTAAACAGAAAGTTAAAAGATTAGAAAATAAGTATATAATACAATAAAAGGGTATCGAAATGCTGAATTTAGAATTTGTATTCGCTTATAGCAATCATCAAGCAATACAGATTTTAAGCAAGTATTTTCCATCTTGTATCCTCTTTTTAATACCTTGTCACAGGTACAGCTGTGATTTGTGACCATACAATGATACACCTCCGTATCAACAAGTACGATTTATTGGTGTAATCGGAGAGAGTGTACACGAAAAATGAAAACATCAATATTAAATTTATCATAGTGAAAACTACCTCCTTTCATTCGTACTGATTTGCCCTATACTAAACGCTACGCTGTACAGTATATCCCTTTTTATTTTACAACTAAAGGCAATCTATATTGAAAGATCAACGCATTATAAAAAAACTGTCAATTTGTTGTGATAACGAATGTATTGGACATGCATTGATTGCTTAACCGAAGGAACTACAGTAATAATTGTTATAACGACAATGGCGTAACAACATTATAACAAATCGATTTGATGTAGGCTACAATATAGTCTCACAACAGAAATCAGTCAAAATCATCAAAGAAAAAGTATCGATTAAAAGTAAATATTTTCTGGCAAAATAAACGTTAACAAGAGATATTTTAAGCATTTACCCAAATTTCCTCAGACGTGGAATCAATTGGTCAAAGACCAAAAGCACAAAACAATCAAATGTTTTAAAAGTAATTTGACTTGATTGAGATATATACAGATTTTATATTTTTAGCAGTTTTAGGGGCATGACTATTGAAAAAAACAGGAAAAATGCCTAGAAGTACAATGATACCGAAAATCGTACCATTTGTGCCCCCCCCCCCCCCCGTTGCTAGGTCTGTACACATCCAAACAGCCAGGCAGAATCACCGTGATGGCTACAATTTTTGATTTATAGAGCGTCAAAACAAATAGTTCCATCAATAATTAAAAATCTAATCTTTCGAGTAGAGCAATACTTTTATATAAATAACTATAGGAGTGGAAAATTAAAAGATATATATTGCTAACACGAATACTATTTACTGTATTACTGTTATGACTATTATTCACTATTGTCACTTGATACAAGTCGTTAAGTCAACCTGTCTGCTTATATCTACTATTGCAACTGCAAAATGCTTATTTTCGTTATCACCTTGAGCAGTTTGTACCATTGCAAATATTGTAAACTGGTTAATTTCGTTGTGAAATAAAAATCAAGAAATCCAAGAAAAACGCCTGGTGGCCTGGTTCAAAGAGTAAACTGTTATACGTATTGCCGTAGATTTTCCACATAAGATCCAATCAATTGTGAGTTAACATATAGAAAAAGAGGTGGGAGATGTGCAGAGAGGGGAGAGAGATGCGCGGTAGCATCCAATCATGTTCCAGTACAGCATCCGCGATTGGTCCTCGGGTCCTGGATTGGTCCCGGACCGCGATTCAGGTTGTTTCCCTAAGATCGGTCGCCTTGAACAAAATTATCCACGGTGCAAATCAATGGCGTTGTGGCATTGGTTGGCCCACCCTGTCCCGTCGACCCACAACCCCCCCCCCTCCGACCCGCAACCCCCCTCGACCCACAACCCTCGCCCACCGACCCCAATCAATACCCGCATACCAGCTAATTAATATTCCCCGCCATCTTGCATCAAAATCCGGCCAAAAAATGAGCCCGAAAACCCAAAAGAATCTACTTTTGATTACGGTTATTTACTTAAGGACTCGCACGTTACTTAGAGGGTAGTTCTAAAAAAGTTGAGCTCAGGAATTTTTATTTTGCGTGGATTGTCTTTCTTTTATGTTACTGACGTTCTTTGTACGGCATATTATGGCTGCTCGTGTCCTTATCTGTCTTGGGGATCTAAGAGCGTAACCCCGCCCCCATCTTCGTAACGCAAAATAAAGCACGAGAGTTTTTCTTGGTTTTAAATACTCAATATCCTATAGATCCCATTTTTAGTCAAATAATTTGCTCCCCAGCACTCAACCTTTTCAAAACAAATGCACCAATCATGCTTATTGGTTTTTAATTCTCTTAAAAAATAGAATGGAGACAATGGTTTTAGGCTGCTTGACCCGAAAAGATTCCTATTAAACCATGAGTACTATTTTGAAAAAGAATACCCTGTTTGCAAGAAGTGAAAGATTAAAACTTGCTTTTAATTTTAAACTGTTACTGTATTGCATTCGTTTTAAAACTTGTGTACAATTTTCTTCATCTTTTTTAGTTTTTTAAATATTTAATTTGTTTACTTAGTTTATTTTTCTATTTTTACAGATAGCGCAAATACGCATGAGAAGAATTAGTTTATATTTAATTTTGTTACTTAGTTTATGTTTCTATTTTATAAAGATAGCGAAAACACGCATGAGAAGAATAGAAAAGCTTCTGACATTGTCATTCACAATTGTATTATTGACAATTAGGCAGTCTGAGTCAGAGTTTAAGTTTGAAATAATGAATTTTCACGTTTACTGTGGGAAGTTCAATTACAAGATAAATCACTAATACTAGTTGTCCTGTTGCTCGACTCCGAGCAAGCCTGTACCGAACGAAAGGTTACTTCAGTTGTAATCAAACATAACAAAACATCTTTTATTAAAACGGATGATAACAACGTACTATCAATCAACACGTAGTTTAGACTTCCGCCGTTGGATAGCGCCACTGTTCCGAAAATTCAGCCCTTTACTGTATTTAAGTGATGCCCTTTCTTAAAATGCTGAGAAGTATTGGCAAATCTACGTATAAATACCTTTAATTTGACTACTCAGACGTTAAAATCCGTCAAACTGTTATCGAGTTATGACTGTGAAGAAAAACCCCCTAGCGTATTAATATATAGATTTAAAAAAAAATGTGAATACACAACGATTTGAAATAAGTTAATTGATAACGTATCCGGCGCACGGCGAAAGGCCATTAAAAATATAGTAATGAACTGGGTTGAAAGTCACCACTATATTAATCCTAAACAAACTTTGGGTGGCATATATTAAACAATACGCCATACAAATATACGTATCAAACAGTATAAAATACTATTAAATATCAGATAACTAAGCGTAAGTAATGTTTCCGTTATAAAAGATTCCTGGAATTATATTTGTTTAAGTTGTGAGTAACGTAACGCAGTCCCCCACCCACAAATACAATTGAGTGAGCCATGCCACAACCCACCCTACCCTTACGTGCGTTACGTAATATGTGTATGGCCGCATGCAGATAAAATATACAAGTTTAAATGCTATGTATGTACGTAGGGTAGGAAGGTCGTAGTTACTGTCGTAAAGGCAAATGTTCGGGCGAATGTTCGGAGTATTCGCGAGAAGTGTGGGAGCTGCACGAACTTTTGAATACATACGGAAACATACGGGACGGAATGTTCAGGGAACATTCGGGAGAATGTTCGGCCGAATGTTCAGGCCTGTTCGCGAGAAGTGTGGGACCGCCTTAACATACATAATAGTTTAGACAAAACCGCGCAGTGATCTACCTGATCGATCTGATTGCTGATAGTGTTTGCTTTACATGGCTGTGGTGATAATGATTGTTTTTTAGCTGTAGTTCAAGGATTGCATATGCTGAATTGTACATACTAGCGACCGCCTAGTGGTCGAAATTCGACTAAAAAAATTACTCTACGAATATTGGCTGTTTGCGTATAAATGTTGTACGGTACACCACATCTTGCATGAACAGTTAAAAAAACATTTGACCAGTGTCATGGTGCTGAACTTCACGAATAACTAAATCAGCTGGTTTATCATGTAGTGGGTCCTGTTACTCTCGATATCTGGCTCCCCATCTCTGACTCTCTTTCTGATATACAAAAGTATCGTGTTATAATATTACTATAAATATTTAATCTTCCCTTCGATATTTATATACTGAAACCTACGCAGAATAATTCTGGACGGTTAAAGAAAAATAACAAAATAGCTACACGTTCCCTATCCTGTGCTGATGACCATATAAACTCAACAACATACTTAGGCATTGGTTGGTGACACACCATTTAGAGTGTTAGACGATACAAACACGTTATTTTTTGTTTTATTTTCAACTGAATGGAAGTATGATTTATATCTTGTATTATTTACTTCTTTACTAATGGTTATAAATCAAATGTGTATTCCATATTAGGCCTACAGTTTAAAACCAGTAAAATCCCACTTTTGTATGTAGAATTGATACAGATAGATTACAATTACAGTATTCTCATTATTTACATTATGGCAAAACCATATTTTCTTGCTGTTGTGCTAGCATTTGTTATCATATCAAAAACTGTCAAATAAACCTGTGGGGCGTAGCCCTGAGAACGTATGCAAATTATAAGGGATTTCTGCAAATCTACACAACAATACTTTTCTAACGGTATGCGTGATTTTTTTCCATGATGCACATACGCTGAGAAGAGCGTACCACAACTTTGTTGCTTGCCAATGTAATATGATGACATTAAAACTTAATGACGTACCCCCGTCGCAGCAAACCTGCATACTCAACGAATTTCCAATGCATATATATATATATATATATATATATATATATATATATATACACCATATAAAGTCACTTACTAAGTTTCGTAGATACATACCGGTATTCACAAATTAGCCGTATATGAAATTGGTATTTTTCTTCATAAGAATAACATGAGTATTGAGTACTTAGGTTTGCTGCAACAAGGAACAGAAAATATTAGGTTTTAATGCAAATATTAACAATCAGGTGAAGCCACATACCAAGTTTCATCCATAACCATTAATAAATAAGCAATTTATACAATTTTATTTATTCTCCATAAGAATAACATGAGGGACTGAGTACGCAAGTTTGCAAAAAGGCACACAAATGATGGTTTTTTGTACAAATATCAATGCAACTCAACTAGGTGAAGCTAAAAACCAAGTTATATTGATTTATGTTCATAATTAAGTGAGAAAACATTTTTCTTATTCTCCATAAGAATAACATGGGGCTGAGTAAGCAGTTTTTCTGCTATGGGAACCACCAGCAAAATATTGATTTTTTGGACAATTATCAATAGACCACAACGAGATGAAGCCATATACCAAGTTTCGTCCGGATACGTTCATAAATAAGCGAGAAATACAATTTGTCTTATTCTCTATAAGAATAACATCGGACAACGTACTGTGTTTAGCACTTCGAATATCTCTGTAACCAATAGACGTAGAGAAATTATCAAAACACCAAATTGTTAGTTTTGTTAAGCCAAATAAAATGGTGAAAAGTAAAATTAGATTTCTTAAAATATTATATGTAGAAAACCCATAAAACCCATTTTTGGGGTACAAACCCCCCCCATCATCATCATTGTTGCGGATTAGGAAACCCCAGCAAAGCTGCTAGTCACATCTTCCACAAGCGGGAATATTGCGCAGGTTACCGGAAAGATAGGATATAGCAGGAAAGGAAAGGGTGGGAAGGGACGGCAGCCAAATCGACCCTTCAGAGGGCCAACTCCCGTGCCCCTGTGACAGCTGGGATGAGGCTCTCAAACAGGGGACCCTCATTTTGCCCTCCAACTGGTCAACTCAACTGGCAGGGTATCCATGTACAACAGCCAGGGACCATTCATGCTCAGGTTGTCAGGTGGGGACCAAACCCGGAGATTCTGTCCCCAGCTGCTGCAAATGGAGGGACCAAAGGTGAAAGGGAAGTTTATCATAATGGACAGCCAAAAGACTTACCATATGTAATGACAACTTCATTTGCTGTACCCAATGTCAGCCTCAAAACTGGTAAAGATCAGTCTTAAGGTAGTCCTTGGGGTACAAAACCCCGCCAAAATACCACTTTGGATTTGTCGATCTGTCTGGTTTCCGAACTTAAGTCATAAATGCTGCTTTACACGTTTGTACCAAATTTCAACAAAATCGGACCTTTTTTATGAGAGTTATAGTTCTCACGGACACACATATATATACAGTTTCGAACGAATGGTGTTTTTGGGGTCTGGGGACCTCAAAACGAAAAGTCATCATGGTCCCGGGCCTAGGTCTTGCCATGCCGATTACGGTAAAGCTTTTTCCCTATAGGGGAAATTCGCTAAAAGTAGAAATTGGAAAATGAATGTTTAATATAAACCACCAATTACCGTGTTGAATACGAAATATGTGTTTATACTAGCAAGGTATCTATTCTACTCAAAATGACCCTACTTTTAAAAAATCGTTAAAATATGTCAAGTGGTTGCTTTAGAATCCCTCCGGAAAAAACAGTTTTCTTTTAATATTTATTACAGTAGTAATTTTAACATAAAGAGATGATTTGTGTGCTTTTATCTATAAATATTTTACGGAAAGAATACAGAAATTTTATCTATCGATATCCAAATCTGATCAAATTTATAATTTTCTGAAACTTACGAGATGTCTGAATAACATTTATCTCTAATCATACCTAAACAATACAGGGAAGGGTTCCCACAAGAACCTGAACAGGCCCGCAATACACTCATGTGTATTCAGCGGTGTTCCTACTATTGCAGGCGCTAAAGCAGGGGCTTTGCGTTGAACGCCTGCAGAAGAAGGATAGGCAACAAGCGTTGTTTCTTGTTTGGCTCCACTAATAAAAGGGTAAATAAAAGGGGATTTTTGTATAAAAAGGTGAAATTTTAGGGGAGGATTCTGTAGCTTTGCGAACATACAGTCTGAGAATATACAGTCACAACTTTACATTGATTCTGTATTGTTACATTGATAATTTATATCTACTGTATATTTATCTAAGCTATTCATTTGGTTTATTATTTAATTAACTATTCTTGTCACATGTAACAAACTATTTTGCATAGTTTATTCAAACTGGCTTTTTGCCGGTGGAAATAAATTAAATTAAATGTACCAAATCACTGTTACTGTAAAACTAAACATTTTACTTCTGAATTTTACTTGTAAACGTATGCCGACGAGTATGCACTAAGACCATAAACAAATATGGAATACTAAGAGATAAAAATTACCCTTTTAGACTGGTTTGTAAAGAAATCTATAATAATGCCAGGCGTATATTGATTCGATATGGAAATCAAGTAAATTTTTGAATGTTATTACTGTCACAAAAAAAAGAAAAAACTGGTAGTATCATTAAACATTCAAACTTCTTTAAGTTTGTTTAAAAATTCACCCTAAAGTTCTGCATAGGTTTTTTTAATCGGGCATTAAACGGAATCCTGTTTAGATATCCTAAATAAGCTATCATCTAACAATAAGAATAATTTTAAATTTGAAACCACAATCTTAAGTTTAAAAAGACTTTTCAAATTGAAAATTGTTACAGTTTTTGCTCTTTATATATATGAGGTAGTAATTTCTATGAGACAAAGGTTTACAGAGGTGCAATTAAATGGTGATAACCACAATTATAAAACCATTAATATTAAAGAATTGGCTATCCCTCCTCATCACTTGGCACTATTTCGAAAACCCTCAATATTCATGAATTAAGTTTTACAATAAAATTCCACAAAACATTAAAGCTGAATTTGTTCTTAAGGGTTTTAATTAAAAATAATTATATTTTACAATATTTATTGAGTAAAGCTTTATATTTTTTTACGAACTCTGAATGTACTATATATTTATGTTGCTCAAGGAATACTTTTTTCAAACAGAAATAAAATTCTTTGTAAACTTTCATTTATTTTTTACATTCAAATGTAAATCTATAATTAGATTAATATGTTACTTTTAGTGGAATTTGACACCATTAAATGTATTCATGTAATACTACCAAATAAAGAATGTTCTGAATCTGAATCTCCAAAATGTTAACAAATAGTCAACAAAAGTTGTGACATACCTTTAGAAGAGACGAGAGACAAGAGAATGGCGAGCGGGGGATGAGACGCGAGACTGAGACTGCACCAGTCTGACATTCACCTGACCTTTACACCCTTGTCCGCTGTGCACCCCTACACTACATACGCAACGTGCCACGCTGTAAAAATAACGACCCCCACCTGTCTTCATTCACCACTACCAGGGGTTAAGCCAATATCAGTTGAAAAACACAGATAAGGAAGTTTGGTGTATTACAGGGGTCAATTTTAGGCCTACTTATGTTTTATTTTGTTATATACAGTAAATGGAATGAATTATGCAATCAAAAAATATCCCCCGTCGCAGACAACCTGCACACCCACGAATTTCCAGTGAAAATGTAAATTTGATTTAAATAAAAATGATATGTGAAAACAAACATTTTGGGTATAAACCCCCCACCTAAAAAAAAAAAATAAAAATAAAAAACCCTTCGGATGTTACGATTCGTCTTGATTTCGAACTCTTTCAAATAAATGCGACTATACACGTCTGACCAAATTTAATTGGGATCGGACCTTTTTACGAAAGTTCTCGTGCTTACCGACATATATAAAGTTACTAATCGCGTTTTTGGCATCTGGGGGCCTCAAAACGAAATGTTATCAAGGTCTCGGGCTGAATCTTACCATGGTAATAGCTTCTTCGATATATGGGAAATTCGCTAAAAGGCCAATACAGCAGAATTCGAAATCTAGGGTGATGATTATATATTCCGATAATAGGTTAAGGTATTAATCGACGCTTCGTAAAATGGATGTTACCAAATTAAGTTTCAATTATAGTAAAAACTGGAGGTAAAAATTTAAATAAAAATACAAACCACGTTAAAATAACATGTACTGGGATCGTGCAGTACCAACTGAGTTATAGTCACAAACAAATTAATGTTTCAACAAGCACTACGTATACTTTGAAGACATATGCAGCATTAGTAAAAGTTGTAAAGGTCAACTTCGAATATTAGTGGTGATTATTTTTCTGTATTTAATTATATGTCATTCAATGTTTGAAAATAGAAAGGATCACGTTGGTTTAATTGTATTTCCTCATTTCGACCTAGTTTGTGATGATATTGTTCAAAAATTTAATTTAATCAGCTTAAATCCGAGCTAAAGCTTGATAATCTTTAGTAATGTCACCTTTGGTCATGTAACAAAAAGTCCCGTAACTTACTCTCAGATACAACTTAAAAAACTGTTGAACCAGGTTTTACCAACCAATATTGTTCATATTGTTACAACGTTCATATGTTACTCAACTTATTTCGTTTTATATAAGTTCACACTTGTTCTATCTTTTTAACTTAAGTCGCATTTAAACTTTATTCTATGCAATTTGTCGTTGTTTATGGATTATTTCTTATCTATGTTCCTTATTTAATGGCCCGTGGCACTACGATCAATGGAAAGATAGCCCTTAAAAAACACAGGGCCTAATATGGAGGGGTCAGAATAGAAGTGAACCAAGTCCACTTTTTGTCATTTTTGAGTTAGCAATGCTATAACATGCACAAACTATGTAAAATTTCAGTGTAATAATGAACCAAGTCCTAGTTCTGATAATATCCGCTAGGCAGCAGTAAGTTCTCTTGCTTACTGTTACTTGTAGTGACAGATTGTTATTTTCTTTCAGAATACTACTGAACCAAGTCCAGGTGATCTTTGTTTACTGTTTATAGTTCTGTGTTGACATGCTTTAAACCCTTTATTTAGAGCTTTTGGCAGTTTATTACACATTATTTTTGTTGGCTTGTTGTATTCTGCAATGGATATTTCATCTGGGTCAGGTGAAGAGTGGTCACCAAACGAATGTGACACAGGTAAATACAATGTTATTATATTTTAGGTTAGGATTGCTACTCAAAGTATTTGAAATTGGTTGAAACGTGTAGGCCTAAACCAAATACCCTGTGTAATGTTCAAAATGTTTAAATATAAAACTAAAAGGCCCGGATAATTATACTGGTTAATTTTTACAAAGATTTTAAAGATTTTACAAAGGGGAATTTGGTAAGGTATCAATGGATCACAAGGAGGTATATTGGTAATACTGGAGACAACACTGCTTAACAAGTTTTGTCGAAAAAGCGAGCCGGTGATTTTGTCACGTTGGTACACTGGTGAGGCAAATTTCTCGTTCTTTGATCAGCAGTAATGTTCTTCTAAGTGAATTTACTCATTAAAATCACTGGAATAAAAGTAATCAAAGTAGGATCAAACTAATTTTGTTCGTTTGATTTATTTATTTATCCTTGAAATATGACTAACTATGAACAAATTAACAAATAAATACAAGTTTATTAATGTTCAAATCATGAATAATTCATTTGATTCACTTTGTTGACTTGTTCGATTTCATCGAGTAGTTCTTTGCCTCACCAAAAATGGCGGTGAACGAAGCAATTTTTTTGATTAGTGGTGTCTCCAGTATGACCAACAGTCTTCCTTGGTTGTGAGTGATGCGCTCTTCCAATTTCTGTTGCTGACATTTCAGTCGCCTTGTTAAGAGTATTATAGTTTACAGTGGCACCTTAATTACAGTTACTACAAACTATTTTTATAACCACGTGTTTATTAGGTCCAGTTTAAGTGCTTGAATTAAATTAAAATAGTATTATTTTTAATTTTCTTTGGTTTGATAAATAGTTTAATAATTTTTTGTGGTCTGGGGTGCAGATGAAATACTAGGGTGAGAATGGTCTTGATGTTTTTTATAGTTTAATACTTTTTGTATTTTTAACATTTAGCTCATTTTAAACCAAAGAAAATTAAAAATAATACTATCTTAAGTTAATTCAAGCACTTAAACTGTACCTAATAAACACATGTTTATAAAAATAGTTTGCAGTCAAATTTACTTTGGTTTTAACTCTACTGACTAGGCTTTAGGCTAACTTTTGGTCAAAAGTTAAAAGGAGGGTATATTTTTTTTGACGTATCCCATGTTCTATCTGGGTCAACGGGATAAAGAGGAAGCATGTAGGGCTAAGCACTAAATCTGTATGGGATCGTACTAATTCTTCTTACTAAATAACTCATATTTCTAGCTCGGGAGGTTTCGTCATACTGCTTAAAAAACAGCTGTTTTTAACAATTGAGATGCAAAACTTGTTCTTTTTACTCCTAAAGGATACAACATTTAATTTTGATAATGTTTTTCGTCCTAGGACTAAATACATCATTGGATGACACTTTTGGTCGAGGTCATCAGCTGTTAAACATAAATTGAACTAATTATTCATCCTGTAAACAATGAAAACTTGTGTAACAGCTGTTTGTTTAGAGTAGCAAGATAAAGATGGAAGCAAACTTCTGAAGGTAAACATGTAAACCCAAATTTAGTTTTTGTGAAATTTGTATCTTAATATTATTTGCAGTATGATGAAAAATTTAGTTCATCACTAGGACCTAAAGTATTTTTCGATCCTCACTCATTAGTGAATTTGCTTTGGAAAGTGAACTATTAGCATGACCTGCACGGTGAAACTTAAGCCCTGGACCACCATAGAAGTTCCTAACGTGACCCCCTGAACACGTTTTGGGGGGTCGTTCAAAATTTTATATATATATATATAGACATATATATATATATGTATGTGTTTGCACTCTAGCGGTCGCATTTTTTGTCCGATTTACTTCAAATTTGGTAGGGACGTTCCTTTCTGTAATCAGTTGGACAAGTTCGTTGGGCAAAACAATCAGAAAACTCTAAACCCCTTTTTTTGGGGATTAATCTTTCAAATTTCGAGTTTTTGGGCCCAAAAAGGGTCAGAAAAGCCCCAGATGTAAAATTAATGAATGTAGAAAGACGGGAATTAGAGAGGCGAAAGTTTTAAGCCCTCTCTCGTCATTCTAGCATAAATATTTACCGAGTTATTAAAGAAAACGTTTATCGGCTAAACACAGTACGTTGTCTTATGGGGGTTTTACACTAGAAAACCCTGTTATTCCTTTGTTAGAGTACTTTTATCGTCCCCAGCAACCTCACGCCTACTTTCAAGCCTGTCTGGACCTTCTCCTAACCTTATAATGCGCAAAATTGTATTCCCAGCTTTGCAAGTAAATGAAACCAGGAGTATCAGAACAGCCAAAAAATCAATGTTTTCAGATTTCAATAAAAATTGGGCAAATGTATGTTTTTACACTTATTTTGAGTTTTAGAAGTTTTATGTGGAAATTCACTTCCCTCACGTCAGCGTGCTGCGTGCGAACTCGTTTTCAGTTTAACTCGAGCGTGTATCAAAAAGCTTCTCTTTTAGTCCTAGTGATAAATATACTAATAGTGGGGGGTCTCTACTACAGAAATAGTTCTCGCCTAGGATAGGGCCTACAGCTAAAAGGGTTGTAGCATATAAAATACCTAATATGACAAGGAAACGAATTATATTCTTTGCCCGTGCTAATAGCCACATGTTGTCAGATTGGCGGGCATCGAACCCACCCGGAAGCTTGTATACAGAAAAACTTCTCTAACAATAATATATCCGATATCCGGAAAATTCAGTAAAAATGTTCAGTAAATGTCGCAAAATTCAGTAAAAATGTAACATGTAGTCGCAACACATCTTCACTGGTAGTCCAGTAGAATTGCCATGCACAAGGCAGAGTAAATTTGATTATCAGGTATGTTATATGTATCGACCCCATGATGAAAATTCCAAGTTTTCAACCTCGTAGCCCTTGTGCGTTTTCCGCCATCTTGAAAAAATCGTCTAAAAACTGTAACTCGCTTACAATGTGTCGTAGGCAAAACACCTTTCCACCATTTGTAAAGAATATTCAATTTCCTACAAGATTCATATATGATATTGGGAAATACGACTAATGACAGTGAAGATTCATATATATTACACATCAATAACAATTTGAAAATAGGTAAAAAAAAACTGGTCCTCATATCAGTTTAGCTCAATTAAACAGTTTTCTATAAGGTGTAGAGTAAAATGTGTAAGAGTTCATTTGTAGAAATTCCGATACTTGAAACACATACATTACCATAACATACTTGAAAATCAAAATTACTCCACCTTTTGCATGGCAACCCCTTAAATCAGGGTGATTCTACTGCATTATGGATTGAAGGGCGAAAGACGCAGTAAGGCAGAGTCGCAGAGCTCGACAATTATTTCAATTCCAGGACTGCGAGAGAACGCCCCATTGCAGACAGCACCATTATTGTCCGCCATTACATCTTCCTCTGTCTACCTTCAACCTCTTGTTTATTGTAAGTTACAACTTAATAATTGACCTTCCACTTTGTCGGTGGAACCCTCGGCTCGGCTCGGCTGGACTCGACAATTGGCCGGTGTTCGGTCAGTGTAGGACTGTAGGACAATACTGTTGTTGAGAGCAGCTGGCTGGACTCGACAATTGGCCGGTGTTCAGTCAGTGTAGGACTGTAGGACAATACTGTTGTTGAGAGCAGCTGGCTGGACTCGACAATTGGCCGGTGTTCGGTCAGTGTAGGACTGTAGGACAATACTGTTGTTGAGAGCAGCTGGCTGGACTCGACAATTGGCCGGTGTTCGGTCAGTGTAGGACTGTAGGACAATACTGTTGTTGAGAGCAGCTGGCTGGACTCGACAATTGGCCGGTGTTCGGTCAGTGTAGGACTGTAGGACAATACTGTTGTTGAGAGCAGCTTGCAATCAAAAGGGAAATTACGGTATATTTTTAATATTTATATTCCTCTTCGTTAATTAGAACTATTTCCGAGAACTAATTTCTAAAACAACGTTTAGAACACCAAAAGTCAATAGAGAAACCTTTATACAGTTGTTATAATATTGGGACCAACGATTTTTAATCAATTGCCGTTTGAAGTAAAGTGCTACGTAAGACCTAAGAAATGTTATGCAATTTTGACACAATCGTTATTTACAAATCCAGATGTCAACTACCTAATGGAAGTCCTCAGTTAGTGATATTGCATGTAAAGATAAATGAGTGTTGTAATTATGCAATTAAATTATACCATTTCAAATTATATAATGAAATTATACCATTTCAATTATTTCACTTTTGTCTTGCTTTAATGTTTTGATCTTGATATTATTTTGATCTGGGCTCGAATATTATTTTGTATTCTTTGCTGTTTTTGTTTAGTTAAAAATGCTGACCAACTACTGGATCTAGGTCAGCATAATTCTAAATCCGTGTATTTGTTATAAACATTGTTTATAATTGATGGAATAAACTCATTTATTCATTGTTAAATTTGTCTAATATGTATCACCACTTCATTGTTGCTCATTGTAGCTGTAATTTCTTGACTTAGCATACGAATTGTTAGTACAAGTGTACTACACTGCACAACGTTCGATGTATGTGTTTTAGAGTGCAATTTCTCAATGGATTGGGTCTGAGGAATAATAATCCCTATTTAATGGAATTGAATGTCGATACTTTTAGAAACATATTTAATAAGGTTAGATTTTTTTGCAGATAGCTAAAACAAGAAAACATAACATCAACACCCACCTTAGCTAATGATATCTGAAATATCTGTTGTAAGACCTCGTTAGACGCAAAAGAAAATCCTTAACTGCAACGTATAGGTTAACGTAATTTTGTCAACGATGCACGATGAATTCAATTCAATTTTCACTGAATTTATAAGACTGGTAGCATATATCTAATTAGAAGATCAAAATTGATGTTAAGTTAGGAATTCGAGTTTTAAAACTATAACTAACGATTAGCCATTGGTACATCAAAAAACATACTTTAAGATAACAAATTAATATGAAAAAACTTAGACGACTGGAATAATCATGTAACATGAAAAGGAACCGCGAACTAAACCCAATTTCTTGTGAATGTTTAATTTGAAAATTCATCGAAGTTTCCTTTGACACCAAGAGAATGTGTCTTGCTGTGAAGCATTGACGAGGTGACAGGGAACAAAGCGAGACAAGGACGGATGGTCGTCTATTTACTAATAGCGTTCCACCACTGCCACACGCGACACGACACAAGGCCTTGTCGATCAAACACCACTGCAGTCGCCCGGGAAAATGGCAGAGTTGCTAGAAAATGTGGGTTTTATCTGATTTTGGGAATTTACATACCTTGCGGAGATTTCTGCGACTAGCTTGATATTACTGGGGTTTGCGTTCCATCGCAGCGGGGATTTATTTTAGTCGGTTATTCTAATGAAGAATTGTCATTCTACATCTACCAAAAACAAAAAAGTAACAAAACTAATAAAAAATACCGGTGGTAATAATAACTATCAAATCCAGCTGCTCTAATTCGAGCAAATACCAAACGGTTCTGTTAGTTTAGATTGTGATGCCATTCTAGAAGTTAAGGGCCCGTACACGATCCAACCCGGTTAGGAAAACCCTTCCCAACCAAGTTGGGAGGCTGTTGGGGCGGACAAATGTTGGGAAGTGTGCCTCGCCATACACGATCCAACCCGGTTGGGAAAACCCTTCCCAACCAAGTTGAGAGGATGTTGGGGCGGACAAATATTGGGAAGTGTGCATCGCCATACACGATCCAACCCGGTTGGGAGGATGTTGGGGCGGACAAATGTTGAGGTATGTGAAGCTGGCAGCGCCCATAGTGAAAATAAACGTGAAAATAACCTAAATCGTTTGTTTATCGTTTGTTTAGGTTTGTTTAGCTATTTTCGACGTTTGTTTGGCCTTAGTTGCTTTTAAAAACGAAAAATAAAGTGGGCGCTGCTAGCTTCACACCAGCAGCGCCCATTAGTCATTTTGAGCCAAATACCATTGAAATCGTTTGTTTATCATTTGTTTAGGTTTGTTTAGCTATTTTCGTTGTTTGTTTGGCATTAGTTGCTTTAGAACTCGAAAAATTAAGTGGGCGCTGCTAGCTTCACACCAGCAGCGCCCATTCCTTGATTTGAACTAAAAACCAATGGAATCGTTTGTTTAGGTTTGTTTAGCTATTTTCGACGTTTGTTTGGCCTTAGTTGCTTTTAAATTCGAAAAATAAAGTGAGCGCTACTAGTGGGCGCTGCTAGCTTCACACCAGCAGCGCCCATTCGTTGATATGAACTAAAACCCATTGGAATCGTTTGTTTATCGTTTGTTTACGTTTGTTTAGCTATTTTCGACGTTTGTTTGGCCTTAGTTGCTTTTAAAAACGAAAAATAAAGTGGGCGCTGCTAGCTTCACACCAGCAGCGCCCATTAGTCATTTTGAGCTAAATACCATATCTAAAGCAACTAATGCCAAACAAACGACGAAAATAGCTAAACAAACCTAAACAAACGATAAACAAACGATTTCAATGGTATTTAGCTCAAAATGACTAATGGGCGCTGCTGGTGTGAAGCTAGCAGCGCCCACTTTATTTTTCGTTTTTAAAAGCAACTAAGGCCAAACAAACGTCGAAAATAGCTATACAAACCTAAACAAACGATAAACAAACGATTTCAATGGTATTTAGCTCAAAATGAGTAATGGGCGCTGCTGGTGTGAAGCTAGCAGCGCCCACTTTAATTTTCGTTTTTAAAAGCAACTAAGGCCAAACAAACGTCGAAAATAGCTAAACAAACGTAAACAAACGATAAACAAACGATTCCAATGGGTTTTAGTTCATATCAACGAATGGGCGCTGCTGGTGTGAAGCTAGCAGCGCCCACTTTATTTTTCGCTTTTAAAAGCAACTAAGGCCAAACAAACGTCGAAAATAGCTAAACAAACCTAAACAAACGATAAACAAACGATTTAGGTTATTTTCCCGTTTATTTTCAATATGGGCGCTGCCAGCTTCACATACCTCAAATGTTGGGAAGTGTGCTTCGCCATACACGATCCAACCCGGTTGGGAAAACCGTTCCCAACCAAGTTGATAGGATGTTGGGGCGAACAACTGTTGGGAAGTGTGCTTCGCCTTACACGATCCAACCCGGTTGGGAAAACCGTTCCCAACCAAGTTGGTAGGATGTTGGGGCGGACAAATGTTGTTGAGAAGTGTGCTTCGCCATACACGATCCAACCTGGTTGGGAAAACCCTTCCCAACCAAGTTGGTAGGATGTTGGGGCGGACAAATGTTGGGAAGTGGGCTTCGCCATACACGATCCAGCCCGGTTGGGAAAACCCTTCCCAACCAAGTTGGTAGGATGTTGGGGCGAACAACTGTTGGGAAGTGGGCTTCACCATACACGATCCAACCCAGTTGGGAAAACCCTTCCCGACCACAGTGACTATAGATCACCTACGATCAAATGGTGTAATGCATGTGTAATATGCATATACTGTTTTTGTTAAAAACGTAAAAGTATAATTAATTACGAAGAAAATAAAGCTGAAATATGTATATATAATTTCAATATTATTACTGTACATAAGTATTGTAAAACCGTTAATCCAAAAACAAACTAATTTAATGTTATGTTTTTAGCCAATTTTGATTAACTCTGTATTGCAAATGCTTCTGGATTTAATAGTTTTTTATTAACAGTTTTGGTTTGGCATTTTTGTTTATAGCCTGTGTTTGGGTCATGTCTTTAAATTATGTTTATGTAAGTAAATTAATAAGATATTCCTTCAACAGATTCCGTGTTAATATAATCACTTACTATTCACATAAAATGAATTGAGTGCGTCCTGCACAGGATGGTCCAGACCTCCCGCAAACCGGAAATGCTATTTCGTTCCCATCGTGTTACCGAGAAACTATTTTGGGAAGTCTAAAAGCCACGTATTTTTAGAACAGTACTCAGACTTCACTTTCCGCAATTCAATTACACTACTAACATTTTATTTTTCATAATTTCTTTTCATTAAAAGATTATATAACATTTACAAGACAAGACAAAAGTCGTATTAATAATAACTCGTTATAATACCTCAAATAATACGTTATAATAATTCAAAATAATAAGTAATAATTTCGTGATTAGTTATTAAAGTATTAGAGTCGCACACCGATGTCGGGACCAACCCGGTTGGGAACGGCCATACACGTTCGAACTTGGTCCGTCCCGACCGCGTTGGGACCAGGTTGGGAGAAGTTTACGGCCGAGATTCCTAACAAATGTTGGAAGAATCTGGTCCGTCCCAACAATTGTTGGGAATTGTCGTCGCCACACACGATCCAACCGCAGCCCACCAAACCCGGTTGGGCTCCCGACCGGGTTGGGAGGAACTCCCAATCGGGTTGGATCGTATACGAGCCCTTTTAGTTTAAAACAGCTGATCTTGCTTCTGTGCGGTTTTTTGTTACCTTCAGCTGTAAACTGTTCTTCTATAAGATTAGCATTGAACTTTGAAAGCTTGTGGGGCGTAGCCCTGAGGGCCGAAGTACATTTTAATGATGTTCTGCAAACCTAAGCGACGAGAGCTTTCCATAGATACTTCAATCATAAAAATCGTTCCAGTGGTTCCTGAGATCTCAGCGTGACACTAAATATGCTTTTTTAGGAAATACTCGAATTGTTGGGATGAGTTCGCACGCAGCACGCTGACGTGGGGGAAACAAATTTCCTCATTACAAATTTAAAAAAATCAAAAACTGTATGGGAACATACATTTATCCAAATTTCTATGGAAATTGAACACATTTAATTTGTTAGCTGTTCTGATGCTCATGGTTCTGATTTTTCCGCAATACTTAATAATGTTGAGATTAAAAGGTTAGGAGGAGGTCCAATCACAGTCAAAAGTATGTAGTCGAAAGATATGAAAAACAGCCTTTCCTAATGTAAAATTACCCAACAAAAACTGTACTGTGTTTAGTCAATTTACATTTTCTTTAATAACTAGGTAAATATTTAGTATGTGTTGATTTATGCATCAGCTGGACGCCCTCGCAAGACATCTTTGCTGCGAACATTACTCTTTTGGAAATTATCATACCTGGGCTGAAAGCTCTACATACTTTGGTATGATATGACCAATTTCTACAGTACACCGTAAATGATGAGGGAGGGCTCAACTTTTTTGGCTTATCATATTATATGTGTTTATTTTACATGTTATCTACATCCAGGGACATTTACCTTTTTTGGGCAGAAAAACTCAACATTTGAATTTCCAAAATCCCAAATAAGGGGTTAGGGGTTTCTGATCGTTTTGCCCCACGAAAATCCAGGTATAACTGTTTACAGAAAGTAATATCTTTTCCAAATTTGAAGTAAATCGGACTATAAATGTTTTCGCTAGATGCAAACACATATATCATTTTTAACGACCCCCCAAAACGTGTTCAGCGGATCAAATTAATAATTTCTGTTTAGGCCCCGGGCTTAGGTTTTACCATGCTAATAACTCAATTTCCCATAAAAAAATCGCTAGTAATAATTAGAGAACATGCGCGCTGCTCTGCAGCATCTTTGATTCTAAAACTAAAAAATGTGTTTCTCTTAATCCATTAATCTGATAAAATAAATAAATCAAAACAATATATTAGTTTCATAAAATAACAACTTATCAAATAATGTAAGCAGTTAAACAGTGTTTATTTTAATTACAAGTATGAGGAAAATATGGTACTTTCGATAAATATCGTGTTTCCAGCAACACTGCAGAATGCATTGGTGACCACGTGACACCAATGTCGAACAAACAGCTGTTTTTTCGAGGTCTCTTCCGGTTAGCTAGAAACCTATAAATAGATCGACTGCACAGACCTTACTAAGTATCTATGGACCTTGATATCATACACTGTTTTAATGGTAATTTACATAGATGTTATAACTTAACAGAAAGCATCAAACCGCACCTAAAAAAATCAAATGATCACATTGTTAATTTTTGCAAACATCATTTTTTTAAGTTTGATGGGCTGCCACATTACACTCAGAGGACCGTATACTATAATTACTATAATTGTATTATTACTCTATGCAATATCACTTACTATTGATGTGTATTTTTATGAGGACACACAGGAGCGCCTGCACTGAGCTGAACGCAACACGCAGACCTTGTCTGCACGACATGTTGCGTCGGCCTACTGCAGGAGTAACCAAACAGCACTGAAACGTGTTACGGCCTAGAAATGCTCGAATAACCGTGCAAGAGTTAAGATTACTATAGTTATGATCCACAGTCGAAGAAACCTTACTTCTTGGAGGTTTCAATTAATTTCAATTAAAATTATAAATAGAAAACTATAACATGATTTATACATGATGTAGTGCCTTTCTTAGAGCAGTGAGCAGTGCTTATTAGCATCGAAGTGTTTTAAAACTACTGTAGTGTCCGAAATTAAAGGTATAAAAGGAGCTTATTTAGTGCCACAAATTCTTCAGACTCGTAGGGTTGCCTGATTGAGAGCTTTCAAAGCTAGACAGACGTTAACTTAAATTCAGGAAACAACTCCGGACGCTACGCTGATGACCTTCGCTAACGGAAATAGATGATAATTATTATTGTGTGAAGTTATTTAAGGGTAGAATTTGTTGTGGGTTTTCTTATGAAACCGAACACCATCACACTATAAAACTAAGGGGCTCTGCAATATAATGCACAGTCAATCTAGTCGCCCTAATCAAAAATCCGGGAATATCGCTAAATTCTGCAAAGCCAAACTTGTTGATGCTTGACATCCTCCATGTAGGTCCAATTGGTTTCTACCTCGCTGCGTCCAATTAGAGACTGGAGTATTGAATAAATAATCGAATAAATATAGGCCTCAAAGATTCGAATCCATTGAAAAGTAGTCAATACTTTATTTACCGAATAATTTTGGTCTGTTTACTATACCAAGATGCAAACTTTAAATTCGCAGTAGAATATTTTAAAATGTAATTACTGTATCGTTATATGTAATAACACAGATTATTTCCAAAAATATCACATTTTCGTTTCGTGTCCACTGCTCATGTGGACAACATCACAAAACTAATTACTAATAAGGTGTATTAGTTAGGTAGAGTATTAGGGGCATCAAAATATTTCTGATTCGGTCATCAGAGTTATTGTGGAAAAATAACCCATTTAAATAATCAAGCGTTATTCTGTGACTAGCTTGTTAAGTATTATAGCTCTTGTGAACTTTTTATAGTTTCGCAGTAAGTTTTATAGATTTGTAACTTATTGATTTTTAACGGCAATAAGCAGCAAAAATAAAACATAATACGGTATTAAAGGATAACAAATCGAAATACATTTGTACATCGTTTTCATAAGCTACAGACAGTCACATTATGCAGAATATACAAAGGTACAGGAAATATATATTTATTTTACAATACAAAAAGATTATTTATTGGGGACGGATGTCGGCATCGCGTTGTTATGTGAATACATACAATGCCTTTGACATTTATAACTTTTACATACCAAAGTTAACCCCGGCAACTCGCATTCAAGGACTTCCCTGATTATTCTTTTTTGTTTGTTTATTTTGAATTTGTATTTTCTTAAGAGGAAAAAATACAGTTCATGGAATTTCCAAGGAAACCAGATTGATTCGCTTACAGTGGGCCGAAATATATCGACTTCCATTTTAGTATGGAATAAGATAAAATAATAAATAATCTAAAATTACTGTATTTAGTAATAAATTGATAAAATGGATTTTTGAGCAATTAAATGTGGATTTCTTGTTCATAATGAATGTTAAGTTACCCCAAGAAAAAAGTATTTGGGTTTTTTATTATTGATATTTTTTTATTTGAGACGTTTATAGTTTTTATAACTGCTATTTACAGTCAAGAATGTAGACGATGGCAGGACTGTTCGTAATTAGATGGACGTAATAATTGCGAACTCATTCAATTTGTTATTGTTTTTTAACTTGTATATGATCTGTAATTTCCTGGCCATATACTGGTAATTGGTCAGTAAAAATTCTTTAGTTTATTTTTATTGTACCGCTTATTTCTAATGTAGATGGATAGTGGTTTTCGATTGTTTTTCAATACTATATTTACTCTCGAGGTTTTTGTCTCGAAGTAGCTTAAAACAATCGTCATTTTGTGTATAAATTTGATGTAAATTTTACCATTGTAAGTTTAATAAACGGTATCAGGAAACTGACACATACCTTCTCCCTTTAGCCCAATTTTAATCAATAAATTATTTAGTGTTTACAAAATATAGAATATCAAGTATGGTAGCGTGTATAGAAAATCTTCTAATACACTTTTTTAACATCCGCCTGAATCCTTTTTTAAAGAGACACTACAGAATCATTTGCTACACACAGTAGGTAAGAGGGGCAATGTCCCTTGCTCTCCCCCTCCCCAGGGTTAGGTGGGACAGTAACATTTTCAGAATATTCTCTATTAGTCAGTGTTCTAACTTGACCAATATACCGAGTTTAATTAAATTAAGTTGTACGGTAAATAAGAGAGAAATTATATTTTTAAAATCCCCATAAGAATAACATTGGACAACGTATACTCCGTTTAACGCTAAACGAAAATTTAAATTTTCTCCGCAACCATTAGCCATAAAATAATAATTCAAAATACTAATTTCTTTATTTGAGCTTTTTGAATGGTAATAATTAAGTTACATAAAAACTAATGGTTTTATGAAAAAAAAAAAACTGAATTGTGCACCTTTTGCCTTGTAATTTCTGAATACGAATTTTTCCAGAAATGCGGGGGATGTAATTTTAATAGAGAGTTAAAGAAATATATACCACCATATTGTAAATAAATTCGTTAGAGCCGTTTTTGAAACGTTTGAATTTTTAATGATTTTTAGTTTGCTTGAATGAATAATTACCCTTTTAAATAACAAATTTGAAAAAGCGTCTGGAAATACTGTGGAAGAATACCTACATCCCAAATGTGATCAAAATCAGCACATTTGGCCAAAGGCGTAATTCAGGGGGGGCAGTTGCCCCCCCCCCAATAATTTATAGGAAGTTAAAAAAAAGTAAAAGTGTATGAAAAATACGATTACAATTAAGTTTGTTGTAATAAATAAGACATAATCTTTAGCTATTTTAAGAAATAACAGTTTTAGTTTTTATAATTTTATAACGGGAACATTATTTAATGTAACTAAGTTACTGTAGTAGTTAAACGGTCAGTGATAATTTGAAACGAGTTCGCACGCAGCACGCTGACGTGAGGGAAGTGAATTTCCACATAAAAAACTATAAAACTCAAAATCAGTTAAAAACATACATTTATTCCAATTTTTATTCAAATCTGAAAATATTGATTTTTTGGCTGTTCTGATGCTCCTGGTTCTATTTACCTGCAATGGTGGGAATACAATTTTGCGCATTATAAGGATAGGAGAAGGTCCAGTCAGGCTTCAAAGTAGGCGTGAGGTTGTTGGGGATGATAAAAGTACACCAACAAATGAATAATAGGCTTTTCTAATGTAAAAACCCCATAAGACAACGTACTGTGTTTGGTCGATACGCATTTTCGCTAATAACTCTGTAAATATTTATGCTAGAATGACGAGAGTGGGCTTAAAAGTTTTGTCACACTGATTCCCAACTTATAACATGCGTTAATTTTACATCCGGAGCTTCTCTGACCCTTTTTGGGTCCAAAAACTCGAAATTTTAAAGATTAATCCCCAAAAAAAGGGGCTTAGAGTTTTCCGATTGTTTTGCCCAACGAACTTGTCCAACAGATTATAGAAAGGAACGTCCCTACCAAATATGAAGTAAATCGGACAAAAAATGCGACCGCTAGAGTGCATACACACACACACACACACACACACACACACACACACACACACACACACACACACACACATATATATATATGTGTCTATATATGTATATATATATATATATACACACATATATATATATATATATATATATATATATATATATATATATATATATATATATATATATATATACAATTTTGAACCCCAAAACGTGTTCAGGGGGTCACGTTAGGAACTTCTATGGTGGTCCCGGGAAGTTTCACCGTGCGGGTCATTCTAATAGTTCACTCTCCATAGGAAATTCACTAACAAATCGACGGAAATCATGAACTGTATAGTCTGACTTTTTCCCGTGGTGATCAATAGATTTCTTGGTAAACGGGTCGCCGAGTATCCGGTGGTGCGGACAACACAACAATAACCTCCCGGTCTCCTCTTGTTCATTGTTAGATGGAGATATTAATCCAAATTTAACTGATATTTTTACTCCTCGACTTACCAAATAAAAACATGTACTTCTACTTTCATTTCGATTCCCATCATTCTCGTCCTCGGATTCAAATCAGTCGTTTCTTTGTTTCTTTACGTTTCAAGAGAACGTTTATAGTTATCGTTTACATATTTGAATTGTGAAATTTATTGTGAATTCATGTAACAAGATTCCAGAGATAACTTCAAACATTAATATAATTAAACAACTTTATATTTTAATATTAATATTTCAAAGACAATTAGTTAAACTTAAAACCTTTTGCATTTCATAGTTTAAATATATCAATGATTATAGTTATTTTTTGTTAAATTGCTTGTCGTATGCAAACAACAAGCTACAAAAGAATTATTTCGCAAAACAAAATTTTTAATGAACGGGTTTAAATATTAGTTTGCCATTCAAAACAATAATATAATAAATACTATACTTATAGCTGAATTAACTATTTCGTAGGTAAACTTATTTATTACAAAATTTCAAACAATCGCCTACATTATAATTTGGAATTAACGTGCTCATGAAGCGATATATTTATCCTTTCGTTTCTTTAATTTCGCTTCTGCATAGGAGGGGGTAAGCGCATTTGGTGTGGCCTCTAGGACTGTACCAGACAGGCAGACGGTCGTCACCTCAAAAACCACTTGTTGGGTTCTGGGAGCTTCATAACGATTTTTTCCACAGGTAACTCAAATTCGAAAATGTTAACGAAAACAAAACTTCGTACTATGTGTAGGGGGAGAAGGTAAAAAAAATACTGAACCCCTAATTTACGCAGTTTTATGTTTTTATCAAATAAAAACAGTTTCTTACAAATATACTCTCGTTAAGTCCTTGCAAAATTCCACGCAATTATACTGAGATGTATTAACCTTGTACGGTTGTGTGATAACCTTACAAGGGGCAAGTCGTGTGGTGTAACCGGGGGCCCGTTATGCTGCGTTTGAGCACAGTTGTACGGCTCGAGTCCCGCCGAATAGCTCATCTACGAAGCTAATCGTCTGTAAATAGTCACCTTCCCGTCGTCATTCCGGGAAACCGTGAGTCACAGTGGGCGACGCGACGGCGCGGCGACGGACAAAGGTACAAGGTGTGGGCGAAGGTGCAAGGTGTGGACAAAAGTCCAATCTCCCTAGCGAGAACACCCTTCCACCTTCCAAGGCATGATAACTGGCGAGAAGTAGAAGATCCAACAGAAGTGTCAGCGGAAATTGCGCGGAGATATCCGTGCAAACCGTGTTGAGCAGTAGGACAAAATCGCAATTAAAAAACTCTGTTTCGCCTATGAGTTGCACTAGAGCTTCCTCAATATGTTATATAGGGTATTGAATTGAATAAAAATATGAGTAGCAGCGATTTAAAATTTTAGAATACCGCCGCTTGCATAAGCAACTTCGGAGTGACAGTTTGCTCTACCTTGCTCGCTGATTCTTTCGATATATGTTATAGGTTGCATATGAAGTTGCTCTACGAAATTGCCGATAATGAATGAAGCCTTTACAATGAAGATTTCAGCCCTCGCGATTTATTGCACGCAAACTTGTTTGTCGGCTTTCAGGTAAAAATTGGGCATGGTGTATACACGCAAGACCGATTGCAACACAGCTGTTGGACAGTCAATTGCCGATGCGATGACAGCATAAAGGTCTTATTAGAAGTTTTTCAAGTGCATGAAATAAAAACTTAAAAGAAATCTTCTTAATAAACAGTATCGCAGGACAACAGTACAATCTCTTTTGGTAATATTGTTATTCACACGTAGTTTTAATGGACAATTTGAAGATGGCCCTATAGGAGCTAAATATTCAAACCGACTCATAGCGTAGGCGGATGTACAGTTCTCGGGCCAGTGGTTCGCAATGAGTTCACTGATGATAGTGTGAAATGACGGATATGTATATTGTACACACACGACTTGTAAACTAACGTAAAAACAACCAAACTGTTCATTGACAAAATACTATATTCGGCTTATTTTAAACCTAAACCTCAAAGTAATGCTGCAAAAAAGCAAGAACAGGGCTCCCATTACGGAATGTTTGAAACTAAAATAAGTGACGAATCTGTTATCACCTTCATAATCAACTTTTACATATAAATAAAACAAACCTAATAAACAACTATTTAATTTTTAAACTTTTTTATATGGTAAATATATACTTTAGATTACTTTTAGCGAATTTCCCCTATAGGGAAGAAGTTATTACCGTAGGTCTGTCTCATGGTAAAGACTTAAGCCCGAGACCATGATAACTTTTTGTTTTGAGGTTCCCAGATGCCAAAAACACTATTTATTCAAATTTATATATGTGTGTGTGTGTGTGTGTAAAAGGCAAATCCTGGCTGACTGACTGACTCACTCACTCATCACTAATTCTCAACATTCCCTTGTAGGTAGAGAGCTGAAATTTTGTAAACTGATTCTTTAGGCATAAAACAGGAAAACTAGATGGTTTTCATCCTGATCTGACCTTAGCGCTCCGCCAGAGACCCCGGCAAAGTTCCCATGTATTCCTGATAGACATTAATTTTTGTTTGAGCTGATAAAAATACAAACAGCTGATCTTGATTCATAGTAGTTCCACGGGCTAACCACAGAATGCAGCACACACAACTGTCATAGTTTTTATAAATTATTTGCGGGGCAAAGCCTGCGGGAACAGCTAGTATATCTATCTATATGTGTCCGTTAACTCGATAACATTTGAAAAAACATCCGATTTCGATGAAATTTGGCACGAACGTGTAAAGCAACATTCATGACTTTAAGATCGAAAACCAGAAAGAACGGACCATGGGAAGGGGGTTTTAAATTTTCCAAAAATCAGTTTTTTGAATTGTTTACCCTACAATTTTTAAAACAATAAATTTTGGTTTTTACCATTTTATAGAGCTTAAAACAATAATATGGTATTTTGAATTATTAACCTAGGTTAAGTAGTTGCAGAGAAAATCCAAACACCCCCGTAGCAGCAAACCTGCGTACTCAGCAAATTTCCAATGCATATTAATGTATCTTAATACCACATAAAGCCACATACCAAGTTTCATCAATATACATTCATCTATAACGATTTACCATTTTAATTATTCTCCATAAGAATAACATGGCGGCTGAGTATGCAGGTTTGCTGAAGCAAGGAACAAACAAAATGGGGTTTTATACAGATATCAATATAACTCAAGTAGGTAAAGCCACATACCAAATTTTATTAATTTATGTTCATAATTAAGGGAGATAACACGTTACTTATTCTCCATAAGAATAACATGGGGGCTGAGTACGCAGGTTTGCTGCTACGGGAACTATCGGCCAACAAATGTTTTTAGTGCAAATATCAATAGACCACAACGATATGAAGCAATATACCAAGTTTCATCAGTATAAGTTGATGAATAAGCAAGATATACAATTTTTCTCATTTTCCATAAGAATAACATTGGACAACGTACTGTGTTTAGCACTTTCAATATCTCTGTAACCATTTGACATAGAGCAATTATCAAAACACCAAATTGTGGTCTTATTAAGCTGATTCCAATAACTAAAAATTGGAACTAAAATTTGAATTTTTCAAAAATTGTATGTAAAAAACTGAAAAAAACCATTTTTGGGGTACAAAACCCCCCCAAAATACCCCTTCGGATAAGTCGATCTGTCTGGTTTTCGAACTTACTAGTCATAAATGCTGCTTTACACGTTTATACCAAATTTCGTCAAAATCGGATTATTTTTACGAGAGTTATCGTGCTCACGGACACACACACACACAGATATATATATACACACAAGCTCATATATATATAGTTTTGAACGAATGGTGTTTTGGCATCTGGGGACCTCAAAACGAAAAGTTATCATGGTCCCGGGCCTAGGTAATAGCTTCGGTCCCATGCCGTCTACAGTAATAGCTTCTTCCCTATAGGGGAAATTCGCTAAAAAACGTGTTCATAAAATCTCCCTTGTTAATCTTATGGGAAAAAGGTTTTTAGCTTTTCCACAGTTAATTTTACTCTAAAGATCACATTTGCTTTTACCAATCGGTTCAGCTCTACGAAACAATTATTTTAGTGTTTAAATTGTGATTCTACGCCCATTCGTTGCAGAGATATTCAAAGTTCTAAACACAGTACGTTGTCCAATGCTATCCTTATGGATAATAATTAAAATTTAATTTCTCGATTATTTATGAATGTATATCGATGAAACTTGGTATGTGGCTTCATCTAGTACAGGTATATTGATACAGTATTGGCACAAAAAATATTTTGTTGTTGATTGTCCTCATAACAGCAAACCTGCATACTCAGCCCTAATGTTAATCTTATGGACAATAAGTAAAGTTTAATATCTCCCTTGATTATGTACATAAATGATTAAAACTTGGTACGTAGCTTCACCTGGTTGAGTTATGTTGATAATTCCATAAAAACATTTCTTATATTTCTTGTTGCAGCAAACCTGCAAACTCAGTCCTAATGTTATTCTTATGGAGAATAAATAAATTTCTATATATCACTTATTTATAAATATATTTTTATGAAACTTGGTAAATGGTTCTATGAGATAGTGAGAAACATATAGGCTACATACATTAGAAATTCGCTTACGGGGGTTTGCTGCAACGGGGGTATTTATATTTAAGATTGAAGAGCTTAATTTCATTGAAACATAGTCATTAATCGTATAGTTTTAAAGGATATTTATTGCTAAACTTTCACTGATTTATCATTGCTGCCTGCACTATGTACAGTACGATGATCCGGTTCGGGGGTTCAATTATGAAAATAAATTGGTTTGGGCCGCATCTTAAAAAAGGTCGAGAACCGATGATTTAGGCAATTGAGTTCCAAACTAGTTGTGCTCATAAAGGTCAAATAAGGAAACGATTTAAATTGCGCGTCCGCGGAAAAAGACCTGGTGTCTGCGTTTAAACATAGAAATTCAACAGGAAAAGACATTTTACACGATAAACCCCTGTATTATCACTACTGTAATGCACGGTTACCTGGGTCGGCGACGCGCAGTCACGCTCGCTCACACACACGGACTGACGCAGAGGTGCTGAGTCGAGCTGTGGAGCTGTGTGGCTGACCTAGATGCTGGACACCACAGAAACATTCTGCCGCGTCAGCAGTCAGGAGACCCGACGACTACCCTGAGGTTTAGGGTGTCGAGTAAGCCATTGCACTGGGTCCCCAGTATCGAGTCCCCAGGTTATTGTTAGGCCTACCGGAGAAACGTTCATAGAAGTGCAGGGGTTTCATAAAATAATAGTGCGGTTTTGATTGCTTATACAAAATCTGGCAAATTAGAAAATCATGGTTGGTAGCACTGGATTTTACAGCTCAAATAGTTTTGTTTTTAACTGTAAAAATAGCTCTTTGATTTTTAACTCTGTGTTTAGTAACATTTTTATATTACTATCTTACCTTAGCAATCTATCTTGATTCTAAAATCGATTTCGGATCCAAAGATCCATCCTCAGTTAGGAGTCCAGGAAAAGACCATGGATTCCTAACTGATGATGGATCTTCGGATCTAAAATCGATTTTAGAACCAAAATATAAAACCACGATTGTTAAGGTAAGACAGTAATAAAGAAAATGTAAGCAATCCAGAGGCTAAAATCAATTGTAACAAAATGATGTTTAGGTTTCAGTTGTTTACCTTTCCAACCCATATTTCACGGTGAATATATAGAAGTGCCCCATTATTATGGCCTCCTAGAAGCCCAGATTTGACTCCATATGACCTCTTTTGAGAATGGGTGAAATCGTAGTTTAAGCACACAAAAATCGAATCGTGGCTCATTAGAAATTTAATTTTGTCAGTATCCTCAGTAACAACAGACATGTTGCACACGTATGGGTTGAATTACATCATCGTTTAGATGTCTATAGAGCTAAATACTACAAATGGCGGGCATATGAAACTTGCTAGTCACCTGTATTAAACTGAAGAGGATTTCAGTAAAATAAATATTTTGTTATATCTTCTTTGGTTTGTATGTAATCTCAGTCAAAGCCGCACCATTATTTTATGAAAACCCTGTATAAAATTGGTGATTCCTTGGGAAGGAGTAGCTACCCTTTCAACACCTCCCCTTAACTACTGCAAGGCTTAATAAAGTCGTGGACCGATAAAACTCGATTGAATCATTTAAATACCCCCGTAGCAGCAAACCTGCGTACTCAGCGAATTTCCAATGCATACATATGTATCTTAATACCACATAAAGCCACATACCAAGTTTCATCAATATACATTCATAAATAAACGATTTATGGCATTTTAATTATTCTCCATAAGAATAACATGGCGGCTGAGTATGCAGGTTTGCTGAAGCAAGGAACACAAAAAATGGGGTTTTATACAAATATCAATATAACTCATGTAGGTAAAGCCACATACCAAATTTCAAAAATTTATTTTCATAATGAAGGCAGATAACACGTTACTTATTCTCCATAAGAATAACATTGGGCTGAGTACGCAGGTGTGCTGCTACGGGAGCCTTTGGTAAAAAAATTGTTTAGCAAATATCAATGGTCCACAACCAGATGAAGCCGTATACCAAGTTTCGTCAGTATACGTTCATAAATAAGCGAGATATAAAATTTGTATTTTCCTCCATAAGAATAACATTAGACAACGTACTGTGTTTAGCACTTTCAATATCTCGGTAACCAATTGACGTAGAGAAATTATCAAAATACCAAGTTATTTTAAGCTGAATCCAATAGGAAAAACTAAAATTTGACTATTTCCAAAATTATATGTAAAAAATTCGAAAAACCCATTTTTGGGGTACAAAACCCCCCCCAAAATACCCCTTCGGATGGAACGATCTGGCTGGTTTTCGAACTTAGAGTCATAAATGTTGCTTTACACGTTTATACCAAATTTCATCAAAATCGGATAATTTTTACGAGAGTTATCGTGCTCATGGACACACACACACACACACACACACACACACACACACACACACACACACACACACACACACACACACATATATATATATATATATATATATATACAGTTTCGAAGGAATGGTGTTTTTGGGGTCTGGGGACCTCAAAACGAAAAGTTATCATGGTCCCAGGCCTAGGTCTTACCATGCCGACTACGGTAATAGCTTCTTCCCTATAGGGGAAATTCGCTAAAAGGAGGGGTGTCGGTCATGAAAGATTTTCCGTTTCTACCCGCTATCCCCCAAACTCCCGTTGGCCCCCGGAAGTTAGCCGGAATCGTTCATAAATAACTTTTAACAGTTACCGCAAGGTACAGACTCTAGCAAGTAGGGTATTCAGTAGTTTCCATTTTTATGAGTAATATCGTGCAAATTCTGTGTAAATTAACAAACATTACCACGATTTACTCATACAAATTGATATTATTCTGTTGTGCATGGGTTGAGTCATCTTTACAATCTTCATACCATCCTTTCTGGCTTAAAATTCCACATTTTTTATGTGCAGATCAATTGTTTAATAATTTGCGGTTTCATAGATATTATCTTTGCAAAATTGAAATGGTCGCCATTTTAAAATCGTTAAAGCTAGAAACTCCATAAACCAAACTACTATAGCCCCAAACTAGTTAACACGTGCCAAGTTTCTAGACAGTACCACCTTAAGTGGTTCCTAAGATATATTGTAATAGTTAAAAATCACTTACATGCAGACAGATGGAAATCGAAGCGATTTTGAAAAAAAGACGATATGATGATTTTTGCTCCTTTTGATGAGTTCTACCAAACTATTTGTGCCATCTTCTCGCGGGATACCCTTGTATACGTGTTAGGGCAAGAGGTCTTCTGGGAGAATGAGTATGCGTGCCTACGTTTACCCGACTCCCGCCTCTGATTACGTATGCCACTATTGTAATAAGGTCTCGTTTCAAAGCAAACTAAATAATTTATTTGGAGTTATAAACAGGGTTCCTTTATAATGACAAAGTAGTTACGTCTTAAGGTAACTAACAGTCTAATATTTTTTATTTATGCAGTAATGTAATTGTGTCTCGTGTAGGCAGAAAGAGGCAGTTAACACATGTAAACGGGTCTTGGACCCAATTTATCATTATGTTGTGACACGTATCATTAAAAAAATACGGCTAAAAAGTAAACTTTTAGGAGTACTTACCAGGACGGCACCATGGACAGAATGAAACCTATAACAAAATTATTATTAGAACAAACGAATTGGAAGACAGTTGAATAGACAATATCAAAATCAAGAATCTATATCGGGCTCCAGTTCCAAAAAATATCGAGATTCAACCAGCACCTTCCATGTGAAAGAACTAAATCAAAATTCCAAACCCTCAGCCCTCCATAACGCCCAGGGTCTGTAAAGGTCAGAAGTTGGAGTTTTATGGCTAATCTTTTTTAGTTGTAAAATATTCAATTCAATCTTAATTCTACCAAAATGGGTTGGGGGTAACGCACTTAAGGGGGGAGCGGTATGGCGTAGCGTTATGCTGCGTCATATGGGGGAGGAGGGGGGTTGGATCAACGTTACGTAACTCTCACATATTTCACATATTAACCTTAAGAGCTGGCGCACTCCCGTGTCAATTGATACTGTTATAAATCGTTCATAATTAAAAAATAATCAAATTTATATCTAAATAAAGGTTACAGTTAGTTATATAAAAAATTCTTCCGTTATACTATTTCAATAACAGTTAAACTAAAAATCAAAACAACGTGTTTTGAGTAAGTTCTGTATTGCTTTACACATATGTTTTGTTTTGTTTTAGAGTGTAAAATCATGACGTGATACAGTAATGTGCAATGCCACCCACATCTTTAGTTTTTAGCGAATTTCCCCTATAGGTAAGAAGCTATTACCGTAGGTCTCATGGTAAGACTTAAGCCCGAGACCATGATAACTTTTTGTTTTGAGGTCCCCAGATGTCCAAAACACTATTCGTTCAAATTTATATATATATATATGTATATATATAATTATATATACATATATCTATGTGTATGTGTGTGTGTGTGTGTGTGTGTGTGTGTGTGTGTGTGTGTGTGTGTGTGTGTGTGTGTGTGTGTGTGTGTGTGTGTGTGTGTGTGTGTGTGTGTGTGTGTCCGTAAATGCGATAACTTGAGTAAAAAACGTCCAATTTCGATTAAATTTGGCTCAAATGTGTAAACTGACATTTATGACTTTAAGTTCGAAAACCAGAAAAATCGGACCATGGGAACCCCCTTGGGTTTATGGGGATTTTTAATTTTCCAAAAATTAGTTTTTTGCATTTTTCACCCTAAAATTTTTAAAACACTTAATTTGGTTTTGACCATGTTATAGAGCTTAAAAAACCAAATAATATGGTATTTTGAATTATTAACCTAGGTTAAGTGGTTGCGGAAAAAATCCAAAAAACATGCTCATAAAATCTCCCATGTTAATCTTATGGGGAAATGGTTGTTGGCTTTTCCTCAGTTAATTTTACTTTAAACTTCACATTTGATTTTACCAATCACTTCAGCTCCACAAAACGATCATTTTGGTGTTTAAATTGTGATTCTACGTCCAACCGTTGCAGAGATATTCAAAGTGCTAAACACAGTACGTTGTCCAATGTTATCCTTATGGATAATAAATAAAATTTGATAAATCGATTATTTATGAATGTATATATTGATGAAACTTGGTATGTGGCTTCACGTTGTACTGGTATATTGATATTTGCACAAAAAATAAATGTTTTGTTGGTTGTCCCCGTAGCAGCTAACCTGCATACTCAGCCCTAATGTTATTCTTATGGAGAATAAGTAAAGTTTTATATCTCCCTTAATTATGGACATAAATTAATAAAACATGGTAAGTAGCTTCACCTGGTTCAGTTATATTGATAATTGCATAAAAACTCATTTCTTATCTTCCTCGTTGCAGCAAACCTGTGTATTCAGTCCTAATGTTATTCTTATGGGGAATAAATAAAATGTTATAAATCACTTATTTATGAATGTATTTTTGTCAAACTTGGTAAGTGGCTTTACGTAGTAGTGAGAAACATATAAATGCATTGGAAATTCGCTGAGTACGCAGGTTTGCTGCGACGGGGATATTTAAAGTTGTTTTGTATTTGTATTAGTTATAAATTTTAAATTTGTTACGTTTTAGTTGAGATAGTTTATTTTGTTGTTTATATTATTAGTGGCAGTCTTGTATGTTAGTATACATTTTTCTTTGAAATAAGTTTTAACAATTTTGTTTAAAAGAAAGTTATTTAAAGAGTTTAATGATTCATTGAAATCCATATTCCAGATTGCTAATAAAACGATGTTTAAAGTTTTAAGCTGTTTTAAAGCCTACTGTGATTGATTTACGTAACACACATTGGGAGGGTGGGGGTATGGTCAAGCGTTATGGTGCGTTGTATGGGGGAGGGGGTGTCTGAAATGACGAACAAACGCGTTACGTAGTATGCGTATGGCCCCTTACATGTTTATGGAGAATAGCTTATTTTTATTATCTACATATGGACGAGGACAAAAACATTCGATAAGTATTACCAAGTAACCAATAACACAACGAATACTTAACTATGAGAAACAAAGAAATTAGAATGCTAAGTTCAATAGAATGATAAAATATGAAGTCATCGTCTCATTTAAGGCAGTACGAGAAAATACCCAGACTTTAAATGAATCAAATAAGGTTAAAGCAACTTTTAAAGCAATAGAAAACTAACATCGTCAAGCACGTCTCATTTAAAGTGACGTAGAAACAAGACATATAGCACATAATTGCCACCTGGGGCTCTTCGGTCTAAGAAAAGCGAACGGGGTGCAAGCGGTTATGGATGGGGGATACAGTAATCTATGTAAATGAAGGAAACTGAATCAATGGTAGGTAGTGAAGTCGGTGGTGGAAGGGAGTGAGGGGTGAATCGATAGTGAAACAGGGCGTGGACGGCACGAGGGTAGTAGCTATGCCAGGGCGCGGCGGCCAGGGAAACAGTCCAAACCACCTTCCACCCTGGATCCACAAAGTATGAGCAATGACTACATAAAGTATGTAGTCATTGGTATGAGATTCGTCATTGTGAATGGTAACACCATTGTGTTACGAAGGCCCCCCATTACGAGGCCCCCAGATTCCAAAAACACCATTCATTCAAAATTGTATATATTCAACCCATTTGTATGTTCCTCGTTACAGCAAACCTGTTTACTTAGCTCCTAGATTATTCTTATGGAGAATAATTAAAATGGTATATTTTGCTTATTTATATTGATGAAATTTGGTGTGCGACTCCACCTAGTTGAGTTCTATTGATATTTGCATAAAAAAATTGTTTATGTTCCTTGTTTCAGCAAACCTGCGTACACATCCCCAGTGTTATTCTTTATGGATAATAATTACAATTGTATATATCGCTTATTTGTGAATATATTTTTATGAAACTTGGTAAGCGGCTTGATTCAGTATTAAGACATACATATGCATTGGAAATTCGCTGAGTACGCAAGTTTATTGCGACGGGGGTATTTATTTTTTTATCTAGGGCCTAATCCTAAAAGTAAAAATTACAAGAATAAGTTTTCAGTTTAACATCAGAGTCATTTGGCTGAGTGTTATAGGTATAGTTAGAATGAGATTAACCTGCTGCCGGAAGTATCAAACGCATTCCGTACCCATGAGGCCGTAGTACAGTAGGCCTTCGATTATGACCCAGTCAAGTGGTGGAGGACCATTATCTGGTTACAAAGACACGGAATTTATTTGGGAGGGTAGTTTGCAGCATATAGTAATAGTAGTTTGCAGTAATCCGCGCATTTAATACTTTTAGTTCGTATCCGTATTTAGTTTTAAACCGAAAAACTGATCATTTTGCTATCAATACTTGTGATTTGATTTAAGTTTGTTTGGATACAGTTAACTCTTCGTATCATAAATTCCATTTAAGTTATTTATTTTATCAGAAAATTTTTACACGCTATATTTTACATAATTTTAAGTAACTTAACAAATTAAATAATCACCTTGTTTTCAATTTATGTTGGTTAGTTGGCTGGTTTTTGTTATTCCAATTTGCCATGCACTTTTTGGACCTCAACCTCCTTTTGCTATCACAATCATATTTTTATCCGCACTTAGTGCTTATGTAAGAAAATATAACTAAAGTTTAACAAATGTACCTAAGCTTATGTTATTTTAATTTTCTCAAATTTCTAATTAAATCTATAGAACCGTAAACACACACAACAAACATAACACATAGCATTCTTCATAATTCATAAAATTATAACAAAATCAATGGATTTCACTGAATAATCTATCAAAATATAAACTTCAGATGCTTGTGAATATTTCCATCTTATCCAAACTCTGCAAAAAATAACTATAAATATAATATTTTTAGTTGTAGTTAAATGGAAATATAACTAATTTTCCAGTATTCTAACAATTATAAAGTTTTGTACAAATTATCAACAACCAATATCACCTATGAAAAATATGAAGTAAGAATATTAAATAATGGAGAACAACGAGTGCAAATACTAGGATTTACTAGCAGCTACGTTGGTGACACTTAATATTAGAACATTGCAATTTCATAGGAGACGCTCTTTTGTTGAAGGGATAAGATCATTTAATCTCATACAAATAACATACTGAGGAATTGTAAAGGGCGGGATATCAATATTTTATAAATTTTGAACAGAATCAAGGATAAGGGTAACAACAAATAAGTCATAAATAATTATCTACTACAAAATACCGGGAGCAGAACTCTTTCGAACCTTCTTTACCCATCAGTACCCAGGACATAGACAACATTCGGTTGGTGCCTACTTTTTTATTTTACACAATTATACTAACTTTTTAACCAATAATAAGTTTTATTTCTCTTATTGTCATATTATCATTAAAGTGCCTCCGGTACATAGGCCTAATTTGGGGGGGGGGGGTTGCAAGGGGGACGGTTGCCCACACAATAATTCAAAGAGCGTATATTATTGGAATGAATGAAAAGTCATTATACTCACAATCGAGATCATCCCCCACCCCAAATCGAAATACTCAAATTACGCTTTTGAGCTCATCAAAAGTGACAACAATTTCCGTTTAAAAATAAGGCATCTAGTCAGAGGGCAACTCAAATTTTATTTCAATCAAGAGAAGAACTTTTTGTTGTTATTTTTTAAGGATAAATAATTCCCACTCATTTAACTACTCAAAACCGATACTTGAAGTTGTTGTGTTTGGGCTTTTGGGATTTCTCAGGAATAAAAACAATTCCCAGAATTTAATATATTCTGGACTGGACAGTTACACAGTTTGGTCACTTCATGAAGCTAATTATATTTGAGCGAACAAGACTGCAAATTGCAAGCGTCATAATAATGCATTTTTAAAGCAAATTATAATTGCTCTCTTATTACAAGAGGATATAATAAGCCTTGACTTAGTACCGTCACGTCGGCGTCGCGGCGTCGTCGCTTGAAACAGCAAATCACTTCACTTTTGCGATGTCAAAATCAACTATAAATATACACTGTGATACACTTGTGATTTAAAGTGATATTGCACACATTAAAAAATCCATGGAATTATTCACGTACAAGTTACTACACATAATACTATAATTGTACGTAGTATCAAAAGAGTAGTACTATAATAATTCATACAACTTGTCAACTGATTACATCTGCCTTCACCGTTTTATTATCAATGAGTGCTATAAATAGTGATATTCTGCAAGCTGTGTTTTAGTCCACCAGTTTTGCGCTGTACTCTGCAAATTATATGTTCGTGAGCTGTGATTGTTAACTTGTGTTGAGGCTCCGGTCTACCCCTGCCGCGCGGCGCAGTCGGGAATACGCTTCAAGCGGTTACATACACCCCAGAATAAAAGTTTGAACCTCATTAAAAAGAGGAAATAATTATCTACTCTTACTGGTTTGTACTTTTTTATTTTAAGTTTTATTTACAAGCTATTTTAAATGTAGAAAAATATTTTCAAAGAACATGTAATTTCCAAAACATCTTAGATGGACAGAAATATAAAATTAAGATAAAACTTTATTTTGAAATCCTAAAGAACGACAAGAGCAGCGTAGACTTTCATATTTTAGTGTAATAACATAAGCATCGTATCCGTGAACTTGCTAATACTGCGGACCTTTACAACGCTCCTTATCTTAACTACGTGTTTTCACGCGAAGACGATGATTTTTCTGAGGGTAGACCGGAGCACGGAGTGTACAGGCAGAACGTTGACCGGAACAGAATGATTAATGCAGATTCAGGGGCTTTTCCTGAAGACTTTGTTCTATTTTTCGTGTCTAAAAGTAAATTTATTCAGTTTTTTCACGCAGTAGGGCTTGGAAGCGAATGTAAGGATCAAGTGTTTGAACGCCAATCTGTCACGAGACCAACGACCGAACTATACTCCAGCAAAACCTAGAGTCCACCTGCCTTCACAGACTTTCTTAACTACTCCCTGATCCAACTCCAGATTGCGCCATGATCAGATGTCAGGAGGTGGAGAGAGTCTACCTGCATTTTGAAACTCGACAGACTATGTTCTGTTCAGGGTTCAGTAAGCTCAATTTATCAGGTGTTCCAGAGTCCACCTGTCTCTGAAGCTAAATACACTTTGTTCAGTTTTTGGATAGCGCCGTGGAAAGTGTCAGGTGTCCCTGATCTGAATCCACCTGTCTCCGAATATGTGACTGAATACTATCTGTTCAGTGTTCAGATGCCACGTTGAATGCCTGGTGTCCCTGAGTTTACCTGTCTTTGGAGACTCCATTGACTATTCTCTGTTCAGTGTTCAGATGCCATGTGGGGAATGATAGGTGTCCCTGTGTTACTTCTCTCCGGAGACTCCACTGATTACTCTCTGTTCAGGATTCGGATTGCACCATATATTTGGTCAGTTTTCCTTGGTCCTGAGAACACTCTGTAGTTGGATAATTAGTTGGGCAAGGCAATGAGAAAAGCCTAACCCCCTTTTTGACATTTATGAATCCAGATTTGGATTGTTATGGACCCCCATTAAACATCAAATGTGCCGTGAAATTGTATAGCTCTCATCGTTGTAATACAAATATTTACCGAATGATTGGAGACAATTACAATTTACTAAACACAGTACCTTGCTTTATGGGGATTTAAAATTGGAAAAAGTCGTTTTTCATAACCAGACATAGCTGTAAAGCCTCTACTACTCCCATACCCATACCTACTCTTACTATGAAATCTGACTGGGACCTCTACTCAACCTTATAATGCAGAACATTGCCATGCATCATAGCACCAGGTGTAGAACCAGGTGCATAATATATGTAACCAGCTAACAAATAAAATATTATCCAATTTTTACAAATATGGCACAAGTGTTCGTTACAGTATCATATTTTTTGTGCAGGCCTAAGTTTCAAATATATGATTCCTGTCACATCAGCGATGCATGCAAAATAATTTTACTAACAAAAAGTGAGATTGGACTGTCTGAAAATTGTTTTTTGTTTTTTTAATTACAAATTTTCTCAATTTTTAGGGTGTCCAACATTGAAAAGTTTGAAACCGAAATGTCCATGTGGAACAAAGTGTTCTGTCGCCAGTTCAGTACGTGTACGTAGGTGCTATTAAAACACAATTTGGCCTGTATCTGTGTATATTGGGCAAGGTCGCGCAGCTTTTGTCCTCTGGTGGCAGTCGATAATGATCAGGCTCGAGCAGGAAGTGATGATTACATGGTGGGGGTATCCGGCGTGGCGGCGGGCAGGTGAGCGGGCACGGTGACGGCGGGCACTGTGGCCAGTGGGCACAACGGGCAACAGGCACTGGGCACTGGGCACTGACTCGAGCACAGGGCACAACCCCGAAATATGCGGGTGGATTTTACGATAGCTGACAGTTTTTCAATATGCACAGTTAGGTTATTTATTAGTAGTAAATGCCAAAAACCTAGTTCAGAGGGTCAAGATAAAAACTTCTATGGTGGTCCCGGGCTAAAGTTTTACGATGAGGGTCATTCTAATAGTTCACTATTCCATAGGAAATTCGCTAAAAAGAGACCTTTAAAACAGAACTAAAACAGTACTCTCCTAAAAGGCGGCCACACGCTATCGGACTTTTGCCCGAACAAGACATCGGATCGAGCAGGGAGCAGGGAGCAGGGAGCAGGGCTCGAAGGTATAACTTCTTCCCGATCAAGGCCCCGAACAAGACATCGGATCGGACAGATTGAGCGCGAAAACCACCGAGCGGGGTAAAAACGGTGGGGACGATTTTAGTTGCCGTTTAAATCTAATCCTTTAAATCCCAAATTCGTTGGCTAGTTTATCTAGGCTTCCACTGGACAACTTTACATGCACTTCAACCCTAAATGAAAGATAAACTTATATTTGCACATTTCACACATTATGACTACTTTATTCACTTAACAAAAACAAATTTAAAATATTTTATGAAATTTATAACGCTGGGGCGAAATTGTACATTTTTCCAATTCTTTGGTGAGTAGGTTTGAGGGAGGTTCGCTTGACTCTTCCCCTCGACCGATTTACACTCAGTTTGCATTAATAAAAGATTAATTTACCTAAGTTTGAAGGTTTTACACACTTTTATTATGTGACTTCAGCAAACATAAAATAACATTTTTAAAACGCTAATTTTCATGGCATTCCCTTTTCATCGGTGTAATCGGGTGATTTTAACACGTGTTTATACCAGAGAGCACATCTATTATGTGCTCGCTGGTTTATACGACCTCCATGTCTAAAACCCGCTAAAATCGGCAATTCTAGAACGTGACAAGTTTATTGCAAGTACCTAATAACAAATAACGTTCTCCTGTATTATGTTTTGTTATATTTACAAGTAATCAATTAAAAACTAGCTAATGCTATAGAGTACCTTTTTGCTAAAGGAAACAGTTTGCAGTAATAAGCAAGAAGTTTTTGGTAATACGAATCTGGAAAAATCTTTAAACTAAACAACTGACTATAGAATACCTTATATCCTTATTATCCTTATATTCTTTTAAGTGAATTCTTTGCACAGTCAGTCTTATCATTTTACGGAGCAATGGACCAGCTGAAAGATGTTAGTAATTTTATTTGTATTTTCAACACTTATTGTTAATCATTCAATTAACAAACGTTCGGAAACCGTAAATTTAAAATTTTCTTCCTAACATCAGGTGAAATGTTTAAATTATCTCATGGTGTCTATTTAAAAGAGTGAGGAATATTTAAATTTTCTATTGAAAGTTTTCAGAGATTTCTATTAGACCATTTAACAAGCAGTCAGATCGCCCCATCCGAAGTGTTTTTTTGGGGGGGTTTTGTACCCCAAAAATGCGTTTATTGAAGTTTTTACATGTAATATTTTAAAAAGCCTAATTTTAGTTTTCACCATTAATTCAACTTAAAAAACACACAATTTGGTGTTTTGATCATTTCTCTACGTCAAATGGTTACAGAGATATTGAAAGTGCTAAACACAGTACGTTGTTCAATGTTAATCTTATGGAGAATAAGACAAAATTTATATCTCGATTATTTATGAACGGATACTAATGAAACTTGGTATACGGCTTCATCTGGTTGTGGTCTATTGTTATTTGCACAAAAAAGCAATTTTTACCGATTATTCCCCTAGCAGAAAACCTGCGTACTCAGCCCCCATGTTATTCTTATGGGGAATAAGTAAAATGTAATGTCTCCCTTAATTACGAACATAATTTAATAAAACTTGGTATGTGGCTTCACCTTGTTGAGTTATATTAATATTTGCATAAAACCCCATATTTGGCGTTCCTTGTGGCAGCAAACCTGCGTAATCATCCCCCATGTTATTCTTATGGAGAAAAATCAAAATGGTATATATCGCTTATTTATGAATGTATATTGATAAATATACGTAGGTAATACTACTGATAAATATAATTCATACCACTCGCGGTATGTGGTTTCACCTAGGTGATTTATATTGATATTTTAGGTGATTTATATTGATATTTGAATGAAAACCCATATTTTGGGGTCCTTGTTGCAGCTAACCTACGTACTCATTCCCAATTGTATTCTTATGGAGAATAATTAAAATTGTATATATCGCTTATTTGTGAATACGAAAGCAATCTGTGTTTGTTATTTGTGTTTGTTTGTGTGTTTATGAAATTTGCTATGCAGCTTTATGTGGTATTAAGACATATATTATGCGTTCATTGCGTTGGAAATTCGCTGAGTACGCAGGTTTGCTGCGACGGGGGTATTTCGATCTTTTTACAGGTGGGCAATTTAATCCTTATAAAAGTTGTTTTAAGCAAATTTTCAATGTATCAGATGTATAAATAACACTTCATTGATTGAGGAGCATTTTAAGTAAACAAACCAATTCCATTTCAATGAATACGAGAGTATATTTCCCTTTAGCAGATACATCACTAAAAATTATGTTCCTCATTAGGACTGAAATTGCATAAAATTAAAGTATTTTATTCATTGCAATACAGAGCTAATTGACATAAAATAACATCACTGTACTAACATACATAAAATAACATCACTGTACTAACATACATAAAATGAATAAAAATGAGGTAAATAAATGTTAAAAAAAAACCTGTATCCATATGGATACCGGAGGAAGTTTAAAGGGTTTTAAAACACATGATCTATGGCAATGTAATTTATTTCCATAGAGAATTAATAAACATCAGGATATTTTGGTAACAATTTAGGATATAAATATCAATAGGACACCCTCAATTTTGAAATTTATATGTTCCAAAATATGAATTAGCATTTTTATAAATTTACACATACATGTAATATGTAGTATTAAACTATCGACACTATCGATAGCAAGATTTCACTACGGCCCTGCTTGGAGTGCTTGGAGTGTGGGGTGAGCGCCCTCTGTGGTTTCGTTGATCTTCGTCTCGTTAGTTTGTTTAGCTTTTATCGTCACTTGTTGCCTAGTCTTCTTCACTAACTGCGAGAACAGGGGCTCTCACCTCACTCTTTTAGCGAATTTCCCCTATAGGGGAAAGCTATTACCGTAGGTGGCATGGTAAGACTTAAGCCCGAGACCATGGTAACTTTTCGTTTTGAGGTCCCCAGATGCCAAAAACACTATTCGTTCAAATTTATATGTGTGTGTGTGTGTGTGTGTGTGCGTGTGTGTGTGTGTGTGTGTGTGTGTGTGTGTGTGTGTGTGTGTGTGTGTGTGTGTGTGTGTGTGTGTCCGTTACCGCGATAACTTTTGAAAGAAACACCCGATTTTGATTAAATTTGGCACAAATGTGGAGAGTAGCATTTATGACTTTAAGTTCAAAAACCAGATCGATCGCACTATGGGAAGGGGGTTTTATGGGTGTTTACAATTTTCCAAAAATCGGTTTTTTGCAAATTTGACCCCAAAATGTGAAAAACACTCAATTTTGGTTATAGCCATTTTATAGAGCTTAAAAAACAAATAATTTAGTATTTTGAATCATTAACCTAGGTTAAGTGGTTTCGGAGAAAATCCAATAAAAACGTATCCCATGTTAATCTTATGGGAAAAAGGTTTTTAGATTTTTCTCAGATAGTTTTACTAAAAACTTCACATTTCTGTTTATTAATGTGTTTAGCTCAACAAAACAAACATTTTGGTTTTTTAATCGTTGTTCTACGTCCAACCGTTGCAGAGATATTCAAAGTGCTAAACACAGTACATTGTCCCTTCTTATCCTTATGGAGAATAAATCAAATTCTATACCTCGATTATTTTTTAATGTATATTGATGAAACTTGGTATGTGGCTTCAAATAGTTGTGGTATATTGATATTAGCACAAAAAACAAGTTTTTTGTTGATAGTCCCCGTAGCAGCAAACCTGCATACTCGGCCCCATGTTATTCATATGGAGAATAAGTAAAGTTGTCTATCTCCCTAATTATGAACCTAAATTAATAAAAGTTGGTATATAGCTTCACCTGGTTCAGTTATATTGATAATTGCAAAAAAATATTACTTATCTTCCTCGTTGCAGCAAACCTGCGTCCTCAACCCTAATGTTATTCTTATGGAGAATAAATAAAATGCTATATATCACTTATTTACGGATGTATTTTTGTGAAACTTGGTAAGTAGCTCTATGTAGTAGTGAGTCACATATATATGCATTGGAAATTCGCTGAGTAAGCAGGTTTGCTGCGACGGGGGTATTATTGCTAATATTTCATACACATTTCCGAAAACAAACTATTTAGTATTTCAATTTAGACGTTAAAAATACTAAATAAAAATAACTACGCTGAAACCCATATTTTGGTTTGACGGTAATTGAAATCCTTTAGGAAATGCGTGTTTACATTTGTTCTAGGTCAAATCAAAATAAACACGTACAAAAACAAAACTAAATAGTCAGTGAGTAAATATTGACTGTTAATAATAAGGTTTATCTAAATGTGAAGGTTATTATTGTGATCTCTGATATTTTCTCCAGCAGCGTCGCAAATCTGTCTAGCCATCCATTCAGTTGATATTTCTGCTTTCAGTAAGGCCAACCTTTTATTAATGTTTCAAACTTGTAATAAATAACAAATATTTAAATTTGAAATATATTGCACAGTACCTGCTCTGTCTATTTCATAAAAGTAATCATGGGATTACTGCAGTTTCGACATGATTATGTCACCATCAGATCCTCATGTTGTAGTATAAAACACAATAAAAACTATGACAAATTGTTAAATTAACATGTTAAAACACATAACATTCAAAAACCACAATTTTCTCAGGGAGCCCAGCGATTTTGAGCCCTGAAAAGTAGGACTTTTTAGCTAAAATGTAAGACAAACCTAGGACGAAAGTAGGACGAATTCGCAAAGTTGTGAGACACCAGCATGAAAAATAAATATACTAAAGTCAAATCTAATTCTCAACTAATATAATAATGTATTTGTTATTACACTTAATTATCAAATACATCAAACACATAGCTATTGCAATCTTTACATAATTTTGTTGTATTCCCAACCAATGTGGCCGGATAAGGCCCCAGCTGATAATAATAGAGCAACCATTATTATGTGCCATTCATTTATGGTATGGAAACAAAATGGAAACTACAGGTGTTTTAATACACTTTTACTGAAAATATTTGCAATTTTTACATTCTCCCCCTATAACTTACATAGTAAATGAAGAAAGTATTGCTTCGTCAATATTTTTGAATTTGAGTTATTAGTGGAAATATATGTTTTGGTGTTCATTGAACCGAAAAAGTGATTTTTGAATTATGTTTGTCGGTGCGTGTGTGTCCATGTGCCACGATATAGTTTTTTCCATTTTGTTGACTTATGATTTTTAAGGGTTATTATCCCCCAAAACCACTAAAAAACATGAAAAACACAAATTTATAAGAAATCGCTAATGCGGTTTTAACTAAAATTTAGTGGTTTGTGGAGCTTTAAGTTTCCAACAAAATGACACTACCCACCTTTCTGGAAACATTCGGGTACAGAACTTACAGGACTTAAAATGTTCCGAAATTCAGATTTTAAAATTTGTCATACTTTTACTTATTACCACTTTAAAAGACTGAAAAAACTAAATAATTTAGTATTTTTAATTATTATACTACGATTACTGGTTGCGGAGAAGATTGAAATTTTCATTTAGCAGGAAACAGTATGTTGTCCAATGTTATTCTTATGGGGAATACGAAAATTACCATTTCTCTCACATTTATTGATAAATTTCTTTAAAACTTGATATGCAGGCCAAGAGCGTTGACCAACATAGGATATTCTAAATATGTTGCCCTTTACCCTGGGGGGGACGAGGGGGTATTTCCCCTCGTAAAACCACTGTGTGTAGCAAAGGATTCTATAGTGCCTTAAAAAATGGGATTTGGGTAGACATTTCTGAAAACAAGTTATTTAGAAGATTTTCTGTACCTTCTACCGTACTTTATATTCTATGGTAGTAAATAAAAAGTATTTTATTCGTTACAGTTGGGCTAAATGGGAGAAAGTATGTGTCAGTTTCCTGATACCGTTTAACTTCGAATTAAATACAAGCAAGCTGGGTTATAAAAACCAAAACACTTGGGTTAAATTATTCTGAACATGAAATGGATGACAATCAAAAGCCTTTAATAAATACTATAATACAAGATTTTAGGCTTTCGCAACAGTCCCAATATTATTGACTATACATCCTACGGAGTGTATACTTCCATAGGATGTATAATCAATGGTATTATTAACCTTTTTAATAGGTATTATACTGTGTGACTGGTTGGTTAAAAGCTAACCTAATCGAAGAACTTCTTTACTACTAAGGAGAAATTCATCTTCTTACGTGGATGGAGTGTTGAGATTAATCTTCAATATCTCAAAAATATTTTCTGGTGTGAAATAAAATAAAATTGTTTGTTCACTACAAGAAAAGTAACTTTTTGGGTTCCAGCTTTGTCCGTTAAAATACTTCCCTTTCAAATTAAACATTTTACCCGCTCTGTAAAAAATACATATAAACTGCTTGAAAAGTAGGAAAGTAGGATAATTTTGCCAAAAGTAGGATAGTTCCTTCTTTCCTACTAAAAAGTAAGAATAGTCGGACAACTGGGCTCCCTGTTTTTTCGTGTATAAATTTAAATTAAAATTCTGCTTGATTAAAATTAAATTCGTTAAGGTGCTATACAATATAATAAGCCTTCGGCAAATACGTATTGAAAACTTTGTCATGTTTAGTAAGAATTACATAGACTATCTATAGAAACAAAACTGACTAAGCTACGAGTAGGCCTAAACAAAGATAAAACCGACAAAGTCAGCAAAATAATGTAACAAAATAAAACTAGTTATGCATATAGCAACTATGATCAATGCTAAAATTGAAACAGTAGGCTACCATTCAAAACCATTCCAAAACTGATGTAAGGGCGTTTTATATATTTGAACTCATTTGTATTTGAGAAATGTGAGCAGTACACACAACCAGACAAACCAGTCAGATTGTTTTTTAGCGAATTTCCCCTATATAGCCTGCATACTTAGCCCTAATGTTATTCCAATGGAAAATAAATAAAAGGTTAAATATCACTTATTTATCAATGTCTTTTTAGCGAATTTCCCCTATAGGGAAGAAGCTATTACCGTAGGTGGCATGGTAAGACTTAAGCCCGAGACCATGATAACTTTTTGTTTTGAGGTCCCCAGATGCCAAAAACACTATTCGTTCAAATTTATATATATGTATATATATATATATATATATATATATATGTGTGTGTGTGTCCGTTACCGCGATAACTTTTGAAAGAAGCGCCCGATTTTTATGAAATTTGGCACAAATGTGGAGAGTAACATTTATGACTTTAAGTTCGAAAACCAGATCGATCGGTTTATGGGAAGGGGGTTTTATGGGGGTTTAAAATCTTCAAAAATCAGTTTTTTGAACTTTTTACCCTAAAATTTTAAAATCACTAGATTTTGGTTATGGCCATTTTGTAGAGCTTAAAAAACAAACAATTTAGTATTTTGAATTATTAAGCTAAGTTTAGTGGTTGTGGAGAAAAGTCAAAAAATATGTCCATAAAATTTCCCATGTTAATCTTATGGGAATACGGTTTTTAGATTTTCCTCAGATAATTTCACTAAAAACTCCACATTTCTTTCTACCAATCAGTTTAGCTCTACAAAACAATCATTTTGGCGTTTTAATTGTTGTTTTACGTCCAACCGTTGCAGTGATATTCAAAGTGCTAAACACAGTACGTTGTCCAATGTTATCCTTATGGAGAATAAATAAAATGTTATATTTTGATTATTTATGTATGTATATTGATGAAACTTGGTTTGTGGCTTCAACTAGTTGTGGTATATTGATAATAGCACAAAAAAAGTTTTTTGTTGATTTTTCCCGTTAGCAGCAAACCTGCATACTCGGCCCCCATGTTATCATATGGAGAATAAGTAAAGTTTTATATCTCCCTTAGTTATGCACCTAAATTAATAAAACTTGGTATGTAGCTTCACCTGGTTGAGTTATATTGATAATTGCAAAAAAACACATATCTTATCTTCCTTGTTGCAGCAAACCTGCGTACTCATTTATAATGTCATTCTTAAAGAGAATAAACAAAATGCTATATATCACTTATTAATGAATGTATTTTTGTGAAACTTGGTAAGTGGCTCTAAGTAGTAGTGATACCCACATATTTGCATTGGAAGTTCGCTGAGTATGCAGGTTTGCTGTGACGGGGGTATTGTGTATTGTATTTGAGATCAGTGCACAAATACTCTCAACGCCCAATCATTACCCAATTAATGGGATCATCTTAAATGTAATGGGATGATTTTTAGAGTCCAAAAACTGAAAAACAAAGTTGTTGAGCACTGTTCGCTATAGATTTTTGAAATCTTTGAAAAACTTTTAATGTGTTAATTATTCTTGTTTAGGTTTAAAAAACGTCACGTCGGTCCGAAATTTAAAAATATAAGAGACCTACAGTATAATTGTGGTGTGTATCTAGAGAAAAGGTTATATTTTAAAACCTAATTTGCAACTTAAAGCTCTCGGCAGTTTTGTAACTGAAGTTAGATCGCAATACGTTTTCCGAGTACGTTAGGCTAATCAATTAATACAATTTGAATGATTTATCACAATTACAATAGCGCTTACAACTGTTCAGTTTGTTGTCTGAGACTGATCAGCGATGTGGATCTTGGCAACTTCGGCTATCGGACCAAACAGTTATTGCGATCGGGGGTCTGAATGTGGACAACCTGGCGTCTTCTCTATTTTCCTCTGTAATGAAGCAAGAATTGCAGTAATTTGTTGAGGTTAGGATCCTCGCCAACCTGTTCACCACATGTTTACCTAGTTTCTCGCTAGCGCCTTGCGCCAGTACCTCCCCCCCAGGGATCACGTACGCGAGGCCAATGCGGAAGCGAGCAGCCGTTGCGTTGTAGGATTCAACAATTTGTTCCGATCAAAATTCTATTACTCATGAAATTATTGCTGATATTTTCCATAACTTAAGAGATAAAAAATGTTCACAACATTTTCGGTGAATGAAAACTTATCCCGTTTCTGGGGACCTATTTTTGAAATGGGTGAGTAAGTGAGTCACTCAAATCACTGATTTTGTTTTTCAGACAATAGATAAACGAGCCGATTTTATTTAGGTAACTGTTCAGTCAATTACATCTAACTCTACAAGATTTATATAAGTATTTTCAATTAGAATGTAGATTTAACATTTATATGTACCATATCTCAATTGTTTTACGGAATCACCCATTTCTACTCACCAACCAAAACGCTGGTGACTAAAAATGGGCAAATTAACTAGAAATAACCCTCTTATTCTTCCTGTTAAAAGTAATCAAGAGTAAACTGCCAAACTAGATAATGTTTACTTGTCAATACAGTACAACATTTGTAAATACACTTGAATAACGAGTAATTTATCATTAAAATTTTCAAAAATAAAGTAAAAATATAGAAATATCCCGATTTATTTGCCTAAAGCCTTATAGGGTTATAAATTGGTATACAGCATTTTTCAATGTTTACATTTGGTTATTTAATTTTACAGATAAATCATTTTTTTAATTTACCCTTACGTGGTGAATTTAATCAATGCCAATATCAGGTGGTAGAGAAGTTGACTGGTGAAAATTACTCAACACTCACCCGTTTCAAAAATGTGCTGCCATGTGCGAAGACCCGATAAATGTACTGCCATGTGCGAAGACCAGATAAATGTGCTGCCATGTGCGAAGACCCGATAAATGTGCTGCCATGTGCGAAGACCCGATAAATGTGCTGCCATGTGCGAAGACCCGATAAATGTGCTGCCATGTGCAAAGACCTGATAAATGTGCTGCCATGTGCGAAGACCCGATAAATGTGCTGCCATATATGAAGACCCGATAGATGTGCTGCCATGTGCGAAGACCCGATAAATGTGCTGCCATGTGCGAAGACCCGATAAATGTGCTGCCATGTGCGAAGACCCGATATATGTGCTGTCATGTGCGAAGACCCGATAAATGTGCTGCCATGTGCGAAGACCCGATAAATGTGCTGCCATGTGAGAAGACCCGATAAATGTGCTGCCATGTGCGAAGACCCGATAAATGTGCTGCCATGTGCGAAGACCCGATAAATGTGCTGCCATGTGCGAAGACCCGATAAATGTGCTGCCATGTGAGAAGACCCGATAAATGTGCTGCCATGTGCGAAGACCCGATAAATGTGCTGCCATGTGCGAAGACCCGATAAATGTGCTGCCATGTGCGAAGACCCGATAAATGTGCTACCATGTGCGAAGACCCAATAAATGTGCTGTCATGTGCGAAGACCCGATAAATGTGCTGCCATGTGCGAAGACCCGATAAATGTGCTGCCATGTGCGAAGACCCGATAAATGTGCTGCCATGTGCGAAGACTCGATAAATGTGCTGTCATGTGCGAAGACCCGATAAATGTGCTGCCATGTTCGAAGACCCGATAAATGTGCTGCCATATACGAAGACCCGATAGATGTGCTGCCATGTGCGAAGACCCGATAAATGTGCTGCCATGTGCGAAGACCCGATAAATGTGCTGCCATGTGCGAAGACTCGATAAATGTGCTGTCATGTGCGAAGACCCGATAAATGTGCTGCCATGTTCGAAGACCCGATAAATGTGCTGCCATATACGAAGACCCGATAGATGTGCTGCCATGTGCGAAGACCCGATAAATGTGCTGCCATGTGCGAAGACCCGATAAATGTGCTACCATGTGCGAAGACCCGATTTTCAACATTCTACAAGATGAGTTTTCAAAGCATATAATTATCTGCATGATTTTCACCTATCGCTTATGACTTAGTTGTGTTCTTGCGAATTTTGTGTTAGACAAACGCTCATGTTAAAAATTATATTCGTTTCCCTGCCCCTTAAAATGCTAACAAATTGACAATTTTGTAGAGAAGTTTCTAGGTACAATAAACTGTGTGTCAAGTTTAAAATGTTTTAAGCGTATATTCAAAATGACCAGCAATGCCTAGACTCTTTTATCGCCCTGTAAAAAATATAAAATACAACCTATTCTCCTTTAGAATAGAATTGGAACACGTAGTTATCAATCTAGATAACTTATGCTCTTGAAATGTTCGGTGATAAAAGTTTTTTTTATGGGGGGGGCGAATCCCTCCCCACACACCCCACATGTGATGATGCCATCTTATAGGTAGAATATATAAAGAACATAATATATATAGAAGAGATGCCATCTATATATTGGAATCAGATTTTTTAATTATTTGTCAAAATGTCTTAAAAAGTTTAAAAATCAAGTAAAGCTGTATCTTATCAATAAGCCTCTGTGTAGTATTGATGACTTGTTTTCATGATCATTGTAGTGAACCTGATGGCAAGTTGGAATAATAACTAAGTTTTTATTTAATTTTAACTATTATTTATTAAGAATTATTGTGCGTTATTACTTGTTTTCAGCATACACTTAAACAATGTATGTAATCACATCCACGTATCCATGTATGTAATGTCATCGGGTCTGTACACATTTTATGTGCTTAGCGAATAAATTTTATTACTGATTGATTGATATAAGTTTATGAAACGCTCGAATCTCGAAGTAATGATATTATACCCGACTATTCCAGATTTCATGATGATTACATCATTTTTTACTGGAGTAATTGTAGTAATGGACTAAAATATTTTTGTCTCAACACGATATTGGGTCTAGGTCTTGGTCTTACCATACTTCATAACTAGTAAGTACCGTATTCAGTATTGAAAATTCACAAAAAATGAAAAAATGACCATGAACATGACTGCCGTTCAGTGCCTCAGGGGTTGTTCGTTGACCTCTTTGTACTGTCATTGACGCGAATGTCCGCCAAGCATATTCAATGTACATTTAACGCTGACAATTATCAATGCAGAGAAGTTATCTGCAGTATACATACTTCAAATTTGCACATGCACCTAACCATGCTCGTACGCTAGTTGGTTCCTTAGTAAAGATTGTAAGAAGAAGATGCAGACCGAATCCCCTGTACCTCTGGGTTATCACTATGGGCCTACTCCATACACGGTGAGGACACTGATCCAATGTTTTGTCAGCGCGATCTCTTTCTCTGATTTTCTATGCTGTCCCATTCATCAGCGAAGGTCGACCCAGTATAATCGGTCCAAACATACTTTCCGCTTGTTCCTTGCAGTTCAGTATTACTATTGAATCTATCTCAGCCGAAAAATACTACTTGTTACTCGCTCGGCACTATGGGTGTGATGGTTTCGTTCCTCTGCTTAACTAATGGGCTTTGAGTCCGGCCAAATTCCAATTTCTTATACGAGTTGTCATATAATTAAACCAATATCGACAAAAGATCAGAATTTTGACTACCTAAAACTGATTGTTTTGAATGATTAAAAAAAGTTTAGATTATTAAACTTTTTATTTTTTTTTAGAATGCACTGCACGATTCATTCGAAAACGAAATTTAAAAAAATTGTCTAAGTTCATTATTTATTTCAATCGGGACAATGCAATGAATCGAGTGCTCAATGAATCTTGATTGCATTTCAGACGTTTTGTTTCAACTTCAGGATGCACAAAATTGCTTAACGTATCTGTTAACGAGATTCTTTAAACAGTTTTCTGAGGTTTGCAACAACTCATTATCTACCGTCACGATTGGTGAAACATTTCTCGGGGACCGTGTCACTGTCCCACCACGGAGCCAGACTGTCGCCTCCCGGACCGTATCCCCGCCCCACACCGGTGCCAAACTGTCGGCTCCCGGACCGTATCCCTGTCCAACCACGGAGCCAGACTGTCGCCTCCCGGACCGTATCCCCGCCCCACACCGGTGCCAAACTGTCGGCTCCCGGACCGTATCCCTGTCCAACCACGGAGCCAGACTGTCGCCTCCCGGACCGTATCCCCGCCCCACACCGGTGCCAAACTGTCGGCTCCCGGACCGTATCCCTATCCAACCACGGAGCCAGACTGTCGTCTCCCTGACCGTATCCCCGCCCCACACCGGTGCCAAACTGTCGGCTCCCGGACCGTATCCCTGTCCGACCACGGAGCCAGACTGTCGTCTCCCGGACCGTATCCCCGCCCCACACCGGTGCCAAACTGTCGGCTCCCGGACCGTATCCCTGTCCAACCACGGAGCCAGACTGTCGCCTCCCGGACCGTATCCCCGCCCCACACCGGTGCCAAACTGTCGGCTCCCGGACCGTATCCTTGTCCAACCACGGAGCCAGACTGTCGTCTCCCGGACCGTATCCCCGCCCCACACCGGTGCCAAACTGTCGGCTCCCGGACCGTATCCCTGTCCGACCACGGAGCCAGACTGTCGTCTCCCGGACCGTATCCCCGCCCCACACCGGTGCCAAACTGTCGGCTCCCGGACCGTATCCTTGTCCAACCACGGAGCCAGACTGTCGTCTCCCGGACCGTATCCCCGCCCCACACCGGTGCCAAACTGTCGGCTCCCGGACCGTATCCCTGTCCGACCACGGAGCCAGACTGTCGTCTCCCGGACCGTATCCCCGCCCCACACCGGTGCCAAACTGTAGGCTCCCGGACTGTATCCCTGTCCGATCACGGATCCAGACTGTCGTTTCCCGGACCGGTGCCAAACTGTCGCCCCCGGACCGTATCCCCGCCCACACCAGTGCTAAACTGTCGGCTCCCTGACCGCACCCCCACCTCACACCGGTGCCAAACTGTCGGCTCCCAGACCGTATCCCTGTCCGACCACGGAGCCAAACTGTCGCCCCCGACCGTATCCCCTAACACACCGGTGCCAATCTGACGTCTCCAGGACCGTATCCCTGTCACACATCGGAGCCGAACTGTTGTCTTCTGGACGGTTCATTTTAACATGTGCATTACATACACTTCATTATCATTTTCTGTTTACCAAGTTTGTTAAAGGTATATTCGTCTTATCATTTTAATTCGTTCTCTAACTGTAACAAATTGTTCTTTCGTTGTCTGAATTGTACCGTAGTCGAAGCTAGTTTTAAAGCCCTGAAACTATTATTGTTTTGACTCACACATAATTACTTACGTAATTGGGTAAAGATAACCTACTGTGACCGGCTGACTTAGATATTTGATTGTGCGAGCTGTAACTTGTATTAACTAGAATAAAGTTACATAGTATATAAATCGTTTTTTATATTTTGGGTGTATACCTCCTCCTAGGTGAACAGGACAAATTTGCATTAAATAATAAATGTAATAAAGTAATACAAAAACTGGAAACTATTTTAAATAGACCATGTTATTGATACGGAATCTGCCACAACTTAAACTCGTTATTCTTACAGTTATTATACAGTCGTCGCATCGGTTTGATACAAGTTATTCAAGCATTCCACGTATTAAAAAAGCATTCACGTTAAAAGAGAATATTTTAGACATAAGTTTTAATTAGCATTTAGAGTGTCATGGGTCATAATAGCGTGATAATTTAGAGTGATATAATAGAGTATCATAATTCAATTGCCAAATTGGAATGATTACACCTCAAAACTCGGTGAGTTACTACTCACTTTATCCGTTTTAAATCGAGTATATCTTACATAGTACAATCTGCAAATCGTTTCCCTCATCCGTGAACTTGTCAGTCTTTATGTTATTTAAGAAATTAGTAGTCTCGTTCAAAAGTTCACTAGAAGATTATCGCAACATTGAAATTTTTACTTTCAGTCGCATAGAGAAGATAAATGGTGGCATCCGTTTACTCGGGTGAGATTGTTCTGGAGGCTTGTCAACGTCAACCGACTCCTTGCATTAACGGCTGCAAATAAAATTATAAATATCGAACGTCCGATGAAATTCTAAGATTTTGCTTTGAAAATCAGGAGCTTCGGATTTTCCCGACATTCTTACACTTGACACAACAAATCTGAAGTGACTGAATAAAATATTTGTTGTATCAAGGAATATACAAAACTGTCTAAGGTATCCTCCGAACCGAACCTCCTCAATGTTCGTTAGATTGAGTTAGTTTAGCTAAGATTTTGCTATGTAGAGGTTAACAAACTTATTTATTAACCTCTTACCAATAAGCTAAATTCAATTTAACCTTGTTAAAACGCTTTGATGTACAGTATGGTATGTACGTTTTATTGCAATGCTTAAAGCTATGGTTCCATAGACTGCGGAATTTATGGCGGGCGGTGCGAATTTTTCCGCTGCGTAATTACAACGACACTGGTTCAATGGAGTTCCCTGTTGACTGGTTCCACTGACGTGCGTTTACGCACCCCGAATGTTCGGTTCCGCCCGGCGGACAAATCATACTGGTCTGAGAGCAGTGCCAGTCCGGAATCCACCAGCGGAGAGAAGCCATCTATCATTGTGGCTAGGCAGTTTTTTTTAATATTATGTATTGTGCATCGACTCAAATTTGTGAACGTTTTTCATCGACCAAAGAGGAGGAACATATTGAGTTGGTGTCAGGCAATGACGTTTTCCGGATTATAAAAAATACGCAATTTGGAATGCAATAGGAGAAAAACTTCGGGAAACAGATAATCTTAATTTATCATTAGTTGTTATAAGTTCCAGTGGCCTAGATACGGTAGGGATCAGGGAGATATCCCCCCTTGTTACATGGACAAATTTAAATGTCTATTCTTCTGAAATCAAGCTTACGCCTTTTTATCGAAAATAAATGCTTTTATCAAAAAAATGTGTGCAATATATCTAAAAATCTTTATTTTTAAAATAAAATTACTGTTTAGCAACACACGTAAGTGAATAAAATCAGAATTTTGAAGGGTTTTCTATTAATTTTACTAACAAAATAATCATAACAATAGTAGTGATCTTTTATGAGTTTAACCAAAAAGAAAAATCTGTCTTTCGACACCCGGAAGTAGCGCTTAAATTTAGTTTCATTGTCTACCAAATGTCTACAAACGATTATGTTGTCAGCTCCTTCACTGTCCCTAGTCTTAAAAATATCACTCCGATCACTATGAGTTGGCACTATAAGAAAGACAAAAGATCGACAACATCATCATCAATGTCATCATAAAGTATCAAAGCCTCGAGGGCTTTCCTCTTCCTATCCAGACTCGCCAGTACTTTGGACACAACTGAATTTCCGCACCGTTATTTACGCAGTCACAGGAACCACCTCTCCGGATTCTACGCGGCGGAATCTCCCCAGCAGAACATTTCGCACTTCCTGCCGTAAATGCCGCAGTCTGTGGAACCATAGCTTAATTTGTTATACTATGATTAATTCGTAATGTAGAGGTATAATTTTCATTGCGTTATGTGTAGTTCTCGGGGATTTTAAGAAATTCGTTAAATCAATGAATTTGTTATATTATGGTTCTTTACGTCAAGGTTTGACTGAATTTCATAAAAATTCCCAGGTACCCCCGTGCACGGTATGGGAAGAGAAGCGCAAAGAGGAAGATGGCGTGGTGAGATGGCGATTACACATTAACCAGATGAAAGCTTAATAGCGGAGTGATGGTGCCGGGGGGGGGGGGAGCCAAAACTGAGGCCGAGGACCGCTGCCGTGGCCGTCGGTCACGCGGAGAGCCGGAGCCAAGGCCGCGGTTCCTCGCTCGTCGCTCCCCGCGCTTCTTTGTCAGCAAGCTCTTTGTCACGGACCCCGCCATTCCCATGCGTCCCGAGGACCTCAGACAGTGCTTTTGGAGCTTCTGGGCCACACTGGACCTTTACCGTTTTGGGGATTCCTTCGCTTATGAATCTTCACCACTGGAAGTTTCCGGACGCCACCTCAACGTTTTGTTCCAGAAACCCGATGTTAACTTTATGTTTCCGTTACCCCTCACCTGATCGTCACATACAGAAACGCGTCGCAACATGAGTCTTCGCAAGAGACGGTAACATGTTACCGCGAGTTGTTCGAATGGAAACACTTCACGGGGCAGGTTTCGTCGCAAGAGACGACTCAAACCTGTCCCGGACAGTTTTGCCCCCTGCCCCGGGCATGTTACCGTCACATGAGCCCCAGGGTAATGGAAACGGCCTGTAACCTGTGCCCGGTGCAACATTGTCCAAATATAGCCCAAAATCACTTGAACGGATGGGAATTACAACCAGCAATTGAAATATCAACAGTTTTCTTTATTTAACAGTGGTTCAATAATAATTCTTTGAAACGGGACCATAATTAATTGCGCTTTTATTAATATTAGATGCGTCTAATCCTAATCGTACAATAGTAAACTTGTTTAATTATTTTTTAATTAAAGTGGTGTATTACAGTACAAAAACTGTCAACTAGCCATGAATGTAGTTTACTGGTTTCCTCAAAGACGTCCACTGGCTTAAATATTTTAAACTTTCCATACAAATCTGTTTACGCAGGGTAGATTGTATTTATTCATTGCGTGCTTACAATAATGTTTAGTTTAGTTTACCTTTTAAACAAATTAACAAGTGTACTATATGTTCTTAAAACCATTTAGTTTCATGTATTTATATATTTATTTCTAAATTAATTACATTCACAAATAAAAACAAAACCTATATTATAAAGAATGGTCAAATCGTAAATATGTCCCGCATATTCATCACTAGACCGCCAAAAAGCGCCTTGCCACATGTTGCAGCGAGGTATTGGAAACGGTCCCGGTATATCCGGTTACAAGTGACGCGTCATGTTTGTCCTAATGGAAACGGGTCTGAAAACCCCCCGTGAAACCTGCGTCGCAACGCGTGTCGTCACATGAGCCCGGAACTTGTCAGAATGGAAACAAAAGTATCGTACTGTATTATAATAGTATCATAAATATGTATTCTTCACCCCGATATTCATATAGCAGTGGTGTAGGGAGACGCTATGATGGCCAGAAAGTTGTGACTGTGAGGGTAAACTTATCGCCACCACTATCCTTCCTTGCTATCATTGGACAAAGTCATTTGATTTGTTTTTTTTGCAATATTTTGTCTCAGCTGTTCATTAAACATTGCAATTTCATCCATAGTTTCTTCCTTGGCTGTGTCAATAAACAGTGTCATAAAAAAACAATAGGTTTTGTGGGTAAACTAAAAATAAAGATTTTCAGGAAAGGTGTACAGTGAACTTGTAAAAAGGATAGCCTACATAGAAAGTTAGAGAAGGTTAAAAGTGCAAGATAAAGTCAAATAAATTTGTTTATTCAGGAAAATTCAGGATTAGAAAAACAGGGGGCCAAGAAAGTTTTCCATTTTATATTATTACTGTATTTCAAATTTCCGTAGAAGAATTAAAATTCAGGAATTACAATTATATTGTGTTTTAGTTCGAGACACAATCTTCAAGGTAAATTATTTATCATACTCTTTTTTGCAGTTTTTAGTAGCACCGTTAGAATGTTGGTTATGTGGAACATACCAACAGCATAGGTTAAGCGAAGGCAGTTGATCTGCTGGCATTAATTGCTGTTTATGGCGAGTTTATATAAAGTAATTGAACGCAAGAAGCCTCTAAAAAGGAACCTAACTGCTGAACATACTGAAAACACGAACAGATTATTGCCAATGAATACAGACTGTATTCACTGTTATTGCTCGGCGTATATTTGCATCCGGGTTTTTATTCCAACTACTATTATCGCGTCAAGGACGAGGGTTATTAGTTCTTCTGAAACGGGCGGTTGAGATATTCGAACAGAACGTTAAAATCTCATGGAATTGAGGTGACGCTGTTTAATGTGGCGAGGGTTGTAAAGAGATTTAAGATTTATTAGGGGATCTAAGATTTTTAAAAGAGAATAGTTTGTGTTCCCGCCGTTCCCGCTCACACAACCGCACGCACCTCGGCTCCGCCACGACCCTCCACCCTCCACCCCGACAACCACCGCCACCGAGGAGCGTCGACCATCTGGTGCCCCGAAAACCTTTTTTATTTCATCACCTGCCCCACTGGCAATCAGACAGGTTGCAACTGAGGAAACAAAGGATAAACAGATAAACCCTGATCGGACACAGAAATCAGGAACCTATACATATACTATTGTACTTTATAATGCTCCTTACGACTACCGAATTAGTGTCAATCGTTTTTTAGGAAAACAAAAAAGAGACTTACGTTTGGATAAATTACGGATGTGATTCGAGTTCGGATCGCAGCAGCCTCCAGCCATCTGAAATCATGGAAATGTGTTAAGTTTTCTGGTGCAGCATGAGTATTCCTGTTTAGCAACATTTATTGTATTAAGAGGGGGCTCCAGTCACGAAACATTTAGCGCTTCTACCTTATTTTCAAGCGAACGATTTTGGATAGTCCGTTGACGACTGAAGGTTTTTGAAAGTTAACATTAACTTTATGGGAGAAACAGGTAGACGGCAATGACTGTGCCACCTCTTAAAACAAAACTTGTGTTATAACGCTGAAGGCAGTGATCCATTTGAAGATGGTTTCAGAAAATAAGATAAAAGTTTTCCCAATGACTTATTTTCCTATAAGCCGTTATACTGTTATTTAACGTTTGTTGCAAGAATTTATGTTAAATCGTGTTTATTCGGGGAAAATATTTTTTCCCGTTATTTTAATTATTTGATTAAGCTTAGTAGGCAACCCGAAGAGTAACACTGTACAGCATTGATACAAAGTAGGGGCATCATGTGGGTTGGACGCGTCAGTTGATTTCCACATCAGATTAACATGGTGGGTCAATTTTAGCCACAAAATCGATCAAATCAGCCGGTAAAGATTTTTTTAATGCCCCAGGATTGTGTTGGTCCGTACATGTTGGGATTTGGTACCTAAGTGTTGTGTAAGGTACATAAACCGATATATAAAAAAGTTGGTATTTGGTACTACAGCATAGTAATTTACAAAATAATTTGGCAGTAGTATTGAATTTGGGAGTTGTTGACAGTATTTTCACATAGAACTAATAAACTAGCCTTCGACGATAACATATCCAAATAACAGCTGAATCGGACCATAAACCATAAGTTAAGTTTTTGGCCCGATTTTGTAAATAAATATTTTAAAATTTCAGGGATGGTTTGGGTTTGGGAATATTTATTTAATTTAATCTAGAGATTGACAAGAGGTAAGAACGTGAAAGATCAAGTGGGCAAAATGTTCCACTATTACGGCTAAAATTTACCCCATAGTATTATTATGGGGAAACCATGGATTTTCCACTTATATATAGTATAACACGACTTCAAATTTCTATACAAACAGTCGATACAGTCACTGATATTAAAAAGTTTACTTCAAAATACATTTGTACAAACAAAAAGTATGTCTGTGTACATCCAACATTTTATATGAAATATAAACCATAAAGGTAATGTGTAATTGTAATGTAACCTGTGACCAAAACAATGTTCAAAAATACCAAAATGTATAACTTACATGCAAAAAGACTAACATTAGTAATAGTTTAGAATTGGAACAGTTGACATAGTCAGGCTCAACAATTTTACAGTTACTGTTTTATGTCAATATATCAGTAGTTCGTGGTTAACTTTTGAAATTGTCATGTAAATACTATATCGAGTGTGACATATCGTAAATTACATTTAAACTCAATCCTCGGTCAATCAATCGCCATTATTAAATAACACTAGCTAATATTCGGCACGACTTCGTTCGCGTGGTTGTTTTATACTACCATTCCCGTTTCTATTCCCATTGGTCAAAATATTGTTACCGTGGTAACTTAAATGAAATCACTACTCCATAAGGTTAACATTGGTTAACATTTCAAAGTCAAGTGGGGCGAAGCACTAAAATCCTAGGACCTTGATTAGTGGCTAGAAACCTTCCTAGGGTTAACCCGAATGACTGTGAACAGTTTCAACCCGATCGGATAAGTGGTATAGGAGCGCATAAAGGATAAACAAATAATCATTGATTTTTATTTATAGATACTATAGAGGTAACAAAGCATAAAATAACTAGACTAATAATCGTCACAAACTGTTTAATTAACCACCTTTAGTAACCTATTGTATCGAAATTCGGACTATAAATAGTAAAGTTGGTTCTAGCGAATTTCCCCTACAGGGAAGAAGCTATTACCGTTATCGGCATGGTAAGACCTAGGCGCGGGACCGTGATACCTTTTGGTTTGAGGTCCCCAGACCCCAAAAACACCATTCGTATATATTATACATCAGTGATATACATTTATATACAGGGTGTTTTCAAACTATTGTTGCTAACTTCAGGATATTGTTCCTTATGTCAAAAGGAACGTAAATCATCATATAACTGGGGGTCTATTTCTTTTCGTTTACTGTCTGCCTGTCTGTATGTGATTTTTACTAGAAAATTTATATTTTAAAAACGGCTTCACCAAATTCAACCAAATTTTGGTTAAATGCTCTTCTTAGTAGGTTCTTTTTTATACAAAATATTTTTTCATAATATATTTCCGTTTAAAAAATGGCGGCCATTGATAATCTTTAACCTGAAATATCTAAAAAACTAGAAATTTTACAAAAAAACTGTTTAGAATATAAAAGTTAGAAAATGTAATTATAAATCCAAATATAATCCACTGAATAACTGAATAATAGTAATAATTAAACTGGAATAAGCTTTAACATTGAAAATCGATTGCAAATTAAATTAACTATGACTGAAAAACGGAACACATGGCTAAATTTTGCTATCATAACTAATCAAAATCACGGCAAAATTTAGCCATGTGTTCCGTTTTTTCAGTCATAGTTAATTTAATTTTAAACCGATTTTCAATGTTGAAGCATATATGGATTTATAATTACATTTCCTAACTTTTTATATTCAAAAAATTTTACTGTAAAATTTCTAGTTTTTTAGATATTTAATTTTCAATGGCCGCCATTTTTAAACGGAAAGATATTATGGCAACATATTTTTTTTTAAATAGATCCTACCAATAAGAGTATTTAACCAAAATTTGGTTGAATTTGGTCGACCCGTTTTTTAAATATAAATTTTCTAGTAAAAATCACATATAGACAGACAGACAGTAAACGAAAAGAAATAGATCCCCGGTTATATGATGATTTACGTTCCTTTTGACATAAGGAACAATATCCCAAAGTTAGCAACATTAATTTTAAAACACCCTGTATAATATGTGTCCGTGAGCACGATATCTCGTAAAAATTGTCCGATTTTTGTGAAATTAGGTACACAAGTGTAAAGCAACATTTATGACTAAGCTCGAAAACCAGACATATCGATCTATCCGAACGGGTATTTTGGGGGTATTTTACCCCAAAAAAGGGATTTTTGAATTTTTTACATATAATCTTTGAAAAAGACAAATTTTATTTTTCACCATTGGATTCAGCTTAAAAAACACACAATTTGGTGTTTTGATCATTGCTCTACGTCAATTGGTTACGGAGATATTAAAAGTGCTAGACACAGTACGTTGCCCAATGTTATTCTTAAGGAGAATAAGAATAATTTTATATCTTGCTTATTTATGGACGTACACCGACCAAACTTGGTATATGGCTTCATCTGGTTGTGGTCTATTGTCGTTAGCACGAAAAAATGTTTACCGATGGTTCCCGTGGCAGCAAACCTGCGTACTCAGCCGCCATTTTATTCTTATGGAGAATAATTAAAATGTCATAAATCAATTATTTAAGATTGTATATTGATGAGACTTGGTATGTGGCTTTATGTGATATTAAGATACATATATATGCATTGGAAATTCGCTTAGTGCGCAGGTTGCTGCTACGGGGGTATTTAGACTGAATTTAGGATATTCCAACCCATTTAAGACAATAAAGCCCATTCTATAGTTACTTCTATTACGTAACTTTCATTATTTCCTAATAACAACGTGTGCAAGGTAATTTGAGTTGGATGTGATTGATTTAATCAACCCCGGTCCAGTATAAGGATCGATTAGTTGTACGCATCGCGTTTACCATTTGACGCGGTCAATTTCCAGGGTTACCGTTGCCATGTTCACGCGAGGAACCACGGTCTCTGTTGGCATGGCAAACACAACATGGTTCCCATGACAACGTAATGTTTCGTGAAACGTTGGTCAATTGCCCTATGTGTGAATAACCCCCCCCCCCCTCATCCCCCCCTACAACGGGATACTTCGATAAAGACCCGTGTATGCATTAGACAGCTTGTCGATGGTAAATTCACTGTAATGTAGGTTCTAGTTATTTTAAAATTATTTAGGCACTGAATATATATGCCAATTATCACTAAATATGTATCTGTACAAACGAGCTTGTGTTTTTCAATTCAACAAAGTTTAAAGAAATGTCCCCTTATTGCGCACCGAAAACAGGTCATATTGCCGAAACGTGAATCATTTTTACAAATTACATAATCTATATTAAAAACGCTTATTTTTAATTCATGTTCGTAATCAAATGTGAAATCCGACGTACCAAAGCTCAAATTGTTTTAGTGACAAAAACCACATCATGTAGCATGTTCATTATGATTCCTAAATTTGCCAAAATTCAAACAAATTTTCAAATCCTTTTAAATGTATACCATTTGCCTTAATTATAAAATTGTATCTATTGCAGATGATGCTTTTAGTTGGAATAGATTTTTTTCGTACCTCCGTCAATTCAGTCCAAATCTGTCAAACAAATTATGCTGACATGTTTCGTTGCAAGCGCAACAATATCAAAGCTTGCAATTCGTCAAAATATAAAATTAAAAGACTGAAACGTTGCAAGCTTTGATAATGTTGCGCTTGCAACGAAACGTGTCAGCATAATTTGTTTGACAGATTTGGACAGTATTGGCAGAGGTAATATAACATATTTAAGTCTTAAATAGTCGGGGGTTCTTCAACATGAATTTTTGTTAGTTTAAACATATGTTTATTTAAATCTCCTGTGTTATGGAATTGTCAGGCAGAGCAACGTTTAAGTTGAAATCAATGTGCTGATAAGAAGCGGTCTTTTGTTTTTTACAGAATTAAAAATACTTACTGAACGTACTAAGAGCACAATTAGATTAACTCGCGCATTAATTGTAAGTCATATTAATTTTAATGCGTTAATGTCATTTATGACATTTATAACTAAATTTACTAAAAACTGTAAAGAGTAATAATGTAACTCATCCGTTGCAGCAAACCAGTGCGGCAAAGTATCCAGTCAAAAGTATTCAGTATATCTCATTGAATTACTATAGTTTATAGTTCGTAGTTCATTTTATAAACTTACATTTTTAACTATTCTAGATTTGTATTCCAAACCACCAAAGTCCAGAGTCATTCTTAAAAGTCATAACCTTAAAATAAGACCCAACGCCCATCGCACGCAGGTTATAATTATAAATCCAATATCTTGGGAGGTGAACATAGGCGTAATTCGGGGGTGGCAAGGGGGGCAGGAAATATTATTGTAAGATAAGAAAAGTCACAATAATCACGATCACGACCATTTGCCCCTCCAATCAAAATACTGATATTACGCTTATGGTGGTGGATGCATTGGGGATTCAAGTAATAACAATTTGGTTTAAGTTTTACTTATTCAAAAATCAAACTACATCTACGTAACAAAACGTGATAAAGCGGCTTCTAATCTTTACTGTTGTCATTTAAATACTCAGATAGACCATAATATTCTTTTAAAACCAAAATTGGTCTTAATTTCTACCTAAATGTGTCACTGTAATTAAGTGGAATGGGACTGCATTGAACAACTTGCTAGATGAATCTTAAAGAGGTCGATAACAAAAGATTGTGTTGAGGCAAATAAAGCAATGTTTGAGGACCCAACATTTGTAAAATGAAACCTCGATGGGCGTCGGGACTAAAAAACAAGTTTGTTTTTTACAAGAAAGATCAGGCACGCAAAGATATAAATACGGTCAAGTCAAAAAGTCATTGATTAAAAATGTTTTATTCAGAATTACCATCAATGTTGGAGAAGAACAAAAACTTCATTCGTTTCTTCGTCGGACAAGTATACTAGTCGAGGCGCTGAGGGGGGTTGAGCTTGCAAAAAAAGTGTAACAAAATTTGACTGTTGATTGCTGTTATGGGTACCTAGTAGATGAATAAAATCGCATCTACCACACTAGGTACTGTCGCATTCCTAGGTGGTTAATAACTTGGGGGGGGGCAAAATAGGGGAGCCGCCGCGCACAATATAGCTTATATCTCGAGAATCAAAAGGCATATATACGTTAGACATGTCAAATTGTGCAGAAAAATGCGTTCTAAAAAGCAGGTTATTTAGTAGTTGAACGAAAAACGACGATAAGTTAGTGAAAATGGCATTTTTGAATTTTGAGTTTAATTAGGAATATTATTATTTGTGTTCTTTAGAACCACTGAGTTTCTAAAATAACAACTTTGGAGAGTAGTGTAAAATAGGGAAATAATATTTCCATGAAATAAAGCTGTTGCGATACATAACGAAGAGCTATACAATCCTCAGATTCAATAAACCTTATATAAGCAAAGACGTAACGCGCATCGCGGCCATTGCTCTTGCTAGATTGTATGAACTTCAGGAAACAGGACGAAAGACGACTTAGACATTAATTTATGTTTAATATGTCAAGAACCAAATAATGGCACATTTATTCAAAATAAAAGGAAAAACTTCTTTTGATAACATTAGGGCAGCTAGTGTACGAAGATGTATAGTTATTTAACTAGTGTTGAAGGTTTTAGATGGTACAGAAATGTGTACACATCTTATATTAGTAAAGTTAACATTGAAAGGTTAGAAAGAAAAAAGGTGACCTCATAATCTGAAAGTTATGATTACCCCCACTGTTCTAACCCACTAGTAACTCGTAGGGCAGTTCGCAAGGATATAAACAAGTTTACAATATGTCAAAACAATTTTTTTAACCTTTAAAACCTTTAGAATTAGTAAAGTGGATCCCGCAAAAAACAGCTTAACTTGTGTATATATTGACAAGATGAAGTTGTTATTTTAGAAACTCAGTGGTTCTAAACAACACAAATAATAATATTCCTAATTAAACTCATCGTAAATTCAAAAATTTCATTTTCACTAAATTCTTGTCGTCTTTCGTACAACTACGACATGACCTGCTTTTAAGAACACATTTTCCTGCTCATTTTGACATGTCTAACGTATTCCTATGCCTTTTGGTTCTCGAGATACAGTATAAGCTATTTTGTGCGCGGCGGCCCCCCCCCTACTTCGCCCCCCCCCCAAGTTATTAACTACCTAGAAATGCGACAACATCGATTTTCCTCATCTACTAGGTACCCATAACAACAGTCGAAATTCAAATTTTGTTAGACATGTATGCATGCTCAAACCCCCTCAGCGTCTGGACTATTCAAGATTCCCATCAAAGTTCTCAATGGTGAGCTGTTTGAAAGATTTTGATTATTCTTATTTTTTATTTTGAGTCTTAATAGTCTCGTTGACAAGACTAGGCTTACAGATTGTTCGGGTGTTTTTTTTTTTAACAAGTTGTTGTGTAAAATACTATTTTTTATTTTACCAGCCCTGTATTATTCTTGTGTAAAGGAAACCATTAAGTCAAAAGTTAAAAAAAATACAGAAGGATTTGTTTGTTTTTTAATGTCCTTTACACTACAAATTACATAATCTAGATATGGGCAATTTGACGCGGCAGATATCCTATGATATCCGTGGTGCCTGCCGCGGCGTTTTTTTCTGCCCGTCACTGCGTTTCTCAGCTCCACCACTGAGCGTGGGCGTCGACGACGCGGCGTTAACTGACGCACGTATAACAGCTCAATTTTTTATTTTCAGCGTCAGCGTTTTATCTGTCGCGTTTTTGCTGTCCGTATAACATGGGCCTAAGGGAGAATTTTGTCGCATGAGGAAGTAGATTGTTGAATGCATTTTGACCAGGTATTTCAGAAGAATTTCAATGAATAGAAAAATGTAAAGGGCCGGACGTACAAATCTATAGGTTTTGAAAAAAAAGGATCAGAAATAGTGTATTGCGAGATCCAAGAATCGCGACCCTCTATACAAAATGAACCGCCATTTTGGAAACATCACCATCCGCATTCTGTAAATGAATAGTCGCTTTATATTTTGAAATCTATGTCCCAAAACTTCCGGACCGGAAGTGAAATATTTTCTCTAGCAAATACTCGACTGGGAATAACAATTTTCAAAATATCTGTAGTATATAGCGAATTCCAAATTTATGGCTGTGTTATATTATAGATAAGATGACCAGATCGGCGATTTCGGCGGGACAGTCCCGGTTTAGCTAGGTATGTCCCGGCGTCCCCACAATTCCTGTGGGGACAGCCTAATGTCCCGCTTTAGCAGTTAGACATGAAAATAATCATCGATTCATAAAAACCAATATAATGTTTTTAATATGTCGCATACAAGACTCCCGTCGACAATCAATGTGATGAATTGTTCAAACACTAAAGCAAAACAACAGTACCGGGTCCTAACATTTTTTCTAAGCTTTTAACTGAGCTAGTGCACTCTCGATGCCTGGGACCTATGCACGAGTGGAGAGTTTTCAATGCCACGAACAATTGGACCGAGAACAAGTAAAACTAAACACAAAGAAACGCATGTTGTTCCTAAAAAGTAACGTGAATTTAAGCTGAGTTCAGTTTTAATTGAGATTCAAGTTAATGAAAGCAATTCACTCCTCTGACAATTATCAGTAATTTTGGTCGGTATTTTCTTTTATTAGTTAAGTTTTGCATAGTATCATGGTGATGGTCCTGTATTGTATATTGATTTTATGGATATGATTGCAAGGATGCCATTATAGATTATATTGCATCTAGCCAAATTACAAAATAAAATTTCCTATACGTGCTCAACAAAATTTGCTCTAGATAAATAAATAAATAAATAATAGATACACGGACTGTGAAAGGTTTACACGGAAGGGGGGGGGGGTTGTGAAAAAGTACAACAAACTAAACCTGGAAATAAAACTATCTGTAATGGAAATTTAGAACCAGTATCAAAAAAATTTGTTTAGAACATTTTCCCTATAAGGGAAAAACTATTACCCTAGTAATACTTAAGCCCTTAAGCCCATATTAAGACTTTTAAGCCCGACACAATGATAACGTTTTGTTTGGAGGCCCCCAGATGCCAAAAACACCATTCGTTCAAATTTGTATATTTATATAAATGTGTCCGTCAGCACAATAACTCTCTTAAAAATGTCCGATCAAAGAAATTTGATACAGATGTGTAAAGTAGCATTTATTTGAACGAGTTACAGATCCAGACGGATCCCACCGTTTGAAGGGGGTTTTTCCCCCAAAAAAGTGCATATATTTCTTATTTAAATACAATTGTAGTTTTCACCATTGGATTCAGCTTTAAAAACCAAACAATTCGGTGTTTAGATCATCGCTCTACGTAAATTGGTTTCCAAGATACTGAAAGTGCTAAACACAGTACGTTGTATAATGTTATAACTATAAATAAGTAAAATGTTACAAAATGCTTATTTGTGAACATGTATTTATAAAACTTGGTATATAGCTTTATCTGGATGTGATCTACTGTAATTATATCCACATGAAATACCTCCGAAGCGGCACCTACATACTCAGTCCTATGTGAACATTTAGACAGTGTATTGTCCCATTCCACATGAAATACCTCCGAAGCAGCAAACCTACATACTCAGTCCTATGTGAACATTTAGACAGTGTATTGTCCCATTCCACATGAAATACCTCCGAAGCAGCAAACCTACATACACAGTCCTATGTGAACATTTAGACAGTGTATTGTCCCATTCCACATGAAATACCTCCGAAGCAGCAAACCTACATACACAGTCCTATGTGAACATTTAGACAGTGTATTGTCCCATTCCACATGAAATACCTCCGAAGCAGCAAACCTACATACACAGTCCTATGTGAACATTTAGACAGTGTATTGTCCCATTCCACATGAAATACCTCCGAAGCAGCAAACCTACATACTCAGTCCTATGTGAACATTTAGACAGTGTATTGTCCCATTCCACATGAAATACCTCCGAAGCAGCAAACCTACATACACAGTCCTATGTGAACATTTAGACAGTGTATTGTCCCATTCCACATGAAATACCTCCGAAGCAGCAAACCTACATACTCAGTCCTATGTGAACATTTAGACAGTGTATTGTCCCATTCCACATGAAATACCTCCGAAGCAGCAAACCTACATACTCAGTCCTATGTGAACATTTAGACAGTGTATTGTCCCATTCCTCATGAAATACCTCCGAAGCAGCAAACCTACATACACAGTCCTATGTGAACATTTAGACAGTGTATTGTCCCATTCCACATGAAATACCTCCGAAGCAGCAAACCTACATACTCAGTCCTATGTGAACATTTAGACAGTGTATTGTCCCATTCCACATGAAATACCTCCGAAGCAGCAAACCTACATACTCAGTCCTATGTGAACATTTAGACAGTGTATTGTCCCATTCCACATGAAATACCTCCGAAGCGGCACCTACATACTCAGTCCTATGTGAACATTTAGACAGTGTATTGTCCCATTCCACATGAAATACCTCCGAAGCAACACCTACATACTCAGTCCTATGTGAACATTTAGACAGTGTATTGTCCCATTCCACATGAAATACCTCCGAAGCAGCAAACCTACATACTCAGTCCTATGTGAACATTTAGACAGTGTATTGTCCCATTCCACATGAAATACCTCCGAAGCAGCAAACCTACATACACAGTCCTATGTGAACATTTAGACAGTGTATTGTCCCATTCCACATGAAATACCTCCGAAGCAGCAAACCTACATACTCAGTCCTATGTGAACATTTAGACAGTGTATTGTCCCATTCCACATGAAATACCTCCGAAGCGGCACCTACATACTCAGTCCTATGTGAACATTTAGACAGTGTATTGTCCCATTCCACATGAAATACCTCCGAAGCAGCACCTACATACTCAGTCCTATGTGAACATTTAGACAGTGTATTGTCCCATTCCACATGAAATACCTCCGAAGCAGCAAACCTACATACACAGTCCTATGTGAACATTTAGACAGTGTGTTGTCCCATTCCACATGAAATACCTCCGAAGCAGCAAACCTACATACACAGTTCTATGTGAACATTTAGACAGTGTATTGTCCCATTCCACATGAAATACCTCCGAAGCAGCAAACCTACATACTCAGTCCTATGTGAACATTTAGACAGTGTATTGTCCCATTCCACATGAAATACCTCCGAAGCAGCACCTACATACTCAGTCCTATGTGAACATTTAGACAGTGTATTGTCCCATTCCACATGAAATACCTCCGAAGCAGCAAACCTACATACACAGTCCTATGTGAACATTTAGACAGTGTGTTGTCCCATTCCACATGAAATACCTCCGAAGCAGCAAACCTGCATACATTTAGACAGTGTGTGTCCCATGTTATTCTTATGGGATATAAATAATATCCATATCTCCCTTATCGATGAATATAATTTGGTGAAACTTGGTTGTTACCTTCAAGTGGTTGTGGTAATGTATATTTATATATGCATAAAATCCCCCGTCGTCCTCAGTTCAATACAAGAACTATATAAACACGTTCGTTTGACACGTTCGTATGAACACGTTCGTTTGACACGTTCGTATAAACACGTTCGTTTGACAAGTTCGTATAAATACAGGGAGCTTTTTCGTTTGCAGAAGACCTTGCGGTTGATCTCCGGTATGAAAAGGTCTGACTCATGCCATGCAGAAGAGTTTTCAGTTCTAATAAACTTTTAACATTCCTGTTTGTATATCCTAGATTGCTTAACCTTTTTGGCTAAGAATCAGCACATGTATCATTACAGAAACTCTACACAATACAGTCTTCGAGACAATTTTTTGCTCTCCATTCCATTTCATAGAACCTCAACTTATGAAAAGCAAACATATTTTTCTTCAATCAAATTATTCAAATCCTTTCCGATTTACCTTAGGCAAGAATCAGACGTTGGCAAGTTTAGATTGAGGTTGAAAGTGCTCCTCCTAGAAAGGGAATACTACAGTGTACAAGACTATATTAATGACAAGTTATGTTAGAAGTATATTTTTTATTTTACTGATCAGATTATGTGAACTGTTTTATTTAGTATACTATTATGTATGTTGTTAGTGTACTACTATGCAAATATTTTAAGTATGAGATTTATGACCTGACCTATTGTCAATGCTATATATAGTCTGATGACAATAAATTATTTATGTGATTTGGTTCAATATTATTGTTATGGAGAATAAACAAAATGTTAAATCTCACTAATTTATTAACACTGTATTTTTTTATGAGACTAGGTAGTAGTCTGGAATATGTTGGTGAAGTATGTATTTTTGCATTGGACGCTAAGTACGTAAACGCAGGTTTTGCTGGAACGGGAGGTATGAATAGCCAGTTATATAAACATTTAAAACAATTATGGACAATGAAGGTTGAGGCCTGGGACGTTGGGGCACACTGCGATAGGCCGAGTGTCTGCGGAACTGTGAGCAGGACTATAGACAGAAATAATCCGGGGGAGCTCGATTACACATCAAATAGATGGTCCATCGACCCGTTAAACCTATAATCTAAATATGTTTCTTTGGGGGTCGATGTACCATCTATATGATAAGCAATCGAACCAAGAGTTAAAAATATAATAATATAAAGGGTAGGTTCGATTATACATAAAATAGATGGCCCATCGACCCTTTAAAACGTTATTCTAAATATTTTAGTTTTGGGGGTCGATGTACCATCTATTTTATGTGTAATCGACCCTACGTCTTTATAATATGTTGTTTAATGGATAGAGGTTCGATGGTCCATCAGACCAAAATATAATATTTTATTTTAATTTATAAAATGGTCTGATGGCCCACAGACCCGTTTATATTTTAAATTGAATTAAATTGCCTAAACGACTGATGGTCAATCGATCGTTTATGTTAGGGCCTATTTCATTTATTTTATTCAAGGGTCGATGGACCATCTACTTGATATGTAATCGGCCCAGCCCCAAATAATCCTGCTATAGTTCTGTCTATAGTCCTGGGCTCTTAAGAGCATAGATCTAGATGCCCCTGGCTCGGTCGTGGCAGTAAGTTATTAGTGAATTTCCTTTGGAAAGTGAACTATTAGCATGACCCGCACGGTGAAACTTAAGCCCGGGACCACCATAGAAGTTCCTAACGTGACCCCCTGAACACGTTTTGGGGGGTCGTTCAAAATGTTATATATATATATATATATATATATATATATATATATATATATATATATATATATATATATATATATATATATATATATAACATTTTGAACGACAAGTTCGTTCGTTATATATACATATATATAACATTTTGTCTATATATATATATATATATATATATATATATATATATATGTGTGTGTTTGCACTCTAGCGGTCGCATTTTTTGTCCGATTTACTTCAAATTTGGTAGGGACGTTCCTTTCTGTAATCAGTTGGACAAGTTCGTTGGGCAAAATAATCGGAAAACTCTAAACTCCTTTTTTGGGGATTATTCTTTCAAATTTCGAGTTTTTGGGCCCAAAAAGGGTCACAAAAGCCTCATATGTAAAATCGATGCATGTAGAAAGATGGAAATTAGTGAGGCAAAAGTTTTAAGCCTTGTCTCGCCATTCTAGCATAAATACTTACCGAGTTATTAAATAAAATGTGTATCGACTAAACACAGTACATTGTCTTATGGGGGTTTTACACTAGAAAACCCTGTTATTCCTTTGTTAGATTACTTTTATCATCCCCAGCAACCTCACGCCTACTTTCAAGCCTATCTGGACCTTCTCCTAACCTTATAATGCGCAAAATTGTATTCCCAGCCTTGCAAGTAAATTAAACCAGGAGTATCAGAACAGCCAAAAAATCAATGTTTTCAGATTTCAATACAAATTGGACAAATGTATGTTTTTACAATTATTTTGAGTTTTACAAGTTTTTTATGTGGAAATTCACTTCCCTCACGTCAGCGTGCTGCGTGCGAACTCGTTTAAAAGATTGTGCTTCCTATATAAAATTATACAATATATAACATTAACGAGTTACTGAATTTAGCCTTAATCCTCTCTTTGAAGAAAGTTATTTATATAACGAGTTCTCAAAATAGTTAAAGTAAAACTTGCCCTTTAAAAGCTGTTTAAGTCCAAATTTGAAGTTTGTTAAGGCCAAAGAAACACGCAAACAGTATAGACGTATAGACCATAAAAATTTAAAATCTTAAATTTTTATGTATCTATTATTTTTTTACATTAAATAATTTACCAAATAGTAAAATGTCAATGTAATACATATTATAATATATGAGAGAATGTGTAATACGTGAATTCGACAGTACAAAACAATTTAATTGAAATAAGCTCATTTTGTAACGAGCAATTCCCAACAATCTTCCACAACCCCCTCTAAAACTCAATAGCGTTGAAGTAAAACTCAATAGGTAGTTGAAAAGTTTTATATTTAAGTTTGTTTCCAGCTATAAACACAAAAAACGTAACATCGTTATATGAAAACATTAAGCATCAAGCGTCCAAACAGAATCGATAAAAATAAAATCTTATCAAATGCTTAATCGAGAAACCTTGAAAACTCGGACGAAGACCGCACAAAGCGCAAGTGGCTAATGATATTTTAAATAAGCAATGGGAAGTCGGTGGCAGGCAAGGAGTTATCACTGGTGATAAGAGAAGGCCACGTGTCCACCCACGTTCATCGCCGTCACGGTAGTGATTACATACTACCGATATTTGTATCGATAGTAGGCCTATCGATAGTTTTCTATATATCGATGTAAATAAAATAGTCAGACTATTGTAGAAAACTAGGGATAGTTTTAAACACCCCCGTTGCAGCAAACTTGCATACTCAGCGAATTTCAAATGGTATTTCACTAAGTCATGAAGCCACATACCAACGTTAATCAAAGCATATTAATAAATAAGCGAGATGGTAAGACCTAGTAGACATGGTAAGACCTAGGCTCGGGACCATGATAACTTTTCGTTTTGAGGTCCCCAGACCCCAAAAACACCATGCGTTCGAAACTGTATATATATATATATATATATATATATATATATATATATATATATATATATATAAGTAGATACTATAATGCCAATTCTAGCGCAAAAAGTGGCGAATACAGAAAACGAATGTAAAATCTCTGTTTTCGAACAATAAAACAAAATATTACTTGATTATCTATAATTTTAACAAAAATCAGCAAATTTCAAACAAATCTCAGTAAATTTAAACAAAATCAATCAAATTAAACAAAATCGTAAACAAAAATCAGTAAAACAAAAAACAATACAATATGCAAAATATTTTTAAAAAGTAGTAAATTTAAAAATCAATAACTTTTGACGAAAATCAATAAATTTAAGGAAAAAATTCAATTTGCAAAATATAAAAAGTAGTAAATTTAAAAATCAATGAATTTAAACCAAAATCAGTAAATTTTAAAGAAACATATAAATTTGTAAAATGAATAAAAAACATCAAATGTAAAAATCTCAAAATGTTTTTTAAACTTAGTCAAAATATAAATTTCTATAATCAATTATTAAAATAATATTTTATTCATATTTAACTAAAGCGGTTAGTAGAGGCCGGTCCCCAGACCCCAAAAACACCATTCGTTCGAAACTGTATATATCGGTAGTTTTGTTTTCTGTATTCGATAGTAACTGTAACTGTAGTTTTGGCACCTGGGGACTTCGAAACGAAAAGTTATCATGGTCCCTGGCCTAGGCCTTACCATGCCGACTACGGTAGGCCTAATAGCTTCTTCCCTATAGAGGAAATTTGCCAAAACTATTGATAGTACTTTCAATATTATCGATGGTTTTTAAAAATATTTAAAAATATCTATAGTCGAATTGATCACTACGTCACGGCCACAAGTCGTCCTTCTAGAGAAAACGACGAGCAAACTGGTGATGTGCGACGTGCCACAATACCAATGAATACTTAAACGTTTAAGTATTCATTGACAATACCGAATGTATAGCATTTAGTGCAATCGACGAACAAACTGACGATGTGTGATGTGCCGGAATACCTTCAAATGTATCGCATTTAGTTTCGTGCTTTTTAACAATTTGCGTAAATCACGAGCATATATTGCATACCACAACACCTTCAAATGTATCGCATTTAGTTTCGTGTTTTTTTTTTAATTTGCGCAAACGACGAGCATATATTACATACCACAACACCTTCAAATGTATCGCATTTAGTTTCGTGTTTTTTTTTTAATTTGCGCAAACGACGAGCATATATTACATACCACAACACCTTCAAATGTATCGCATTTAGTTTCGTGTTTTTTTTAATTTGCGCAAACAACGAGCATATATAACATACCACAACACCTTCAAATGTATCGCATTTAGTTTCGTGTTTTTTTTTTAATTTGCGCAAACGACGAGCATATATTACATACCACAACACCTTCAAATGTATCGCATTTAGTTTCGTGTTTTTTTTAATTTGCGCAAACGACGAGCATATATAACATACCACAACACCTTCAAATGTATCGCATTTAGTTTCGTGTTTTTTTTAATTTGCGCAAACGACGAGCATATATAACATACCACAACACCTTCAAATGTATCGCATTTAGTTTCGTGTTTTTTTTTTTAATTTGCGCAAACGACGAGCATATATAACATACCACAGCACCTTCAAATGTATCGCATTTAGTTTAGTGCTTTTTAAAAATTTGCGTTTTGAAGTATATGCAAACGACGAGCCTCTGAAGTTTTTGTTTTCCTTGTTGTGTTTAAGATGAGTGTTTGGCAATATGTTTTTGTCGCAGGGTTTAAGCTGCGGTCGCATTTGTCGCAGAATGCGATATGCACCACGAAAATGCGACAATATTTGGGCAGGCTGTCGCTTTTTTGCTACAAAGAAAAGTATAATAAATATTTAAATGTTATTGCAGAAAATCTGGTTTTAACAATACAAATTGTATTAAAAGTCCGTGATCATGATCCACAAACAAAAATATTAGAAGAGTAGTTGGGATGTTGGAGAGGCTTAACGTTGCGTTGGTTGCACTACGTCATTTTACCGATCGCCTCTGAGTGAGTGGTAGAGGAGACGAGCCTACATTACGTGAACAGTTGCTATCGATTTCAACTGCGTACCGTGTAAACGGAACTGGCAAGTTACTAAAATGACAGTTGTAATTACAGTAGCTAACCCTCTAGCAGACGTCATGCGCTCTCCGCTGTGACTCGGTTTGGCGCGCTCTCTGTAGTAGCTGAGCGAATTGGCGAATGCGAGAATGTTGAGGGCTAGTTCGCCTCCGAAGGGATGACTGCGCTCGCGTCGCTATCGTACCGATTCTTGTCGGTTGTTGTGACCGAGTCAAAGGAGACGAGCGGCAGGTCCTCCATACTTAGTGCCGCTCGTGGTCAACTCGCTGCAGAATGTGGACGGTTACACGAGCACGAGTCGCTCGAAATCGCAACGATCGGGCGAAAGTGTAGAGGTACCCTAGCGAAAACAGACAACTCGAAATCGGTAATGCGCAAATGCGATCGCGATATGCTTTGAGGTTATGTTTCAGAGTGTAATGTTTGGGGTGTGTGAGTTTTCGTTGTTCTGGTACCATATTAGGCCTATTCTATTAGAATGTTTAGTATATTTCCATTTCAGAGTTTAATGGTTAAAATGGATAAGTTACCAAGAAAAGTAGACTCTGCTGAATTATATATATATTACGGTATTTAAATTTTAAACGTTAAAAAAATACAAGCAAAAAACAACTTAAGACCAAAAAATAGTATAATGTCACGCGAGTAAAAATGCGAAAAGGAAAATATTTTTGCTACAAGTCTCTAAGAGCTTGTAGCATTTTTGCTCAAAGAATTTTTTTCCCAGCTGAATCCCTGTTTTGTCGTATTGTAGTTTTAGCGAATTCCCTCTATATAGAGAAGAAGCTATTACCGTAGGTGGTGACTTAAGCCCTAGACCATGATAACTTTTCATTTTAAGGTCCCCAGAAACATGATACGAGCTTTCAACTGATTGTGACCTATTGATATTTTCACAAAAAAATTTGTCGATAATCCCTGTAGCATCATATCTGCGTACTCAGTCCTAATATTATTCTCTTGGAGAACAAGCAAAGTGTTATGTTCCCCTTAATTACAGATATAGATTAATAAAACTTGGTATGTAGCATCTGGTTGAGTTATATTTATATTTGCACACAAATATATTATGTTGTGTCTTTTAGGAGCAAACCTGCGCAATGAGCCCTAATGACATTTTTATAAATAAGATTGTATACATCGCCTACTTATGTACGTACTTTTATGAAAAAAACGTAAATAATACTTGGTAATTAGCTTTATGTGGTAGTGAGAAGTGAGACACATGTATGCAATGGCAATTCGCTGAGTACATTTGCTGCAACAGGGATATTTTTGCTGTATTCCTATAGTTTCGCTATGGCCGGGCATACACTGCCAGCTGTACTTAGACCGTTGGATTGTGGTGGGCGCGTATTGGTAGATAGGGCGGATATACGCGCATGTCGGGGGCAGATAGCGCTATCGCATGCGGGTATGGGGGCACCTGCTCACCTGCTAGTGCCACAACTGTCTGTGCCTACACCTATACGCGAACCTTCAGCTTCTTGTTTCCCAAGAACAGCGATCCTTTTTTGCCTAAAACGTAAGACACGAATGGCACGTCACTGGCTCGGCCATGTAGGAATTAACAAGTAAAATATGCCATTATTTGGTACCAATTTCGTAGCTATTTAGTACCGCCGTTAAAACATTAGTTAAAAGAAATAAATTAACTAATTTAGTTAGTTTACATCCTAGCTTTAGGGCAAACCGTATAAATTACTCTTTACTCTTAACTCCTTTGAGGTACTAACATTTTAAAATATCGGTAATAAGAATTAATAAAAAACTCTATATAATGGTATAAATATGGTAATCTTAATAATTTGACCAAACCTCCATGTGAATAGCACGGGTTTTTCGAACATTTAATTTTAATACCAGCACTGTGTGAGAGGTAGTACAATTTTTAAGGGTGGTACTAAATAAAACGAGTTAGGTAGTAAATAATGACAAGTTTAAATAAAAATTCAGACATGACCGGGCCAGGTACATAGACATATACATGGACACATTCAAAAGGAAACAAACATTATAAACCAAGAGGCGTTGCAGAGGTCTGCAGAGATATGCTATGCTGTTCGCGCTATTGAAGACAGGAAAGGTCACCATTCTTGTTAATCGCAATTTGAAAATAATAATTATGCATTTATTTAGTGTTGTTTGGAAATCTCCAAAGTATTTTTCAAATTTTTCTCAGAAGTCGTTTAAAAATAAACTCGTCCTAAAACATGACCAAAGTAACAAATCGGGTTATTTTGGTTCATTTTCATGAATTAATTGCTCTTTACCAATTTTTTTAAACAAAACGTTGCCCAATGTTATTCTTACGGAGAGTGTATGACATTTTATATCTTGATTATTGATGAATATATTTAGTTGTATTTTTGAAACTCATAATAGCCATGGATTTGAATTTATTATTGATATATTTGGACTTTACCTATCGCTTCTAGTGTTTAAAACTACACTGCGTTTCCTTATACCTCCCGAAACGAAGTTTTAAACACTAGAAGCGATAGGTAAAGTCCAAATATATCAATGATAAATATATTTAGGTGAGACTCATCGGTAAGTGTTTTCATGTGGTAGTTTGGTATACATTTACGTTGAAAATTCGTTGAGTATGCAGATTTGCTGCGACGGTGGTATTTCGTTCAGCTATGAATTTTCTTTATCACAAAAACTATTTATTGACAAAATAATTGTTCCAGTTAAAACCTCCCTCGCAATATTGAGTTTCGCTTTGTATAACCATCGTAATCTGCGATGCCACTTCAGGCCCAAAGCAATGGAATACCAACTGTAATGTAATATCAGGTCAATCGAGCCTCGCGCCAGTGTGGAAGAGATGTTTTGTCGAGCGCCAACATTTCAGACCGCCACCAAAGTAAGACGCGGTCACGCTACACTGACCACACCAATCGCTTCGTTTTTATCTACTTTTCCCTTCCAGAGAATAGAAAAACAAAAACTGTAAAACAAAACTTCTCACTTTCAAGAACAATAAAATCCAGGTCGCTAAACATACCCAAGTGAGTTGGTCCCATACTCGGATAATACATGTTCCCGAGGAAACTATAGTGGAATCGCTCTCACCTTTGGCCTGGTTCGCTAACACGTTGTACAGTATACTCGGGTAATACTTACTACCGAGGTGACTATAGTGGAATCGCTCTCGCCGTTGGCCTGATGTGCTAACAATCTCTATAACATGGAGTACAGTAAACTCGGATAATACTTATTACCGAGGCGACTATAGTGGAATCGCTCTCACCTTTGGCCTGATGTGCTAACAATCTCTAACACGGAGTGCAGTAAACTCGGGTAATACATGTTCCTAACGCAACTATAGTGGAATCGCTCTCACCTTTGGCCTGATGTGCTAACAATCGCTAACACGGAGTGCAGTAAACTCGGGTAATACATGTTCCTAACGCAACTATAGTGGAATCGCTCTCACCTTTGGCCTGATGTGCTAACAATCGCTAACACGGAGTACAGTAAACTCGGGCAATACATGTTCCTAACGCAACTATAGTGGAATCGCTCTCACCTTTGGCCTGATGTGCTAACAATCGCTAACACGGAGTGCAGTAAACTCGGGTAATACATGTTCCTAACGCAACTATAGTGGAATCGCTCTCACCTTTGGCCTGATGTGCTAACAATCGCTAACACGGAGTGCAGTAAACTCGGGTAATACATGTTCCTAACGCAACTATAGTGGAATCGCTCTCACCTTTGGCCTGATGTGCTAACAATCGCTAACACGGAGTGCAGTAAACTCGGGTAATACATGTTCCTAACGCAACTATAGTGGAATCGCTCTCACCTTTGGCCTGATGTGCTAACAATCGCTAACACGGAGTACAGTAAACTCGGGTAATACATGTTCCTAACGCAACTATAGTGGAATCGCTCTCACCTTTGGCCTGATGTGCTAACAATTGCTAACACGGAGTGCAGTAAACTCGGGTAATACATGTTCCTAACGCAACTATAGTGGAATCGCTCTCACCTTTGGCCTGATGTGCTAACAATCGCTAACACGGAGTACAGTAAACTCGGGTAATACATGTTCCTAACGCAACTATAGTGGAATCGCTCTCACCTTTGGCCTGATGTGCTAACAATCGCTAACACGGAGTGCAGTAAACTCGGGTAATACATGTTCCTAACGCAACTATAGTGGAATCGCTCTCACCTTTGGCCTGATGTGCTAACAATCGCTAACACGGAGTACAGTAAACTCGGGCAATACATGTTCCTAACGCAACTATAGTGGAATCGCTCTCACCTTTGGCCTGATGTGCTAACAATCGCTAACACGGAGTACAGTAAACTCGGGTAATACATGTTCCTAACGCAACTATAGTGGAATCGCTCTCACCTTTGGCCTGATGTGCTAACAATCGCTAACACGGAGTGCAGTAAACTCGGGCAATACATGTTCCTAACGCAACTAAACTATAGTGGAATCGCTCTCACCTTTGGCCTGATGTGCTAACAATCGCTAACACGGAGTACAGTAAACTCGGGCAATACATGTTCCTAACGCAACTATAGTGGAATCGCTCTCACCTTTGGCCTGATGTGCTAACAATCGCTAACACGGAGTACAGTAAACTCGGGTAATACATGTTCCTAACGCAACTATAGTGGAATCGCTCTCACCTTTGGCCTGATGCGCTAACAATCGCTAACAGTATTAAATAGGAATTAGACTGCGTGCAATGTAATTACGTCATGCAGATCAAAAAAGAGTATCTTAAATACTTAGGAAATCGGACATTCCATTCCTCGAAGAATCTGTTCAATAAATGTCTGTTGAATGGTTTTGCAAGAATAAAAGTGGGAATTAATGTGGTAACTGAGCTTCCGACAAGTGATAATAACTGTTTATATTTCAACACCATAAAAATCGTGCAGGCCTCAAACCACGGGAAATTGCACGGTTGAAAAAAGCAAGTAGTTTCCACAAGGAACACAACGAGTCAAACTACTGAAGGGGAACATCAGTTCTAGAGACAGAGAGACCACCGCACAAAACAGTGTTAGGCCTATTAATTATTAAAGGAGCTTTAACTATAGACTCTAAACATTTTATTACAACTTGTCAATATATTGGTAAAATTCGTTTTACATTTTAAAGATTTACTTTTGAACATTCAAACAAAAAATAAGTGCCTAACGCAAAGAATTGTGATTTCCCTCTAATTTTTACATTTTCAACGATCGAATATATAAAAGACTCCAGCTACAATCCGGCTCACCGAACGACTGGTTGCTTGAAGTGACTTGATTAACAATACGGACTTTTAACAATTATTTAAATACTTGCAGCAAACGGTGCGGTGGTTCTATAATTCTTCTTCGTAAATGAATATCTACACTAACGTCCTTATATATAAGACGTGAAGCCGTTTTTTGCAAACGCAACTCCTCCCTAATTTCTCGACCAATTTTAATGTTTGAAGTGTCAAAAAATTCGTCTCAGTTCGTAGTTTTGCAATAAGGGTTTTAATTTTCGATATGTTTATTCTCAAGGGCACGGGCTGCCCTCAAAGTTTGTATTTTACCCATAAGATTAACACGGGTGAATTTCCTTTGGAAAGTGAACTATTAGCATGACCCGCACGGTGAAACTTAAGCCCAGGACCACCATAGAAGTTCCTTACGTGACCCCCTGAACACGTTTTGGGGGGTCGTTCAAAATTGTATATATATATATATATATATATATATATATATATATATATATATATAGACATATATATGTGTGTGTGTGTGTGTGTGTGTGTGTGTGTGTGTGTGTGTTTGCACTCTAGCGGTCACATTTTTTGTCCGATTTACTTCATATTTGGTAGGGACGTTCCTTTCTGTAATCAGTTGGACAAGTTCGTTGGGCAAAACAATCGGAAAACTCTAAACCCCTTTTTACGGGGATTAATCTTAAAAATTTTGAGTTTTTGGGCCCAAAAGGGTCAGAAAAGCCCCAGATGTAAAATCAATGCAAATAAAAAGATGGGAATAGAGAGGTGAAATTTTTAAGCCCTCTCTTGTCATTCTAGCATAAATATTTACCGAGTTATTAAAGAAAATGTGTATCGATTAAACGCAGTACGTTGTCTTATGGGGGTTTTACACTAGAAAAGCCTGTTATTCCTCTGTTAGAGTACTTTTACCATCCCCAGCTAACTTACGCCTACTTTCAAGCCTGTCTCGACCTTCTCCCAACCTTATAAGGCGCAAAATTGTATTCCCAGCTTTGCTAGTAAATGAAACCAGGAGTATCAGAACAGCCAAAAAATCAATATTTTCAGATTTCAATAAAAATTGGACAAATGTATATTTTTACACTGATTTTGAGTTTTAAAAGTTTTTATGTGGAAATTCACTTCCCTCACGTCAGCGTGCTGCGTGCGAACTCGTTTGAATTGCAGCTGTTAAATGGACAGATTATTAGCAATACCAGATGTTACAAGTAAGGAAAGTATTTATCTATATAAATAAAATAAGTTTTGTTTCTACATAGTTTTTAGCAGTGAAATGTTGTATGCAGTGGAGATATTAAAATTGGTATATCTGTCTGTTTGTTTATGAACCAGGTTTGTTCCGCGTTTCACAAGAAAAGACTGAACCGAATTAAATAAAACATTATGCTTATTTTAGGGGCAGGAAACTTTTAGGCTTTTGCAAATCATTACGTACGTCATTAGGGTTATGCCCATTAGTCCATCACTGTTCCAAAGAAGATCTTATTGGCACAGGTTACTCAACCTTTCACTGTAAATGCACCATATTTGTTCTAATGAGCATTTAGACAGCTAATTTATCTTTTACTGCAGAATGGAGGAAACACATGCTTTACTAACTACTCCACAACGGTATACTAAACAATATAAAATAACGGCACGGCATCGAAACATTGGGTAGGGAACACATCAGCCCTTGCAACATGGGTATTTGGAGCTCAGTTTGTCTAGGTAATCATTGTGATTTTAATGCTGAATGTGTTTTTAAGCCCATCATTCACAAACTACATGAGTTATTGAGCAGATATTTAGAAGGAGATACAGTAGGTCCATCCCAAAAATCAGTTGTGGGCTTATTTCCGTTCCGATGAAGCTCGGCCCTATTAATGACCTTCGAAATTTCCATGTTAACCATACAGTATACTTACTTGACCGATTGAACAAATAATTGGTAAAAATACAGCATGCAATGGGAATGTACCATAATCAGAAATAGGCCTATACTTTCCGTCCCTTATATCCTTTGCTCCGCTGGCCTTTAACATTTGAATTCAAACAACACTTGGACTGATTGAACATGTATTTGTTAGAAATATATATAATACATCACAATAAAACCACGACCTTTGTATACCCCTGTTCCAAAACTGCTTTAGGGCCCACCAAATGTTGGTGTTGGAGCTAACAAATTTGTGGGTAAAGAAATAAGTCCTAATTAGGCCTTATCCCCGGAAAATATAGTTGTGGATAAAAGGTTGATCGAAAGAAACAACATTGGGGTTAGGGTTAAGATTTTAAAGAAAACAAAAGAATCTTAACAGCTGTTCAAAAACAACCGGTCAATTGTAAAAAGGACACTCACTTAAGTATCAGCATGTGATTTTTCTGAGAATAGTGATTAGAACCAATGTATACATCAATTTAATGTATATATTATTAGGTTATGTATAAATTTCTAGACCCATTACAAACTAAGGTGGAATAAATTAATATAAAGCGGACATGTCCAAAATAAAACGAAACGAGCAAATAAACCAAGTAAATATGCTCGCCTTGGAGTGAATATAGGCATTTTGAACAAACTGACTGGTTTTTCAAGCAAAGCTCGGTCCCCCAGGTGATGAAGTTCTATAATGTATCTAACTTTTCAAATATAATATTGCACTGTGATCGCGAACGAAGCGAGCGAAGCCGCGACGGGCTACTAGTAATAGTACATATCTTTTTTTTATTACTTCGCTAGTACCAAAAGAAGCGTATAAATACGAACTGTTTGAAAAGTATAATTTAAACTCTAACCCACTGGTAGTCAACGATCGTGGACGGAGCGTATGGGATAAAACAATCATATCAACCCTAGCACTCAAAGTCTACCGATGAGAGACGGAAGAGGAATCAAATGATTCGGTCTAGGATGGGAGGGGAGAAGAGATAGAAGTGCAATGACACTAGCTCCAAGCAGTGACAAACGCGAAAGTGCGCCACAGAGGAAGGACGGGAGGAGACGGACAGTGTAATGATAAAAACTGTCAAAGATGACAAGTCTGAAAGAGGAGAAGACCAGGAAAGTAGTGAGAAAGTTATTACGATACACTGCCACGACTGTGAAGAAAAGAGAGGGAGTGAGGAGGGGAGAGGAACGGGAGATGGGAAGGAGTGATGATGATTCACCGGCTCAAGGTGAAACCAGTCTCTCATCAGCAGGACGGACGTAGAGCGCTTGCGCCGGCACAGAGTCTGCGCTGTGCGCTGCGGCGCGGCGCTACACGCTACAGTGTGGCCGTGGCTGTGGCGGTCGAAACGCTGTACAATTGAAACGTTGGCAACGCCACGAATAACGCTAATGACTGCGGGATCCCAGTTTACATGACTGACAGCACCGGCTTCCTGTCCACATGACGGGTTCCTGTCAGCGCCGACGGCAACCCGGCTGGCTCTCTCGCTTTCCCACTGCTGCTACCAGTAGTAATATACCGCGTGTCCCAAAAGTCCCACCTCCCCTAGCTATTTTTTAAACGGCTCCAGATAATGAGATGATTTTTTTCAGGAAGTCTTAGGTACCAAAAAAGTAAAGTTTTGTTGTGTTAAATTTTAACCCCCTCCCCCAAAATTGGGTTTTTGGGGGCCAACTCAAAATTTCAAAATGTAAACCCCCTTCGAGTGACAACTAATTTTAAAGGTCTGCGTAAAATAAGAAGAATGGCGAAAGTTAGAGGTCTGTATCTTAACCCTGTCCGAAATGATAGCCAATCAAAATTTTCCAAAAATTAGCTGGAGATGTAAAGTTAAACCCTTGTAACTTTTGAACAGGTTACAATAGGAAATTTAGACTCAGCACACCTCCATAAAAGTAAATACCCCCGTCGCAGCAAACCTGCGTACTCAGCGAATTTCCAATGCATAATATTTGTCTGAATTCCACATAAAGCCGCGTACCAAGTTTCATAAAAATATATTCACATATAAGCGATATTAATTATTCTCCATAAGAATAACATTGGTAATGAGTACGTAGGTTTGCTGAAACAAGGAACACAAACGATTGTTTTTTATGCTAATATAAATATAATTTAACTAGGCGAAGCCACATACCAAGTTTCATCAATATTCAATCATAAATAAGCGCTATATAACATTTGAGTTATTCTCCATAAGAATAACATGGGGCTGAGTACGCAGGTATGCTGCTACAGGAATAACCAACAAAAAATCAATTTGTTGTGCAAATATCAATATACCAGTACTATTTGAAGCCACATACCAAGTTTCATCAACATACATTCATAAATAATCGAGATATCAAATTTTATTTATTCTCCATAAGGATAACTAGACAACGTACTGTGTTTAGCACTTTGAATATCTCAGCAACGGTTGGGCGTAGAATCACAATTTAAATATCAAAATGATTGTTTTGTGGAACTGAACAGATTTCTAAAAGCAAAAATGTGAATTTTAAATTAAAATAAACTGAGGAAATGCCAAAAACCTTTTTCCCATAAGATTAACATGGGAGATTTTATGAGTAGGTTTTTTGGATTTTCTCCGCAACCACTTAACCTAGGTTAATAATTCAAAATACTGTATTATTTGTTTTTTTAAGCTCTATAACATGGTCAAAACCAAAATTAAGTTTTAAAAAATTGTAGGGTGAAAAATGCAAAAAACTGATTTTTGGAAAATTTAAAACCCCCATAAACCCCTCTTTTCCCATGGTCCGATTTTTCTGGTTTTCGAACTTAGTCATAAATGTCATTTTACACATTTGAACCAAATTTCATCGAAATCAGACGTTTTTTACTCAAGTTATCGCATTCACGGACACACATATATATATATATATATATATATATATATATATATATATATATATATATATATAGATACATATACAGGGTGTCACAAAAATCCGGAACTGGCTATACATAACCATATTCTACATACAAAAATAAATCGGAAATGTTCAGTACAATTTTTTCGATTTCAACTTCGTTTAGCCGCTATCCGCCATTTTTTTTTTTCACTTAAACATTTCTATTTCCGTAATGGATTAATGTATCAAGTAAAAATTTGATATGGAGCTTTACGGGATAAATGTCTAAATCCACATAAAAAATTATTTTTTTCCGACGTTTATTTTCAAAATGGCGGCCACTTTAAATTTTTAAAGTCAAATTCCATGAAAACTAGCAACTGAAACAAAATTTTACAAGATATACAATTTAAAGCACTTTGTAATCCAAATCTAATGACATTTTTACTGTAAAAATCGGTTAATAAATAAAACAGTTATGGTAATTTTTTTATAATAAATTTCAAAATGGCGGCCATATACAAATTTCAAAGTCAAATTCCTGGAAAACTAGCAACTAAAACAAAATTTTACAAGACATAAATTTAAAGGACTTGGTCAAATGCACTAGGGAATTTGACTTTGAAAATTTTATATGGCCGCCATTTTGAAATTTATTAAAAACATTGCCATAACTTTTTTATTTATTAACCGATTTTTACAGTAAAAGTGTCATTAGATTTGAATTACAAATTGCTTTAAATTGTATATCTTGTAAAATTTAGTTTCAGTTGCTAGTTTTCATGGAATTTGACTTTAAAAATTTAAAGTGGCCGCCATTTTTAAAATAAACGTCGGGAAAAAATAATTTTTTTTGTGGATTTAGAAATTTATCCTGTAAAGCTCCATACCAAATTTTTTCTTGATACATCAATCCATTACGGAAATAGAAATGTTTAAGTGAAAAAAACAAAATGGCGGATAGCGGCTAAACGAAGTTGAAATCGAAAAAATTTTACTGAACCTTATCGATTTATTTTTGTATGTAGAATATGGTTATGTATAGCCAGTTCCGGATTTTTGTGACACCCTGTATATAAATTTGAACAAATAGTGTTTTTGTCATCTGGGGACCTCAAAACAAAAAATTATCATGGTCTCGGACTTAAGTCTTACCATGAGACCTACGGTAATAGCTTCTTCCCTATAGGGGAAATTCGCTAAAAATAAACATTTTTATTAGTACTATGACTTTGCCCCCGCCCCCAAAATGGGATATTTTGGGGGCAGCTCAGAAATTCTAAATCTAAAACCCCTTCGAGTGACCCATCATATGAAAGGCCTTTGCAAAAGAAAAGAGCGGTGAAAATTAGAGGTCTCTATCTTTATCCAGTCTAAAATGGCAGCATTTTCAAAATGCATTAATAGAATTTAATTGTTTTAATCGTCTGCCATTTTAGACTGGATAAAGATAGAGACCACTAATTTTCACCATTCATTTTCTTTTGCAAAAGCCTTTTATATGAGGGGCAACTCGAAGGGACTCTACATTTAAAACTTGTGAGCTGCCCCCAAAATACCCCATTTTGGGGGCGGGAGAAAAAACATGGTTCTAATAAAAATGTTTATTTTTAGCGAATTTCCCCTATAGGGAAGAAGCTATTACCGTAGTCGGCATGGTAAGACCTAGGCCCGGGACCATGATAACTTTTCGTTTTGAGGTCCCCAGACCCCAAAAACACCATTCGTTCGAAACTGTATGTATATATATATATATATATATATATATATATATATATATATATATATATATATATATATGTGTCCGTGAGCACGATAACTCTCGTAAAAATTATCCGATTTTGATGAAATTTGATATAAACGTGTAAAGCAACATTTATGACTTTAAGTTCGAAAACCAGCCAGATCGCTCTATCCGAAGGGGTATTTTTGGGGGGTTTTGTACCCCAAAAATGGGTTTTTTGAATTTTGTACATATAATTTTGGAAATAGTCAAATTTTATTTTTTCCCATTGGATTCAGCTTAAAAAAACACACAATTTGGTATTTTGATCATTTCTCTACGTCAATTGGTTACCGAGATATTGAAAGTGCTAAACACAGTACGTTGTCTAATGTTATTCTTATGGAGAAAAATAAAAATTTTATATCTCGCTTATTTATGAACCTATACTGACGAAACTTGGTATACGGCTTCATCTGGTTGTGGACCATTGATATTTGCTCAAAAAGACACTTTTTTACCCAAGGCTCCCCATAGCAGCAAACCTGCGTACTCAGCCCCATGTTATTCTTATGGAGAATAAGTAACGGGTTATCTGCCTTCATTATGAAAATAAATTAATGAAATTTGGTATGTGGCTTTACCTACATGAGTTATATTGATATTTGTATAAAACCCCATTTTTTGTGTTCCTTGCTTCAGCAAACCTGCATACTCAGCTGCCATGTTATTCTTATGGAGAATAATTAAAATGTCATAAATCGTTTATTTATGAATGTATATTGATGAAACTTGGTATGTGGCTTTATGTGGCATTAAGATACATATATATGCATTGGAAATTCGCTGAGTACGCAGGTTTGCTGCTACGGGGGTATTTACTTTTATGAAGGTATGCTGAGTCTAAATTTCCAATTATAACCTGTTCAAAAGATACGAGGGTGTAACTGTACGTCTCCAGCTAATTTTTGAAAGATTTTGATTGGCTATAATTTCGGACAGGGTTAAGATACAGACCTCTAACTTTCGCCATTCTTCTTCTTTTACGGAGACCTTTAAAATGAGTTGTCACTCGAAGGGGGTTTACTTTTTAAAATTTTGAGTTGCACCCCAGAATTTTGGGGAAGGGGGTTAAAATTTTGCATACATAAAAACTCTCCTTTTTTGGTACTTAAGACTTCCTGAAAAAATAATCTCATTATCTGGAGCCGTTTAAAAAATAGCTGGTGGGGACTTTTGGGACACACTATGGACATTTCCACGGCCAGAACGGTTTTAAAATTATTTTCATGAGCATCCCTGGAGGTGTGGAATGTTATGGCAACGCGTGCACCTCCTTGCAGCGCCTTGCAAATGTAAATAGCTGTAGATTGAGTATCACGAGTGAAAAACCAGGCTGTCGATAAGGCTAGTGTTAATTTTAACATTTTAAAATTGTAAATGGTTTCTGAACCTCATTTGTGGGATAAAACCTTTGTCATACAACTCTTGGGACTGAAGAAGTGTAAAATAATCGTCGGTAATGATTATAATAAACTCGGTTATAATTAGAATACAGACTTTTCAAATTAAGATTTGTTGTGGAAACCATCGGTACCTGACGGAAGCCAAGGGTAAAGGTGACAATTTAAAACTATCATAATACTCCTCGGCATCGTATAAATATGTAACACGACTATTGTATAAACTACAGGGCGTAACACACGGTCTGAACTGCCGCGGTGCGCCCACAGTGTTGCATGGGTTAGTAAACTAAAATAATGCAATGGCTTTGCAACTCGAGGCGGAGTCAGTTTCGGTTTAACTGTAATTTGAAGAACTTCTCACGCAATGCAGAAAGCATGCGCCGTGCTGTGGCGCGGCGAGTTGCAGGAATACTCGACTGCTTAGTATTACTAGAACCTAGAATGTAATACTATCTCACCTGCTTAGTATTACTAGAACCTACAGTGTATTACTATCGCGCCTGCTTAGTATTGCTAGAACCTACAATGTATTACTATCTCACCTGCTTAGTATTACTAGTACCTACAATCTAATGAAATGTGGTGAGTGGCTTCATGCGGTAGTGAGGTACCATTTGAATTTAGCTGAATATGAAGGTTAGCTGCGACGGGAGTATTTTACTTTAATCGTGTTCATAAATGTTAGTTCAAGCCCGTCATTTATGAAACACGCTCTTGGGAAGAACTAGAACGCTTGCACGCCGATACTCTTTCTCAAGTATCAGAAAAGTGCGTAAACCCATTTTTGAAATACAATTTTATACTTTTATCAATAGCTTTTGCGCTTAAAGTTTGTTTCTGCTAAACATCACTTAAACTGTTTGCGCTGAGTAACTTTGTGTTTTTCACTGAACGGTTCTTAAAAATCTATTGACTCACAAACCCAAAAGTTGTTTAAATCTTTTGAATTCCTCAGTATCAGATGATAAGTGAGTTTTACTGTGATGACTCGAGTGTGATAGCGAACGAGCGTATTTGAAAATCGGCTTTCAGAAACTGTCATAAATTGTCATCCAATTGGTGTTACCAAACGTTCGAGATTAGCCCGGACAGTCCGGGATTCGAGTGTGTCCGACGAATTGTACGGGATTAGGTTTTGTCCGGGATTTTAGGGTTAGGCACATGGAGGCCGGGAAATCTCACGCTGTTGGAACTATCAATAGACTACGATTCAATTTGTAGATTTATGGCCAGCTGTAAGAGAAAGAATGTAGCATAGCAGGTGTAAAGCCAGTGTCACAACCTGCTACTTCTCTCGCCTTTACTAGATTAATCCTTTAAAACTTCCATCCTTGGAAATAAGGAAAAGGTTCATTTATACGGAGTATAAGACTCCTCTTTCGGCGAGAGAACTAACCAAGGTGGTGTCGACTCAACATCAAAGACGCCACATAAAATGCAAATACCTTTAAGAAATCAAGACTTACAAGGCGTTGCTCGTAAAATATCGCTACCACAATAACAAATCAAATCCATCCAAAGCAAAATTTAGAACCCGATGAAAAATGTGCTTATTTTGCTTATACTTAGTTTTGATACATGTTCGATCGTATGTGGACTACTTATGTATTAAACATTGCATCACAAGTAAAAAATAGTACAAACGCGTACACTGCGTTTATTATGTTTATTCATGATAATTGCATTTGTTTCCTTGTTAGGCAACCGTTGGGAATCCCGCGCGTAGCACTGAACGCGTTAAATCAATTTTCATATAAAACGTTAGCATCTTTTTACTTAAATCACCCTTCAACGTCTATAAAATATTTAGGGTTGTCCAGAAATTATGCTAGCCCTACATCCACTGCCAGAGAAGAAGCAATGGCCGTTTTCCGGTGTGTTGAGTCCATCGTATTATCATAAGATCCACAGCATTTCGGGTGCATCTATTCAGTTTATAAGGAACCTTGACTTCCTTTGCCCCCATGGGGATTTTATTTCTCCGTTGACGTGGCACAACGCATCCTCTCCCGCACTTTCCCTTGTGCCCTCACGTTAGCTTGGTAAAACTCTACTCCTACGCCGCTTACGCTTAATTATAAATTCTGATTGTTTATCGTACTATCTGCAAACATTAACTAAGCTTTAGGAACATTTGATAAAAACAAGTAGACGTAAACTTATAAAACGCGTTAAAATGTTTTTGTTTTTAATGTTAAACTAACCACTTGAAATTAAACAAACACAACCATACTCTGCGATCACTAATTATAATGAGCTCAATTAGTCACCGAGTCTAAATGTATCTTTGAGAACTGAGTTGCATGGCTATGGCTACTTCTGTTGATGACTCAGGTAGGTTTCGGCGTTTCCGCTTTCTCAATTAGGATGCAACTACGTTACACAGGGCCTAATGATACATGCAAAAATATGATTTCTATCAGCTATTTATTGTTTACTTCTGTCTTTTCCTTTTCTTTTTTTATAGTAAAATGTTATACGTATTATTACATATATATACCTTAATGCTATGATACTGAATAGTATTTTGTTGGTAGTGAAATTGATTTAATTTTCAAAGCTAACCAAGCTTTTTTACGTTTAAAAACGAAGATAGGCTACTAAACGAGGGTTGCTGAAATTCGCTTGTCATCAATGTAGACCAATTTATATGTCATTGTTTTACTACGAACCTTTTATAAAATCTATTATAATGCTCGTTACAGTAGCATAAATACCACAAGAGTGGTTCATCCTTGGACTTGGACTCAGTGACCGTACAGAACCAGATCCAGAACCTTGACACAGGTAACCTAATATATCCAGGAATCGCCCCTCACCCGCTCCTAAGACTCCGCGAATTCTTGCCCCAGCAGTAGGGCCTACCTAGTCATTTGAAAAAGACTATAAGAGTGGATAAAGTGTTCTTTGGGGAACCAATAGCCTACATGTAATTTCAAACGAATATAGTCAACCCGCACAAAAAAAACTGGCCACAAACAAGTCAGTGTCTGTAATTTCTGACATTCAAAATGTCTATGAACAATTTTTGATACAAATATTTGTCACTTGAAAGTGAATGTATGAATGCGTTGTGTGGTGGTGGTGGATCATTTGTACAACCTATGCTGAGAACCGGACTTACATGATCCTCAGGAATCGTGTCCATGCATAGTGGCAAGACGCGATTTACTAAAATACCGGGTTTCCGGTCTTAATAATTTCCAAACAAATTCTCTGAATTTTCCCTCTCTTTTCAAAAATATTTAAACTTCCCAATTTGTCTATACGGTACTTTCCCGATTTCCTCTGTCACTTGACACTATACATGAAGTGAATGTGATCCCGTATAAGTCTTCCGACCCTAAAGTCGTTATAAGGTTCGCAAAGTTAGTGGGAAATCATGAGGGGTAAAAAAATGGAATTAGCCGCGGAATAGAGCTCTGGGTGGAAGGTAGAAGCAGCTGGTCGACAGACGGGACGCTCGCAGCAGGTGGAAGGTGGGGCGGGGGGGCGGAAGAGTCGTCAGATCGATCCAATTATTATTATACAGACCGAGGAAACAAAAAGGGAAATCCTCAACATCGGGAAACCGTCCGTTAAATCCTTAAAAGTCGGGCGACAAATAATTATAACGCGTATTACGTAAAAATTGTGTAAATCCTAGAATGTTAACACCAACACTAACATTTGTCCGACTCTTCAAAAATGTTGGTAATCGGTAATAAATTTAATAGTTTTTAAATATTCTTAAACTATTACAACGGTAATTTTCCGGCAGACCCCTGAGGTACCTCATAAGGTACGATCGCATACCGACAAGTCAATTGCAAAAGGGCAAACCCAGAGCAGAAATACTCTTACAGCGTTTTCTGTCGAAATGTACGTTATCGCAATACAAAACTATACGACTCTTGTGGAAGCCCGTACAAATCGTGGCGACCTTTCAAACTGTTGTGCGCTAACCTTAACCTATTTGCTGCGGTGCAGACGGCGGTGACAGCTAGGTGATCGGCCAGGAGTGTGTTATCGGTCACCTCGTCACTGTGTCTACACTAGGTCTACCTAGGGTAACACTTACCTCTGGTGGTAGGTAGGGCGTTGAGGCGTTGGAGGCGCTGATGAGGTTAGGTCACCGAGTCCCGAGGCAGTCCAGAGTCCACGGTCCTACCTCCTACCTGGCCGCTGGTCCGAGCACACCTGTCACGACCCCCTCCACCGTCCCGCTGCCGCGCCGCGCCGCGCTGACGTCATGTCACGTGACTCTAATCGTACCGCCATCCCAGCGTAGTAACCTGGTCACCGTTATAACATAACACACCACAAAGGAACCCATAAATCTTTCGATCGCACCACTCAATGAAGCCGGAACCCCGCCAAAATCCGCAACGATGTGCCTGCGCCCACTTTAGGGTGTCAATTTTAGCCACTGAGCAATAAATGTAAATAAATTAAATATTTCATTATACATCTCTTTATGTGCGAGTACCTCCATGTCCACCTATTTGGAATCAGGCGAGGGAATTAAGCAGCGTCCTTTAGATATTTAGCGATTTCCTAAAAGATTGCAACCCGAGGAAACCATTTGAATTTTGGTTGCAAAGTATAAAACTGCGAAATGTACCACAGGGTGTGTGAACAATAAATGAACGTAATTTGATTTTATAATACACAAACAGGAAGGACAGCCCATGAGAGTTGGCTTATTCTACTAGGTTTCACGACTTAATGTATGCAAACCACTGTAATTCTCAGGTTTCGCCACCGTTTATACTACTGTATAATCAATCTGACTCATGTTTAGGAACATCTACATAGCGTCGTCCAAACGAAAATGCATTTGTTCGTTCTCTAGGGCTTGTCGTAGGAAAATACGTAACGTAAGAGTAAAAAACGTAAGAGTTACAGTATTTTTAATATACAGAAAATATATCTATTCTTAAATATAAACCGAGTTAAGAGAATGTATAATTAAATTCATAGGTTACCCTTTTAATTATAAAAGGCCGTGCTCATTTGCAAAAGTAAAGATGTATTTGTAATTTTAAAATGTTAATATTGAGAAGAAAAAGTTAATTACCCTATTCTTTTTTATTCGAATGATAATGTTGTGTAATTTTTTGTAGGGATTTGTTTCCTATTTATATCCTTATAAATCTTTAAGTTATTAATTATTTTCAGTTTAATATGCAATTCAGAGGTAGAAGTATAATTGTCGAACCACGCAGTAGCTCCATGGAGATAGTATTACCTCTATACTACCTCTATACTACCTCCATTACCTCTATACTATACCTAGTATTACCTCTATACTACCTCCATGAGTAGCTCTAGTCTGAATAGTTTGTGTAAAAGTTTTTCTTGGTCTGAACGAGTTTACCTGCAACATTTGTAAATATTTCAAGTCAAGAAGTAACACTAAATAGAATAAGCAGTAGTTACAAATGAGCCGTACATATTCTAAGTACACTGATACAATCCAATTAGTATTTTAACGATACATACCAAATTATTAAATAAGTAAATTCTTTTACCTTTATGTTTGTTATCCCAATTTCTACCAACTCCATACAAATCTGACCGTTTTATACAAAATTAAAATCGGTCTTCGGTTTTAAACCGCTTATACAAGAGGAAGTATTCGAAGGTAATATATACAAAAATAATTCACAAGTGAATATTATGTTCAAACACTACGAATTGGCTATGCAAAACCTTTATGCGGAGTTTAAACTAAATACGCAACCTTACCTTCACACCCATAAAATCCTTAACGAGATTTGTTAGAAAGAGATCGTTTAAAAAGTGAATGTAGAATGCAGGAGATGCCGCAATGCGTCGAGTGGTCCAGCAAGCTAGAGACTTTAATATGGGAGATACAGCAGAGCGCGGATGCTGGAGAGATGAACACTTCAACTCTCAACAGCGCTGAGCTTTCAGGTGACTCAGGCGAGGTTTGGAGTGGATGGTTATGATAACATTGAACTTTTAGAACACCAAAATTCAATAATTATACTTTTAGACAGTAGTTACAATATTTGGGATCAACGGTCTTTAATCAATTACCGTTTGAAATAAAGTGCTGCGTAAGACCAAAGACGTTTTATGCAATGTCGACACAAATATATGGCTAAGGAATTACGCTGACCTAGATTCAGTAGTTGGTCAGCATTTTGAACTAAACAAAATACAAAATAATGATTGAGTCCAGATCAAAATAATATTCAGGTTAAGTCAACAGTTCTGCCTTCCGTAGCACCTGCCTCGTAAAAGTTACAAAAAATAACTTATATACAATTTACTTAAAATATACGCAAACAAGGAAAACATTAAAGAGAGAGATAAGTAATGAAATAGGTGAAATAGCATATAATGTCAACAGTTTACAAAATCAGATGTTAACTATCTAATGGAAGTCCTGAGTTTGTGTTATTGCATGTAAATGTGTTTTACTTGTGCAATCGAGTTATGCTATTTATTATGCTACACTTTTATCTCTCTTTCATTTTTTCGTTATTTGCATTTTAAGTAAATTGCGTATGAGTTATTTTTTGTACCTTTTATCATGTAGGTGCTACGGAAGACAGAACTGTTGACTTAATCTGAATATTATTTTGATCTGGACTCGAATATTATTTTGATCTGGACTCGAATATTGTTTTGTATTTGTTGTGTTTTTGTTTAGTTAAAAATGCTGACTGGATATAGGTCAGCGGAATTCCACATAGCTATGTGTTTGTTGTAAACTTTGTATATACTTGTTGGAATCAAGTAATTGATATTCTTTACGACATCATGGCCAAAAGCAAATTCAGCTCTAGTCTTGTTATATGTTGGTATCTTGTTTTATATTGTTTATCGTAAATAGTTTATCATTGTTTTTATATTTATTCATTTGTTAAACTTGTTAATTATGTCTTAATTGTCATTAATATGATTTTTATGTTCAAAAAATGAATCGTTAATATTGTTATTGAATTTTTGTTGTTGTTGTTTTTGTTTAATTAATTTGTTTGTAAACATTTTTAATTTAATTTTGTTATTTTTTCCTATAATTGTAACCCAATGTTAAAGTAATGCACATGGATTTCTACAGAGCCAACGTTTTTTGTTGTTTTATTTACAATATAGTTTCTTGTATCATATTTTAGTTATGACCTTCCTAACTGTAACCTTGCTATGTGACAGTTGTCAATGCAAATCTTTAATTTCTAACAACAAATAAACGATTCTGATTGGTGCAGCACGTTTGGCAAAATCCCGTATCCGAACTGTTATAAAAACATAAGCGATAACCTCAGTGATCCGATTGTAGGACTGAAGATCCCAGGGTAGCCCGATCGGTCAAGCCAGGGGAGGGTCGGTCGTAAAATATTTTGGCGAGGCTTGACTCAGGGTCCCCTCCCTAGCCCTCATTAGTCCTGGGATCTTCTGTCAAGCCTCGAAAAACAGGTATACGGCACTCGGGCCTCCGCCTCTACCTGCCAGGGGGACCGCTAGTACTAGCTGTTCTCGCCGGCCCGGCCCTGTCTATCTCCTCCTTTGTAATTAGTTTCACCACAGACAAAGGAATCCATAGATATAGATCCATATAGATTCGTTTCTCTGTGGTTTCACGCTCACATCACAGTCGTGTTCTAGGATTTGTATTGCAAATCTTAGACTAAAACTTTGTTTTTCTGCTAGTCTTAAAACAAAATTATTAAACTTATCGAACACATGTTAAAACAGACAAAAAAATAAGTAGGCCAAGTATTATTTTCATAGCAACCAGGGTAAGATAAAATTTTTAAAAAGTATAACTTTATATAACAGCACCAAATCAAAACTGAATAAAATAGAACAAAATTTGTTTTTCACTCTATTTGGTAAAGTCAAAATTGCATTTAATTTTCTTTCCTAGATGTGTTTTTTTCTCATGAAAATCACTTTTATAGTTTTCTTTATACTTGTACAATATTTATCTCGCAACAAACCTGCGTATTCAGTGAACGTATTATTGTAATGTTATTAATATACTACAGTTGTTGTGCAAATACACTTTCTGTTCGCATCTATCTTAAAAGTTTAAAATTATGACTCATAAATAGTAACTGGGGCTATTGTAATTACATTATATCCCGAAATGTGGATTTGTTTTTTAATAACATCCTCAATCAACATTGATAAAGTAAGGACAAATAATTAACCACAAAATAAGAATACATAATTCTTTATTGAAAAATAGAAAGATTCAGAAAATTGTTAAACATTTAAATGGCTAATTTAAAAAAAAACTATAACTGATGGTTTACATTTTTTGTTTATTTGTCGCATTTAGCGGTGAAGGTAATCTTCAAAATTATTGTATAATTTTTGGTTTTGATGAAGTTTTAGTGTAGATTTGGTGAACCGCAAAGCCTATATGGAGAAATCTATCTATAGCCTATTATTAATTCGCTCCATGAAAACTTTGTAAACCATAAGGCTTTTTCGTTACCCCCACAAATATACACTAAAACGCGCGTCTAGGTGTGCAGATGTACAAACTGGCTTTAGATTTTCGATTTAGGCCTCAGGGCTCTGCCCCACGGGCCTTCCAAGTCTCCAAGTTCATATGGAGGACAGTTTTATTTGGTTTATGTCACATCTCCTTTTAATTCATTCAATTAAATTAAATAAACAGCTGTTACAAGGATTTATCTAACTACAGACTGTCATTGTTTTGTTTACTATTTAACTATTTACTTTTATCGCTTCTCAACACAGGATGCGCATAGAACATTCTATAGAAATGTACTAGCTGTTACCCGTGGCTTCACTCGTGAATAATTAAACCACATTACAAATATTAACCTGACCAGCGCTATAACATCTCTGTTTACGTTAGCAGGTCTGTATTTTAATGTTTTATATATATAAGCTCATGCACAATTTTACCTTAATAGGTTCAGTGTGTTTGGGTGATGAAACATCCATCCATACATACATCCAAACTGTCACATTTAGAATATTAGTATGATATATTTGTTATATCTATGAAAAATATAAGGGAAAGTCTTTCATAACTGCAGTCAAAAAAAGCAAACTACCCACATAAGGAAATGATGGAGATTGAATTAGTTTGTTTATATTGATTTGTACTGAAATACAACGTAGGAACAACAACCATTAGTTAATATTTGATTTTCAATTACTGCAAAATGTAACTGACCAAAGGTGTGAGGTGTTATTGCCGCCGCTTGTCAACCTCCATCAAACTCGATGACAATCCCAAGAGCGAGGCTTGACTCAGGGTCCCCAGCTCGACCCCTCATTAGTGCTGGGACCTTCGGTCAAGCCTCGCCAAAACAGGTAAATAATTATCAGGTCAATTTTAACCCTGGGATCTTCAGTCCGTCTACCGGTCACCCCCCCCCACCCTAGTTTTTGGCAAACTCGTTGAGCACACGGGTTTTCTTTGGATAAAAATACCTACATCTACCTACTAGGGACATACTACTACCTACTAGGGACATACTACTACCTACTAGGGACATACTACTACCTACTAGGGACATACATCTACCTACTAGGGACATACTACTACCTACTAGGGACATACTACTACCTACTAGGGACATACATCTACCTACTAGGGACATACTACTACCTACTAGGGACATACTACTACCTACTAGGGACATACTACTACCTACTAGGGACATACATCTACCTACTAGGGACATACTACTACCTACTAGGGACATACTACTACCTACTAGGGACATATTTTAAACGCTTAAGCCTAAAACATCTAATAATAAAATAACTTACACAAAATATATCTTGCACAATATTCAATATAGATAAAAAATTCAAAACTTTATACACACAATCAACCTATATTCTGTTTTCTTACCAAATCATGCAGTATCTCATCATATCATGAATCAGAGCTCATTCCATTGATTAAATAACGAAATAAACTCTAATATTATTATGTCACATATACACCTCGACTTCAAGTATGCCAATCAGTCCAGTCTCTAGACCCCTGCTAAAAAAAAAACAACTTTCCTATACTCCGATTATCGAAAGAAAGTGACTGGAGAAGAGGCCGCTCGGCGACAGAACATTCTATTTCATAACCTCATGGAAAAGTAAACACATGGTTAGAAATCTCCAATAAAAGTTATTTAAATAGCCAGTTAAACACGTTTATATCACATTTTCAAATACTTTTAATCTTATTCTGATGAGTTTATATTGATAGTTATGTTTAAAAGAAATAAGATAACAAATATTGAAAAATGTGCTATAAACGTGTTTAACTGACTATTTAAAAAACGTGTATTGGAAATTTATAACAATGTGTTTTATTTTTTCCACGAGGTTATAAAATAGAATGTTCTGTGGCCGCGCGGCCGCTCCGTCGGTCACTTTCTTTCGTTAATCATACTATAGGCCTATTAATTTTAAGATTGGTTGCTAGTGTGATTGGATGTAGGAATGTATGTAGTATTAGAAGGAGGTAGATAATTTCATTTTAAAGTGATATTAATTGTGAAAATAATATACAGTTAATTGTTTGTTCACAAAAACAGCCCATGCGCAACTGGCGCATTTAAACCCCTGTTTTGATTTAATTGTAATTGTCGCTGAAGGCTGGTGCCCCTAGTTCGTTCACAAATAAATAAATGACAATCGTCCAAGTACGCTATTATTGTGATTGTTTTTAAAATGTTTAATTATTTTTCGTATTTTGCGGGGAAGGTAATCTTCAAAATTGATGTCCAATTATTGGTTTTGATGACGTTTTAAGGTAAATTTGGTGTACCAGAAAACCTATGGAGAAATATTATGTAAAGGTACTAGCTTTTATCCCCGGCTTCTCTCGCAAAATATTAAAATATATTAAAAATATTAACCTGACCAACACTATTCAATCTTTGATTATGTTTTAACATATGACGTCCTTATAAACGATATTCTCCCATAACTTTTGCCTTGTAAGCTATGTTCATGCAACATTTTAGCTTAATAGGTCCAGTAGTTTTTGCGTGATGGAAGTCTAAACATCCATCCATCCATACATACGCATCTAACCTTTCACATTTATAATATCAACTAGTGGCTTGAAGGGTCCACAGCCCCTAATCTTATTCCAATACTCTGCCTGATCTGATTTGAACACATGTCAGTTCGTAAATAAAGTAAGATACTTAATCACATGTTTTAATGTAAACAAAACTGACGTTTTAAATTTCCTATGCTTTTCTTATAGGAGACGTTTTTCGTTATTTCTCGTTTGCTGGTAACTTTTTAGAAATAGTGTTATTTTTGCCGAGCCCCTGGGACAGACACCTTTAATTTGAGCCGTCTCCCATTATCCTGCATTTTTCCAAACTCCCACAATTTTTACTTAAAATTTCGCTTACAGAATTATATATAAAGGCTATTAGTAGGATATAATATTTGTGTCTATAAATTTAAATCTGTCATAACTGCAGTCAATAAGAGCGAACTACCTACATAAGGAAATAATGGAGATTGAACTGCGTTTTGTTGTATTGTTTTGTAGTGAAATACAGTCTAGGTACTACATCCTTCAGTTGATAATTAATTTTAAATTACAGAAAAATGTACGTGACCCAAGGTGTGAGGTGTTATTGGCGTCCCTTGTCGACCCTCATCAAACTCGATGACTATCCCAAGAGCGGGGCTTGACTGAAGGTCCCCGCTCGACCCCTCATTAGTGCTGGGATCCTCAGTCAAGCCTCGCCAAAACAGGTAAACAATTCCCAGGTCAATTTTAACCCGGGGATCTTCAGTCCGTCTACCCCGGAGGATTAGGGCAATGACTACATAAACTACACTGTCGCTGAAGCAACCTCTCCTACTTCTCAACAGGCGCTGAATTATTTCCATAAGGCTTGACTGACTTATTGTAGTTTATGTAGTCATTGATAAGGGCGAGAGATATTGGGGAAGGAAGAGGGAAGAGGGGGCCAGACGTTGAAGGCACGGGTTAGTAACGGGTGGACATTTAAAAATTGCAATGTGTGCAATTTTTAACACAATTTTAGTTGTTGTTGATGTAAATGTTAACATGGAATTACGTAAATGCTTTAACAGCCACATTGGTACTGAATCATTAATCAAGGATATTTAAACACAATATGTGTCATATAATACCAATTTGTAATTTGTCTGCAACATGTATTTGTTACAAAATGGTTTTATTTTGTGTTGTCAATAAAATATTGTATAGACCAAGATTGTACAGTATCTAAAGTAAATTCAGGAGTATACAGAGTGTCCCCGAACTCTCTGCGGAATCTTCTGGGATTTGTTCCTGGGGTCAACACAAACAAAATAAACTGTATCAGGAAACTGACACATACTTTCTCCCTTTTAGCCCAACTTTAATGAATAAATTACTTTTTATTTACTAAATATAGAATACAAAGCACGGTCGAATGTACAGAAAATCTTGTTAACAAGTTGTTTTCAAAAACATCCACCCAAATCCCTGTTTTGGAGGCGCTAAAGAATCCATTGCTACACACGTGGTTTTAAGGGGGGAAATGCCCCCTACCCCCCCCCCCTCAGGGTTATTAAGGGGCAATACATTTCGAATTTCCTCTGTTGGTCAATTCTAACTTGACAAGCATATCAAGTTTGAACGAAATTGATCATTAAATAAGAGAGAAATAGTAATTTTTGTATTCCCCATAAGAATAACATTGGACAACGTACTGTGTTTACTGCAAAATGAAAATTGAAATTTTCTCCGCAACCAGCAATTGTAGAATAGTAATTCAAAAAACTAAATTATTTAGTTTTTTGAGCTCTTTTTAATAGTGAATAGTATTTTTTTTATATTTACGGTTTTTTATGAAAAATCAAAAAAACTGAATTTTTGATGTTTTATGTCCTGTCATTTCTGAACCCGAATTTTTACAGAAATGGGGTGTAATTTTGTTGGAAAATTAAAGTCCTACAAACGACCAAAGTTTAATCAAAATCGTTAGAGCCGTTTTTGAGAAATCTAGATTTTTCATGTTTTTTGGCAGTTTTTGGGGACCCTTAAAAATCAAAAATTAAAAAAAAATAAAAAACTTCTAGAGATATCGTGGATTAGTACCTACATACCAAATTTCATAAAAATCGGACCATTAGTTTGGGCTCTAGCTCTGTACACATCCATACAGACAGACAGATAGACAGACAGACAGATAGACAGACAGACAGACACACAGATATCACGTAAAAATCACTTTTTTGGGTTCAGGGAACACCAAAACAAATATTTCCACTAACAACTCAAATTCGAAAATTTTGACGAAAACAATACTTTCTCCATATACTATGTATAAGGGGAGAAAGTAAAAATGTCACTTAAACATAGGGCCTATCTCGCTCCGTTACCCATTTTCAAGTTTCTAAAGCTTAATGAAATATTTGGGTAAATGATCCATATAATTAAAAAATTTAAAATTGTAAGCCAAAACGATAGTATAAAGACTTTCAAGATCACTCAACCCATAGCAGTGCAATTGGAATGTTTACGAGTCAAATTATGGTAATTTGCACAGAATTTGTTAAGTCTCCATGCCATCCAAGAATCTCTTCCGTCTGAGTCGCCTCCTCCGCAGATATGGCATGTTGCCCTCGCGAAGAGGTATCATAAAACTAGGAAACAAATCAACCGTCACTAATGATATGCTCCATGACATGTCACCCTACACCCGTTTTTTTGTTTGGGGCAAACGACTTATTGACATCGTTAAATGTCTTCGGCAACGTCAACTGTTAACGGGTTTTAGGTAGTTGGAACATTTTAAACCTTACTATTGTTTGTTCCCTTAATACAATCTGACACTTCAACATGTAAATACCCTTTAAAGCATCCCTATGGGAACTTGTGCCTTAAAATATGATTGTAAAATAAAACACGATTAACAATTAACATTATTATGATGGTAAATGTAGTTTTAGAATGCACAAGTTTTTTTAAAATTGTTATGAACATGAATTAATTTGTTCAGATTATATTTTATTCACTGACACATTATACATTCCAGAAGTAATGTTTGGGAGGGGGGGGTCGGTCACCGAAAGTTACCCCTCCCCCTTCCCTGTGGATGGTCCCTGGCACCTTCATTATTGTTTTTAACAATATGAAATTATACAACGAATAAAAGTAAGTTAACATAATATATCAATAACCTTGTACTCAAGAAAAAAGCAATCTTCAACTTTATAAACAAGCTAAACAAAAATTAACTTTAGTTCTACTGCGCCCGACCGTAAATGAAAATAAAATATTTAGGCATTACACTTTTTACTACGTCATCTGTAGGCGTCTAAGAACAAGTAAGATGCCTAAATAAACAATTTATTTTAGTATTTACTCACACGAAAAACTATTTGCAAAACGTATTCGAAATCTGCAATACTGAACTATACTACGTGAAGATACAATTAGGAATGAGGCTGACAGCCAAGGTCAACCACTCGAAAAATGAACATGTTGTACCACATTTTTACAAAATAAAATACTTGGCTTATGAGCTTCTGTTTGCACGCAATTTAATCTTTGTTTCCTCTTATTTCATTACATATAATTCGGGGCACTTTTTGCTTCTAGCCTAGCCACTGGATATTTATTGCCTAGCAACGGATTACGCGATTTTAAACAAAATTCAAATCTAACCTGCAAACAAAACACCGCTGATAGCAAACGACGGGACGGTAGGCGGGCGAAATCCAGTAAAAAAAATCACCGAATACAATTCTACCAACCTTTGCTGCTAAAATTTACCTCCAAGATCATGTTGAAAACACAGAATTTTCGGTCAGTCAACTGGCAAAACTGCAACAACTTCGCGATACTCGGGAATATCCATGTTTTTGCAAGATGCTTTTATGTTAAATATATGGATCTAAGTAATGTGTTATATACTAAAATGGAAGTTCAAAATTTCACCTGTCTAATGGTGCGTATTTTATTTCATTTAAAGAAAGTTTAGGTTCGTTAGTGTGAATTTTAATGTAACCTTGTAGACGGGAGCGGCAAAATTGACTCTCGGAACCGAAAAACCGGGTTTCGGGAGGCTTTTGATGCTTAAATTTTCATACGGATTTATTCAAACTTCCATCGTATGCCTGAATAATAAAATAAAACACAAAAATTCTTAGGTTGGGGGGGCGACCGCCCCTACCACCCCCCTTGGATCCGCCACTGTATACATTTACATTTTTATAAATAATCAAGTAAATAACTGTTATTTCATATGTTAGGCAACAATGTTGCAGACAGATTACACTGAGACATTTCGCGATTTTATCTGCTTCTCCCTTAGGCAGCAGATGTTAACGTTCAAGTCCCGTCCCTCCTCAACTTTAAATAATCTCAAATATTAAAAGTTTGGAATTTGATTGAACAATTATCATGTGTGATATACAAATTTTGCTCTGTGTTAGGTATTTTTAGCTCTTTTAATAGAAGATATTAATCAAATATTTCAGATAATCCGTTGAGAAGAGACGGGGTTGAAAGTTAACATTGGCCTTATGGGAGAAGCAGGTATAAATGTGTCGTGGCTGAAGCCCCCTCTTAATGTGGTTTCCGAACCCCCGGCGAACATGGCCAATAGCCACTGGCGATCGGCGGGGTCAAACCCCGAACCCTACGGGCCAAAGCATTCTGCACTTCATCAAAGGCACGTAGTGCTTGTATTTCGCAGCATTATCCGGGAGATACGACGTTTTCATCACTTGGCGTCGCGCCGTGGCTGTATTGATCAGGTAGGGAGGCGATGCGGCCCCGGCGCGGGCCCGGGTGCTCCGAGGGTGGAAGTGTGCGTGCCGCCCCGGTGATTAGGCCGCCCAGCCCCGCCCCCACCCCGCCACCGCCCCCTAACTCCGGGTCCCGAAGTCCTGGTCTTGCCAAATTCTGGGCTCTTGCAGTCCAATAATTGAACTATTTACTGTGACCCTAATTGATCTTAGGTGCAGGGCTGACACGAGGCGATTGGGGGCTTGGGGAAACAAATGTGTGGGGGTCCCAGGGACCCCTATTTTACTACGATATTTTTACTTTAGCCGGGGGCTCCTGAAATTCGGGGACCTGGGGCAAAGTGCCCCGGTCGCCCCCCGTTGTGGCGATCCTGCTCAGGTGTTACTATTTGTACGACTCTCCGATAAGTAGCACATCTGCAAGGACCATTGTTCTCGAATTCCATAACAAGTTATAACACAAAACAATATATACCGAACTTTGTTGCCACCATCCTAACCTGTTCAACCTGGGGATTAAGGAAATGTTACTTGTGATGAACATGTTCCAAATAAATGCATCTAGGTCGCGCCAAGCGGTAGGACAACGTATAAGGAGTGCGTAACTTCGTGCAGGTGCTGTAAGTAAACGGTAATTTGTAAACATATAAGATCATACTTACCAGCCAATATTTCATATTGTCATGAAATTTCAAATCTGTCATTCAGTAATTTTGAACTCTTCTTCATTTGTTTTATGAGGAGGTATTTTATTTTATATATTAATCAAACTTTTGAAGTGAGATTGAAGAGAAAATCTCAAAATTTACATATTTGATTTCTCGCGCGTTTATTTAAAATACGAACGAGTCTTCCTGTAGATTCTTATGACGTCGACTTTTAAAAGTTAACGTGAACATTTTTGGGTTGTGGATATACCACATATTATGTCCTTTCGACCTGCTGCGAATATGCCGATATCGCCAGAACCACAAATCATATCCGTGCGAAGTTGGTTTGAGTCAGACTGATAATGATTGGTTGTTAATTTTACGTTTTTTTTTTTGTCATTTGGAAAAATCTCGTTACTGCCACGAGATTTCCATACTTGATTTGTCCAGAAAGAAGAGAAATTGCAAGAATAGTAGATTTTTAAGGAGGCGTTTGGCACAGGTGGATGGAGAGCCGTTTCCGCAGTGTAGCCCTTTGGACTTCAACCTCCCTTTTCCTCTAACATACAGACATCAGTCTTCAACAGACGCAAGAGGAAGGTATCACAGGTGCCACCACGGACTTCATATTCAGAAAGCCCTGGGGGCTCTCCCATAGGCGTAATTTAGGGGGGGAAGGGGGCAAGGCAAAATATTATTGTAATAAATGGAAAGTCACAATAATCACGATCACAACCGATTTTGCCCGTCCAACCAAAACACTGAAATTACGTTTATGGGCACTCCCCCTTGGGCCGTGACTACTTTACGTCTTCAGTGGATCGGACAGCCTAATAGATGTCACTTCCACAGGCAGCACCCAGCTGACTGATCTTACACCCAACACTTGTTTCTTATTTTCTAAGATAAGACGAAGACGGCAACGTTTATTAAAGTGTGTTTATGTTGGTTTTGTTTACTCATCCCTCCCTTATTCTTACTCAATGGAAATATAATTTAAAATCTGAAACTGGTAATGCACTGGTATCAGACCTTTTGTATGTCCATAATTTAATCATAAGACAAGTGACAGAGTGGATGGAGGCCCCTTAACAACTGCAAACATTATATTTTATTATTATATTCGTGATGGTTACCTACTGAATTTATATTTAATACAACAATTTACTAGGTTATAAATCCGTTGACGATTTCAAGTTTTTAATCGATGGTAACTCAATTTTTGATTTTAAAAGGTCACAGTCAGACCCCGATGCCAAACTTCAGGTTCGTTTCATATGGAAGGTCGCCATTCTCTTAAACAAATTCAACACATTTAAAACTATAAGGACGACCAGAATCATAGGTTTAGTTCGTAAATTTGTCATCTCATTAAAATCGTAAAATCTCATTAAATTTCATTCTAACATTACGAAATCGGGCGTTACTATACAACCGGCGAAACATGTAATCCATTATTGACTTATTCCTACCCTATCCTTTCGAGAAAATTGTATGGCTGAGTGATTAAGATATTTTAATAAGTAATTACAAAAAGTAGAAAATGCAATTCATTTTGAAAGCTCGAACAACTCTAATATAACGGAGCAGGGCAGAAAGCTCATTTCCTATTTTGTAGGCGGGGTGAAGGAGGTGGCAAAATCAATGTCGGGCAACAACGATAGTCCGACAAAGGTGTGTGTAATCTGCTGGCTTTATAATTGATGACTTAACGGCTATTGAACACCCCGGTCGATCCATCATAGCCCGAGACCCGCGGAGGGATTAAAAACAAAAACCATGCTGTATATTGATAAATGTAAAAGATTCCATTTCGCTTGTAATAGCTCAACATTCAATCCCAAGTTTAGATTTAAAGAAGTAACAAGAGCAAACAAAAAGCCAAAATTAGCGCGTCATTTATTTTAATTTTTAATTTTTGTTGTATAACGCTTTGATTGTTTTACGCCTCTATATGTTAGTTTAAGAACATACTTTAAACACATCCAGGTAAATGTTTATGAGTCCAATGTGGAAAATTAGCTATTCTACTGTATAATCAAGCCCAACCCATGCACGCGGTTCGAGCATTGGCATTGGCATGATTTATACGGGTGCAAGAGGGCAGATGTCCCTCCAATAATTTGAAGAGCACATTATTATTGTAATATATTAAAAGTCACAATAATCACAATATTCACAATTATCACAAAGTATCATCTGCCCCCCTCCCCCCCCCCCCCAATATCGAAATACTCAAATTAGGCCTACGCTCCTGATGGGCATGAGACTTATTTTTTGCTGTGAATACAATACAAGTTCTTACGTGCCGTCACCTCTTATGCTATAAATTATGATTTGAAATATGTATTTTAGCGAATTTCCCCTATAGGGAAGAAGCTATTACGTAGGTAAGACTTAAGCCCGAGACCATGATAACTTTTTTTTGAGGTCCCTAGATGCCAAAAACAATATTCGTTCAAATTTATATATATGTATATATGTCCGTTACCGCGATAACTTTTGAAAGAAGCGCCCGATTTTGATGAAATTTGGCACAAATGAGGAGAATAACATTTAAGACTTTAAATTCGAAAACCAGATCGATCGGTTTATGGGAAGGGGGTTTTATGGGGGTTTAAAATTTTCCAAAAATCTGTTTTTTGAACTTTTTACCCTAAAATTTTACAAACAATAGATTTTGGTTATAACCATTTTATAGAGCTTAAAAAAACAAACAATTTAGTATGTTGAATCATTAAGCTAGGTTTAGTGGTTGTGGAGAAAAGTCCACAAATGTGTCCATAAAATTTCCCATGTTAATCTTATGGGAATACGGTTTTTAGATTTTCCTCAGATAATTTCACTAAAAACCCCACATTTCTTTCTACCAATCAGTTTAGCTCTACAAAACAATCATTTTGGCGTTTTAATTGTTGTTTTACGTCCATTCGTTGCAGTGATATTCAAAGTGCTAAACACATCAGTACGTTGCCCAATGTTATCCTTATGGAGAGTAAATAAAATGTTATATTTTGATTATTTATGTATGTATATAGATGAAACTTGGTATATGGCTTCATCTAGTTTTGGTATATTGATATTAGCACAAAAAAAGTTTTTTTTATGTTTCCCGGTAGCAGCAAACCTGCATACTCGGCCCCATGTTATTCATATGGAGAATAAGTAAAGTTTTATATCTCCCTTAGTTGTGAACCTAAATTAATAAAACTTGGTATGTAGCTTCACCTGGTTGAGTTATATTGATAATTGCAAAAAAACACATATCTTATCTTCCTTGTTGCAGCAAACCTGCGTACTCAATTAAAATTTTATTCTTATGGATAGTAAATAAAATGCTTTATACCACTTTTTAATTAATGTATTTTTATGAAACTTGGTAAGTGGCTCTAGGTAGTAGTGATACCCATATATATGCATTGGAAATTCGCTGAGTACGCAGGTTTGCTGCGACGGGGGTATTTTGACTTTGCTGAGTACGCCGAACAAATGTGAGGGGTCGGTGGTGCCGGATTGGTGGGGGGTTGGAGTAGCTGCTTAAAACTTCAAGCCTATACCTGTTCAGTATACTGTGTTTTTAATTTTGCGATAACGTTTTGAGCGCCTCGTTAGCCTAAAGGCGGTGGCGTCTTGCATTTCGGTGAGAGAGGCCACGTTTTCCCACGATTCCCGGGGCGCCCTCATGACTTTCCGAGGTTTGGACCGTTGCCCCCAAACAACGAAATACAAAATCCCACTGGCGTAGACAATCAAAAAAAGTGTTTCGATGAATCAAAATCAATTATTTTTACCTAGCGCGATTGGATTGAAATTCATAAATTAAAGGTTTCTTTGTTCATCGCAAACTTTTCTATTCATAAGTGTTATTTTTATTGATTATTATCGCCTGATTTTTAAAAGGAGGTTGGCCTAGCAACTTTGTGTCAGTAAGCCAATTTCCCGTAAATGGTTTGTATTTTTAATTTTTCTTAACATTTTTTATGTCAAAGGATTCTGTGAAGGCCTAGTCTGTAATTTAACCAGATTTTCTAATTGGAAGCTTAAAGGCTATCTATGTATATGAAATTCGCAAATAATTTCCATAATTTGCTAGGGAATAACTAGATTAAGCCTAACCGTAGCAGTGTACGACAAAGCTGAGAACACATTAACACGTTATTTTTGCACATTTTAAATGCCCTAAAAGGTTTGTAATTTCCCACATTCTCAACTTTGACCCCTTTGAATGTTCGCGATGATTGATGCACATGCGCGAGTGAATAGCATAATTTAATTGTTAAGTGGCCTATCTGCAAACATCGGTGCTTTTCATTCTTGACGTCCGCCGCCCTCGTATAGCGTCGGATCGTTCATCGAGCCACGCATGCGCGCCACTGCGCCAGAGCCCCCGTGTTGATTTTGTCTAGGCAAACTTTGCAGGCGTTCCCCGTAAAACAAACGTAGGCAATTTCCGATGAAAATCGGTTCTGCTGCAAGTGGGAACTCTAACTCTAATGAAGAAATATTCAAGATCTGCTGTAAGAAAAGGGGTACAATTACTCATCCTTGAATCTTTTTTTAGAATACAGTTTTGCTTTAAAAAGACAACAGTCCTAGTAACATTGAGTCTATCGAGTCATTAATGCAATGGAAAAATAGGGCGGATAAAAATGATTTTGAGTTATTCGCCAAAGTATGGTATTGTCCTTCTAAAACATTGTCTGCGTCTCGATAATTCTGAGTACTGTACATTGGCAAAACTGAATTAATGACTTCTCTATTGCTACATAAATTCATATTGAATAACGCGATTGGTCGTTTAATATACTTTATAAGGCAGGGTTTTCAGATTTACTATACGGTATGAACTAATGTATACGTATGTATGTTGTACTGCGGTAATATAGAGACAATATTTCTGGTATTTTAAATTTTGAGGCAATCGGAAGCAGAACTAACTGCTTTCTTAGTTGTAATAACAATTAGTCATATACTGCTGAACTTGCTATGGAGTGATTATATTTAAACATAAGTAAAATAATTATATTTATATATAATTTATAATTATTTTTTGTTGTTTACCGGTGGCTGTGATAAACTCCGGCTATCGCTCCAATCTTTCCTTAGGCTTACCAGGAGTCCGGGATTCGCCCGGACAGTCCGGGATTCGAGCTCGTATCCGGAAAATAGTCCGGGATTAGGTATCGTCTGGGATTTTGGGGTTAGGCACATGAAGGTCGGGAAAATTCATACTGCTCCAAATAGCCATCAATTGACAATTCAATACGACTATGGTATTATGGTAAATTGATGAATGGAATAAAAACATTCTTCCTCTTACAGCTTTCATAATGTTTGAACTAGCAATGAACTGTTTTTAAAAAGACTATGGAAAATTGATGGAATGAAACGTTCCTCCTCTTACATCTAGTCACCAATCTTCTAACCAAAACTTAAAAGGCATTGGTTGGAACAATAATGGCTAAGAAAAATAAATAATACACAACCAGGGGAAAATTAAGAACTAGATGAGCTATTTCCTGTAATGAGGGGCCACAGTTTTTCATAAGCGTTTTCTCACTTCGTATTTGTTTTTTAAATTTCTTATACGATAATAACCTATGAAGTAGTGGATATGACTGGAAACAATGTACCACGTGTAAAAAATAGTAGTAAATAATAATTTGAATTTATAAAGTTAGCCTCTTTAAACTTCTAAAAACGATGTCCAGTGTTGGTATCCACCATATATGGTAACCTTACCTTTCCATACCGTCATCTCTGGAACTCGCACAGCTGTTGTAGGTACATGTTCACCATCGAGTAGTCCGATGTTGTGGGATGCTGGGAGGCCTAGGATATCGAGACGTCACATTACACCTCTATCTCTTAACTTTAGCTCGCACAGCTGTTGTAGGTACATGTTTACCATCGAGTAGTCCGATGTTGTGGGATGCTGGGAGGCCAGGATATCGAGACGTCACATTACAACTCTATCTCTTAACTTTAGCTCGCACAGCTGTTGTAGGTATATGTTTACCATCGAGTAGTCCGATGTTGTGGGATGCTGGGAGGCCTAGGATATCGAAACGTCACATTACACCTCTATATCTTAACTTTAGCTCGCACAGCTGTTGTAGGTACAATGTTTACCATCGAGTAGTCCGATGTTGTGGGATGCTGGGAGGCCTAGGATATCGAGACGTCACAAAACACCTCTATATCTTAACTTTAGCTAGCACAGCTGTTGTAAGTACATGTTTACCGTCGAGTAGTCCGATGTTGTGGGATGCTGGGAGGCCTAGGATAACGAGACGTCACATTACACCTCTATCTCTTAACTTTGGCTCGCACAGCTGTTGTAGGTACATGTTCACCATCGAGTAGTCCGATGTTGTGGGATGCTGGGAGGCCTAGGATATCGAGACGTCACATTACACCTCTATATCTTAACTTTAGCTCGCACAGCTGTTGTAGGTACATGTTCACCATCGAGTAGTCCGATGTTGTGGGATGCTGGGAGGCCTAGGATATCGAGACGTCACATTACACCTCTATATCTTAAGTTTAGCTCGCACAGCTGTTGTAGTTACATGTTCACCATCGAGTAGTCCGATGTTGTGGGATGCTGGGAGGCCTAGGATATCGAGACGTCACATTACACCTCTATATCTTAACTTTAGCTCGCACAGCTGTTGTAGGTACATGTTCACCAGCGAGTAGTCCGATGTTGTGGTGGCTGGGAGGCCTAGGATATCGTGACGTCACGTTACACCTGTATAGCTTAACTTTAGCTCGCACAGCTGTTGTAGGTACATGTTCACCATCGAGTAGTCCGATGTTGTGGGATGCTGGGAGGCCTAGGATATCGAGACGTCACATTACACCTCTATCTCTTAACTTTAGCTCGCACAGCTGTTGTAGGTACATTTTACCATCGAGTAGTCCGATGTTGTGGGATGCTGGGAGGCCTAGGATATCGAGACGTCACATTACACCTCTATATCTTAACTTTAGCTCGCACAGCTGTTGTAGGTACATGTTCACCATCGAGTAGTCTGGTGTTGTGGGATGCTGGAAGGCCTAGGATATCGAGACGTCACATTACACCTCTATCTCTTAACTTTAGCTTGCACAGCTGTTGTAGGTATATGTTTACCATCGAGTAGTCCGATGTTGTGGGATGCTGGGAGGCTTAGGATATCGAGACGTCACATTACACCTCTATAGCTTAACGTTAGCTCGCACAGCTGTTGTAGGTACATGTTTACCATCGAGTAGTCCGGTGTTGTGGTGGCTGGGAGGCCAGGATATCGTGACGTCGTGTCACGGCTCACATCGTCACGTCATGTCAGCCAGATCCGCGTCCATTATCCCGTGTATGACTGGATGTAGATGCTCGTTATCAGATAGTCACTTCAACACGGTCAGCACCGGCACGACAGTGTATCTTATACCGTTTACTGTAGCGTCTAGCCAGAATTGTCATCAACACTCGACAAGCTCGCGATACTTTCGTGATTACAGGAATACATACATATATTACAAGGGGTAAAACTGGGTATAGGATATATTATAACAGTTCTGTTGCAAAGCCTTGAGTGCACATACGTGTTTGTACATATTCAAGCCATCTATTTCCCCTAGTAATCCTTGCACTTCCTGGTTTTCTGAAATTCAAACTGTTCTTACCACGACAATAAGTTATTTTGTAGTGTATTAATAAAGCTTTTGCGTTATGTCGGAACTGGTAATGCCCTTTATATTAGAGATCAACTGAAATACGATCATCGGTTCATATCCTTCTTTGTAATCCGAAATAAGAGAAAAATTTCAATATTTAAAAACATGTGACAGCTTAATATACCTGGCCCGTTCTATAGTACCTTCACTTTTCCGAGGTTTGGATCGCACTTTTTTATGCAATTATATTTGAAAACTGTGAGACAGGCCGATTTCGTATAAGGTGCCCACAGAGTGGCCCGAGTTCAATTGACCCCTCATATTGAATATTGTAAAATAATATTATCGAACCTCTGTAATTCAGCTCCTTGTATAATAGGGAGTTGCGTTCACTTCTCTCAAAAACACTTAAATTCCACAAATTTAAACATGTTAAAGGCCTTAATTTGAATTTGTCTACATCAGCATCATTTGAATTTGTAATCGCACAAGCCTCTATATTTCGGAAATCACATCTGTAACTCAAAATCATCTTATATTCACTTCTAAAATACGAATCGAATCAAATCAAAATCAAAATGTATAATGTCGTAAAAACATATACATGCATGGACATCGTCAGATTCACTTTCAATGGATAAACAATGAACAATGTACTTGCATAACAACAATAACATTACTACAGTACTAAACATCAAATAGGTAGGCAATTTGTTTTCATGCTGTGTATAAATAAAAGGCTAAACACATGCACGCAATAAGGAAGGAAACTTATACAATTCGAACAATTAGTTCTAATATCTGCAACAGTGAGAAGACGCTGTAAAGAATTAAGCTTATTAAAACCAAAGGAAAAACTAGTTCATGGTCACATATCCTTTATTCCACAACCTAGTTTGACAGTGTTGTGGTTTTCGTTTCTAAATCAATATTTTGATTTCTAATTACTTTATAATTCGAACTTTAATTTATCTTACCTCAAAATAAATCTCGCATTCCAATTTCACTGTGTTTGATTTAACAAAATAAGTTTTCTCCCTCGATTTTGAATTAGTAAGGTTTGATTATACCATTTTTTGCGTCTTAAAACATACATTATAATCTTGAAAAATATATTTGTTATTCATAAATTACACCTAAAAAATAATTAATGGTCGCCTAAGAGCCGCTGACGAAAAATGCCATAAGTACCATTTGCTGATCCAGACAGTACTATATATTATTGCATAACAAAAGTAAATAAACGGTATCAGGAAACTGACACATACTTTCTCCCTTTTAGCCCAACTTTAATAAATAAATTACTTTTTATTTACTAAATATAGAATACAAAACATGGTCGAATGTACAGAAAATCTTGTAAACAAGTTGTTTTAAAAAACATCCACCCAAATCCCTGCTTTGGAGGCACTACAGAATCCATTGCTACACTCGTGGTTTTAAGAGGGGAAATGCTCCCTATTCCCCCCCAGGGTTATTAAGGGGCAACATATTTCGAATTAACTCTGTTGGTCAATGCTAAATTGACAAGCATATCAAGTTTGAATGAAATTGATCAGTAAATAAGACATAAATAGTAATTTTTGTATTCCCCATAAGAATAACATTGGACAACGTACTGCGTTTACCGCTAAATGAAAATTTCAATTTTCTCCGAAACCAGCAATCGTAGAATAGTAATTCAAAATACTAAATTATTTAGTTTTTAGAGCTCTTTTTAATGGTGAATAGTAATATTTTTTAATATTTATGTTTTTTTATGAAAAATCCAAAAAACTGAATTTTGGATGTTTTAAGTCCTGTAATTTCTGAACCCGAATTTTTACAGAAATGCGGGTGGTGTCATTTTGTTGGAGGACTAAAGTTATACAAACGACTAAAGTTTAATCAAAATCGTTAGAGCCGTTTTTGAGAAATTTGGATTTTTCGTGTTTTTTGGCGGTTTTGGGGGGATAATTACCCTTAAAAATCAAAAATTCAAAAAAATGAAAAAAACGCCTGGAGATATCGTGGATTAGTACCTACATACAAAATTTCATCAAAATCGGTCCATAGGTTAGGGCTCTAGCTCTGTACACATCCACACAGACACAGACACACACACACACACACACACACACACACACACACACACACACAGACAGACATCACGTAAAAACCACTTTTTTGGGTTCAGGGAGCACCAAAACGAATATTTCCACTAACAACTCAAATTCGAAAATTCTGACGAAAACAATACTTTCTCCATATACTACGTATAAGGGGGAGAAAGTAAAAATGATTAAGATTTTCCGTAAATCTTAAACAAAAACAAAGTATAAACTTAGCTAAGTTGTACTTAGCTAGTGTTACTGACTCCAATGGTATATTGCAATGACGAGCAACATTTTTAATTAACAGATTCAACATGGTTCTTCACTAATCAACTAGTGCTTTACTAATCTCAAGTGTTTTACAGGACATTTTCTTAGGTACAAGTAATGGATATATATTTGTAACCAATTATGCTGGTTATGTACTGTACTCCTATTTACGACTACTAACTTAGTTACTTCTGATTGCTAAACAGCAAACCAAGGACCGTTTATTTCTACTTATTACAAAAGTATGCACATTTTGTGACTTTTCTGGTCATGTCCTAGACTATTAAATCTCGCTCATAGATAATTTAGCTTTGGCCACGTTTCAAATCCAAAACTCTTACAAAGGCTTACTGATAAAGACAGTGGATCAGTATAATGCAGCAAAAGCAGAAGATAAGGACCAACTTTGGACCCTCGCTCAGCATAGAGTCAGCACAGATAATATCAAACCCGTGCGGCCAACAGACCAGCGGCGACAGCAGACATAGCCATAGCCATGGTGCCGCCTCTCGCTCTAGCCACCACCCTCGCTGGTAAGACATTTTAATTTATTTATCTAAGACCCGAGGATATTATCATAAATATTCTACACACATTACATACATACATGTTCAAAAAGTGGCATTTCTGTTTTTAATAAATGCAATAGCGAATACAGAAGCACAAGCAACAGTAATAAATAGCTTCTTCCCTATAGGGGAAATTCACTAAAAGTCATAAATAATAAACTAAAAATCTATAAAATAAAAATATACTTACTTGTAGAAGGGTCCTGTTTATCTTCGTACTTGTTTATGTAGATTTGAATAATTTGGTTTCCTACAACTTGTAATGAATGAACTGAACTTGTTGTGGTTTATAAACATAGATTTAAATAATCATGTGACCAAATAAAACCATCGTCTGCAATACTTTGAAAGTTCAAGTGCCGATGGGCGAAGCCCTAAGTCAATTTAAAATATATTCTGAACTTATATGCAAGTAGGAATCATAATCAATATATTTAAATGATTTAGAGTTTAATCACGATAACACGCTCACAATTTGGTGTGGCTACTTTCTTATTTAATTGCATATTTTATTAATTTTTATTATTTCTTAATTTTTTCCTTTTGCATATTTTCTTAATTTTTGTTTTAAATATAGGGATAAAATTATTTATAATTCACAATGGAAAGCATGGATAAACTGTGACTAAATAAATAATATAACAGTACATAACTAACAATAATAAATATTAATTTATATAATAGAAAATAAACAGGAAAAATATTCAGAATCTATCGAATTTGCCACATTTAGTAATAGAGTCCTTAATCCGTTGTTTCACAACTAATTCCTAGGAAAATTTTATATTTATTATTTATATTTTATATTTATCACGTTGTTATTTTTGATTTATTTTACAAGTATTCATTTATTAATTCTAACCGTAGTCCAGTCATCTTAATGGGAAAGCATTCTAAAAAATAATGCCATACATGGAAGACAAATCTTGCAATTAATATCTGTTGCGTCACTGGAATTATATATATTTCCTCCAAAAACGTTTTGTCCCAGCCGCCATCTTGAAAAAAGACATATAGAAAAAGGTTATTTTACTATGACTATTGACTGTATGGTCAATGCTATCACCCATTGTGCTTTAAACAAAATTGGTTAATTAATGTGGTTTATACAGTATACACATTTTGTACCGTTTTTTGTGAAGGCCAACCATAGAGGTGCGAAATGGCTATGTCACGACTCCACGTGTACAGTGTGAGTTTGAAGCCTCCTATTCCGCTACTTGCGTACGCATGGTAATATTGTAATATGAACATCTCACAAGATCATCATATTAGAGCTAGAGAACATTAGTGTTAGAGCTAGTAGTCTTCATTGTACTAATAGACCCTTTCCGTGCAATGAGATAAAACATATTTGGAGTCAGGAAAAACCTTACATACATGCAGATAAGCATACATAGGTCGAACTACTTACACTTTGAGAGTATTTGGTCCTTGTTAGTACTGTAGTGCAAACTATACCTCAAAAATGGTAGAGCCGTTCGAAGTTTGTGTCGAATGCAAATAAAGTGACATTCAAATGCAAATAAAATAATTCCCGACACAATCTTTATTTTATGTCATGTATTTTACAATTTATAATGCTATGATCTCGGATGTTATAGATTTTGAATGGTATAACCAACGCATGCAACTACCTGGCTGTCATTTCCAGCTCTCGTATCAGTTTAGGTTCTGATTTGCGGCAACGTATTTTACAAATGCATACCATATATTGTCTGTAAATTTAAACCTATATAATCTTACATAACATTCTTTCATATCTCTATTACGCAAAAACGTTATTTAGTACCGTCCATCAAAGATTTCCTACAACCGCGCTTAAAGTTCTTCTTTACACTGAGCTCCATTTTATATCTGGAGTCACTACTCTTTGACTAAATATTTCCCAAAACCGTGCCTTCTAGTTAAACTTTTTGCTTTGTTGTGTTGTCGCCTTGGCGTTAGCTGGACCAATCAAAATTCATTGGGTGGACGCTGTCAAAATTAAAAGTCGCCGACCGATTGTCTACTAGTGTTTAATATCAACAGTTAACATTGGATTTGAATTTAATATTGGAAATATTCATTATTTATTAATGTTATTATGTTGATGTATAAGTAAAATAAATAATTCAAATAACCACCTAAGTGCCCGTTTTTTCAATGCCATTCACCAACGACCCTAAACCTAAAAACAAGAATATTTTCATGTTACCTAAATCATTACTTAACTTCAAGATAATTGGTTACTTTTAATTAAACAAATTCGCAAGGTTTCAAAGTTAAGTTTAACACCAGGTTTCGACTCGTAACTTTACTTTAAAACAATGATAAAGGTTTTGAAAAATCGCTAAATTAACTTATAAATCGCTAAATTAAATTTATATGGGAAATAAAATGACTATACCACCATATTGGCCAACATAACGACCGATAAACACAGCGGCACGCTTTTCTGACACGGAGTGCTGACTCCAGATATAACATAGAGCTCAGTGCTTCTGTACTATCTAAAAACGCATCGTAAAACAGCTGTTTTCTGTTTTGAGCGAAATAGTATATTTCATAACAAGAGTGGAAAGTGGGATTTTGCATGTTCGAGACCATATGTATATGTAATATGAGTCAGCCAAATAATCAACGAATATGTATATTTGTATTTTTAAGCAGGAGAATTTAGAGCCATACTCATAAGAAATAAAATATTTAGAGGTAATTAATTCTAATTTTGCCATTATTATATTAACAATTAAAATATGTTTTAATTAAATAAATAGGAATTTATTACGAATCTGAAACGCTCAATGAATGGAAAATCTGTAAATTTATACGAATTATCGTATTCATATCTAATTGAAACTAGGAGTGAATATTTTACAATCAGTTATGCAACAAAAATTGCAAAACAAACGATGCGATCTTTCCGAAAACCAGTGTTTATGCAATTTAAAAACTCGTGTTTATCAAAACGTTAAAATAACCTCCATTGAAAGATACTTTTTTCCTTTTAGGAAAAATAATAAAAAATCCGCTGCAAGAAAAAACACTATCGGCTGCAAAATAACTAAAAGTAACGTTATTATTAATAGGTGGAACAAAGAGTAATAGACATACGTAGAATTTCTAGGCATCTTAAGAAAAGGTGTTTTTTATATTTATTTTATTGTTTACACTTTTACGGTTAGTTTCTGTCCGACAAATGCCATCTTAAGGAGACATTGATAATCACAGTGTGATCTGCGCGAGATTTTTTTTATTTTGCAATTCACGTTCCCGGGCTTTTGTTTTTTTTCAAAACTGTAAAAACTGGTTAAGCCTATGTGAAAAAGTAGTTCATGAACAACAGCGTTAGACTGATAAATAAATAAATATATATTCAAAGTTAGCACTAAAACATCGTTGGAAAAAACATATTTCGAGACTTATTTTTGATATCCAAACATTCTTTAACACTGTTTTGAAATAGTGGGACAAAAACTATAGTCAAGCTAAACATCTGATATAAAGTGACTAGTATAAGTTTAGTACTCAAATATTCCTTTTTTATAATTTCCATAAATGTGTATTGAACTATGATTTCTTTAAGTGCTTTGTTGTCGTTTTATGATAATTGCCATGGCCATAAAACTACGCAATGTCTTATTTATACGGATGTTAAAGGGCCATAGCACGATTTGAGCTTGAAAAAGCTGGTAGAGTTCTCGTTTTAGCGAATTTCCCCTATAGGGAAGAAGCTATTACCGTAAGTGGCATGGTAAGACTTAAGCCCGATACCATGATAACTTTTTGTTTTTAGGTCCCCAGATGCCAAAAACACTATTCGTTCAAATTTATATATATGTATATATATATATATATATATGTATATATATATATATATATATATATATATATATATATATATATATATATTATGTTATAATGATTGATTAGGGCTACTAATATTATAAGATGTATATTCATATTTTAACAAAGTACCCTTTTTTTATAAAAAACATTTTTATTTTAGACTGACATGTTTCGTGCGCTTAGGCCATTATCAAAGTCTATAAAAATATAACCTCACATTTAAAATATATATATGTGTGTGTGTGTGTGTCCGTTACCGCGATAACTTTTGAAAGAAGCGCCCGATTTTGATGAAATTTGGCACAAATGTGGAGAGTAACATTTATGACTTTAATTTCGAAAACCAGATCGATCGGTTTATGGGAAGAGGGTTTTATGGGGGTTTCAAATTTTCCAAAAATCAGTTTTTTGAACTTTTTACCCTAAAATTTTAAAAACACTAGATTTTGGTTATACCCATTTTGTAGAGCTTAAAAAAACAAACAATTTAGTATTTTGAATCATTAAGCTAGGTTTAGTGGTTGTGGAGAAAAGTCAAAAAATGTGTCCAAAAAATTTCCCATGTTAATCTTATGGGAATACGGTTTTTGGATTTTCCTCAGATAATTTCACTAAAAACTCCACATTTCTTTCTACCAATCAGTTTAGCTCTACAAAACAATCATTTTGGCGTTTTAATTGTTGTTTTAGTCCAACCGTTGCAGTGATATTCAAAGTGCTAAACACAGTACGTTGTCTAATGTTATCCTTATGGAGAATAAATAAAATGTTATATTTTGATTATTTATGTATGTATATTGATGAAACTTGGTATGTGGCTTCAACTAGTTGTGGTATATTGATAATAGCACAAAAAAAGTTTTTTGTTGATTTTTCCCGGTAGCAGCAAACCTGCATACTCGGCCCCCATGTTATTCATATGGAGAATAAGTAAAGTTTTATATCTCCCTTAGTTATGAACCTAAATTAATAAAACTTGGTATGTAGCTTCACCTGGTTGAGTTATATTGATAATTGAAAAAAAACACATATCTTATATTCCTTGTTGCAGCAAACCTGCGTACTCATTTATAATGTTATTCTTAGGGAGAATAAATAAAATGCTATATATCACTTATTAATGAATGTATTTTTGTGAAACTTGGTAAGTGGCTCTACGTAGTAGTGATACCCATATATATGCATTGGAAATTCACTGAGTACGCAGAGGTTTGCTGCGACGGGGGTATTCTCTTTTTAGCTAATTTCCCCTATGAAGAAGAAGCTATTACCGTAGTCGGCATGGTAAGACCTAGGCCCGGGACCATGATAACTTTTTGTTTTGAGGTCCCCAGACCCCAAAAACACCATTCGTTCGAAACTGTATACATATATATGTGTGTGTGTGTGTGTGTGTGTGTGTGTGTGTGTGTGTGTGTGTGTGTGTGTGTGTGTGTGTGTGTGTGTGTGTGTGTGTGTGTGTGTGTGTGTGTGTGTGTGTGTGTGTGTGTGTGTGTGTGTGTGTGTGTGTGTGTGTGTGTGTGTGAGTGTGTGTGTGTGTGTGTGTGTGTGTGTGTGTGTGTATCCGATTTTGATGAAATTTGGCATAAACGTGTAAAGCAACATTTATGACTTTAGGTTCGAAAACCAGGCAAATCGCTCCATCCGAAGGGGTATTTTGGGGGTTTTGTACCCCAAAAATGTTTTTTTTTTTAATTTTTTACATATCATTTTTAAAATAGTCAAATTTTAGTTTTTACCATTGGATTTAGCTTAAAAAACACACAATTTGTTGTTTTGATCATCGATCTACGTCAATTGGTTACCGATATATTGAAAGTGCTAAACACAGTACGTTGTCTAATGTTATTCTTATGGAGGAAAATAATTTTAAATCTCGCTTATTTATGAACGTATACTGACGAAACTTGGTATACGGCTTCATCTGGTTGTGGCCGATTGATATTTGCTCAAAAACAATTTTTTGTCAAAGGCTCCCGTAGCAGCAAACCTGCGTGCTCAGCCCCCATGTTATTCTTATGGAGAGTAATTCAATGCTATGTCTCCCTTAATTATGAACATAAATGAATAAAAACTGGTATACGACTTCATCTAGTTGAGTTATATTGATATTAGCATAAAAACCCATTTTTTGTGTTCCTTGTTGCAGCGAACCTGCGTACTCAGCCCCAATGTTATTCTTATGGAGAATAATTAAAATTTTATATATTGCTCATTTGTGAATATATTTTTATGAAACTTTATGAAGTGGCTTTATGTAGTAGTAAGACATTTATTTATATCTTCATTGGAAATTCGCTGAGTATGCAGGTTTGTATTTAAGAACCTGTACTGCCTGTCACGATAGGCCAACAACAGGCCTGTGCGGCGATCTAAAGACAGCGAGGTACCGTAACAGCATTAGTCACACGGGCAAGATTGTGGTGACCGCTCGTGAAATAGTATCTTAGCAGTTTGGATAGAACCTACTCATTTATAATGTCCCCACGTTGAACAATACGCATATATATGCATATGTGTGTGTATATAATTTTTTGCCAAAGGCTCCCGTAGCAGCAAACCTGCGTGCTCAGCCCCCATGTTATTCTTATGGAGAGTAATTCAATGCTATGTCTCCCTTAATTATGAACATAAATGAATAAAAACTGGTATACGACTTCATCTAGTTGAGTTATATTGATACACAAAAAACAAGTTTTCTCTTATTTTCTTTGTTGTTGAGTCAGTGTGCTTAGTGTTCTTTTTTTCATATTGTGTAGGTAAGTACACGGCTGACTTCGCTCTACCTCTGAGCTACTGTGTCCTTAAACATTACGTTACATACATTTAGGCTGTTTACCTTCACAATCTACAAACCTTTGAGTTTGGAGAGCTTCTTCTTATAACTGCATTCATTGATTCATTCCTTCTGCTCTCATTCTAAAACCATATACCCTACACATGTTACGGAACACATATTTGTCATAATTTCAACGGTTCTTCAGTACTCAGTATGTAACGTTGAATTCCCCCAACAGAGGCCCCCTTGCCCTGTTTTCCTACGAGAGGCTTGAATCCCGCAAAAACAAAATTAATCAGTTTATGTGGTATTATTGGCAAGAACTTACACAACATGTTATTTGTAAAACAAATGTAATTTTATTTTCGATACATATACTTGTTTTGGATCATACCGACTTAGCAAAAATGTGTCCAAATTCAAGACATTTATCATGTTAGCTTTGAATTGATTTATTTTCTACATTCACTTAAAAAATTAAGATGTAATTTTTATCCGGAGTAAATAAGTTAGTCTAATGTTTAAAGTACCTATTAAAAAAGTAATAACAGGACATGTATGCAGTGAAAACTCAGTAAAGACAATCCAAACTCTGAGTAAAATACCCCTATTATATATATATACTGTTATCTTGTAATAAAATTTGTATGCTGAGTATAGACATAGCCTCCCCCCCTCCCAAAAAAAGGTTATTTGGATCTGTCGCTGTGTCCCAAATATGCACATATTCGTTGGCATAAAGGGGCCATACACATATTACGTAACACACTTAAGGGGGGGAGGGGGTATGGCGTAGCGTTATGCTGCGTTATGTGGGGGAAGGGGGGGATTGGATCCAGGGGCGGATCCAAGGGGGGGGGGCGGTAGGGGCGGTCGCACCCCCTTACCTAACAATTATTCAAATTTCAAATTCAAATTCTCTTTATTCATTCATGCAAGTTTGTTACAAGAATAGCGTCACATATGTACATAAACAAGTAATAATTGCGAAAAACTTAAAATTAAGTATAAAATTACAAAATTTAATTTCTCCTATGAAGAACAATAAAGATAATATTATTACACTTTCAATCAAGTAGAAAATAAAAGCCATCCCAGCCACAATATAAACACATTTTTATCATGTGGTAATATTTAAGTTCCAAAAATCATCAAGTGAATATAAAGATAAGGTTAATAAATAATTTGTAAGTAAATTTTTGAAAGTTTTAAAATTTTGTTCTTTTAAAATGTTATTAGGTAAATTAAATAAAAACTTTGTGCTTATGAAACTAGTCTTCTTTTCAAAGAATTTTAATCGATGTTGTTCCACATACCTATTATTTCTGGTGTTATGGTCATGAACATTTGGATTCTTAGTTGCAATATTTAATTTTGTTACATACAATATAGATTCAAAAATGTACAAATTGTATACTGTTAATATACCCATCTGAGAAAAATATGGTCTTACAGACTGTTTTTTCTTAATATTAAAAATTATTCTTAATGCTTTTTTTTGTTGAAGAAGAATTCGGTCTAAATTTTTCTTTGTTGTAGCTCCATATATGGCTATACCATAAGACATATGGGAGTTTATTAATGAAAAATAAATTGTTTTCAAGGTGTTAAGGTTACAAACCCTTGACATTTGTTGTAAAGCATATAAACCTGATGACATTTTTTTAACCACATGATCTACATGTTTATCCCAACATAAATGTTGGTCTAGTACAAGTCCAAGGAATTTTGTGTTTTCAACTTGATTCAATTTTGAATTGTCTAAATAGACATCTGGTTCTAATTTAGATCTTGTTTGTTTAGTACAAAATGATATAAAATTTGATTTATTAAAATTTAATGAAAGATTTTTGCTGTCTGAAAACTCTTTAACACTCAAAAGACTCGGAAAAACTTTAAATTCAATATCGTCTTGATTTTTGCCTGAAATAGTAATATTAGCATCGTCGGCGTAGAGACACACTGAGCCTCCTGCTTGTACCACACCAGGGAACCCCTTCAGATAACAAGGAAATAGTAAGGGACCCAGTTTAGATCCCTGGGGGACACCTCGTTTAACTATTTGCAGATTTGAATAACAATTTTGAATATACTCATATTTATTGTTGGGATAACTAAGTTTATGTTGAATTTGTACACATTGTTGTCTGTTTTTTAGATATGACTTGAACCATTCGTATTCTTTATTTGTAATATTCAAACCATTGAGAACATTAAGCAATTTCACATGTGACACACTGTCAAAAGCTTTGGAGAAGTCAAGGAAAATACCAATTATTTTTTCACTTTTGTTGATGGAGTCAATTATTGATTCAATGAAATTAATACCCGCAGTTATTGTAGATTTTCCTGGACGGAAACCATGTTGCTCATCATCTAATAATTGATTCCTCTCTAGATAATCCAATAGTTGATGATAAACAACTTTCTCAAAAATTTTTGAAAAAAATAGGTAGCAAGGATATTGGTCTGTAGTTTGTGGGGTCATTGATGTCCCCTTTTTTGTGGATAGGTATTATTTTGGCAATTTTTAATTTGCATGGGAAAAACCCTGATATTAATGATGAATTAATTATATGGGTCAATGGTTTTGAGATAAGTGGAAAGCACTGTTTAACCAAAGTAACAGGAATGTCATCGATTCCTGTAGAGAACTTGTTCTCAAAAGCCATTACTATTTTTTCTATAATCAGTTCATTGACTTCTTTGAATTTGAAACTACTTGAAACTTGAGGCAATTCTGAGAAGTTTGTTTTTCCTACAGTATTTGATTGCAAATTAAGAGGTACCACATCATATCATCAACTGCATTGGTAAAACAGTTATTAAAAATATTACCAACCAGAATTGGTTCTGTAATTAATTTGCCATCATGAACGATGTTTATATTATTGATTGTTTTTTTTTTCATTGTTCACTTCGGATTTGATAATGTTCCATGTTGATTTTGATTTATTTGTAGATTTCATAATTTTATCATCAAAAAATTGTTTTTTCTCATTATTTATTTTAATTTTGATCTCACTCTTTAATTGATTTATTTTTTGCTTTAAATAGTCAGTTTTTAAAGATCTGCACTGCCTTTCTAATTGCTCTATTAGTTCATTTTATTTTTTACAACTTCTGAAATACACTGATCATTTCTTAGTGTTTTTTCAATGGTCAATAATTTGGGAAAACTAATTTCAAAGGCATACATAAATATTGAGTAAAATACATCGTATTTAGTTTCTACTGTGGCTTGGTAAACTTCTAGCCAATTTTCGCATGCTAAGAGTTTCAAAAATAAATCCATGTTGGATTTTGAAAATGTTCTACAATACCTTTTGTTGACACATCTTAAAATACTATTTTTACTCTTAACGCCAATAATTTCAAATAGCTGCCCGTCATGATCTGATATACATGTGATTATTCCTGAGATCTTAATTGTGTTACATTTTATATTAGTTATAAAATTATCAATGACAGTTTCTGATTCCATAGTGACTCTGGTAGGAAAATTTACTTTATATTCCAAATTATATGAATTCAAGATATTAACAAAATCTCTATAGGTTTTATCTTTTTTTAACACATTTATATTAAAATCTCCAGCAATTACAATATTCTTAAATCTATCACTTATTATATTACAGAGACAGTCAAGTCGATCTAAAAAGGATTCTGTTAAGCTCTGTATAGGAGATCTATAAACACATACTAAGACAAATGAAAAATTATCAGTAACAATTTCTGAAATACAACATTCAAATTCCTTTTCTATCAAAAGATCTTGAACTGCAGGAAATAATATTTTTTTGCTTTTAATGTTGCTTTTGACTAATATTAAAGTTCCTCCTCCTAATGAACAATGCCTCGCAAAAAGGAACATACTTTATAATTTCCAACCTTGAGTAACATAACTTCTGCTTCATTCAATTTATGCTCAGATATAGCAACTATGTCAGGTTGTATTTCATGTAGATTCATTTTTAAGATATTAAGCCGGGAGGATAAGTGTTGAACATTTTGATGAAGAATTTTAAGTGATGGAATTTGAATGGAGTCAAAATTATGCTCTTTTTTATTAAAATTAAAATTATCCTTATTGTTTTTAAGATTATGCAAATTTGGCTGATTTGATTTATTAAAATGATTAACGGTTTTCAGACACAATGTGTTAATATTATGTTGGTCGTAAGTGATATTTACATAGTTACATATGCATGCAGAACAGTTTTCCTTGTCGAAAGAACTCAGTTTAAACCTAGAGATGAAGAGCACAGATCACTATCACTATATTGGCCATGACTTGTCTCACTCTCACTGGACACTTCTTTCAGGTGTTGCTTAGCTACCTCATTGGCTCCATGTGTTGTGGCTTTATCTGCATTTTCTTTCACTACCCCCTTTCCTTCAGGGGTTGAAACGTATTCTATCTCCTTATCTGCAGGTTTTGAAAGTGTCTTTAAAGGTGAGCATGTACCATGTTGCTTAGTGTGAGATTCACTAAGTAATGGCTCGGTTTGCAGGCATTTTGACAAAATGTGATATTTTAAACTGGTGTTAAACTCTTTGTAAGTGAGACCGTTCCATAACACTCTAGAGGACCACCATTGGTTATAGGATATGACCTCCACAGGGGCTCCAGTGAGATGATGAAATTTTAGAATGTTGTTTGCAAAGTGTTCAGTGGGAACTTCATCACGGACACACCCCATAGCCGAACAAATCAGCTTAGTGAAACCCCTCTTTTTAAAATCTTTTATAAAATCTTCGAAGGCTGTGTCATAATCAGTCATTGTTGGCTTATTGTTATAATTGTCTTTTGTGACTAATGCGTAAAATCCAGCTCCATCAGGGGTTTGATGGTAAGCGAGATGATTGGTTAAGCAGTCGGATGCCTGAGGTTTCCCAATCAATTTTTTAAAAACTACTACCACCCCAGCAGTCATCTGTCTATCTGCGCCAAAATCGGCCGAAATGCAGTGTGCAAAAGCAGTTTTTGGGTTTAGTTTGTGTTCCATAATTTTCCCTTCCATGTTTGTCTCTATTATGCATACTGGAGGCTGATCTTTTTGGTAACGGTAATGGATTTCTTGTGACTTCCACCAATTGAGGGCTTTTATAAATATGCGAGCCAGTTTTGTTGTACCTTTGATATTGAGGTGTAAACCTTGTACGGTGTAATGTTGCCTCTTCAAGTGATTTAGATTAATAAGAATGATTGTCTAACCTTGCTGTTACTTCCTTTATGTAATTATTTGCTATACGTATTTGATTATTTTCTTCACTATCTTGAGGCTTGTCATATCTGATAGGTATAGTACACAAAAAAACGGGTCTGGTTTGGGATAGTAGTTTCAGTTCACTATCTAGATTTCTATACATGTTTTTAAAACTTCCATCCAGACTGTCATTTATCCCTCCAAGAATAAGCAGGGGGTTATTTTCTGTATCAATTTTGGCTGAATCAGTTACTTGCGTAAGGGTTGTGTTTTGTCTCATGTAACCAAATGCATTTACCCTTCCTTCACTAAGTTCTGCTATTTTCAGAGCAAGATTTTTTCCTTGGCTGTCAGAGCAAACAGTAACATTGGTCTTCAAGAACTCCTTTTCATTTTTGTTTTTGAGTTTTTTAGATCGCTTTAGTTTGTAAGCTTTATTTCTGGTTTCATAAACATTTTGACCTTCAAAAGAGTTAGTGTCACCAAACTCTCCAGGCATTTCAGCCCTGTTATCAATTAACATGTCAGTGTTTAGGCATTCATATCGGTTTTTTAGTTCAATGTCATGATGTTTTGTAAAAACTATTTGATTCCTTTTTCTATTTAAGGGTTTTTGCCACCCATTTTCATCAGGGACGTATTTCTTGGCTGCAGAATGCTTCAGATGCGTCATAGCCTGGCTATCTGTCGTATTCTCTTTTCCTTGACGTGGTAGAATGTCAACTTGTACTCCTTTGTCTTGAAAATTGCTTGAATTGGGTTTGGGTGCACCAATCTTGATCAGGTCCAGCATTTGTGGCAGTATATTTCCCATAGCATTATGTATTTGTGAGTAGTTATACATTATTGAAGCTAGTTGCAGGCGCGGATCCACGGGGGGGGAATGGGGGAAATTTTCCCCCCCAAGGCAAAAGGTTGCAGTTGCGCGCGCACCCCCGCACCAGCGCCAGTGCTAAGTCTGCCCGGCAGCGTCATCTCGACTTGTCGTCTGATTGATGCGTCGTCAGTCAGATTCATATGCCTTCTGTAATACTACTACAGAGAGTTCACAGACCGGAAATTCCTGGAAAATCGGATAATTTTACAGGAATTTCGGTGAAAATTCGATAATTTAGTTTTAAAACGTCTTTTTCGGCCATTCTCGTTCATGCGGCTCGGTTGTCGTTCCCCAGGGAGGTAAAAACCATGGAGAGCTCGTCAAATGGGCAGAAAACGGTCCGCGCATTGTCACCCAAAGTGCAGGACACGGCAAATCTGAGTAATCCCGAGCGGTGAGCGCGTTGTCGTTTACACGCTCCTGTACCTCTTAATATTAATACAACTACAATGAAGCTTATATATTTCTTTTCTGCATGAATGTCCGCATCTAACGGTATCAATATATTTTAGTTTAAAATTATGTGTAATTTTTAATAATTAAAATATTAGAAGGTTGTAAGAACATGACATAAAAAAGTCAGTAAGCGAGAAAGTTTTTCATTCCTCAGGTAAAATTAAACTTCCAGTGAGAAAGTTGTAGCTAATTAGTTGATCTTCAAAATTTATTCGAAAACATTTTCAATAGAGCTTCTAGTTTCTTCAATAATCCGATATAAATCACGGCTATGTTCAGTTCTACGCGCGCCGCCGTCGTCGTCGAGGACCACGGCCCCACGCCGTACTACCTCATCAGAATAACCGCTTCTCATTTTACTTATATTTTTATAAAAAGTAATTATATAAATATATATTTGACTCCATATTATATTGAGGTTATTGTTACTTAACACAGCTTTCAATTATGATAAGAAAAACATTTATCGAGATGTAATCTGACTCATGATTAAAAATTATATATTAAATATTATAAATGAATATGTAATTAAATTAAATGAAAAATAATATGAGACTTATTTGTTGTACATAGTAAAATGTTATGCAAGAATAAACATATTTGTTTTGTTATAACGTGGTCGTGAAGCAAAAATTCCTTACTAAATACTTTATTTGTCCATTTTCTAAGTTAAAATATAGGAGTCATAACCTCGATATGTATTGGATTTTATTTAAACATAACTTTGCCTTTTATTTAAACCCTTCTCCCTTTAAAATTTGTATCACTTAAACATTTTTCCTTCTAGTTCTAGCAGTTATTTATTACATCGTTAAATTAGATTGTATTTAAATTTTACATGTTTTCAGGTTTATAATCCTTAATTTTATGGTCACATTTTATGATTTTAATTGTGAACATTGAAATAGAAGAGAATCAACATCTGTTTACAGAAACTTAAGTTATACCTCCCTAGCAACTATTCAAATAGACTTATAATTTGATTTTGTGTGAATAAATAAGGAATAGATCGGGGAACTGAAATACAAAGTCGTAAGTAAATATGTGTAGCTAAATATTTAATCAAAATTATGAATGAACTTATGGTTTTACGTCGAAACTCAGAACTAAGCCTCTACATCAGCCAATACTCTAATAACCAATCCTATAAAAATCATATTGGCGTTAAAAGTTGAGGAACATGTCAAGGAACTCGAATACGAAAGATACTTAGTTTTGAATAAACTTTTCTACCAAAGCTATAAATGTGATAGTATGGAATCAAATTTGTTGTGTCAAAATTCAAAACTAAGCCTCTTTAAAAGCCGTACAATTGTTATTATATAGTTATTTTCACGAAAAGAGTTGACTCATGTATCCAGTAAATAAAATATGGGAGTCATTGAGTCGTTAATTAATTAATTTCGATGAAAATCCAGGTTGAGTACGTGAACATCGAGATTTGTATACTAATATTGAAACTTACACGTGTATTTACGTCATAACTAGAGATTAAATACATTTTAATTTAGTACCAAAAGATAAAGAATTTATTCAGTAATTCGATTCCAAAAACCATTTTACTATAAAAAAATCCTTTGCACCGTAAACCTCATTTAACTGAGGACGCGTCACCAATAACCCATAAGACGCTGTACTGAGCCCTGCGACCGCCGAATCCTACACTTTGAGATGTGACCTTGAGCCCAGCCGGACCGAATTTTGGTCTATCCCGACTATGGGCGCGAGCATGGTCTATCCCGACATGTTTTCTACCTCGCTGTCGTTCCCAGTCAATAAGACAAGTTTTGGTTGTCATTTTCAGACAATAAAAAACGTTGCCGATCGTCATTTTGGGCCTTTAAATGCAAGTAAATTCCTGTTTTTGATCCATCCGATGCGGAAAAATAGGCGTTCTTTGGTGATAGATCGGGGTCGCCGACTGTATTCGTAAAAAATACGTTCCGGTTGTCGTTCGGGCCTATAAAACGGAATCTGGCTTTATTTTTCGTTAGGGAAATGTGGTCTGATTGCCAATTTTTATGATAAATCACGGTTAGATTGTGATTTTTGACATATTTGAGGCTCGGTCGTCATTTTCGGTCAATAAACAAGTTGTGACCGTCGATTTCGGACTTTAAAATGCTAGGAAAACGGTTGTTTTCGGAAAATAGAATGAAGTGGAATTGCCTATTTTGTTTAAACAAATTTTTTCTGTAAAACGCAGACTTTTTCGGCCGATATAATGCGGCCCTTAAATTTTTTGAGGTCAATATTTTTGCCCTACAAATCGCAAAAGGGGTTTGTTGGTCAATTGCCTTTTTCGGGCGCTAAAACAAGGCCATATTGCTATTTCCCTGGATATAATATGCGGCTCGCTTGCCACTTGAGGCCAATAAAACGTGGTCCATTCCATTATACTTAAAAAATTCACTCATTTTGGTGTTTTTGACCACCAAGTTGTGGCAAAATTTATGTTTTTACTGATAAAACACGGCCAAATATCTGATTTTGCCCGGTAAAATGCGTTTCGGACCTCGATTTTGTATATAAAACACGACCCGGCTTTGTTTTTTACCGAGAAAATGCGGTCCGATTGCCGTTTTGAGCAATTAAGTACATTTCCGGCATTAAATAAGGTTGGTACTCAATTTTCAGCCGATAACAAACTTTGCGGTCGTAGTTTTTTGCTAGTAATTTTGCTGTAAAATTGCCGATAACATTATCGATTTTGGTTGATAACACACCCGATCGGTAAATTTATCTAATAACACAGTTTGACCGTTTTCAGGCTAAAAATGTGGTCCGATTGACGTTTTAGACGGCAAAATGAGAATATATTGCTATTTTAGGCCAATAATATGTATCTCGGGTGTCTTTTAAAATGGCTTATCTCGGCCGATATTGTTTCGATCTTAGTCTCGGTAAAATCTATTGTCCGCGGTTTGAGTATAAACTATTGCGGTATTTTTGGTCGATAAACTACGTTCATTGGTCGTTTTTGGTCTAAAAGTTACGGCGACCGTGAAATGCGGTCAAATTGCCATTTTTATCCGAAATAACAGGTAAAATTTCTGATTTTGGTCCATGAATTCTATACAGTCGTCTTTTTAGGCCGATAACACACAATTTGGTCAATAAAACGCGTTCGGCTATTTTTTACGGCCAATAAAATTATTGATATGGAATTTTTAACAAATTTTTGGGGATGGAATCCCGGACCCCCACCCCTGAGCCTGAAGAGTATTCCATACCCCCCCAAATCCCCGGCATTTCCCCCCCCAACGTGACTCCCTGGATCCGCCCCTGGCTATTTGTGCCCTTTTTGCCCACACGTTAAACTCATTGAAAGCAGAAAAATGTATTTCTAGTTCTTGAGGGGAGTTGAGATTCTTCTTATTTATTATGTTAGCTATTAACACATCAACCATTATAATCATAAAAACCCCACAATCTGTGCTGTTGCTCTGTTGGGGTATTTTACAAGTGTGAAATTTTACTGGCTCCTTGGAAACATTTAAGTAAGAGTTTAGCTTTTCTGCCATCATTGTAGCTGATTTGTGGTTGTTAGAGTTTCTTATAGAGTCAAAGTATAAAAACATATTCATATCTTTAGAATAGAGAAGCAGGCTCCAGTGAGACCCGCTCACTTCCTCCGTAATAGATTCAGAGTCATTAATCGGGATTATTATGTAAGATTTAGTCTCAAGGCATAATGGTGTCAAAACAGTTTCATAGTCATTCAAGCATTTTATTGCCTGACTGATTACAGGGTTCATCATTAATACTGAGTGTTTTCCCCTAACCAAGGTGTCCAGCATCTCAAAATAATGTCGAATTGAGTCGTCAGTTACCCAATCGCCTTCTAATAGCGAACAAGCTAAACTAATGTTAGTTTCTTTCCAGGGTTTAGTCGTTTTATTTTTTTCATTTGTTGTTTCTGTCAACAAATCAATATTGCTACTCAGTGAGTCAGAGGAGACTGATGAGCTTAAATCAAAGTCTGTGCTACCATACAACTCTTGTGACTCCGGGCTGATCGCCTCAGTATTTTCAGGTTGACTATTTTTTGCTGTACTGAAATTAAATTTATCAATGGTTATAGGTAAGTTTTTTTCTGAAATATATCTAACAACTCTTTTTTTATCTAAAAAGTTTCCCCTTTGGTGACATTATGTATACATCAGTTTTACCAGCACTTAAACCTTCTTTCCTAATTACTTCTTTTCTTTCCCAGCCAGGGCATTAGGTTATTTAAAGCATTATTTTGATTTGAGGACAATAAAACAGATGCAATATCTGCTATTGTGTATTAGCTGTAAAGGGGGAAAAATACCTCCTGTCTGCTATTTACCAAGGACAAATATAAAGCAATTTAATTTGGCTGAGACTTAATTTTGTTATCATTAATAATAACAACAAATAAATCAAACAATTGTCCTTGGGAACGATGGTTTTTCTTGGGTAAACAAAAACAAGTCCAGTGTGGGGTTCAATGAATGGATTGACAGCCAGTAGTACTAAACTGATAAGAACTGATGTTATCGGCTGCCTTAAAGTGACCTTGGTCCCATGCACCTAGCAAGTCTCTTATCGGCCAGTCTTATCATGTGGGTTATTCCCACCCTCGATCCTATTTTCACTGTTTACATCAATTAAGTGTTCAAGACTCACCCTATGTGTCACTTATTTAAGTTAAAGGTATATGTATGATTATTCACTTATAAATTAAAGGAAAATAAACTGTTTATACCACTTAAAACCTGAATATTTTTAAGAGCTATTTCACTGATTTTGGCTACTGTCCGCCATCTTGAAAAAAATAGACCATTATTGTTTTTTATTTTATTATCTAGGCCTAAGTAGAAAGTTTGAATACATCCGAATGAAAATTTAAGTAGAAACAGTCTCACTAAATCCCGGTTTTCGGTTGCGAAAGTCAAATTTTGCCGCTCCCGTCTACATTGTTACATTCAAATTAAAACTAAACGTTCAATAAGTGGAATAAAAGATATAGTTACCATATATTAAACATATGAGATTCTAAAATTTCATTTTAACATATAACACATTACTTAGATCCTTGTCTTTCACCTAAAAGCGTCTTACAAAAACATTTATTTTCCCGAGTATCGCGAAGTTGATGCAGTTTTGCCTGTAGTTGACAGGCCAAAGATTCAGTGTTTTCAACATGGTCTTAGAGGTAAATTATAGCCGCAAACAGAAAAGGTTGGTACCATTATATTCGTTGGTTATTTTTAGCGAATTTCCCCTATAGGAAAGAAGCTATTACCGTAGTCGGCATGGTAAGACCTAGGCCCAGGACCATGATAACTTTTCGTTTTGAGGTCCCCAGACCCCAAAAACACCATTCGTTCGAAACTGTATATATATGTGTGTCCGTTAGCGCGATAACTCTCGTAAAAATGATCCGATTTTGATGAAATTTGGTATAAATGTGTAAAGCAACATTTATGACTTAAAGATTGAAAACCAGCCAGATCGCTCCATCCGAAGGGGTATTTTGGGGGGTTTTGCACCCCAAAAATAGGTTTTTTGAATTTTGTACACATAATTTTGGAAAAAATCAAATATTAGTTTTCACCCTTGGGTTTTTTGAATTTTGTACACATAATTTTGGAAAAAATCAAATATTAGTTTTCACCATTGGATTCAGCTTAAAAACACACAATTTGGTGTTTTGATCATTGCTCTACGTTAATTGGTTACTGAGATATTGAAAGTGCTAAATACAGTACGTTGTCTAATGTTATTCTTATGGAGGAAAAGAAACATTTTATATCTTGCTTATTTATGAACGTATACCGACCAAACTTGGTGTATGGCTTCATCTGGTTGTGGTCTATTATTATTTACACAAAAACCCATTTTTACCGAGATAGTTCCTGTAGCAGCAAACCTGCGTACTCAGCCCCCATGTTATTCTTATGGAGAATAAGTGAAATATTATGTATCCCTTAATTATGAACATAAATTAATCAAACTTGGTATGTGGCTTCACCTAAATTCAAATTCAAATTCTTTATTGAGCATGTTGACAAAATTACATTGTATATGCCAAGTCAAAACAAAAGTTTCAACAATGTTCTTAAATCATAAAATACACTACATAAAATGGTGTGGTACATTTCCAGCAATAAATCGTTCTAAGCTAAGAAATCTTTTATAGTAGGCCTTGTCAATGAGAAAACATTTCAATTTTTTTCTAAATGTATTAAAGTTACTTTCAAGCCTTAAAGGTTCAGGCAGTCTATTAAACAGTTGTACGACAAAATATTTTAGGTGCTTCTGAAAAAAAGAAGTGTTATGTAATGGAACATTCATAATGCATTTTGGTTTGCTCCTGGTACTATAGCTGTGCGTTGGAAGAAATGGTTGAAAAACTGAGAAATTTCTATAGAGAAATAATAAGGTTTCAAGGATGTAAATTGAAGAAAATGTCAGAATTTTATTTGAAATAAAGATATCACCACATGACTAACGTTGTGGCACACGGAAGATTGCTCTTAGGGCCTTTTTCTGTAGCCTAATCACAAGCTTTGTTCTTGTACTTTCCAATCCCCAAATGGGGACACCATAGGACATGTACGGTATATGATCCCGTAGTAAGCAGCAATAAGAACGTCGGTAGTTGCAAAATTAGCCAGTTTCCGGAGTACAAAAACCCCTTGACTGAGTTTCTTGCATACATGAACTATGTGAAGGTCAAATGTGAGGTTTGAGTTAATAAAGAGACCAAGAAACTTCACGCTAGAAACTGAAGAAACTGCTTCGTTATCAAGTTGAACACTGAAAAAACTGTCCCTTTGGCGGTCTCTAATGGAAAACTCAATGAGGGTGGTTTTGGAAACGTTTGCCTTAAGCCTATTATGGTCAAGCCAGTCTAGAAGATAATTCCCCTTCAAAAAGGTTTGAAATTCCAACATATTTCTGGAAGAGCTGGATAATGTAAGCGTAAAGACAGACGTTTGTTCCACATACACTGTGATGAAGATCGTTTATGAAGATGAGGAAAGTATAGGCCCGAGAATTGAGCCCTATATGGTACACCTTTTTTTACGGCCAAAAAATAAATTGTTAAAATAATTGTTAAACACATTACCAACATCATTTGGGTCTCTCACCAAATCACCAAATTCATTCTTAACAGTTGGTGACCTTAAGTCTCCAACCACTACTGAACTTCTGTTCTGATTGATAACTTTCCAAAGAGTTTTGCCACGATTTGAAGAGCTTTCAAGTTGTCTTGCCAAGTCTTCGGATTTAAGTTGCAGGATTAGATTTCGATATTGCTTTTTGAGATGGAGATATCTCTTTCTGCATGGATCTGACGAGGGTAAGTTTTTGGAAGCAACATATAAATATCTTAACTCTTCTCTAACCTCTAAGGTTTCGTCATTCAGTTTGACTTTACGTTTGAAGCTATGACCCTGGCCTAAATCCGACTTTCGTTTGACTAAAGGAAAACAAACATCAAAATAATAGGACAGGATTACTGAAAAACAAGTCAAACTTTACTGTTACATCTTTTGAAGAATAAACATTGGACCAAGTTTCCTTGCTCATATAAAATCTGAACAACCTTATGTTATCTTTTGAGAATATCTTTTATGACGAAACAACTTTGGGGGCAATATGGAAGACTCTATGTTACACAAAAAACGACCTGAGCATGATGGTCAGTTAGGTAGGAAATCAGTACAGAGCTCCGGAAAGAATGTTCAGGGACATCTGTGTAAACATGGTCAATTAAAGTTGTAGATCCTTTAAACTCTCTTGTGTAAGAAAGGATGGTCTGGCGCAAACCAAAAGAAGACATGTCATGCAGCAAAGTATCGGAACCAATTGAAACAGTGGAAAGATCGACATTAAAATCGCCAACGATAATAGTCTTACAATTCAATTTCATGATTTGTGAAAGGAAACCATTGATGTTTTCTGAGAACACATCTTTATTTTTTGCCGGAGGTCTATACACACCTACAATAAGATATCTTGAGTTGTCCAGATTGACTGTAATGGCGGCCAACTCACAAAGACCTTCAACGCAATAGTTGAGTTATATTCATATTTGCATAAAAAGCCACATTTTTTGTCCCTTGTCGCAGCAAACCTGCGTACTTAGCTCCTATGTTATTCTTATGGAGAATAATTAAAATTCTATATTATATTGCTTATTTATGAACTTGGCTTTATGCGGTATTAAGTTAAGACTTATATATGCAATGGAAATTCTCTGATTACGCAGGTTTGACGGGGATATTGCTTTACACCTATGTTTTGTGTTGTTTTAGAGTGTAAAATCATGACTTGATACAGTATTACGCAATGCCACCCACATCTTTAGTTTTTAGTGAATTTCCTATGGAAAAGTGAACTATTAGCATGACTCGCACGGTGAGACTTAAGCCCGGGACCACCATAGAAGTTCCTAACGTGACCCCATGAACACGTTTTGAGGGGTCTCTAAAAACTTTATATATATATTTATGTATTTATATACGTGTTCGCACTCTAGCGGTCACAATTTTTGTCCGATTTACTTCAAATTTAGAGACATTCCTTTTTTTTATAATCAGTCGGACAAGTTCGTTGGGCAAAACAATTGGAAAACTTTAACCCTCTTTTTTGGGGATTTTAAGTTTTCAAAATTTTGAGTTTTTGGGCCCAAAAAGGATCAGAAAAGCCCCAAACGTACACTTATTGCACATTAACTTATTGTACGTAAAAGGCCAAAGATTTTAATCCCTCCCTCATCATTCTAGCGCAAGTACTTACAGAGTTATTAAAGAAAATGTTAATTGTCAAAATACAGTACGTTGTCTTGTGGGGATTTTACAATGGAAAATGCTGTTTTTCATATCTTAATATCGTTTTATCACCCCCAATACCCCTACACCAACTTGTTATTGTGACAATATCTCCTTCTAACTTTATAATGGACAACATTGGCATCCTATTAGTGAATTTAAATATAACCAGGAACATCAAAACAGCCAAAAAACTTTTATTTTCAATTTTCAAAAAAATTTAATCTGTGTTGGTTTAAACCCTTTATTTGATCTTTTTAAGGTTTGAATGTGGAAATTCACTTCCCTCACGTCAGCGTGCTACGTGCGATCTTGTTTAAGTTGTTTTGTATTTGTATTAGTCATAAATTAAATTTGTTACGTTTTAGCTGAGATGGTTTATTTTGTTGTTTATAATTATTAGTAACAGTCTTGTTTGTGTGTATACAATTTTCTTAGAAATAAGTTATTGAAAAATGTTGTTAAAAGAAAGTCATTTAAAATTTAATGATTCATTGATATCCATATTTCAAATTGCTAATAAAACGATGTTTAAAAGGTTTAAGCTGTTTTAAAGCCTACTACATTGAGTTACATAACACATTGGGGGTTGGGGGGTATGGTCAAGGGTTATGGTGTTTTTTTGTGTTACATGGGGGAGGGGGGTCTGAAATGACGAAAAGTGTTACATAAGTATGGCCCCTAAGGGTCGTCCATTATTCTGGTCATGTATATGTTCAGGGCATAGTTCATATCATATAATCATTTTAAAAGTCTTTATGAAGCATATTGTGAGCCGTATGCCACAAATGTGACCTCAAAAGGACGATTGAAACAAATTAAATCACATTTTAAAATGTTTAAAGTTTGACTCAAAAAAAGTTTGACTGGCTGCCATTTTGTACTCAGTAGTCCGTTTGACGTCTAGTTTTATTTTTGATTTTAATTACAGTCCTTTTGGGTTGTCAAACAAATAAAAAGGTAAACAAATTTTTAAGCAAAGTTACTATAACTACTAATAAAATCAGGTGTTTTTTCTATCAACAATAAAACTTTTTATTTTATGACAAATGAACCTTAACTATGGGAGGGGGGTCTGAAATGACGAAAATATACGTTACGTAATATGTGTATGGCTCCAAAGGAGTTTTTAATTAACACTTTTAGGCGATATAATTAGGTTGACTATCAAGCGTTCAAAGTAACACTCACCTTTCGTTAAGTAATCTTATTTCTTTTAAAGACTCAATCTATTCTTAACACATTTTTGATTAATTTATTGAATGTTTCAGTGCTATTATGTGGCTGTTTTGCTGCTGACTACGGTGAGTACCAAATACTGGAGTTATTGTAACTTTATTTTTTAAGTTTTTTTGGGCCATTAAACAAGTGAAACACCTATTATGCGGTAAACATTCTGTAACTCACAATTTGTAATGGCAATTTTGGAAACCATGTTTCATTTTTGTCAGTGAAATATATCGTATTTGGGCCTGCCATTAAGGGCCAATAATTAGGTATGTGTAACACCACTACTATCCACATAATGGCAAATTAATTTAATTTTAAACTTGTTTGTCCTAATAATAGACAAACTATTAAAAACTATGTAAAAAACCCAGTTTCAGTAAACCTACGTACTCAGCAAATTTCCGTTTCATATACCTCGCTACTAAGAAAGGTATAAAATGTTATATATCCCCCATGAGAATAACATTGTACAATGTACTATCCATATTATTATATAAGACGGTGTATGCAGGTTAGCTGTGACAGGGATGTTTCATGTAGATATTAATAGATTACAACAAAATAAAGCCACATAGGTACCAAGTTGCATTAATATATGTTCATTAATAAAAAACATATAACAAATTGCACTTATTCTTCATAAGAATAACTCATGACAATGTATTGCTGTTAAGCAATTTTTATATTTTAGTAACCAATTAATGTAGATCAATAATTACAAATCCAAAATTATTTGTTATTTTCTAAGCTTAATCTAACGGTTTAATCCAAAATTGTATCGAAAAAAAATCAATGTAACAAATTTTTATTGGGTAAAAAAAACTATACAATTTCTTCTGAATGGTGTGATCAATCTGTTTGGTTTTTCAACTTGTGAAAATTGCTGTTGCCTTACAAGTCTGTACTAAATTTCATTAAGATTTTATACTATTGAAAGATATACATCAACAATATTTGAACGAATAGTGTTTTATGGCACCTGGGGACCTCAAAAGATAAATCGTTCTAGACCCAGAACTAGGTTTTACTATGCCGAATACGGTAATAACTTCTTCCCTATCAGAAAGATTTGCTGAAAAAACATAAATATGTATTTGGGATGTTTTCTTTTCCTTCATATAATGAGCAGTCCCCCATTCATTTCCAAAAAGCTTTTATAAAAGAAATGGTCGCTTGAGCGCAAACACAGACTGCTTTAAAGGTCATATAAACTTCTAGAAGTCATACAAAATGAAATATATATTATTTTTGTAATGCAAAATTTTCCTGTTTTAAAGCATGTATATTTGTTATGATTCTACAGCTCAGAACGCCTGATTAGTGATAAGAGGCCATGTTGTCCATGCAGAGGAGTATACACCTTGTTTATTGTACTGGACGTTTGTCAATGCATTATTTTTTGTTTTATGAAAGTAAAAATGATTTGACTTGATTTGAGAGGTGACCGGTAACAAAGTTTACTGTACAGTGTGAAGCATTTTTCTTCGAAAGAGCTAGGCTTGCCAAGAGGGCAGAGTGTAGTGTGCGAGAATTTTAACCCGAACAAATTTAATTTGCACCCCAAAAGTGCAATGGAATGATATATCGTATCTCAATTGGTTCCGGGATCAAAAAATGTTTTGAAAGAACATCTGAGTCAGTCGATACGCCAATTGAATCCACAGAATTAAAAGTCGACGCAGAACAATTAATTGTTTCTTAGTGTTGCCAGATGAAATACACACATCAATATAAAAATTATATAATTACCTTGTGCACTGAAAGTGTTAAGAAAACTTTCTGCTGCACAGTGCTACAGTGAATTTGTTAAGTTGTAGCTAGGTTCTTTACAGGTAAAATAAAATAATAATAGTTACTCACTGGGAAAACAACTGCTTTTCACATGATCAATAAATGGTCTAGGGACTTACATCGCCAGCAATGGCAGAGTTCCTCTGGTCAAAAAGCACTTGGCAAAAAGCTGCTAGCAGACACAGACCTCACTTCACTAACTGGTTGGTGAGGTTGGGCAGAGGTCGGGTTAATCAGGTAATCGCTTTGATAACTGGACAAGGAAACATCTTGGAATTACAAACGAGAGTCAAGAGTGCAGACTTTGCAATTAGTCTGAAGAGACTGCCAAGCACAAAATATTGGACTGTGAGAGACTCGGGGCAAGGAGAAGGGCTCTGTTTAGTTGCAAGAAACCAGGTGATTAATGGGATGTTAGTATCGGGAAAAAACTCCTGGATCTCATTAAGGGTACCGGCATTGGTTTACCCATCTAATGTACTAGGGACACACAATAAGCTTCAATTGATGTGTGAGGATCTCTGAATCCGTCCCTTCAGGGCCGTCGCGTGGGCGGGGTCACCGGGGCGATCGCCCCGGGCGCGGTGGCCAGAGGGGTGCCGTAGCAGGCAAACGTAAAACAAACAAAATTGAAAAAATTAAGTTATTTTTAAATCATTTATTTTGTTATAGTTTTGGTATGACAGAATTTTGAATAAGAATTTGCATGAGACGTTGAACAAATAAATATCTGACACAAATAACTTTATATTTGCTATTTTATTAGTTATCCCAAAATAATTATTTACTGAAGTGTTACTGAAGTGAAGTATTAGCGAGTGAAGTGTTACTGTCCAAAGCAGACCGGATTTAGAAGCTGGAGGCCCCTAGGTGCAACCAGTGGTGCGGGCCCTTACCGGTCAGGTCAGCAAGCTGGCGACCGTTTTTGCTTGTTTGACTACCAATACTAACTTCCGATACGCAACTTTGCAAACGAACGTCGAGACGCGATCTGGCTTGGAACTTGTCTCACCCCCTTCAAGTCGCGTTTATCGTTGTATGTTTGACCTCATCTGTTTATATGTATTTGATAGTTTTGCTCGTTTTCGCATCGCTTAGCTCGTTTTCGCGTCGCGTCACTCGTTTTCGCTTAACTCGCTGTATGTCTGTGTTTGAATCCTTACATACAGGTTAATGTTGGGTTGGAAGGGAAATGAGTTTGTGGGGGGGGGGGCGCCTGACGAAATACTGCCCTGGGCGCCAACAAACCACGCGACGGCCCTGCGTCCCTTCAACAAAACATAAGAATACTCACTGGATTCTCATTCATTTACAGATACTCATTCAGATTTAATTTGGGGATTCAGAGTTAATATTATGAGATCCCTTCAATCTGGTAATATTTCAACATGGTAACATTACCAGCTTGACAGATGTGAGGATCGATCAGAGCGGTGATATTTGGTTAAGTAATGTCAACCACAACCTTACATCAGCGACTGTATTGACATCGGTTGGTAATTATGGAGATAGATGAATACATTGGCGAATACCTCACTCTGGGGGTTCTTGTGTTTCTATGTTGTGTGGTGCTGCTCAATTCTGACTGCTTCAGCCGTCCATGTGCAGTTGAGCTGTCAGGGTATATTGACTTATGTGTGTGCAGGATGGCAGCCTCAGAAGGAGTTGACGTTCACAGTGCAGGGCCAAGATGTGGTTGGCCTGCCCCAACTGAAGCCTCAGTACGCAGGGTTCCAGTACCAGGGAGAGCTACGCGTCCAGACCCACTCACCTAGAGTCCTCCTACTCAAGGCAATGCACTTAGAAACTCTCATCTTATTTTAAGAACCAGGAAAAAACAGATTCTGATCTTTTATGGGAGCTCCGGTTACAAAACCTTTCACGTTTCTACCTGCTTCCTCCATAAGGCCAATGTTCTTTCACATCCCGTCCTTCCTCAACAGATAAACTACATCATTTATTTATGGTTCATTTTAAAGAGCAAAAAAACACCTAGTGGTTTCAATAAGCAAAATTTTCATATCACAAATAATAATTTAGTGAGTCATTAGCCTAGTGGTCAAGGTGTCCGACTCCGAAGCCATGGCAGTGGCCCTGTCGTGAGTTCGAATCCCAGCCCTGGCATGTCAATTTGATCAGTACTATTAAACTTGTACTGTATCGGCTCACTCTTTGCTTTGCTGGATACGTTCCACGCACAGGTGTATAGTCTATGTGGACGGGAAATATAAGGCAAAAAGAGCCTGCCAACCTCTTTTAATGAAAAATTCAAAAACAATCAATATTAACCATTTTTAGATGAGTGAACTGTTTGTGATATAAAAATGGTGCTCGATGAAATCGCTAGGATTTTTCTCTTTAAAATGAACCATATACAGGGCCGTATTTAGGACCTCTGGGGCCCCAGGCATACAGGAAAATGGGGCCCCCCTAACATAAATACAACATGTGCATAGGTATATGTACATACGAAAGTCATTTTTTCTATTCCGTATTATAACTCTATTATTTTTGAAACTCTATTCTTTAATAAATACACCAAATATACAAATAAATAGTAACACATTTGAATTGATTATCAAAACGTTAAAAACTTACAAAATAAAAATATTGTACAGTATTTCATTTTCCATGATGCAAGATTTAGTATGGTTTCAGCACTCTTAAGCCTATATTCAATAAACTAATAATATATTCAGTTAATATACAATAAAAAGCATTATGACTTGTTAAAAACCAACACAAATTTAAAAATTAAATAAAATCTCGTGTAATTGGTTTACCACAGACATTATTGTACTAAGATAATTAACAAAAAACAAAACATAGCATACCGGTATATGAAAGAAATCTATATACAGTATTTAATTCCGTAAGCGAATCGGTCCCCACAAAATATCTCGAGCTAGGAAGAAGTTAAGTTAGGTTATAACGATTCATTTTAAAGCTTGAGGGCCAAGGACGGTTGGAAAAATATCAGAAATGTCAAAAATTAAGTGGGCTACGCCCCACTCAACTTCAAAGATCCAATGATATGCAAATATCACTACAGTGTTTTTATTAATAAGCAAAATGAACTAATGTTCAGCTGTGATTATCCACTTACACAAATCCATATGTTAGGGGCTATATAGCCCCTGTAAGCCACTAGTATGTTTTAATTCGATACACATTGAACAGGAACTCTTTAAAAGTTTGTTTATGAACATACTGCTAGATAGACATTATTAAATAATATTTCATGCATTATAGATTGTAAAAACTCCTTCTTATAAATGAGCGAATAAATGAACATTTAAAAATTTGGTTTTCAAACCTGTGTGAAATCTTACCTATATAAAAAGGGACCTTAAAAATGTGAAGGCCTCCCATAATGATCTTTGTGAACAGCAGCAATCACCAAACTCCCTCCAGAAGAGATCCTGGGATTTTTTAAAGGGTAAGAATATACGCGATATAAGTGTGGTACTGCCCGAAGCCCTATACCCATTATTGCCTCGAGTCAGTGCTGATTTTGACCATTAGCACCATAGACATTCCCAAAAAAGAGGGCTCCACCCATCAATTGAAGACACCACTTATCCCAACCTCCAACTATTGCAACCCCAGTTCCTGTCTATAATAAAAATTAGCCAAATTACGATATTTTAGACATATATACTTTTATTCCAAAAACAATTCAATATAATGTTAGAATAACATGAAAGATATTTAAGATAAGTTCGTTTAAATTTAGCGTAAAAATATGAGTTCTTAGTGGCAAAATACGAGTAGTTCTTACTAGGGCCCCATTCTTCATACACACAATGTCTAACTGTCCATATACAATCTTTGTCCATGTTGCTTCCAAGGAGCAGCTGCATTTAGTAACAGCAGAGACATCCAGGGATGCCCACAAGAGGGGGGGGGGGGTTATGACAAAAAGAGTGTTAATTGGGGGGGAGTCAAGAAGCGGCACTTTTGGGTTATCTGAGGAGGGACAGGGCACGATTGGAAATTGAAAAAAAATTGTACTACGTAAGAGATACATCGCCCTTTAAAATAAAAATAAAAATATCCTACAAAATATGAAATTAAATAAGTATTAAACTTAAAGTAATACTGTTTTCAAACAAAAACTAGCACAAGCCAAAATGATCTACCTTCGATCAGTCATTAGGCCCTTACTGAGAATTGAATGTATTCTGTTATTTCATTGTTAGTTATAAAAAACAAGTACTATACAAATTAAATATATATTTGATAATGCAATGTGTTAAAAAATAAGTTGCAATGAAATAGCTTGAGCAGGCAGCGCAAGTGAGTCAGATGTCAGATGTAGTGCTGCCACACATAACAGACATCCCAAAAAATTATAAGCCCGCTGAACCTAAAATACCCCTTTCCCCCCCTCCACATCGTCTAAATCAGCCAGTTATCTGCCAAATCAAAAGAGCAAACTATCCTCCGGTTTTCATGTTATTAATATAAGTTAAATAAAGGAAGTGAGATACATATTTGGATATCCAGCAGACAACTATGGGATGTAATCTTAGGTTCACAGATATATAGCTTGGATTTGATTTGGATGTCTCTGGACATCAGATCTAGTGACATCTGTATATCTAGCGGACATCTTTGGACGAGTAACAGATTATGTAGGATATCCATAATATCTAGCATGAACATACCCTGGACGTTCACTAGATGTCACTGTGTGTCTTGGAGAAAAATTTGAAAAATGTTATCGGCTCTGCTATAGGTTCTAACACTGAGTCAGTTTTGGAGAACTTTGTCCTCAAATGTGCTGTTAATGTAATTATTTATTCTTTGAAGGAGTCTAATAGCTCAGTAGCATAGGTCAGCCAAGATCATGACTCTCAACAGATCTATAACATAGTCTCACTTTGGATAGCAACTTATCTACTGCTCACTTAAAATCGTATATATATTCGGCAGACCTAGTCATTGTAAGAATCTCTCAAGGTGATGCGAAGGCTAATGATGCAAAAATCTTTGGGGTCATACTATAGGCGTGCGAAGAGTCCGGTCAGCGTGGGTGCCGGAACCGAAAAATGCGCCCCCCCCAATCTCACTGCTCTAAGAGCTTATTTATCTGCCAAATATTTGAATACTTCAATTATTGTATGTAATCTAATAGTTTAATCCTCCTTGACACAAATATGTGCTAAACTTATTCAATGCAATAAATATTGTGTCTGCATAGGTACCGTACCTATATTTAGTTTACAAAATATAATGTTACATGATTGTATTATTTTCTAAAAAAATCTAGATTATGCTCAAGCCGGGCGGCTGCATGTCACTCCGATCTCTCGGTTAAAGAGTGTATCCTAAAGGTTTTTAAAACAATTTAACAAAGGACTTTAAAAAAAAGCTAAATTACAAAGAGATATGATCACAGAATAGATCTTTTCTCAAAAAATATACTTGTTGTACTATACCTAACTGATAATAGCGATCGAATTATTATTTATATTGATATGTTTATACTGTTTTACTTTTCTAATTGCTTATGGTGCACTCCAAGTAAAAAGTAAAGTTCTAATAAACATCAATATAAAAGTAATATTTATACTCCAAATTTAACCTATTATGACATTTACTTTTCATATAAATCTCCGCCTAACAATGAATAAAAGGAGGGCGAAGGGGTATTGCACTTACATCCGGCACTCGGTTTCCAAAAAAATCTGCTGAACGTCGCGGGAAAAGTGAGATGACAGTTCATGTTTTGGATATCGATTTTAATTGAATTTGCATTGTAAATACTGCCTAACTGCTTTACAATAATACTCCCAGTATTACTTACTATTAGAAAAACTTACATATTATTTTGTACTTATTTCTTACTTTAAACTTTTTTTTAACATACTAACATCAAAAATTGTATTTAATCATCTATTTTGGCGACCCCTCAAGCCCTCTTTTTAGCTACCGTGGGTGCCGCGGCACGCCTATGGGTCATACACATATTATGTAACACCCTTAAGAGGGCTGTATTAAGGAAGTAGAATCAGTGACTTCCTCTGATTTTTGCTCTTAGAGTGACCTGACCTTATAACTATCCCTTTACTGCAGGTTTTTCTGTCTCTTGTGAAAGAGTTTAAAAGCTCCTATCCGCTTTGGATATTGATAAGGGAGTAGGACCAGGTGAAATCCCCCTCAACACCAAAGCACTCAGTGGTTCTCTTGCTCCACTCATAGCCATTTATTTAATTTATTTCTATATTTGGGTATCTAACATCATTTCTAAGAGGCAAGCTTTGTTACACCTTAGATATGAGCTTAGAGTGGATATGAAGAATTATAAGCCAATCACAATTCAACCAACACTTGCAAAAGTATTTTAATCTTTAATTACCTCCTATGAGTCTTTTTTTGTCAAAGCTGCTTAGCATTTTTTTTAGATGTAGGCAGCAACAACAAACTTAGTGATTTACCACGTTGACAAGAACTACCAAATTTATAGAAATTACATTGACTTCTGGAAGGTATTTGATAGAATAAGTTATGAATATCTTTTGAAAAAACTAAGTACCCAGGGTGTGATTGGGGCTACGCCCATCTTGGAGTAATTTTAGAATCATCACCCCTGCCCAGAAAAATCAATATAAGCAGGAAAGCTAATTCTGATCTGGGCTTAAATAGATTATTCCTTCTAAAAATTGTTTTCAATTAAAATAACAGGGTGGGAATAAGAAATATGAAATAATAAGCTAATATGATTGTTAAAATAATTTTTAACTCTTTTGTTTCAGTTCTTTAACATGAGTTACACCAAAGTTCATGAGGATCTCCCACAAGGATGGTGGAAAGGGCCGGAGGCTCCTTTAAAAAATAAGATTCGACTACTTCCAACCACAACATCAACTATTGTGGTCAAAATGACAAGATCCATGGTAATTTACAGCAACAGTACCATATTTCAGATAGTTTTTAAAACCATCATCAAAACAATTATTTCAACACCGATTGTTCACCAATAATTTAAAAATTGTAAAATGCTTTCCAAACATTTATTCGTCAAACATCAAATTACTTCCTAAAATATTTATGACTGTGTCTAGTAATAATAAATCAACTTAAGTGATAAGAATTAATAAATTTTAGTTTCATCAATAATTATAACTATATGGACCATGTATAAATAACATAAAGGAGGGGTTTGAATTACAGATTTAATCCAGTTTAGACTGTTACCAAAAGTAAACAGTAAAGAGTAAATGTTGTTTGGTATATTTTACCCTACCTGTATATCTATTTTACCAAAAAAAGGTATAAGATGGCACAAATTTCATGTGTTTGAGTAGGTGTTTTTATTCTATTTGCTACTTGATCGAATGAAATATACTTGCAGATTGTGACAACTCTCTTTCGTATCTCAAGTTTAAAAGCAAACACTATAATACAATAATTGGATGAGGGGACAGAATACCATAATATTTATGAATGAATCCATATTTTTTTGAGAATGGATAGTGACTTCATTCATAAACCTTATTAATTAGCACTCGCTTTGCTATTGTGGAGTAGTTTTAGGAATGTGTTTTTTATCTCAGTTTATCAAACTACATCAAAGCACAGTTCAACACAACAAAAATGGCAGTTTTTAAAATTGTTTTTATCGAATGTGACAGTAAAATAACAGTTTGCCGATGATATATACAACTTGTAACTTTCTTCAGACCTTCAACAGACATCGGAAGTTGACTTTGTCAATCTTCTTATATTCTTGCTTCAAAATTTCCCATTAGAAAATTTGAAAATAGTGTCATTCAAACACTTCAGAATTATTTCAGTCTCACTTGTTGTAATTAAGAGGGGGCTCCAGGCATGAAACATTTGCTATTTCTACATGCTTCCCCCGTAAGGCCAATGCTAACTTTCAAAGCCCGTCCCTTCCTCAACGGTTTATCCGACATCGTTGATTTATAGCTCATTTTAAAGAACACAAAAAACACCTAGTTATAACAGAAAGCAAAATCTTTTCTTTAGCTGTTTGGTGCTACCACATTAACTGCAGGGACATTCCAGGGAATTTGTTAAGAATAGTTTTGTATACCAGGTGTCCCATAAAGGCCTCCCCCTCTTAATTTTTGAACGACTGTTAGTATTCAAACAATCTTTGGTAAATGTTACTAGCATAAGTCAAAGTATTTTTTAAAGTAGTTGAGGGTTTCAACCCTCGCCCCTAAACAGTGGCCTTCCAACGTTGCTGCGTAAATAGGGGTTGCTGGGGGTGATTTTTATTTTTCAAATAGCAAGCCATACAAATTTGCGTATCATTTAAAAAAAGGTAGAACAAGAAAATTAATGCCGCAAACTAGACCTCTCTATGTTTAATTAATCTAATGTTATAGCCAGCAAAACATGTATACATTTTTTATTTATACTGCTAAAATTCCTCTCCTTACCAGAAATCAGATACAGAGTGGGAAAATACAACTTTCCCTTGATCAAAAATTTGAAAAATATTATTTAAAGTGTAAGAAAGTCATTTGAAAACCTTCTTTATTTTTGCCAAGGCCTCCATTCACCTCTTGGCAACTTGTTAGGGGTTGCTATTTGAAAAATAAATACCTCCGTCGCAGCAAACCTGCGTACTCAGCGAATTTACAATGCATTTATATGTTTCTCACTCCTACATAAAGCCACTTACCAAGTTTCACAAAAGCCATTTATAAATGAGTGATTTATAACATTTTATTTATTCTCCATAAGAATAACATTAGGACTGAGTATGCAGGTTTGCTGCAACGAGGAAGATAATAAATGACTTTTTATGCAATTATCAATATAACTGAACCAGGTGAAGCTACATTACCAAGTTTTATTAATTTATGTTCATAATAAGGGAGATATACAACTTTACATATTCTCCATAAGAATAACATTAGGGCTGAGTATGCAGGTTAGCTGCTACAGGGATAATCAACAACAAATTTATTTTTTGTGCTAATATCAATATACCAGTACAACATGAAGCCACATACCAAGTTTCATCAATATACATTCATAAATAATCAAGATATTAAATTTTATTTATTCTCCATAAGGATAACATTGGACAACATTCTGTGTTTAGCACTTTGAATATCTCTGCAACGGTTGGACATAGAATCACAATTTAAACACCAAAATTATTGTTTTGTGGAGCTGAAGTGATTGGTAAAAGCAAATGTTAAGATTAAAGTAAAATTAACTGAGGAAAAGCCAAAAACCTTTTTCCCATAAGATTAACATGGGAGATTTTATGAGCAGGTTTTTTGGATTTTTTCCGCAACCACTTAACCTAGGTTAATAATTCAAAATACTATTTTATTTGCTTTTTTAAGCTCTATAACATGGTAAAACCAAAATTAAGTGTTTTAAAAATTTTAGGGTGAAAAATGCAAAAAACTGATTTTTGGAAAATTTAAAACCCCCATAAACCCCCCTCCCATGGTCAGATTTTTCTGGTTTTCGAACTTAAAGTCATAAATGTCACTTTACACATTTGAGCCAAATTTCATCGAAATCAGACGTGTTTTACCCAAGTTATCACATTCACGGACACACAAATATATATATATATATATATATATATATATATATATATATATGTATAGATATATATATACATATATATAAATTTGAACGAATAGTGATTTTGGCTTCTGGGGACCTCAAAACAAAAAGTTATCATGGTCTCGGGCTTAAGTCTCACCATGAGACCTACGGTAATAGCTTCTTTCCTATAGGGGAAATTTGCTAAAACTACCTTCAGCAACCCCTATTTAGGGGTGAGGATTGAAACCCTTAACCGCTTAAAAAAATACTTTGATTTAGGCTAGTAACATTTACCAAAGATTGTTTGAAAATTTACAGTCGTTTAAAAATTAAGGGGGGGCCTTTGTGGGACACCCGATATATACATGGGTCATAACAAGTTACTTCACTTATCACATGCTTTAAACATATTTTTGTTTTTAAATTTAAATTTTGTATGAAAAATAATGTACTGTATCATGGCTGCCAAAAATAATGTTACAAAGTAAAATTTAATTTGTCAATTTTGTTAAAACTAAAATTTTTTCACAGTATAACAAGTTTAATTGAATGTTAAAATGGAATATGGTGATTTAAATTGTTAAATTAAACAATTTCAGTTATTTGTTGCAGTGCGTTGCAGGAGTGAAAAACCAGGCTGTCCATAGGCCCAATGTTAAAATTAACATTAGTCTTATGGATGGCCTGGTTTTTCACTCGTGCAACGCACTGCAACAACTGAGTTCTTTTTGTTTAAAAGGCAATCCCAAGTGGCACAGGTATTAATTTGGAGTTGTAATAGAAGGATTAAGCTAATGGTGCAAGAATATCATAAAGGCAGAGGCTACGTACACGTCCGACGTGAGCCGCTACTGTTCACGTCCGTTCCAAATTAAGCACCGTACGTTACTTTTCCTGTGATTTTTAAAACAGATTGAGGGCCAGAAAACCTCATAACCTAACCTAACGTAACCTAACCTAACCTAAAGTAACGTAACGTAACGTAACCTAACCTAAGCGGTAGCGATGTGAATTTGCCTTTACATTGGACGTGTACGTAGTCACTTCGTATCATATATGACTGAAGTTTATATTTATATATAACACTCAAAGTGTACCCATAAATACTGTACTTTTTAGATACAACTGAAGATGGATTACAATATGATTTTTAACATAATTAATCTTACTTTAATATTTTATTCTTAGCTTTAAACGCTTTCCCAGTCTTTGACAGCGATGGAGAAGTTCTAAATTAAATTAGAACATTAAATTAGAGTTAGAACATTGATAGTGTGGAAACTGTTGGAATACTATACTATCTCAGTAATTATTTACTGTCTCATAAAATATATGAACTGTTAGTAATGATTATTTTTTCATTTAGAGTCCAGAATTGATCATGCAAACAGGTCTGGATGAGTGGCAAGTCAATTTCATCAAGGGCACAGTTTCGCACCTTCTGGTGTACCTCAATGACAACTCACCTTCTGGCCATTACTTCAACAAACTCACCGACAACCAAGCCAGGGATGTCTATTCTGTCTTTGAGGTAAGTCCCTCTTCCATATTTTATTTGTTTTCAACCGTTCAAATATCCTTGAAAAGTCTTAAAATTGACAAATGAAAAGTCAGAAAATTATATTTTACTTGGTAGGGTCAAACATAAGAGCAATAAATAAAACTGCATTGCAAAAATTGTTCCAGATAAAAATATTAAGCTGGAGTGACAAGGATTAAAACAAAAACTTTATAAAATGCTTATAGCTTTAAAACAATTATGAAGGAAGTTTATATAGTGGTTTATTTATTATTATCACTCTGGATTATTTATGAAAACATATTTATAAACACAATTGACATGTTATTTTAGAGATTTCTTTAATATGACAAGAATCTTAAAATATAATGTTGTTGCATATTTGTTTTCTGTTGGAGAAGACTGTGTGTCAGGAAGGAGTGAGAGTGTCTATGTCAGTTTCTGTAACTGTTTCTTCATTGATAATCTCTCTTATTCCCTGATGAGTAACACAACAGTGTGTCAAGAAGGAGTGAAGCGCCTTTGTCAGTTTCTGTAACATTTTCTTAATTTATAACCTCTCTTATTCCCTGTGTAACAGGACAGTGTGTCGGGAAGGTTTGAGAGCATCTATGTCAGATTCTGTCGCTGTTTCCTAATCGATAACCTCTCTTATTTCCTGTGTATCAGGACAGTGTGTCAGGAAGGTTTGAGAGCGTCTATGTCAGTTTCTGTAACTATTTATTCATAGATAATCTCTCTTATTCCCTGATGAGTAACACAACAGTGTGTCAAGAAGGTGTGAAGCGCCTTTGTCAATTTCTGTAACATTTTCTTAATTTATAAGAATAAGAATAAGAATAAGAATAAGAAATTTATTCAGCCAGAAAATATTTCATACAAATACATTGGCACGTCACACACATTGGTAAACAGTATTAACAAAAGTCATTCACAGTCCACATTCTTGTTGTATATTCATCTACAGAATAAAATGATTCTTTATACAGGAAATAGTTTAGTTTAGTTTTAAAATGCTTATCACTAAGCAATCTTATATCCAATGGTAACTTGTTGTACAACTTGATAGCCATCAGCAAAGGGCTTTTATCTGTCTTAACTAATCTCACCTTTGGCGTATTTAAATTATTACAAAAACGAGTATTATAACTATGCATATCTCTTCTACAGTTTAGTTGAACAATATTTTTCCTAAGATAAATCAGACATTGTTGCATGTATAAAGAAAACAAAGTTAATATTTTAAACTCTTTGAAAAGATCTCTACAACTATGATACTTATTTACACCTGCAATTACTCTAATAGCCTTTTTTTGCATAATAAACACTTCCTTTGCATGAGGAGAAGATCCCCAAGCAATTAAACCATAACTCAGATGGCAGTGAAAAAGTCCATAATATGCCTGTACAATAGCAGCCTGTTCTAATTCACCACATAACCGTTTTATAGCAAATATACTTGAGCTGAGTTTGCTTTTTACCAAATTAACATGATGGTGCCAGTTTAGAGTAGGATCAAAAATTAGGCCTAAACATTTTTGATGCAGGTTTTCATATGGCAATTCAGGAGTTTCTCTAAGGCTAAATACTACAGTTGCTGTCTTATCTTTGTTCAGAATTAAATTATTTGCTGTGAGCCAGTCTTCTATAAAATTTTGATTCACCTTACAGTTTTCTATAAGTTTACAATAATCTGAGTTCCTAGTGATTACCGTGGTATCATCTGCATATAAAACAACGTCTGATGGGACATTTACATTTAAGTCATTTACCACTATCAAAAACAATAATGGCCCAAGTACAGAACCTTGTGGGACTCCACAGGTTACAGGTTTACATTGAGATTCACTTGTTCCTAAAACTACATACTGAGACCTACATTGCAGATAAGACCTGAATAAATCTAGAGCGACACCTTTGATATTATAGTGCTTCAGTTTTTCTAATAGTATTTTATGCGATACTCGATCAAAAGCTTTGCTTAAATCACAGAAAGTTATTGCAGCAAAGTCCTTTTTTTCATAACAATCTAGAACCTTATCAACTAGAGAAATAATTGCTTGCGTTGTAGATAGTCCTTTTCGAAATCCAAATTGTTCTTTGCAAACCAAACCATTGGATTCTAAGTATTGCATTAGTTGGTTACCAATAACTATTTCTATTATTTTAGACAGGACTGGTACAATCGCAACAGGCCTGTAGTTTCCTATCTCCTCTTTTTTACCGTTTTTATATATAGGATGCACTTTAGTAATTTTTAGAACATCAGGAAATATCCCCAGCCCTAAACAACCATTAACGAGAACTGTCAGTGGAGATACAAAACTGGTAATGGTTTCCTTAATCAGAGCATTTGTCAGACCAAAATGATCCTTACTTTTTTTAGGAGCTAGTTGCTGAACCACATCTAAAATATCTCTTTCTGTAACAAACTTAAAACAAAATTCATCAATATGTTCAGGTACAGTCATGTTACTTAAATATAGGTTAAAATCACAGTTACTACTTCCATACGAATTCGGAATGATTGAATCCTTGGCAATATTTATAAAAAAGTCATTAAATTCATCTGGCATAAAAACATTATTTACACTACTATTTACATTACCCTTTTTACTTTTATTCACAATACTCCATAAAGCTTTTGTTTTATTTTTTGCATTATCAATAAAGCTAACATTCGCCTGTTTTTTTGCTTCCTTAATTTTACGTCTATACACAATTTTGACATGCCTATACTCATTTTTATACCACGCAATATTTGTAGATTTTGATAAATCATACAGCATATCTAATCTATCTTTAAGCTTTTGTAGCTCTAAATTGTACCAAATACATTTTGCATGAGCTTTCTTAGGTCTAGTTTTAAAATTATTTACAGTAGTTACAAAACAAATGCTAAAATAATACTTTAAAATATTTACAAAAGTACTAAAGCTAACTTGCAGATCATTTGTCATAAATACATCCTTCCAGCATTCTTTCTCTAAATAGAATTTAAATTCTCTAATACCTGCATCAGTTATCTTCGTAATGGTTTTAAAATTTTCCGTAGAACAGTTATCTAGTTTATTGTCAAAAACACACTGAAAAACCTGTGCTAGGTGATCGCTAACATGTCTGTTAACCACATTGATTGTATAATTGCCATCTAAAGAAGTAAATACATTATCTAGGCATCTTAACCCTCGAGTAGGCACAGTAACTGTAATTTCTAATCCATACATATTCAAAAGATTTACAAAGTTTACAGTATCCTTTTCATGGCCAAGAAAATTCATGTTGAAATCACCACATATGATTGAGGGCTTGTTTAACCGATTAAGGTGGCTTAATAATTTCTCCATTACATTTAAAAAACTTTCTACATTACCATTAGAACTGCGATAAATAGTTACTAACAATATATTAACATTTAATATTTCAATACATGAGATTTCACAATCCATTTCAACAGAGAGTCTGTTTATGACATCCATTACTTTAATAAAAGAAGGATCATACCGAGTGAAAATTGCAGATCCCCCATGAATCTTGGTAGTTCGACAATAACTAGTAACATGTTTTAGCTCATTAATAGAATATTTACAAATTTCATTGCTTTCCATCCAGTGTTCTGTAATACACAAAAAATCTAAATCCAACTCACAAGAAACATTTTCTAAAATTCCAATTTTGTTAAACAAGCTTTGACAATTCTGGTGAAAAATTTTTAAATTTATCTTAGGACTACTACAGCTTTTTCCAGAATTTTTATTACTCCCATTTACATTTTTATTTACAATATCCCCTGTTGGTGAACTGTCAATAATAAAAGTATTTACATTATTTCCTTTATTTGACCTACTCAACTTACATATATCTATGGGTCCATTGGTGTTCGATGCTGTCGATGCACAAGACTGGGTTGTCCTGGAAAGGTGGAGTTTTCCGGCAGGGGCTCAGTTCCTGGGGGAGGCGGCTGAACATCTATTCTTTGCAGACAACCTCTTGCAACAGCTGATGATGATGCAACCTTTTCGGCACCTTTTATAACCTCTCTTATTCCCTGTGTAACAGGACAGTGTGTCGGGAAGGTGTGAGGTTATTTACGAGGTGAGCCCTCTGCCGAGACAACTGGCGCCTCACAACCAGCACTGGTGTGGCTCGGATAGGCAGCTGTGGGAGATCACCAAGACTCGCAACTTCAGCAACTGCCAAGTGCTCAGTGAGGACCACGCCCACCTCCCCTCCTCTGACTGCCGTCCTGGGGGCTCCAACTGCGGCCGCTTCTGGACTGTTAGTAAAGTGCATCTTGTAACTATAATCAGGAGCAGGAAAGATGACAGTTTGACTCCAGCCACTAATAATGCTCCACACGCTGTCACTGTTGTTATTTTGCCATCAACAAAATATTACTCGAGTGTTATGCCGTCCAGCTGGTGTGCAATTTGGCAATGCAGCACTTCTCCTATTGGCTGGTCTCGGTTAATAGCCCTGTAAACCATACATTTAACTGTCTTCTCTCCTGCTCGCTGTAAATAACTGTGACATTATTTTGTAGTGTTTTGGTTGATTCATTCAACACTATATAACTTAATAGAACTTAATTTTTATTTTTGCTTCGGGTTCCAGTTAAATTTTTAGATTTTTACAATATGAAATAATCTTTTTAAAATACAGTAGACTCTCAGAAATCTGGACTATTGTGGCGGACAATCGGTCCAGATTTAGAAAAATCCAGATTTCCCATAGGGCATGAGTCATCAATTCCACCTTTATGGCGAACAATTATGGGAATATGTGTTTACATTTAAGTGCTAATGCAAACGTGAGCTTCTACAAGACAATGCAAATAATATGACATTAGTGTAATTTGGGCTAATCATGTGAAAACTGAAGGCGCTAAAATGTGAAGTTTCATGATTCGTTTTTATTTAAAAAAGAAACTTTACGACAAAAATCAAAATCATCGGTTCAGACTACCTGGAGTCCGGTCAAGGCCAATTCGGATATCTGAGAGTCTACTGTAATTCCTAACGATTATTGCTTTTAATAATTCCTAAGATAGGGGTAACAATATTTCTAGTTGTGTCATATGAATTTGCCATCCATACAAACAATGCATTCAACACCCAAGTTGCATTTCTGTAAGCTAATATTATCATCTATAATGCGGGAACAATTTATTTTCAGAGGGCTTCATTGACTCAAATGATCGGGTGTGGTGAAATGAACAACTTACTTCTCCTCAGTTCTGTGAGCAGCTCTGTAAAGAATGCTCAGCTCCACTTGAAAAACAGTACCCAAGCCGTGGTAAACTCTAATCTCAACATTACTCTTAAATCTGTGCTGAATCTCAAAAGCAAATTCAGTGCACCTCAGGACAAGCAATCCGTGAAGACTCTGTTGTACTCGTACTCCGCACCACCTAAGGTAAAAGTTTGATCTTTTGTTCAGTGCATGTGACAGATTCATTTTCCACATGGTTAGAAAACCATGAGTAAATTATAGTTATAAATACATACAATTACAATGCTTGTGCTGTTTCTAAACCCAGTTACAATTGTGCACTATGCATTAGATTTTAGGAGGAAACTTCCAGAGGAGGTATCAAGTTCAGTGGATCTGAAGTTTGTCATATCTTTTTGAGTTTGGTGAAAAATTATGCAAACTAAAAATAAAAACGTAAACCATATTTACAAAAAGTGAAACTACAGAAATTTTAAACTGTTCTCTAGTTATATTTTTGTCTTGCTTTTGATGCTTAAAAAAAAGGATAATAGAGCCAATATGATAATAATGATGACAATCTGCAAAAACTGCATACATAACATACATTGAGTGCAGAGAATTCATAACAGATAAAATAAATAACTAAAAAATGTGTTACCGGTTTAGTTATAGATCTCCCAATAGCGTTTACCAGTATATCAAATTTAAATGGGGGCCCACCAATTGACCGTAAAGACACTTGTGCGGATGACAATTTGGGTGACATTTCAAATATTAATAATTATTGATAAATAGGTGGCTGAAACCACATTATCGACATGAAACTTGTCCGTTTGACCATATGATCGACATTTAAAAAAATTAATAATTTTTAATAAAAAGAGGGCTGAAACCAAGTTATCGACATGTCACTTGCCCGAATGACCATTTGTCCTCATGGATGAGCGAACAAAGTAAGTGCAATCCCTATACATCTTATAAATCTCGTTTTCGGCCTACTACGTCGTTATTTATCAACCGATTTGGACAACCGATGTGTCATTTTAAAGGTTTTACACTGCAGAGTAACAGACTAATGTAAAAATAAAAAATACCGGTTTATTTTTTTTAAATATTGACACTTAAAAAATTGCTCCATGCTATTTAAATGGGAGAATATTTTTAAAGGAACTCGGCCTTAGTTTGAGAATACCAGGCAACGTGTGGCCATGGAATTTGTACCAATTCGAAGATTAAACATTCCAATTATTCCCAAAATTTTCAAATTTATAATTTTCTCCCTTTAATTTTGTTTAATGATATAAAGTATGAAGTCCTCAAATTTCCCCATGTTATTCATATGGGAGAATTATTAACCAGGAACTCGGCGTTAGTTTAAAAAAACCAGGTAACGCGTGGTCATGCAATTTGAACAAAATTGAAGCTGAAACATTCCGGAACTCCTCAAAGTTGTCAGATTTACCATTTTCGCCTTTTAAGATTGTTAAATCATACAAAATGTAAATTCCTACAAACTGTTTTGAAGGGATTTATAGTCTGTTATGTTTACAACAAACAGCTGATTACAATCCAACCCTGTGATATTCAATAGACAGCTGTTTAGCTCACTATAAGATTTTGATTGATTTTCATTATATAGTAAACATTAACGTAACCATTAAATGTAAGTTTTAAATACCCCCGTCGCAGCAAACCTGCATACTCAACGAATTTCCAATGTATAGATATGTGTCTTAATACCACATAAAACCATACACATTACCAAGTTTTATCAATTTACATAAATAAATAAGCGATTTATAACATTTTACGTTTTTCTATAAGTATAACAAAAGGGGTCTGAGTATGCAGGTTTGCTGCTACAGGAACTATTGATCAGATAACAGTATTTTTGTATAAAAATCAAAAGACCACAACAAGATGATGCAATATACAAAGATTTGTTAGGGATACGTTCATAAATAAGCGAATATACAATGTGTCTTATTGTTCATAAAAATAACATTGGACAACGTACTGTGTTTAGCACTTTCAATATCTCTGTAACTAATTGATGTAGAGTAATGATCAAAACACAAATTTTTTAAGCTGAATTCAAGGGTGAAAACTGAAATTTTATTCCTTAAAAGATTACATTTAAAAAATAAAAAATAAAAAAAACATTTTTGGGGTACAAACCCTCCCCCCCAAAAACACCTAATTGGATGAAGCGATGATGCTATAGTTTTCGAACTTAAAGTCATAAATGTCACGATTAATCACGATTAAACCAAATTTCATCAAAATCGGACCATTATTACGAAAGTTATGGCACCCAAGGACACATATATATTTATCTGAGTGACAGGGACATTTTATTATGGACTAACGGCCACCCACCCAACCGAATATAATACATATAATTAAATATATGTCATATATTTAATTTAAAAGTGTGTATTGTACTTAGAAGTTGTAGCCTTGTATGATTCGCTTACGTGTAGTATTGTGGGGACCGATTCGCTTACAGAATTAAATATATAGAAGATGAAAATATATTAATTGATTATATTTAAAGAAGATATGTGGTTTCCTGAGGGCATTAAATAAAACCATTGAATAAATATTACACAGTGGTCATATTCAAAATAAATAAAATGGACATTGATTTATAATAGCAACTGCAGTGACCGTAAAACAGAAAAGAGGCATATTAGCTAAGGAAATCTGCTCATTTGTAGGGGACTTGGTGAAAAATTACCCCAAGTCATCTAAACAAACTGACGAGCTTCCCCTAGCAATGCTCGGCCCCCCAGTTACTACTTAAACTACATGAGTATTACTTTGACAGTTTTTTGATTGTATATTGCCGGAAAAAAAACTCAAAAGCTAAGAAACTTAGTTTGAATTATTAATCTACGGCTAATGATTGAGGAGAAAATCAAAATTTTCACTCAGCAGTAATCTACATTATGTAAATTGTCCGACGTTATTATCTTAGTACCTGGGTAAGGTCTTTGCTCGGAAATGGACAGTCAGTTTGTTTAGATGACTTGGAGTAATTTTTCACCATGTTCTCTACAAATGATCAAATTTTCTAAGCTCATTTGCTTATTTTCTGTTTTAGGGTAAATCCAGTTGTTATCATAGGTCCGTTTGATTAATTTTGAATATGACCACTGGGTAATCTTTATTTAATGTTTTTAGTCACTGCTCTCATTAAACCACATGTTTATACTTAACCTACAATAGTACTACTTTGACAGTTCACTTATTGATTATAAACAGCTGTTATGCTTCTTTTGTTTTGATTTTAAACTTCTTAAAACATTAATTTATCATATTTCATATTGGTTTGTTTGTCCTATTTGGTGTTTTTTTGGGGATAAGACCTGTCTAGAACTTATTTCTATGCCAGAAGTTATTGAGTATTTCCAAATTTGAAGGAAAATGTTAGAGCCGTTTTCTGAGATCATAGTTGCAAGCAAGCAAGCAAACCTTATACTCATATCTTAAATAATAATACACTAAGCCGATCGTTGTTAAGAGAACTCCTTCCTTTGCTTCTGAACTGATTTTGAAGATTAAGGGATCGAAATATTTGTTCTGGATTCGTAATTGTACATAAAAGTTTTTTATTTTTCGACATTTCCATTTTAAAAGGCATAGGCCACCCTCAAAGTCAGTTTTTTGCCCAAAAGATTAAAATGGAGAATAATTGTATTTGAATTGCAGCTGTTATACATTATGGCCAGTTTACTAGCAATACAATATTTTGTTACATGTAAGAAATGTATTTATCTATTTAAATAAAAATAAGTTTAGTTTCTGAATCACTTCAAACAATGAATGTTGAATGCAACAGGGATATTTAAATTTGTGTTAATCTTTGTTTATCTACGTGTTTGTTTTTAAACCAAATTTGTTCCGCGTTGCACAAAAAAAGACTGTACAGAATGAAATAAAATATTTTGCCCATTTTCGTGTGGAGCAGGAAATTTTTAGGCTGTTTCAAATTATTACGTACTTCATTTGGGTTATGTCCATTGGCAAGTCACTGCTAGAAAGTAGATATTATGGGTTTAGGTTACTTAAGCTTTCGCTGAAGAATGCACCAGGAAATAGAGGAAACACATACTTTAGGTACTCCACAACTGTATACTAAACAATATAAAACAACGGCACGACAATGAAACATTGAGTAGGGATCACATAAGCCCTTGCAACATGATATTTAAAGTTCAGTTTGACTTGGTAGTCATTGTGATTTTAATGATGAATTTGATAAAAACTGCATGAGTTATTGAGCATATATTTGAAAGAAGATGGGTCCATCCTAAAAAGCTCCCATTATAACGAGGCTCGGCCCTAATGACCTTCAAAATGGCCATGAATCACATACTTCCTAAACCAATTGAGCAAAGATATGGTTGATATACAGCAGGCCTATGCTTTTTGTCCCTTATTAGTTCTTTGCTCCGTTGGCCTTTAACAATTTAATTTAAACAACACTGACGTTATTAGTTAACTGGACCGATATTGAGCATTAGAGCATACATTTGTTAGGAAGATAGTTAATCCATCAGAATAAAACCATTGCCTGCTCCCAAAAATGCTTTAGGGCTCTCCAAATGTTGAAGCTATCGAATTTTTGGGAAAAGAAATACGTTTTATCAGACCTCATCCCCGGAAAAATATCTTTGTGGATAAAAATTTATTAAAAAAAAATAACATTGAGATTAAGATTAAGATTTGTAAATAAAACCAAAAGAATCATAACAGCTGTTCAAAAACAACCAGTCAATTGTAAAAATAACACTCACTTGGTAAAATATAAGTATGTGATTTTTGTGAGAATAGTGGTTAGAACCAATAAAAAGTAAGTTTAATATGTACAAGATTAAGTTATGTATAAATTTCTAAAACCATTAAGAATGAATATTGAATAAAAAAAGACATGAACAAAATAAAAAGAAACGTGCAAATAAGCTAAGCAAATATGCTTGCCTTGGAGAGGAACCGTATAGATAAGTACTCTAGGTATTTTGAACAAACTGACTGGCTTTTCGAGCAAAGCTCGGTCCCCCAGGTTCTTTAACAAATGTAACTAACTTTTCAAACATAACGTTGTACTGTGACCGGAGAGCGAAGCCGCGACGGGCAACTAGTTTATCTGATTATCTATGTGTATTAAAGGGTTGTATGTTAGTACAAACTCCTGTGTCTAATTGAACCAATTCCCTGGGTATCATCTCACTAAGCTAAGCAAGTAATCATTGAAAGTTTTAAGGGAGAGAGAGAGAGAGAGAGAGAGAGAGGGAAATAGCTTAAAATATTTTTTAATTCAACAAAACAATCAAAAGCCTTACAAGTAGTAAAAATAAATTTGAAGTTGATACACTAACAGTCTTGAATTACCATGAATTTTAAGTTTATAACTATAAGAGATCAACTTAAATTTTCAACAAATACCTTACATATAATCTCCAGCAGAAACCACTGTACCAATTTAAACTGTTTTTGTAAACAATGACATGTTGATAACTTGGTTTCAGCCCTCTTTTTATTAATAATTATTAATTTTTTAAATGTCGATCATAAGGTCAAACGAACAAGTTTCATGTCGATAAGTTGGTTTCAGCCACCTATTTATTAATAATTATTAATATTTGAAATGTCGCCCAAACTGTCATCCGCACAAGTATCTTTACGGTCAATTAGTAGGACACCAATTTAAATTGTCTTAACTATCAATCTCTAGGAGTTAAAATGCTTCATTACAGTTGTTTATGTTTTATGAAATAACTGGTTGCGGTTACTTAAAATTAATTATATAAATAAAAGCCAAATTGTTAAACACATATCCTCACAAAAACACAAAATAAAGTATGGGACTATATCCCATCAGATTTAGAGCCATTGGTTGCCTCACTTTTTATAATAAAATATAAATTTAAATTTAATTTTACACTGATGGTTCAGATCTCACCATATCTGCCAAGACATAAAATAAATTAGAGGTAGCTGTTCATACTGAGCTATCATTCAGAATTACAGGCTTTTCATTCTTGAATGTTTTGTAATAAAAAGGTCCTGAATCAACCAGAAACTATGTCTATAATAGTAAATATGATTTTAAATCTAGTAACATTTCTGTGAAGTATTATTCTTTGTTATTTCTGTTTGAAATATACTGATTATAGGAATTCTATTCTCACAAATGCCAGGATACCGTGAGCAATTCTGAGGATGATGATGATTCAGAGGAACGTATTGACTCTACAAAACAAATCAACCCAACAAAGGAGGATGGCAATAAGAATGCAGATAGCACAGAACACAGAAAATCTGGATTTAGGAATAGGCGAGCCATAAAAAACAAATATAACAGGTATGGAACAACTAGTTCTAATGAGCTACAAAGCAATGAAAATTCAGATGAACAACAAAACTCTAAAAATTATCACACTGGCAAAAGTGCAAGCAAGACACGCTCAAATAAAATAAATTATGGTAATGATGATAGAAAATTCAATGAAAATGGTGAGTTCATCTCAGCAGAAAAAGATGACCAGCCTCGTAGAAAACCAAATAAAAATCAACAGTCTGAAGAATCTGATGACCAATTCTCCGAAGAATCAAACGATCAACACTCTGAGGAGATGGATTTGGAAGAGCATTGGAAAATATCTGGCAAAGATACAAAAGAAGTCCCGCCTCATCAACCATTCAACCCGTTTGCTCTGGCTCACAGAAGCTCCTATGATCTCTCTTGTCTGAACTCCAAGCTGCGACAGATTCTTGGTGATATTGCAAGTGACTTGAAGGAAATCAACATTCTTCCTGAGAAGAACACCATGGAAAAACTAAGCATAGCTGTAGACATTTGCAGATTACTTCCCTTTGACCAGTTGAGTGCTATTTCTGAAGAGGTTTTCGAAATTCACAATGGAGCTTCCAACATCATGAAGAATGACGAAAGGTGAGTACCATAAATTACTTCAAACTCTTTGAAATTGGATACACAAGTAGACTTGTGTAGATGTTCCTTGTTGTTATTGTTATTCTATACTCAAAATGTATTTTTAATGATGGTGTTATAAAATTGTTTAAGAAATTATTATAGGAATTTCCCATCACTGATTAGAGAAAAGCAAATTTCACAATGTTTTGGGATCTGGAATCTTTTTCCACATTCATATACAAATATTTGAAAATCGTTATAAAGTTTCACCAAAACACAACCGAGCTAGCAGCAACAAACTAGGCAAAGCTGGATGGAGGTCCCAAGAGAGATAAAAAGCCGATGGTCTTCCCCTAAATAAAAATAAAGCTTTTGCAGATAATTTTAATTCAAACTACTCAGACGCCTGTTATCTGAAAAAATTGATTAACACATCAAATGATTGTAAGTTGTTAGGGTTAACGGTTGATTTTTCACTAAAATGGAGTTATCAATCTAACAACAGTTTTTAGTAGAGGTAATTTTCTTATTTTTTCTCTCTCTAAAATGCTCAATATTGAGTTTCTTAAATGTTCTTCTACATCTAAATTTATTAAAACTTATTAAAAAATATACCTTAAAAGTTTATAAGTTCAATTGAACAGAACAAATGTTCAAAATTCACTAATCCACACTAGTCAAAACTCCAAAATAGAACAAAAAATTGCACTCCTATTAGTTGGATCGTATCAAGGTTATAAATCTGAGCTAATTTAGCATTGAGATATAAACAATTTTTTTAATTAAATGTCTGAAAACTTATTTGTTGACATACTGCTTCAGAAAACAGTTGTTTTCAACACTTGCGTTAAGCTTCTAAAGTTGTTCTTTTTATTATTTGGATAAAAGGTGTTCTTTCAATGGTCATTTTTCATCCTAGGACAAAAAACATCATTTGATGATACTTTTTGGTTGAGGGCATCAGTATTACTTCGGAATATGAATTGAACGAATTATTTAAAAATTGTAAATAATCGATGGAAAGAACTAATATTATTGATTTTGGTTAATTCTTGTATTCCATATCGATCTGGCATTCGATTTATTAATCGATAGCCCAAAGTAATTGACCTAGCAATCGTTAGTTATCACTAACACAAACTAAACAGCTGTAACAGCTGTTTGTTTAGAGTAGCAAGATCAAGATGGAAGCAAACTTTTGAAGGTAAACGGGTTATCAATTTTTAGTTTTTGTGAAATTAATTTACTTAATATCGATTACAGTATGACGAAAAATATAGTTCATCTCTAGAACCAAAAGTGGCTTTGTGACCCTCGCTCATTTTCCAAGTTAAACTTGAGCTCATATCGAAAAGCTTCACTTCTGGTCCTAGTGATGAAATATACCAAGGGCTAGCCCATATTAGCGAATTTCCCCTATAGGGAAGAAGCTATTACCATAGGTCTCATGGTAAGACTTAAGCCCGAGACCATGATAACTTTTTGTTTTGATGTCCCCAGATGCCAAAAACACTATTCGTTCAAATTTATATATATATATATATATATATGTGTCCGTTAACACGATAACTTGAGTAAAAAACGTCCGATTTTGATGAAATTTGGCTCAAATGTGTAAAATGACATTCATGACTTTAAGTTCGAAAACCAGAAAAATCGGACGATGGGAAGGGGGGTTTATGGGGGTTTTAAATTTTCCAAAAATCAGTTTTTTGCATTTTTCACCCTACAATTTTAAAAAAACTTAATTTTTGTTTTGACCATGTTATAGAGCTTAAAAAAAACAAATAATTTAGTATTTTGAATTATTAACCTAGGTTAAGTGGTTGCGGAGAAAATCCAAAAAAACCTGCTCATAAAATCTCCCATGTTAATCTTACGGGAAAAAGGTTTTTGGCTTTTCCTCAGTTTATTTTAATGTAAACTTCACATTTGCTTTCACCAATCTGTTCAGTTCCACAAAACAATCATTTTGGTGTTTAAATTGTGATTCTACGCCCAGCCGTTGCAGGAAGTGCTAAACACAGTACGTTGTCCAATGTTATCCTTATGGAGAATAAATAAAATTTTATATCTCGATTATTTATGAATGTATGTTGATGAAACTTGGTATGTGGTTTCATGTAGTACTAGTATATTGATATTTGCACAACAAATTTATTTTTTGTTGATTATTCCCGTAGCAGCAAACCTGCGTACTCAGCCCCCATATTATTCTTATGGAGAATAAGTAAAATGTAATAACTCCCTTAATTATGAACATAAATTAATAAAACTTGGTATGTAGCTTCACTTGGTTGAGTTATATTGATAATTATATAAAAACCCATTTTTCTGTTCCTTGTTGCAGCAAACCTGCTTTCTCAGCCACCATGTTAAGTTATGGAGAATAACTAGAATGTTATATAGCGCTTATTTATGATTGAATTATGATGAAACTTAGTATGTGGCTTCGCCTAGTTAAATTCTATTTATATTTGCATAAAAACCAATTGTTTCTGTTCCTTGTTTCAGCAAACCTACGTACTCATTACCAATGTTATTCTTATGGAGAATAATTAAAATCGCTTATATGTGAATATATTTTTATGAAACTTGGTTTGCGGCTTTATGTGGTATTAAGACATATATTATGCATTGGAAATTCGCTAAGTACGCAGGTTTGCTGCGACGGGGGTATTTTGCTTATCGAGGCTTCAAATGTGTGTCATTACCAAAGAAAAACTATGTTTCTCATATTGATGGCTACAGGAAAGTATTTCGAGATGTAATGACGATGTGTGGAAGTCATCCAGCCCTCCGAATCATCAAGGGCTGGATCGAGAGGCAGCAAATCGAGGGGGAGGAGGCAGCTCAGATAATTTCATCCCTCCCGAACCAGATTATCTCACCTAACAAATATCTCATCCAAGATTTCTTTGTAAGTAATCAATTAATGAAGACCTACTTTTAATGAAACCATTATGCTTCTAACAGCTACTTGTGTAAGAATTATTTTAAATTAAAACACATTTACTTCCTCCAGGTAAGATGATGTATAGCTCATATTAAAGGTGATGAAATAATAATACAGTAGTATCCAAATGAGCAAAATTGTAATACAGCCAATATGTGCCCAGTAATAAAACTGCATCACATCCTAAAGTTTATTTTTCATTTTATTTTTCCGCTTTACATTCTGCTTTATATTTCAAATCCTGCTAAACACATGCCGATTGTAATTTGCGACTTTTTAAAATGAGTTATAAAAACTCAGAAATGTCTTAATATATTTTTATATATTTAAAACTAACATGCATTTTGTAAGACACACACTCTCAGTTTATTGAAAGACTCTTTCATCGATTGGTTTTTAATAAATAAATATAAAAGTGTCATTTCTGAACTGAAAAACATTTATTTTCTCACCTTCATTCTCATAGAGTAAGAGTAAATAAAATCAACTTAACAAAATTTTTTTGGAACGGATTGTTCTGCCTAGTAAGACATACTTTTTTTAATTCACATTTTGAGAACTGATTTATCTTTTGGCAGAGTCAGTGAAGGGAAATAAGTTTTTTTCTCATAGGACATGGTGCAACAAATTGCTGAGAAAGAGAACGTGCAACTGACAATAACTAGCGTGCTCTCGTTTTCCAACCTGGTTCGGAGCGCTTGCGTGAACCAAGTTTCTCGACTACACCGATTCAGCAGCATCGTCAAGCCTGTGTGTGATGAAGGCTACGTAGCTCGCTACGTGGACTGGCTGTCACACAAGATCAGCTCAGACGCTCCTCTGCGTCGAGCTTACATCGAAGCTCTCGGTAATGTCGGTAGTTCCCACATCATTGAAATCCTGAAAAGTATTGCCGTTAATCCAAAATACTCTTCTTACTACAGAACTTCTGCAGTTTTCGCTATGAGGTATGTTTAAATTGAAAGTACGATTTTACTAGATTTCTCAGATGAACTGTTTGGTTATACTTCAAAAGTATATTTGATTCGATTGTGTAAATGAATATATTTATTTACCCATTAATTAATATGCATGTATGTAAAAATATGACCCAGATACACACATGCACATGTGACACACCCTCATACACTTTATTGGCAAACATACCAATACAATTACACACTTACACAATACATTTCCATTTACTATGTGTTTTATAAAAATAATTTCTTGATTTTTCTTACAGTGATTTTAACTCTAAAACCATAGTTTAACCCAATCAACTCTTTCACTATAAATGTATCTTTCTGGGGTGCTGATAATACCAACCGGACGTGGTAGCTCAGAGGTAAAGTGCCTGACTAGCAAGTCAGTCGTGGCCGGTTCGATCCCAGTCCCGGCCGACTCCTGTAAGATCATGAGCGGTCACCTCTGGCTTGCCCATGTGACTAATGTCGTTACGGTACCTCGCTGTCTTTAGTTCACTGCACAGGTCAAAAGCGGTGATGGGAAGGGTTTTGCCCTATATGCTTTCCAAGTTTGAATATAAATCATATAGTATTATTTCATTCAATCAAGAATAATCACAGATTAGTAAACACCAATGTCATTTGTGTTTGCTCGTAGAAATTTATTGGGGTTTCAAATACAGTAGAATCCCTCTTAACTGACCCTCAAAGAACCAAGTAAAATACCTGGTAAAATAATGAAAAAAAGTTGGTCACAACGAACAAAGGCATTTTATACTCTAATGCTGCAGATTATTTAACAAAATAGCTCAAGAACCAGTAAAATCACACGAAAGCTATGAGTTTACCTGTACCAATATTTTCAACCTAGGTACCGATTTCAAAATTGGATACGCTCTTTCCTAGGCATAATTGTGGGGTTTTCCTGTTACAGAACTAGTCATTTACTGTTGTTATCACGAGACCAAAATCATTACGTTTAACTGATTCATCTTCATCGAGGCGTTTTAACGCAAATCACAAAAAAAATTAAAAGTTCCTCACTCTCTGTTAAAGAATAGTGACCAACTGGCATTGTTCAGTATTCCTAAAGAAAACTTTACCTGCATAGACAGGGTTATTTTTACATAAATCACCAAGCATGGGGACGGAAATGTAACAGGAATTGAGCGGTTAAACCAAACTGTGGTCAAGTTTAGAGAGGTTAAACTGATTAACGGTTAAAGAGGAGTCGGCTAAGAGGGGGTCTACTGTATGTTGATGGATAAATTTGGAGGCATCCCAAGCTTCATATTTTGAGACAGGCAAGACATGAACAATATTATGAGGGCTGAGGAGGACTATAACTTACATTTATAATCGACTGTAAATCTGCCTATTGTATATTAGCTAACAGAAAATTTTTAATTTTCACACATCTCAAATAATGTTTGTGTGCCGATGAAGAATATCGATGGATTAAGCAGTAGTCAAATTAATTACCGCATATAATTAAATCAACGTCGAGGATTTGGTTCTCCTTATTTACCCGAGGTTAAATTCCAGGTATCAAGCCTTGAGGAAGACCCCTGAGATGGCTCCTCTGCTGATGTCGCTATATCACAACTACTCGATGCCTGCGAGCACTCGTATCGCGTCTGCGGCTCTACTGATGTATGCCGAGCCAGGTCTCGCGATGTGGCAGAGACTTGCGATATCCACCTGGTACGAACCCAGCGCAGCCATCGCGCAGTTCGTCTCTTCCTCCCTGCTCAACTTTGCGAGATCCAAGGACACCCTCTATAGGCAAATGTTAGTATTTTGTTTCAACGTGTATTTCCATTAAAAGAGTAACATATTTCCTCTATTTAATGTGTAAAAATACGTCACCATTGGTGTTTTTAAAAGAAAGTTTTATGAAATATATTTAATTTTACATAAACTTATTGTTAGGTACCATAACAACCCCCACCATTACCTGCGATTGTTTTCATTCAATATTTCATGCAAACATCGTTCAAAAAATTTCAGTTTCTAGAGTATCACATTTTTGGGAGTTTAAAAATATTGCCTTACTTTTTTCATTGAAGTTTTTTCTCCTGAAAACCTCTCTAGCTTCTAGACCATTGAGTTCTTTGACCTGTTTGATAGGCTGCAGATGAGTAGTTTTGCTGCAGATGAGTAGTTTTGCTTCAGATGAGTAGTTTCGTTGCAGGTGATATTTCCTATAATTAATTTATTCAAACGATTTACACAAATAATTTATTTGCAAAATCATATTAACTTTGATAGAATACCTTACAAAGTACAAATTTATTCAAATTTTACCAAAATTGATCAATGGATCATTTTATTACGCTCTCTGAAAGACTCCAAGTTACAAAATGACGCTTAGTTTTCCTCAAGTTAACTGTTCCTCAAGAATGCAGGCTGATATTTTTTGTTTTGTTGAAAGGATCAAGGCAGCAGCCTTAGTCCAGCCTCTAGCACGGCCCAGCAAAATCACCACCAACCGACCATTCAACCTGATGAACTCTTGGATGTCAAGTGATCTGGAGAAACTTGTTTTTGAGCAGATTTCTTGGATGCAGTTCAGTGACTTCTCCAACATCTATTACAGGCACAGCTCACGATACTCCGGTTTCTCAAGGACAAATATTGAGGTAATTCATTTTTAATATCTCCGTTACATATTATACAAGAAAAGTATTGTTCTATTGAGATTTTAAGATGTATTTAATTTAGGGTTTACCGTGGTTTAGATTGATATATATTTTAATGAAATATGTATTTAACTGAAATACAGTATATTAGCAATTCACAAGCTATGTATCACGATCACTCGTAGGTCGAGCGCACCATTTTGGATAGTCAGGATGGATTAAAATAACCCCGCCGCAGCAAACCTGCATACTAAGCAAATTTCCAATGAATATATACACACTAAGCCACTTACCAGGATTCATAAGAAATATATTCACAAACAAGCGATACCGGTACTTAGAATATTAATTATTTTCCATAAGTATAACATTGGGGATGAGTATGCAGGTTTGCTGTAACAAGGATCACAAAATATGGGTTTTTGGGCAAATATCAATAGAACTCATCTAAGTGAAGTCAAATACCAAGTTCCATCCACATACATTCATAAATAAGCGATATATAACATTTTAATTATTTTCCATAAGAATAACATGGGGACTGATTACCTAGGTTTGCTGCTACGGGATCCATATGCGAACAATTTTGTTTGTGCAAACAACAATAAACCACGAGCAGATAAAGCCATATACCAAGTTTCGTCGGTTTATGTTCTTAAATAAGCGAGATATACAATTTTTATTTTCCTCCATAAGAATACCATTGGACAACGTACTGTATTTAGCACTTTCAATATCTCAGTAACCAATTGAAGTCAAATTTTTTTTTTCAAGCCGAACTCAATGTTAAAAATTAAAATTTGATTAAAATAAAAATTACATGTGAAAACCCCCAAAAAAAACATTTTCGGGGTACAAAACCCTCCCAAAAACCCCCTTCGGATGGTGCGATTCGTCCGGTTTTCGAACTCGTTCAAATAATTGCTACTTTACACATGTTTACTAAATTTCATTAAGATCAGACCTTTTTTACGAGATTTATCGTGCTTACGGACACATATATATATTAGGGATGAGTCAATTCTCGACACCACCGATTCTTGGACATTGGTATCGGTATCGAGATTCATTTGTTCAATGTCGATACCGATACCATCGATACCCCCGCCGTTTACCCGCGCTACGAAGTGCACGGGAAGAGATACTCCCGGCGTTTATCCGCGCTACCAAGGCCCGGGGAGTGTTTAGGTCGGCGGCAAAAAAAATTACCTTGGAGATGAGACAGAAAGAGGGATGGGAGGGGAGGAGTTGGGTCTGGTTGAAAGCAATAAATCAGTCGGCTGACCAACATTATTTCTTTGAGTCATTATCTTACAACAAAGTTTTTTCCATTATGAATTTTTAATAAATAGTTTTTGTTTTCTACATTACTATAGCATATTAGTGAAACTAACATTAAATTATGTACAAAATTGCATTACAAAATTTGTTTGATAATTAACTACAAAATACTACTAAATAATTTTACTTGTACCTAACATAAATTTGTACCGGTAACCGGTTTTTAACAATAGTTTTAACAACTGTAGGCACTGAAAAATCGTAGGTATCGATGGTATTGGTATCGAGAATCGAGAATAGATTTTTCTGGTATCGGTATCGGTATTGAGAATTGATAAATTTTGGTATCGATTCATCCCTAATAAATAAATATATATATATATATATATATATACATATATACAAATTTGAAAGAATGGTGATTTTGGTATCTGGGGACCTCAAAATGAAAAGTTATCATGGTCTTGGGCTTAAGTCTTACCATGCCACCTACGGTAATAGCTTCTTCCCTATAGGGGAAATTCGCTAAAAGAATTTATTGAGGTTGTAGCAGAAAGATTCCAGGGTAAGTTCAACTTTAGATCAAGGAGAAGGAACAGGAGGGCAGGGTGTTTACCATAAAAATAAAAGCTTCGGGAGGAATTATGGTTTTGTTTGTGGTACTGCTATTACAAAAATTACATTCTGATGCGTAAACTAATACCCTTCTCTTAGTTAATTATTTTTCAATTTTAGTCGATAATATAAAATGCAGTGAAGTACCATTTATAGTATAGTTTGAATAAAATAAAAAATCGCTTCTCAACATGGAGGTGGTTTTGGGAGATCAGTCAATTACTTTTTAACTGGTGAATAGATTCGGTCCAAAAAATTGTAGAAGGATAGTTTATGACTCTAATTTACAAGAAGCAAAGGAAGTTCACACTTTTTTTATAAAAAAACAAAATGACTACACCGCAATAGCCTGGAGGTCATCAGGCTTGTTATTTCAAGGGAGGTCAGTGCCACTCTGCTTTGAAGTAGAGTTTCAAAAAGGATTACAAGACCAGGTCGACTCCACAGAAGTATGTGCTGAGCTGAAAACAAATCCATCCAACAGGTAAAGAAAGGTGAATGAGCAAAGATAACACCAAGATTTGTTACAAGTTTTCAAATTTTATCAGTGCATGGCTGTTAAAGTGGTGAATAAGTGCAGAAAATTAAGTAGACCAAATAGACATGTTTGATCTTAAGTTTCACAATAGTATTTAGGTTTTTCCTTCTCCACGCCAGTGGCTTTTTTGGTTAACCCATTGGCCTTGTATCATGGAACAGTTCCATGATGGCTCTATTGGGCTCAAATTTCGTATCACGGAACAGTTCCGTGATGAGTACAATGCCACTGAAATTAGTTATTTTGTCTTCGTTTACCACCCGAATATTCTTAAATATGAATAAAACAATGTATAAAGACATAAATGAAAGTAATAACAAAGATTCAGTGTATAAAAATAAACAATTAATTACATTTTATGGGCTTGTTCTTTTTGGCCATATTACGTTGTCATGGAAATATTAATGCAGTTAGTTGTGTTATTACTAACATTAGTAAAGTTTTTGTTTGTACTATTTCTAATGGTCTGTATTCTTGGATGCTTTAAAACAACACATAAATACTGTCTGTCAAAAAAAAACAACAAAAACAGCCGATTGTTAGCGGGGTTGTTATGGACGCAAAATATAGTTCGCAAGCAATATTACAGAGCGCGTAAAAAAAAAAAAATTTACTATGTAGGTACCGTATTCAGTTTGTTTATAAATAAATGTATGGAAATTGGAAAATATTAAATAAAAACCTATTGTTGTAGGGCCTACATAATCCAGTTCACAACAATTATTGTTTTTCCCCTTCCCGCTAAAAAATGAGGTTTTTCAAATTTGTAGTGTTTTACAAAAACAAATGTAACATTGTTATTTATTTATATTTTTTATTTGTTTAGAATTTTTACATAGGGAATTACATTCTGAATACATGTTGCGTGTAAAGAAAAATATATATTAGCTTTTGAGGCATATAAAATTGTCATTGTTTCAAAAAATATATATATATGTTTATATATATATATTTTTTTAGGCCAACAATATTTTTTGGATACTGATTATTATATTTAAATATACAAATTATTAAAGGCAATTTTATTTCAATTGAAAAACATAACTTGCTATCTTGTAACATAAAAAATGTATTTGTTATGAATTTATAAAGAAAACCCTGCATTTTGGCTAATTTTAATAGAATAACTAAGTGAGAGCAGGACACATAAATATGCATAGGTCAATGGGTTAAAGGACAACAGTTAAACCACTCAAAGTCATAAGGGCGCCCCGGGAATTGAACCCATGACATCTGGCCCACAAATTCAAAACGCTAACTGTTAGGCCAGCAATATCTCAGAGTGAAATTAAATCAAAATGAGCCTCATTATTGATACTGTAAATTTTAAAATATACTTTAGAAGTTCTCTACATTTTTACAAAATTCTTCGCACTTGTCATATCTAGTTGAGCAGCCCTCCAAAGGCCAAATCTGCTGCCCCGTCCTATCATTAACCCATATGCCTTGTCCACACAGTCTCACTGTAGTCGGAGCAGAATCTCATGAGATCTACACTCGATTACTCAAAAGTACGGGAAACTCGACACCCATTCTATTACTTTAGTATCTCGTACATAATTGCAGCTTGAACAAGTCAAATAAAATTACTAGTATACTAAGCTTTTACCTCATATACAGTACTTTATAACTTTTTTACATTTTTGCCAATGTAATTTAATTTATTTAAAATATAACTTGATAAATTAAATACAAACTACATCTCGGCTTGTAATGTCTCATCTAATCAAGCTTCGAGAAACTCTTCTTCGTCTACAACCTCAATTCGACAACCTCTAAGTCCAACTTTCCTAAATTTATACTGTTTCTCCAACAGGCTAGCTTCAGTGTCTCAAATCCAGATGACCTGTGGAGTGCCCTACAGGATCTGATTTCTTCAACAGACGTCCGAAGCACCAGAACTCAAGATCTGGGCGCATCTCACACAATAGCTGATATCCAAGACACTCTCAACCTGAAACCTCGCTCTATGCCTTCACTGCAAGCCGAGCTACACTTTAAGGTCAACAACATGATGGAACGAATGATTTTGATAAACAGAGATACCATCCAATCACTGGCGAAAGGTACTGCAATTATATATATCTTGTAGTAACAGCAATAAGTTCTGAACAAAATAAAAATTCAGTCAGGCATTACTTTAAAAATGAATTCCCCCCTTTCAAAATTTGTCTCCACTGTCATTGGCTACAGTGCACGCTGATCTTCAATATGTTGACTTTTCATTATTTCATGAGCGTAATTTCTGCATTTTGATTGGAGGGGATCATGGTCATGATCGTGATTATTACGACCATTTATATGTTACAATAATATTTCATCCAAATTATTGGGGGGGGGGCAACTGCTTCCCCCTTGCCACCCCCGAATTATGCTTATGTTTAAAACTTAACAAACCATGAATAAAAAATTAATAAAATGATTATAACTTTTTCATTGACTTTCCAAAGTAATTAATCTTATCTTATCTAATGTGGCTAGTTACCCTTGTGCTTGTTGACAAACCCATCATCTTTAATTACACACAGTCTAATATCGAACTTTGGTTTTTACCATTACGTTCTTATCACGCTCTTCATACCTATCCTTCTCAGTTGTTCATTTACCTCAATAGGTCTCACTTCTGCAGTATTATGAATTATGAATAACTAACTGTGTACCCGTCCTTCGTACTATTGTATATAAATGGTAGATTAACTAAATCAAATAACAATCCACATTATTTTACAGTATTAAAATTACATTTTACACGTTTAATGTAGAATTAAATCAAAGTTAACTAAATATACTGGCAGATAGTTCGGGTTCTCTTACTAAGTCGAGGAACTCTGTCGGGTAGTAAACCACGTGTGGTTTGCGACTCCAAATCTGTACACGTAACACTTTGGATTCGAATTTAGAAATAAAAGAACTCAAGTGCAAAAAAAATATAAAATATCGGTGAGAGGGGAGGGGGGCATAAATATAAAATTGGCGGGGGGAACAAAATATCAAATCGGGGGGGGGGGCAAAAATATAAAATAGAGGGAGGACATAAAATAAAAATATAAAATCGAAGAGGGGGGGAGCAAAATATAAAATTGGGAGGGGGCAAAAATAAAAAAATTAGAGGGGGAATCAAAAATATAAAATCGGGGTAGGGGGACAAAAAATATAAAATGGGGGGCAAAAATATAAAATCGGGGAGGGGGGTACAGGAAGTATCGGTAAAAATTGTTTTTTGTGCAAATAAGAATAGACCACAATCAGATGAAGCCACATTAATATTTATTCATTAATATTATAGATTAATAGCTAGCTGACTTACCCGTTCTTCGCACAGGGGTTTTCTCTACCCGTTCTTTAGTCAATGCAATTTGCATTTTAGTTAGCTTGAAACAGCCATTCTTGCTTCTGCTCTTTAAGCTGTCAAATAGAAGTATCCACAGCTGTTCGCATTACAGTTTCTGAATGTTGATTCTGAAATATAAACATTGAAACTTAAGACATTCACAGGGCATAGCCCAAGGGGATTTTAAGGAAGTGAATAGGCCTATGTGTTGCATGGGTTCAAGATCTACCTATGTGTAATGTTTCAGCCCAGTCGGTTCAGTAGTTTTTGCGTTCATCCGGAACATCAGACAGACAGACAGACAGAAACCACCTATTCTTTATAATATTATAGATATTGTTCTGAGCAAAATAACAATCTTTGCAATGAAGAAATCTCTCTACTGAAAACCATACCTATGTAAGACATATATAGCTATATGAATATAGTTTTTGTACTTGTATTTTAGAAAATAATCTTACTGAAAATGTTATGATTATCTTCAACTTTAAAACTAAACATCTTATGAAATATTTGAATTATTGCTAATTTTTCCTAGCTCTAATTGTGAGCAGAGCAGTTTGATATGATACTTTTTTAATATTAGTTTAGCTGGTTTTAAAAATATCTAAATATGTGCCATAAATAAGTATGAAAGAGATTATGTATCGTTTTAACCTCTTTAATTCTTAAAAGGACAGTTTTTATGTTGTATGTAAATAAATTATGCTATTCTTTGCTTGTTGTAAAACAGGAATGGCTGTTCAATTTAGTCATGTCTTTATTCCTTTATCTTTTCCCTCATATTTTTTATCTTTTTTCCTATTTTCCCAAGCACTATTACAGTAAAAGTACCGTCTTTGCTTTTTCAAGCAACACCTCCTTTGCTCTGTTTCAGGTTTTTCTTTTTCTTTTAATATAAAATTGTTCCATCCCATTTAATTTGCTTCAGTTAGATTTAGTTCTTTATCTGTCCTTTCAATTAGATTGTAGATGGACTGAATAACTATAAATACAGTTTAAAAAACTATTCTCAACTATTACTTTTTCGCGAAAAATTCAAAAGGGTATTTTTTGTTTAGGAGGACACAAGTTGGTTTCAGAAGTGCTCAGAGAAGGAAAGTCTTTCTCTTATCAGAAGATGGACATGGATGGTTTCCATATTTCGACTACTACGGAAATGGGATTCCCAGTGAAATTCTCAGTAAGCACTCCTTGGGCCGTTCGCACCAAGGCGGAGCTTAATGCAACTATGGACGGCCTAGTATTTGAAGCAGCTTTCATGTGAGTGCACAAGTCTTTATTATACATCTACGATACCTATTTTTCAATCAGTCAACCACAAATTGGGCTTTTCCCAATCTATTCACCATCCATACAACTTCGTATTTAAGAACGCATTTCATTCTGCAACAAGTATAATACCTTCAACCTCAAAATGCTAAAAGAAGGATAGTATAAAATAAAATATCAAACCGATCACTCCACTCCTAAGCACTACTAAGTTAGTTCATAATTTGCCTCCTGGATTAAAAATCGACTTGAAGGAATAGGTTAACGTCACTAATTGAAATTACCACCATTAGTGTAAAATCATTGACTATACACCTGTAGTAGATGGTAAATGCAATGCTAAAATCGGTTAACTAAGAAACAGCACAATCTATTGAGTGCGGTCGGTAACAGGGGCTATCGAATGTGCTTCCTCCTAGTAGACATTACGCGAACTACTTGGAATCGCATAGGCAAACGAGCAGACAGAGCTCGCTTGATTGATGCTGGTGAAAGATGGTTATGGCGTCGACACTAATTTTATTACAAGTTTGTAACAGTTATTTCAACATTATTTTTATTTAACACAACCTTTGTTATCGCAGCCTTGCAGCTTTTGTTAAATCGTATATTAAAACTTCTGACTTGTGAGGGAAACGAGACAGTTGTTTTATTAGCAAAATGAGATTTTATAAACCCGCCACGGCCGAGCTGAGCGCGCCAATCGGCATGAGCCAGAGTTACGTCCGCCATTGCGTGCGATGGTGGTGATTTCTATCCAGTGCTGTCAGAACTACGTGGAGAATCCCGCTTCTTTTGTTATCAGATGAGCACATAAGGTTTTCAGTCTAGTACAGGTGTAGTCAATGGTCAAATGATCGAAGTTTGGTTTTCGATTCTACCAATGGATTTGAACCGCTGTGGGGTTTATTATCAAGCCGAACATCAAGCTATCTTCAATCCATGATGGATGGTGTTAAAATGTATCAAAACACAGTACAAACAAAATTCACACGACACAAAAATATGAATACAAGTAACATTACACTGGCCAGTACAAAAACAACTGAGCGTGGCGTCCCCGGAAGATGAATCATCACTCCAAGAGTCAATAGTTTTTGTTTTTGTACTGGCCATGTAGGGTAATGTTACTCGTATTCATATTTTCGTGTTGTGTGAATGTTTTTCCTATTGTGTTTTTATTCATTTTGACACCATCCATCATGGATTGAAGATAGCTTGATGTTCGGCTTGATAATAAACCCCACAGCGGTTCAAAACCATTGGTAGAATCGAAAACCAAACTTTGATCATTTAACACTAATGGTGGTAATTTCAATAAGTTACGTTAACCTATTACTTTAGTCCATTTTCAATCCAGGAGGCAAATTATGAACTAACTTAGTAGTGTGTAGGAGTGGCTGGCTTGATATTTTATTTTCTATTATCCGTCTTTTAGCATTTCGGGATTGAAGGTGCTCTTTGCGGCCTACTACCTAGAGACTCCTAGCCTCAAATGCATCCTGGTTACTAAGCCCTTTAGGTAGGGATACACATGTTACCTTTCTCTGCATTGAGTTTTCCTCATTATAAACTCTTGCTCGTTCTCCAGGTACTCAGCACAGATGCTGTCATCAGTGAGTGTGATGAGTCCTTGGGACAACGTCGCTCACATGGCTGGAGCTTATGCAACCAACTTTGTACAACTGCCTCCTTTACGACTAGCAGCCAGGATTGACAGTGCAAGTGACTCCGTCAAGATGGCAACCAACTACATTGATCAACATCGCCTCTTATACTTCAACATGCAGCCTTTCACATCCCAGCGAAAGATCAAAGTTCATCAGCCAGCTCTACTAAGTCCTGACACCAAGCAAATCAAGCTCGGTGAATCTGTTCAGGTAAAAATATATAATATTGGTTAAAATAATGTTTGTGATTATTCATTTCTTTTAGTTTCATTTGGTTGAGTAAACTAGGATATCAAAGCAGTGTTTTTACATTTGAATGTATCTTGTTGACAGCATTAGCAAAAAAACTAAACTTTTATATTATCAGCAGTAAACTTCAACAACCTACTTTTCACTTTTTGAACCAAAAGTGAAAGAAGTGGATAGTTATGGTATTGATGCCTGAACTGCAACTTCTAAAAAGAAACCTCCAAAAAATCCTTCTTAAAAAACTGTGAGGACCTGGCTGATCTTCAACACAGGGAAAGAGAAGCCTTAAGACATTAGAATTCTTACCCACAGGAAGGTGATAGTGCACTCTACATACAGGAGGTAATAATGTGAGCCGATGGTTAAGACATGCCAAGATACCGTAACTATCACCAGTATAACACTAGAAATGGCCATCTCTACAGCCTCCCAACTCATCATCTGACACTGTTCGAGAAGAAACTAACTTATAACGGGAGAAAGTTATTCACTCACCTGCCACCAGTCCTACAAACCAAGACAGAGGGAAGCCTCAAGACAATCTTGAAAGAATGGCTACTTAGACAACCATTCTCCTGTCTAGGGGAAGTCCTAGACCAAGACGAGTTTCAAATAACCTGAACTTTTGATTTTTTAATTTTGTCTTTTTCACTTTGACATTACTTGATGTTATTTTAATAAAGATTTTTCTGATTCTGATTAAATCATCCAAATAAGGAAGAGAATGAGGAACTGTGAGAGTGGAAAAACAGTTTCTTAGTAATGTTGCTTGGTTGTTACAAAAATTATAAAGTATTTAAAATCAACAAATTGTTTATAACACTAATATAACCTTGTTAAAAGCTTGGTAGATAAACATACTGCATTATGGTAGTTCCCTGAGGATGTGGAATGGTAGCTTCAAGTGACAGCTTTACAGTATATAGATAGAAAATACTGTCAGTCTTCATTTGTAAAATTAGTTTTAAAAGCGAAAAGGAAGAATTTATTTAGAGAAAGAATTTAAATTGACGTTTTATAGCTTAAAGTAGAATAACAGTTTTAGTTAAAATATCATTCCATAAGTAAAACCATTTTTCATCAAACTCCAGAAAACAGACAACCAGGTAAAGTGGGGCTGAACTGTCAAACTAGAAGACAAACTTACTTATCTTGATTTTCGGTATGAGTGTTTCTTATAGGTATTAGGTACAGATAATCGTTTGTTTGGGGACAGCTATTTTTTTGTTTGCTTGAATATTATTTGAAGGTTATAAAAGCGTTGTAAGATACTAAAATATAATATAAAATTAACTTTTATTGTGGCAGATTGCAATAGTAAAAGATACTACACAACCAGGTTATTACAATTTTTTTTACAGATGCCGATTTCCAGTTTGGGCCGATTCCTGCATACTGTTTACTCAACAGAGAGGCCAGAACATTTCAACGCCCTTGACTTTTTGAAACAAGCAAGGAGCGTTGTTGGTTTTCCAATGGTTTTCGTAAACATGGAGTCACGATCCTTTGAGACCGTTATGAATCCATTACATCCAGTTACTATGAACATTTCCATGAGTGAGTTAATTAATGACATAGTTAATTAATTAATTTTTTTAAAGTTATTTTGAATGTGATACTTAAAAATATTGACTTCCCCGCATTGGTTTTTGTCCCACTTAGTACCTTTAGATGGCAATTCCTGGTTGACTACTGCTATCTGGATTGTGCTACGATCTGTTGGCGTTTTTAGAACGACGTCCAGTTGTGTTGTAATGCAGTACAGTGTTTTTGTCATTCGTTAGCCGGGAATTCAAAATGTGACTGCGCCTATCGGAACAGTTGCCACATGGTGGGAACACACCCCCGGGCGTGCCCCGCAGCGAAACTTGTACATACATACAAGTAATACATTGTAATACATTTTCTTATTATACATTAAAACTAAAAATAATTCAACGAGACCAAGACTTTTTTTAATTTCGGCACTCCTTCATTCAGCACGCAGACAAACTTTACCTTAAATATTTAAACATTTAGGGAAACAGCGACCAGTTCAGCTTTATATTTTAAAAACTATTACTACTACAACAAAAAGAACTTAACAGCAAGAACATAAACTTACATACACACAACCTGACCGAAATTGTATTGATTGATTTTTTGATAGGCGTTAAGTATATAAGCAGTGTTAAATTTCATTAATAAGTAACTTGCAATTCAATATGTCTATTAGGTTGAATGTATGGACTTCTCCAGAGAATAATAAATAAACTAACTTAATAATGTGGAAAAAGACTGGTTTAGAATTATTCATTGCAAAACCCTTGGTTATTGAGTGTGAAAACATATACAAGAACTGAAATTATGGCGGCGGTTAACTGGTTCAAAATAACACAAAAATGATCTTGATTTTAAACCTTTTATACACTTTACACTATGTGATACTGAAATTATTTATAAACAAATGGTAAATATCACAACAGTAGATTACCAGTACTAAATTTGCATCTCCTAGTTAGTGTTTATGGGTGAGGTTGTTTGTGTTTTATCATACTAGTCTAATAGTAACTAATAATGCATATTTAAAATATGCAACCTTATTTAAATATCATTTATTTTTTTACCAAATATATCATTCAAATTCAAGTAAATAAAAAACTGTAAAAATACTTTGGCTATCACTTACAGTGAATAAAGTTGTTGGAATATCTTTAAATTGTGTGTGGCAGATTTGAAACTAACACCTCTGTTCAAGCTGCTGACTATGAGGATCAGAATCCTGAAAACCAAAAGCCTCAAGTCAAATTCAAAAATTCAAACAGACACTAGTGCTTTCTGTACAAAAAGACTTATTTTGTCATTTGTGTTATATGTCTCTATAGTGAACATCACTGAGAAGCAACAGATGTTGAATTGGTAAAAATTGTAAAGATGTTTAAACTATATATGAATACTGATGGTAAAGTTATGTAAAAGTGTTTACCTTACTATTTTTACAATTAATTTAAATGCTAGAAACTAGCTTATTCGATTTTGATGGAAGTTAGAATAGTCTCTGAACGTTAACATAATTTACTTGATTTATTCACTGTGTCAAAGTTGTGATTAAACTATAGTTCGAACGCCTCGCGAAAATGTGTGTCAGATTAAACCTTTCCAATCCTTACTCTACAAAATTCTTCTAGAAAATCCTTACTAAACAACAGATCAATACGATCAATACATCTGTTAAAAATATTAGTTCAACATTAAATCATTTTATTTGTTGCAATTATTCCTTCCTCCGCAGTTATATGTGGTTAATACAGGAGTCAATTTTCTTACAATTTAAACTACATGCCAATAATGTAGTTGGCAAAAACATTGCTTACATATCTGGAAAAAATAGTAATAGCATATTGGGTGTCTTGCTAAGAGTCAGTGGCAGGTAGTCTGCCCATTAATTGTCTGGCAGTCCATCCCTGCGTGTTTGAGGGCTGAGGGTCTGCTAATCTGTTAAGCGCCTTTCCTAAAGAGCCAAACTGGAAGTGAACAGGTGAAATGACTGTTTTTTGTTATAATTCAAACTTTAAAAACATAAATATTACCTATATTATTGTTATTTATATTGTTAGGTCTAAATATTTTAGGTCTCAATGCATATATTTATTCTAAAAATTTCAGTATATTATTATATACTCGATAACATTCTATCATTGGTTATATTTATTGTCATACCTATGTCATTTTCAGGTATGGCGACTAAATCTAAAGGTGTTATAGAATACGATTCTCCAAAGGAGACTCTCATTAGCCGAATTTTATATTCTTTGGACAAAATTACTTCGATAGGACAAAGTCCTGTTATGTCTGCATTCAGACTTTTCGGTGGACTGTTTGGTGGAAGTGACGAGTCTTCAACCACAGAAAATCCTTCTGCAGATGATTCACAGCCTAACAAACAAAATGCACATGATAATCCAACAGAAGAAAACCAAGATGGAAAAGACAACAATGAATCGTCAAGAAATCCCAACCAGCCTAAAGATCAGGTTTCCAAAAGCCAACCACAGGTTAGTTTTCAATGTTCTTTGGACAGTGTGGATAAAAAACTGGATTCAGCTAAATATTTCAATATCGGTAATAAAAATAGAACAATGCCAAGATTCACAGGTGCAAAACTCTAGGGTTAGGCCCTTTTACTTTAGCCACCTGTTTGAGGATGTGCGTTGCAGAAAGTGTATTAAGTCTTAAATGTAATCATAGTTAGAGTTGTACCTAATTTAAAACGTTTTTGGAAAAAGATGATATTACTAAAGGATTTTATAAGGCAACAAGTTTTAACTCAGAATGAACAGAATTAAAAGGTCTAACCACTTTTCAACTTTATGAGGTCATGTACATCTTTCCACGTTTGAATATGTGCATCTTCCCACGTTTTGCCTTTTAATAAAATTAAAAACAAATTTTTGTCATCTGCTAACAAAAATAAATTTACTATTTAAATTTTATTTTTAAACGTTATTTAAATAAATTAAAAACATAATGGGCCCAAGGATACTTTCGTGGACAACCCCATAATTAATTGGTGAGGCGTCACTTTCGGATAAATAGCTTCTGAACCACGTGTGGGTGGTGCCTCTAACTCCAATGGAGTCTAATTTCACTAAAAACTTATCTCTGTTAATTGAGTCAAACGCTTTTCTTAGATCAAGGAAAATTAACTTTGTGCGGTCTTTTTTGGGATTAAATATTTTAAACCTTTGCACATGTTAAAAAGAGCATCCAAAATATTGAAGTCTTGTCTAAACCCGTATTGATTGTCACATAAAATTTGATTCCTCCGAATACAGAGTGTTAATAGGTCTTTCACTATCCATTCTAAAACTTTAGAGAAAACGCTAAGCAAAGAGATAGAGCGAAAATTATTGTTGTCTTTAACGTCATTTGATTTAAAAAGTGGGAATACTTTAGCAGTTTAAAAAATACTGGGAAAACCCCAAAATCCAAAGTTAAATTTATAAGATGAGAAGAAGGGTAGAGGGAATAAATACATCTTTTTTGAGGATAGCTGCCAGCACCCCATCATCACCAGGTGTGGACCCTCCCCGTAAACTGTTAACGTGATGTATAGTATCAAATTATGTTACAATGTTGAGTGGAGAAATTGTATTAGTGCTGTAGTCAGAGTCACGATCAGGTTACCAGTAGAGTCAATCGTGTTTGCCAAATGTTGCCCAACACCTCAAAAAAATTACCATTTAAATTGTTGACTACTCGTGCTTCTAAATTCTCTGAAACTACATAATTAATACATACCTAGATACTTTATATCACATGTAAAAGCTAGGACTGGTCCTAGGACTTGCCACAAAGCTAATTTGATGGGGAACCTCTCAACAATAAAATGATGGATGGATCGATACTTATAAATAGAGTAGTGAGTAGTGTGGTGAGTCGCTGGCCTAGATATCAAGGCGTCGGACTACGGAACCATGGCATTGGCCCAGTCTTGGATTCTAATCCCAGCTCTAGCATCCTGGCATGTAAATTTTATCAGTACTGAACTCGTACTGTACAAGGGCGGATCCAGAGGTCATGTTGGGGGGGGGAGGCGGTCACCAAAAATTACCCCCACTGTGGATGGTACATGGCACCCCCATTATTGTTTATAACTAGGCCTATATGAAATTATACAACGAATGAAAGTAAGTTAACATAATATATCAATAACCTTGTACTCAAGAAAAAAAACAATCTTAACTTTATAAACAAGCTAAACAAAAATTAACTTTAGCACTACTGCGGCCCGACCGTAAATAAAAATAAAATATTTACAATTTTTTCTACGTCATCTGTAGGCATCTAAGAACAAGTAAGATTCCTAAATAAACAATTTATTTTAGTATTTACCCACGCGAAAAACTATTTACAAAACGTATTTGAAATCTGCAATACTGAACTATACTACGCGAAGATACAATTAGGAATGAGGCTGACAGCCAAGGTCAACAACGCGAAAAATGAAAATGTCGTACCATATTTTTACAAAATAAAATAATTGGTGTGTGAGCTTCTGTTTGCACGTACTCTTTGTTTCCTCTTATTTCATTACATATAATTCGAGGCACTTTTTGATTCTAGCCTAGCCACGGATTACGCGGTAAACAAAAATCAAACCTAGCCTGTAAACAAAACGCCGCTGATAGCGCTAGGCGCTGATAGCAAACGACGCAGTGACGGTAGGCGGGCGAAAACCAGTAAAAAATAATCACCGAATACAATTATAGCAACCTTTGCTGCTAAAATTTACCTCCAAGACCATGTTGAAAACACTACATTTTCGGTCTGTCAACTGGCAAAACTGTAACAACTCCGCAATACTTGGGAATATCCATGTTTTTTTAAGACGCTTTTAGGTTAAATACATGGATCTAAGTAATGTACTAAAATGGAAGTTTAAAATATTACTTGTCTAATGGTGTGTATTTTATTTCATTTAAAGAAACGTTTAGGTTCGTTAGTTTTAATTTTAATGTAACCTTGTAGACGGGAGCGGCAAAATTTGACTCTCGGAACCGAAAAACAGGGTTTCGGGAGGCTTTTGATGCTTACATTTTCATTCGGATATATTCAAACTTTCATCGGATGCCTGAATAATAAAATAAAACACAAAAATTCTTAGGTTTGGGGGTGGGCGACCGCCCCTACCGCCCCCCCTTGGATCCGCCCCTGGTACTCCTTGTTTTGCTGGATACGTTCCACGCACAGATGTATAGTCTATGTAGACGGGAAAAGTATGGCAAAAAGAGGCTGCCAACCTCTTCAATCAAAAAATAAATAAATAACAATATTATACATATTCATAAGTAATATCCATTTTAATTAAATTAAGATGTTAATGATCCTTAGGTTCCTGCCCCTCAAGTGTACACTACAACCTACGATTCAGCTGTGGGCAGTTTTAACGCTTCTCAGGTCGATCCATTCTCAACCTCGTTTCGAGGAGGCGGTGACTCCTACCTCCTGACTCAAGTTCTTTCAGCAATAAATAGTAAGTATATGATAATTCTGTTTAATTTTTTTACTCAAGATAATATATTTCAATTCTTCTATCATTATTCTTTAATCAGTTAACCTACATTATGTCATGGAAATAAATAGATAAATACAGAAACTGAAAGAAAACAACGTATAAGTCAAACGAATGATTATACGGTATATGGCATACGGTTTTATAGAAGCGAGGAAACATCTTATCCCTAGTATTTACAGAGTTAGTAATAGCTTTTGTTTCTTTATGTTTGTTGGTTAAAACATATAGCCTTCCCTTATCACAGCCAAATCAATCCTCCTCAACTGATCTGGAGTGGTCCACTCCACACTGATTTCAATTCAGCCTACCGTAAAAGCATGCAAAAGCATGGACGAAGTTAGAGAGAGGAAGCAAAATTAAAATATTCCTTCCCTAATTAATTATTTATTTGTTTTAAGTCCCCAAAGAGGGCCTCAAGAGTTATTAAAATATGAGAAATTAAAAGTTATATTATTTTATATGGTAGCTGCAACTAAAGTATTATATTATAACTTGAAGTGCGTACAGCGGTTTGATACTTTATCCTACAATACTCTTCGTGTAGGAGATAATATGTAGGATGACTGACTTTGTGCCCGCCACAGCGTCAAAAACAGCTGTCGACCTCACACACGTGGTAATCGTCTGTCTTAGGAGTTTTGTTTTCAGAATCTGACTGAATATAAACTTTAAAGTATTAATGGAAAGATTTGCAAAAAAGAGCAAGAAATTAAATCTTGCGTAAGTTACAATTGCAGGTGTTACGATTCACTAAATTAAAACTGGTCATAATTTGAGAATAAGTGTTTTTGAAAACCAGGATCGTGATATGTGTTTGTTTTCATTAAAATTACTTCTTTAGTAGTTTTTTCTTTAATCAAGCATTATTACCTAATGTTGTACTTATAAATGCACGATCAATAAAGCACAATGAGGGCTCAAATAAATATTTCTTCACCATTATTTTCAAAATATTCTTTTGCGAATTACAAACAGGATTGAGTGGTATGCTCTTTAGCTTCAGGATTGTTGGGCATCTGGATTAGGAAACCCTACCTTAAGCTGCTACGTACGTTTTCCACAAGCGGAAATTTTGTGTAGGTTACCGGAAGGATAGGATATAGCAGGAAAGGAAAGGGTGGGATGGGGTAGGCAGCCAAATTATTTTTTCAGAGGGCCAACTCGCGTGCTCCTGTGACAGCTGCGATCAGGCTCAAACATGCAGACCCACTCTGCCTTCCCACTGGCCAACTCAACTGACAGGTTATCCATGTACAACAGGCAGGGACCACATTCTCAGGTCGGGGACTAAACCCGTACTTTCCGTCTCCAGATGCTGCAAATGGAGGGACCAAAGGTGAAAAGCTTGTCATAATGGACAGCCAAAAGACTTACCATATGTAATGAAAACTTCATTTGCTGTACCCAATGTCAGCATAAAAACTGGTATTGACTAGTTTTAAGGTTGTCCTGGGACAGCTGCAGGATTATATCTGTATACATAACTGAATCTCTCTCTCTCTAGGTGGCAGTGCAGTGGTCTATGCATTTGACATGCAGTCAGCAGCGCCTGAGAAGCCAACCCACTTCTCTGCCTATGCCACTTATGCCTCCACTTACTCAGGGAGAGTGAATCGCTTCGGACTCTTTTTCAAGAAGGATCAGAGTCAAGTATGCCTCAGAATTTATCTAAATTGTTTTACATTTTTGTGATTATCAGCAAAAAGTATAAGAAGTGAGTGTGCAATGCTAGGTAGCACAAAAAGGATAATGCTGATAAAACTAGAGTCTGATATCATAGTACCGGTATATAGAAGTCCTCTTCAAGGGAACTTAGGACACAAGGCCACAGAGCAAAGGGACACTACATTTAACTTCTGGAGTCTGAAAATTCTTAAAAGTGCACGCCCAGCAACTTTTGATGTTTAGACTTATGCAGAAAAGATAAATTTAGCTTTTTCCAAAGAGTTCATCAAAATATTTTGGCATAAAAAATTATATTTTTATGAGAGTTTGAGTTGATTTTCAATAAAAAAAAGGTGTTTTGTAGCTTTGCCATTTTCAACTTTGCTTGTAAAATGTAATGGATTTTAAAATAGCGGGCAATTAATTTGACAGTTGGGCTGTAGCGAATAGCATGGTTGTAAGCTGTCACTGTTGCCATTTTGCCATAGAAAAATGTCGCTCGAATGTTATTTCAATCTCTGGTGTGGAATTTTGGCAATGCAGCACATCTACTATTGGCTGATCTTGGTTGATAGCCCGGCAAACTACACCCTAACTGGCAACTTAATGGAAAATGTCTGCAAAAATTCCTTAAATAACAAAAGCTTAATTAATCCAAATCACCTGAACATTAAATCTACATATATAATATGTAGCCACTATATATGTGTAGGGTAAAGTTTATTTTGCAATAACGTTTTATATATTTGTCTCAATATTTTAAATATTAGTTCACTAATATATTCACATTAATTTATTGTTGAAGACACTTTTACTTTATTGTTATAGACACAAACTCTCCTTACAATAATGTTCATTGCTGTTTGACTGTCACTTAAACTTTGCCTTGAGTGAAAGATGGCTGGTTTATTTAAAACTAATTGTATGGATAATGTTTACATAGACAAAAATGACTGCAGTGCATGAGGACCCAGCTGATATATTGTCAGATCTCAAACGTAGAGTTGCTGAAGATCTACAACACAACCTCTTTTTGGACTATGTTCACTCAACATCAAACCAAAACAACCAAATGTTTATGAAGGTAACTTGCTTTTTATTATCTAGCTATCGTTGAGTGATATGATTATACTCTGCTGAGAGTATAAGTAGAGATTTTTAACAACAAAATCTGCCCCCGTTTTTATTTTATTTTTAAGAACAAGAGGAAACTTGAGACATTTTTTAAGAAGCTCCATAAGATAACATAGCTCAGTAAAAAAATATCATCTATATTTGTAACTCAAATTGTTATAAATAATTAACCAGTATTTCTCAAACTATTTTAGTCAAACCCGACAGTTCAAATTATCACTTTAGGTGAGAAAGGGAAATACCTCCTTCTCCTAATTATTACAATACTCAAGTTAGGACACACCCATTCTGGTTTTTGGTGCTCCTTTTTGGGATCCCCTTCCTCTTCTTGTCACAGTTTGAGAATAGTTGTCATATTCTAAGAAGAAATGCTATTTATCAAGTTTTATTATTGAACAGTTTTACAATTAGTTACAATATTAGGGTATTTTAAACTGATTTGACAACACAAATACAGTAGACTCTCAGAAATTCAGGCTAATGTGGTGTTAGCTGGTCCAGTTTTCAAAAAATCCGGATTTCCCATAGGTGGGCATGAGTCATACAAGTCAAAATCAAAGCAAAGTGACGTCTGCACTAACAAATAGTTGCGGGCGCAGTGAACTGAGGCTCTCAAACCCCCTCCCCCACGCAAGACAACTTCTATTGGGAACCATGCGTTCAGCCAATTTGGCGTTGGGTTAATGATGATGAATGAAAATCTTGTTAGCCAATGAAAACGTTCGGTGTTTTAACATATTAGCTTTGTTTTGTTACTTTTACTTATTGGATAATCGAACGAAGTGAAGTTTATCCTATTACATAACTTTACTGCTTCGGCTGGTTTCAATCAACTCAAATGGCGTGTCTGTGACCAAAATAACTCAAGAACGCCTCCACAGTTAAACCTCAAATTTTCCAGATAAACTTAACAGTACAAAATTTCGGTCAAGTTCATTATTCAGATAATTTTGTTCAGTATTAATAAAATTATCTTAAAACCAAATTTATTTTTCTCTATAAGAATAACATTGGAAGCCTTAGTGGTACTTGAATCGTTAAAATTTAGCCGACGTCTATGTTTCAACAACAGAGTAACAATAGTTAGTTTACTAGAGTATATTTTGTTATCCTGCTTAGTTGTAACAACACGTATCATGCTAATAAAGAAATTATTTATACTGGATAACAAAAGGTTTTTTATAAAAAAAACTCACACAAGAGAGATAAATCAAGGTATATTTTTAAGTGTGAGCATATTTATTATTTTATAAAATTATTAAGTGTACGTTATTAAAAAAAAATGCCCCCGTTGCAGCAAAGCTGCATACTCAGCTAATTTCAAATGGTACTTCACTAAGTCATGAAGCCACTTACCAAGTTTAACCAAAGCATATTAATAAATAAGCGAGATATGACATTTTATTTATTCTCCATAAGAAAAACATTAGGACTGAGTATGCAAGTTTGCTGCATCAAGGACCACAAAATCTGGTTTTTATGCAAGTACCAATGGATCACCTCCAGATGAAGCAACATACCAAGTTTTATCAATTTATGTTCATAAACAATCAAGATATCACATGTTTATTATTCTCCATAAGATTAACATTATTGCTGCTGAGTACGCAGGTTTGCTGCCATGGGCATGGGGACCACAAAAATTAGTTTTGTATGCAAATAGCTTTAAAAACCAACCATATAAGGTCACATACCAAGTTTCATTAATATATGTTCATTAATAAGCGAGATATACAATTTTACTTATTCTCCATAAGATTAACATTGGACAACGTACTGTGTTTAGCACTCTCAATATCTCAGTGACCAATTGATGTAGAGCGATGATCAGAATACCAAATTGTTTGTTTTTTAAGCTGAATTTAATGGTCTAAACCAAAATTTGGGTTTAAAAAGAATTATATGTAAAAAGTAAAAAAAAAAAAAACATTTTTGGGGTACAAAACCCCCCTTAACGTAGAGCGACCTGTCTGGTTCTCGAACTCATGGAAATAGATGCTGCCTTACACGTTTATATACCAAATTTTATCAAGATCGGACCATTTTTACGAAATTTATCGTGCCTACGGACACACACACATACATATGTATATATGAATTTGAACGAATGGTGTTTTTGGCATCTGGGGACCTCAAAACGAAAAGTTATCATGGTCCCGGGCCTAGGTCTTACCTTGCCACCTACGGTAATATCTTCTTCCCTATAGGGGAAATTACGACTTTCTATGCGCAGGAAATGCCGTGAAACAGTTACTGTTATATTTTAAAGTAACTGTTCCTTGGAGGAATGCCACCAAATTCCAGGTAACTGTTACTGTAACAGTTACTGCTTTAGTTGAAAGTAACCGTTATAATGTACCTGTGAACTTGACAGCCATTAGCCTTCTTAGCCATTGGTTATTTGGTTACTGGCATTAATGTTATTGTTATTGCAGTAGTAACTTAGTTCTCTGCTATTGGCATTGTTCGATAATAAAATTTATTCAGAATTTATTCTGTGAATTATTACTGTACCTCATTTTACAAAATTAAGTTCACTGGGCAGAGTAATCGGAACACTTAAAAGCCCCCTTTTAAGGAGTTATGATTTTTATTATTTTCTCCCAAAAATCTTAAAATAAAAAATCATTTTTTTATTTAGGAGGAAGGGGGGGCAAAATTTCCCCTAGTTTTATTTTTGGTGCCCCAATAAATTAAAGGTGGCCTCACATCCCTACACAAGCTATGCAAATGATAACCTAGCCTGCGGTAAACAGAAAATAAGAAAATAAGTAACAGACAGTGCATAAAACTGGCAGTAGGCTATAACGAAAATCCGGTCATCTAACACTAAAACATACACTACATTTGTAAACAGTCAAAATCTAACCCTACAGATAAATCAAATGGTATATGTGTCAAAAAACATCGCTTCAATTTAGTTATATCACACCGATTAATCTATTATTTTATTATAAAGGTAAACTGTCATAACATCTCAATAACAACTAATAAAAACACCTAGCAACTAACCGAGTATTGGAACTGCTACATTACACACTGTTACCTATTTAACCGTTGAAAGCACAAAGGAACGGGTGAAAAATAGATGTAACAGTGACACCTATCCAACGCTAGTGTGCATATGCTCAACAGCTTCGGCATTTCCTGCGCGTAGAAAGTCGTGGGAAACTCGCTAATATCCATACAGTTAATATATTCCTTTAGTATGCCTACTCTGTGTAAATATCGTCAGTCGTCGGAGGCGTCGAGTAACAATGGCAGACGACGCGTCAACGCGTGTGGCAGTTCGAAAAACTCAAAATAGATTACTGTAGATACTGAGATATTAACTTAACTTATAAAATAGTTTGTTTTATTACATTGTCTTAGACAATTTGTAATATTGTGATTGTCATGTGTAAAAAGTACAAAGCCTCAATTTGTCTAGAAAGCTTTGATCAAGTTAGTCGTAGTAAGCGACCAACCTTAAATTTATTTTGTAGGACAATTATTTGCTGGTTATATTTTCACTAAATTAATAATAACAATTTTCTACATTACCTAAAATACATTACCAGTAATGTTGTAGCTAACCAAAATAAAAGCTATAGACTATTCTAACCAAACAGCCTTTTTCGGAAGGTTATCTTGAATGATTTGACATAGCCTAGGGTTGAATTATAGTAAGAGTAAGCCGTCATTAAACTGGTATTACAACTGTTGTAAAATACTTTAAACACATTATCAGAAATGTTGTAGCGAACCAAAACAAAAGCTTTATACTATTATAACCAAACTAAGCCTTTTTTACAGGTTACCGGTATCTGAAATGATTTGACATATCCTAGGTTTGGATTATAGTGAGCTGTTTCCATCATAAACTTGGACCTATGGCTATGAAATGTAGGCCTATACACTTAGGCTACTTGCCATTTTAGAAGTTTCATGTACGGTCTTGGACCAACCCATGTTTATAGCATTTAATTTCATGATGGCCTAGGCTTTTGAAACAATTAATGTATTGAAATCTCATTTTGTCATCTAAATAACTAGACCTGACGACTTATTGTTAATCCTTAAGGATATTTTGACTAGGCCTATAGAAATTGTAACATTAGTTAATTTAGGAAACTCTTAAAAGTTGGCTAAATTAATCACACTGCTAAAGTCACTGCCTAGCCCGAAATACTCTGGATTTATACAACATTTCCTTTGATAAAAACAAGTGATAAATGTATGAATATTTTTCTACTGATAAAAGGTTAGGTCTGCGACGGGATCCGAACCTGCGACTTTTCTCTCTGAGAGCCAGTGTGATACCCACTGAGCTACTGCGATAAGTGGTTTTTCGGGGAGAAGTGACTATGACTATAGCTATAGACGTAAAACCCGGATTCTCTGGCGGCAGTTAATGATACCGAAATGTATTCTGATGATGTTACTCAAATCACATCTTGAATTTTTTATGAGACTCGATTTAAGTTTGAGCATGTGTTTCGATTATCCATATACACGAGCAATGAGCGTACACCTAGTAGCTAACATACATAACTATGTATATAATGCCTGGGTACATTATATGACGTAAAATATTATAAAACAACAAATTTAAACTAGGACCTGTACTACACTAACTGTGATTAAAAAGTTATCAGGTAAAATAATGTTATAACAAGATATAATTACTCATATCAATCAACCCTAGTGAAAAAATATTTTCTGACCAGAGCTGGGGATGTCTGGGCCAGAAATGGGAATGTCTGGACTATACCTGGGGATTTCTAAGCCATAACTAACTGGGGATGTCTGAGCCAATTTGGGGATGTCTTAGGAAGGAAGATATGAAGTGAGAACACTGCATGAAATGTCAAACAAAAATATAATATACAAAATTTGTAATTGGTAATTATGTATGTATGTTTTGTATAGCTATACAAATATTTAATTACTCAGTAGGAGGAGGATAGTAATTATTACTGGTAATAAACAATTGTTTATAAAAAGGGTGTTACTATCAAACTTATAAGACAATGACAATGAAATACAATGTGTTGCATAAGTGAAAACCAGAGCCTGATTCCTGATTAACCATTAGGCTGACTAGGCTGCAGCCTATGGCGCCAGTCAGCCAAAGGACTCCATTTTTTTTAATAATCTAAGAAGTGCGGTGATCAATTAGGTTAGAGGGAATTTTATTTCCGCCCGTCCTTTCCTGTCGCCATACCTGCTTCATTCTCAGTTTGACAGAAATTTAGTTTAGTTGTTCCTTAGCTCATGATTACGGATTGACAGGTTCCAAAATTTCGGGAATTTTTCAGGGAAAATCATCCCGTTTTCTGGGTGAGATTTATTTTACCTCGGGATTATTTCAGGACGGGATTATGTCCTCAAATCGGTAATATATGGTGCAATCGTCTTTTAATATAATTAAGATTGTTGGACCAAGGTTGGTTAATTGTTGTACTGTATACATTATATTAATATTATATTAATATTATTATCTTAATACAAATATTTAAAGGTTACACAGTTATAATTATTTTAAAATTAATTATCTTAATTATACATTGATATATACATTTGTTTGTGCTCGATAAAGAGAATACCTCAAAATAATGCAATAAAATGGTGTTAATTTCTTAAGTGTATATAAATTAACTTTATATTTTGTATTATAATTATATTAAATATATATTAATTTGCTCGCAGTTTATCATATTACAAGGCAAGAATGGATACATAAATCAAATGAACAAACTCAATTTGTTCCAGATTTCATTTCAATTAGAAAAATAAAACTGAAGTATTGTCTGTGTGCGAAGGTGTAGACTATTGGTAATTTGTATATCCCATTCCATCCAGGTGCACTCACAAGTCAGAATGGCCGAGGGGGTTAAGACGTGTGGACAGTAAGTCAAAGGTCATAGGTTCAACACCCGTCCAAGTCATGATCTTTTTGAAACTAAAATCCTTTTTAAAAATTTATATTATATGTTGATCAAGCTATTCAATTGTAAAAATCACATTTTTCTAACTAAAATAGCCGTCTGAATAAAAAAATTATATAGTTCTGGGCCAGATCTGAACCAGATCTGGCCAATTCTGGAAGAGCCCAGTTATCTGGCCCAGATCTGGGCCAGAAAACTAATTTTTCACTAGGGAATGTATGAATTAGGACATATTTGTTATGACAATCTTCTGATTATTATTCTTTTAACTTGTTTATTATCTTAATGTTCGTACTACTTTTAACGCACTACCATTTTAAAATAATAAAATAAACCTTCTCTTGCCGAACTAATTAAAGATATTTTTTCCCCAGTACTACTTATGTTGGTTATAGAACAGAGTTAAAAAATATCAATGGAAATATAGTAAAGCCTCGACTGACAGGTGCTTTGGCGAGCTAACAGCTGATTGGCTCTGATCGTTGCGGCGGGCTCGCGTTTGATTGGCTCCGCTAAACGGGACCCAGCGAGAGACTACTGTGCCCCAATGGCTTGTCCCCCTTCTATTGCCTCGTAAATCATAAACAACATCAGTTTTACTGAAACACAGATCGCCCGATGATGCAAACTATATTACATTATGAAATGCGGACTAGTCGCGTAAAAACTGAAGCAGCTAAAACATTAAGTTTTGTTTTTCAGTTCTTTTACAACAAAATTTGTTTAGATCAAGATTATTGGTCCAGACTATCTGGATGCAGAACTAGGCGAATCTGGATTTCTGAGGGTCTACTGTATCTGTTTTCTTATTATAGTTATTAGCTTTTGTGTTACAAACTTATAAAACTGTGTTTCATTTAGGCCAGGCTGGGAGTTAGCCGAGCTGAATTGATCGAACTGAGAAGCTCGCCTCTACTGAGTGCCTGCAGTCAGGATGACGCAGCTATCGACTTCAAATGTCAACAATTGCGGGAACAAACACGACAAATCAGTTTTGCAAACATCACTGTACATTATAACGATGATGTAAGAAATGTTACCATATTATATGACAATAGATATTTACAAACAATATTTTATTGTTTTGCATTAATATTGCATTTACAAATATTCTTATAACAACTATGATTTCTCAGCAAACATTCATGAAAGTCGAACATTACAAAATAAGCCAGACAAGCATTTAATGGTATAGGATTTGGTTTCACAATAGGTAATTTCAAAAGCTCATTTTCTAACATAAATTCTCCAAAAACTGTTTTAGTGTCTATATGCGATGTAAACAGTACTTTATACATCATCCACACTTTTTCTCAGCTTTGACTAATTTGGGTAAAACTCTGGCATTTCAACACATCAAATACCATTTCCTGAATTTCATAACAGAAATTCAATAACTTATTTTAATTTCAGGAAAAATTCCTAGAAAAGATGATTGTAAAGTACATAAATACCGCTAAAGTAATGATACCGGGAACGGAAGAGAAATCAGGAGAAGGACACAACACGGTGACGACGCTAGTGGATGTGGACCAGAAGACACGTTCGGTCAACGTGTTCGTAACAACTCCCGAAACCAGTGTGAAGATTCACAGACTAGCTCTGTCTAAACTGCCAATGTCCGTTGTGGCAGAGTGGGCTACTCAACCCGATGTTGTCTCAGGTAAAGCTGATTTTATTTGAACCCAGCTAATATAGCTCTAAATGCTGTGTGTAAAAAGTCTGGACCCCCTCCCTATTTTTTATTTGTTAAAATAAACAAATAACCCAAAACAAAATAAAAAGGCTCACCCCTTGATTTGCTGGATACGTTCCACACACAGATCTGTAGTATATGTGGACGGGCAAAGTCGGGCAAAAAGAGGCTACCGACCTCTTTAAAAACATATGTTATATATAATTAATTTACCTTTCTAAAAAAAATTCAAAATAATTCTTGAAATTAATGACTTAAATGGCTTTTATATGGTGAGTAAATATTAAATAAGATAAAAGGCATCCTTTTGTAAAAATACTATATTTTGACTGTCTCTGTTACTCGAATAACAGAGCAGTTTGTTTTTTGCTCCCTTATCATCTGATCCCACAGTACCTGGCAAATAATTGATAAAAATAGTAAAAATTAGTAGATACAATGAACAGATTAATATAGCAACATGAATGCCTTGAATAGCGGAGGTTTTGCTCAGCTTTATTCCATTTATAATTTTGTTTATATTTTATTTATAGAAATGTTTAAGCTTACCTTTGATTTATAGAGGGTTTTTAGCATAACAGATTTATAGAGGTGCAACAGTAACCCAAAAACTATGACATTTCAAACTGTCGACTTCTTCCCTACTAACTTAGATTTATGTAAGTAAAATAACATGGGAGTGGATAGGAAAACTCAAGGGTGATGGGAAAGGTATGATTTATCAAAGAATTCAACTTACTTAGCGAATTCCCCCTATAGGGAAGAAGCTATTACCGTAGTCGGCATGGTAACACCTAGGCCTGGGACCATGATAACTTTTCGTTTTGAGGTCCTCAGACCCCAAAAACATCATTCGTTCGAAATTGTATATATATATATCTACTGTATCTATATATTTATAACTGTATATATATATATATGTGTGTGTGTGTGTGTGTGTGTGTGTGTGTGTGTGTGTGTGTGTGTGTGTGTGTGTGTGTGTGTGTGTGTGTCCGTGGGTGTGATAACTCTCATAAAAAAGGTCAGATTTTGATGAAATTTGGTTCAAACGTGTAAAGCAGCATTTATGACTTAAGTTTGAAAACCAGACAGATCGACCCATCCGAAATAGTATTTTTGGGGGATTTTGTACCCAAAAAATGGTTTTTTTGAAGTTTTTACATGTAATAATCAAATTTATCTTAGACTACTGCGGAGTTTCGCCAACAAAATTCAGGACTTTTGATGGAGGAGAGTCCCTCTATGAAATGAACGATGGCTGGCATCTGGTCCTACACGATCGTACAAGAAAATACGGAATCTCTGTAATGGCTCAATCGTCAAACAACAACACCTTGGTATTACTACACTATCCAGCAAATAGATGTATAACATAATTTTGATTTTTTTAATTGTAATATGCTAAGCGTGATACACAATATATTTTCAATGGAGGTATGAAAATAAAAATAAATAGTGGCTACAAATAAGAGTTAACGAAATGACAGTTCCACTGAAATTTGTTGTGGTTTGTCTCAAGATGAGGTGAGTCAGAGGACTCTACGTTGCCAAAAGGTCATGGCAGGGGTGCCAATCTTCCCTAAAGGCAATAGCACGATCCCCCCAAACCATACTTGACCCATTTGCAAGATAAAGAGAACCAAGATCAAGTGTTCACATAAAATAAACTTTAAATTATGTTTATTTATCCAAATTAAAGGCATTTGTTACTTTTTGTACAAAATCCACACTTTCTAATTTAAATTAGGGACTTTAAAAAGCTAAAAAAATCTAATTTCCCCACTAAAATAAAAATCTCTCCAAAATTTTATTTTATAGTGTGATACACACTATCAGTTGTCCCTATGGGCAACGCAATAGAATTGGTAGTCTATCAACAACAAATTCTCTGTCAAATTTAATTAATCTCGGTTGTTTGTAAAATACTTTTACTCAGTGTACAATTAACTCTTGATAGTCCGACTTTTTGCTTTGTTTGGTAATCCGACAAGGCCGCGCCCGTCACATCTCCTGTGAGTACGAGAGAGAGTATAAATTACAATTAAGAAAGAGATGGGGGATTCCCGCAAAAACGTGAAAGATGGTGCTTATTGTCAGTGTGTGTTATTTTAACCGTGTGGCAAATACACCTTTGTTTGTTGGAATTGGCTTTATATCAACTTATTACCATATAGTATTTTGATTTTGGTTCGATTTTGCATTGTTTCAATGGTATACCCTTGGTAATACATAATATTTGATAGTTCAACAAGGGCCCTGGTCCCATATCTGTCGGATTATCAAGAGTGTAGACTGTAATGCCAACCATCATTAGACAAATCACTTTCTCATTAAATTTGAGAAATTGTTATGAAACAAGTCAAACTGATTAGTTGTGTAGTTGTGATTATAGCACTACCATAACCTTAAGTATTTCCATGAGTATATAGTTCAGTCAAATCCATTTATTAGCACATCAATTTGATAACATATAAGAATAGTGCAAACAGGTGCTGTTTCCAAAAATCAGGTGTGGATTCCAAAATTAAAATGAGCACATAAAGTATGTTTTTTAAATGGTACTTTGGTACAATACATGTGATCATTCTGCATTGCAGCACTGTTTGACTGTGGAGTTCTGTGGCCAATACAGGACCTCATACTAATAGACCTTCTGCCAAATAAGCTAAAACATACGCTTTGTTAAAAATATATAATTTTTATAACATGAATTCTGGAGATTAGTTTGTTATTTAATGAAGGATACTTTTCAAAAATCTTTAAAGCCATAAACAATGATCTTTTCAAACTTGATAATCCATGGAAAGGATAGCTACATAGCTATCCACATTTATAATCTGTCTGATATTAAGGTGTTGTCGAAAGACGAATTTCAATCCCCCGGTTTCTTCCATTCCTCTCGTTGCCAACCAATTATTACCCCTAACATCTGATTTATTGTTTATCTGATAGTGCTTTGTTTACATCGTATTAATTGTAAACAAAGCTATGGGTGTTTATTGCCATCATATATTTGGACTCGTGCTATTTATATTTACGTGTTTCTTTGCTATTTTACAATTAGTTGAGTTGACAATCATAAATGAGTACAAAATATGCATAACGCATAACTGTACTTATATTTACTTGACGGTTAGCACACATTTTTGATTAAAACCCCTAAAAAGCTTATAAGAATAAATGTCTGCTAGCCAAAACAGCTGGATGACATGGATAATGTAAAACAAATTAGGGGAATTTGGGACAGGAAGTATCCATGGTGGGAAATTAGATGTTGACTTTCAACCGCTCATTAATATCAGACAGATTATAGTATTATATTTTGCAAGTAGTTTATTTAAATTTATCACAAATGTCATTATTTCTTATTACACAAAAATATGTCTTTTTGAGTTTGTAAAAATATTTTACTTTTTTTAAACATGTAAAATATTTTTTTACACATTAAAAAATATGTATGTTTAACCTTGTCACTAGAGGTTTGATGTTTACTTTATTTTACAATTGATCCAATAATCCTTTTTATATTTTAGAAATATTTGATGAATCAAAGGCAGAACCCAAGTTATAACCAACAATGGAGGTGAAGACAAATACTACAAATTCTAGTTTTTGAGTAGAGATTTCGGACCAACTATGATCAAAGTGATTTTTTTGTCAACATTTTGTCATTTTGTTCTCTAGTCAGGAAAAAGAAACAACATCCATAACATTTTGAGTTTTATCAAACAAATATGATTTAGATCTCACAGCTCAGTTAACTTTGATTTAAATTGCCTTTAGTTTAGTAAAAAACTTATGAAAACAAATGAATAGATAAAATGTGTTGTTTGAGTAATATTTCACACTTTTAAAATGAAGATTTGGTAAATTGGGAAAATGATAGGCAGCTAGCTTACTTGAAGAGAATATAAAAACTGGTGTAGCACAGGAGACACATAAAAAAAGAAGACACAAAAAACACTTGATATTTCGTCCCTCTTCCCATCAGAAGAGAAAGAAACAAAACGATGAAGTCCCCAAGACTTGTTGTGTCTACTTGATATGTCTTCTGTGCTACACCTGTTTTTATTCTCTTCAGGTAATCTAGCTGTCTATCCTTTTCCAAATTTACCAAATCTTCACAGCCTACAGCTTTTCCAAATGAACCTACACATTTAAAATGAAAAGTTCTGTGGTAAAAAATATCAATTTACTAATTGAGGATTGATGTATAGAAAATCGAGGTAAACAAAGATGACCAGTTTGTGATGAGGGTGGAGGAGGGGCCGAGGGTTTATGTCAACAACAAGCTGCAGCCCCTAGACAGTGACCACCCAGTGATGGTGGTGACCGATGGGCAAGGGCGAGTGGTGATGCACACAACCTACACCCCCGACTCATCAGTGCACATACAGCTGCCGAACGAACATCTCGACCTGAGATACACAACCTTCTCTCTTATCGCGAGGGTAAGGATGAATGTCTTTTTTATTTTTACAACATAAACCAATTTTTAAGCAAGGATTTAGGAGCTGTAGGCCCCTAGGTGCTGCTGGCTAGGTCAGCGACCTGGCGACCTTTTTTTTGCTTGTTTGAGGTTTTTGTATGTGGTATTTGTGTGGTGCGGCCCCCTAGGCACGCGCCTATGTAGTCTATGTTACATCTGGCCCTGCCTGTAAGGAACCACGAGAGCCTGACCCTCTGATGATGTTAATATTTCATGATAAATTATCCCCTAGATCATAAAATGTAGCACTCATACATAAGGCTTATATTAAATACAAATATATAAATAATATTCGCAATTATTGAATTTACCGCTGTTCCATGCACATTGTCAGGTTGTGCACATTGTAATGGAATTATACACCCTTCTTGGATGAGTTTGTCATACTATTTAAAAAACACTGAAAGCACAAGACATACATACCATGTGAGAACATTTGATTAAAATAATTTGCTTACTGAACGTTTAATTTCATGCAATGCGTATATATGGGTCTCACTACTATCTAGAGCCATTCTAAGTTTCACAAAAATACATCGATTAATAAGTAATATATAGCATTTTATTATCCGTAAGTTTATAGTTTATTATCCGTAAGAATAACATTATAATTGAGTACACAGGTTTGCTGCATCGAGGAAGGTAAGAAATGTGGTTTTTTGTGTTGAAATTATCAATATAACTCAACCAGGTGAAGCTACATACCAAGTTTTATTAATTTAGGTTCAAAACTAAGGGAGATATAAAACTTTACTTATTCTCTATATGAATAACATGGGGCCCGAGTATGCAGGTTTGCTGCTACCGGGAAAAATCAACAAAAATAATTTGTTTGTGCATATATCAATATACCACAACTATTTGAAGCCACATACCAAGTTTCATCAATATAAGTACATAAATAATCAAGATATCAAATTGTATTTATTCTCCATAAGGATAACATTGGACAACGTGTGTTTAGCACTTTGAATATCACTGCAACGGTTGGACGTAAAACAACAATTAAAACACCAAAATGATTGTTTTGTAGAGCTAAACTTATTGGTAAAAAGAAATGTGAAGTTTTTAGTAAAATTAACTGAGGAAAATCCAAAAACCTTTTTCCCATAAGATTAACATGGGAAATTTTATGGACACGTTTTTTTTACTTTTCTCCACAACCACTTAACCTAGGTTAATGATTAAAAATACTAAATTATTTGTTTTTAAGCTCTATAAAATGGCTATAACCAAAATTGAGTGTTAACATTTTAGGGTAAAAAATTCAAAAAACATATTTTTGGAAAATTTAAAAATCCCATAAAATCCCCTTCCCTTAGTCCGATCGATCTGGTTTTCGAACTTAAAGTCATAAATACTCTACACATTTGTGCCAAATTTGATCAAAGTCGTGTGTTTCTTTCAAAAGTTATCACGGTAACGGACACACACACACGCACACACACACACATATATATATATGTATATATACATATACATAAATTTGAACAAATAGTGTTTTTGGCATCTGGAGACCTCAAAAAAAAGTTATCATGGTCTCAGGCTTAAGTCTTACCATGCCACCTACGGTAATAGCTTCTTCCCTATAGGGGAATCAAGAATCAAGAATACTTTATTTGGACTTAACCTATCGCTTCTAGTGTTTAAAACTACACTACGTTTCGGGAGGTAAGGAAACTCCTCCCGTTATCAAGTGAACCCTACTTACATCTAAATATCACGTTCTTACACCTAACTAACCTAAATTTTTTTGGATTTTCTTAATCTTTTCTTTTACATTTACATTTACAAAATTTAAAAGAAAATGATTAAGAAAATCCAAAAAAACTTAGGTTAGTTAGGTGTAAGAACTTGATATTTAGAGGTAAGTAGGGTTCACTTGATAACGGGAGGAGTTTCCTTACCTCCCGAAACGTAGTGTAGTTTTTAACACTAGAAGCGATAGTTCAAGTCCAAATAAATAAAAAAATAAATTCAAATCCATCGCTATTATGAGTTTCAAAAATACAATACTTTATTGTCATACGACTATATAAATACAGCATTGAAAATCGTCATGAATACAAACTTAAATAGCTAAAATAACCGACTCCCAAAACACCATAAAATATTTCCAACTAAACATCCCTTCTTTCAGACATATAATCTTTAACACTGTAGTACTATTTTACAATCAAGTATTTTTTTAGTCTATTCCTAAATTTTACATAGAACATCCGCCTCAGTTTTCTTAGGGGAGCACATTAAAAAGCTTAATGGCAGAATAGTAAGTTTGGTTTTGAAAGGAAGTTGTGTTTTGTCGGGGAATATGGATTAGGTTAGTGTTGCGGAAATTATATCTATTGGCAATGCGTTGAGGAAAAATATGTTTGTTTTTAATCAGTAGTGATGGTCAAAACCAGAAATTTCAAATCTCGAAACCGAAACCAAAACTTAAAAAATCGAATCTCAAAACTCGAAACTCGAAAGTCAAATTCCAAAATCCTATTTACTTGCCTGGTTTTGGTTATGAAAAATAAATCCAGTTACTCCAAAGAAACCAGTTAACTTACTGCCATTCTCGAAGTATCCTAGAAAAATATTAGTTTCAGAACTACTAGTGAACCAATTATTTGTAGCTTAATTATAAACTTTGGTTAGAGTTGTTCTTTCACAAATAAAAAATCAATAATCCACAAAAGGTGAAGGTAGACGACCGATGACAGTAGGCTTTTGACCTTCACATTATTAATCCACACCCGGGCGTGATTTCTGTTAAAAAAACTACACAAAAAATCTTGGCAGTTTTGAGTTTTGATTCTCGAAACTCGCCGATCGAATCTCGAAACCGAAACTTTTCCAAAGTTTTGGTGGTTTTGAGATTTGAGTTTTGGTTTTGACACATCACTATTAACCAGAAATGAAAGGCACTCTAAAATGTAAATCGGTGGAAATGTTAGCAAGTTGTTTGTCGAAAACACACCTCTGCATGATGCGTATCCGTCCATACTATAAATCAGTCATATGGCTTTTTCCTGCAGTGAAAATATTTTCTTAGTTTTAGAAGACTCTGCTTCCCATATTGCAACCCCGAAGGAAATATGAGGAAATAGGCAACCAAAATAAGCCGTCAGGAGAATTTCTCTGTTGCAGAATTGGGAAAGTCGTCGGAGAAGAAAAATGCTACTATTAATTTTGCTTGAAACCTTTTCAATATGTTTCGAAAAGACTAGTCGGGAGTCGATGATGACTCCTATAAAATTTGTGACATAACAAGATTCAATGTCGTCCTCACCTATGGTTATTATTGCAGAATCTCCTGAATTCCTTAATCTAAAGTCTATAAAATTAGTTTTTCCAGGGTTAAAAACCAGATGATTGTCACCTAGCCACTGCAATAAGAGACTACATTGTATAAAAGTTCTAAGCTCTAGATTATCTCGGGAATCATCAACAACACTCAGAGAGGTATCGTCCGCAAACAAGTAAACATTGGCAGGGGAAATTTATTGAGGCATATCATTTATAAACAAAAGAAAAAGAATTGGACCCAAGATAGTCCCCTGAGGAACACCAGCAGTTACTACAATCTCTTTAGATTCCTCAGTGCACAAGCAACCATTATTATCAATGAAAGATATTTCAACAGATTGTTTTCTTCCCTTGACAAAAGCTGAAATCCAATCAAAAGCTTTACCTCTAATACCAAAATATTTCGATTTTTCAAGTAATAATTTATGGTTAACCATATCAAAAGCCTTACTAAGGTCAAAAAATATTCCGATCACATTCTTATGGTCATCTAAGGCTCTAGAGATATTTGAAATAAAGCTGAATAGAGCATCGGTTGTGAAATTATTTTTCCTAAAACCAAATTGTTGTGAAAATAGAGCATTATTAATTGTTAAAAATGGATAGAGACGATCAAGATATATTTTTTTTCAAAAATCTTAGAAAAACTTGAAGTGATAGAAATTGGCCTGTAGAAACACATCACCCTTCTTAAATACTGGTTTCACTATCGCTGATTTTAAAGATGTGGAAATTCACCTTTGTTAAAAGAGACATTCACCAGATGACTTAGTGGGTGTGCACTGAACTCAGCAACTCTCTTGAGCAACCTAGAGGAAATTCCATCATGTCCAGCGGAGTCACTACATTTAAGGGAACGAACTACATTCATCACTTCAATGTCGTCTGTTGGGTGTAAGAAGAGAGTTGAAGATATACTTGCTAATTTATGACAATTCCTCAGCAACAGGATCATTTGTTCCATTTATCTCAGTAGCTATATTTGAAAAGAACGTGTTGAATGAACTTACAATCTCATTGGGGTTATTTATAACACTGCCATCATCGTTTTCAACAACAATCTGTTTAAAAGCCTTACAACTTTTGCTGAGAATGAATTCATTGAAAATGTTACAGATTGCTCTTGGTCTATTACCGTTGGTATTAAGATGGGCCAACACATTTTTAGTTTTAGCAGTTTTAATTGCAGACCTATACCTCCTCTTCACTTCGAGATAGGGTAGTCTGAATGGATGAGTGGACTCCAAATCCTTCGTCACAAAATACATATCAATCACGTTTTCTCAAAGCCTTGTGAGAGAAGAATCCAGTTTGATTTTTGTATAACACTTCCTTGAGAGAACTTTTGATTTCTTGAGAGGGAAAGCCAGTTTAAAGTAATTTTTTAACAGTAGCAAAAAAACAGTCAGATTTACTATTCAAGTCTTGACCAGAGAAAACATCAAGCTATTGTTCATTTTGAAGATATTTCATGAAGACAGTAACATTATTATCGCTGAAGGATCTGTTAAATCTAAATTTCGGAAATAAGTTTTCTAAAGGAGTTGACAACATGATACTGGTATCAGTTATCTGTGCATGTTGATCAGATACACTACATCTGTATTCATGACTGACGGACTGATGTTACAAAAAACATGATCAATAAGAGATTTTGAACCCAAAAACTCTCTCATATATGAAAAAACAGTTTGATGCAGACCAAAAGAAAGCATCAACTCCAATAGTTTCCTTGATGAACTATCAGAAATAGACAAATCAATATTAAAGTCACCAGTCACAATAATTCTACGGTTAGGTTTGGCGAATTCTTCATTTATGAACTCGTTCAATAAAGCAGTCAACTTACTCAACAGAATTATGTGGCGGCCTGTAAATGGCGAGAAGGAAATAAAAAACACCCTCTATGTCCAAAGAAATAGGAGATAGTTCACGGTACCCCTCTACACAGAAATTAGTTAGATCAACAATTTGGAACGGTATACTCTCCTTGACCAATATAGATGTACCTCCTTTATCAATGATGGGGCGACAAAATCCAGTTGCCACACTGTAGCCTAGAAAGGCAAATGAATTCAGGTCTACATATTTGAGAAAATGCTCAGACACACAGAGAACACTGGGGGATACCAAGTCAACCAAAATCTCCACCATACCCAGCTTCGATAAAATGCCCTGAACGTTTTGATGAACAATCCTGAACGAATTGTGGGAAGTTTTTAGCCTGGTAACCATTTTGGCCTCGGAAGGTCAGGCCACCTGTTCACTGGGTAGGTTACCTCTAAAAAATAGTTTTGTTTGTTGTTGTAATTAAGTACAGGTTTAATGGGTTTGTTGGATAGAGGTTTAGTATTATCAGAAGTGGATATGTGAACGGGAATGGGTTGACCGGTAGATTGTACACTTACGGCGCGGCGTTAGGGAAATCTGAAATATCAGCATTACTTGTGTTTATTTGAGAAATTTGATGTGATACAATATCTGAGTAGAATAAATTTGCAACCATTTTCTTACCTAACATATGCAGGTGCGAACCATGTCGTGTTGAGTGAATTCTATTTAAGGATGACAATGACAGAAACTTAACATTTACATGATTCTTGCACTTATCCTTCAGACCTGTGTTAATTACATTGATTTGATTGTTACAAGACGTATAATCAAACCTGCGTGGAATAGCAATAAAGTATACTTTACAGATCTTGGTTGTTTCCATAAATGTTTTTACATGAGTCACCACCAATGTTACCAATGTCACCAATGCCACCATCAATGTCGTTAGTGCCTCCCATCAATACCACAATATCATCCTGGCACAACCCTTGCAAAGCCCGACTAGCCCAGCTTAGTATATTAGACATCTTTCCGTTTGGCATGACATGTCCCACTACATTGAATTTGTTGTTTAATTTATACCGAAGTAATTCACTCAAATTTCTTCCCTGGCTGTCAGAAAATAAAAACAAATTGCGTTTTCTATGCGCATCAGGGGTAGGAGATACGACCTCCGGCTTTGGAAGGATGTGTACCTTACAGCAACGATTTTTACTTAAAAAGTCAGATTCAGATCTACTAATCACTAAAGGTCTACTGTTGTTTCCATTGGTTATATTTTTAACAACCCCATCATTATTGGGACTAACATTTACAGAATTCAAGTGCTGAATTTTACTATGTATAGAGGAGTTGTTTCGTTCTAGATGTTTACTAGAATTTCCCTTTACAGGTTTTGAAATAATAACCTCAGTACCTACAGTGTAACTTGTTACATCATCAAGCACAGAGAACTTATTGTAAGATGAATGGGCCTGATGTTGTTATTTGGATGTACAACTGACCTACTAGTACAATTAATAACTTTATTTTTCTTATGACTGTCACAAGTAACAAGTGAGCTAATTTTAGTGCCTTTCTTTCCACCGACAATGTGCCATTCGCTTCTGTCTTGTTTCTCTTCGTTCGGGAATTTACTTAATTGGCTAGAAGGTAACCTATTACAACATCTCAATCACCCTTCCCGCCGCTGTTCACCCTCAGCGTCGGAAGGATGGACGGTCGGACGTGAACGTCTATAAATAGAAACATCTCAAAACAATCACCCTTCCCACCGTTGTTCACCCTCATGGGGTTTTCCCCCAGTGCGGAATTAATAAGCATACTGTTTGGTGTAGTCTAGAAAGTTCGGTGTTTAGAGATTTTTAACCTATTAAATATCATTCGGCGTTTTGGATAGTATTTACTGCTATCAACCATTGCTAGTATTAACTATTATTATCTTGATTTTTTGTAGATGTTATCACAATTTAAAGATTTTCAAAAGTATTTAATTTACAAAAATATATTTTAAATGACATTAAACACAATATTGTAGTATAAAAATGTTGATAAACCTTTATTATATTCATAATATTCAATTTATTGAATCCCTTGGTTTTAACCGTGGTTTTGGGTTATCCGTGACCCTCCAACCGGTCAATACCCCGGATAATCGGGAGTTGACTGTAATTTAGATAAATTCAAACAGAAATTTGAAATTAAAATCTCATTGTCACCTTTTAAATTAGTGCACTGTAAATTAAAATTGTCAACAGTTTCCATCTGTGATAGTCTAATGTTTAGCAGTCTAATATTATTTGCTAAAAGTAAAATAAGTCTTTTAAAACAAACTACATACACCTTTTATTAAACACTTTTTTAATTTTCCTTAAACCTCAGCACGTTATACTGTTACTGTCAGATGTATTGGGATACCGTGACAGAGCCGCTATATACGTCCTAAACTGAACCCGTTATACTGTTACTATTACATATATTAGGAAACCATGGCAGAGCCACTAGGTACGTCTTAAACTGACCCGTTATACTGTTATTGTTAGATGTATTAGGAAACCATGGCCATAGGCGTAATTCAGGGGGGGGGGGGGCAGTTGCTCCCCCAATAATTTAGAGGAAGTTGAGCGTAAAAGTGTATGAAAAATAAGACATAATATTTAGCAATTTTTGTAAATAGCAGTTTTAGTTTTTATAATTTTGTAACGGGAACATTATTTATTGTTACTCAGTTATTATAGTAGTTAAATAGTCAGTGATAGTCCCAAGACTACCTTAAGACTGGTCTATACCAGTTTTGAGACTGACATTGGGTACACCAAGTGAAGTTGTCATTTCATATGGTAAGTCATTTGACTGTCCATTATGACAAACTTACCTTTCACCTTTGGTCCCTCCATTTGCAGCAGCTAGGGACAGAATCTCCGGGTTTGGTCCCCACCTGCCAACCTGAGAATGGATGGTCCCTGGCTGTTGTACATGGATATTCTGTCAGTTGAGTTAGCCAGTTGGAGGGTAGAATGCGGATCCCCTGTTTGAGAGCCTCATCCCAGCGGTCACAGGGGCACGGGTGATGGCCCTCTGAAGGGTCGATTTGGCTGCCGTCCCATCCCACCCTTTCCTTTCCTGCTATATCCTATCTTTCCGGTAACCTGCGCAATATTCCCACTTGTGGAAGATGTGACTAGCAGCTATGCTGGGGTTTCCTAATCCGCAACAATGATGATGATGATAGTCAGTGATAATTTTATATAAATCGACGGAAATCGTGAACTGTAGTCTGACTTTTTCCTGTGGGGATCGACAGATTTCTTGGTAACGGGTTGCCGAGTCAGTTGTGTGGACAACACAACAATAACCTTCCGGTCTCCTCTTGCTCATTATTAGATGGAGATATTAATCCAAATTTAACTGATATTGTTACTTCTCAATGTTCAGATAAAAATAAATACTTCTACTTTCATTTTGCTTCCCTTCATTCCCGTCCTCTGATTCAAATCAGTCCTTTCTTTACATTTGTAGAGAATACTTCTAGTTATCGTTTACGTGTTTAAATTCTTTATCACATAATAAGATTCCAAAGATAACTTAATAAACATTAATCTTTAGTATAGTTAAATTACTTTATATTTTAATATTATTATTTCAAATGCAATTAGATAAACTTAAAACCTTTTGCAGCTCTTTTAATATGTCGATGATTATAAGTAGTTATTATTCTGGAATTAATAATAATAATAAGTGTTTTTATTTGCCATAGAAATCATATATACAGATTATTGATAAAGTCATTTTAGCAAGCCAGGTAATTTTAAATTTTAAAGCCAAGTAAGCAAAGTCATAATTTATCATAAGTTTTACAAATTGTTAAAGTACATAGTAACTTATACAAGAAAGCAGGCTGGTAAAAAAGTACAGAACACATTTGATCTATTTAAATAAAAATTAGAGTTTTGTCTGTACATTGCTTAGAATAATGAAATTCTTGGTTATTTTTGCGTTTCATAGGTCAGAGAATCCGAATCAAGCCTTATCTCAATTTCTGTCTGTTTGTCGGTTGGTTGGTTGGTTGGTAACGCTCTGCATCACACCTTCGTCCACGCAAAAACGAGAGTACTGTTATGGCTGAAACTTATTTTCTGTATTGTATGCACATAAGAGAAGGTTTTAGACTGATTAAAACTAGCATAAGTGTTTTTGAAATTAAACAGCAAGCTCTTAAAAAACTAATTAACCGATTGCGACAAAACTTTTTCACCGTGTTTTATGAATTTGGTGGAAGGTTTTAGGCTACTTCAATTGGTAAATTTCATCCTGGGGCTTTACCTTTTGGGGAGTTGAAATTACCATGTTATTCTAATGGGAGAAAAAGTTTGTCTTCAATTACTAGGTTTTATACTCTACAGAGCAACTACAACCTTTTTGCATTAGTTTATTACACGAAAACCTTACAATATATATATGGGTTTTCTCTGTTACATCCTTTTTTCACCTGTCCTACTTAACCGATTTTTACGATTGAGGTGTCACTTTAAAGCTTATGATCTAGCGCACTGGCGAATGATAATTAAAAAGGTCATTTCGTTTAGGACTTCGCCCCCCTAGCCTTTGATTTATTTCTAGAGGACGTTTTCAAAGGTCCAGTGCTGACCAACTTGCATTATAACGGTTTTAAATGTGATTTTAATTTAACGGCTGATTATTGATCATTTTTTGTTTATGATAAATATTGTGTAAGATTAGAATGAACAACATAAGGTCTGAATCAGTATGCCCCGTAAAAGAACAAGTTGTTTGGGTGGAAAATCTAACGGTGCTAAACAGAAGAATTGATTGCCCTATGCAAATAACAAGCCTAAAAAAGAATTATTTTGCGAAACAAAATCCTTAATGAACGGGTTTTAAGATTAGTTTGCCATTCAAAACAATAATATAATAAACTAGCTGTTACCCGCAGGCTTCGCCCAGAAAATGATTTTTAAAATCTATGACAGTTGTGTGTGCTGCATTCTGTGGTTAGCCCGTGCAACTACTACGAATCAAGATCAGCTGTTTGTATTTTCATCAGCTCAAACAAAAATGAATGTCCATAAAGAATACATAGGAACTTTGTCGGGGTTTCTGGCAGATACCTAAGGTCAGATCAGGATGAAAATCATTTAGTTTCAATATTTATTCCTAAAGAATCAGTGTACAAAATTTCAACTCTCTAGGTAAATGGGAAGTAGGGGAATTCATGATGAGTGAGTGAGTGGGTCAGTGAGTAAGAGCTTTGCCTTTTATAGGTACTGTATAGATAATACTTATAGCTGAATTTACCATTTCGTAGGTAAACTTATTTATTTAAAAATTACAAACAATCGCCTACAGTACAATTTGGAATTCACGTGCTCATGGAAGAGATAATTTTATCCATTCGTTTCTTTAATTTCGCTTCTGCATAGGAGGGGGAAAGTTCTGTACAAATTTACTTTAGATAATTGTTAGGCAATTTAAATAAATATTGTATAGTTTTTCGTTTTAAGACTAACTGTACTTTTCGATCGATATTTATTTTATTTTCACTAATAGTTTTTAGTGTTAACACTACACCAGTGGATTTTTCAACACCGATATAGAAAAATTCCCAGAATTACAGATAAAAATAATAATTCCATCGCTGTCACCGAGTTTAAGAAATCCAATTCTATTGCTACCTAGACAAAATTGCAAAACCAATTAATTCTTACTGAGATTGAATGTTCTTGTTTCTTAATATTTTTTAAGAAAAGCTCTCAAAAATATGTATTTTAGAAATTTATTGTTAATTTGTATATATACTTTTTTATAACATTAATTAACTTTTACTGAGACTTTGGAGTAACGCCTGGCCTGCTTGAGGTATTGTTTTTAGAAGTTAATGTAAAACAAACAAACAAAAAAAGATTGATGTACTCTAAACATACAAGTATAATGTAAATACACTATATATTTGTATTGAGTTATATTATAATATAATTGTTACAGTAGCCAGTAACTTGTTCGTAAATGGAACACACCTTTTAGCGAATTTCCCCTATAAGAAAGAAGCTATTAATGTAGTCGGCATGGTAAGACCTAGGCCCAGGACCATGATAACTTTTCGTTTTGAGGTCCACAGACCCCAAAAACACCATTCGTTCGAAACTGTACATATATATATATATTTGTGTCCGTGGGTGCGATAACTCTTGTAGAAAAGGTCCAATTTTGATGAAATTTGGTATAAACGTGTAAAGCAACATTTGAAAACCAGCCATATCGCTCTATTTAAAGGGGTATTTTGAGGGGTTTTGTACCCCAAAAATGGGTTTTTTGAAGTTTTTACACATAATTTTTGAAATAATCAAATTTTAATTTTCACCATTGGATTCGGCTTAAAAAAAACAGAATTTGGTATTTTGATCATTCCTCTATGTTACCGAGATATTGAAAGTGCTAAACACAGTATGTTGTCTAATGCTATTCTTATAGAGAATAAGAAAATAATTATATCTCGCTTCTTCATGATCATATACAAACAAAACTTGGTATGCGGCTTTATCTGGTTGTGGTCTATTGATATTTGCTCAAAAACACAATTTTTTGCTAAAGGTACCCGTAGCAGCTAACCTGCATACTCATGCCCAAAGTTATTCTTATTTAGAGTAATTAAAATTGTATATATCACTTATTTGTGAATATACAGGGGTGTCTCTATGCGGCTTTATGTGGTATTAAGACATATATTATACCTTGGAAATTCGCTGAGTACCCAGGTTTGCTGCGACGGGGGTATTTATGATACATCAAAGAACACTAAAAATAGTCTTGTTATTAATACGCTAGGGTTTTTTTATTCACAGTCATAACTTGATAACGGCTGGACGAATTTTAACAGTTGAGGTGCCAAATTAAAGTTACGTAGATTTGCCAATACATCTCAGAGTTTTAAGAAAGAGCATCACTTAAGCACAGTAAAGGGCTGAATTTTTGGAACAGTGGCGCTATCTGACGATGGAAGTCTAAACTACGTGTTGATTGAAAGAACGTTGTTATAGTCCGTTTTAATATCAGATGTTTTGTTATGTTTATTTACGTCTGAAGAAACCTTTTGTTGGGTACAAACTTGTTCGAATTTGAGCAACAGGACAACTAGTTATTTTTACTGTAAAAAAGTGAATTGAATTGGTATTGATCAAGAATTTTACTCATGAAATGAAAAGTTGTCAGCTTGATCGACTGACGTACACTAGTACTAGAAAGGGATTTAAAGAGCGGAAGAGCGGCCGGTATAATCCTATGCTCTCGTATGTGTGTTTGTGTGCGTGTGTCAGTACCTTATTTTTTTCCAGCCGCAGTGCCGAATTTTCTAAGGGAATGGTGATATAAGGGGGGGGGTTAACATTTTGTATAATAGGAGGATGGGCCATTGACAACCCTGCCCCCCTAATCGAAATGCTGAAATTACTCCTATGGCCATGGCAGAGCCACTAGGTACGTCTTCAACAGAGCCCGTTTGACTGCAGCTGACTAATAACTGTGATCCGTTTCTGCAGGCAGAGCCAGCGCTCCAGGGTCGCTTGTGCGGTATCTGTGGTTCATACTCCAACACAGGGGCTGAGCAATACCTGACGGCCAGGGGGCAATCTGCCAGATCTGCTGCAGAGTTTGCAGCTTCATTCCAGCTCAGTAGCAGCACCTCCCCACAGTCTGATGCCGACAACTGATGTGTAATACTCGATTATTAGTACATCAAACAGAACTGTAATCATATGTTAGTCACTCAGAATAAATATTGTTGTTTCGTGACAGGGCTGTTTGACCTGTACTTTTGAAAAAAATATATCATGATTATGATTTATTTTCTTTTTACTGAATTATTTTCCTTTAAACTCTACTCCAGTGTTTCTCAATAACCTTTTCCCTTCCGATATTACGTCCCTATTGGAAAACTATATCCCCTTCAAAACATATATTTATCCACAGTACAATATTATGATATCCTTTTAACATATTAATGGTGTATCAATAAAGTACTTGTGGTAAACAGCTTAAAATAGTGAGTTATCAAGGAAAACTTATTTATCAGGGCTGCCTTGAGGTGATTGGGGGCCTGGGACAAAAATTCTGTGGCCCCCGAGAGACCCCTATTTTGCTATTTTTCTTTTGGTTGGGGGCCCCTGAAATTCGGGGGCCCGGGGAAAAGTGCCCCATTTGCCCCCCCTTGTGGCACTTGTAATTATGGCAAAAAACGGCAATGGTGTGGTCGTAACGTCCGAGTCTCACGTGATGGGTGGTTTAGTGTTGGTGGAGCAGTGTTCTCTTATGGGAGGGACTAACTTGTGTCTTCTGAGGTCTTAGCTGCAGGGTCGATAAGAATTACGTGCATCCTTAATTTTTATTGAAGCTAATTTATTTGTAAATATATATATATTTTTTAATTTGAAAAGACTTTTAATTAGTATATTTATTTTGTATAAGATTAAATTAAGATCCACACTTATCTTGGAAACTGTTTAAGATATAAATTTTACCATAGTTGCCCTTGCGCAGAGCTTACAAATTCAAACACCTGTTTTGAGTTGAACTTATCGCTGTAACTTATCGGCCACCAGTATGTTGACAAATAACTAAGCCCATTAAATTATTAGTTTTATGATTTTGGATTGTTTGTTTATTTTTAACTTTTAGCGGTGAAAAGGTAATCTTCAAAATGATGGGTTATTTATTGATTTTTATGAACTATTAACTATAATATGGCCTACCGACAAAAATACCCTTGAGAAATAATGTATAAAGATAAAATTGATGTTGGGAGATAAAGATGAAGGTGAGAAATTCATAACATTCTGCATTAAAAGAAGGAATTTTTCATCATAAATAAAGGAATTTTGTTCTCCTTCCTTTTTTCATTTGGGCGCTGGTTTTATGTTTGCTAAAATAAACAAGAAAGATCCTTTCTAGTTTTAGCTGCTTAGTAGAGCTGCACTAAACAAAAACCAGAGTCATACGATATCATTACGGCGATATCATGAATAACTGCATCACAATGAACTGGAGAGTTAGTGAAGAAGCTATCAGGAAGAAGGAAGAGCAATTTTTAAAATGCACAAAAAGTTAAGTTACAAAAAGAGGAAATAATTCTTTATGTGTTTACAACAATGACATGTTCAGCATTTTTTTGGGAATGGTCCAAACCTCAGTTTTTATTAGCTGCTGTCTAAGCTAGTTTTAACATAATACCATGCAACACTGTATCTCAATTTCGTCCGTAATCCAGTCATATATCTATGTAAAAATCCCATCACAAAATAACTGTGTTAATGACAAAAGATCTAACTGGAATTCCAAAGTTGCAAATGAAAGCAATAATTTCAAATATTGCACTTGCGGAAATTTAAACTTGCCAAATCTCATATTATATTTTATCCAACAAATAAGCTCTACGGCCACCACAATGTGAAATATTGTGGGAGCTCAAATGCAACTTGGAAGCTCTTCAGCCCAAGTTGTTTTGAATGCCCTCCTGAATTTTCCTTATTGCCCAACATGAGCCATTAAGTATATCTAACAGTGATGTTTTATACACAGTAACACTTGAACTGCATTAGAAAACTATTTTGAAACCAGTATTTATGAGTCAATTTTGTCTAACTTTAATATTTGTTGCTTGTATCCATGTACTTATCCATTACTTTTAAATTTGATTAATTTGCATACACAAAGCAAATATATTATTACAAACTGCAGTACCGGTAATTACATCCCTATCAGCACAATTCGTTGGGCCAACGTTGGAAAATGGTCGGCGGAAATGGTAGGCCAATGGTTGGGCATGTCGTGAGGCGCGAGGTTGGCCCATTAACCAACAATGCCAACCTATACCCAACAAAATACCAACAGTTTATATTTTTTTTATTTAAATGCATATTTTAATTTGTAAAAGCATGATTTCTCCAATTGAATTGTTTGGTAAACCAATAATAGAAATTTAAAAGAAGTTTAGTTGCAAAAATATCCTGGTCGGATCTTGAACCTACGACCTTTGAGTTACTGAACACTCGCCTTAACCCCTACGGCCATTCTGACTCATAAGAATTGCAGGATGGACTAAGATATAAAAATTACCAATAGTCTGTACCTACACGACTTGACTTGAACTGTATACTTTTGTTTTATTCTTCTAAGATTGGATAATACTTTAGTTTTATTCTTCTAAGTGAATCTACTCGTGCAAATCACTGTAATCAAAGTAGGGACAAATTAATTTGATTTATGTATCTGTGAAATGTGAAAAACAACGAGCAAATTAATATTGGTATATTTAATATAATTACGTGGGCTACCCAACGATAAGTTTGTTGGTCCAACAGCGATAATGCCAACCGACCATTTCCCTCTCATAACCTACAATGCCAACAATGATCCAACGTTGGGCCAACGATGTGTGCTGATGGGGATTGTTTGTTATGAAATATATTATTCACGTTATTTCTAAAAATATGCCTGCCATGATTCAACCAAGTTGTTAAGTCCATAATTTGTTTTTCTTTTTAACTCCCTTTTGGTTAATAAATGAGTTATTGCATAATAGTAAATGTTTAATACATTACTTTTTTATAGTACCTGATGATTACATGTCTTCCCCAATTTAAGAGCCCTTAAATTGGGAATGGAAAAATAATTGTCAGCTCCCTTACATGCAACAATTTTGTTTGTTAAGAACATTATTGGAAAGAAAATTCATTAATATTTACAAATAGTTTTGTATATATCAGGAAATTAATAGTATTAGTACTTACACTAAAGTTTCAATTCTTATTGTTAGCTGCTTGTTTTACAGTTTAATTAAGTGATTGGAAGATATAATCCCAACCAAGCATTAAATTGACTCAGAACCAGATCTTAATACATATACCTCAAAAACCTCACTTACCCTCAACACAACATAAACAATTTTGTTTCTAATTCCACAATTCTAATAAATTAAAACACAGACTATTTTATTATCTTGTTAAATTAACTGCCAGAGCAGACATCCACATTTTTTTAGGGAGAGGTTGATGGCACGAAAAACTTCGGGGTTACTCATGTAGTTCCGTCTATCTCCATAAGCAATACATGGCTTTGCAGGATCAAAGGATCAAAACACGATTAAAAGAAAATGAAAGTCTTTCCCTATTGCAGAGGATGATTTTATTTGTTCAGACGATTAATTAAAAATATGTTGTTAGCCATAATAAGTATAAGGAGTCGTGGTAAGGCGATCGCAACGGGTGCGTGACCGTGACGCTAGGGTTATCCTTGATAACGCCGCACGTTAACACCGTGGTGTGGCGAAACGTCGGACTGTTGAACTATTCGGTTATTTGTAAATGTGTATTTTTAAAAGTTTTGTGACGTCAAATTTGTATGTGTATTTTGTGTGCATTCCTGACAAGACCGGATATGTTCCAGTTTATTTAATAAGGTGAGTAGATTGCCCAAAAGAAAAGTTTCAGTCATAATAAGTATCTTAACCTCACGATGCGGCAAAATACTTGGTTTGTTTTTCAATTAAAACATTGGCAACAAATAAAGAAAATGTTCTTTACTATATCTAAAATGCTAATTTGGAAATAAAGTAAATAGAATAAAATGGGATATCCACATTCATGCCAATGCCATCAAGGTGTAACCAAAATTACTGAATGGTCTAGTACCACTCCTGATATGGAAGTAAGTAAATAAGGTAGTATTTAACAGTAAAGGTTCAAAGGCACAATATAAACTAATTGAGCGGAGCTCCTATACTACACTCTGGCTTTTTATTTACACGTACTCCTCCTGAACGGCTGGAGTGATCCTCACGAAATTTTGCTCGGTCAGTAACCATCTATGGGAAGGTATAAATCTGAAATGGTCCAAATCGGACATAAGGGTTCTGCCCTACGGCCCTTTAAAGTTACCATGTTATTTTAATAGGAGAAATATTTTATTTGGTTTGTTTACTGTGTGTTGATTATACAGCTGTTATAAGGATCAAATTTAAATGCAGAATGTTACTATCAGCTGTTTGTAAATACAGTAGTTTTCTGTGAAATTGTTAATTTGTTTATTTTAGTGGTTTGTTAACCTTTGTACGTGAATGAAATGCCACGTTTACGGAGAGGAGGTGCAAATCTTGGACGGCGCACCGTATCCAAGGGAAAAATCGATTTGTCGATACATTTCTGAAAATTATTGATTAAATAAATACTCGCTCCGCTCAATATTGTAAGCAGACAACTGCATTGTATACCTAGTTTAGTTATAATAATTTTACAATTATTTTAATCCAAGGCTCCGACACGTCAGTTAGGTACTACAGTTAGGTCCACTTTAGGTCCCATGGCTCTGGCAACGTAATGCGGGTCTGTGGGACTTCAGTTGCCTCAGCCAGCCTCACTCATACCTCTGGCCACAAGACAGAATTCTCAGGTATCCAAACGCCAACGACCAAACAGTGGGGCCAATTATAGCTTCAGAGACTATTTAGTTTGCCAGACTAACTAAAAAAAGTCATGTTTTAGTTTATTAAGTTATTTTAATTTGTAATGCTAGTGTTGGCCATTATTGCTCTCACACAAGTATCACCAATTTGACACTATTGTACGGATTTGTTCTTTGGTCCATTAAAGAGATTTGTTTTGATTTGATATAGAGTCTTTCTCGCCATCTGAGCTAAGTCCTCGACTGCAGTGTTGACCACCAAAACTTAAGAATTGGAGTATTAAATTATGGCGATTTTATTTTTCTAATAAAATCTTGGCAACTGCTTACAACATTGGTTCGAGATAATACGCTCCATCAACAGCCCTTTCACTCTCTTCCCAAATCGCCCAGCGTCACGCTCATGCTCTGACTTGATTGATTCTGGCAGCGCATTGTGCAGTTGAATGCCGTTGTAAATTAGGTGCCTTTAAAAGAAGTTGGTTTTATATTTTGGTGGTTTTATGCTGTTTGAAAACCTAAGATTGTACTTAGTTTGCTGGTGTGACGGTTGAAAAAGATGAATATTGCTGTGAACATAAACTAAAAAAACTGAGATTATATATAGATAGAAAAGTTAGAATTTTATTTACTTTGAAGAGTATCTTGCAAGATGTGCGGCGATACTTTTTAAAAACAGCTCTCAGCGCTCTCTTCTGAAGATGGGGAAGACAAACCCTCTCAATGCTCTCACAACCCCAGTCTGCTACTAAATACGATAGGTAAGGATAAATTAAACCATAATATGCATCCAGTGTTACACTGGAATCAGGAAATTTAGGGAAACTTCTTATAACAAAATATTTCTGAACTCAGCTTTTTGCATACGTGATCTAAATGATTGTGAAATTTAAGATGGCTGTCCAAAACCAGACCAAGAAATTTTAAAGTGTCACAGGAAGAAACCTCTTCATCTCCATATAAAAAGCAGAATAAAACTTTCGTCCATACATATAGATATTTTCCGTAATCAGATTAGCGGTCCATAACCGTGTGAGTGGTATTTTTCTGACTCCAATATAATAGGCCCTATCAGTAATCCTACTGCTGGGCGTCACTGAAGGGGTCTCCAGTAACTGTAGGAGAGATGGCAAAATCAGATTAACTTGAAGGAGCGGAGTGAGGGCTGAGTTTTAAGAGCGATATTACAATATTCAAAGCGGGCAAGTACTTGGTACTTTTCCAGTCGTCCAGTTGGTCATTAGTGATGTTGGACCCGTCAAACTGTTTCCTCATGGAACACAGTCAGGTGATTTTTGGTTCAAATGTTGATGTATGGATGAGTAAATGAGTGAATGAGTGGATGAGTGAATGAGTGGGGTGAGGGTGATGGTTTCAGGATTGCTTGCTAAATTCGTAAAATTATATATTATATTACAAGTTTATTAGAAATGATTTTAGTTCACTCTTAAACTTTGACAGATTGTTCTCTAGCCTAATTCTTAACGGGAATTTCTGTAGGATTTTTGTCTTAAGTAAGTAGATTTTTAAAAAAAAGTGATAGTCTGTGTTACTCTGAGTATATTTTCTTAAATCTAGAATTGTAGGTATGGTTTCTATTTTTAGTTACAATATTATTCGCTTTGATGTAGGTTGCCATTTCTAAAATATATAAACTAGTTACAGTTAAAATGTCTAAGTATTCCCTACAAGATATTTGAGGATGCAGCCTGAAAATACATCTCAGAACCTTTTTCTGCCAGATCAGAATTCTGTTCAAACTTGTTTCGCACGCACCCCACGAAACCACCGAATAGGAGATATGGGACTCGAATAAGCAGTGATAAACAGTTTTCAGGAGTTGAAGATTTTGGAGTTTTCGCAAGTTGCGCAGGACAACATGCCCTTTGCCAATTTGGATTCAATTTTGACCAACTGCTCATTCCAGCCCAGGGCATCGTCCAGGCTCACCCCCAGAAAATCAACAGATTTTGCAATTTCGACCTCAGTGTCCCCAATGAGGAGATTAGGCAGACATAGTTTGTTTTGTCTGTATTCAGCCTGAGTTTGTTTGCTTCAAAAAACTGGGCCAGACAATTTACTTTGATAAATGTGTCAGCCTCCTGTTACCTGTTACCTCCTTCGTACGTCCCGTAGACCCAGAGGCATGGGACCGTCATAATTCACTATCTCTAAGGTTGTCGAAGACCGACGTTGTCCAATCAGGTGCTATAAGGTGAGGTATTAGTGCTTTGGAATGTCTCAATGAAAATGAAAAAGAAAAGGAAAAAAGGACCCGTTCAGGAAGAAGTCAGAAAAAAATAGAAATCAGGAAAATTGTGGCAGATCATAATAGCTCTTCTCAATAAGATGTTGCTTTAAATTCTAAGTAAATTCTAAAGGCATAAAGGCTTTCACAGTTCCTATGCTTGGTGGCAACAGTAGTATCATCAGCAAACACAACAATGTTGTTCTCTGGGACTGCCTTTGTCATGTCGTTAAGGTAAATTATAAAAAGAAGTGTGCCCATAATTGATCCTTGCGGAACTCTGCTCATGATCAACTTCTTAGATGACAGGACGGACTTAACTTTAAACTTAGTTTCAAATTCAGTTTCAGTGATCGCTGGTACCTGTTACTCATGTAGGAGATAATCCATTCAAGAGCAGCATCTTTCATACCAAGAGCAACAAGTTTTTGGATGAGTATAGCAGTATCAACACAATCAAAGGCCTTGCCGAGGTCTGCGAACATCCCGACCACAGTCTCCCCGGCCTCCATCGCGTCTATGCAGTCATTCAGGAAATCGATCAGTGCCAATTTTGTTGATTTTGATTTTCTGAAACCATATTGTCTCCCATTCAATATAGATTGTTAGTCTCAAGATAGGGGGCAAGCTGGTTACAGATGGCTTTCTCAATAAATTTGGAAACGGTAGGTAAAAGTGAGATCGTCGATAATTGCCCATCTCCCCCTCATACCCCTTTTTTAAAATGGGCCTGACCTTGGTTACCTTGCTCCCTTCAGGAAAGATCCCTGTCTGGATAGAGACGTTGATTATGTGGGCAAGAGGTTCTATGATTTCATTTTCACATACTTTGAAAATATTCATATTTAATCCATCAATTCCAGTTGAAGTTTTCGGCTTGAAATTTGAAAAGATCCTTCCTATCGCCTCCAAAGAGATGGGTTCTATACCTGTTAATTCAGGTTCAATTATTTGGTTCTCATATGATGCACAAGCTTGCACAGCGTTATCATTATTGAAGCTATGTTTATGAAATAGTCATTCATCAATTCGCTGATGGCAGTTGGGTTTCTAATTAATCTGCCATCTATATTTAATGTTATCGTATTGCCTTTGTTTTTTTGTTTCATTTATGTGATCGTTATAATTACCCTCCAGCTTTCTTTTGACTTCTGCATTGCTTATCCTGTTATGATACCATTCAGCTTAATCATTCTGAATTGCTAGCCTATATGCACCCAACGCTTGGTTGTAGCTGTTTTTATTTTAAGTTTTTTAATTATTTTTCCAGCGGTTGAATATCTCAATCATTTCTATCTTTAGATGAATTATATACTCAGAGATCCAATTAATTTTATTGTGTTACTTTATTTTTACTTTCTTTATTGCGCATGCAATTTAAGGATGGTATTGGAAAGTGCTAACAAAATTGTTGTATTTTTAATTTATGTCAGGTTCTGTATTAAAGTCCTATTGTCATTACAATCTTAATGTGAACCTAGTCGCTGGTCAGCTAGACTCTTTTCATAACTGTTCAATATTATTAAATTGCTGTCTTGAAATCGTTAAATTATATATATATATATATATATATATATATATATATATATATATATATGTCTAGTATTAACGAAATGGTGTTGTACTGTTGGAATGAAATAAATAAATAACTTTGTCACCAACATTTTCGTAAGGTTTTCCACTTTCATTAACAAGGTCAGGGCAGGATAGCATAGGCTGCATAGGACGCGCCTAGGGGCCCACACCATACAAATACCATACAAATCCTCAACTAAGCAAAAACAAATCGCCAGTTTACTGACCTGGGAGGTAAGGGCCCGCACCACTGGTTACGCCTAGGCTGGGCCTACAGCTCCTACATCCGGCTCGGACCTGGACAAAGGTTATGTAAACCTCGTTGTTGAGCCTTGTAAAAAATATAGTCGTATTGATTTTAGTGGAGAGAGGCCGCCAATTAAGCGGGAGTTCTCCCCGCCTTAAGACCTGCACTTCTTTTGTTTTTGTTCCTGTGCGGGTCGACCAACGGCTTAACACTGACTTCCGAACCACGGGAGCGGCCGGCCGAGCTTTTTATCACGAGCCGGGAGTTGAACCCGGGCCAACTGGGTGATAATCCGAGCTCTACCACTGAGCTACAACCGCTGCTTGAAAACATTGTGAAACGGTTAAATTGATTTCTGGGTTTTTGCAGGCTCCCTGGCTACGACATTAACTCTGAACTTCGGAATCAGTTATTTTTATTGGTAAAATATTTGTTGGTAAGTAAGAAAACAGATATCGCCCTCGCCTCTCTAACTGTTTGACCCTGAATAGATTTTCCTCCTTGTTGCAGTCTTATTTTAAATAAGGAACAAATGAACTCTTCAATAATTTCCTATGTGATAAAACAACTGAAATTTGTGTAAGTGGCCTTATATTGCAATCATTATCCCACACACATAACATATTTAAGGAGAGAGATGTTCATTAATCGGGAAAAATGTAGGATTGTGGACAGAAAACACGATCTTATCCAACCAACTGAAAAACTATTGTTATTATAGGTTTTATACATAATAACATTTTTATTTTTATTTTCAGCGTCTCTTAGTTATTATTATTAATTTACAGCATATTAATTCCAGTCTCTCAATATGCTTATTTCTCTTTGTATGTGATATTGGAAAACGTTATTTACGTAATCAATCTCAATTACATCACTCACCCCTAGTAGCACAAATCGTTGCACCAACGTTGGGAAATGGTTGGCACAGTTCGTTGGCCAACGGTAAGAAATGTCCGTTGGCGCACCGTTGGGCCAACGTTCTATTTGCCAACCAAATGCAAACAATGCCAACCATTACCCAACAACATGCCAAAAGTTTATAATGTTGTATTTATTTGGTTATATTTTATATAAAAACACAATTTCCAATTGAATTGGTGTCATAAACCAATAATACAATTTTTTTAAGTGATTTTAATTGCAAAAATATTATTATGTCCTGGCCGTGTCTTGAACCTACGATCTTTGACTTACTGTACACGTCTTAACCCCCACGGCTACTCTGACTCACAAAAGTGTATGGAAGGACTGGGATATACAAATTACCAATAGTCTACACCTACACGACTAGGACAATACATGTCTTTAAGGTTGTTCGTTCAAAAAATAAATTTTAGATTTTTATGTATGAATGTGTTTGTTACAATGTACTAAACACGAGAATGAGGTTTAAAAAATTTTAAAAAAATTCAGGGGTACTAAATTACAAGGGACTAAAGGGTCGATTTTTGGGTGTTTTGTTACCAATAATCAAAGCAACCCGTTGATATTTTTTAAAATAAAAATACATTTTTTGCTTTCTGATTGCTTCCTTTATGCGTTAAAATAAAAATAATAGAAATCTGAAAAACAATTTTTAATTTTTTTTGTTTTACACCTTATTTTAAAATTAAGATTTAAACAATAAAAAACGAGTTTTGTTTTAATAGATGTGGGGTTTATCTGATATTGTATAGGCGTTTTTAAATCTTTTCTATGTATAACAGTTCTGCTTCCTTATTGGGAAAAGTAGCACCATGTAGGGTCGGCACGCTGCACTGCAAGTGTAGTGGTGATCACCTACAGTGCCCGCACGCGTCGAGGGGCGAGGTGCGTCGCCGCTCAAGGTCATACCGTACTCCGCGCGCTTTCTGTGTTTCTCTCTCTCTTTCTGTCTCTCTCCTCTGCACTCCCACCACTTCTTCAGTTTCGCGCGTAAAATTACGGCAAAACGGATTCTGCGGCCTTGCGGCAAATTGACGGATTCACCTGTTTTATCGAATTTCCCCTCTAGGGAAGAAGCTATTACCGTAGTCGGCATGGTAAGACCTAGGCCCGGGACCATGATAACTTTTCGTTTTGAGGTCCCCAGACCCCAAAAACACCATTCGTTCGAAACTGTATATATATATATATATATACAGTTTCGAACGAATGGTGTTTTTGGGGTCTGGGGTATATATATATGTGTCCGTGAGCACGATAACTCTCGTAAAAATAATAAGATTTTGATGAAATTTGGTATAAACGTGTAAAGTAACATTTATGACTTTAAGTTCGAAAACCAGCCAGATCGCTCTATCCGAAGGGGTATTTTGGGGGTTTTTGTACCCCAAAAATGGGTTTTTAGAATTTTTTACATATAATTTTGGAAAGAGTCAAATTTTAGTTTTTCCCATTGGATTCAGCTTAAAAAAACACACAAATTGGTATTTTGATAATTTCTCTACGTCAATTGGTTACCGAGATATTGAAAGTGCTAAACACAGTACGATGTCTAATGTTATTCTTATGGAGAAAAATAAAAATTTTATATCTCGCTTATTTATGAACGTATTCTGACGAAAATTGGTATACGACTTCATCTGGTTGTGGACCATTGATATTTGCTAAAAAGAAATTTGTACCAATGGCTCCTGTAGCAGCAAACCTGCGTACTCAGCCCCATGTTATTCTTATGGAGAATAAGTAACGTGTTATCTCCCTTCATTATGAAAATAAATTAATGACATTTGGTATGTGGCTTTAACTACATGAGTTATATTGATATTTGTATAAATCCCCATTTTTTGTGCTCCTTGCTTCAGCAAACCTGCATACTCAGCCGCCATGTTCTTCTTATGGAGAATAACCCCAAAAATGGGTTTTTTGAACTTTTAACATATAATTTTTTTTAAAGTCAAATTTTAATGTTTACCATTAGATTCAGCTTAAAAAACACACAATTTGGTATTTTGATCATTCCTCTACGTCAATCAGTTACCGAGATATTGAAAGTGCTAAACACAGTACGTTGTCTAATGTTCTTATGGAAAATTATAAACAAAATTATATCTCGCTTCTTTATGAACGTATATTGACGAAACTTGGTATACGGCTTTATCTGGTTGTGGTCTATTGATATTAGCTCAAAAAAAATGTCTTGCTAAAGGTTCCCATTGCAGCAAACCTGCGGACTCAGCCCCCATGTTATTCTTATTGAGAAAGATGTAAATGCTATGTCTCCCTTAAATATGAACATAAATTAATTAAACCTTAGACATGACTTCACCTAGTTGAGTTATATTGATATTTGCCTAAACACCCATTTTTTTCGTTCCTTGTTGCAGCAAACCTGCGTACTCATCCCCCATGTTATTCTTATGGAGATTAATCGAAATGGGATATATTGCTTATTTATGAATGCATATTGATGAAACTAGGTATGTGGCTTCACCTAGTTGAGATATATTGATGTTTGATTAAAAACCAATTGTTTATGTTCCTAGTTTCAGCAAACCTACGTACTTATCCCCAATGTTATTCTTATTGAAAATAATTAAACTTGTATATTTGTGAATATATTTTTATGAAATTTGGTATGCGGCTTTATGTGGTATTAAGACATATATTATGCATTGGAACTTTTCTGAGTACGCAGGTTTGCTGTGACGGGGGCATTTGATATTAATTCAATGTAACCTCAGTAATATACCTCTGGGATTGAGTTTCTTATGCCTTCAGACGGTCTCGGTGGCGCGATTTTCGCTCATTTAGAGCGCGGTCCATTACTAATTATAGAAAAATTAATTAAAGAAAAATTATAGGTTCAAGAAAATATTACGTTTTAAAAATTTTAAATATTGGTTTAGTTTCAATTTTATTATTGAACGTTATTTTACATTTATGATAGCTTTATAACCTCCTTATTTATTATAAATGGGGCTGTTACGTATAAAATCGGGACTAGAAAAAGTAATAAAGCGTAAACCTTTTTTATTTTTAGGGTAGAAAGAAACTTCCAGCAGCAGAGTTGTAGCAAATTAGTTGATCTTCATGTTTTATTTCAAACATTTTTCAGTCAGACGTTCGGTTTGTTCAAAAATGTCTTTCAAACAAACGCAACAGTAGGTGCTACGCTTGTACACAGTTGCACCGCGTAGCTCTGTATGTTCGTCATTCAAACTAAACAATAACTGTGACAGCAATGTATTTATTTATTACAGAGTAGTAATTTCCACTAATTTAAAAATACTTTCTGATTATGAAACTTATTGTGTAGAAAGCATTCGAATCGGTTGGGGACTAAATAATACGATTTGCATTGTCTTTTCTGAGTTTGTGTTTTATTTCAGTACTCTAAGCACAATAAACATTTTATTTGTAGGACAATGTAAGTATAAAAGAAAATTATATTTAATATTTTAAAATATAGGTCTACCTTATACTATACTAATATATTTATTATACAAGGTCATTTATTCAGTATACAGCAACGAGGTCTATGATATACAGACAAGACATTGTTAGATAACTAGACATTGCTGAAAAGCACTAACTTATTCAGTTTTTGCCGAATTCCCAGTTTTCTACAATTTTGAGCCAATGTTTTTTCCCTTGCGATTTTATGACACATAACTTTAAAAATCATTTTTCCAATTAACCTAATTAATCTAATTTCATGAGTGTCTTCTCCAAACTCAACATTTGAATGGTGAGTAACAAATACTTCACCAACAAATGCTCTGCAAGTTAACATAATCAACCTACCGGTTTGAATAAGAGAATCAGAATTATTTACCGTGTGGTTAATAAATTTCACTATTCTAATTACATCTGATGACACCCTTACTAATTTGTGGTCTTTCCGGCGACGAATGCGTTGTGCGTCCGGTGGGACCGTGGGCGCGACGCGACGTACCTGATAATATTTGCTGCGCTTATTTGCAAGCGATTTGTGGACAAACCAAATATCTGACTGAAAAATGTTTGAAATAAAATATGTAGATCAACTAATGTTCTACAACTTTGCCGCTGGAAGTTTCTTTCTACCCTAAAAATAAAAAAAGTTTACGCTTTACTACTTTTTCTTGTCCCGATTAAAAAAATCGAAGTATTTGTTATTGTATAAATTCCGAACATTTACCAAACTGGAAGATATTTATACTGTTAGTTGCAACATATTACGCAGATTACAAATATATAAAATTTGTCCTATTTAAATAATCCTAGTACTGTGCAGAAGCTTGTAATTGAAAGCGCGTCCAATGCTAAAAATTGCTCGGCGGCCCTCTATACGCCTATGTGGTGGGGGAAACGGACCGAAAATCACTCACCTACGGCTACTCGGCGAGCGATCCATATGGTTTATATATCGATGGTTGGCCTTACTGTAAATTGCTGTTTGGGTATAAACTGATGCGGTTATTTTTGGCCGATAAACTACGTTCACTTGTCGTTTTCGGTCTAAAAATTACGGCGACCATGGAATGCGGTCAAATTGCCAAGGTCAAAATGTCAAGCATTTTTCGTATCAACGGTTTTTATTTACTTTAAAATTAGATTCAACAAAAAATTAACACAATTGTAAACAACACAAATCTGATTATACTAGTATTTAACAAATTGTATACCATAAATGTTTATAACAAGTTTAATATAAAATTGAATCATCAGTATTATTTGTAAGAATATTCTTATTTATTCTAATTAATAATATTTGTATATATAAAACGATTAGTCAAAAAACTTTTTACATTTGGAAATTATTTAGATGAGAATCACATAAATAAGTTTGTATAGCAAACTCTTTATTTATTTTTAAAGTAGTTCACACATACCGTTTATCAATCATTATGTTTGGTGTTGGTAATACAATTGGTAACAATGAAAGGGCTTTATAATAATAGCACCAATATTAGTAACCGTTAGTAAAATATTTAAATCAAAGGCGAAAAGCTTGCAATGAGCGAGTCAGCCCAGCCCAGCCCCAGCCGGCCGCCCGGCCAACGCAAGGTAAAAGGTATGCCTCGATGACAAAGACGGTGAGAGGGGGAGAGAGAGAGAGAGAAGGAGCAGAAGGAGCCAGTGCCTCTCTCCCTACCCCCAGCCAACCCACACAAGCACACTCATGCCCGCATCAGCCGAATTGACGTCCTAGCGGTGTGCGCGGCAATATGCGGAACTACTGCTCCTCGCCGCCAGACTAGCCTGGCGGATGCACAACCTTAATTCTTCTATAAATTAATCTACTTTCGCAAATCACTGTTAAAAGGGTAATAAAAGTTGGAACAATGTAATTTGGTTCTTTTTATTTATGTGTCTATTCTTGCTATGAAATATGATAAACTAAACTACGAACAAATTAATATATATATTTAATATAATCTTAATGTATACAAATGAATCTCTATTTCCCTTGGTCACGCCATAACTTGAGAATGAGTGCACCAAATTGAATAATTATTTTTTTATCGTGTTCGTTAATGTCAGGACAAGGTTTTTATAAATAAAATTTTCAATCCGACCTAAGGGCTCTGTCACACTGGACTTCAAAGTTCTCATTGATTTGATCAAAGTTCAGTTAGTTACACCAAACAGCTGTTAACAATGATTATTTCAAAATATACTTGAAAGGCATAAACATATTACGTTCATTACGGAAATAACAAACCTACTTGAGTGGCAACTCAAACTATTTTTTCGATGCCGAAGTTAGCATTACATAAAAATAGGCGTGAGCTCAATAGGTACGAGCTCATCTTGAAAATGAACAAGTATTTGACATAAAGCAAATTCAATGACATTAGGACATGACAACGTCTGTCGGGCCGTCTAGTTATAATAATAAAATATATGATTTTAATACGGTATAATATATAATATATACATTAATATTAATTCAAATATCTTTATTGCCATCTAACAAAATAACTTGCATTAGCATTCGTCATTACAAAAATGATTCTAAAAACTAAATATATCTCTTGTCTAAATAATCCTCAACACTATAAAAACAATTTGTAAGTAAGAACCTTTTTACAGTTCTTTTGAAGGTGACTAGATTACACCCTTGTTTCAGATTGATTGGAAGGCTATTGAAAATGCTAATATAATTGTAAAACTGTGTGATTTTTGAAAAATGTTGATTTGTGTGATGGTACGTTATAATTGTGTTTTTTCCTGGTTTTACTAACTGAGGGTGGTAAAAATTCGTGAAAAATGTGCTGGTTCTTTTTCAAAAATACAAGTGACTTCAAGATATAAATAGATGGAAAGGTGAGAAGATCAAAAGCCTTGAAATAGGGAGCACATTATTCAGTTTTACAGATTCCTGCAATTATTCTCACAGCTTTCTTTTAAAGAATGAAAAGAGTCTTCGTATATGAGCTCTCAGATCCCCAAAACACGCAACTGCATATTAAAGAAATGGATAAATGAGGGCATAATATGCTGAAAGAAGAACTTCAGTACTGGAGAAGGTAGACAGACGTCTTAATACAAAAACTCCTGAGGACAAACGGCTAGCCACATGTTCTATGTGACAGCGACATTTTAAGTTTGCATCTACGTCCCGACAATTTTACGCTATTCTCCGCCGTAACAACACTTTCACCTTTCACCTATGGACAATTTTAGAAGAGATGTTTCCTAATGGCCAATGGAAAAATCAAGCAGTCTGGTCTTATCAGAACTGACACACAAAATATTTTCATGGAACCATATTGCACAATACTATTTGACTCAACAAAAGAGTCAATTTCCATATTTTCTCGTGTCTGATTCGATATGGCAAGTGAGGTATCGTCTGCGAAAAGACACATATTACCATTAAGAACACATGATTTTAATATATGATTTATATATCATAATAATAATAATATAATATAGTATGATTTGCCATAAATTAACATTATATTTTTACTATTATAATCATAAATATATATTAATTTGCTCGTAGTTTTTCATATTTCATAGATACACTAGGTGTACGCTCATTCCTCCCGTATAAGGATAATCGAAACACATGAACAATAATTTGTTATTGTGCCTCAAACAAATTAATGATCTGATTTGAATCATCTCGTCAGAATTTGCTTCTCTGGTTCTTTCAAGGGCCGCTAGAATGCGCTGATTGGTCTTTAATTGCTTAATTGATTCTTGACTAGCGATTTTTGCGACAGATCATCATAATGCGGTAACTCAGTTGGAAGCGCGCTAGTCTCACAAGCATAGGATCGCATGATTGATCCCCGGTCACTTCGCAACATTATTGCTGTAGAAATATTCATGATCTTGTTTTTTACATTATTTTGGCTCTAACCAAATAAAATACTATCGTAATTAGTTGATTTATTTATATATATATATATATATATATATATATAAATAAATAAAAATACAGGGTTGGAAGGATGCGAATTGCGATAGGTAGGCTAAATAATACAAACCACACTTGGCAAACTAGACGTCAAAATATTGATCATTTTCTTGATAAAATGCAATAAGGAATATACCCCAGTGTAAGACCGTACATGAGACAATATGTTTTAAATGACAAGAAAACTATAGGCCTAAGTTACATGATGAAAATTGCTTACTGTAGGCCAATTCTAGGCTATGTTGAAATCATCTTAGATAACCTGCAAAAAGTCTTAGAATAGTTGAAAGATTTTGTTGTGGTTGGATACACAATGTTTAAGTTTTGCAGAAAAAACAATGTTATGTATTTGTTACAAATGTAATTTAAAAAGATTTCCTGGAAGATTAAAAATTATCTACAAAATTAAGTTAGTTATAGATAAACGTTTTATTTGGTTACGTACTTACCGTTTTATTACATTGGTCTTAATTGTTTGGAAAAATTAAGTAACAAAGGTTTTTTACTCTTTCCACAAGGCAATCATAATATTACCAGCTATCGGTAAGACAATGTAATGAAACAAACTAGTTTATAGTTAGTTTTTATTCGTATTTCGTATTGGAAGTGACTACGTACACGTTCAATGTAGGGGCAAATTCACTTCGCTACCGCTTAAGTTAGGTTAGGTTACGTTAAGTTAGGTTAGGAGGTTTTCTGGCTCTCAATTTGTTTTAAAAATCACAGTAAATGTAACGTACGGTGCATAATTTGGAATGGACGTGAACAGTAGCGGCTTACGTCGGACGTGTAAGTAACCTCTGCCTTCGTATTCGTATCTTACTTAGTCGTCACATCGTCTGTTGTCTGTTTTGCTTATTCGCGCCCACGAAGTAGGCCTGCACAGAGTAAACCTACTAAGGAAATAATGTATTATACAGATTTGTTATTTAATAATGCATATTTATAGTAATTTTATAAAATAAGAAATATGCTCACAATTATTATAAAATACACTACAATTTAGTTTTTAATTTGTGTGTATTTTGGTCTACAAAAATATCTTTTTATCCAGTATATAAATGTAGTTATACTCAAGTGAAGGCATTCATGTTACTCCAGGGAGGTTTATTGTATAACTGGAGGTAACACTGACTAAAGATTTTGGTCAAAAACGCGAGCCGGTGAATTTGTCAGGCTGGTACACTTGGTGAGGCAAATTTGTCGTTCTTTGAACTATCCTGATTGGCTGTTTTATTCCTATATGTGAATCTACTCGTGCAAATCAAAGGGGAAAAAGTAATAAAAGTTGGAGTAAATCCATATTTTCGTTTGATTTTTGTATTTAATCTTTCCGTGAAACATGAATTATTATGAGGAAATAAACAAATACACGTTTATTGAGTTTCAAACCATGGATAGGTACTGGTTTTATTCAGTTTGTTAACTCGTTCGATTTCAGCGAGTAGTTCTTTGCCTCACCAAAATTTGGAAAGAACGGCTCGCAGTTTTGTTCAACAGTGGTACCTCCAGTAATACCAATAGAACTCCTTGTGTTACTCTATAGGTGGAACATAGACGTTGGCTAAATTTCAACGACTCAAGCACCACTAAAATGGCTTCAAATGTTATTCTTATGGAGGAAAAAAAGTCAATTTGTTTTGAAGATAATTTTGTTAACACTGAACAGAATCATTCCTATAACGAACTCAACCGAGATTTTGTACTAAATAATTTATCTGCAAAATTTAATCTAGATATATGTAGGCGTTTTTGAGTTATTGTGCGTAAAGACACTCCAGTTTGAATCACTTTGGTTAGCAGTACAAGCATTGAAGTTGGGTATGAGGATACTCTCCACTTCGTTTCGATTATCCAATAAATCAAATTAACTTGTTCCTACTTTTATTACAGTGATTTTTGCACAAGTAGATTCACGTAGAAGAATAAAACGAGTACTATCCAATCTTAGAAGTATCTTAAAACATAATAGTATATAGGCTAGTACAAGTCGTGCAGGTACAGACTATTGGTACTTTCTATATTTCAGTCCATCCTTCAACTCTCGTAAGTCAGATTGGCCGTGGGGGTTAAGGCGAGTGTTCGTTCAGTAACTCAAAGGTTGTAGGTTCGAGACCCGACCGTGACTCGATAATTCTGTAACTTAATTCCTATTTTAACTTTTCTATAATTGGTTTTCTAAACAATTCAATTAGATAAATCACGATTTTAAAAATTAAAATAAGCATTTAAATAACAAATTATAATCCGTTGGCATTGGGTTGGGTATTGGTTGGCATTGTTGGATAATGATTGGTTAATCCATCGATGGGCCAACCTCGCGCCTCGCAAAATGCCTACCATTGGCCAACCATTTCCGCCGACCATTTGCCAACGTGTTGGCCCAACGACTTGTGATGATGGGCAGTATTTCGACCAATGAGCTTAACAATTGTTAAAAACAAAGTCCTGGTTTCTTGGTTTAGTCAATTTCAGGATTCAAGTTATTTAATTTTTCCTAATTTTCTTCATTTCGTGGTGTGGGGGGGGGGGTGGGCTGTTATATTCCCCCCTGATTAATTTGTTATACATATGACATAAATAATCTGTCGTAGTGCTAGAATGTCTGATGTTGAGTAATTTATAATGATAAAATATAAGAACGCATGTTGAAAATTGTTGAATTTTACATTTTTATTATAATTTTGTTCAAGATCCATTCCTTTTGAGCAGTTTTAGAAGTAAGAGCAAAACATTAGATTTTAATAGGTTATATTAGAGTATATCTTAATATATGGTTAACTCTTGACGAAGGTAAGATAACCTATTTGATTCTTGAATATAGTCCAAGGGCTTTCAACATGAATTTTAACGAGTTCGCACGCAGCACGCTGACGTGAGGGAAGTGAATTTCCACATAAAAACTTGTAAAACTCAAAATAAGTGAAAAAATTTGTCCAATTTTTACTGAACTCTGAAAACATTGATTTTTTGGCTGTTCTGATACTCCTGGTTTCATTTACTTGCAAAGCTGGGAATACAATTTTGCGCATTATAAGGTTAGGAGAAGGTTCAGACAGGCTTGAAAGTAGGCGTGAAGTTGCTGGGGATGATACAAGTACTCTGACAAAGGAATAACAGGCTTTTCTAGTGTAAAACCCCCATAAGACAACGTACTGTGTTTATAGTCGATACACATTTTCTATAATAACTCGGTAATTATTTATGCTAGAATGACGAGAGAGGGCTTAAAACTTTCGCCTCACTAATTCCCATCTTTTTACATGCATTTATTTTACATCTGGGGCTTTTATGACCCTTTTTGGGCCCAAAAACTCAAAATTTGAAAGATTAATCCCCAAAAAAGGGGTTTAGAGTTTTCCGATTGTTTTGCCCAACGAACTTGTCCAACTGATTACAGAAAGGAACGTCCCTACCAAATTTGAAGTAAATTGGACAAAAAATGCGACCGCTAGAGTGCAAACACAAACACACACACACACACACACACACACACACATATATATATATATTAGAGAATCAAATTCACAGTAAAGGGCTACTATAATATAAGTATAAAAACATGAAAATAACCATGAGTACCCTATAACATACTATATTGGCCAAACTGGAAGAATCTTCAAACGACGGTTCAGTGAACACATACAGGCAATCAAGTCAAATAATAGGACAACCCAAAAATCTGCCTTCGCTGACCATGTCTTAAAAACAAACCATACTTATAGGAACTGCAATGAGAACATGTCAATTCTTGACATTATTAACAAGGGACATAAAATGGACATAAAAGAAGAATTTCATAATATACCAAAGCCAAAAGAAAGACAAAGATAATAATATTATCTTTGTCTTTCTTTTGGCTTTATATTAAATACCATGCAAATTCAATCAAACAACCCATTTTGTAATACAATCATAAATATAAGAACAGGCTCAAAACGATTGCACCAATAAGGAAAAGTAAAACAGCTGTCTATTATCATAAGCTTATATTTACGTTTTTGTTGAAAACACCAAGAGTTAGGTCATAGATTAAGCATACTCCTTAGGAGATCACCCATCGTAATGGGACAAGCGTAGGGTTGTTAAATATTTCTGTACCGGTGACTTTGGCGCTAATATTTGTTCGGCACTAAAGGAGCTGGTGCCAGGAAATTGTTCTAACCAGCTCCAGTGACTTCGGTGACAGTACGAATTCACTCACTCAAAAGTCGCTGTCACTGTTTGGTTGTTTCAATGTATCCCCGCTAGGTTCGTGGCGCTGTCGCTGGAGCTGGGCGCTGGCGCTGGCACTGGTCACTGTCACCGGTCGCTGTTTGGTTGTTTCGAGGTCGTGGCGCTGTCGCTGGAGCTGGGAGCTGGAGCTGGCACTGGTCACTGTCACTTGTCGCTGTTTGGTGGTTTCGAGGTATCGCCTCTAGGTTTGTGGCGCTGGCGCTGTTTGGAGCTTGGCGCTGTTTGGTGCTTGGCGCTGTCGCTGGAGCTTGGAGCTGGGCATAGACGAGATGGACGAACTACGAACCAGCGCCAGTGACTTCAGTGACAACACGAGCCCGCATTGTTCATGCAAGTCGCTGTTGTGCGTTTACTAACTAAAGCGCTGTTAATACAATTTTCCGATGACTGTTATTTGTATAATTAAGTAGTCTTTTTAAAGCTTTCTTTATTTATGATTTAGTAACAACTTTATTATTTTACTTCTAGGTAATTAATATTTTTTTAGTGATACTCCTAAATGTTTTCGTAGATAAATGAGAATTTGTAGTTGTACTAAGAATTTTAATTATTACTTGTTGTTCCTATTTTATGAAATATATTTAATTCTAATGCCAATAAGTGAGCTGTTGATTCCTTATAAGGTCATGATTAACTTTGATAAATAACAGTGTCAAAAAGGGGTAATTTATCGCTGGAGTTGTTACGATGAACTGCGGGAGTAACTGGTGCCAAGTCACCGGTAAAAGTAACTGATATTTCTTTGGCGCTGTCACTGAAGTCACTGATCCAGCAAAGTCACTGGATCGCACATCTCTAGACAAGCGTACACGGTCTGCTTGTACGTCCAAGGCGACGGCGGAGCTAGTTCGGAACGTCTACGCTGCCGCGCTGCTGTCGCTGCCCTTCCCCTCTCCCCCTTCGGCCGCGCGCCCATCCTAACAACCCCTCCACTAACCCCTCTTAAATCTCCCATCTCCCAACCACCAACACACACGACACACACTCCGCTGAATGCACCGACCGAAGCCCGTTACCACGTCCCGCCACCGCCAACGGCCGAGGCGCCTCGCCGAGGTGGTGTACTGCCTGAAACTGCCGCAAGCGTCTTTCGATTTTCATAGGAATGTCATGACCCATTCACATTACAATGTTATATTATTATATGCTAGTTATTAACAGGTGAAGACTGAGAAAGAATATGTTTGACCTTGCCTTATAAACATGTAAAATTTAAATACAATCTAATTTAACGATGTAATAAATAACTGCTAGAACTAGAAGGAAAAATTTTTAAGTGATACAAATTTAAAAAAATAAAATTAAGTTTATTTTTATTATATAGGTAGTCATGAATTCCTTTCATGAAACGTGACAAAAGTGTTTTTAAATAACCCTTAGGCCTATATAAGCCATAACAATTTTAAGCAGATACGTTTACTTGATATTTTGTAATAATCGTTTAAATTTGAGATTTACTCACACATTGTAAAAAAACACCGATATCTTACACTGTTTTCCTTATATAAATTTAAAAAAGCAATGGAAAGATTTGAAACTCCGTAATATAAAATTTGACAATATTTCCGTTCATTTGATAGGTCTCTCGTTAAAATCGGACTGGCCGTTTCGTAGGTGTTATAACGTAAACGTATCTTAAAATCAGCCACAAAATCAATGTGATACGCTATATCGTAAATAAATATTAGATAACAACCTTGCTTTGAATTGATGAGTAAATCACGTTTCATAATAATTACTGATATTCATTAATTTCAAACCTGTATAATTTCTTAATGTTTCTCCATTTTTTTCAAAAAGAACATAAATTTTATTTGAACTTAATAAAGGTTTTCAAAGTTAATTACTCAAATCACAGAAATTAATTTATTTATTTTAATAATTTTAAATTTTTCACGGAGTTTTTTTAGCCGGTAAAAGTCCGGCAATACTCTCGAATACGGATTTTTGAGTGTCCATGAGGATTTACTCTCCGCCCCGACGAAATTAAAAGTAAAAAAATAATAAATTGTGAAAAAGAATTAAGTGGGATTTTAATAAGGAAATATTGTATGTTATGAATTCACTGAATCATTGGTAATGAAATATCGGTTATACATACTATACACCTATTACACTAATTTGTAATTATAACTGTAAGAGTATTTTCACAAGCGAACGTAGAACATTTATCAAGGAAGAAGCCGCTTTACGATTTGACGAAAGGAAGGCACGAAGGCACTGGGCCTGGTGGCTGGCGGACGCCCTGCGAGTGCGAGCGAGCCACGGCACTAGGGCAGTGTCGCGTCGGCGGCGCCTATCTTTCTTACTCCCTCTCTCTCTATCGCACAAGTACTCCCGCTCTCTCTCGCACACGGATGTCGTATCCCCTCCTAGCCCGCGGATCGTTGGTTCCTCACGTGACCACGAGCTGCGGCACTAATTCTATGCTAGTACTAGAAAATCCCGCAGGAGCACGCCACTGTTCACCCGTCTTCGTCTGACAACCTGCCCATGCAATATCTCCTAAGGAGTATGCTTAATCTATGGTTAGGTTAGCCCATTATGAATTAGCACTGTGATCATGACTTTAAGTCGAAACATGTTAGTGCAAGTATAATTAAAAAATGTATTCAACAGGGTACTCATGGTTATTTTCATGTTTTTATACTTATATATATATATATGTATACATATATATATAATTTTGAACAACCCCCCAAAACATGTTCAGGGGGTCACGTTAGGAACTTCTATGGTGGTCCCGGGCTTACGTTTCACCGTGCTAATAGTTCACTTTCCAAAGGAAATTCACTAACAAAGCATTTGGGTAATTTTGAAGTATACTAAGAGTAATCCTGTTTCCAAATAGTGGCAACACTGTTAGGGACTCTAGGAAAGTTGTAAGATGTTGAGTGTAGAGTGTACTGTGGAGTTGGTTGACACATAAAACCGAATACTTATAGGAATCGAACACTGGCTGCACATCCGAACTAACTCGTATTCGAATATAGTATTTGTAATAATTTAATACCTGATTACAAACTGTGTTTGGATCTTGTAAAATCCATTTTGGAATATCTTCTTATATGTGTGGATAACTAAAGATGTTACTGCAACTAAAACTAAAGATAATTTGAACATTTTGAATTTATTTATATCGATATTTCATATTTTTCCTTTCTTGATATATACACTATTGAATTTGACCCCAATTTTTATCGTGTTTTTTGGATGTCCCATATTAGCTAACCAATTAAATTTTCATCGTTAAAATAATTCACGTTTGATACATTGCATTGCAAAATTCAGTCACAGAATAATAGACAACAATTTACAAGATACTGAATTGTGTACAAAATAAAGTAATAGATACAAATATTTGTTGCATGGTCATGTGAATTTTTGATAGAGTTAGTTTTAAATAAATCAATCAATTATCAAAAAAATTTAATCAATTTACAATTGTTAGTGAATTAATAGCTTATTATCAGTTTAATGAAGTTCAGCAAATTAAATGTTCCTTACGAATGACCCTCATTTATAAATATTTTATTATAGAATGTTATTTATTGCTGGATCCGATTGTAATTAAGTTGAATATAAATTAAACGAACGAATGACTAAAGGGGATCAGGTCATTAAAAATTTGTGTTACTGATGTTGAACAGGATTGGCTTGATTTAATGTTAACAAATCCTGACACCGACACCGGGTATACAAAATTTGCTTCGTTAAAAACTGAGAGCTTTGTATTTTGATTATTTTCACAGAGGGGTGGAAAGTGTTCATTAAAACCTGTTCGATTACTTTTCAACACACGAAAACCTGAATACTCAGTTGTATTCGAAACTGTGTTAGTTTTTTCCCCAATCTCTATTCGATATGTCCATCACTGATATTCGATATTCTCTTCACTAGCAGCCGCCTGCAACATCGTAGTATCTGTCTATCTAGTTTGTAAATGCGCTCTGAGGCAAGATGTTAGTTAATAGGCTTGATTACAATAAACAATTTGACGTATATTTTGTTTGTGGAATCGAAGCGAGAGGAAGTGTTTCAATAAAAAGGTTATGCCATACCTCCCCTGTTATTAGCTAAATTATACTCTAAAGTTTAGCTCATATATCAGTATGACGGCCATCTTTTAATTACGATAATGTTAATAATAATTTCGTATTGTTTGTAATTATCTAGCTATGTTTTGTGCTCCATCAACCTCAGATCAACAAATATACGATTTTGAGAGGGAAGAAAATGCAGTCAAATGGAAAGGACTTTTTGTTAACGCATTACGAAAGGTAAGTTGGAAAGAATGTGTTTGTACAAGTGTTGTCTAGGTCTATTTAAGTGATTGGTTGTTTATATAGACAATATAGGCAGTTAACAGGCTAAAAAGGCCATTGACTAATCCTTTATTAAATAATTGATTTATCATTTAGGATTCACCAAGTACAGTACTGTCCTACAGATGCCTGTGAGGAACTAGTATTAGGGTAGGCCTAAATGTTTACCCATATTAAAATTATGGGAAAACATCCTTAGGCCTAACCTGTGCAATTAAATCTACATGTCTAGTACTTCTAAACTATGTTAGTACCTTGTAGGTACCTGTATGTTATATAATTTTCCTTTGCTTATGGGTAAACATTATAAAGGTCAGGCATGTTAAATCCTAAAAGTGGTCCAAAGCCAGGATCAATTTTAGCATTGTACCTTCTATTTTAATGCATACTAACATGAATATGATAACATCGGAAGACTGATTTAGTCTTTTAGGCTTCTGATCTAAAAGTAGGAAGGCCCTACTGTTAGGTTATAGCCTAATTTTTAATTACAATATAACCTATCAATGCTTTTAGTACTAAGCCCAGCCTAAGCATTCATAAACTAGGCATAAGGAAATTTATGATGAAAAATATGATTTATAATTTAGGAGTGCAATACAAATTGACCAAAAAACGAGGTAATTAGTAGACCTAAATGTGATATTAATCCTAGCAGTGGCCAATGGTGTAAGTGGGAAATGGCCAAGCAGATTTGGCGAATTTGCAGACCTTTTTTGAAAATTTGTATAAATTAAACCGTAGAAATAAACCTAGCCAATCTTATATTGATTTTGATCGGAAAGAACAGGAGATTCTAGAAATAGTATAATAATAAAGATCTAGAAAGGTAGTTTTTTTTCGGTAAAATGAAAAGAATAAAAAAATTGAAATTTAGGCCCTATTTTTTGAAATTGCAAAAGCAGCCTCGGGTAAATTTTTTCTACAGATTTTTATGGAAAATCCAATATATAAATTTTGTAGACAATCTAATTCCCTACATACAAATATATAACATGTTGGGGAAAGAATTTTTGTTGTAAATTTTAGGGGCATAATACAATAATAAACGGAAATCCGAAAAATTTGTAAACTGTACAGTGTTAGTTTGTGATGTAAATAAGTAATGTAATATATACTAATAATGATATTATTTGTAGAGCTAATAAAGTAAGGAATCTAAAAAAGTCATAAAGTTGATAGTAAAAAATTGTTATCACTTATAAATAAATGTATGTAAAAGAATGTTTTCTATTTTTGCGTATTTGGAAAACAAATATTTCACAGTACAGTATTTAGTACCTATTTAACTTTTTTACTAAATATTTTACCCCCAAACCAATATAAACATGTTGTAATGCATTCAATTAAACTTAGCCTACCTACATACAAATTTTTAATACCTAGGGTAAATTATTGTTTTTATATGTGTTATGTAGCAATAAACAAATAGTTGCAAACTTGGCAAATTTGTGAAAAGTAGCCTAGTATTTTTCATTGAGATCTTTGTAATTTGTATAAATATAAATAATCTCATATTATATATATTTATTATTACTACAGGTATTTATAAACAATAAAATGTATATATGTACATATACATAGGGTTGTGGCATATTATAATATACGAGATAACATGCTTACAGTCACTAGGCCACTAGGCCTATCAAGGAGTAAACACAACACTTTATAAACACTATTTATCACACTTCAGTAATATTTATGCATAATATAACTTAATGCATAAAGATTACTGTTATATACACACAAACAATTCACTAACACTAAAACTCCGAAATACTAACGAATTAGGTAATAACTCAAGGATAAAAATAGCGCACTCGTAAGAAGTAAAATACAAGATGGCCTTTGAAAACAGACTGAAGATTAAGTATGACGTAATTCTTTTCTGCAGACAGATCTCAAGCTACAAGCAGTGTTGCAAACAGCAAAACTACATTCCTTACTCTACAAAATGACACATTATTTGACTAGTAACTATAAGTGACACTGCAAGTAAATCCGATTTTCCTGACAATCCGATTCGGATAGCTGGCCATTCCTTACAGAGACCAAAAAACACCTGTTTTCAAAAAATCATATTATCTGTCCAATAATTATTTTGTTCAAAAGATCAATACCAAACTATAGTACAACTGTTTAGCAGTGCATTGGTACCAACCGCAACTTCCCGCGACAAAAATTACCCGAGCTGGGTAATTTCAAAAATTTAGTGCTTTTCTATTGTCTGAGCGTCGGCTGCAGAAATCGCGTCGCGCCAAAAATTCATTCGTTTTATAATTGTCGTGACGTTGTTATACAGCTGCTACACGGTTCATTTATGTAATAAAATGAAAGTTCAGAACATGATCTTTCAAATGATATATATTGTTCACTTTAGAGTTTATTATTTGTGGTTTTATAATGTTACAAAATTTTCGGTCCCCGATTCGGATCGAGGCTACTTTAAGGCGACAAAGCCGTCAGTCTGAATCGGACAGTCAGCCACGGCTAGGGTTAACTCAATAGAAACGCTTAATTATTTTCACCTAATGATAGATCTAGGTCTATAATATTTTAGGCAGTTTGGTCTATTATATAAATATACTTTTACTTTATATATAAAGTCAAAGTCGTACCGGAATGGAGATATGAATTTTCTAGTGGATAATACCAAACAAACTATATTGATCAAAATTGAGACTTTTTTATCAAGCCTAGGTACAACTTACAAGCATTTTGAATGACTTGAAACATTTCTGAGACTCACAGAAGACAACAACATTGTAGAGGAGGGATTGAAATGGATTCTCGCCATCAGCTCATATTCTCGATTGCCACATGTATTCTGCTAGGTAACAATCTAAATGAAGGCGTTTGTACCCTTGTGTTTCTTTTTGCTGAGCCACATATAGTGTCGTCGCATATATGTGACGAGATGGTCTAGTCGAGACAGTGTCTCCGCGCCGGCTGATGAATGACCATTCAACTGACTGAGTGAGGGAGAGGAGTGGTTCCGCGACGCGACAAATGATAAATGATGTCAACAAAAGAGTACTCTACACAATTAAAGTAACCTTACCTAGCATAACCTCCACAGCGTGCCATTACAGGTGGTGATCGGTATAATGCATACTGTAAGTACCTTAACTTTGAATGTAACTTAGGCCCCTAACACAGTATAATAGGCCTATTTGATACCAAAACGTGCTGGTTAATGTACCCTAATTTAAAATTTGATTTTGCTTTTTGATTGCCATAGTAAAAGTCAATGCAACCTTATAACTTACGAGTCCTACTGTTATAGGCCCATTAAGAAATAACCCTGTTAACGATTTTTAATGTAGTGTACTTTTGAATACTTGTTCCACCATCGTTGACCGACACAGTCAGATAAATTGCGTCATCTATAAAACTAAAACTGAACACTACTATGTACAAGATGGCGCAGGATTTTTTAACTGACAAGTGGCACCTCACTGAGCTCATCCAGCGAGTAGAGAGCCTATCCACTAGGCAGTCCCTCATCACAGCTTTGAATTGCTTTATTTCAAGAATGCAAACTCTTTCGGGTAGGGTTTTTAAAATTTTCACTGTAGAGTAGGGGCATACACTCTGCGTCCTACTGCTGAGACGACATCGAGGCAAGTCCAGACCTTGCGCTCGACGCGTCTGATGTCCATGCTGGTCCTCTCTCTTAGGAATATTACAATCCTCAATGCTTTTTTCTGAAGAAGCAGTATGTCATGTGCAGCTGAGGAATGCCCTCCAGGGCTGTACTCAGCTTTCACGGGCCCATGGGCAGGCAGGCGTAGTGGTGTGGGCCCTTGTTGCCGTCCGGATTCAAGTTGGTAACTTTTTATAGACACCGACCCGTCCCCACCTCTCGACGGGACCTAGCCACGCAAGGACCTAGCCGGGCTCCGGGCAGTTGTCCCCCCTGCCCCCCCTGAGTACGGCCCTGATTCCCCCATAGGACTATGCCATAGATAATATGGCTTTGAAAAAGAGCATGAAAAACTGTGAGAAGGTATGTTTTGGTTATAACCAACCTAAGATTCCTTAAGAGATGGACAACTCTAGCCAATTTAACTCATACCTTGGTTATGTAGTGTTTCCAACCTAGCTTGGGGTCGATCCAGAATCCAAGTAGATTCACAGCCTCATCTCCCTGGGCGCCGATCTTTAATGAACACAAAAGGGATTCATTGTTTTGTCTTCATTAATTTTAAGACGGTTTGACCTGAACCAGTCCTTGGCCCGATTCAAGAGGTTATCAGCCTCTACCCGCAGTTGGACAATGTCGCTCCCTCTAGTGATCAGTGTAGTGTCATGTGCTAAAAGCAATGTTCGTGTTCGGCCACTAAGCGAGAGGTAGTTTATCATAATTGTAAAAAGCAACGGCCCGAGGACAGAGCCCTTGTGGTAAGCCGTGCTCAATTAATTTCATCCACCGATTCCGTATTTGCGAAGTTTGGCTATTACAATGTCGTGGGAGACAATGTCAAACGCTTTACTCAAGTCACACAGACTAAGCTTATCCGAGTCTATAACTTCGAGAGATTCTTTGATTTGACTAACTAGACTCGTTAGAGGGCCGTGGTGGTAGAGCGTCCACTTCTAAAACCATGCTGAGCATATATGAGCAAATTGTTTCTCTCAAAATATTCTATCAGTTGTCTCTTCATGACAGCCTCAATAACTTTTGAGAGTATTGGTAAAATTTAAATTGGTCGGAAGTTTGACAGAAGTGGTGGATCCCCTTTCTTAAAAATCGGAATTGTTCGAGCTGTTTTGAGGTTATCTGGAAATATTCCAGTGCTGAGGCAGATATTGATGACTTTAGTGAGGGGAAGCAAAATTACATCAATCACAGATTTTAAGACACAGTAAGAAATTCCTTGTATATCTTGGCTTATAGAATCCTTAAACCCCTAGCAATATTCAAAACTTGACTAGGTCTTATCTGTTTCCAGTTGACAAGTGTTAGGAGTGGTGAGACATCGGGAAGTGTGGCAATGGGATCGATCTGTAACATAGGCAAGTTAGCCGCAGTGTCCTCAACAACCTCCACAAAATAGTTGTTAAATTCATCAGGTGTTGCCGAAATCTTGGTTTTAGGTCCTGATGACCTATGAAAGTTCACTATCTCCCAAGCCGCTTTACAGGTGTTTGTAGATTGAGTGATCTTAGTTACATCGAATTACTTTTTGACCTCAATTACCCTGTTGTGGTACTCTCTTTTAGACCTGGTGTATATGGAGTTATTGTTTTGCAGGCAGATCATGACTATTTTTATAATAATCATGCAGCAGAATAACGCACGATCGCATCTTAGCGAGTTCGGGAGTATATCATATTTTGTCCCTTGAATTATTTTGCCTACTGTTGCTTATGGTAGCATTAGGCTTATGTCTAATGACTTTTACTAGGAAAACTGAGTCAAACTTCTTTTTAAGAATTTCAAAAAAGTCATTGAATAAACTTCCGGACTCACGTTTAGGTCAAGAATATCCCAGTCAACCCGTAACAGTTCCCTGCGCAATATCGGCTGGTCATTTCTATTGATATATTTTCAATATTAAACTTATCATGTCAAGTAGTAGACCTTAGGCTTACCTCATCAGTTGGTGACATCAGCTCCATGATCACCACTAGAGGCTCAGGGTAGGAAGTCTAGAGGTGATGTACAACACTTAGCTACGGAGTAGATTAGTAAAAGTTTCCTTTTCTTTCGAGGGACACACTAGATGGACGTTGAAGTCGCCATAGATGATTATTTTCTTTGCTTTAAGATTAAGGAGGTAGCCTATGCAAGAATCAAGTACAGTCAACTCCCGATTATCCGGGAGCGGGTTAATCGGGTTGCGATTTATCCCCTTCTAAACATAAATAGAGCAATAATAACAATTTATTACGCTAAATTATCTCCATAATCTTATTTAATTTACTTTATTTATCAGAATAAATACAATACAAACAATTTATTAAACACAACATAATCTGAGAGTCTGATATCTCGCTAATGAGCCGTGTGCGCGTGATGGGGAGCGATCACCTTGACACTGCTCTAGCCACGCTGGGCAGAGCGACAGACGGACGGACGGCGGTCGGACGCGGACGTTTAAAAATAGAAACATCTCCAAACAATCACCCTTCCCGCCGCTGTTCACCCTCACAGGGTTTTTCCCCCAGTGCGGAAGTAATTATCATATTGTTCGGTGTAGTTTAGAGAGTTCAGTGTTTAAGAGATCTTTAACGTATTAAATATCATTCGATGTTTTGGGTAGTATTAACTGCTATCAGCCATTGCTAGTATTAACTATTATTATCTTGATTGTTTATAGATTTTATCACAATTTAAAGATTTTCAAAAGAATTTAAATACATAAATATATCTTAGATGACATTAAAACACAATATTGTAATATACAAATTTTAATAAACCTCTATTATATTTGTAATATTAAATTTATTGAATCCCTTTGTTTTAACCGTGGTTTTGGGTTATCCGTGACTCTCCAATCGGTCATTACCCCGGATAATCGGGAGTTGACTGTAGGTCAAAAAATATCTTATAAAAAATATGTCATAGTCCCCAGCTGTGGACCTTTAGACTGGCACAATGATCAGAGAAGTCTAAAATCCACGCCGCCATCACTTCCAATTGTAGTTCCACACAGAATTTATGTAGATTTATTTTTTGAGGTCGAATTTACTTGATGCAAATAGGGCGCTCCACCAATTTGTCTACAAGTCCTGCAAAAGATGCTTACAAGGTTCAAATTGTCCAAGGTCCTGTTATAGGTTAATTCTTCCTGTTCCAGCCAGTGCTCAGATAAGCACAAAATATCACAGTTAAACACTTTAGCAAAAAAGGGACACCAATTCACTTTCGTTTCTAAGGCACTGCATATTGAGTTTGCCAATTTTTAATTGCACAGTTTTTGGACTAGGTTCAGCCCTGGCCCGCAGATTTATACTTTTGTTTGGTTCCTGATTATGTAGAGGCCTATCACTAATATTTGGTTTAGGTTGGATTGCAGCACTTAAATGTTTGTCACTAGGCCTAGTATCCACCTTCTCTACTGTGTCAGAGGTTTGTTTAGGGTTCTCTGGAATAAAAAAACGCAAGGCATGTTATGATCACACCATTTACACAACACTAGGTGAAGTTTTGAAATCAGAATCAGTTATATACGGGCAGCCTAAAGTAGACAGTTAAAGCAAAATTAAAAATACAGAATTATTTTAAGGTGAATGCAATTTAATCAAAACAAAATTTTGTTTGAAACGTGTTAGGAAGTAAAATACCCCCGTCGCAGCAAACCTGCGTACCCAGCGAATTTCCAATGAATATATATGTCTTAATATTACATTGAGCCTCTTACCAGAATTCATAAGAAATATATTCATAAATAAGCGAAATTTAAAATATTCATTATTCTCCATAAGAATAACATTAGGGATGAGAACGCAGGTTTGCTGCAAAAAAGAACAAAAAATAATGGATTTTTATACAAATATCAATAGAACTCATCTAAGTCGAGTCACATACCAAGTTTCATCCATTTATATTCATAAATAAGCGATATATAACATTTTTATTATTCTCCATAAGAATAACATGGGGACCGAGTACCTAGGTTTGCTGCTTCGGGAACCATGGGCGAAAAATTTTTTTTGTTCAAACTTCAACAAACCACAACCAGATGAAGCGATATACCAAGTTTCGTCAGTTTATGTTCATAAATAACCGAGATATAAAATTTGTCTTTTTCTCCATAACATTGGACAACGTACTGTGTTTAGCACTTGTAATATCTCAGTAACCAATTGACGTAGAGCAATGATCAAAATACCAAATTGTTTGTTTTTTTAAGCTGAATTCAATAGTATAAATTAAAATTTGATTTAAATAAAAATTACATGTGAAAACCCCAAAAAAAACATTTTTGGGGTACAAAACCCCCCAAAAACCCCCCTTCGGATGGTGCGATTTGTCTGGTTTTCGAACTCGTTCAAATAAATGGTACTTTACATATTTGTTACATATTTGTACCAAGTTTTATTAAGATCGGACTTTTTTTACGAGAGTTATCGTGCTTACGGACACATATATATACAGGGTTGGTGAAAAGTCCCGGGACGGCTTAATATTTTTGTAACCGTTACAGATGGAGCTATACAAGTTGGTAGACTGTTACTGGGCATAAAACACTATTTTACTACAATTTCAATGAGCCGCTACCACCTCGGGGACGGCCCACAAGGAGTCGGAAGAAAATCTTAAATAGAAGCATAGGTTGATATGCACATCAAATTAAAGGTCTTTATTAGTAGAATACAATGCCGCAAATCCGACTTTAAACGGACAACCGAGCCAAAAATGGCAGCTATTCAAAGATAGCTTGAATTTGAAATTTGTATGTGCTGAAGTTTTGAATCGGTTTAGTAATTTATTAGCTAGGAGAGTAAATTTTTGCAAATTTAATTTAAATGTATTACATTAATGTAATTTTACATTTTAATGTAAAATTTAAATGTGTTACATTAGATTACGCACAGCTACTTTATCAACATTTCAAATTCAAGCCATCTTTTAATAGCTGTAATTTTGTGCTCGGTTGTCCGTTTAAAGTCGGATTTGCGGCATTGTATTCTAATAATAAAGACCTTTAATTTGATGTGCATATCAACCTATGCTTCTATTTAAGATTTTCTTCCGACTCCTTGTGGGCCGTCCCCCTGAGGTGGTAGCGGCTCATTGACATTGTAGTAAAATAGTGTTTTATGCCCAGTAACAGTGTACCAACTTGTATAGCTCCATCTGTAATGGTTAAAAAAATATTAAGCCGTCCCGGGACTTTTCACCAACCCTGTATATATATAAATATATAAATATATATATATATATAAATATATATATATAAATATATATATATATAAATATATATATATAAATATATATATAAAAATTTGAACAAATGGTGTTTTTGGCATCTGGGGACCTCAAAACGAAAAGTTATCATGGTCCCGGGCTTAAGTCTTACCATGAGACCTACGGTAATAGCTTCTTCCCTATAGGGAAAATTCGCTAAAACAACAATACCGATATTTATTTGATTCTAATTAAGTCGTAGGAGTTCTAAGTGATTGTTAAAAAGTATCAGGTAAATAAATTAGTTAGGCTAAAGGAAAAATGTTTGAATTATTTTTTTATCTTAAAGGAATAGGTAATGTGAAGTAATCTCGTAAACCTTCTCCAGGCATGAGATTAGTCATAATGTGTTCACTTAAACTAGGATAAGGATCTGGTCAAGAAGTCAAGGATTTAGGCTCAAGAATAACGGATTAGCAACCAAGTTAAAAGGGATTGTCCCAAATCATGAATATCATAATCCCTACTTCAGTTCATGTGTCCTTTGGTTTTAGTTTTTAATCTTTCTGTTTCATATATATATATGAAACAGAAAGATTAAAAACTAAAACCAAAGGACACATGAACTGAAGTAGGGATTATGATATTATATATATATATATATATATATATATATATATATATATATATATATATATATATATCTAATTCAGGCTGGTAACTTAGAGAAATATTTTAATCCAGTATATGTGGCCCAAAATTCTCAGCCTGAATGGAGTTTAAGGGTTAAGGTTGCCATTTCTTGTATTGTTGTAATCATGTTGATTAGATTGGACCAGGTTAATTTCTTTAACAAATACAATTGTTTCATACATGTAAAGAAACGGAACTGTGAGAATGTTTATATTTTGAAAATATTTTATGACTTTATTAGCTTTTACCTTAAAATACATGTTTTCTGCTTTTTCTAAGAATAATAATTCTTTGCAGGTTCTGATAACTCGATAGGCCCCAAAGGATTATTGAGAATTAAATGTGGCTCTCAATAATGCTAAAATACTTAGCCTAGAATATTTATAAATTACAAAACACGTTTGAGGCTAAAATGACAACTATCCTGTCAATGTACTGATTCCACTTCAGGCCACTGAATTGAATTCAGGCCAGGGAATCACATTAGGTACATGTTCAATTAGTTTGTAATTGGGAATTTAGCTATTTTTTCTTAATAGGCAATAGACAAAAGACAATAGACAATATTTATTAGTCATTCAGTAATTTACAACAACTATAATAGACCTCGTCACAGTACTTATTACAACAATAAAATTAACCATATAACATATGACATGTAGGTGATAAAATATATACAACAACAAAATGCACAGACAATTTAGACACATGTCATAACAGATACAGATTTTAAAATTTCTCCTTATTTAGATTTATTTCAAAAAATTCTCTAATCATAAAAGGGATGTTTTATTAACCAGTCATGAAGTTTGTTTTTAAAAACATTTAAAGGTAAAGGAGAAAAGTGTGAAGGTAACCTGTTTTATAATTTTACAGCTAAATATGTATGATAATTCATAGTCTTAGTCAGTCTACATCTGCTCACAGCTAACTTATCATTTCCCCGTGTAGAGTAAGAATGAAAGTGGTTCACTTGTAAATAGTGGTTAAAATTAGACTTAATTAATAACAAGACATCAAATATATACAGATTTACTATGGTCATGATACCATGAGGTCTTTCTTTAAATAGAGGTCTACCATGTTCCAGTTTATGTGAATTAGTCATTATCCTCAGTGCCCTTTTCTGCAGTAATAAGATTTTATTAATACCTGTACCATTACCCCATACAATAAGGCCATATCGAATTATACTTTGGAAAAAAGCAAAATAAGCAACTTTTAGATAATCTAAAGTTACATGTCTTTTCAAATTACTTAGTAAATATATTACTCTAGAGAGTCATTTACATACTTCATCTATATGGCAACTCCAAGAGAGCCGAGAATCAAGAGTAATACCAAGTATTTTAACACTGTCAGAAACATCAGAATTTACATTATTTTTTGTGGAAGCTAAAGTAACAAGGAGATTCTGAGTTTTTCATTTAAGTACAGTCCATTAGCAAGAAACCAATCTGTAGCTTCATCTAAAGAAATTTTAGTCAAAGTTTTAAGTTGAGTAATATCTTTGTGCGTACTGAGTAATGTGGTATCATCAGCATATATAGTTGAAAATGTGGAAAGATTACAGCTGAGATCATTTATCATAATTAAGAAAAGTACAGGTCCCAGAACAGAACTCTGTGGGACACCATATTTGACATTGATAATTTTTGACAAGGATCCCTTAACATCAACAACTTGCTTTCTATTGTCCAGATAAGACCTAAACAATTCAAATTCAGCATTAAGAACACCATAATATTGCAGCTTTTGCAAGAGCAAATAAAATAAATAAGGTAATAAAAAGAAAAAATTGTGAAAGTGATGTAAACTAGCCTCTCCTACTAAACAATATCAGGTCTATGTTATATAGACAAAGGTTAACTAGCTGAGTCATAAGTCCGCCATATGTTATAGTGGCTAGACTTATAGATTTATTTGTAATATAGGTCTATTACACTAGTTGTAAACAAATACAGTAGCCTACTTTTATTATTTTGATCAAATTTCAGATTTGGTTTATGGAATAATGTTCGAGGTCTGAATGGAAAACAAAACATGGATTTAAAAATGGATCCTCTGTCATCTTGTATGAGAAGTTATCTTTCTGGAAGACTTTTAACTGTACGATTCGCAAATAGTTGCTTTGATCCATTCAAAGTTGTCTCGGGAGTTCCACAGGGCTCTCTCCTGGGTTAATTTTTGTTGTTTAGCCTCCGAATTACTGAGAAATACTAGAATGGTTTAAATACCTGCTTTCGAGTAATCCACTTTGTTGCAGGAGCAACTAGTTTCGACTTCAAAGTGACGTCATCTTCAGGTTGACAAGGATTTATTCATTTGAAGGTCGTCATCACATAAGGGCTTCCTGTAGCTGACATCCTTGTCAGCCTGAAGATGACGTCACTTTGAAGTCAAAACTAGTTGCTCCTGCAACAAATTGGATTACTCGAAAGCAGGTATTTAAACCAATCTAGTATCTCTCCTGGAGCCTTACTTGTTCAGTCTTTTTATTAATGATATTAGGGGGGCGTGATAGAAAGTGAGTTCTTGATGTTTGCCGACGTCATAAAGTTGTTTTATAAACTGAGTGTCAATGAAGGCAGCAATACCCTTCAGCCTTCAACGTTCTCTTGATGATATCGGCAACTGTTGAACTAACAAGGATGCAACTAAATGCTTCAAAATGTATGGTAATTTCAGTGAGTCTTTCTTGCAGATAAACTATACTATCCAAGGTATGCGTGTGCAATGCTATGAAATTGTGAAGGATCTTGGAGTTCTCCTTAACATCACACTCACTCCAGATCACTAAATCGAGGCAATCTGCAGTAGAGCAAGCAAGCTTTTAGGGTTTTTTTGGCATTAGACGAGTAGTGGTTTCTGTCTGTCCACTCCGTTGTCATCCTCTACATGTCTCTTATGTCCCATTCTTGAGTACGCCTCAGTGGTGTGTAAGCCATACTATACTCATCATATGACAAGGATACATAGAAGGCTTGAAGTCAATATGGGCATGAGTTTTCTCGAAGTTCCTGTTGAGGGTGGATCTCTGTCCACTTGAAACATGCCTCGACTTTGCCAATTTGGTCTTTCTCTATAATATGCTCAACGGATCAATCGACTGTCCCGCCCTTCCGGCCAAAATTAACTTGAGGATACCAGGGACTGCTAGATCTATGGACCTATTTGCCCACAGCTACAGCAGAACAAATTAACGTACTTGAAGTCAGGTCCCATTGTAAGACTTCATCGACTGGGTAACTCTGTTCCAGTTGAAGTCTTATTCGACAATCTTCAACACTTCAAACTCAAAGTCAAGATTTCTCTAGCTCCTCGCCTGACATGAAATCTACACAATGTGCATTACATCCTTGGTTATATATAATCCTTTTACAATTTTGAATCTCCTAGGTTCAAACGTTCTATAGCCTATTTATTTGCCATTTTGCATATTTTAAAATTAATGTTTTCATTTTTTCCTAATTTTTCCTCCTCTTGATAGGCCTTCTTAAGAGATGGGCCCTGAATGCGTTAGGTGTCCTAAAATAGGCCCACAGTTCAAACAGTTCGGTGGATAAACTCAATCCACAAGTCGCTAATTAGGCTAGGTAATAGAGCTGGATTAGGCTAGGTTAGTTTTTTTTCAGGTGGTATACTGAATGGGACCTGGATTACATTGGGGCCAGGTAACCTTCCAGGTTATGTTATAATTTGTAACCTTAAAAAATTAGATTTATAAACAGAGGGGCAAAAATGTTAAGTTTCGATGTCGTGGGTTCCAGGTGCTGGAGCAAGTACATCCGTCTCTGTCAGCGAGGGAAGAGGCCCTGGAGTATGTGGAGAGCCTCATCTTCCGTCTGCTGGGCATGTTGTGTGCTGTGCCCAAGCCCCACACTATCCAGGACGTGGACGAGCGAGTGCGCAGGACGTTTCCCACCCCCATCGACCGCTGGGCTCTCAAGGATGCCAAGGAAGCTCTCGAACGTGGGAAGAAGAAGTCACACTCTCAACTTGTCCTCCCAGTTGACAAAATCCATCAGTTGTTATGCAAGGTATTTGTTTTCAGAGTTAAAATAAATCTGATTAATTCGTTTGCCGTTATATGAAGGATAACAAATCTCAGTCGTATATTCTAGTTAAAATATTAAAGCTGTTTTTTCATTGTAATTAAAACTTCGGTACGATGCCATTCTGTATAAAAACATGTATATTTTGTGAATAAAGATTGTTCGACTATTAGCTGTTGACTATCTGTCTGTAATCACAGACTTGAGTTATCATACAGTGTAGTCTGACAAACTCGACTCCCGTTAACTTGACACTCTGGGAAACTCGACATCTCTGTTTTGCCAAATGAACCAAACGTGCAGCCTGCGTTTGACCGTCCTGATCTGCGCCTACGATTTGTGTCCGTACCTCACGCGTCCTCCGATTCTCGTCCTTACCTCAAGCACTTCCGTTGACTTGGTCATTTTTGGAAAATTTGGTAATTCCTCAGTCTTGTGGTTTTAAGTTTATAAATATAAGGTTTATGGGTTTTCTATGTTTTTAATACCTAATACAGTGATGTAATGTGTTTAAATTTATGATCTAATGTGCAATTTAAAGTTAAAGCTTATTTTTTTCTCCCCCTAATGTATCTTGGGAAACTTGACTTTTATCAAACTCAACAGTCTTTATGTTGAGTTTGTAAAGACTACTGTACTCTTGCGACCAGGAAAAAATATTTAAAAACTAATAAAATTGGGAAATTGGCAATTGTTTAAAAAACTAAGGAGATTTAAACTAATCATTTTAAGTCAATTTAAAATATGATATGAGCACAAATTCTGAATATATATGGTGAAAACTTAGTCATGGAAAATTCTTTGAATTCCTCTTGAAATTCTGCAAGACACCTTATTACATAATTGTTGTGATTGTCATCCTTGGGCAAGCCTAAAATAAATGATTGGTTGTGTTTTCAGGAACTTCTTAACTACAAGGTAGACTCACAGGTGACGTTATACATCGTTGCAGTTTTGGAATACATCTCTGCCGATATTTTAAAGGTAAACATGTTTCAGCTTTATTATTTTGTTTAGTTCTTAAATGCATTACATATATTTAGAAAAAAAGCTTTCACTTGTGTATTCAAACTTGCAAACCCCACAGTCGGAGAGAGATAAAAATGACATTTCGTGGCATCACCTTGAAAGAATCATTGGAGAATATCTGCTTAGAAACCCCTTTTTCAACTAATGTTGCAGAGTATTTAAAGTGAGAAAAATATCTAGTTTATTCAGAAGTGCATTTAAATTTAAAACTTCTAAATGCGCCCTTTATTAAAGGTAGACATCGATATTATTTTTCAGTCTCCTCCTAAAAAGCTTTCTCGTGCATGATAATTTGATTTTTTCATGCTATTTGCCTCCTGGATTGATTGTATGACTTAAAAAATAAGGTTACATACAATACATACATAGAATTTGATTTTCATTTGAAGTATTAAAAGGCTGTGGTGTTTTCTAGTTTTGTTCTGCTATGTTAAGTTTAGAGGACGTTGGAGTCAGAGGTGCGGCTGGTAAGGCTTAAGCTGAGGCGAAGATTTGAACTACTCAAAAAAGGTGTGGTGCCACAGATGATGTTACACATTACTGAACTAAAGATCAAGAATCAATAGCGTTTATTGTCATCAACTGTAACAGCATGGGCAATTGTCAGGTGCTATACATTATTAACAAGAAATAAATAACCTAAGATAACAAACCAAACTTCTAACTAAACATATTTATTTTCCGTAAAAAACTCCTTAACACAGTAATACTCCTTAGCTATCAGAAAAGATCAAAGTCTGGCTCTGAATCGTTTACTGTCTCTCTCTGTTTTTATTTCTGTGGAGAGAGCATTGAAGAATTTGTTAATGTTGTAATATGAGTGTTTTTTTCAAAAAAAGGTGTATTATGTTGTGGTATTATTAATGTAGAGTTATGTCTGAGCTTGTACTGATCAGAATTGTGAAACTGGAAAAGTTCTTATTTCTTATGAAAAAATAAAAAAGTGAGCAAATTATTTGAGGCAAAAACTACAAGGATCAGTCCTCTTCATTCCAAAAACCAATCTTACAGCTAGCTTTTGCAAACGGAAAATTGCCTTTGTTTGTGATGATTCGGCACCCCAAATTGCTAAGACATAATTTATGTGAGGATAAATGCACCCAAAATAAGTTGCAAGAAGAACATTTGTATTAGCAAATTTAGAGAGTCTACGAAGGATGAACAAACCACTGTTGATTTGAAGCTTTACCTTGGCAACATGATCTGAAAACCCAGCCGAGAATCAACAACCAATCCTAGAAAACTTGCGTTCTGACAACACTCGATCACACCTCTCACCTATGAAAACACTAGATGGATTTTCCACTGAATTTCTCAGTTTAAATTCAATGACCCTTGTCTTTTCGGTATTTACTCGCAGATTGTTGTCACCAAACCACTAGGGGTCTGCAGTGCCCCGAAAAATCGGTACCGGTTCGGTACAAAACGAATTACCGAATTCGGTTCGGTACCACTAACGGCGCCGGTACTAAGTCGGTTTGGTACAGCCTAGAACTACAAAAAATCAGTATTCACTGTTTATCAATCACATTTTTCCTTCAGTTTTATTCTTAACATCTTTTTCGTCCGTTGACATTCTATTGACACGCCTTTGCACACGACAGCAACTTTCAACTTTGACCGGCATTCGCGAGTTTACAGGTTCACGATCGGATCACGAATGATGACGAGATGCCTTTACAGCATTGATAAAGCCTCCTCCACAGACTGGCCGAATGTTTCGTTGAGTTACGTACGACTCGGCGAGTAATGTAATAATGTACATAAACATCGAGAGTAACAGAGGTTAATAACAACAAACTACTACGCATTTACAATGTCACGCTCGTCTTTGCTCGCCTAGACTTGGCCAATATATATGGAGGCGGTATAAATGTAAACAAAAACCTACAACCGAATTTGTATGACAATTAATCATTTTTAAATCAAACTGAGGGATAAACACATAAATATCTGTTTATTTTTTATATCAACGAAGTTGTAACACCATTTTGTGTTGTACATTGCCGATTATATAACGGCCCCTTAACCTCAAATGAGTACTTGATACTACTTAAAATCGCCAAACATTTGGCAAACATATTCAGATCTACGATCGTGTGTTACAGAGAGTAATAACATGCAGAAGGTTGACTTATATGCAAACGTAATATCATGAACATCAATTCAAAAATATAAATCGGGCTTGTCATAACATTTTCCTAATAGGCATTATGACACTTCCTAACGTTTTATGGATAGAAATTAAACCAACTGAAATAAACTGTTTGAATTCAACATTACATATGCCGTGAACGGTTTAGAAGTGTGTTTAGGTTAAATATTAGTTTCATCGCTAAAACATTGATTAATAAAAAAAATAAGTTTTACACACACTACTGTTGTAACAAATAAAAAACGTTAGCCTGTATTGGTTCATAATTTTATGGCGTATATCATAATTTTGGAAACTGCGTATTTCTTTCTCTCTGATATTCACTTTCTAGGTATACTCTTTGTGTGACGATGACGTTTGGACGTAATTATCACTTCCACTGATCGCGCGTCGTCTTTTTTGATAAAATGTTTTGAACAAGCCTTGATAGCAAGTTTTATGATAGCCTTTATAGTTAGACTATTTTAAACAGATAATGAGTGATTGTGATAGATTCTTGAGGAACCGCCATCGCCGTCGACTTCTGTTACAGCGAGTAGGCTACAACTTAAGTCAGCTGAGTATGTGTCATCTGATTGCAATACAAATTCTTATTCTGTTGCGTTACTTGGTTATGGGATTTAAAATTTGTTGGAGGCTGTAATTTATAATTCATACAACCTGTATTTAATTTGAAAATACACACACGTACCTTCCTTTCTTTTATTATTATTTTATCGTCTTACTTGTGAATAAAAGTTTATAAAGAAACAGATTTGTCTCATTTGTGTTTTATGAGAATGTTATTTGTATTATCTTGTATGAGGTAAATTTTGATTATCTATATACATGAAATGTATTTGAGATAGCTTTACAATTTAAATTAACTAGGAAATTACCTAACATAACTAGTGAATATGGGGAAAATTGAATAAATGGTATCCATGGGTAATTATTACAGATACAAATAACAAAATCTTATCTTATAGATGAAATAAGCCTACATAACTAAATTAATATAATTATTTAACATAAAGGGAATTACTGTTGGGGTTATATTATATATTGGGCTTTCTTTCTTTATTTATGCGATTTAACACATTATTATTGTTATTAGGCCTATATAAATATTTGTGAACTATTACAAATTATAATCAAAAGCTTGCCTAAATACATTTTTATGTCTGCTAGTATGTTTTTCTTTAAAAATATTTTTTCTATATTTGTTCTGTTTGGTTTCTGAATACACTTAGGCTTTGATAAATTACGGCTATTTTATTACCGCGTACCGTACCGATTTTGTACCGAGAACAGAGGTACAAAAATATTTACCATACCGACCTTAAATTTCTGATACCGCAGACCCCTACAAACCACTGAAGAAGAGAACTACTTTGAGTGAATGATTCAATCTCAAGGCTCTCCCGAGAGTTACTGCTTACGCTCAAACACGTATCATTCGCAAAAAGACACAAATCAACATTCGATACACATGATCCAATATCATTGAGGAACAGCAAGAAAAGTATCGGCCCCAATATTGAACCCTGTGGGACCCCACATGTAACATCAACTTTACGTGAGTTCTCCGAGTAAATACACCCATCAACATCAAGCTAGAGGATTTTGACAGCTTGAGTCCTACCTTTCAGGAAAGAAGATATCCAACTTAGAGCATTGCCTCTAATACCAAAATGTTCTAATTTCTTCAAAAGCAGTTTATGGTTAACCATGTCAAACGCTTTACTCAAATCAAAGGAAAAACCTAAAACATAAATAGCATCGACAGTGGAATTATTTTTTTGGAAACCAAATTGTTTTTCGAAAAGCACCCTGTGATCAACCAAAAAAGGATAAAGACGATTCAGAAATAATTTCTCCAAGACTTTAGAGAAAGCTGATGTGATGGATATAGGACAATAGTTATTTCTATCAGAAACACTTCCTTTCTTATGGAGGGGCAATACAATTGCTGATTTAAGGGACTTGGAAAATTCCCCTTCCACAAAAGAAACATTAGCCAGACGAGATAGAGGCAGAGCCAAGCAATCACCAACTTCCTTGAGTAGCCTGGGTGATATACCATCTAAACCAGAAGAATTACTGGTTTTCAAAGACTTTATTATTGCCAAAACCTCTTCCTCACTAGTAGGGCTAAGGAAAGAGATGATGAGTTTGGTAGTACATCCACAGAACAGTCATTAAATTGCCAACCAAGAAAAGTGTACATGCCGGAATAAAGAAGGTCAGTTTCTCTAACGGGTCAGCTGATTGCAAGTGACAATTTCACTGTCGATTTGCACTCAATATGCCTGTACTATACACAATTAATTGTTTTGTTATTATGTGACAAAATATTTTTAAAGCATTATTTAAGCTTGATGAAATGTAGTATTTTTGTTTGTGAAGTATTTTTTTATGTTTGACAGAAAACATACTTATTTAATGAAAACAAACCGCTAACAAACAAAATTTGTATTAAAGAGACCTTTAATTTTAGATATCAATCATAGTTTTTGATCATAATCAAACGAGATATCATGCATTCTGTTTATCAACGGTTCTTATGGGTATAAATACAACATGGCCGCCGTTTCCAACATCCTCTTAATCTTAATGGACCCATCTTTGCTCATTAATGTAAACAGAAGAAAAAAATATATTTGGTAGATCATGAACACAAGTATACCTAATCGACGGTTGTTTACCTTTTTATTGCTTTATTTTTGTTGTTGCCAACGTGTCTGATGAATCCAGTGTTCTATATAAAACAAGTCCTTGTGACCTTGACTTCACTGTATTTGCATTCTATCATATTTTGATAATTAATCCCTCTTACACTTATATTTTTAAGTGTCTAGTATATGTACTGTTTTTAATCATATTTATTTGTATTTTTTAGTTGGCTGGCAACTATGTGAAAAACATACGCTACGTGAAAATCACCTGCCAAGATATCAGGGTTGCCATGTGTGCAGACAAGGTAAATTTGAGTGTTTTTACTTTTGTAAACTGTAGGTATTTTCTGTTATGAATCATAACTCAAAACTTTTATCTTAATCACAATACAACACAATGTGATGGTTAGGTTAGGGCAGTTTGATTTAAATTGAGCTTTATATGTACAAATCAGTGTTAGCGAGTAAACTAATCTATCCCGACTTCTGCAGCATGCTTTTCAAAATAAATGCATGTCAGCATATATGGTATAGGCTGCAATTAACTTTTAATTAGTACTGATTGGACTCCCGAAATAAGAAAAAATGTTTTCCTCACTACTTTGCTAGTACCTTGTAGCAACATAGCACAGCAGTGACCACCATTACTCAAGAGATTATTCTTTACGTTATTCGTGATTTGAAATCTTAACAGGCTGAAATAGAATAGTACAGATACCAGTGTCTCTTTGTTGGCCTGTAGTAGTGTGTCTTAGAATTCTAGTGGTCTTATTATGGGATTGCTTTTTTACTAACCGTTTGGAAAACTCACCATTTATAAATGAGTAATCATAAACTGAAATACAATGACCATGCAACTTATGGGTTCATAAAAATATGGTTCAACTTTAAAACAGAAATGAAACTGTCATATGATTGCCAATCTCAATATTATCATACTGTCATATATTTGTCATGTTTGTGGGAGTAACAATCCCACAGACGACATGTGAAAGTTTTATTGCTATTTAAGACAACAATGTGATCCCATGTGGAAATAAGTTATTGTAGAGTGATTGTTCTTTTTTTGTTTACTTTTATGTATTTTTTACATTGGTAACTTGCCAAAGACTGAGAATTGAGAACAATTACTTTAACTTTTCTGAGACAATATTTGTTGCTGCTTTTTAATAAATATTATATTGAATAATTTTAAGTGGAAAGTTAGCTGTCAAATGTTATGTATGTTATGTATTTTTATTAGTTTAGTCAGTAGGAAAATGTAAAATAGGATACAGTTATTATGCTTTCCAAACGATATCCGAGCGTTTAACATTTTTTGTAACTATTTATTTACCTATTTCATAATTTTAATCATAATTTTATTTCTCGTATAAATATTTTTATACATTTACCAACTTGCATATGATTTTTATGATATGTTTAAACTCACATAATGTTTTGGTAAAAGTAGAGTTGTCCAGCATATTTATTACAATATGGACCACATTTTAAGTTTCCATTTCACATTAAAATTTTCGGGTGTGGAGTTGAGATTTAAGGTGATTATTGTACTAGGACTTAGTAACACAATGAAGTAATACGTGAGTCAAGAGTTGTTTCTCAAAGGGTAGAATTTAGATTCAAAAAAGTATGTTTACCCAAAGGTTCAAACTCGCATAGGAATGTTGATTACTGAAAATATTGTTTAGTCTTATTTTTACCATACCGTCAAGAAGCTTTATAACCATGTCCATTCCTTATGCCTTCTATATAGCTTAACATTCTACATTGCCTTTCTCTGTTTTACAAAGACACATGTACAAATACTTGTCAATTATAAAACTTATAACATCTTGCCAGGCTTGTCAAATGTTATGTAACTGCAAACTAAATTTACTAAATTTCTGCATTCTGAGGTTGGCCCAGTCTTACATTGTGGGACTCATCAATATCTTAGATACAGAGCTATCTGAATCAACTGAATAGTACACTTACATTTCTTTTTTGATTAACTAATCCAAAAGTTGTTCTAATCAACTTGCATTTGATGTTCTAAAGAGGAATCTTGTGTCTGTAGGAGTGTTTATCTTTATTAGTTAGTTGTAGTATTAGATTAGTGTCATTTGATTTATTAAAAGCTTGGCAACTGTTTTCTTTTCATGCATTGCTTCCTGTTGGCTAGGTGGTAAGCATGATAGTGGCGCTTTTTGGAACATTCGTTTGCTTCAGAGCATGTGGCAGTTCATGTTTTTGGAGTTCAAATTTTATAGTAATTATTGTATTAAAAACTAAATGAATTTGAATACAAATGTTTTCTAAAAGTTCGAAAATAGTTTATTAATTTTAAACTGCCTTTTAAAAGTATATTTATTTATCTCACTTACAAATTTATACGTTTTGATCATTACAAATTATGTTCATTTGTAGAACTATACGAAATACTAGAAATCTCATTATAAGATAGTGTTGAAGAACCTAGATTTTTTTCATATAGAGGATAACTTAAAACAAATATTTTGAGTTAATGTTGTTTAAAATTCAAAATTTATTTATAACAGTTTGCTTCAGTAGTTATAGTTTGTTATTTTGTTAATAGAGTTTGGTGGTTATTTGTTGTAGAATTACAATGTATATATTCATTAATCAAAAATCATTTATTAAACATTTAAAATTGTTTAGTAAAACAATGTAGGTAACTGTACATTGTTACATGTTCCAAAGCCATGATGATTTCAGGTACACTATCAACTCAAAAATGGCAGGGTAGTGTTTTGAAATAGTATTATCTGTGAGATATATTATCAAATAATATTATGGCAAAATAAATCCAGTGGCAAATCAATGAGTGGCAAAACAATAACATAAGATTGTTTTCATTTAATCAGATTGATTCTTAATTTAGACATAATTTTATAAATTATCTCTTTTAATTTTAACAGATTTTTCATATTATATTTTAAGTTTTTGTATTACTTTGTATTGTAATGTTTTTATGATTTATGTTTTGCTGCTGATTTTATTACTCTCATATACATACAAGTCACCAAATCTGCTTTAATCGTCTTATAAGCTTTATTATGCGATAGCCGTTTCAGTTGAAGAGTACCCCTTTCTTGAAAACGATAACTAAAACAGAATATTATGTTTCTGTTTTGAAATAACATTTGATAATGTAACTTTCAGATACACTATCAACTCAAAACATGACAGGGTAATGTTTTGAAATAGTATTATCTGTGAGATATACTATCAAATAATATTATGGCACAATAAATCTAGTGGCAAATCAATGAGTATTGCAACTCTGGTCATTGTGTTTTGACTTAATTAATTACAGATAAACTAGAAATCTAATTTCAAATAACGTTTAGAATACCAGGCAATACCACTATTGTTCACATGTATTGCTCTTGTACATTACCATTTTTATCATTGTAAAAATACATTTGCTTGTTTGTTTTGCCTTTTAGTATAATTTTGTTTATAGTGATTTTTTTTTATTTCGTCAGTTGTAAAATATAAAGTACACCGTTATTTGTCTGTACATGTAGATTCATGTTGTTCTAACTTAAAACGTATTATTGGTTTATCCAATTTTATGTTTTTCTACTAAATGATTACTACCTTTGTCTCATTCGCTTAAACAGCATAACATAAGTTGGGAGTATACAGTTTTGATTTATAATTGTCTTTGCCGCTTTTATCATGAATTAATGTTGTATCAAAGTAGTTATTTGTCATGTGGGTGTTTATTTGTTGGATATGTAAGCCGGTTAATAATATCTGATGCTTAAAGGGTTAGTCCTGTGTTTTGCTTTCTCTCTGTTTAAAATTCACTGTTGGTGATGGTGAGTTAATGTTATTTAAGAAATTATTGTGGATATTTTCTATCACTGATTAGTAAAAACAAGTTTCACTAATCACTTTGTTTTTACTAATCAGTGATGGAAAATTTCCGTAATAATTTCTTAAATAACATTCTACTTAGGCCTACACCTTAACCTAAAGTGGTCACCTACCCCAGCCTAGGGCTATGAAGTTAGGTTTCCCTAGTTACAATGACATAGTAATCTCAAGTAACCCTCACATCCATCATTTAGATACCAATCTTTATAAACTATATAGTTAAAAGTTTTATATCCTTTGTGGTAATAATCTATCTTCGTGATATGATCTATAGTATAGAGAGTATAGCGTTTAGCATAATATACATTTTTGATACAATTTTCTGTCAGTATAAATTTACAATAAGAGTAGAGCAAAAAATATCAGTACTATCAATTTATAAATGTCTAGTCTGATCACATGATGTTTTATCATCTGACGTCTACAAGAATTTTGTGTCTGAGACAATCATTCAGAAATCAGGGATCTCGTCCTTTGTCAGGAAAAATATTAGATTTATAAATTATTTTTACATTTTGCCAATATATGATTTGAGAGGTGGGTGGATTCCTTTTAACTGGACTGAATTAAAGTAATTCCTTTTGATTGTAAACTTAAAAAGCTTAACACTTGTAAACATGATTTCTTGGGTTTTTTAGTGAGGATTTAAAATAAAGTAGTATTTTTTAATGAGATGGGTATTGTTTTATTTTTTGTACAGATCTAATATACCGTTTATAAAAAATCACTTAAATTATAAAAAAAATCTTTAAAGTAACAAAGAAATGTATTGATTTTATATCACACCCGGAATGAACAAAGCTCTAAAACAGTAAATGTTATAAAGAAATATGTTTTAGTCAAACCATGAAATATTAGTTTTAGCTTGGATAACATTGTATCAAGATAAAAACAAGAAAATAAAATTAAGCTAAATCACAAACCATTTATATCTTTGATGAATTATAAACAACCTTTACAAGTGTTTTTGCTTTTGCAGGTAATATAAAAAAGTCAGGGAAGTATGTTTTTCATCATATACTATAATCTTAATAGACAAAATTTTATAAATTATTTCTTTTAATTTTAACAGATTTTTCTCATTATATTTTAAGATTTTGTTTGATAGACTTAACAAAAAATATTTATTCTTTTGATTACTACTGATTGAGTATTTAAAGTAATTACTCAATCACACTTGATTACTTTTTACTTTTTGGTTTGACCTTTTTCTACTTTTTGTATTACTTAATTTTTTTACAATATTTCTTAGTATCATGCATTTAATTGTTTGCATTGGTTAGTAAGATGGATTGTGTTGATCAATCTTATTGTCAATAAGACCCTCCTCCCCCAAGCAATACAGTGTGACGTTACGCCATCCTCGTCCCCCGCCTAAGTGTGTTACATAATATGTTTATGGATAAATTTCATGTAAAGCCATGATAAACATATTGAGAAATGTTAAAGGCTGAATATTAGGAATTATAACCTTGTTAACAACCTTAGAAAAAGTCTTAGAACTTTTCCAACAATAAAAGGAAAGACAGTTTTAATCGCTATTACATTTATTTATTTTGTAGTCAGTTTTGAATATATAAGTTGCAGGGGTTTGTTGGACATGTTTTCAGGTGTTGATGGACATGTTTTGCCAAGACGACAACAGTCTGAGCACAGCTTTGGCCGAGACTGAGTCGGCCTTTAAAGCTCCGAGAACTTCACACTCGTACGAGGAAGTCGTCAAAGATTTGATATCTGATGAGAAGCAGCATCTTCGAGATCTCCATATGATCATCAAGGTTTTCAGGGAAGAATTGGCCAGGTTGATACCGCCTGATGACAACAAGGTAAGATACTGGTGTCCGGTCCCCAGAAAAGTAAATTTGACGTAGCTGAAAAATCAATGATTCTTTTCAACCAATACATAAAATCGTGCTTAGTGAAGTTAGTGGCCTTGCACTGATCAGAGTATTGCAAGCAAACCACTGTGAACCCTCGAAAGCCTGATACACTAACACTCCAAAAGCCTTAAAGGCTAATTAATCTGCCGATGTTTTGGCCTAAAGAAGTGAAATAATAATCACAATACACAAGAAAACTAAGTACTTTTCTTCAACTGAACTGATGGTATCAAACAAATTCCTGAGTCAGGGTCAAGGCACACGATTAATTTTCTTTTGGAATCATCAATATAGGAGGCTAGCACATATTGACTTTTTATTTATTTTATTTTTTGTCAATCATAACTTAGTTCAACTCACCTCCATAAATAATTCCTTAAACCCTCTTATAAACAACATATGGATTCAGTTTGAGTTTGACTTTCTTAAAACCAATTTTTTTGAGATAATATTTCTTAAAACAATATTATAAGGACTGAGTATAGATTTTTTAGTAAGGAATGTGAATTGAGTTAAGTGTGGAAGACAGCCTTACAGACCACTGAACCATTTCAGTTGAGATAACTCGAGACATAAATACTACGGAACGTAATATCCCAGAGATAATATAGACTTCATTTTTTTATTCGAAAAAAGTGTTCAGAATAAACCCTTGCACATTTTAGGGTATGATTATTCATGCAAAAATGTTACATAGCTATGACCTAAAATGAGTAGTTTCTAGTTTTTGTACTGGACTTAATGCTTAGTAGTCTAATATATTTATTTGAAATTGTATTACTCTAAAGCCGCTGGGAGTACAAAAACAAAACTTTGCCCATATTTGATCTTTGTTAAGATAGCATTCGGGTAAAAAATATTAAAATAATTATCTTTACTTGTTTCTAAATGGCGAACGTTACAAATTTTAATAATTTTTTTAAAAGCGCAGAATATCCTTCTGGAATGATATCCGACATATTATCACTGATGTCATCTGATTTCTTTGAATTACTTATTGTTGGATGTTTAACAAAAAATATAAACAAAAAGTTATTCTTTGTATTTTTCATGAAATTAGCAGTTTTTATTTAATTGAAATTTAAAGATTTTTACCGTCCGCTATTTTGAAACTATTAAAAATATTTGTTTAAATTGTATTTACCCAAATACCATCATTAAAAAGGATTACATTTGTGCAAATTTTCTATTCCCAGCGGTTATAGATAATGTAATTTCAACTCAAAATTACATACAGACAGCTAACTGGAAAACTACGCTTTTAAGTACATACCTTTACAGGGAACCTTTTTCTTAATTTCCCCATAAATAATCATATTCTAAATTATTGAAGTCTTTTTTACGAAAGTATTTATTTGTATTGATTTGCATTCCAAAAATGGTAAAATGATGTGTAGAAATAATAAGGGTCTAACAGATTTGTAAGACCCTTATTAAATGCCCTTAATACGATTCCCTTATTCTGATTTGGTTTCTCTTAACGTTATAAAAATACACAAAACATTTTATCATTTGCATTTAAAAAAATATTCTGGTACATTCACATTTTGAATCAATATATGACTAAAAGTACTGTAAAGGTAAGTAAAATTACCTATGCCCTTATAAGTTGTCCTTGTTTATCACATTGAAATAAAATCTTAGAGAAGATTTGATATTTAAAGTTTTGCCAAATAAGTATATCCTATTACATTAAAATTTACCAATTAAATTTATCAAGTATCAAGCTATGTTTTATTTATATTGCTTCCAAGCTACTTGCAGGAGATCACATCAGGTCTTGCGAGGGTTGGTCATGGAGAATTATTAACATTGTACCGGACCAGCTTTTTTAACTATTTATTTTCTTTACCTTATTACTTCATACTTTCAATTTTGGATTTAAAATTAAACTAGGTGGTCAATCTTCAGTTTTTCCCATACCCAAAGTTGTTAACTGCCTTATTCCTTTTTTTACCAATGTACTCTACTAAAAAAAACAGTTTAAAATTCTGAATTACTGGGTTAAAGATAATGAAAGCTCTAAAAACAGTACTTTTTCTTATTTTATTGTCATGGAGAATAATTGAAGTGTTATAACTCACTTATTTATGCACATTTTTTATTTTAACCTATACAGTGAATTTATCTGATTGTTATCTATTGATATTTGCATAGAAAACTAGGTCATAAAAAATTAACGCTGTTTAGAAAGTCATATTTTTTATCTGTCCTAATGGGATCCATGCAAATTTTGTTACGTTAGCACGGTTTCACAGGGGCGGTTCTAGCGGGTGGGCCCTAACCCACCCAAACTTTTACATTATTAATTTTGTGTTTCATTAAAGTACACTTCACTTAAAGATTTTACAAAGGAAAATTTAATAAAATATGGATCCCAAGTGGGTTGCAGCACTGGCCCCACTGTCAGTTTGACAGCTGGTTGACTGCTTATGTGTGTGAGTGATGTGTACTTCTCTCCTGGTAAAATATCATGGATCCCAAGTGGGTTGCAGCACTGGCCCCACTGTCAGTTTGACAGCTGGTTGACTGCTTATGTGTGTGAGTGATGTGTACTTCTCTCCTGGTAAAATATCATGGATCCCAAGTGGGTTGCAGCACTGGCCCCACTGTCAGTTTGACAGCTGGTTGACTGCTTATGTGTGTGAGTGATGTGTACTTCTCTCCTGGTAAAATATCATGGATCCCAAGTGGGTTGCAGCACTGGCCCCACTGTCAGTTTGACAGCTGGTTGACTGCTTATGTGTGTGAGTGATGTGTACTTCTCTCCTGGTAAAATATCATGGATCCCAAGTGGGTTGCAGCACTGGCCCCACTGTCAGTTTGACAGCTGGTTGACTGCTTATGTGTGTGAGTGATGTGTACTTCTCTCCTGGTAAAATATCATGGATCCCAAGTGGGTTGCAGCACTGGCCCCACTGTCAGTTTGACAGCTGGTTGACTGCTTATGTGTGTGAGTGATGTGTACTTCTCTCCTGGTAAAATATCATGGATCCCAAGTGGGTTGCAGCACTGGCCCCACTGTCAGTTTGACAGCTGGTTGACTGCTTTTGTGTGTGAGTGATGTGTACTTTTCTCCTCATGTCTCATAACTAAAATTTAGCATAAAAACATTTCAATTCAGAAAAGGATCACTTTGTTCTCCTAAAGTGGCATAAAAATGCACAATTGTGATACGGCGACCCCAGAATAGTCATACTTTAGGAAACGACGGAATCGGGACCTTGCCAATCTCGTAAAGCAGACAGTTCTGGGTGGCAGTAGCAGTTTTAAAAACTACCAAAAACTAAACGAAACCGTTTGTTTTAGAAATTTGAAGAGAAAGTTTATATAAAATAATTATTGCATATTATTACATGGAAGAGGGCCCACCCAAAATAAAACTCTTAAAACTACCCCTGTGGTTGCACATGTTTACACAAACATGCAAACAAAAATATTCAAAACATATTTTATTTCCAAAATAATGTACAAAGGTTTGTTACATTAAATTAAAAATTATACAACACAAATTATAAAACGTAATATGCAACATTTTATAGTAAATCATATCAGAAATGTACCCACATGGGCAGATGCCTGTGAGTGGGTGTGAGCCGTTATTCATTTGATTTAATTCATTGTATATTTTGAAGAAATAGTTTTGATTAAAACATTTATTAAATGTAAAAAATGCAAAACATCTGAGCTTCAGGGAGCAGCAGAGGATGAATAGGAGACCATTTTTTAATAAAATAAAATAAATGACTTTCATATTAATTTCAGTTTCAAGAAACATGACTAGGACTGGGAGAAAGGGTGGCTGGGGCTGGCTGATAAGATACTGTATGGTCAAGGTCAAGTTCGGGTAATCCTCTAACCCGAGGTTATAACCGAGGTGCAGACTTAAAGATTGTTGTACAAATTTAATTTACTTATAAAATAATAAAATAGTTGTCTGCAAGGTTTTCGAACATTGATTATCTAATAAATATAATAATTACATAAACAAAATGTCTGGTGTGTCCATTTAACTTTGTTAATAAGTCTGTCTGCTCATCAAAGCAGATATTTTTTTAAAGTAGCCTAATGTTGTCGATTTTATTGTTTGTGAAACAAATTTATCAAATTAGGCCAGTCTTAAGTTAATTTTAACCAGCTTATTGTAACCTGATTTCCTTTTTTAAGTTGGACTGTATGTTCTGCAACATCACGGACATTTACGAGTTGACAGTGACGTTGCTCGGCCTCGTAGAAGACATGATAGAGATGAGTGAGGAGAAGCAGGTCCCCACCATTGGCTGCTGCTTTGAGGAGCTTGCGGAGGTAAGTCATGACTTCAGGGGGTCTACCAGTCAGGAAGTTGGAACAAGTTGTAGGATTTTATGAGGTCTGGGAGATTTGGGAAGTTTAGTCAAAAATGTCAAACATCACTTCTTCTAGGTTTGGGATAATTACACTGGTAATTTGAAAAAAGTGGTCGGGGATTTCATATGGGAACTTTGGTAGGCACCCTGCATACTTGCTCGAGTGTACTAAATGTTATCGCTACTCGACATGTGTTGAATGTAATAATTACTTGAATGTTGTAATATATTATGTACTTGAATCACCATGTATTATGTATTATGTACATGCCATCACCACATTAATGTTTTACTGTATATGCAACAAATTCCATAATTGTTTAAAACTGCTACTGGCTGTTGTAAGTTACAGAGTTTTAAGCAATTTTCCTTGCCCATCTTGAAACAGAAAGTTGTATGAAAATAACATTTTTATGGAATTTGTCATCTAGGCTACCTACAGCAACACTGTACCATTTTTTATGATTTTATCTTAAACTGTTTCAAAGATATTAAGGCACAAAATACTTACAGACTAATAGACAGAAAACGGGACTAGATAGGACACACGTTATATATACTGCATTATTTGTTTGTTTTGACCTGCTGAATAACATGGTTAAGTTTGTTCAAATGGGTGCAAGACGCCCTGTATATTATTGAACCCTTGTAGGTATTCTCGAGGGTCCTATTTATTCTGAATTAAAAAAAATTAGGTCAGCCTGTTTGTTTTAGATATAATAGTTGTCATGTTGATTTATAAGGTTTAAACATTAGATTTTTTACTGTGCAGAGATTTGTTATTATTATCGTCTTTAAAATTTAATTGATATACTTTGCATTTTGCTCCATTTTAATTTGCACTTGCAGAATAAGTTTTTGTTTTAGATTGTGATTATGCAACAGTGTTTCTGATTTAAATATTTTCTGATTTTTTCGGACATCCAAAGTAGCCTCAAAGGGGGTTATTTATTTACGCCTTTAAACCGATAGACACAAACTGAACTACCTCGTCTAGCACCTGGGCTCTAAAAATACTCAGTACAGTACAGCTGCTAGTCTGATCAGTGGCTGTCTAAGGAGCTGCCCTCCCGGCCAGGGGATAACATTTGGATTGAGGGTTCAAATTCCATCACAGTCGGTGGTTTTTATGTGCAACTCAGGCAGGAGAGTTCACCTGTCTGTGGCAGAGGTGAAGGGGGGGTAGCAAACGGTGGACGGCTCGGGTCCAAGCTGACGGGATGGGTGAATTCTTTGTGAGTTGCACAGCTGATCAGGTGTTTTGCTACTTTTACCTATCCTTACAATATGTGTGTCCACCAGAACCATGTTTTTGACAATTTTTAAGTGTTTAATAGTTCAATATATTTCAAAAATCAATAAAATAACATATTTAACCATTCCAGTCACAAGCTTTGCGCCAAAAGGATTAAACCAATTTATATAATGAAATATGAGGAATAGGAGTGGTCTGAATATTGATCCCTGAGGGATACACCCATTTAGTTGAGGTTTGTCTTAAGCTAATCTGGGATGTTGACTGTTTCAGGCAGCAGAGTTTGACGTGTACGGAAGATATGCGAAAGACATTGTGCAGGCTGGTTGTCGGGAAGCTTTGTCTAACCTGATAGCCAAGCCTGATGTCTCGAATGCCTTACAGTCTGCAGGTCACGGGTTCCGTGAAGCAGTCAAATATTACCTGCCTAAACTTCTCCTGGCACCGGTTTGGCATTGCTTCCTCTATTTTGAATACATAAAGGTGACTATAACTGATGAATAACTTTCAAAAATAAAAAGTAGCCATATTTGTAATGACATGAATACTGGTTTTTATGCCAGTCTGACAAACTTGACACATTGTTGACTTGGAGGTCGTCTATGGGGAAACACAATATATACTTTGTAATATTAAAGCGTGACAAGGCGTAGTTCCTTTATAATTTTATTTGACTCATTCGAGCTAAAAACAATTATTGGGCATGTTCATTAAATGAGTATCTAGTTCCTGGAGTGTCGGGTCTTATGAGACTGTCCTGTGTTTATTGAAATGTTGCATCACAGGTTCGCCTGAATTACTTTTTATGTTTGATGCAACAAATTCTTCAGATTGTAACTATACAAATTATAAGGGAAGAGACTCACTTCAAAAAGAGAGTTGAATACCGAAATTTATTTCTATAGCATTTTTAGCTTCATTTAGTTATTGTCATCGAGTTAATCGATATACTTTTTTGTACAAACATTTAAATTGTTTTAAAACTCAAGTTTATGTCTAATCAAAAGACAAATGTTTTCAGCATAAATTTAATTATATTTCCTTCAGTGATGAATTCTGCTCTTGTACAATATTTTCGTGAGGGTCACACATCCCTTTTAAATTCTTTAAACACATGCTGTCATTTTTACTAGCACTACATTAATCTACCTAATATTTGTGATCCATTTTTAATATATCATACAAATGACACATTTTTCATATTGGATCTTTTCCGTTATATGTATACCACTATTTAAAGTCAAGGTATATGCTTTTATGTTATAAATATTTGAATTAGGTCACCTGTATATGGCCAGTTTTCGGCAATATTGCACAATATTTCTTCGAATAGGTCCTTTCCTTTGGAGTAAGGTTAGGTTAGGTTAGGTTATCATAAATAAAGTCAAATTATTTAGCAGAAACAGATAATCTGCATTTATTTAAGATGACCTAACCTAACCTAACTCCGCAGAGCGCTGTCTGGCGGTAAATTGCAATTTGCTAATGTGTCAATTTATATGATTTGTTCGCTTCTCGCGTGGACAGAAATAACGATAGATAAGATAGCGAAACCGCTTTTAAGATATTCAAACGAGGAAATCCTATTGCAAAATGAGTAATCACAATTATTTTACTAGTGAGGAAATCCTATTGTAAAATGAGTAATCACAATTATTTTACTAGTTTGTGGAGGAAACCAATAGTACAAGTTTAATACCCCCGTCGCAGCAAACCTGCATACTCAGCGAATTTCTAATGAATATATAACATAACACATTATAACACTTAACAGGATTCATAAGAAATGTATTCACAAACAAGCGATATTTAAAATATTAATTATCCTCCATAAGAATAACATTGGGGATGAGTACGCAGGTTTGCTGCAACAAGGCACACAAAATAATGGGTTTTTATGCAAATATCAATAGAACTCATCTTAGTGAAGTCACATACCAAGTTTCATCCATATACATTCATAAATAAGCGATATATAACATTTTAAGTATTTTCCATAAGAATAACATGGGGACCAAGTACCTAGGTTTGCTGCTGCAGGAGCCATAGGCGAAAAATTGTTTTTTTGTGCAAATAACAATAAACCATAACCAGATCAAGCCATATACCAAATTTCGCCAGTTTATGTTCATAAATAAGCGAGATATACAATTTTTCTTTTTCTCCATAAGAATAACATTAGACAACGTACTGTGTTTAGCACTTTCAATATCTCGGTAACCATTTGACGTAGAGCAATGATCAAAATACCAAATTGTTTGTTTTTTTAAGCTGAATTCAATGGTATAAATTAAAATTTGATTTAAATTAAAATTAAACGTGAAAACCCCAAAAAACATATTTTTGGGGTACAAAACCCCCCAAAAACCCCCCTTCGGATGGTGCGATTCATCTGGTTTTCGAACTCGTTCAAATAAATGGTACTTTACACATTTGTACCAAATTTCATTAAGATCGGACCTTTTTTACGAGAGTTATCGTGCTTACGGACACACATATATATATATATATAAATATATAAAAATATATATATATATAAATACATATATAAAAATTTGAACGAATGGTGTTTTTGGCTTCTGGGGACCTCAAAATGAAAAGTTATCATGGTCTCGGGCTTAAGTCTTACCATGAGACCTACGGTAATAGCTTCTTCCCTATAGGGGAAATTCGCTAAAAAGTGTAATTTGAATGATGGTAGATGTATAATGGAAAAAATCCTTCACATTTGTCCAAATTAATGAAAAATCATAGAATAACAGGGTGTCTAGCAGTCGGGGAAGTCAAGAATTTGTATAGAAATTAATAAAATGTCGGGAAAGGCGGGAATTAATATATAAAATTGTTATCAAGTCGGGAAAATGGATACAACTTATAAACAGTGATATCAAGGTACTAGTATTTATAATCAATGGCAATTGCAACAAGATGTACATTGTGGAATAACCCAAGCAAGTGCTTGGCCCATAGTTTTTCGGAGAAATTAAGGAAGCCAGTCAAGTACATGCCTGGCTTATAGGCATGTATGGCAGCGCGAAAAGGAAGATGAGTCACGAGGGGGGAGGGGGTGGAGAGCGTGACCTTGAAGGTACCTCTACACTCTCGCCCGCGTCGTTCTTCCGCCATCGCTCGGCTAGTGGACTCTGGACTTTGATAGACAAGTTCCAATACTTCCGATCCGAGTAGTATCAAAACTTTGTTTTCGGAACTCTGGGCATCGGTTAACCGATATTATTGTGGTATCGAAAGAAAAGTTGGAGTATCGGTATCGAAAAAATAGTAAATTTTTACGTTGTTAAAACATAGATTAGTTTTTTCTTAATATACTTTTTAGCAAAATAAACACAAATAATAACATCAAATATAGTTCTTGTAACTTATGATAGAGAGAATCGACTCCAAGCTATCTCCCGCGTTCCTCTTACAGTAATGGGTATCAATACTTTGGTTTCGATTCGTAGCGATACCAAATATCGGGTCCAAGCCAGTAGCCAGTATTATCGTATCGGAACGTCCGTAGACTCTGACTCTTGATTCTCACACACACACACGTCGCGTCGTCGTAGTACCTGCGCAGTTGCGCACATTGACGCATAGTGAAGCATTGAAACCTGTAGGTTAAAGATTATACTGATGAGTTAAGTGAGTTTAAAACCGGGATTTGTCCGTAAATATTGAATAATGCCTGCAAATTATTGGCGGTACAGGTTAACAACTTAACTATGATATATTCTTATTTCCCTTTACATTCCAACAATGCTTCAAATTTTGTTCAACGGTGAGCGTGAGCAATACACACTTAAGTTAATATTTTACGTGTTAAAACTTTTAAGTTTACGTTGCAATTTACTTCGAACACGGTCAGGGCGTCTGCACCGCTTGCCCTGTGGCCTGGTTTCAACGGAACGGGGCGAAGTAACTCGCCCGACAGTTGTTAAGTAGTATTAAGTTATACAATTTTATAGTTTTAATTACAGTTGTCAACTATTTCTCAGATCACAAGAAGACCATTAAACAGTGGCTTAGTGACATTTGAACAATGTCGTAAATAATATAGCCTACTCAATAAACTAATATGAAGGTATTTGTAGCAATCGAAGCCCCTATAAAATGGGCATTTATATCTTGAACACTTTTATTTTCACGAATAATAAGTTATGTTTTACCCTCTGCTAATATTATTTCAAATTGCAACATTTTTTAAATCTGTAAAATAGTTACCCTAGGCTCTATAACTTATTAGGCCTATATTTTAAAGAAATTTAATAAACTTTTTCCCAAGTTTGATAATAGGCCTATGCCCATGTTAGGATGTTAAGCTGGACTAATTAAGTTACTTTACTTTCACCCTTGGAAATATTAAACTGTGGTCTGAACATGTTTACTAATTAACTGTTTCTAACATTTAATAAAGTGGTTCTCTCTATATAGGTAGGCTATATAGGCCTAAATATCAAATAAGCCTAGTCAATGTAATGTTTCAACTTACCTTTGAAAACATTTTAACTAGACCAAAGCTTCTATGACTATTCGTCTGGGTAATTTTAAACTTTGATTTAATCCCCAAATTATGTCAACATGGGAGAAATTGTAAAAATTTAAGTTAGGCCTAGTTTTTAAAAACTGAACTTAATTAAAATTAATTTAGGTACTGATATAAAAAATATAAGTTAGATGACTTCTTAAATATTTTTTTTTTGCCAGTGATGAGAACGACAGGCCTAGATTTATGCCTAAATATGTTTCAAAGTTATGAGTAAAAATTAGTTTTATTTTAGCCTTTTATTTTCATATGCCAACCTATTTGAAATTTTGTATTTGTTGCTGTACATGAACAGGCTACTAACTTACCGGTACTGTATTTTATTTTAATCTTCATTGCTTTCAAAAATCCAAAAAGTGGTAAAACGATATTTTTACTCTTATGACGTTTGTAGTATATTTGTACTATCTTACAAAAGTCTGGAAAATTTTGGAAAAAGTCTTAAAAAGTCTGGAAAAAGTCTTGAATTTTGAGATCAAATATCACTAGACACCCTGAATAAGCAAAGTATAAGTTTTTCATTCAAAATAAAAGATAGGATTAAATTTACTTGCACACAACCAATATTACGGGGTTGAGGGGCGTTTATCAGTTCCTCCCTATTTGTTTTAATGTACTGTTGTAAATTTTTATCCGGTCCAACGATGCCATATGTTGTAGAGTAATTGTTTCTAACCTATTTTTTATGAGTCATTTTAATTTATTGTAAATGGCCTAGTGTCTTTTGTATTGTGCTGTTTTAGTGCCTTCTTATCAAACTGAAACTCAATTTAAATAATACAGATGCCTTAGCCTGGTCCTACAATGACCTTATTAGTAATTACTATGCAAATTTTTACGTCAACCACAAACTTTGACGTACATCACTTTTTTTATGTTCAGACTTATAATTTTTTGATAATAATATCTCGAATATATCGTGTCTGCAAGGTTAGTGAAATTATTCAACATCTTTTACACAAATTACCAAAAGTACAGTAATTTATAATACCAGTTAACCCATTGAATACTTTTCACGGAACGGTTCCGTGATCCGTTTTGGCCCAAAATCTTGATCACGGAGTGGTTCCGTGATGATGTAATACCATGTTTTTTTCAAAATAATTTTATTTTTTAAATTTGTTAATTTTTTAAAATTGTTTTTACTTTAAGCTTATATCCATGAATGATTGTTATAGGTAAAATATAACATTGTGATCCATTTTTGGCAAACGGGTAAAAATAAAAATTATTCAAGAAAAAAGTCGTTTTGCAAAAAAAATCATAAAAATTAGTTTTTTTAGATAAAGTAAAAAACCAAAAAGTGTTACGGTATGTAAGGAAATAGTTTTTGCACTTTACTAGACAACTGGTTAGACATTTTTTATATATTTTTATTTTTACTACCTATATTCTTTTTAAAAAAAAATTAAAATTTTGTATATTTATTTTTATAACAAAATATTTTTAGTATGTTTTTTATTTTTTGTTTTCCATTAACATATTAAAAAGAAAATGTATCCAGCTTCAAGAAAAACAATATGTTTGTCCAATTAGTAGTAAAAATATATTGTTTTCAGTTTATTTACTAAAACACAGCAAAATATTGAAATTTAATTGGGTTCTGGGGCCATAAAGTCATTAAAAAACCAAGTATCCAATGGGTTAATACGATACTGATAGTTTGTTTGAATATAATGTTACTCATTCAATTTTCAGGACCTACTGGAGTTGACCCCAGTGGAGGAGGATCGGGAAAGTTTAGAGCAGGTGGAAGGATTGCTGAGACCTTTACAAATGGACCTTAACAAAACTATGACTAATGTTCCTAAAAGGTAACTTACTCTTACCGACTCTTATATCTAAACAATTATTTAGAGTATTTTTAATCAGGAAAAGTAGGTTTCCTGAGAGACAACGGATATTCATGATACTCTAATAGGCCTATCCATAGTTTAGCATTATAATTTGTTCCAATAGTAAAATATGACATTTGAAAAAGAGTTATCTTTCTAAAACATGTAACAGTATAGTCGAGGTTTATCGTATCTTTCTAAAACATGTAACAGTATAGTCGAGGTTTATCGTATCTTTCTAAAACATGTAACAGTATAGTCGAGGTTTATCGTATCTTTCTAAAACATGTAACAGTATAGTCGAGGTTTATCGTATCTTTCTAAAACATGTAACAGTATAGTCGAGGTTTATCGTATCTTTCTAAAACATGTAACAGTATAGTCGAGGTTTATCGTATCTTTCTAAAACATGTAACAGTATAGTCGAGGTTTATCGTATCTTTCTAAAACATGTAACAGTATAGTCGAGGTTTATCGTATCTTTCTAAAACATGTAACAGTATAGTCGAGGTTTATCGTATCTATCGGATTAAGCAAAGGCTTATCTCATCTCTGAACAGTTCTAGTCAGCGAGCATTATTTTTCTCAGTTACTAATCAGTTACAGTAGAACTCCAATTATCCGAATTAATTGGGGATCGGGCCAATTCGGATAATGAGGTATACCTCGGGAATTAAGCAAAAAACATCACCATACATAAAAAATCAGAATTTTATCGACTAAGTTATTATAAATGTAGTGAACAGAAAGTGAGCGAACTGTATCAAGAATATACATCATAAAAATTAAATTACAGGAATTAAATTGAATACAGTATATACAGTTGCTCTTTTCAATACATACTGTACGTATTTCACTGTTCAATGTTGGTTATTTCACTTGAACATCTCGAGCAAAGTGAGTTTATCACTTAGCGAAAGGACAACACGTTTACGTTTTGTACTCATTTCGAACGATAATCTCGGTGAAAGAACAGTAGCGACTGATGATGAGCAGGGCGGGAAGGGGGTATGACTCATTGTTCCCTGCGAAAATATCGTCCGGAAGGTAACAGCGCAGGCTTTTATTTGAGCGCTCACGGCGCATTATCGCTACACGCGCTCCCGCTGTTATTTTCTTGATTTTTATATTTCTATTATTTCACTCAAAATCGATTCGGATAATTGGATATTCGGATAATTGGGGTTCGGATAATTGGATTTCTACTGTAGTTCACTTTTCCTAATCATCAGCTTATAAAGTTATTTCAAAAGACAAAGCCACGCAGTATTTATAAAAGTAAAGTGCCGGACGCGGTAGCTCAGAGGTATAGAGTGCTGGCCTCACAAGTCAGCCGTGGTCAAGCGTAGGTTCGTTCCCGGCTGACTGTTATGATACTTTTTCATGAGCGGTCACCACTGGCTTGCCGATGTGACTATTTCCGTTAACGGTACCCTGCTGTCTTTAGATCATCGCACAGGCCTATTTGCCTATGGCAACAGGCAGTTGAGGTTTTTGAAAATAAAAAAGAAAAGAAAGTTCAGCAGGACAAAATATTACTGTTTTAGCTTGGAGAGTAAAAATGATTTAAATAACCCGAGCGAAACAAAAAATATCAAAACCTGAACTAACCTCTATGGCAACTTTGTTCATAAATATCTGAAAGTTCTATACTTATTACAATATAATGTTCTCTGTTCTGGGTTTCAGAGAGACTGTGAGAACTCCAGGTAGAGTGAGGCGTCAGGCTGCCCTGGAGAAGACTAACGAGCTCCAGCGCACAATCGAGGGCTGGGATCCCAAGGAGCTCAGTCAGTGCTGCAACGAGCTCATCCGAGAGGACTACCTCTGTAAGCTGAGCTCTGGTGGGAAACGCCTTACTGAGCGAAAGGTAAACATTGCATAACACACAGAAAGTAGGGGAAATGCCGGAGAATTTGTTTGGAAAAATCAGCCAGGCATTTTTTAGTTTTAGCCTGTTACTATGCTTTGAAGAACTGAATGCTAAAAGCAGTTTGCTATGTTTTGAACAGTTTCTACCTCAGAAACCTCTCTAGGAAGAGTAGAGGCTTATAGGTTACATTTAAACCTATAGTTTTAAATAATTTTTTAAAATATCACAGTTTACAATTTCTGGAATGTCAGGGAATTTGAAAAAGGTTAGGGAAAGAATTAGACAAAGTGCTGAAAGTCAGAGGGAAAAGGTTTTATATTTTATACAAGTCTGGGAACGTTTTTAATTCAATTGTAAACGCAAAGCAATACCGTGTGAAAATAAAACACATTTTTGTTAAAAACTGGTTTGCATGGTGCAACAGAGAGGGAGTGAACCATAACTGATAAGGCAATAAATGTGTTGGTCGACAACAAAATGTAAACATTAAAATTAAAAATAAACGGAGAGCGTTGGATGGCTATGGAGAAGATGGAGGTCAATAAAACTATGTTTTAAAATATTACCTATTGTGAACAAAGTGTGCATTTTGAGTTGAGAGTCAGGGAAAACTAACTTTTTGTTCAGGGAAATCATTAACCAAATAAAATCGTGAGTCATGAGTATTGATGGTGTAGATTTAAAGAATTTCATTCAGCGTTCTTCTCCTTCGAGCAAACATATAACTTGTGGTAACCGGTGTTGTTGTATCTCATTTTATTTCTTGTGAGCCATAGTTTAAAGAGGTGTGACCTTATACCTAAGAAGAGATGGTATTCCTATAGTGTGTAGAGGAATCGATTGATTGCAGGTAAACAGGATAAATAAACTACGTCTAGCAACACTACAAGACATTTACACATTACTCTTACATACAAGACGGTAAATATACACAAAAGATGGTACAAGGCGATCAATTTCAATCAGTTACATCAGTTATCAGTTGATAACCAGAGAAGCGGATACCAGTGTAACTGGTGGAAATCTATCGCCTTTAACCATCTTTTGTATATATTTACCGTCTTGTTTGTAACTACTGTAAAGTTCAAATATATTTTGTAGTGTTGTGGTGAGACATAGTTTATTTACCCTGTTTAATTTTAACAACAAGTATCATACTACTCAATAAATTACTGATTGCAGGTGTACTTGTTTGACGGAGTGCTGTTGTTGTGCAAACCCAACAACAAACGTACATCGGTCTCCGTCACAGCTCAGCTCGTTGGGGGCTCTAACGACAACATTGGGCTGAGGCTGAAAGAAAAACTCTTTATCAGAAAAATCGAGATTATCGACAGAGAAGATACTGAAGGTTTGAATTTGCTTTGTTCCTTCCGTAGTTTCTCCTTAGCCTCTTTAAGGTGGCTCTAAAGGTCCGTGGCCACAGTGGAGTACAACGATCTGTGTCCCACAAAGCTCCACGTAGTTTCAATTTTCACAAGTGGCCGCGCTAGGCGAGCCACCCTCTAAACCGGTTTTTCGCATTACTGCCAACCGAAAGGGAATCCATGGATTCGTGGGGAAGTTGAACGAACAACGGTAACTCCCGATGCCGCCAGTGGCAGGAGGCAGGCTGATGTCTTGGCTGTCACCTCACTGCTTCTATATTCTTTTAAAATTCTCTTTGAGAATCTCACTTTGGATTTAGCCCCGAACTCAAAATGTTTGTCACGACCATTTTGCATGAATAACAAATGTATAAACATTAAAATGTATGAATGCATAGAAAATTCATGTAGTTCTTACGTAGTTGTCAATAAAAATGTCCGTATGATATAAAATGTACCTTCTATGATAAAACATGTGAGATTATTTAAAGATTAAGAATAGACCCAAGAACAAATAATAATTGTGAAATTCGATTATATAAATAATAGTTGTAAAAACTTGAGATATTATATAACTTAATTTCGGAATAGTACACAACATTTAAACGTTGCAATTGTGTAATATTATGGAATCATTACTCAGATAAATAGTTATCAATCACGTTGTATAAGGGATGAAGAAAAACAAGTTGTAAAGTAAGAACCCGACTGTATTGCACATAGGTTTTGTATACAGTGTACTGTAATATGCTACAGAATTTCTGGGATTAGGTTAGACTGCAATATTTTAACTGTTAATAAAAAACATGAAAAGTAGCCCGATGTAACAATCACTAATAAACATTGAATTGGTTATAGTTTATGGTTTTAAAGATGAAAATTGGCACTAAGATACAAAATACTTCGTTTGGAATTAAAGACATTTCAGTAATAAAAAGGAAAATTATATCAATTAAAATAAAATGGTAATAATCAGTACCGGCTTTAGGGCATTGCGAGCCGTGCTCCAGCACGGCGCGGCACATTTTTTTGGGGGGTGGGGGGAAACGCTAGGCGCTCATGACGGGTCGCGGGGTGCGGGTGGAGTGCGTAATCCGTAGTTGTAAAATAAATAAATTCTAAATATGTAATATTAACCCAGCTGATTTTGTTAATTTTTTGTATATTAGTATTTTTAAGTTGTTGAAAGGCATTACCGTATTGGGAAGAAAGTTGTGTATTCACCATGTTGCACCTTTATTATATTTAAACATTAAATTTACATATCAGATAACAAATCCTCCGCTCCCCTCAATTCCAAATTGAGAAGTTGTTTTGACCTTAATCGATTTGTGACAACTTCAGGGTATTCTGATTGGTACCGTATTGAGAGTGTGCAGGATAAAACTTGCAATACTTTGAAAGAAAATTGCAATGTTAAAATATCAAGTTACATGATGCAACTAATTGTTTTAACCGGCTCTCTTCGATTATTTTAACGTACTTCCTAGATGAGGAAAAATATGGTTTGGGGATTGGAGAGTATTCAACTGGGGTTTCATCTTTAATTGAAGTTGTAATGATTCGAGTTTAATATTGCTATTATATGTATGATGCGCCCCCATCCGATTTTGGCGCCCCTTCGATCGTTACTTGTAAGGTCTACGGTTTTGCGATAATGAAAAAACATTCTTTTGACCAGACAAAATTATTTAGTATTTTTTGTCCAGGGACTCTTTTTTCGTATTACACTATGTCTATACATGCGAGGGGAGAAAGTAAAACATAGATAAGATGACGAAAGGGATAAAGTATGACAATATGATTCATATCATCGTCTGCAATCCGCTTCCGCATTATTATCACTAGTAAACAGAAATAAAACATCTTGAGTATGATAACAGACTATGGTTTATTATTATCATCTGTTATAATAATCATGATCCAAACGCTTCCATCCTCATTCCTTGAGGTTTCCACATGACGAAATGGCAATATTCCTGCCTTTTTACACACTGGGGGTATTTTCACTGTCACAAAGATCAACTGATGAACTGAAGGTTTGCGGACAAGGAAAATGCTGTAGGGGACAAAAAAAAAACAAAAAAAAAACAAAAAAAATCTTCCAGGAAGTGAGGTGATGCACTCCCACCCTTGGTCGAGGGGCGCCTCGTCACTTCTCGGCTCAGTGCTCTTGGAAATCGGCGCGGCCGCCGCGCCGCGTTATACAAGTATTTTAAAACCACACACACTTTGAAAATGACATGAAACAGATTGTGATGAAGTTGGCTAAAGCCACGTTGTACCTACGCCGAGTTACAATTATGATTGTTAATGAGAAACTTCTTACTATACGGTTAACGAAAACCAATATAAAACGGATTGCACTTGGTAACGTTAAATATAATTGTTACTATTTGTATCAACTGTAAACATTAATAACTAGAACAATCTTAATTTTTGTAGAAAAAATATTGTTTAAGGAAGGATTAATTTTATTCAAATTGTTGGTGTATTAAAGTATATTAGGTTTAATCATTTAATTATATTGAATGATATTGATCACATTCTTGAACGGTAAAAAGCCCAGATAATGTCATTTGAAATTTGATTTAGCTATATCACCAAGAAGGACGGTATGGTACGACGGGCAAATATTGTGTCTTTAGAGTAGTTTGAAGCAAGGACACAGAGGACCTTTCTGGGGAATTACGTCCGTCCGATGTCCCAATAGGTAGAGAAACAGAGGTTGGCGACACTGACGAATGTCTCATTGGCGGTGGTAGTTCCATCGCCGCTCGCCAGAGCGTCCTCTGAACGGGGGTGTTTTGCGAAGCGCTTTTCAGAAACAACCCTCACAAATTACTCGATTTATGAGATAAATATTGGTTTTTATGAAATCCTGCCTAGCGGGAAATGATCTTGCATAACTAATAAGGGTTTTAAAACAGAAAAACTTTCTAATTTGATCTTAACTGTTTGACATTTACGTAGTAGAAAATGGTCAATTTTCACTGAGTTTAACCCTGAATAAAATATGTATAACAATAACTTAAAACCTTAAAATAACTTTGTTAACCTAGTTAATTTCATGAGAAACATTTTATCGTTCACTGGAGGTCGCTAGGTACTTTAATAACCTCAGAATTTGAGTAATACGAAGGTGTGTTTTTCAGCCGCTTGGCGAATGTTTAGAGCCCTCTTAAGAAAGTGACTATGAAGTTAGAGCCCTCTTAAGAAAGTGACTATGAAGTTATAAGCTGTGGATTTTTCACACAGGAGATTCACCACCACTGGTGCGAGTTACCCCAGTTATGCTATGCTTGTGGTTATTGTTTCAATACCGGTAGGCTAGTGGAGGGGTTTAGGAGTTAGATGGTGCCCCTTTGCCCTCCCCCCCACAATAAAAATGTTGTTTGACTTTGGTCTTAATTTTTGTTAGTTTTTTTTTTGCTTTGCTTGGATTATTTTACAATATTACTTTTTTGTAGGGGTGTGCGAGTACTTGAAACTTCAAGTTTTCGGCCGAGTATTTTAATACTCGAACTCGACTCGAAGTTTTGAAAAATATTCGAAAGTTCGAGCGAGTATTTCCCACCGATTTCCGGACGATCGCTAACGATTGTGACCGGCAAAGACGCGTAGTAACGGCCGCAAAAGGCGATCCCATCTCGTAAAATCGGCTGAAAATGACGATCGCTAACGATTCCGACCGGCCAAAATGTGTAGTTTCGGCCGCAAAAGGCAATCGCATCATGTAAAATCGGCTGAAAATGACGATCGGACCGCGTAATACATACGGAAAACATAATATCGGCAAAAGTGGCGACCGGGCCCGTTAATATTGGCCGCAATCAACGATTTTGTCATCTAATACTGATTATAAGCGATGTCTGAACCAGGTGATATTGGCCAAACGACAACCGGACCGTGTTTTATCGGCCAGAAACGAATATCAAACCGTGTTTTGTGTGTCAATATGTAATCCAGTTTGATTGTACTGGCAAAAACTTTGTATTGCTACTCATTTATTAGTTAGAAACCATGTTTTGATTACAAAATCTAGGGTTGTACTCAAATCCCATTACACTATTTTAAACTAGCAACTGTTGGCATACACTCGCTCAAAAATACTCGAAACTCAAAAATAGTTGGCACTACTCGACTCGATTAAAAAAATCCCTGCTCGCACACCCCTACTTTTTTGCCTATCATTTTTTTACAAGGTAGATTATTTCTAATTAGGGCAGAATATAATCCACCAACTCTGTTAACCAGGGGTGTGCAAATAGTGATTTTTTGCTCGAACCGTGCTTTTTTTATAAGTTCTCAAGCCGAGCTTTTTTGATGGGATTTTCTCTAGGGGTGTGCAATATATCGGTAGTGATTTTCTGACTCAAGCCAAGCCGCGCAGAATTTTTTCAAAGTTCTTGAGCTTTGAGCATTTTTTATTAGGCCTATGTATTCTTAATTTATATTATGTTTAAAAGAGCAAACATTTTATTCACTATAGTAATGTAAAATAATTTATAACTTTCAATATTTGTCATCTTTCATTCACTTCTTCTATATTCATTATGCCTACGTTCAAAAAAATAAAGGCCTACGGCGAGACAAAAACAAAATAAGTAGGCTACAAAGAAGAACAATTTATTGAGACCACAAGATAGTATCGAACAATTTTTATTTCAATATAAAGTAGGTAGCCTACATAGGAAAAAATAACATAAAGGAAGAGAACTACAAATTTTTAACTAGAATGATAAGCCCACAGGTCAACTAATGCATTTATTGTATTTATTAATAGCCACGATAAACGAACCATATGTCAATGTGTACTTTCCATGTAACCAAAAACTTAGGCCTTAGCCTAGGGAATTGACAAAACCCAGTAGCCTTTCTCATTCAACTCCATACCATATGGAGTTGAATGAGAGAGGCTACTGGGTTTTGTCAGTTCCCTAGGCTAAGGCCTAACTGTTTGTAAATAGTAAATTTTAGGATATCCTTTTATAAATATAAGGTAGTTAAACCAGTCTTTATATCTTATTTTACTCACAGAAATAATTTATCCAATAATCAAAGGCCAGCTTATGTTGTATGTAACCTATTACCTAATAGACTTAACCTATTATATCTGCTTCTGAAACAGAAGGTTTCAGAAGCAGAAGGTGGAAGAGGATCGTCAATGCATTATTCTTCCATCATTGATTCAACAATTTGATAGCATACAATTACAAAATGATATGCTTTCTACTGACGTTTATTCACAAATTCAAACAATCCCGCCGAGTTAACAATATTATTTTAATCACACAGCTGTACTGTAGCGTAACAAAACACTGCGCCATTTTGATCGCGTCTTGCTCTTGGTATTGGTTAGGCGTACATAATCGACCTTTTAAATAATATGACCGACTACTGGTATTATAAAAATGTGTTACGTAACCATTCAGAATTTTTATGAAATCCTTAGATTTTGTGAACCTCGCAATTAGTGATTTTTAAGTGTAAATGATTACAACATTGACGTGACACTAATTGTTATTAACTTTAACAACTAATATATGAATGAATACTAGTTGTCCTGTTGCTCACATCCAAGCAAGTTTTCCAACGAAATGTTACTTCAGTCGTAAACAAACATAAAAAAATCTGATATTAAAATTGATGATAACATTTGAGAATAATGTGAATAACGTTCTTTCAATCAACACGTAGTTTAGACTTCCGGTATACCTGTAATTTGACACCTCATACGTTAAAATCCATTCAGCCGTTAACAAGTTATGACTGTGAAAAAAACCCCTAGCGTATTAATGTATAGGATGATTAAAGTTGTATTTCTATTCGCTTTACCTCAAAGTACTTTAGATTCAACCGTTGGCAGTTCGAAAAGAGGGTACGCCAACAGTGTTGCCAGACGTAATTTCAGACTCCAGGGAATATAATTATTGTCTAATTTACGAAGTTGTAAGTTGTAGAAAAGACTGCACCGATGCAACAGTTAGAAAAAGTGTTTTCATGGATTTTAGTTTTTTGCTGGGGTACTTTTTCTGGAGCAATATGATTGTTTTATTAATTATTATTAACCGTGAAATATTGCACAACTCAACTGGGCAACGACAATACTGCACTGCAAACAGAATAGTGTGATGATATGTCCACTTGATGTGATTGAGCGTAGAGAAAGTAGGTCAATTGCGTTGGTTGATCAGGTCGGCAGTTTAAAATATTACAGTACCTTAATATTTGGTTATTTTTTTAAACGAAGAACCAAAAGCATTAGCATTGCTGAATTATATTTGTTATGGAGCTCTACTGACGCAAACTACGAGAATTCTAACATTGATTCTGAAAAGTTTTTTGCTTTAAATTTACTTTTGTAGACGACTCTTTTCACTAGTCGGCATTTTAAATATTCGGCTTGAACTTTTAACTTTTTTGTAAATTTCGAACCGAGCGAATGCTGCAATATTCGGCTTGAAAAAGCTCAAAATTCGAGTACTCGCACACCCCTACTGGTAACTAAACTAGCACGGTAAAGCACAAGATTTCTCTCTCACTTCTAACTTGTTTTGTGTAATATTAAATATTTCTTTTCAAACATAGCATATTTGTATAGAACTTTTGTATTTACCTTTGCTCAAATAATTTTTTTATTTTGTAGAATTGAAACATGCATTTGAGATTGCACCTCGAATACACCCCAACGTAACACTGGTTGCCAAATCATCGGAAGACAAAAACAACTGGATGGCAGATCTAGTCATGCTCAACACGAAAAGGTGAGTGAGAGATTAAGAGTTTGTCTGTTTAAGTCCAAGACGGAGGAATAGATTTGTCAATAATAAAACTTCATGGTGCACAGAGGTGGATCCAGAGGTCAGGTTGGGGGGGTCACCGAAAATTACCCCTCCCCCTCCCCTCAGGCCATCACTTGTACCCCCCATTATTTATTTTAAAACTATATGAAATTATATACATCTAATGAAAGTACAGTTAACACATTGTTTCATTAACATTGTAACTTACTTAAGAACAAAAATCAGTTTTCATTTTCTAAACAAAAAATAACTATTTCTGCTGCGCCTGAAAGTAAATAAAAATAACAAATATTTAGGCATTAAACTTTTTTTTCCGTCATCTGTAGGCGTTTCGGAACAAGTAAAATTCCTAAATAAACCATTCATTTTAATATTTTTCACACACATGAAAAACTATTTACAAAACTTATTCAAAATTTGCAATACTGAGCTACGCAACGAGAGGAAGAATGAGACTAACTGCCAAGTTCAACGACTCGAAAAATTAAAATGTACCACATTTGCAAAATAAAATACACTTGGCGTGTGATTTTCCAGTTACACGCATATTAATCTTTGTTTCCTCTTTTTAGCGAATTTCCCCTATAGGGAAGAAGCTATTACCGTAGGTCTCATGGTAAGACTTATGCCCGAGACCATGGTAACTTTTTGTTTTGAGGTCCCCAGATAACAAAAACACTATTCGTTCAAATTTATATATATGTATATATATATATATTTATTAGGGATGAATCAATTCTGAAATTTATCGATTCTCGACCGATACCAGGAAAATAGATTCTCGATCCTCGATACCGATACCATCGATACCTACAATTTTTAAGTACCTATAGTTGTTAAAACTATTATTAAAACCAGTTACAAATTTATGTTACCATTTAAAATTATTTAGTAGAATTTTGTAGTTAATTATCAAATAAATTTTTTAATGCAATTTGTTACATAATTTAATATTAATTTCACTAGTATGCTATAGTAATGTAGACAAACAAAAACTATTTATTATAAATTCATAATGGGGAAAAACTTGGTTGTAAGATAATGACTCAAAGAAATAATTTTATTAGTCAGCCGACTGATATTGCTTTCAACCGAACCCCACCCCTCTTCCTTCCTTATCTCCAGGGTAAGATTTTTTGCCGCCGACCCAAACACTCCCCGTGCCTTTTGTAGCGCGGGTAAACGGCGGGGGTATCGATGGTATCGGTATGGACATTGAACGAATGAATTTCGATACTGATACCAATGTCCAAGAATCGGTGGTATCGAGAATCGACTCATCCCTAATATATATATATATGTGTGTGTGTCCGTGAATGCGATAACTTGAGTAAAAAATGACCAATTTCGTTGAAATTTGGCTCAAATGTGTAAAGTGACATTTATGACTTTAAGTTCGAAAACCAGAAAAATCGGACCATGGGAAAAGGGGGGGTTTTAAATTTTCCAAAAATCAGTTTGTATTTTTACCCTACAATGTTAAAAAAACTTAATTTTGGTGTTGACTATGTTATAGAGCTTAAAAAACAAATAATATAGTATTTTGAGTTATTAACGTAGGTTAACTGGTTGCGGAGAAAATCCAAAAAAACCTACTACTATTTTTGAAAATGAACGTGAACCATAACATTATTGAAGGATTAGGGGTGAGTTGTAAATCGTAGTTATTGTTTTTTTATTATGTAATTTTTATTTTAACCTGTTTTTACCAATAAAAATAAGTTTTGTATTAAAAAATGTGTTTTTTGCCAACTTTTTGAAATTTTTTATTGCTCACTCTTCCCGCGGGGCCAAAAGAAAAATTTTTTATAGTAAAAAAATGCAGGAAACGGGTTTATTTTGATGGAAAACAACAACAACAAAAAAAACAAGTTTTTTCATATTTTTTTATTTCAAGTTTTTGGGAATATAAATGCTTATTTTAATAGCAATGAACGTGTTAATAAATGGTGTTATAAGTTGTATACCATGTACTTAACCAGTCTGCAGTAGGACCTCTGGCCATCTTCGATTTTGGTCCCATATGAGTAATATTATTATATTAAAATATTAACATGAAAAATTAGAAAACAAATGTAAAGAAGTATGGTATTTTTGTTATTTAAGTTTGATATTTTTGAAATAGAAACCCATGTTTAAATATATGATCTGTGTTGCCAAAATAATTTAATTTGACTTGCACTAAACATTTATTTTGAATTTAAAAAATAAATATTTGTATAATTATTATGAAATTATAGCAATGAGTTCAAAAGCAGGAATTTATCCCACAGTAAAAATATCCCAGGTTTTTATGTAAATTGAAATCTTGTTCTTGTCTGCCCTCTCAAGGTTGTGATAATTGATAATATCTAGAGTTATCAATACGTGTGCAAATAAATTTGAAGTATAAGTAATAAACCCATAATTATGGTTTTTTTGAATGTCGAAGAGTGCCCTGGAAAATCGTGATCTTGTCCTGGAATTTTGTTTTAGTGGGAACCCTGTCAAAGTATTTTATCACAAAATTAGACTTTCTGCCATGTCACATCAATCAATCAATCAATCAATCAAATCTTCTTTATTCAATAAGTAACACATTACATGTTTTGAATTGGGTCACAAATTATGATTATAAAATAAACTTATAAATTAAATTAAATCAAACAATGTCAACATGTTCTTACAATGTCCAAAATAGTAAATTTTCAATTTGCAAATCTTAAGTCTGAAAAATTTCCAACTAAGAAAATAATAACATTTAAATTGTAACTTAAACATATTGCAAATTATTAAATTAATAAGAAAATAAAATTCTAGTACAAAGGTCAATTCTCAGACATATCTGTAACTGTCACTTGTTGGGATGCTTATGAAAAGGTTACAGCAGGATGGAATTCAAAAGATCAGCGTTTGGTATTTATAAATTCTTGAATTGAATAGGAGGGGTTATTTATTAATAAATCTTTTAGTAGCCGTTTAAATCTATTTAAATTGCTTTCTAGCCTTAAGGGTACTGGTAGATGCAGAAGGAATTTAAGTCCTGCATAAGAGGTCTTTTTTGTATAAAATTCTAAATTATGTCTAGGTAGATTAATTTTGAAACGTGTGTTATATTCGCCAGAAGTGGATGACAACTGAAGCAGTTTTGCATAAATAATTGTTTCATAAATATACAAATTGTAAACTGTTAATATCCCCAGTTCGCAAAATAAGTTTTTAACTGAATCCATTCTTTTTAGCTTCATCATTACACGGATAGCTCTTTTTTGTTGGATAAGTATTTTATCTAAGTTTTTTTGTTGTTGCTCCATAAATAGCAATACCATAAGATATGTGGCAGTGGATTAATGAATAATAGATTGTCTTTAGAGTTTCCAAATTGCAAATCTTAGACATCTGTCGCAGTGCATAAATACCAGAAGATAATCTTTTGACCACATGATTGATGTGATCATTCCAAGAAAGTTTTTCATCAATAATTAGACCAAGAAACTTTGTTCGGCTCACTTGATCTATTCTATCTGTCTTTATTAAAATATTAGGTTCAAATTTTGCTTTAGATTGTTTAGTTGAAAATGATATGAAATTTGATTTGTTTACATTAATAAGCAGATTTTTTTTATTCAGAAATTTTTTAGTAGACAAAAGACTTTCAGATGAAGACTCTTCAATATGTATTTGTGATTTTCCTGAAAATAAAACATTAGAATCATCAGCATACAGACACATGGACCCATCACTCCCAGGTATCGTCTCCGGCATACCCCTGATGTAACCTCTGACATAACTATAAATTGCTTAGTTTCTCAATTGATTATGATCTGATTACAGCTTGTTTCTGTTTACAACTTTGCCTATTGGCCTGAATGTAATTGTCAAACAGCAAATAATATTTCTCTATTTATAAAATAAAACGTTTGACATTTCAGCATGCTGGAGCGGACTCTTGATAGTATACTATTAGACGAAGAGAAGAAACATCCCCTTCTCCTCCCCCAGCCTAGTATTTATCGATTTGCCACTGCCGACTCCGTGTCTAATATCGTTCTCGAGGAACGTGAAAATGCTGGAGTTCCTCTGATTAAGGTACATATTTTGGAATTAAATATTTTATTTTTATATAAGTAATAAGTTGGTATTGGCTCTTTTAGTACACAATAAGAAATAAACTAAATGGGCCTACATTACAAGTACCGGTAGTGAATCAAATCAGATCAAATCACTAATTAATACAAAGACGTTTTATAAAGTGCTTTCAGCAGTAACCGGTGTCTTGTCCCTAGAAGTTAATACAAAAGTAATTCAAAGGTTCACACACTATCCTGTAGAGGTACCATTTGGATGATTTCTTTTGTGACGGGTAAAATCCCTAGAGAACTCTAAGACTACGTCTTTAAGCCTTGCGTTGCTGCTCAACAGTGAAATAATTTTCATAAAACTTAAAATTTCATGTGTTTGGTTTTCCATTTTACCATTTATGGCCTAACAACCAATAAGATTGTTGGTTTTTAACACCTTCAACACCTATCATTAAAATGGTGTGTACATATTTAGATAACAATACGAATAGTAAAATAAGTTTTGATTTTTAAACTAATGGCAAAATTACGAAAGGCTCTATGCAATACAGGCAAAATTCACCATGTTAAGAGACTATTGATTGGCGAATTTCCCACTCTTATTGGGTAAGTCAGGTAGACTGTGAATAGATGGATATAAATTCTTACGCAAATGTAAATCGTTACACTCCTTAAACCAAGTCAAGTTGAAATACTTTTTAATCTTCATCACTCTTATAGTTTTACTGGTTGTTTGTCCAGGGAGCTACGTTGTGCAAGCTGATAGAACGCCTCACATACCACATCTACGCAGATCCAATGTTTGTTCGTACATTCCTAACCACCTATCGGAGCTTTTGTTCCCCCCAGGTAAACCGTTCTCTACTGCTAAAATGAGGAAACTTAATCAACTAGTAAGAATAATCTCACTGTAAGACTTCTTGAATGAAACTTGGGCGCTTTCTTGAACCAGAACTGTTAATATCGAAGCTAAGATTCTTCAGATTTTGGAAGTCTAGGCTAATTTAAGACAAAAATATGTGAATACCCTTTTCATCTAATTGGTATATTCTTTGTAAAATTTACAAAAAAAGTTCAAAGTGAGATATGAGACTGGATATTTGCTTAACTACACTACAAATCTTCTAATGGGGTTTTATTCTTTTCAATTCACCAGTGTGATTATTTATTTCATACATCGGTGTAGTTAATGATTTCAATACATCAGCGCACGTAATGAGTTCAATACATCAGCGCACGTAATGAGTTCAATACATCAGCGCACGTAATGAGTTCAATACATCAGCGCACGTAATGAGTTCAATACATCAGCGCACGTAATGAGTTCAATACATCAGCGCACGTAATGAGTTCAATACATCAGCGCACGTAATGAGTTCAATACATCAGCGCACGTAATGAGTTCAATACATCAGCGCACGTAATGAGTTCAGTACATCAGCGCACGTAATGAGTTCAGTACATCAGCGCACGTAATGAGTTCAGTACATCAGCGCACGTAATGAGTTCAGTACATCAGCGCACGTAATGAGTTCAGTACATCAGCGCACGTAATGAGTTCAATACATCAGCGCACGTAATGTGTTCAGTACAGCAGTGCGCTTATTTTGAAAGGTTTTCAGTTGTGTTTAAACTCAACTGAAACACTGTGTTTAAACTCGATTTCTTCAATTGTTTTTTACATTGTGATCTTCTATTAAACTGGTTTCTAGCTAAAGTTTTATCAGTTATTTTATATATTATTTACTAGATTCAAAAATGATTATAAGTATGGAAAAATGTATCAGTCTCCATTTAAAGCGCGTTAAACTTTAAATTTATTTTCCAGGAGCTCTTGTCTCTGTTGGTCGAAAGATTCAGCATACCAGATCCTTCTCTTGTCTATGAAGAGCTGAAAGATTCTGAAAAGACTTCAAAAAATTCCCAACGAGAGGATTGGAAGCGGTATAGAAAGGAATACTGCCAACCAGTACAGTTCAGGTAAGCATTTTATTTATGTTATTCAAAGTACTTCAATCCCTAAAAGCGTATAAGCTTAGTGTTAGTTTATTAATATGTTAAATACAAAAAAAAAACAGTTTTGCCAATTAATGTTTTACTTTAATTAACAAATAAACATATTTATCATCTATAATTAAACTATCTTGGAGTATTTCAAATAATAAAATAAATACTGTTAGGCCTATTATTTTGTGATCATTCAAAGCTATTCTTAGATCGTTTTGAATAAGGGACGATACATATATTACGTAACACACTTAGGGGTGGAGGGGGTATGGCGTAGCGTTATGTGGGGGGGGGTTTGGTTCAACGTTATGTAACACACATACTAACCATAATATAAAAGCTGGTGCACTCCCGTATCTATTGATACTGTTATAAATCTTTAAAAATTAATAAAAAACAAATTAATATCTCAATTAAGGTTACAGTTAGTTATAAAAAAAATTCCGTCATACTAGTTTAATATCAGTAAAACTAAAAATAAATACATAACGTCTTTTGAGTAAGTTCTGTATTGCTTTACTTTACACCTATGTTTTGCGTTGTTTCAGAGAGTTTTGTATTTGTATTAGTCATAAATGAAATTTGATGCGTTTTAGCTGATATAGTTTATTTTGTTGTTTACGATTATGAGTAACAGTCTTGTTTGTTTGTATACATTTTGCTTTGGAATAAGTTATTAAAAAATGTTGTTAAACGAAAGTCATTTAAAGTTTAATGATTCATTGAAATCCATATTCCAAATTGCTAATAAAACGATGTTTAAAAGGTTTAAGCTGTTTTAAAGCCTACTACGATTGAGTTATGTAACACATTGGGGGTGGGGGAGGTATGGTCAAGCGTTATGGTGCGTTACATGGTGGAGGGGGGTCTGAAATGATGAAAAAAGGTGTTACGTAATATGTGCATTTTCCCTAACACCTCGGAGGTTTTTTCTTGAGGAACAACCCTGGTTATACCCTGATGCACAAACCCTTGTCTGTTTTGTTTTATTCATTTGATTTAGACATCATTGCTATTTTAAGAGTCTTCACCGTTATCACCCGAAGCCACCAGAAATCTTGGAGTTTTCTCTGTTAACAGCAAAATTTTAACTTTTGTATTCGTTCCTTCTCACTCGATCATCCAAGAAATTTGCTCTTGGTGTTAAATTGAAGGTTTAGTAGTCCTCTAGCGAGTTACATTTTATAATGTCGAACTTGCAGAAAATTATAAGATAATATCAGTTATCAAACTGAAGATTTAAAAAAGCAAAAGTAAAGGCGGTGAAACCTTCTGGCTAATTATGTTTTCAGAGTTTTCAGGTCTCGCTAGTGCCTCTGACAAGTCCTAATGACTACTTAATTAGTCGGGACTAACAGATTAGCATGCATTCTGAATTTAAAAAGCCATATGTATTTTGCAGGGATTCTAACCAAAAGACTGCCACCAAGTAAACAAAAATTATAAAACCGGAATACTTGATCTCCAAAAATATAAATTGTAACTCACTATTGTCAAGGAGTAAAGGACTTTGCCTTATAGGCCTAGGAGAACAATTAGGATTTTACAGCTGTGAAAATTATATAGTACCTATCTACTGATTGAATCATTGAAATGTTACAGGGTACTCAATGTTTTGAGGCATTGGGTGGACCACCATTACTATGACTTTGAAAGGGATCCATCTCTGTTAGAAAAGCTACACGATTTCCTAAATTCTGTAAATGGAAAATCAATGCGCAAGTGGGTGGATTCAGTACACAAAATTGTTCAGAGAAAGGTGAGTTGTATTAGACCTAACAAATTAGATAGGGTTTTATTTATGGAAAATTAATTTACTAACTTTATATGTCTGATGTTTTGTTAGTAATTTCATTGTTTTATTTTGTTCTTGAATATAAATATTGCTACTGCCTTAACTAACATTTTTCTTATTGTTCAAAATTGTTGTTTACATTTATCAGTTCTTTAGAGTTATTTGTTTTTAGTAATTTTTATCCAGGCCTAAAAATAATATGTTATATGAAATTTTTTCATTTAACAGAAGGGAAGGGAAGGGGTTTTTTTTATTGTTAACATTATCTTCCTGCTGACAAAAAAATCTGAGAATATTGGAGACGTGATAAAATGAAGTACAATGGTTCAATAAATGATTTCAAAGTCCTTTATTTACAATATTTCAAGAAATATTCTGCTTATACGCAGGTTTGAAGCAATAGGGACAAGTGAATGTTTTAAGAATACATTTTTTTAAACAGATTATGTTTATTTGTACCTATTTAAACCTTTGTCACATCTCCTTTTTCTGCATTTATGTTATCATGTGTTCTGCTGTGTATATGCAATCAATATGCAGCACCAGCCAGGCTCTACTCTTACATATCAAATTATATTTATATTTCACTTGCGACCTTTTCTGTTAATTTACCACCACGACTTTATTGGTTTTCCGTTTATTTACTACCGTTCAAAATATTTGTTATTGCATAAGAAAATATTCCGCAAACCTTTTAACGTACTCTCGTTTAACTCTGGATTTCCTGGAAGTCTCATCCTATTGCTTACCGATAGGGATGGGTCGGTTGCATTTTTTATCGGTTCTGTTTTTTTTCAAAAAACCGTTGTCGGTTTCGGTTATTTTTCAAAAAACTTGCCTAGCAACTGTCTCATCCATTATTTAAATTTAAGTTTCTACCTAGATTCTGAAATTCGGCCTATCTTATATCACAGGGTCATTATCAACTCACAAAAAAGTTTTTACCGAACTTTTGATTGTATACCTATAAATACCTATTTCAGACTTAAATACTGCTGCAGAGTAATCAATTAAAGACAAATCAAATTAATTTAAATATTATGGGCCTTTACAAAATTAATTAAGGATTAGAGCCTTTTTTAGCCAAATAATAACAAAGATAGCCTAGGGCAGTACCGTAGTCTAAGTCATCTTTTGCCTAAACTTTGTTAAGATGTTGATGTTAAGGTTAAAGTTTAGGCTAACCTTACTGTAGGCCTAACCTTAAAAACAACAAAATCTACCTTTTTTTGCTGATATTTTAGTTTTGCAGACTTTGGAAACCCTAGCATCTTTTCCTACAGGAAGGATATAACTATAAATACAGTAGGACTTGTATGTAGATTTAGGCTACGGAAACAGTAGGACTAGAACTACCTCCGGGGTCGGGGTTATTAGCAATGTCAATTGGGCTAAATGGTAGATCGTCGACTAATTCTTCTTCTGGCATTCTCGACGATATTAACAAACTTTCTTAATAAAAATGCCCAACTTTATTAAATACCCAGTAAAATTGACGGTAATCCCGTAGACCTTCTTTGACGTCGCGTCGTCGTCTGCTTGCTAGTGAAGTGAGTGATATTGATATGTCGAGTCGATGTGATATGCACAATCTGATATAAACTAATACACTCTTGAAGGTTGTATGTGAGTTGTCGCCCGAAGACACTAATGATCCTGGTGTCTGGAGTCGAAAACGATCCTGGCGGTTGGAGGTCGAATCTCGTGCTTCTTGTCGTTCTTGCATTGGTTGTAATTTCTATTATCACCACAAGAGCTAACGAGGCGCTATTTTTACGGGCGGTAAATTCATGAATGTAACTTATAGTTGTGATGCGACTGTTCGAGACGTAACTACGTAACGTATTGAAATACCGCGATCACGATAGAGATGATAAGATATATATGATGCGTCACTGTCACTAGCAGACCAAGTCCGAACTGCAGTCGATTAGTATTTAATTTCTCAAATCTGGTGTTATTTTTAATTTGTGTTAAGGTTCACTCATCACATATATTCTTCTTTTTTAAGTTTTAACCGTTTTTTAACTTAGAAATCAATAATTTGGAATACGATATTCCAAAGGCGAAACGTATTTAACACGGGTATTGCAATTCAGTGCCTCGATATGATACGGTAATACTTATGATATTGAATACATGTGATCGATAAGCAGTAAACTCTGCCTTGACCACGGCATCAGCGTGGAAGTGCTACTACGCACCGATCGTTTTACCAAAAGGAGATGACATTTAAGTATTGGGCTTATGTATCGTGATACGCGGACCTCTTTTATTGTATCTATTTTGACTTTCACTGATATATCTCATTGACTGGATTAGGCGTCTAAGCGATATTTGTACAAAATAATAATACTTATTTCCAATACGAGGTTTTTAATGACAGTTAAAAACCTAAACTGACTTTTGACCATCAGTTGTCAGTTTCGGTTTTTTTGTTAAAAACCGGTAAAACCGACAACCGACTTTAAGAACCGACACATCCCTACTTACCGATAACTGCTCCGCACGCTCAGCAGCCAGTCCAGATGTCGTGTTCATTGCTTCTTGATTTGTAACTTTTAGGCCGGCCACACACTACATCGAACGCGACATGACGCGTCACGAGGATTTCTGTTTTGTTTTGTTCTGTTCTGTTTTGTCGGATGCATCTCAAACACCGTCTGACATGACAAAACACGACGCTTCCGACGACTCCTCATGAAGGGGCAGCACATGCGCAGAGTGACTTTTCTGATTTTGTTTGATAGTGTTAGGCATAAGACGAAAATTTCCATACCTTCGCCCGACGTGGAAAAAACACTCTAAGGCGTTTTATCGTTGTGTCGTGTTTCGTTCGATGTAGTATGCGTCAGCTCTATTTAAACTCATTCTAATTGAGGCGTATAAGACGCCTTCCGTCAAAATGTCGTGTCGTGTCGTGTCACGTTCGATGTAGTGTGCAGCAGGCCTTAGCGGATACGGTATGTCGTGGCATTTCAGTGGATGCGATTTCATTCTTCCGATCTGCTTGTACCTAATCCTTTACCTTACTATGTTTGAAAATTGTTTAAACATTACTTTGACAGTGGTGTATACCAATCTATTTGTAATATTTTTATTTCGGGCATTTGTCACTTCATTCATATAAACCTCATCAATTTATTTAAAGTAGTTATGTTGTATATTTTGATATTCAACCTTTACTGCAAAATAAACAAACTTAAAAGTTTTTAATAGCGGTAGTGAATTAACAAAATTAGAAGCCAAAAAAGTCCTGGTGGTTAATTAACAGAAAAGGTCCTTCACTTGCCCTGTTTAATTTATTTCTACTTGTAGAAAGAGCAGACAGAGCAACAGAGAGAAATAACGTTTGCATTTGATCGATCCCCACCACCGATTGAGTGGCACATTCGTATGCCCGAGGAGGAGTGGAATATTTTAACAGTAAGTCAGTTTTTTATCATACTCTTGCTATAGCTCTGTTAATAGGTCCAAAACCAATGGTTAAATCATCACGATTATCTGGAGATTATAATTTGTTATATTAAAATAACAATCAAGACCCATTGTGTCGAGTTTGTGATACTTGAATGCACAATTTTCATTAACCTTTGCTCATTTTTTATCATTATCTTAGATTAATTTAAAATTGTGACATTAATTTGAATTAATACAGTATACAAAAATTTGGTATGCTTATACAATTTTGAGAAATATTTACCAGAAAACATACATGTACGTTATTGTCTATTGCCCTTTAAAAGATTTATCAATCTGTTAATTTTCATGTCTACATACTAAATTCCAATAATTTTAAAACTTGTCTTTAATTTACAATGTGTAAATTAATTTTTATATCAAATGAGAGATCTAAATTTCAAGGTATTAAATAAACACTCTGGAAATTCGAACCGAAAGCCAGTATCTAACAAGAACTGGATCAAGTATGCAGTTGAAATTTCGGGACTGACATACAGAAGTAAAGTATCTGAGCTATCCCTGCTTCATCAATAAGGAACAAATTCCAATGTTTAAATGTTAATAATTGAACCGAGTATCGTACTTGGAAAATGGACTTGGTTATTTTAAAATCTTTTTACAAAATTTGTAATTTACCATATTTAAGTTATTGTAAATGTTTAAATCTCTACATTTTTAAGAAAAAAGTATTAATGTATATTTTTTAGTATATTAGTACTGTTTGATTTTTAAATACAATTGTTTACATCGATGAAAGACCAGGCTATTTGAATCAAATGTTATTCAGCTATTCTTTTAGTGGATATTAATCAAAAATAACATTATTAATCGCTTAATTTCCAGCTGCACCCAGTGGAGATTGCTCGCCAGCTGACTCTACTGGAGTTTGACTTGTATCGTGCTGTAAAGCCTTCCGAGCTGGTCGGCAGCGTATGGACCAAACGAGACAAGCAGCAAACCTCGCCCAATCTTCTTGCCATGATCAAGCATACCACAAATGTAAGCCATTGACCCTTGACTATTCATCCCTAGGAGTATTCCTTCAGGTGATAAAAGTTTGGTTGCAAGCTTGAACAAGTTCCGGGTTGCCTTCTCCTACCCTTTATTGGAACCATATATCTCCCTGTTTCATAGTTGCCGGATTAAATGTATACAGTGTATGATTAGGATGACTAGGAAAACAGGCAGGAACTCTGAAAAGTATTTTACCTCACAAATAAAATAGTCAGCAAAATTAATTTAATAAAAAAATTGTATGGGCTGAAAGATTTTGGTGTGGATTTGGTCGTCTTGACATCAAGGTGAATTCACTCACTACAATGGTCCGCCCGTTAGAGAAGGGGTGAGGGCAAATTTTACCACCATTGTCCTTCATACGTGGTAAGACTATAACAATTGAATTACCTTTAGTTTATGCGGTTGAGGCCGCAACTAGCAGCTAGTCTTATATTAGTTTACTTTAGTCCACAAAGTGGACTTTGTGTTAGGGACCTATGGAGTTTCTTCATGTATCTGTTTGCATGTGATTTTTACCCCATGCTAGTTTTATAAAACAAACTTCAAAGGCAAACAATTGTTTCAGTTCACTCTATGGCTTGAGAAAAATATTGTGGAAGCTGAAAACTATGAGGAAAGAGTAGCGGTCGTATCTAGAATCATTGAAATCATGATTGTTCTCCAAGAGCTGAACAACTTCAATGGTGTCCTTGCCGTGATCTCTGCCATGGGCTCAGCCTCAGTTTTCCGACTGAAATTCACATTCCAAGTGAGTATATTAGCTTCAACTATACACATTTTTTTACAATACGAAGGAAATTTGTTACTTACTTCATTTCCAAAATGAAATATTATTTACTTTACCGACCCTAAAAAACGTAGCAGTGTACCCTTGTGTAATTGACTAACCGTTATGTATCAGGTCCTAACAATATTCTAGGATGAAGCAAATTACTGTAGAATTCCAGTTTTTACTTAGTCACATTATTTTGTATACGACCTTAAAAGTTATTTAACATAAATAACTTGGTTTTTTCAAATCTGGGAAACTTATCATTCTTCAAGCTTGACAGTCTCCAAGTCCACAATGTGTCGAATTTTTGAGGCTACCTCACTAAAATTCCTACTTCATTAATTTTCAGGGTATACCTGCAAGACTCGAGAAAGCATTAGAAGAAGCAAGAGAACTCAATAATGACCATTTTCGGAAATATCAAGAAAAACTGAGATCAATCAACCCACCTTGTGTTCCTTTTTTTGGTGAGTGCTAAGATTGATTGTATTTCGAAATTTGTTTAACCTTAAATACTGTTATTTAACCCTCCGAGCGTTATGTGTCAACTAATCGAAGCACACTATCGGCTACCGAGCGTTATCCGTTGATTTATTGATGGTATTGCAGCTGATACGGAATCACTCTGAGTCCGATCCAATCTGGTTGGAACTATATCATAATTGGTAGTGCCGTAAACGGTAGACCTCAAGCTTTATTTCGATGTCTGTCTCTAGATGTTTTACTCTATGTTGGGAGGTAAACCACTGATCCAAAATTGGTCGTGTCACTCCAGCTGTCTGCATGATGTTTTGATTTACGTTATAGTTGTTTTTATTGCTTATTATGATTTATATCATTAAAGTATTGTTAAAATACATTCACTGTTACTATTTTAAGTGTTAAGACGTTGTAAATTAGATGAAATATGAGACAGAAGTAACAATATATGTCTTGGCTGATTTTGCATGTTTTTTTAAGGACTTTAGGTTAGGCCTAGAGATATATCTTGGTTTTATAAAAAATGTGATTATTATTTTTAGTGTATATAAGTTTATATTTTATTGTTCCTTACAAACCTTTGGAAAAATTGGATATCTCAGATTGACAATAAAGTTATGTTTGGTAAAAATGTATGGATTTTAAACTTTGTGAATACATTTTTTGGGTATTTGAAAACATAAATCCCCAACAACATTCCATTCAACTGTATAATTTTATAGAAGAGGTTTTTAATAAAACCGTGCATAGCTGCCAAAAAGTGTGTATTGCTCCAGGGACATTGCATTGACCGCTCAAAGGGTTAAACAAATCTCTTTACACTGTGAATTTGTAATAAAACAGTGTATAACGATCTTTAAAAATTAACTTATGTCACATTTAGAGATTTTTACTCAAATACTAACCAATAGCTGCAAACATTTAAAAATATATAAAGAGTAATAGATGAATTTAATAATCAAATAGAATTTTCCCCTCCATCAGAAGTGATATGAGCAGTTTACTTTGGTCCTAGAATTTTCCCCTCCATCAGAAGTGATATGGGCAGTTTACTTTGGTCCTAGAATTTTCCCCTCCATCAGAAGTGATATGGGTAGTTTACTTTGGTGGTCCTCTTTCTACTGTGTAATGTGGAACGATAATTTAGGATACTTATTTTTTTTGTATTTCACTCTCTCAATCGCTCAAAAGAAACTGGATAGTATTACAAAATTTATAAATAGTTTTTAAATCTTCGTGATTTTCAATTTTCGAGTAAGCTATAATCGATTTATTAGCTAAAGTCAGATGTTATTTTCCAGGAATGTATCTGACTAATATTTTGCACATTGAAGAGGGCAACCCGGACTACTTGCCTGCATCTCCAGAACTGATAAACTTCAGCAAAAGAAGAAAAGTTGCTGAGATTACAGGAGAAATTCAGCAATACCAGAATCAACCGTACTGCCTAAGTGTGGAACCTAGAATTAGGGTAATTTTGTATTTTATCTTGCTCAGTTGACAGTATTGATGTGTCGAAGCCGAATCTCGAATCCACCGAATCTACAGAAAAGATTCGGAACCGAGAATCGATTAACGAGATTCGACAATCGAATCCGCCGAGATTCGCTGCATCACTAATTATTGAACAGAAGTAACGTTCATTTCCCACCGCTGCCACTGATTTGTTGATTGATGTTGTTGAAGGTCGCTAGCGTATTGCTGCTCGCACGGGCTGCACGCATGGCGACGTATAAACAGACTCAAACATCCTTTCAGTCAGACGACTGTTCAAGGTCAACAGTCTCCTCCCGCGCATCTCGCCTACCACACGGACTACGCAAGTACACAGCACGCAAAGTCACCCAATATGAGGATTCGTTATTCAAATATTCAATACAAACTACTCAAACAGTAATTAAGATACCAAATATTAAATTGATACCGAATAAATATTATGGTAATGGTGAGGTGAGTATGTTTTCCAATTTATTTTTCACACAAAAATTAGCCTACTTATTGAAAATAGAGGAATCCAGCAATTGTAAATATATAAATAAATCTTGATTAAATTTCCAAACCCTTTAACTTCTATACAGTCACAGTAATTTATACTTATAAATTTGATGTAAATCATGTTATTTGTATTCTGAACGGAGTAAATCCTTTGTCAGACTTTTTTATTTAATTCCACAAGTACTACTAGAATTGTAGGAATAAGTCAAGTGGGCGATCTGGCAACACCGCGCCCAAGCCGGCAGCTTAGCGGCAGGTGAAATCTTAGTAAACAAAGAATCATTTTGTCCAACTGTCATCTGTCTGTAGTGTTTGTCAACTACGATAAGGATATTAGGGGTCTGCGGTGCACCGAAAAATCGGTACCGGTACTAAGTCGGTATGGTACAGCCTAGAACTACAAAAAATCAGTATTCGCTGTTTATCAGCCACAATTTTCCTTCAGTTTTATTCATATAACATCTTTTTTGCCCGTTGAAATTCTATTGACATGCCTGCTCACGACAGCAACTTTCAACTTTGACCGGCATTCGCGAGTTTATAGGTTCACGATCGGATCACGAATGATGATGAGATGCCTTTACAGCATTGATAAAGCCGCCTCCACAGACTGGCCGAATGTTTCGTTGAGTTACGTACGACTCTGCGAGTATTGTAATAATGTACATAAACATGAACATCGAGAGTAACAGAGGTTAATCACAGCAACTTACATATAACTTTTTTGCCAAATGTTTTACCCCCAATTCAATATAAACATGTTGTAGTACATTCAATTCCCTATGTAGAAATATATAACATGTTATACATAGAATACATAGAAATATACATATATATCTCACCACTAGGCCTACCAGATAAATAATCCAATTAGCCTATGACACAGCATCAGGAAAGTCGTTCACCTCAATATAACTGCCGATATCATCCTCTAAATCATCATCAATGTCACTAATACTTTCTTCAAGAACACCCCGAATGTCACTACAATCCAATTTTGCGTAAATTCGGCTAAATAAATAACTAAAACACTCTTACACAACTGACAGCGGTCAAACAATAAAATAGCGCGCCATTTTGGACTGGGACTGGACATTGCATATTTCAGATGTCATATCGCCAACAAAAACACAACACATCGAGACAGATATAGGAAGAAAGCCTGAAATCTGCTGTTTACAGTGATACCAAATACAATACAGTTAGGAGCGAGCCAAACAAACTGACTGAGACTTCGTAAACAGCTGCGCAGTTGCCGATTAGGAAAAAATGTGACGTAATGAAACAATTACTTGGTGATGAAGCCAAGGTTAAATAAACAGTGCTGCCAACGGCAAAACTAAATTACTCTACATTTCTCCCTCTTCAAAATAACATATTTTGACTAGTAACTATAACATACACTGCATATAAACACGATTTTCTGATCCGACCAATTTGGTCGGATAGGCCATTATACAAAAAAAACCAAAAACAGGTTAATCATATAACCTGTCCAATCAATATTTCATTCTAAAAATTAATTCCAGCATAAAGCGCTACTCTTTAGCTGTGCATTGGTACCAACCGCATCTTCCTGCGAGAAAAATTACCCGACCTGGGTAATTTCAAAAATATCTTGTTTTGCCATCGTCAGAGCATCGGCTGCAGCAATTGCGTTGTGCCAAAACTTCATTCGATTTCTAATCGTCGTAACATTGTTATACAGCTGCTACTCGGTTCATTTATGTAATAAAATGAAAATTCAGAATGCGATCTTTCGAATGATTTATATTTTGATCACTTTTGAGTTTATTATTATTGGTTTATTAACGTTACACAATTTTCAATAAAATCCTACCAATTTGGTCGGTGGCCACAATAGGCGACATAAAAATCCGACCAAATTGGTCGGTGGGCCACTGCTAGGGTTAATTATTCTCCATAAGAATAACATGGGGGCTGAGTAAGCAGGTTTGCTGCAACAAGGAACAAAAAATATGGGTTTTTATACAAATATCAATATAACTCAACAAGGTGAAGCCAGCCACATACCAAGTTTTATTAATTTATGTTCATAATTAACTAAGGGGTTATTACATTTTACTTATTCTCCATAAGAATAACATGGGGGCTGAGTACGCAGGTTTGCTGCCACTGGGATAATCAACAAAAAATCAATTTTTTGTGGAAATATCAATATACTAGTACTACGTGAAGCCACATACCAAGTTTCATCAATATACATTCATAAATAATCGAGATATCAAATTTTATTTATTCTCCTTAAGAACAACACACACACACATACACACACACATTGAACAACGTACTGTGTTTAGCACTTTGAATATCTCTGCAACGGTTGGGCATAGAATCACAATTTAAACACCAAAATGATTGTTTTGTGGAGCTGAACTGTTTGGTAAAAGCAAATGTGAAGTTAACATTAAAATGAACTGAGGAAAAGCCAAAAACCTTTTTCCCACAAGATTAACATGGGAGATTTTATGAGTAGGTTTTTTGGATTTTCTCCGCAACCACTTAACCTAGGTTAATAATTCAAAATACTATATTATTTGTTTTTTAAGCTCTATAACATGGTCTAAACAAAATTAAGTTTTTTAAAAATATTAGGGTGAAAAATGCAAAAAACTGATTTTTGGAAAATTTAAAACTCCCGTAAACCCCCCTTCCCATGTCTGATTTTTCTGGTTTTCGAACTTGTCGAGCAAGTCATGAACACACATTTCACATGAAATGTTTCACATGTCTTTCATGTTGAAGTAATTTTACACATTTGAGCCAAATTTCATCGAAATCGAACGTTTTTTACTCATGTTATCGCATTCACGGATACATATATAGAATATGATATATTCTACCAGATACATATAGTATGATTTATTTTGTATTAGTATGATATATATATATATACATTTATATAAATTTGAACGAATAGTGTTTTTGGCATCTGGGGACCTCAAAACAAAAAGTTATCATGGTTTCGGGCTTAAGTCTTACCATAAGACCTACGGTAATAGCTTCTTCCCAATAGGTGAAATTCGCTAAAAGGAACCGGTTGGACCCCGAGCGGGTAAACATGCTTGTGTTTTTACACAAAAATCTTCATTAGGTTACTGCTAAATGAGCAGTAAACTAATTGCAGTAGCCTAACCTCATCAGTAATCAATTGTTAGTAACAATTAATTGAGCTTTTATCTCTTTTTTTATCTTTTGTATGGTTTTCTATGGTTATGGTTATTTCTTATAATGTGGTAATTAAATTTAAATATTGCAGAAATGATCTTGAATTATTTCATCGCCTTAGTTTCTTTATTTGTCTTTAGGTATGGTTATTAATTGATGTTTATGAATGATGAACTTAGGCCTTAGGATGTAATTATGCCTTTTAGAATTCATTTTGCCTAATTTTGATATATTACAGTTTTAACAACAGTAGAGAATGAAAATTATAAGAAATTATTCATATTTGTTTTAAAAATGGCAGAAACTGGTTTAGTGATATTTTATTTCAAACAAACAAAAGAAAACAAAAATAAGATTTGACAATCGGGAATCGATTTTTTAAGATTCAAAATCGGATTCGAGATTCCAAATTTCTGAATTCGACTATCACTAGTTAACAGTTTACACGTTAGTAGCCCACCAATTGGAAAATTATTCGGAAACACTTTCAGATTATTATGTGATTCTGCCCAGGATCTGGAAGTGTATGCTGCCCAGAATCATACAAAATAGATTTCTGAGTTTGGAAAGATCAAATTCATTCTTTATTTCCCCAAAATATTTACAAGAGTAGTTAGATCAGTGTAATTCCTGTTTTAACACATGCAGACTTAAATGGCAAAGAGCAGATCAGTTTTAGAAAATAAAATTTGATAAGAAAAGTATAAATGAGAAAAAAACACTAGTTTGATAAAAATACACTGAAAATATCTGGGGAAATGCAAAATACATAACTGGTGTATGAATTGATATACATTCACTTATATATTTTCTCCTTAAATTTCTTTTAAAAGGATTTTTATTAGACAACATACATTATGTTCATTATGAACATAACAATACAAAATACGAGTAGAATCATTATAAATAACTTTGTTTTGAGAGTTCTACAAAACATTTCTGCAAATTACCCAGAAACAGCCTGCCACTTCAGGCAATTCTAACTGCCACTTGTAGGTAGGGGTCTGCGGTGCACCGAAAAACGGTACCGGTAACGGTACACAACTAATTACCGTCATCGGTTCGGTACAGAACATAACCCCGGTACAGATTCGGTACTACAGTTTACTGCTTCAAACAATAAACAGAGATAAGCTAAACAATGTTTAACAAAATAAGTGGTTTAAATAAGACCGACTCCTATTTATAACTAGACATTTCCTTTAAGGAAAACAAGCCCCAAAACTCGTAGGAAAAGAGACGTTGACAGGTGTTATTTATAGCTGAACGAGAATGGAGATAAGAAAGGTGGGCAAGGGGAGTGGGGAGTAGCTGGGTACGGTCGCAAAAAATGTCCTTGAAGACAAGAAAGGTTTAGACTAGGAAAGCGTGAGGGGTAAGGGGGGAGAGAGGTAATTAGCTGTAAATCAGTTGTTTGTCAACAATATTCCTAGGGTGAGTGGCTGTAAATCAGTTGTTTGTCAACATCATTCCTAGAGTGAGAAAAGGAATACTATCTTTTAAATCGCTTTCGTTCTCCATTATGATTTCAAATTAAACTGCTTTTATTTATGTATTATTATTATTGTTATTGAAGTATACTAGTTAAATTTTTAAATTATATTAAAAAAGGTTTAAAAAATGGTTGAAAACTAATTCAAAAATAGCCACTAACTTGATAAATTTCAAATGGTAGCATAAATTTGTTATTTTTTACTGTGCTGTGAAATTTGTACATACATATATCTGTTATATGTTAGATTATCTTGTGTGGTTTTGGAAAATTCAACTAAAATTTATTATTAACAATAACCTAAATTTATTTTTTGATAAGGTTAAATAGCTAATTATTTCAAATATGATATAGGCAAATTAACATTATATAAAACTGTCTTACTTTTATTACTTTATTTATTTATTTTTCAGTTTTCCATGGTACTTATGTTTAAATAAATGTACTGTAATATTTGTTATGGACTTCAATTTTGAATTTAGTAATGTAATTAAGTAATTTTAGAATTATTTTGATTTTAATCTTCAGTATTTATTGGTCTAATTTTCTAATTTATAATTTCTTTTAGTTTCACATCATACATAGTTTTATTTAAGCTATCTGATTTTACTTTGTATTAATGATACAATAATCTCCCAATGCAACAAGAATATTATTTATATAACTTTGGTTTTTGTTGTTTGTATGAATTAAACCAATAGTTTTTATTTATATTGAAATCAATATAATTAATCAGTTAGCAACTTATGCAATTGATTGATTTTCAAGTTATTTTTGAATTTATTTCTCATGATTATTTCAAGAACTTGCATTAATACCTAATAATAACAATGTTAAAATGTAATACTCCGAATATGCAGGTTTTAAAAATATTTTTATCTTTAGTATAGTTATTTATTTGTTTAATCAAATTAATAATAATAATTGTATATGACCTTAATTATTACTCAATAATTTGTTTATGATACATTCAAATTAATAACTAAATTAGTATATATGACGGTACATTGTACCGTACCGAATTTGTACCGAGAACCGAGGTACAAAATCTTTTACCGTACCGAACCGTACCGATCTGAAATTGTTGGTACCGCAGACCCCTACTTGTAGGGTTATAAAGATCTTCATTATTTACTCTATCTTATCACCATGATGAACCCAACGTGACAATGAATGCGAGTGAGCTGCCGCACGCGGTGTCACGGCTACGTGTAGTATGGCTGGGCGGGACATGTAGAATGGGCCTTAAGCTGTATGAGCAGCCGCAAAACCTGGGCCATTGGATGGGCCTTGAGAAGCAAAACTCGGGATACAACAGGTTACTTATTAAGTTTTGTTGTGAATAAAAGAGTTTGCAGCTTGCCGGACAGTGAGATGTGTGTGTCCGTGTCCTTAGTCCTTGTGATAATGTTCATCTGTGTAAACTGTTTTGTGTTAAGTTTTTTAAAACGAGAAATTATGACGTTTTATGGACTGAAGTTTTAGCCGATATACTCTCCTGAAAGTGTGCCTGCCTATGACACAAAAGGTGTCAAAATCATGGTATTCTGTTGAGTTAATTTTGTGATTGATTACAGGAAAGGTATGTAAACCACTAACCAACAGGTAAATGAACAGAAGTTAAAATTAAAGTGAATCATTGCATAAGAAGTCTGAAAAATTACTCCAGAACCAAAAGGTCCTAGTAGCAGGGTTGCTACAAACTCTGGAAAAGTATATTCAAGAAAATTCAAACCAAAGATTCAAATACAATATAGTTTAACTCGATTGAATTTATGTTTCAGAACTTCCTAGAATCATTGGCTCCATTCGAAGGATTGAAAGACAATGAAATCAGCAATTATCTGTACAACAAATCATTGGAAGTTGAACCAAGAAATTGCAGACAAGCTCCAAGATTTGTAAGTTTTATATGTTTTGCATCATAAAATAAAACTCTACAAGTTGGTTTGATGAAAGGTTTCATTTGGATATTTGGCTAATGACGTGATAGATCGAGTTGTACTGAGATGCATTAGCATTGTTCTAAATAAGACAAACAATCACACGTTTATCAATAATATTCAGTCATTTGATTTCAATTAAAAGTCTGACCATCATATATTAAAAAAACTCTTTTAAATTACACTATGGTCTCGAGCAATAATCTGTTGCTTAAGGAGCTTCGTAATTTTGACGAATCCTTTCTTTACTCAAAGAGTTTGATAACTAAAACTTTGGCATTTATGAAACAAAAAATGTTGCTGGGCACTAAACAAGCAAGAAAAGAACAATGATAATTAAGAGGGCTTTTGTTTTATTGTAAAGGCAAGCATGTGACAGTTACTTATTGTGTCTTGCGGGTTAGCATTGTAAGTACGGTAATACAATCTGCGGGGTTTAGACTGATTTCCCTTAAAACCTATAATCTGGTCTGTAGAAAGCATTGAAAAAAAGAAAAACCTTTTACTCATCATGTTTAACTAATTTACATACAAATATCAGACACTTGTGTCAGCTACTTTACTTTGCCTAACAGCTGCATTACTGTACAAGGTACATGTTTCCTAGTATATTTTGTTGTTCAAAAGCATGTCCAGTTATTAATTGAGCAGGCACCATGTGTCGGTTTGACTGTACCATGTATAAAATCTCTCGTTATAAAAATGTAGGGTTTTAAATCGACTCTGCAAGTCTCATCCTTCTGAAATCAAATCAAATATTTCTTTACTTACTCAATACACATCATGTACATAAATACTGTCAGTTATCTTACATACTAAATACAAAATCCACAAAGCAACACCAGTACCTAAACACTTATCTACCTACTTTTTTCATTGAATTCATTACATACCATCAAAACATCTTTTAAATTCATTAAAGGAGTAATGAGGTTCATTGATAAACTTAACTATTTTCTGTGTTATTTTTATGGACAGGTTACAAAATAAATTTGATCTTTATTCGTTGCAGCCTCGAAAATGGCCAGATCTGACCCTGAAATCTCCTGGGATCAAAACACGCAACTTGGCCAGCAGGAGTCAACTTCCGCATCCGCTGGCCACAATCGTGACTCCTCACCTGGTGCCCCCCACCTCATCCCCACGACCCTCGGAGGGCGGGGGAGGGGAGGAGACCCCTCGCACTCCCCTCACTGCCCCCCACACCCCTCCACCACATTTGGCCGACTACAGTGTCTTTGCACCAATACAGATCCCTACAGCACAAGGTAATTAGGGCACGGAAATAGCAGATTCTGAAAACATAGGGGATTTTTAATGTGTAGAAAAACAGGGTGAAGACAGGGAAAGCAAATTCAAAAGGAAGTAATTATTTAAAATTACATTTAGGAAAGGGATTAGTATTGCTTAAGTGCCTCTGTTTGATAAACCTGAATAATACTTTCACAAAACCTCCACACCATTCACACTTTCTATGATAGGATGGCGATCCAAAGTTTTGCTTTAATTCTGTTAAGCCAGGGCTGGGCTGATTACACATCAAATATATGGTCCATCGACCCTTGAATAAAATAAATGAAATAACATAAACGATCGATGGACCATCAGTCATTTAAGAAATTCAATTTAAAATATAAACGGGTCTATGGGCCATCAGACCATTTTATAAATTAAAATAAAATATTATATTTTGGTCCGATGGACCATTGACCCTCTACCCATAAAATACCATATTATAAAGACGGAGGGTCAATTACACATCAACTAGATGGTACATCGACCCCCAAAACTAAAATATTTAGAATAAAGTTTTAATGGGTCAATGGACCATCTGTTTGATGTGTAATAAACCCTACACTTGATATTATTATATTTTTAAACGGATGGTTCGATTTCACATCATATATGCACATCGAAGAATGTCCAAAACTCAGTTTAGCCATGTCATTATAGGAATTAAACTGTACAACAAATTACCACAATCTGCTCTTGACATTCCATTTAATTCATTTAAGAAAAGACCATTTGAATGGCTACTTTCAACCCCATTTTATTCTGTTGATGAATTTTTAGAGCTAAATAGTAGAGATATAGTAATTTGATTATTTTTAGAAGAATTGTATAACTTGACGTTGATTGTAACATGTCTTGTGTTGATAACAATAAAATATTCATTATTCATTATAGATGGTACATCGACCCCCAAACGAAACATATTTAGAATAAAGTTATAACGGGTCGATGTACCATCTATTTGATGTGTATTCGACCCTACACTTTATATTATTAGATATTTAAACGCATGTTTCGATTACACATCATATAGATGGTACATCGACCCCCAAACAAAACATATTTAGATTAAAGTTTTAACGGGTCGATGGACCATCTATTTTATGTGTAATCGACCATCTATTTTATGTGTAATCGACCCTTTACTGTATATTATAACGTTTTTAAACGCATGGTTCAATTACACATCATATATATGGTACATCGACCTCCAGACAAAACATATTTAGATTAAGGTTTTAAAAGGGTCGATGGTCCATCTATTTGATGTGTAATCGACCCTTTACTTATTTATTTGATATAATTTTAATATTTTTAATTTTGGGGCCAATGGTACATCGAGCCTTATTTTATTTTATTAGATAAATATACAAACTGGGTCAATGGTCCATCGACCCCTTTTATAAATAAAACTAAATTTGTACAAATGGTTCAATGGGCCATAGACCCTTCCTTAGATATTAATATTTCTTTCAATATATCAGAGGATCGATGGACCATCTATATGAGCTCCCCCCGTAATCGAGCTCCCCCCGTTAAGCCTCTCAATTGCAAATTATGTAAACATGTTTAAAGGTTTATTCTGACTATGCCTCTGATTTCATCAATATTGCATGCGCCGATGCAATCCTCTTGCCATTTGCAATGCACGATTTGTGACTTGCCCTTAACAATTTTCCTGATAGTACATTTTTTTTCTCTGTGTTTCGACTACGGTACCTGTGTGACTATTGTAATATTAATATTCTTTACATGTAGTTGGCCCTAGGTGTGTAAATCCTATACTTTAATATGAGTAGTAAGATTTGCTTGCTTGCATTGATCGTCTGTGTGGACACATAACTCTGTACTATAACTTTTCTTAAATAACGACCAGGATACTAGCACCTGCAATATTGATGCTGCAAATTGTGTGGAAAGATAGTAAAACAGAATAGACAGAATAGAACCACTCATTTTCACAGATCAAACTCAACACAAAGTTTAACTATCTTAACACACAATACACTGACAGCTACAAACGCAACATAACATAACCAGTGTGTTTCAGGGCACACTCTTCTTACAGTTTACAATGGTTTGTTTCATTCTCATTTATTATACGGTAATTTATTATGGGGAAATAGTGCTGGAGCCGGCAGAGTTTTTATATGGCAGAAGAAAGCATTACGAATTTTGTTCAATATTCCAAACATGATTAGCTGTAGATCTTTCTTTGTAGAAAATGAAATTATGACACTTTCAAATATTTTCATTTATCATAATATAATTTTTGTGAAACAAAACATTTCCAATTTCACTTCATGTAATTCAATTCATAGTTACTTGACTAGACATTCAAATGATTTGTACATCCCACTGGCCAGACTATCAAAATTTATGAAAAGCTATAAATATCTGCAAATTAAACTTTTTAATAAACTTCCCTTCTCATTTAGAAATACAGAAAATATGAATATATTTGAATCAAAATTATCTAAATGGTTAATAAGTCATTCATTTTATACAGTGGATGAATTTTTTAGTAACTCTGACTTCTCAGTGCTTTTAAACTCTATCTAACAGTCTGCATGGTAATGTGTATAATATATAGTTTTAGGAGTTTTTCTATACTGTATTTTAAGATAATAGATTATTTTTTCTGTTGGAACTCAGAGTCTGTGATTTCACTATGTTTGTATAACTTCACATTTTTATGACGTTGTCTATTGTAACTATGTATTGCTGAATGACAATAAAGAATTATTATTATTATTATTATTAACCTCACAAGTTGTGGTTAGTAACGGTCAACAGTATCAAAAGACGCGAAACGCCGGTCGCTTACGCATGCGCTACTAGCGCGTCTGTACGGTGTCTGACTCTATATTGCAGTTTCTATGTTACTTCACACATTCATTAATGTATTGCGGTTGCATCTGAGACTTAGAAGGCGGTAGAGCGGGAGAAAAATCACGTTTTACTGTAATTTGCAATTTTTTTATTTCATACAACCTCATCCGGTTAATTTGGGATCCGTATGATTCGGGTCCCGATAATCCGAGGTGTACTGTGTCATAAACGCTTGCTTTTATTTCTCTTTACTGGCCATTTCATCTCTCTTTCACCACAAACATTTTTAAGTCGCTTATGTCGTATAGTATTATTTTTTTTTATTAAATTAATTTTTGTGGTACTAAAATGTATTATTTAAACATAATTGTATGGTTCTTTGTTACAGGAGGCAGTTCTAGTGGGAACCAATCACCAGGCGCGGCATCTGTCGCCCCTTTGTCAATCAGTCCTGGCTCTTCCTTGCCTCCCACCCCCTCCCCCTCCCCCATGCCACCTCCACCACTGCCCCCTCGCTCCCGCAGGCGAGAAAGCTCCATATCAGACACAGCTTCGTTATCACAACAATCAGCTGTGGTGAGTGCCAACGACTCTTTTAAACTTTATACAGGGTGTTTAATTACCAAGAAACAAACATATTATCGAGTCAGAATCAGAATCGTTTATTTGTCATTAGACATTAACAGAGATGCATTGACAATTGTCACATATACAGGGTGACTGAAAAGTAACTTGCACCCCCCCTTAACTTTTTAACTATTTGAGATATTTGAAATCGGTTTGCGGCAACCTTCTTGGATATGGGGGGCTACAATAATTATGGTTAGTTTTAAAATTTGTACCCTTAGGGGTAGTGGGGGTAGGGGGTAGCTCAAAATTTTCAAATGGGAAGTATGGTCGACTTTCATATCATTTTATAGGTCTTGATGAAACTAAACAATTGACATAAAGAAAATAAAAATCGGACCACTAATAACGAAATGGCAACTAAAAATTACCTTTAATAACCCGCGTCTTAAACAGCATTTCTTATGGTTGTCAAAAAATAATAATTATTATTTTATTAATTTTTAATTTCTATCAATGTAACTTTTTTCAGTTCAGATCATTGCTAATAAGATCTGAATGGTTAGTAAATAGTGCCTGGAAAATCCCCAACTCCCCATATTGTTATCAGTAATCTCTGACTTTTTCCTTGTAATCAGTTCTTATCTCTGGGTGAAAGTTCAGCAGTACTTGGAACAGCTGTTTGGATTTTCCCAGCTGAGAATAACAGCTGATTTTAAAGATAGCTATGACCATACTGTACACCTAGTTACTTTTTGATTGTTGTGTGTTGGTTAAGATTTGTTAATTAATGTTGTCATGGTTTTTTATTGTTGTCCTGGTTGATTAGATTTGAATCATTTAAGGGCACCATTTTGTTATTAGTGGTCCGATTTTTATTTTCTTTATGTCAATTTTTTTGTTTCATCAAGACCTATAAAATGATATGAAAGTCGACCATACTTCCCATTTGAAAATTTTGAGCTACCCCCTACCCCCACTACCCCTAAGAGTAAAAATTTTAAAACTAACCATAATTATTGTAGCCCCTCATATCCAAGAATATTGATATTGTTTATAAGCTTGTCGAAAATCTAACTTATACTTGCAACTTGCCTGTCATATTGAAGTGAATAAATTGCTTGATTTGCATTATGCGTTAATTTGGAATATAGATATAGCATGAATAAATTTGGCTTGATCACAATTACAGATTTGCATAGTTAGTATGGCATGCTATATTTAGCTTGAATTCTGATATTGTAATATTGTATTTTGCATGTGATATTGTATGTTATTGAAGAATGGTATGTGCATGTCTCTTGTATTTCTTGTGACGTTGTCTATTTCAATTGATTAATGACAATAAAGCATTATTATTATTAAGAAGGTTGCCGCAAACCGATTTCAAATATCTCAAATAGTTAAAAAGTTAAGGGGGGGGTGCAAGTTACTTTTCAGTCACCCTGTATATAGCAAGGATACTGTCAGGATGGTCCTTACTAAAACATAACACATAAACGAAAATCCTTATCTTGAAAATGAAAAACAACACAAAATATTGGCTCTGAGAAAAGCTATGAGCATTGTTTTGAATTTATATCATGTTTGTTAACATGTTAACATGTTTGAAAAATAATCCAGAGTGAAAAATGTTATGTTTTTGTAAATTTTAGCCATAGTTAGCTTCTGCAATCTCTTTTAGGTCACTCAATTCTACCCTCAAATTATCTAAGTAATCTTAGATAGTTTCTAATTCCGGTATAAGAAGATTGCTGTGCTACTTGTGTCAAATCAAACCAAATCAAAATGTCTTTATTTATAATTTGTTCAAGTTTTACAGAAATTCTAGTACAAATATAGTTTGTTCAAGTTTTACAGAAATTCTAGTACAAATATAGAATGGCGTTAGTTTAAAATTTGTTTACCTATTTCTTATAAATATCATACATAATATAGTTAAGCTTATAATTCAAAAACAACTTCATAACTGTATGGTAGAGTTACAAGAGTGCAAGTTCACCAAAAACATCCATTCAAGGGAATCACAAAAACAAAATAAACACACTTGCTACTGATTTAAAAATTCCTCAAAAGAATGTCCATCTCCCCATATTATAAAATTAAAACTGTGTGTAACTTGTTCCTTCTTACTTCTTTTTACATATTTTTTAATTCTCTACTTTCATATGGGATCTGTCTGTGGGGGGGAGGTCCGTCTGTACTTCATCATCATCCATAGCATTTATATGCAAGAAAAGACATCAGAATAATTAATAGATGTAATCATCTTCAAGATTGCTAGAAAGTTTTAAATAATGAAAAATTCTGACTTTACCTGCATTGATAATATTCACAAACTTATTATACGTAAAGCAACTTGAACACTCTTTGTAAGACAGAACAGCAATTCATCACCATAATACCCAAAATAAGCTCAGTTTAAGTACCTATTATTTTCAATTAATACAATTTTTTAATTCGCTTCCAGTCTCTGTGAGAGCTTTAAACTAAATCAAATTCAAGAGGGTTCTTAAAGATTTGTTCAACGATGACGTATTTCACTCCAATAAAAAATATATGAATTTTGAATTTTCCAGTTTTATGTTAAGCTAAATGTTTGGCAGCCATCTTCAGAGTTACACACCGAACAGTATATTGATTTGTTTTATTTAATTTACTGAGATAGATGTGGCATTTCAAATGTTAAGAAAGCTTTATATCATATTTTCTGTGTACTGTTGTAGGCTATAATAATGTTTATAATATGACATGGCCTATTGTATAATTATGTACCTAATGGCTCATTAAAAAAAGGCTTATATTAAAAGTATTATTTTTAGCGAATTTCCCCTATAGGGAAGAAGCTATTACCGTAGGTCTCATGGTAAGACTTAAGCCCCAGACCATGATAACTTTTTGTTTTGAGGTCCCCAGATGCCAAAAATACTATTCGTTCAAATTTGTATATATTTATATATATATATGTATATACAGGGTGTCCCGTAAGTAAGTACAAAAACTTTGTGAATAGGTTATATGGGTCAAAATAAAAAGAAAATCAAGAATAATGTTTTTTCTAAAAACGCTTTGTTACCGATATATCCGCCATTTTGTATTTTTTCAATAAAAATTTATATCTCAAAAACCATTAAATATTACTTTATGAAACTTGGTATAGTGTTTAAGATAGAAATTAAATAATTGCAAAAAAATTTTGTTAAAAAATATTTTTCCGTTTCAAAATGGCGGCCATTTTAATTTTTCAAACTAAAATTACTAAAAAACAGCTGATTTTATGGAAAAAATACAAGAACACTTTTCTTTAGTATTTTGAATTTTCTATCAAACGACACCAAGTTCAGAAGGATCGGGCAACAAATAGCTGAGAAATAACAATTTTTGGTTGATTTTTAGCTGATTGTCGCAGACAATGAGGAGAAGTTGCCAGGGTGCGCCTGGCCTGTACAACTAAAAATCGTTATTTCTCAGCTATTTGTTGCCCGATCCTTCTGAACTTGGTGTCGTTTGATAGAAAATTCAAAATACTAAAGAAAAGTGTTCTTGTATTTTTTCCATAAAATCAGCTGTTTTTTAGTAATTTTAGTTTGAAAAATTAAAATGGCCGCCATTTTGAAACGAAAAAATATTTTTTAACAAAATTTTGTTTGCAATTATTTAATTTCTACCTTAAACACTATACCAAGTTTCATAAAGTAATATTTAATGGTTTTTGAGATATAAATTTTTATTGAAAAAATACAAAATGGTGGATATATCGGTAACAAAGCGTTTTTAGAAAAAACATTATTCTTGATTTTCTTTTTATTTTGACCCATATAACCTATTCCTAAAGTTTTTGTGCTTACTTACGGGACACCCTGTATATGTATATATATATATGTGTGTGTGTGTATATATATATATATGTGTCCGTGAATGCGGTAACTTGAGTAAAAAATGTCCGATTTCAATGAAATTTGGCTCAAATGTGTAAAATGATATTCATGACTTTAAGTTCGAAAACCGGAAAAATCAGACCATGGGAAGGGAAGGGGGGTTTATGGGGTTTTTAAATTTTCAAAAAATCAGTTTTTGCATTTTTCACCCTAAAATTTTTAAAAAACTTAATTTTAGTTTTGACCATGTTATAGAGCTTAAAAAAACAAATAATATGGTATTTTGAATTATTTTGAACCTAGGTTAAGTGGTTGTGGAGAAAATCTAAAAAACCTACTCATAAAATCTCCCATGTTAATCTTATGGGAAAACAGTTTTTGGCTTTTCCTCAGTTTAATGTAAACTTCACATTTGCTTTTACCAATCTGTTCAGTTCCACAAAACAATCATTTCGGTGTTTAAATTTTGATTCTACGCCCAACCGTTGCACAGATATTCAAAGTGCAAACACAGTACGTTGTCCAATGTTATCCTTATGGAGAATAAATAAAATTTGATATCTCAAATATTTATGAATGTATGTTGATGAAACTTGGTATGTGGCTTCACGTAGTACTGGTATATTGATATTTGAGCAAAAAATTGTGTTTTTGTTGATTATTCCCTTAGCAGCAAACCTGCGTACTCAGCCCCCATGTTATTCTTATGGAGAATAAGTAAAATATAATGACTCCCTTAATTATGAACATAAATTAATAAAACTTGGTATGTAGCTTCACTTGGTTGAGTTATATTGATAATTGCATAAAAATCCATTTTTTTGTTCCTTGTTGCAGCAAACCTGCTTACTCAGCCCCTATGTTATTCTTATGGACAATCACTAAAATCTTATATAGCGCTTATTTATGCTTTAATATTGATGAAACTTGGTATGTGGCTTCGCCTAGTTTAATTCTATTTATATTTGCATAAAAAACAATTGTTTGTGTTCCTTATTTCAGCAAACCTACGTACTCATTACAAATGTTATTCTTATGAAGAATAATTAAAATCGCTTATATGTGAATATATTTTTATGAAACTTGGTATGCGGCTTTATGTGGTATTAAGACATATATTATGCATTGGAAATTCGCTGAGTATGCAGGTTTGCTGCGACGGGGGTATTTTATATTTACGTTGCCTATATTGTGAGTTGGAGGGGTGATAAAATAGTGTATGTGCCTCGAGTAGTAAGAGCCATAACCCCTTCGGGCGTTTAACGCACTCGTGTTTTCAAGCAACGCCCTCACGCTGTAATGACACTCTTACTACCCTAAGTGCGTAAATCCTATACTCTAATATGAGTAGTAAGATTTGCTTGCTTGCATCCATGCGAGCTTGCTTACAACTCTGATCTCAAAAACTGCTCCAATGATTTCCTTCAAATGTTGGAAATAACTAATTTTTGGGATAAAAATAAGTTCTAAACAGGTCTCGTTCCCAGGATAAATCAAGTAATGTAAAAAAACTAAAATGAAAATTTAAAAAATTAAAATTGGGCTTATGGAGTTTCAAATCAAAACAAAAGAATTGGATCAGCTGTTCATAATCAACCAGGGAAATGTCAAAGTATTACTCGTGTTGTTTGTAATTGAAATGTGGTTTCCTGAGAGCAGTGACTAAAACTGTTGAGTGAAGATTGCATATTTAGAGTGGTCATATCCTAAATAAATCAAAGGGACATTGAGCTATATATAACAACTGGGAGTGACCTTAAAAATTTATAAAAGAGGCAAATGAGCTGTAAAAGTCTGATAATCAGTTGGGGGAAGTGGTGAAATATTACTCCAAGTCATCTAAACAAACAAACTGGCTAAACAAACAAACTGGCCTTCCCCGAGCATTGCTCGGCCCCTCAGGTACTAGATATTAATATGCCAAACTGAAACTGATGTGTAATTTTTTGTGGCAGAGTGGAGGTGCCCCCATGTTGCCACCGAGAGACTTGTCGCCCCCACCATTGCCCCCCCGGCCCCCTGTACGTCGCAGCTCGACAGTAGAACATCCGTCACTCAGCCTGACTCCGCCCATCTCGTACTCCAGACATCCCTCTATCAGTGGTCCGCCCACCCACCATCCCACTGGTAAGTCTACGTCACACCAGACAGCACGCGTGTCTGCCATTGGGATAAATTTGGGAACTTATCAAAAACTCAGGAAGTTCATTGAGTACAAATACATTGCCTGTTAAATACTGACCACGATATTCCTGTAAAATTCCTTAAAAGAATCATAAATCCTCGTTTCTCTATGGTAAGTTTGCTCTCTTCAAGTTAATGACAGAGCATTCTGATGATAATCTTGTTTTAAACAAGAAACGTTTTTTTCGACAACATTTTATTGATGGTGTTTATCCGCGAAAATGCTCTTTAGGGGATTATATCTCGTTCTTCTGGTCATCTTTGAGGCCTCGGCGGATATTGAACACAGTTCTGTACACAGATAATGTTAGTCACAACAGGTTTTTTTCAACCTGAAATTCAGTTTTGATATTGTGGTTAGGCGGTACTAAAGACACATTTTCTTCACAGAGGTTTTTATTGGATGTACAAAATTATTATTAATTGTATTTCGAGTCGGCTTTCAAACTCTTAAAAAAATCAATGATAATGCCATTATTTCTTTTTGCTATTGAGTTGAATTTGAATTAATAGTATAATCTAATAAATATATCGAGCTCTTAACTATTTTAATCCAGAACAGCTTCAGTAACCTCGACAGCTTTTCCAAACTTTGCTGGTCAGTGAGACTCTACCGTAGTAAGATGGGAAGCTAATAATATAGACTGGTTGCGCCTGCGCCTTTTGAAGAATATTTGTAGTTTAATTTGTCTAGTTGTACCATTACTTATAAAAGCTGTTTGTTGAGCACTAACGGCAGGTGCGGTGTCTGTTGCAGCGGGTCCCCACCACGCCAAGTCCAACAGCGTGCCAGTCGCAATGGCTCGTCACAACACCCTCCCAAGCACCAACCTCACGGACAGGCTCACCGGTCCGCCCGCACTCCGATCCGAGGCCTCTACTCCCAAACTGCCTCCGAAACCCTTCAAATCAAATGTTATGTTTCAGTTTAATACCAATCAGACATAAATCTCGTCCGATCAGTACCGTTAAGATAATATTCTAGTCATATTGGAGTAGATTGTAAAGCGAGCTAGTCATATTAACTCGAGACACCTCGTTCGTGGTGCCATTCACTGAACGGCTTGTATCCCCGATTTAACTGTCCACTCTGAGATTGACGTACAAACACGAGCTTTATTTTATGAAATATTAATATCCGTAAAGATTGTTTTTATCTGTTTTTCTGAAAGCATAGTGTGTTTAATTTCATTAAAGAAGAGACACATGTATATGTCATATTTTAATCTACAATATTTTGTTTACTTTTTAATATAATAGCCCATAATAAAGTAGGTATTTTCACTGGCATTAAATAATAGTTACATTGCATTCTTTTTACTTTCTAAATTGTCGTTTCTATTTGAATTACTCTCAATTGTGAAACCTCCAATTGGGCTCACTCAAATGGTTTAAGATCCGGATAATATTTTTGATTGAATGGTGATGTGCTGGTTCCAGTCCTCGAGGAGAAAACTAGACACAAACTGATAACTGAATCTTAGTCATTGGACCGCTTAAAATAACCTGAAACGATAGTATAAAGTTAAATTGCCCGATGAGATCGGAAGTGTAATACTGGATAGCATGTGAAGGATAATACTGTGTAATACTGGATAGCATGTGAAAGATAATACTGTGTAATACTGGATAGCATGTGAAGGATAATACTGTGTAATACTGGATAGCATGTGAAGGATAATTGTGAGCTTGGGAAATTGGCATCTCTGAGGTTAAATGCGATTATAGAGAACAAAACGTATTCCAGCTTTATGTATATATAATACCATTTCTTTTAGTTCAGACATTACTTTCTTAATTTTCCTTGTACATAGTTTCCCAAAGATCCTTGTTGAAGTTATGGATTGTTTTGTAAAAATAACATTTGTCATAAATGAGCTATTGAGGAAAAAACTCAGCAACTAATTGAAATAAACTACTAAAATAATTCTATGATAAATTAGGCTCAGCTGTATTAAATATTATTATCACAGCGTCAAATTGTTGAGGTTTCCGGGGATGAAAAACTAGTCACTTTTCGTCACTTCATATAGAGAATTGTCACTTTTTTGACACATTAGTAATTTTGTTGTACTTTCCATGCAAATGACAATCCTTTTCTTGGACAGGTTTGGACGGCTGCAGGTGGAGAAAATTGCCATTTCTGTCTGTGTCATGTGAAATAGATTTTGTTTTATGGTGTGAACATTTAATGTATTTTTTTCTATTCATACAAATATTTATTAGAAATTATTATTATTATAATTATAAATTATTATTATAACTTATTTACTTTTAACCCTAGCTAGGTATTTGTATTTTACAGTAAGCTGTAGATACTGTTACATCAATTATACACAGTGAATTAAAATAGCAAAAAAGTTGCATAGGCTGATAGATCACTGTTACGAAAAAGACATAAAAAAACTTTGATACATCAGTTACTTATAGACAACTTTTTCTTGGTTCAATTGGCTTTACAAACTCATTTGCCTTAGTGGTGTTGCGTTCTTCAGGGCATTGCTCATTGGGGTGAAATGTATAAAATCTGGCTTTATGCCTGCAAGATTCTCGTGCTAAGATCAGGTCACCAATTGGTATTTAAATACTCTTTAAAAACTTTTTCAGCCTGCTTTTTCTTGTGTTGTGGTTTTTCCACGGACAGGGTGAGGCATTTTATCCTCCTACAGGGTTTCTACGGTCAGGGAGAGTCGGGGAAAGTCAGGGAATGGAAATTCGGTCAGGAATGTCAGGGAACCCAGAGATAAAGCTTATTTTGTTACGTCTCTACCCCATGTACTAAAGATATGAAAATAAATTTGTAGCTTATAGACAATATTTATTACTATTCCACCTTAACACTACTTCACAAAATTAATTTTGTAATCCTTGTTAAGTCTCAAAATAGGTTATGAGGAACAATATCACAACAAGAATAACTTCCTGTTAGACATCATATACAATTTATATGACAATTTGGTGCTTTTATTATTCCATCTGATCTGTGATGATGAAAAAACTGAGGGGATGCTTTGCTCCAGGTTGTATACAATCTGTTGTAGCAGTATTTTTCAGGTGGAGTCCCAATGGTTGGCTGATGATCTAAGGACTCCTATGGAGTTTATTCTTAATTATTGAGTTTATATTGAGATCAATTTATTTAATTATGTTTTACTAACATTTATGACATACATGATATAGAAAATAATGTTTTACATATTAAATATATAATAATTGTGCTTACATGCTTGTTTATAAAGCGAATATGCTAAGACGTATTTCGAAAGTTGGTCAGGGGAGTTTTACAGAAGAGTCAGGGAAATAGAAAATTCAAATTCTGTAGAAACCCTGCCCTAACTTTAAAGAATAAGTGGAGAAACTCAAACAAGAGTTAAATAAGTAATAATTTTATGTGCCATGTCTGATCCAGGAAAGACAAGGTGGATCGACTCAAACTAGTGCTAATCAATTTGGAGAGTCTAAGCCAAGGTCTGAAGAAAGCTCGGCTACTCAGCCAAAAGATCTTATAAACTCGACCAAGCCATGCTCTAAGTAAAGTTGTGTCCTATCACGCAAATGAGCCTGTGAACCCTACTGAGCCAAACCTGAAGAATGCTGAGGATCCCCCTGGGATTTGAACCTTGTATATTTTTCTCACTATCAGTTATCTCAACTTTGTAAGACTTAAATCAAGTAATGCACAGTTTATCTCACTGTTAATTTTTTAAATCTAAAAGATTTGTTCATGCTTACAATTATTTAACCTGATTGCCTTAGTGCTGTTATAGGTTACAGTTGTTATCGAGTTTTATATTTTGGACTAAATCGAAAGCTGATATAAACATATTTCACACTATTCGAGTCTCGGGAATTGAATATATTCAGTTTTGGATCCTGGGAAACAAGAAACATATTTCTAATCCTGTAAAATGGAATCCTGTGTTATGTTGCCTTTTTCAAGTAGGGCTGTTTAAAAAGTACTCAAAACAGAGAAATGCCAATTTCTGTCATGAGCCTGGGTGGATTCCAATGGAGGAAATTGGAACCAACCCATCGTACAACTTTATATAGGTCTATCAGAAGTGTCTTTACACCTGTTTGGTTTGTGAGTTTTATGCATTTTGATCAATAATCGTCGATTGTATTGGTAACCATCGCATCCGTATCGGTAATGGTAATGTCTCCTAGAGTTCCTCGACCGATCAAAGAAAGCCTTTGTTGCACACATGCCCACGATATAAGTACTATTACTTTCCTAAGGTAACTAGCTTAAGGACGTATGAACAAAAATGTTTTTATCACATTCAGATGGTTTATACCTAAATCGTGTTTCAATCCTGTTGTAAGTTGTGTTAATTAATGTTATGATTGTCTCAGAGTGTTTATAGTGACCCGTATTTGTGGTGTTAGATGTTTAACTGGTGTTATCACTCCTGCTTTTCACAATCTATTGTAATTAGAATGTCAGACTGATGTTACCTTAGAGTCGAGAGGGGGTGTAAATAGCACTGGTATGTTTATTATTTTCTTTCATTCGTGTTAGTAAGATTGGATCCTCCTCTCTGCAAACCCCAAGTACATCTTCGTTGTTATTTGTTAGTTAAAAATCTTAAAATTCTCTTTTTGCCAGCAGCAACGGATAAAACCTTAATTTGTTTATTCGGAGATAAAAATTATAATTATGTATTAAATGGTACCCTAGTCAGGGTAATTGGATCAAAAACATACAGTGGAACCTCGATAACTCGAACCTCAATAAGTCGAATTCCTTGATAACTCAAATTTTTGTCATTCCCCTTGAACTTGCCTACCTAATGCTATGTTATTTTACCTCTATAAGTCGAAGGGTTAACAGGAAACACCTCGATAACTTGAATTTTCGCAGTATTCTTAGCCTGTCGCCGCACCTATATAAGTCAAAGTTTTAGCTGCAGAACATCAATAACTTGAATATGTACAAATTTCCGTACCTCTGTAAGTCGAAGTATTGACTAGAGAACCTCTATAAGTCAAAGTTGTTCATTCACCAAACCTCCAGTAACTTTGCAGCCGGAAATTTCAACCCTCCCTCCTCACTAAATCTCTTTCCCGGTTGCTCCTGGTGTCAGTAAAACAACCGACAAATTTATGTTGATGAGCAACAAGCATATCAAACACACTCATCCTCACGCACTGGTTTGACCTATGTGAGGATTTCATAAATAAGAAACAGTCTCATATTGTTGTAAATTATATATATTTTTTAAATAAAATGGTTTTGATTTGATTAGATTTGTGTTCCAAGTCGTTAGTTAGTGTGAGTTCAGAGGATCTGAATGTAGTACGTGAAACATAGTTTTTAGGTTGTTTTTACGAAGTGTTTGCAGTTTGGTAAAACGTGTTGGCAAAACTCTACCCCTTGAGGAGAAGTTCAAGACTATTTGAGGCTATTGACACAGTAAATAAAAACAGTGACATCGGGAAGCAGTTTGGAACACCAGTAAACACTGTCGACAATTTTAAAACAAAAAAAAGTACTTACTGCTTCACCCTAATTCCAACAATGCTCTGCAGTTTTATTTGTTATCATGTTTCCTTTTAGTTTTGCAAATTATTTTAATAGCCTACAGTACATTAATGTTCAGCTAAATGAAATTGATGCGTAGTTGGTCAGAACTGACTTCCGTAAGGGGGAGGGATTTGTTTGGGCCAGGTGATAAGAAGTGAGCAAAAAGTCTAGAAAATAGACAGGAAGTAGTCGAACGGGCAAAACATCCCCAAAATACCAAACTGTGAGTCATTATTTTTTTACTTTCCTCCTCTACAATATTTTCACTGAAGAAAGTATTTCGTCTTCTACTACGTTAACCAAAGAAGCCTTACATTATATTTCCGGGCTTATTTTAGACATTTAAAATTGTTCAAATCTATTTTAATTTTAATAATAATTAATATACGGTATAATTATTTTTGATACACAGCTCGAACTCATGTAAGGATTATACCCTTCCATGATCCATCTATTGTGTTACTGTGACCCTCAATAAGTCGAAGTCTGTGGAAAGTCACCTTGATAAGTCAAACCTCGATATTTTGAAATATTCGATAACTCCGATTGTTGTCGTTCCCCCTGAGGTTCGAGTTATCGAGGTTCCACTGTATCTCATCAACTTTGCATTGTGTCCCATTATCTTGTGTTTTATTATCAATATAGTATATGAAAAAATTATATCCCGGAGACCTAGTCAATGTTGAGTGTTTGTTTTTGATTTCTTTATGAACTCGACCTCATTTTTTTCTGCTGGCATCTGCATTTTGTCAGATTTTAGGCAAATAGTAATTTTAGTGTATTTAGAAACAAAAGAATTCATGAAGTTAAAGAAACATTAACAGGTCATACATGTAAATGTGTTTAACAGAATCAGGAAAAGAGGTTCTTGGCGACAGGGGTTTCTGTCCAAGAATAACACTGTGATATGTTAAACTCCTTTCAAATGTTTTCTCAAAAACATGAGGAGAAAGCAAGATATCAATCTATATAACAATAAGCATTATATCGCAATTAAAAGGTCCAGTCTTGCTGACATCGATCGATGATCATTTTATGTTGTGTAAATATTATCGCTGTACATTCGATGTAATGTTGTGTAAATAGCCTGGAGCTAATATGTATTATGTGTAAATATATTTTATGTGTACAGTGATAGTGTATCTTATTGCTGCTCTTGGGGCCAGATAATTGTGTAGATCTTATACTTTTTTATTGTTATTTTTTACTAGCTGTTTATTTTGATAGGCTGCTGGCCTTTAAATAATAAACGGCTCAAAAAAGTCGATGGTGTTAAAAGTTTTCAGAAAAATAAGGAATATAATATAGGTTACTACTGTTATAGCATAATTATTTGTTAAACTTAGCTGCATGATAAGTTCCAGGTTTTTCTGAATCGGTAATAGTTGTTGGATAATATTTTTTCTCGATAGATAATAGGTTCTTTTCTGTTATCTTCACATTTATTAAATAAGTTAAAAGTTAAAAGCTATTCATACTATTGTTTTTGAACTGCGGTTACAATTTTAAAACAAAAGAATAAAAAATGTAAGCAAGATGTTGTCTTCTGTTTAGTGGAATCGAGATGTAACAGCGGAATAACCATCGGTTGGTTGGGTACAATTAAAAAAGATAAGACGCCTCAGCTGTCTGTAATTCAATTGCAAATTACAGATTGCCTTTTTGTCAGGATGTCCACACCCTGGAAATAAAGCAAACCCCAGGGATTTTAGTTAACAGGAACTTGAAAATTTAGAGTAAGTCTCTGAAACATTTGATGTCCATTGTCGGAGGCTTGTGATGTGCAGTTCACAAACAATGTCACTTTTCGCAGATATTACTTTTATGGCCATATCGCCATAAATCTCTGATTGTTTGGGATTTTAGACGAGATGTTTGACAGCCATTTGTGTCGCGGTTGACAGTTTTTGCATGGTCGAGCTACGATGTTACATCATTTTGCTGCACTTTTCAATCGATCCTATAAGTTTCAACCATACCCATAGACCCTCAACTTGTATACATTATGTTGGCGATTTACTTTTGTTATCTCTATTGTTTTTCGTGGTGTTTGTTGTTTTGAATTTGTGTTATCGCAAGTAAATCTTTGCAGACAACAACGAGAAGACAAAATAGGTTTGACCCCAAACCAACTTGTTAACGAGGGCAAAGTCAAGAGTCCTGAACACAGTATTGTTTCATTTGAACTTTTACTATTTAAAGTTTGCATAGATTTTTTAGGGCGTCATTAGTTTGATACTACTCTACAGAAACACTAGCCCTAAAGGTTGATTGCCCAAAAAAGGCAACATGGAAACAGTGCCATTTAGGTTGGGAAAAATGAAAATGAGAGCATTCTTGTTCAATAGATTAAAAAAATACCACATGAGAGTTAAAACTTAAGTCAGTCTGCCAATTTGCAATTGAATTTAAGACAATTAAGATTCATAATCCATATAAAAATTGATTGATTTTAAATTGATTGCAACAATTCAGTTTTAATTCTGTCATGCAAGAACATCACTATGCACTATTTTGAAAGGTCCTGTGCCCAAGACCTTGGGTATTTTTTAAAGTAAATTTATATAGCTACTTTAACATTGTCAAAATGTGTGTGTATCATCAAATATGATCAAATAAGTGTAACATTCCAGAACATAATTTTAAGCTCATGGATTATTTTCATAAATCATTCTTTTTATCATTATTTCTATAATTATTTTCTCATTTAAGTGTACATTATTCATCCCTTTAAGCTTTTTAAGCTTGCTTGATATTAGAAAAGAACCTATGAAACTGATTTTTAACAATTGTACTTGCTATTTTAGTTGAGCCTTTTGTTACATAGCTCCTAGTACTTTTCACAATGTAAAATAAAATAAGTAATTTAATTTAATACAAAGTTCTCTTTATTAATATTTAGCCTATGTCAGTGTTGTGATTCTAATGGTTATTATAAACTTTAAACCGATTGTGACTGTTTTAATAATTAAACTGAATTATAAATTAAACTATACATGATGCAATTTTATTTTTAAGTTTTTAATTTCCCGGAGAAAATTGTTTTAATCTTCATAATTTGCATTAACTTTGTATTAACTAGAATCAGTAAGTATAAGGTTAAGAATCTGTTTCTTTTGCATGGTCCAAATCATACTCAATTCTCATCTTGTTAATGATTTATATTTTATTTTGTTTGTGTATTTTGACAGTGCTAGTTAAACGCTCCAAGCGTACAAATCTGCAAAGCATTTTAGTAGATGATCAAAGGCATTTTGCTTGTTGTTATGAATGAGTATAATTGTTAACAAAAGTACAATTATGGAGGATATTTACTTCTTTATTTTGTTAAATATAATTTTTTTTCTGTTATGATTTTGTCAAATATAGCTTATTTTGTAGTATGTATTTTTCTTTCGTACCATTCTTTCATTTCACTAGATCTAGTCCATTTTTATTAAGTTCTACTGTGTTAATTAAAGTTTTGTCTTTTAAGTTGCTATTTATCCTGTCTTTGGGAGCTATCAATGACTAATATAGTATCGCTAACTGAAGTGTGCACTTATCAAAAGGATCAGTAAAGTATTCAAGTTAAGTTGTTGATGTCCTCTCTTAAGAACTGAGAAACTAATTTTCTTTCTTCCAACTAATGAACTTGAGATAATATGTCCTGGTCTGAAGTGAAATAATGAACTGATAATGAGCCAACAGTTTTACCTAACCCTCATCATCTATCAGGACTTTGATAATATACAAAATTATCACAAATTAGAAATAAATTTGAAAGTACAGCAATACATTCGAGTCAGTTAAGCCTGAGATAACCTTTAACAGTTCAGTTTTATGAGTCTTTATTGTGAGAATAACCTTTTATATTGTAGGGTGGCTACAAGACTGGTGGTGTTCAGAAACTGTCTGATATCAGAATTCCTTATCCTAACTTAAAACTAAAAATTTAAAGTATTTATGTAATTATATATCAATTAAATAAGTGTACATGTCAAAACATTAGTTAACTTATATTTTTGTCACCTTACCTTCAACTCTGCTTAATGTTTATGTTAAATAAAAAAAATTTGAGTAATATAATATTTAAAATATAAAAACTATTTAAACATGTTAAGAAAGAAAACAGACACTTAACTATTAAATAAAATACACACTAGGACATAGTAATTATGAGTTGTACATTTGTAACAAAACAAACTAAAAAAATAATATTGGAGAAATTCAATTTCAAACTGTCGGATGAGAAATTGTAATTATGATTGGAAATGGTCTTATGAACATCAGGTGTGAAATTATTTTGACTGAAACTAGATTGGACCATGCATTAGTAAACTATTGGCTACAATGTCTGATTCCAGAATAAAACAATATATTATTCATGCAGGTAAATGAGGTCATTGTTAATGAGGCCTAGTGTAATAAACCAACCTCTTCTTTTATGTTTAAAAATTCAAAAGCTTTGAAATATAAGAAATGAAGCGTAAGGTCTGGTTTTTATATGAATATATGTAATGCAAATTATTATTTTAGAATCCATATTGAATCAAAAAGCAACAATTTACTATGAGAAGCATTACAATGTCTCAAAAGGGTAGAGAGGGAAGGACTTTTACTGAATGGGCTTTTTATTTTGAGGTTGTGATTCGAGCATATTATGGTAATTGATAAGAAAGCTTTCAAAACTTTAATGTTCCAAATTGTAACCTGAATACAAAAAGTTAATGCAGTTTCATTATACTACTCAGATTCAGCCTCAAAGATAAAGACTGCAGGTGTGCGATCACTGCTTGGACAGGACATTTGTAACAAGATTTTTTTGCAAAATCACATTTCTAATCCTTTTAACACAAAAAACACAATGTAAAAGACTGACTATAATTTGCCAAAAAAATCCACGGTTTAGTAAGGTTATCAGGAAACCTTAGAAATTATATTTATTGAGACTTCTACATTCATAATTAACAGTCATCCACAGTTTTAATTTTAAAAGTTTATCTTTTTAATTTACCTAGCTTTTTTATGTAATGCAATGTAAAATTAAAAGTACACAAATACTTGATGGATAATTTAATATCTAAGTGAAGTGAGGTTCATTGTGGGGTCTGGCCCAAGCTTTGTGATCTTTAGCTTAAGGGGGTTTTGTGTAAGTAAGTCTATGTTCTCTGAAAAACTATGCAACAACTCATTCAGTACAGTGGTTCTGGTTGTAACATTTGTTCCATCAGAATATAAAACACCTGTAAATCTTTGTTTGAAAGAGAATTGAGTTGTACGTTCAGCCATTAGTCTAAGAACTGCTGTTTACTAAATAACACATTTATATCGAAGTGTGTGTTTTCTGACAAGATATCTCTTATGTAAGAATTGTAGAAATACGACGCTACTCCTTTAAGACATTTAATGTACACAAGTTTGGCGTTGTGACCTTGGAAATTATTACTCCACTTAATGCAACAACACATATGATTTTCAGTTTTAAAGTCACATGCTAAATTTAGTACCCATAAGCTGTTTTCTTGGCAATGACATTAATGCAATGCCCCTTTCATATCGATGTAAGGGTGAAAAGTCAAAGAATCTCAAATTTCAACTGTGAACACGTGTAAACCATAAATGAGTATATTTTTTTGTCAATGAATATGATTAGGGATATAAAATAAATATTGTTCAGCATAAGAAATACTGTGTTATTTAATAAACACACACAACCAGAAAACGTTTAAACATTTGAGACCTTGGGACCCCCGAGAGGTCTGAACCCAATGCTCTTCTGTACATGACCCTACATTCTAGGGATAGTGAAAAAACATTTCTGAATGGTCGGCTTTTAATAATGACATTTAACTTTATAGATAGCAGCAATTAAAAATGCTGATATATAAAGATCAACCGGCGAATGTATACAGATAAAGAAAAATTATATACCATTTACATTTCAAACTTCTTTAATGAAATAACATGAGGGTGTAGTTCTTGAAACATGCTTTTTATCATAGACTAATTAAATGAATAACTGTTTCGTTTGGGGTTGTTTTACTTAATATTTCCGCTTTTTGTTTGGAGTTAATAGCTAACAGTGGCATTCCATAAAAATGCTTTCAACCAATTTCGGAATAAAGTGTTTGACCTTCTGTTTTATAATATTGTGACACAGTGTTTTTAGTATAATACAATACCCAAGAATTTGTTGTGTTTTTAGTAAAAAGGTGCTGTACTGACTTTAAAAAGACCGTTTGTAACTACCCCTGTAGTAAAATTAATTTGTGTAAAACATGATTGCAAGTGTTGAAATCAATAGTTTTTCATAAATCATTATATTTTGCTCATTTTCAGACCTCAGTTTGAGAACTGCGATAAATTTATTTATTGTTTTATTTGTACTAGCATAGTTGCATGATTGCTAGTTGCTCAAATATCGTTAATATGTGTGTTTCGTTTGAAGTACACCATTCATTATTTAAATAACTTTTGTTAGATAACCTTGATGGTTATGTCTGCAACGCTTAAAAAATCAGTCAAAAGTTCTAGATTACCCCAAAACTTACACATTTAAAAGTTTCAAATATGTTAATACTTTTATAAATAGTCTGCATTTCAACCTATTTTCTTTGTGTGCTCTTAAAGTTTTAAGTCACTGAAGAATGAACACTTAAATACATGGATGTTACATAGAATGAACACTTACTCGTAAAGTGGAGCGATTAAGAGTCAACTCAAGTACGCTCCAAGTCTTTGTGTTTCCAATCAGAACAAATTATAGCAAAACAAATTAAAAATGTATTTTATATAAAAAAAAACTTGCAAAGATTTAAGTAAGATTTAAGTTCATGTAGAAGAAAATACCAGTGCTTAATCAGTCCCATTGTCTTTTGTTGTCTCATCAGTATTCAGTCGCCTCTGTTGTATTTATTGAAGGATGAATATAATCTAGAAATTGAAAGCTGTAATCATCAAAACATCCAGTTCTCAGTTAATCTATAAACATATATTTTTAATAGTACCAAAGCTCTATAAAAGCTAAACAAATGTTAAAATTAAAAATAAAATAAAACTATGCACTGTGAAATTGTGCCAGCCAAATTGAAAACTGTTATGGCAAGGACCAGCTGAAATATACAAAATTAACCTTTCAGAAAGTGAAAACTTTCAGAATGGATCTTAGGAATGGAAAAGGGTAACAGTTTAAAGCAAGATAGATACTTAAAAATATGCTGGACAACTCAGAATGGTTGTCAGGGCTTATAACAATTATAGTTTGGTACATATTTAAGACAGGAAAATCACTTTTAATTTTCGTTGTAGCATAAAATTCCAAATTTTCAACTGTAACATGCTAAAACAGGTTTAAAATAATTTCTGGGACGATAAGCATTAAAATTATATGGAATGTAGAAAGAGGGTGGTTTGCTGCATAATATATACATAAATTAATATTGGTGTTCTGTCTTCAATATACATCGAGATACAATGTTTGAATAGCTCTGTTATAGGTGGACAGGACTTTTTTGCAGCAGGAGCATAAGTTTCCATCTTCAGGAAGACTGTACAAATTTGGTCACATTATGACAAAACTGATCACATAGCAAAATTTTCTTTGAATATTCATGTTTCAGGCCTTTAAACCCCAAACACCTTTTTCCCTCTTAGGGAAACTTAAACTCAAAGATTTGTAACATTAAGTACAAATAAAAAAAGTAAGAAAAGTATAAATCAATTATTTATTGTTGCATGATATTTGATCCATGCTGTGATTCTTTGTTTTTTATTGAAAGTGAATACAAAAAGATGCTCCTTATTATTCTAATTCACTAAAATTGTAATTATTTGTCTTTCCGACGATCAGATATTTGTATGTGTGACAGCGTTTTTCTTGTCTTTTTTACCTTTTGAGAGCGATTTAAGAAATCCTATCTAAATGAAAACTAGTTTTTCAATTTTTTAGCTCTAAAAGTTGTTTATACTTTGAGTGAAAGCATTACTGAACTGATAAATGTAAATATGTAGTTAGCTCATTAGTGTAAATTTTCACTCGCTCTTATAGAACAAACTGTATATCCACAGAATACTTTTAAAATAACTTCTGTTGACACCGTGAACTATGTTTTGCTTTGTTATTGGCTATGATAGAATATGATTGTTGGATATTTGTTGTAGCATAATTACAGATTTATGTAGGTTAAATCTGGTCTTACGGGTCTTAAAATCTATTGATTACTGATAAGGTAAAGTTGAGTTCTTTGTAGAGATATCTTTCTCGTTGCAAAGAGAAGACTTGTCAAATATAGCTTTAATATTCTTTTGTATGTCAGTGATATTGTAATAACTATTAAATGTTGTATGTAGTGGATCTCAATGTGTTAACAGTTTTTTTTTTCTTCAGTTAGATGTCCTGGGAGACATTTTTGGTAGAATGCTCACTTATTTTTATTTTCCCTTTTTAATTAGTCAGTGAATTCATTGTTGATAGCCGATTCATGGGTTTAGTTGACTCTTTTCCTGTAATATACCCGAATCCATGAAATATATTTATGTAAGTAAGTAACACATAAAAAGTGTTGGTTACTTTTAAATGCAAGTAAGTGTTACACCAGTTTCTTATTCTAATCTAAAACATCCGAAACAAAACATAAGTTATTCTGTAACAGTTGATAATGTTGACTACTTGATTTTGCGGCTCCCTTATTTTGTTGCAGACCCATCTATAAATAGACTGTTGTCTACCTCTGTTGCACAGGTGTTCTCTCGCACTTGATTATATAAATGTGTAAATGTTTTGGATGTTTGGTTGTACACCCAGAAGCTTTACCATCCAAACTGAGCATAGTGTTCGTAGACCAAGGATTTGAAAATAATTTTATTGTATTTTTTAATCCTATTTTGCTATGAATTTATTAATTATGTTTACTGTTAAAAGATGGTTATTAACAATAAATGCTCCTCTTTCTAATGCTGAAAACAGATTATTTAATTAGTACCTCAATAATAAACTCTCCTTGGACATTTACCTCTTTTAATCTCCAAATGTAGAGTTTAGTAAATTACCCACTGGCTTTGTTTGACAGACACATTGTCAGACATATGCTCATCAGTACGTATGCTAACTGGTAAGGAATTTACATTGCAAATACACATACAAAAAATGTGGGACTTGATACTCGGGGGAGGCTAAAGAAATTTATCCTAATAAACTAATACAAGGATTTATTGAAATTCCCCTGTCGCAGCAAACCTGCGTACTCAGCGAATTTCCAATGCACATATATGTCTCACTACCACTTAAAGCGACTTGCCAAGTTTCATAAAAATACATTCATAAATAAGTGATATATCACATTTGATTTATTCTCGATAAGAATAACATGAACTACGCAGGTTTGCTGCATTAAGGAAGATAAGAAACTTGTTTTATGCCTTTATCAATATAACTTAACTATTTGAAGCTACATACCAAGTTTTATTAATTTAGGTTCATAATTAAGGGAGCAGATATCAAACTTTACTTATTCACCATAACAATAACATTTAATTATTAGGGCTGAGTGTGCGAGTTTGCTGCTAGGAGGACAGTTGACAAAAGCCTGTTTTTTGTGTGAATATATCAGTAGACCAACGCCAGGTGAAGCCACATGCCAAGTTTCATCAATATACATCCGTAATTAATCAAGATATCAAATTTGATTTATCCTCCATAAGAGTAACATATTGGACAATATACTGTAGTTAGCACTTTGAATATCTCTGTATCGTTTGGACGAAGAACAAAAATTTAAACACCTAAATGATTTTTTTAGAGCTAAATTTATTGATAAAAATAACTGTAAAGTTTTCAGTAAAATTAACTGAGGAAAGGCTAAACACCTTTACATGAGAAATTGTATGAGTATTATTTCATTAAGATTTTCTCACAAACCACTTCAGCTAGATTAATTATTCTAATTACTAAATTATTTATTTTTGTAAGCTTTATTTATTTGATATAATGGTCAAAACCAAAATTGTGTATTTAAAAAAAATTAGATTGAAAAATGTAAAAAAAACTGATTTTTAGAAAATTGTAAACCATTGTCCGATTTTTCTGGTTTTCAAACTTAGTCATGAATATTGATTTACACATTTGTGCCAAATTTAATCAACATATGAACAAATAGTGTTTTTGGCATCTAGGAACCTCAAAACAAAAAGTTTATCACGGTCTAGGGCTTATGTCTTACCATGCCATCTACGGTAATAGCTTGTTCCCTATAGGAGAAATTTGCTAAAAGGAGGTTTAAAAAGTAGTTTAGAGGCTTTAAAAAATGTTATGAGATATAAGACATATGTTATTAAGTGAATGTTTCACTTATTAACGTAAGCACTACGTTATCGGGTATATTCAGGATAATTGCATTTGTTTCCTTGCTAGGCAACCGCCGGAAATCCGGCGCGCCGCACTGAACGTGTTAAAACCATTACAACTAACCATTTATGCGATTAGTTGATTCAGTTTAATCACACTGTCTTTTATGAATGAAGTTTTGCAGTTTCAGAGAAACATTTGTCCATTGTCAGAACTAGTGATGATTAATAGATTTATGGGGTCATGGGTCATTCACTCCTCAATTAACAATGGTTTCCACCAAGATCTTAAAAAATAAATCGCAAAAGATTTTTTAATTTTCTTAATAATTTTTCTCTCAATTCAAAATAAAACAGCAGTTAAATTTCAGCTCAAGTATATTAACTTTATTATTCCTTCAAATATACGGTCATTTATTATATTTTATAAGCAACTCAGTGGACGCACAGGCAGCTCTATGTCTACTGTTTCCTAAGACTAAGACTATATTATTTTTAATAACTACAACAAAATCCTTGATTAATGTGTGAATTTTTATTTATATCTCTAATTGTATTTTTTGTACTGTACTGTAATTTGGTTTTTGGAATAAAGTTGTTTTCCATTCATTCATTCATTCAACAGACTAAATGGGGAAAGAGGGTGTACAGTAGAACCTCGATAACTCGATCCTCAATAACTCAAAATTCCTTGATAACTCCGAGTTTTTGCCATTCCCCTTGAACTTGCGTACCTAATCCTATGCTATTTTTACCTCTATAAGTCGAAGGGTTGGCAGGAAACACCTCGATAACTCAAAGTTTTGCAGTATTCTTAGCCTATCGCCGCACCTCTATAACTGGAAGTTTTAGCTGGAGAACCTCTATAACTCGAGTCTGTACTGTCGTCCTTCCTATATTGGAAGTATTGACTGGAGAACCTATAAGTCGAAGTTGTTCATTCACTAATCCTCCAGTGACTTTGCAGCCGGAAATTACCAAAATACCGATCTGTGAGTCATTGTTTACTTTTCTTCTGTACAACATATTCACTAAATGATGTTTTTATCCTCTACAACGTTACCAAAGAAGCTTTTCAAAATACAGGGTGCGGCAACAGTCAGTTAACTAAAAATGCTATTGAGACGCAGCATGCATTTTCCTAATTATAATAGCGTAATTGTTATTTAACTGTTACAGAAACTGCTTGAAGTTGCCATTTTAGATTTCATACACCTTTTTATCACTGATTTACTCATTTTGTTACATAACCATGGTGTGCATAAAGTGTTGAAATCGTCTGCTGTTAGTTATCTCAAATTATCCAAATTTCGAGGTTCCACAGAAAACACATTTTTTCGGTTACCTAGCAGGGCACACTACACATTACAATACACGATACACATAATATTCGCCAACTCGAAAATAGATTAATCCTAATCGCATTACCAGATAGGATAAGCAAGAGATGAACAATGACGCTCGCCTGATCTGCGACGGTTAACTAACTTTGCCTCAACCTGTATTTCTGGGCTTATTTTAGACATTTGAAACTGTTCCAAGTCCTTTTAAATTTTAATAATTATTATTACGGTATGATTATTTATGATGCAAAGCACAAGAGGGATGTAAGAATTCTATGCTTCCATGACCCATGTATTGCGTTACCGCGACCCTCAATAAGTCAAAGTCTGTTGAAAATCACCTTCATAAGTCAAACCATGATATTTCAAAATATTCGATAACCCAAATTTTTCCTGTTCCCCCTGAGGTTTGAATTATTGAGGTTCCACTGTATAAATCTTTACAATGCATTACTTATGAGACGAGGAAATCCAGACCAGCGGGAACAATACAGGAGTGATACATCCCAGACTTCGCAGATTTTATATCTTGAATTGCAATGTGTTTATTAAATTCCATCCTCTGAATAATTTAGTTGTTAAGGGAAGTGTATCAGAACATTGTCAAGCTGTGAAAAGTGAAATTGTGTTCATCCCAATCCTACATGTTTGTTTCCTAAAATTGAAATTAAAATCCTTTTGAAGATACAATTCCATGTAAAGCTTTGCAACAAACACTATACTAAACAAACAATTTGTTTGCACGATCTATGTGTATAATAGTGGAAAAGCTATGTTACTTAATGGGATGGTGGGTGAACATTATAGTAACACGTCTATTAGTTTTATATTTTTGTTTGGGGGGATAAATTACGTACTAAATGTGTTGTTTAATATAAATATGACTCGCATGTGTAATGTATGACCCAAACTGGTCCTCATTTGGCCAATTACCATATATTTCCCATCTATGTTTCTTTGTCTTAAAATTAATTCCCCATTTTACGTTAAATGACTGGAGAAAATCTATGCCAATCTTAAAATTTAGGAAGGGAAAAGGGGCAGCTTACACAAACAAAATAACATTTTACATTCAATCATTTAATACCAAAAACATATTATTATAAAAACAAATTTTAAAGTTAAGCCTCAATGCAAGAAACACTGTAATATTACTACCCATTACTATCCACTCTTAAAATTTCTTAATGTTCAAAAAATAAATGAGATCAATAAGTGATGGACTCATTAAGAACTAAAGAAACTGTAAAACTAGGGTTATTTGACAATTTCAAGTTCATACAAAAATAAAGCTTAATAATATACCTCCCTCCAACTGCAAAAAAAATTTGTATTAACAATTAACAAAACTACCCTGGTAAATATCTATATTATCTAATTAATAAAATAAATGGTCTTACATTCTAAATTTAGAAAAAAATACTAAATTATTTTTTCCTGAATGGGGAAAAATAGAATGAAGATCTCTTATGAATATGTGTAATATAACGGTTGTAATAAAAGTACAGAGTGTATGGCACAATAGTAAGAATGTAAGAAATACACCTAAACACAATATGAATATTGACTTTTACAATATTCCATAGCAAATTGGCACAATACTATAGCAACAAGGCATCCCCACATATAATGGCACTTTTACTCGGTATTTCATTTATTTCTGAGGCATAAACGTATATTATGCATCCTCAGAGACATTTCATAAAATAGCAGGGTAAACAAAGCATTAATTCACTCATACTCATTTCTCAGAAAACTAGGAGTAGTAACCTCCTCATATCTAATGGATTTAAGTGCAGTATGCCTCACACATAATAGATATTGAAACATTTTAACCTCCTCATATCTAATTGGTTTAAGTACAGCATGCCCCACTATAGATATTGAAACGTTTTAACCTCCTCATATCTAATTGGTTTAAGTACAGCATGCCCCACTATAGATATTGAAACGTTTTAACCTCCTCATATCTAATTGGTTTAAGTACAGCATGCCCCACTATAGATATTGAAACGTTTTAACCTCCTCATATCTAATTGGTTTAAGTATAGCATGCCCCACTATAGATATTGAAACATTTTAACCTCCTCATATCTAATTGGTTTAAGTACAGCATGCCCCACTATAGATATTGAAACGTTTTAATCTCCTCATATATAACGGGTTTAAGTACTGCATGTCCCATATATTTTTATTACAAATAGTTAACTATTCATGAATTAACATTTTTGAACTTTATAAATAGAAAAAAATCTTGTTTTAATGCAACTGCTAATTGTTGTTTTTACTGACCAAAAAATATGAATGTTTTACAGAATTTACCAACTTTAAAATTTATAACTAAATAATATATATTTTATAACATAAGTTATACGGGATATGAATTTGAGTCCCAACACACACTTGATGATTATAAAACGCTACGTAATGATACGATCAAAATCTTAATTTTAAATTCAAGCACTATCAGGGCAAATTAGACTCCCAAGAGTTGATATTCAATAATTATACAAACAAATTAATGATAAAACTGCCATATGATTACAATTTATTCTGTAAACCATGAATGAGTCACTAATAGCAGTTTACATGCTCAAAAAATAAGCCCGTAGAGTTTTGATAATTGATTGTACTTCTTTCAGATAAGTTTGTGTTTTTCTGAGCTACAAAATAAAATCATTATTTGAATTAATAATCCCCCCACATATCTATCCTAACAGCTACATATTTTCACTCATCACAAATAAAACTCAAATAAAAAAAATGTTACCTACAATTCAATCCTTATCAGGTGCAGAAGAGGTGCCTTAAGCCTGTGTGGTAAGTGAAGAAAACAACTCTGTCCCTCCAAAAGAGTTATCCTTAAATACTGAACTTTCAATAAAGCGAACACATTTAATGAATTTGAGCGAGTTGAAAATAAGCTAAGCTATACTTCCTGATAACATTTGTTTACAGTTATTAAAAGAAGATATGATAAAAAAAATACCAAAAAGGCATCTTTGGAAATAAAACTTATTAATAAGTGGTTGACAAGTTGGATTACCAACAAGAGCTCGCATATTGCTGTCAAAATGACTGGGTTGGCACTTTTTAATAAAGCAAAATATACTTTTTGGCTGTCGGCAGTGTCAGCTGTCACCTCACTCACGCCATTCCAAGAACACTGTGACATACTTTCCCCAGTTTTTGGTTATAATATACTTTTAAAATTGATTTGGTTTGTGTCAGAAACAGGTTTTACACAATTTAAAAAACAATTGTTACATGTTTATATAATAACTCATTTTATGTTTCACTACCTTTTGCATCAGCTACTTAATGAAAGAAATATACAAATAGTAAAAAATCATAGTGTGATACTTTTATTAAATTGTTTCAAAATGCATAAGCTTTTACAGCAGTAAACCCGAAAATATTTAACACCGATTGGACCCAGGGGTAAATGGGTTAAAAATGCAATAAATAAATTAAACTTGTTCAATGTGTGTAGCAAATATTATTTTCATCATACTGCTTCAAAAACAGCTGTTTTCAATACATGCGTTGAGATGCTAAAGTTGTCCTTTTTACTCCTAGGATTAACAGCTGATGACCTCGACCGAAAAGTATCATTTTGATTATGTTTTTCGTCCTAGAACTAAAAACATCATTAGATGACACTTTTCAGTCGAGGTCATCAGCTGTCCATATGAATTGAACGAATTATTCAACTTGTCAACAATGAAAACTTGTGTAACAGCTGTTTGTTTAGATTAGCAATGAGAGCAATATGGAAGCAAACTTTTAATGGTAACAATGGTAACAGAGTAAACAAAATTTAGTTTTTGAGAAACTGTTATATCAATATTGTTTGCAGAATGACAAAAAATATAGTTCATCACTCGGACCAAAAGTGGCTTTTCGTTGCTCGCTCATTTTCCAGCCTCGGCCGTTAGACTTGAGCTCGGATCGAAAAGTGTCACTTTTGGTTCTAGTGATGAAATATACTATTCTATGATTCTTGATTCTGACAATGTTTTTGATGGGCTGACAAGAAAAAATGATATTTCATTGCAAAATAAGTAAGGAAAGGCATATTTTCCATTGTCAAGTTATCAACAATACTGACAACATTGCACATATACAAGCCTTGATTAATGATAAATATTTATACAACAATTTGACTGAACACAGTTACAATTAGTGTTTTTTTTACATCACCCTTTTAGCGCAATAGCTCAAAATAATAATAAAAAAGTTTCTAGTTATCACTTGAACTAATCCTAATCTACATAAGCTATAAAAATACATACTAATCGCATCACAAAAATCTTTTTATAAAAAATATACAGCTAATGTGATTGATGTGAGGTACTAAAAATAATGAAAGAGTGATTCTTGTGCTGTGGTGACATATTTCTAGTAAGCTTTCACAATATGACACTATGTCGCTTAAAATATAGTAAATATACTGGAAAACAAACACTTTAACCTACAATTAAAAACCTTTATGTACAAAAAGGAACGTGAACCAAACTTGAGATCACTAGGAAACTAACCGAGTATAAATAAATAAAACAAATATATTAATCAGGAACATAGATAATCAATAACAAACATATTGAGAAAACAAAAAAGTGGCACTAACTCCCAATTGTCTAATAAGAAATGTAAATAGAGGTAGAATGAGTACAATACAACATATACATGAAAACAATAAAGTATCACAACATGACATAATGTCAATGGCCGGTGGATATTAGTTTTATAAAAAGCATGAATTTCAACTACTATAACAAATAACAAATCGTGAGCAAGTGACAAGAAATATGAAAATGGTCATATGGTATATTCATTTTATACATTGGTGGTTATTTACTATTTCACTTGAAAATTATTGATATAAAAATGTATTTATTTATAGGCCTATGCTAATTTTACACAGTTTTTTTTTTAAAGTTTGGTTTGATCAACATTAGGCATATACTTTTTTTTAGAAAATTGCATTTCAATACTTTTAGTGTTCCGTTTAACGATTTAATGTAAAAATATATCCTAAATCCTTAATTTTTGGGAAATTTGAGTAAAAAACTATTACTAAATTAAAAGCTCGACAAACTTGAATCAAATAGCTTTTACATAATTGGCAGGCTGAACAAACTTGAAATATGGAAAGATTGTCAAAAATACAGCTTAAATATCCTGTACAGGCTTAATGACAACGTGGCAAGGAGAGTAGCGTTTACAGCCATCGGACGCCTCGTCTGGCATTTGCAGGGCTTCCTCCTCTTTGGCTGTAAAAAAACATACAATCAACCAACGCTTAAAATACCTGTAGCCAAAAAATCAAAGTTTAAGTAAAAAAACAATCAAAATATATAAATCAGTTAATATATAAATGAGTTTAACATTTAAATATATTTTTTACTGGATAATCTAAACGACCCTAGGGAATCTGTAGCTGACATTATGTGGTCCAGTCATAGACAGAGTTAGCGGTGGGGGCATTGCTCTCTAAGTCGAAGGGTTAGAAGGAAACACCTTGATAACTCGAATTTGTGCAGTATTCTTAGCCAGTCGCCGCACCTCTATAAGTCGAAGTTTTAGCTGTAGAACCTCTATAACTCGAATAATTAGAATCTCTGTACCTCTACAACTCGAAGTATTGACTAGAGAACCTCTATAAGTCAAATTTGTTCATTCACCAAACCTCCAGTGACTTATTTGCAGCCGGAAATTCCAACCCTCCCTCCCCGCTACATCTCTTTCTGGGTGCTCCTGGTGAACAACCGACAAATTTATATTGATGAGCAACACACATATCAAACACACTCATCCTCACGCACGGGTTTCACATATGTGAGGATTTAATTTCATAAATAAGGAACAGTCTGATGTTGTTGCAAATTATGTCTTGTTCTTAAATAAAATGGTTTTGATTTGATTAGATTTGAGTCCGGTGTCAGTTAGTGCGAGGTTAGAGGTTCTGGATAGATTTAGGTTAAGTTTTTACTAAGTGTTTGCAGTTTGGCAAAACGTGTTGGCAAAACTCTACCCTATGAAGAAAAGTTGAAGATTATTTGAGGCTATTGACACGAAAAATAAAAAAGTGACATCGGGAAGTTTAGAAACACCAGTAGACACTGTCGACAATTTTCAAACAAAAATAAGTGGCATACTGCTTCACCCTAAATCCAATTCCAACAATGCTCTGCAATTTTAATTGTTATCATGTTTTGTTCCCTTTTAGCTTTGTAAATTATTTTAATAGCCTACAGAACATTTGATGTTCAGCTAAATTTAAATTGATGCACAGTTGGTGAGAACTGACTTCCGTAAGGGGGAGGGATTTGTTTGGGGCAGGTGATAAGAAGTGAGCAAAAAACGTCTAGAAAATAGACAGGAAGTGGTCGAACGGGGAGAACAACACCAAAATACCGAACTGTGAGTCATTATTTGTTTACTTTCCTACTCTACAATATTTTCACTAAAGGAAGTATATCATTACTACGTTAAACAAAGAAGCTTTACAAAATATCTTCGGGCTTATTTTAGACATTAAAAATTGTTCAAATCCTTCTTAATTTTAGTAATAATTATTATACGGTATAGTTATTTATGATACGAAGCACGAAATGATGTAAGGCTTCTACCCTTCCATGACCCATCTATTATTGCGTTACCGTCACCCTCAATAAGTCAAACTCTGTGGAAAAACACCTTGATAAGTCGAACCTCGATATTTCGAAATATTCGATAACTCAAATTTTTCCCGTTCCCCCTGAGGTTTGAGCTATCAAGGTTCTACAGTTTAAATTTGGAAGCATTAACGGACAAAAATTCTAAAAAAGCAGGGTCATTCCATATCAAATCATCCAGAAAAAAATTATTTGACACCCACCATCTCAGATGTTGATGAAACTTTGGGATTTTCATCTAGGCCTATACACAAAGATATGAAAAAATACCAAATTTGATCTCTTTATATCTAATAGTTTTTGTTTTATAGGCACTTTAAATATGAATAAAATATGCGTTTTTGCTGCTTCTGAGACCTAGAGATGAACGTGTACTGTCAATGAAAAAAAATCCTAACTTAGCCATTTGTTATGATAGTCCTATGAAAAAATTCAGTATTGTTACCTAAGTAAACTGTGCTGATTTCAGACAAAAATAAATTACCACTTCATGGTCACTAGTTTTGGATAAAAAAATATATTTTGTAATATTTTAAGAGTTTTTTTGTAGGCGAACATGTCTTACAAAAACAAGCATATCTCTAAAAGGCAAAGTGATAATCAGGTAAACTTTTTTAAGTGATCTATATTAAATTTGCTATCACCACAAGAAATAAAAAATATAGCATTTTATCTGCTGCTTTGAATAAAACCCAAAAAGTACATATATAACAATTTTATAACATATAAGAGTACAAATGAGTTTTAATAATCTTAAAAGATGCCTCAAACTGCTTCAGCCTATATCATATATTATAAAAATATAAAGATTTACAATAGTTTAAAAATGGGTATTTTATTTGCCTAGGAATTGGAAATAACATTCTGTTAAATAAGTAAACATTACAACCGTAAAAAAACGTGAAACAAATAACTTAAAACGTCACTATTTGACACATTAAGTTCCATTTAATGGGCTACTATATATTGTGCTGTATTCAGTTCACTGATTTCAATCAAACAATTTTGAAATAAACGTGAAGGGCAAAGAGATGAAAGAAGTTTCAAAAGTGAAGAAGGAATTTAAAACGCAATTGGAAATCTACAAGAAGCATGTGTACTACACTAATTATTTAGCTAAAAAGGTGAAAGAAAAAACTGAAAGTGTGAAAAGTCATGAACTTGTGTTTCGTCTGGATTTCTCTGAAAATTATGTGTCCAAATACGCTATGGAAATTCAGTCAGTACATTTTGGAGCGTCCGAAAAACAAATTTGTCTGAACATGGGTGTGCGGTATGCTCTAGTAGATGGAACAGTAGAACCAGTGTGTTTTGCATCTGTTTCTGATAATCTTGATCAGGCTCATGCAATTTGGGCACATATGATCCCAATACTAGAGAGGTCATCTGAGATGTTTCCAGACACCACCACAGTTCACTTTATCAGTGACAGTCCTTCAAGTAAGTACTGCAACCGCATGAACATGCACCTTTTTAAGAATTCTGTGCCAAAATACTTCCCCAAGCTTCAAAATATGACCTGGAATTTTACAGAAGCAGGCCATGGGAAAGGGGCCATGGATGGTGTTGGGGAACCCTAAAACGAGAGGCCGACCGGAAAGTTTTGTATGACCAAGACATTACTTGTGCTAGTGAGTTTGTTGCTGCATTGAATGACTTTAAAATTAATCTTTATGAAGTACATTCTAAAGATGTTGAAGACATCCAATAAAAGGGATTATGAAAGTGCATCAGGTTGTATATTCAAGTGGGGTGATGTATGGCAGAAAACTCATTTGCTTTGAGTGCGATCCGTCAGAAGAGTGTAAAAATTTTCACTTGTTTGATATTTTCCCAGAAGTAAATGATATATCTACGACAGAAGAAATTAATGCAAATGGTCCCGTTACTACCAGGAAAAAAATAACATCTCAGTTGATGACGTCTACACTTCTTCTGAAGACGATGATTCACTTTGTTCCGTTGTAGAAAATATGCCACTAGCATCACGGAAACAAGACCTCATGTCCGATTATGGTGGTGGAGGTAACTGTATGGTGTCGTCAAAGCAACAACTTGAATCAGGGACCTTTGTTATTGTCAAGTTGCAAGAAGAAGGAAAAAACTAAATGGCAACAATTCATTGGAATATGCCAAAACAATGTGGTCAATAACGAGATCAAAGTGATGTTCATGAAGTGCAGCACAAAGCACAATTCCCTTTACGCAGTAGATGAAAATGATGTATCATCGGTTCAACCTGACCAAATCGTAGCTATACTGCCAGCCCCGGTTATAAATTTAAAGGGAAACAGGGTCTTCTACAAGTTCAAGAAACTAATTTTTGAAAGTGACTTGGCAATCTCTGCAAATACATCTTTTGTGTGAAATTTCTCTAGACGGTGCATTTGTATTAATTTTAGTTTAATTCAAGCCCACTCTGGCACTGTAGATTTCATTTTATAAGTATTTCTAAACTTACAAAATTTATTTACAACATGCTTTTGTGTGCAATTTATATTAATTTTAGTTTAACTCTAGCCCATTGACACTGTGGATTTAATTTTACTAGTATAAGGTATTTCTTAACACATAACAATTTATTTATGATATTTTCGTATTGATATCAAGGCCTTAGAAATATTCTTAAGTTCTGCTAAAAATATATTAGATTTAACGTATAAATTTACAATTAAAAGCTTTTGTGTGTATTTATTTAAATGCCACCTTTATATTTAATAACTACATATAATTACGTATCAAGGATTAGTGAATTGGTCATTAAAGTACTATTGTGAACATTCTAGTAAACCAACTCGTTCACACCATATACAACTCGTTCACGCTAACAAAACCTGCTAAAAAAAATCCTGTTATAGAACTACTTTGTATGATTCTCTATGGCATCTATTAAGCCCGTATTTACATCTCAAATGATTATTGAAGAGATTATTGTATATTTGTGTTGAATATAATAAAGTTTAATGAGTTGTTTCGTAAACTAACTTCATTCACAATGCAAAAATATTTATTTCAAGTATAAATGTTTTCAAACTGCTAATAAAACCTTTTTAAGTGATTAAGTAATAGTTATTTGTTAATTGGATAATGCTTTTTCGTCTGTAAATAACCTCAAAACATTTTTTATGGTTATTTTAAGGGATGTGAATGAGTTGTAAGTAGTTACTGTTGGATCTGGACAAAAAATAAAATGCTATTTGCATAAAATCAGTTCTGCTGCACACTTAACACTATTAATTGGTATATGACAGGTAGGTTGCAATAAAAAAATATTTATTTTTTATTTTATTTATTTTTATTTCTTGCATATTACATCATTTCGTGACTTAGACCCTTAAATTCTACCGGTTTCATAGTGAAAATAAAAATCTAAATAAATACAAAATAATTTGAAACACAATAAAGCTATTTATTTATATAATTAAACAACAATATTAGGAAAGAAATAAAAAGTTTGTATTTTAAATTTACATTCCCTATAAAAATTATGATAATTATTCATCTGTCAAAATAGTTTAATCAAGCAAAGCATGAAACAATTATTAACAATTATTCATTATTATTAACAATAATTATTCATTATTAACAATTATTCATTATTCATTATTAACAATTTCAGAAACTTTATGTTAGGTTACTTACATTAGTTAATAGGTTAGTGCATTGAGACATTGAGCAAGGTAGTTGAAAATTGATTTGGAGTATTATTTTCCATGTTGGTACGCAAATGAAAAAGTTTTGATTTCTTTAATTTCTTCTCTGTATTAAAAGGTCACTGAACTTTATATCAGTAACGATCATATATTTTTCAGAAAAATAGTAGGCCTACACTCTTTCTGAACCCTAGTTTTAGGAGGTTCTACAACACTTAAAACGTTCTGCAATGGAACGAAGCAAATATTTTTCTGATATGGCCACTGAAAATATGGAGCTGGACCAAAAGGATACATAAACTTGATTTGCACGTCACCCTCCTTTTCACCTTTTGAAATAATATGGCCTGAATAACATATGAATATTTTTCACTCAAATCTATTAAAACTGTAGCTCCAGCAGGTTGAAGATTTGCCTTTAACTCTTTCAAAAACTGTACTGAACCTTTGTAATAAAAGAAAAGTTATAATTTCAAATTATTTAGTATGTTGATTATTTTTATTTTCATTATGAAACCGGTAGAATTTAAGGGAATAAAAAAACAAATATTTTTAAAATATGACATAATTTCTGCAAAACTGTTCATTAAATCAGTGAACTGAATAAAATATACAGTAGCCTATTAAATGGACTTAATGTGTCTAATATTGACGTTTCAAGTTATTGTTTCACGTTTTTTTACAGTTAAGGAGTTTACTTATTTTAATAAATTTATTTACAGTTCCTAGGCTGATAAAATACCCATTTTGTCATTATTGTAAATCTTTATATTGTTATATGTTGAAGGCTAAGCAGTTTGAGACGTTTTTAAGATTATTAAAACTCATTTTCACTCTTATATGTTATAAAATTGTTATACACCTATGCAATTTTTAGGTTTTATTAAAGGCAGCAGATAAAATGCCAGATTTTTTATTCCTTGTGGTGGTAGCAAATTTAATGTAGATCATAAAAAAGTTTACCTGATTATCACTTTGCCTTTTAGAGATGTGCTTGTTTTTGAAAGACATGTTCGCCAGTAAAAAAACTCTGAAAATATTACAAAATATATTTTTTTAACCCCAAACCAGTGACCTTGTAGTGGTAACATATTTTTTTCTGAAATCAGCACAGTTTACGTAACAATACTGAATTTGTTCATAGGACTTGACATCATTAAAAATGGTCAAGTTAGGAATTTTTTTTATTGACAGTGCATGTTCATCTCGAGGTCTCTGAAGCAGCAAAAACTCATATTTTATTCATATTTAAAGTGCCTATAAAACAAAAACTATTAGAGATAAAGAGATAAAATTTGGTATTTTTTTACATCTTTGTATATAGACGAGAATCCCCAAATTTCATCAAAATCTGAGGTGGTGGGTGTCATGGCCTGGATGACTTGATGTGGAATGACCCAACAGGAAATTATTTCTTGCATAGCTTATCCAATGCAGGTCACCGGCTTCCCACCAAGTCCGCTTAGCAACAATAACTCAGTGTTGAGCTCAGGCTGGGCCGGAGGATCACGATATTTTTTGCAAGCTTTATTTTGGTGTAGGTTGGTAGTAAATTTCCCCAATATCCTGGCCGTCACACGACTTCCCTGCATTCGTTTTCGCCCCACTTAGTCCCTCTAGATGGCGACTCTGGTTAACTAATGCTATCTGGATTGTGCTACGTCCAGTTGTGTTGTAACGCAGTACAGCACCGTACAGTGTTTTTTCCATTCGTTATCTGGGAATTGAAAATGTGACCGCGCCAATCGGAACAGTTGCCGCGTGGCAGGAACACGCCCCACGTCCCACGAGCAGTCAAAGTGTTAAGAGGAGGTCTACTGTACACAAAATAAATAGGAAGGTGTACTTACTGTATGACAGAATTTCGCTATGGGTGTAATTTACCCTGCACATTTTAAAGAGTGGACACCGTGACCAGAAGCAGCAGATGATGATCAATATGCTGACAATGATACAGGCTGAGATCACTGTGATACCAGCTATCATTACATTTCTGAAAAAAGTGTTATAAGTTAGTTTTAAGTCCTCCATTGCAGGTGAGCCTAGATAGACTAGAACAAAATTAGTTCTAGGTAGGAGATACCTTATCATACAATTATTCATTCGTCTAATGTAAAAATCAAAAATGTCTTATAATGATTTGTTATTGTTTAGGTTATACATTTTATTACAGGATACATATTCAATAAATTTGACTGATGTCATACTTTTACACTAAAAAATTAAAAAATATACTGAGTACCCTACATAATTAGATTTCATTTTAATTCTTACAAGCAGTAGTAGTAAAAACCTTTCATTCGTCAAAAATATTAAATATGGTGACCATTGAAACCAAATTGTTAAACTCCCAGTTTATTTCCGGCCTTAAAACTGCTAGGCTATTTTTTTAATACCACCAATTAAACAGTCAACTTGGCAGATAGCCGCAGCGATAATGAAATCACATAATATGTGAGTTAAAAAAAAACAGATTTAGATCGCAAATCATTGTTTACCTATTCGACCACCAACATTAGACAAAACACCCCTCTCCCTCCCACTCACCATCGTGACAAAACAACAAAATGTCTGTCCCTCTAGTGCAAGTGTTCACGTGAATCTTGTTAAGACCATCCAATATGCACAGTTTCTTTATATTTTTTTGAGGGAGGAGGGAAAAATGCATTTACGCACACAGGTGGCCAACCTTAAGTGTGGGACTCCTAATAAAAAATGTTGACTATCCACTAAAAACCCCTCTACTCTTTAGAACTCTAACCTGGGATTGTTTGTCATATTACTTCAGGCTAGGCCTAAATTTGGCTTAAGCCCACAGGGCTCGCTCCGTTTCCAGCTATCTGATCATTCGATCTAGTCCGCTTCCCAGTCTAGATCACTCTTTTTTCTGCGGAAGCTACCCTGGACCAAACGCGACAAACAGAGTCCCAGCTGTCCTCACCATCTATAATCTTTTTTTTTATACAGACCGTGTCCACCGAATACCAATATGCGTAGTAGCTTACTAATAACAAATATTATTAAATTTAGTTTCACAAACTAAGTTAGCCTACAGTCTTAGACTAAACAAAAAATATCCAATAAAGAACCGCAATATCCAATAAGTCTCACCGCAAAGTTAAGGCCCCTTTATTTAATATAAAGGAATCACTATTTTTATGTATTAAAGTTCTGTATTTGTTTTCATAGCGTACGACTAGGCTTATTTCATGCTACGCTGCTCTAACAAATCAGAGCAGTTCTCTGAAACCTTAGTCAGAAGAAGGCGGGGAAACGATCAAATCTAGATGAGTACTATGATAATAATGCGCTGGCAAGACCTCGGGACCGGTTGCCTCATATGACATACAAGACACGGTGAATCAGTGATGAGCAATATGTATCTACTGGTCCCATATCATGATACGAATCACTCAAGTTGAATCGTTTTAGACATATCATGTCACTCAAATTTCATTTATGTAAATAAAATATATAATAGAATGGGTTTCAAAAAATATTAATCAAAACAATATTTTTAAATAATTATAATGCTTGTGTCAAAAATGAGCACTAACTTGATAAGATAATTTATAAGCCTAAAATATTTTCTATTGAAAAAATACAAACAATTAAAAATGACTTCCCGGCAAAAATATCGTTTCCAAATACGATAAAAATTGAAATATCAAAATTGACAATACAGTACCGGTACGTATAGTTTTACAAAGATTGTATCGTACGCTGCCGGATTATTGCGTTATTCTGAGATACATATATTACATAGCTACAATGAATGTTCAAAATGACCAGCTTATATCAAGTTGTCTTAATGAAATTGTTTTTAAATTAATTAAAGTTACAATAAAGAATGTTTGCCTAGCCTAATTAATTTCAGCAAGAGTACGGGAATGTGTTTGAAATCTTAACAGGATAATGTAAGTGGTTAGTAAGTTATGAATTTCAATTGTCTATCGTTTCTTCTTGTATGACCAGTATAATTAACCTATAGTGGTTGGTGGTTTGTTTACCTTTGATGTGATGAGTCAACATGTGAAACATGTGGGCAACATAGCAACATAGTGCTGTTCCAACAACAAATGGTGAAGTCATCGGGATCATTTGGTCCTGGACATGATCCTATGGAGCCATCTTCACTACGACACTTCATTGTGACGACTTTATGGCAAAAACTGTAATTAAACAATAGCATACTAAACCATTGAACCTTTACTCAAAGCATAGTTTAACCTACGTATAATTTTGTTGAATACCAAGAATACTCAGGACAATCTAGGGTTAAAATTTATGGATTAAACACTATAGTTTACATTATCTACTTTACATCATCTAGTTTATCATCTTCTTAATTTTTCTATTAGAAACAATAATTCAGATTATTTTCAACTTCTAGTGGATGAGACTTAAATCATGTGTTGATTCTGTGGACTTCCTTGGGCTGAAACTTGATGCAAACCTGAAGTTTTACAATCACGTAAATAAGGTCATAGGAAAGCTTAGTTCTTGTTTGTTTGCCCTCCGGAAGCTGGCTCAACATGCCAACTCTGATGTTATGCTGACGCTTTATTACGGGTGTTTTTATCCACATCTGATATACGCTCTCCCAATTTGGGGCTTTGAGAGTTCAAGAACAAAGTATATTTTTCGACTTCAGTAAAAGGCTCTCCGAATTGTATTCCACCTAAAAAGAAATGAATCCTGTAAATCACTTTTCGTCAGAGGAAACCCCTCACATTTCCTAGCCTATTTAAATTTCAAACTTTGGTATTTATCAAAAGTAATTCATCTATGGTTCCATCTTACAGATCATTCTATAACTACTCACTCCGTCCACGTTTAACGTTAGCCGTGGCCATCCGACCAATTTGGTCGGATTTTTATGTCGCCTATTGTGGCCACTGACCAAATTGGTCGGATAGGACTGAAAATTTTGTAACGTTAAAAAACCAATAATAATAAACTCAAAAGTGATCAATATATGTATCATTCGAAAGATCACATTCTGAAATTTCATTTTATTACATAAGTGAACCGTGTAGCAGCTGTATAACAATGTTACGACGATTAGAATTTGAATGAATTTTTGGCGCAACACAATTGCTGCAGCCGAGGCTCTGAAAATGGCAAAACACGATATTTTTGAAATTACCCAGCTCGGGTAATTGTTCTCGCAGGAAGATACGGTTGGTACCAATGTACAGCTAAAGAGTAGCGTTTTATGTTGGTATTGATTTTTAGAATGAAATATTGATTGGACAGGTTATATGATTTTATGAAAAACAGGTTTCTGGTTTTTTTGTGGAATGGCCAATCCGAATTGGTCAGATCAGAAAATCGTGTTTATTTGCAGTTTATGTTATAGTTTATGTTATTTTGAAGAGGAAGAAATGTAGAGTAATTTGGTGTTGCCGTTGGCAGCACTGTTTCAGGGCATCACCACCAAGGAAATGTTTCATTACGTCAGATATTTGCCTGATCGGCAACTGCGCAGCTGTTTACGAAGTCTCAGTCAGTTTGTTTGGCTCCCTCCAAACTGGACTGTACTTGGTATCACTGTAAACAGCAGATTTCAGGCTTTCTTCCTATGTCTGTCTCGATGTTATTCTGTGATGATGTTGTTGACATCTGAACATCTGAAATTTGCAAGGTCCAAAATGGTGCGCTATGTTATTGTTTGGCCGTTGTAAGTTGTGTAAGATTGTTTTAGTAATTTGTTCAGCCTAATTTACGCAAAAATGGATAGTAGTAACATTCGGGGTGCTCTTGAAGAAAGTATTAGTGGCATTGATGACGATTTAGAGGGTGATAAAGGCAGTGATATTGAGGTGAACGACTTTCCTGATAAGGTAACGTAGGCCCTAATTGGATTATTCATCTGTCAGTAGTAAGTTGTATACTCTGCTTGTACACTCCACTTATAAAACAAATATTTTCCCAACATGTTATATATTTCTATGTAGAGAACTGAATGTACTACAACGTGTTTATATTGATTTGGGAGTAAACAATTTGGCAAAAAAGACATATACTAAATACTGTGAAATTTTTTTTTCAAATACATAAAAATTGCGGTATTTTGGTATTATACGGATGCCACCCTTATACAGCGCGCTGCGGCAGTTATGTTAGGATGGGTTATCATAAAAATGATTGTAGGACTTTCCTTGTTTCATTACAAATCGAATGATACCTGATGAGTCATACTTCCGGCCGCCAAACCCCCTCCAAATAGGCCAAGGTCAGGTCGTTGACCGGAGCGCGCGCATCACCTGTCACCGCCTGTATCTGGGTCAGTGTCATGAGTGATTTATTGCCGTGCACTACGTTACATTTGTTTTCATAATGAGTGACGTTCTTTTGGTGTGGGATTTACCTCGAAATGAAGAGGAAACCTTACGTATTTTTATGATAACCCATCCTAACATAACTGCCGCAGCGCGCTGTATATTTTGCGGAGTACATGTGGCGATCGGGTCTGGCTGCTAGCGGCGGCGACGCATTCAACACGATCCTAGCGGACATCGCTGCCTTTTGGGAGGCACAACACAAAGACCGCTCATCAGAATGATGTAAAATTTTTACAGTAAGTCAATAAAAGTACGTTTTTTCGAATTATGTAGTTATCCTTTGTATCCGGTAAAAATTAACCTCCAAAAAAAGTGGCATCCGTATAATACCAAAGTACCAAAATTGCAAAACATTCTTTTATTTACATTTATTTATAAGTGATAACAATTTTATACCATCACCTTTATGACTTTTGGATTCCTTACCGTACTTCATTAGCTTTACAAATATGTATATATTATTATTAGTATATACATATATTGCATGACTTATTTACAACACAAACTAACCTGTACAGTTTAGACATATTCCGGGTTTCCGTTTATTATTATATTACGCCCCTAAAACTTACAACAAAATTATTTCCCCAACATGTTATATATTTCTATGTAAGGAATTAGATTGTTTACAAAATGTATATAATGAATTTTCCATAAAAAATCTGTAGAAAAAATTTCACCAAGGCTGTTTTTGTTATTTTTTTATTTTTTTCACTTTACCGAAAAAATATTTTCCTTGATCTTTTTTATTTTAATATTTCTAGATTCTCCTGTACTTTCCGATCAAAATGAATATGAGGTTGGCTAGGTTTACTTCTACGGTTGAATTTATACGAATTTTCCAAAAAAGGTCTGCAAAATCGCCAGATCTGCTTGGCCATTTCCCACTTCAACATTAGGCCACTGCTAGGGTTAAATGTTCCAGTTCCAAACCACCACACATCAATTTTCAGCATAACATTTCATATAACTGCACAAAACTATTTAACTCTTAGCCTGCAGATCTTAAGATGGAGCTCCCCTTTCAAAAATTCCGCAAAAACCTAAAAGAGTTCCTTGCCGATAAGGGGTATTAAAGTATTCATGATTTTATCCACCCATGGTCTTAGTTTTGTTTCTGATTAAGAATGATATAGTTATGATAATAATAATTCTCTCATTTTGTGTTCGAGCAGGACACTTTAATTAATGAAACCTGTATTGTATGTTGCCAATGCCCATGCAATGTATTTGTTTATGGCAAATAAAAATCTTGAATCTTACAGCTTCAAAGAATGTCAGATAATGATGTTTGGATAATATATTAGAACAGAATATAAAGCATAAAGCGCCCATATAAGTAGCATTTGTTTGTCCCATTCAATTAGCAATGAGTGAAAGATTTAGCTGAGCTAAGCTTTATTCACATCAGTCAATCTGAAAAAGCTAGGTTTCTAAGGATTGAGATAATACTAGCATAAAGAGGCCAGCAGACAGTGTTATAAGTGTGACAATATTATGGGTGTACGAATAAGAATATCTTTATTGTCTTTAAACAATTACAATAATTGCAATCGACATTGTCAAACTAAATCTAAAATTGACTAAAATGGTAAATGGTAAGTTATATATGTACATAACCTGTATCTGCTGTGGGTTTTAGTATTAGTCACCAATAGTTAATGGTCTATAAAATATAAGCCAAATTTATTAAATATAAATCAAAAATAACATTTCAATTCATACCTTTGATTATTGCTACTAGGAGCACTGGACGATGCGAAATTGATAACCCTGGAATTGAAAATATTACGAAAATAAATATATGAAAATGAAACCAATTTCTTTTTCTTATTGTTTGTTGTAGTTTGACGAGTACGTCAGTACGTGAGTAGTGAGTAGGGTTGTTAAATATTTCTGTACCGGTGACTTTGGCGCTAATATTTGTTCGGCACTAAAGGAGCTGGTGCCAGGAAATTGTTCTAACCAGCTCCAGTGACTTCGGTGACAGTACGAATTCACTCACTCAAAAGTCGCTGTCACTGTTTGGTTGTTTCAATGTATCTCCGCTAGGTTCGTGGCGCTGTCGCTGGAGCTGGAGCTGGGCGCTGGCGCTGGCACTGGTCACTGTCACCGGTCGCTGTTTGGTTGTTTCGAGGTCGTGGCGCTGTCGCTGGAGCTGGGAGCTGGAGCTGGCACTGGTCACTGTCACTTGTCGCTGTTTGGTGGTTTCGAGGTATCGCCTCTAGGTTTGTGGCGCTGGCGCTGTTTGGAGCTTGGCGCTGTTTGGAGCTTGGCGCTGTCGCTGGAGCTTGGAGCTGGGCATAGACGAGATGGACGAACTACGAACCAGAACCAGTGACTTCAGTGACAACACGAGCCCGCATTGTTCATGCAAGTCGCTGTTGTGCGTTTACTAACTAAAGCGCTGTTAATACAATTTTCCGATGACTGTTATTTGTATAATTAAGTAGTCTTTTTACAAGCTTTCTTTATTTATGATTTAGTAACAACTTTATTATTTTACTTCTAGGTAATTAATATTTTTTTAGTGATACTCCTAAATGTTTTCGTAGTTAAATGAGAATTTGTAGTTGTACTAAGAATTTTAATTATTACTTGTTGTTCCTATTTTATGAAATATATTTAATTCTAATGCCAATAAGTGAGCTGTTGATTCCTTATAAGGTCATGATTAACTTTGATAAATAACACAGTGTCAAAAAGGGGTAATTTATCACTGGAGTTGTTACGATGAACTGCGGGAGTAACTGGTGCCAAGTCACCGGTAAAAGTAGCTGATATTTCTTTGGCGCTGTCACTGAAGTCACTGATCCAGCAAAGTCACTGGATCGCACATCTCTAGTAGTGAGTAGTGTCAGTGTTGCCACCATGTAAACGAGGTTTTAGACCGGTGACACACGAGCGTCGCTGACGTCCGACATAACGTCAGGTGGCAACGTTCCCGTCCCGTGTGTCACTAGCGGAACGTTACAACGGACAGTTCAGAGTACACGATGGCACATGATGTTAAAAGTCTCATGCTGTTCAAATGGTGTATTTGGAGGGTGACCAAAGTTGCAATTTTTAACATTTCAATTAATAACTATACATTTAAAATACGCCATTACAAAATTAAACTATTAACGTGTGTGGCTCTCCGTCTCCACCAACTACAATTACTGGAATCTCTGTATTATTTTATTTGTATATCGACTAAAAAAATTTAAATAATGACGCCAATATTTTACCCGAAAAAATATTGAACGCTTGCTATACATGGAACTTTTTTACGCTTTATAATCTCCTAAAAGAGGACCTATAGATACGTTTTTAGCGAATTTCCCCTATAGGGAAGAAGCTATTACCGTAGGTATCATGGTAAGACTTAAGCCCGAGATCATGATAACATTTTGTTTTGAGGTCCCCAGATGCCAAAAGCACTATTCGTTCAAATTTATATATATGTATATATGTGTGTGTGTGTGTGTGTGTGTGTGTGTGTGTGTGTGTGTGTGTGTGTGTGTGTGTGTGTGTGTGTGTGTGTGTGTGTGTCCGTTACCGCAATAACTTTTGAAAGAAGCGCCCGATTTTGATGAAATTTGGCACAAATGTGGAGAGTAACATTTATGACTTTAAGTTCGAAAACCAGATCGATCGGTCTATGGGAAGGGGGTTTTATGGGGTTTAAAATTTTCCAAAAATCAGTTTTTGAACTTTTTACCCTAAAATTTTATAAACACTAGGTTTTGGTTATAGCCATTTTGGTTATAGAGGTTTAAAAAACAAACAATTTAGTATTTTGAATCATTAAGCTAGGTTTAGTGGTTGTGGAGAATAGTCAAAAAATGTGTCCATAAAATTTTCCATGTTAATCTTATGGGAATGCGGTTTTTAGATTTTCCTCAGATAATTTCAATAAAAACTCCACATTTCTTTCTACCAATCACTTTAGCTCTACAAAACAATCATTTTGGCGTTTTAATTGTTGTTTTACGTCCAACCGTTGCTATGATATTAAAAGTGCTAAACACAGTACGTTGTCCAATGTTATCCTTATGGAGAATGAATCAAATGTTATATTTTGATTATTTATGTATGTATATTGATGAAACTTGGTATGTGGCTTCAACTAGTTGTGGTATATTGATATTAGCTCAAAAAAAGTTTTTTGTTGATTTTTCCCGGTAGCATCAAACCTGCATACTCGGCCCCCATGTTATTCATATGGAGATTAAGTAAAGTTTTATATCTCCCTTAGTTATGAACCTAAATTAATAAAACTTGGTATGTAGCTTCACCTGGTTGAGTTATATTGATAATTGCAAAAAAAACATATCTTCCTTGTTGCAGTAAATCTGCATACTCATTTATAATGTTATTCTTATGGAGAATAAATAAAATGCTATATATCACTTATTAATGAATGTATTTTTAATACATGTGAAACTTGGTAAGCGGCTCTACGTAGTAGTGACACCCATATATTTGCTTTGGAAATTCGCTGAGTACGCAGGTTTGCTGTGACGGGGGTATTTGTTGATTGTCCCCATAGCAGCAAACGTACCTGCGCATGCTCAGCCTTAATGTTATTCTTATGGACGATAAGTAAAGTTTTATATCTCCCTTGAGTATGGACATAAATGATTAAAACTTGGTACGTAGCTTCACCTGGTTGCGTTATACTGATAATTGCATAAAACACGTTTCTTTTATTTCTTGTTGCAGCAAACCTGCATACTCAGCCCTAATGTTATTCTTATGGAGAATAAATAAATTGCTATGCATCACTTATTTATAGATGTATTTTTATTAAACTTGGTAAATGGCTTTATGTAGTAGCATAGACTATAACTACAGTACTGTAGTTAGTCTATGGTAGTAGTAAGAAACATATGCATGCATTGGAAATTCGCTTAGTCTGCAGGTTTGCTGCGACGGGGGTATTTTCCTTTATGGGTGGATTGTCTTACATTTAATGGTACACTTAAGAAAACTTTCGAGACTGTTAGGGGAAAAAGTTGGCAGGACAAAAAAAAATGTTTTTATAATTACTTTACCTGTTAATTTTGTTAACTGACTAAATTGGTTATCTAATTATGACTATTCATAGTATGTTTGCATCATTATTTATTTTATTCATCTTAGGTAATTCTAGGGTTTTGATTCTCCTCTATTCTAGGGTAAAACCATAGACTAACTACAGTACTGTAGTTAATCTATGGTAGAAAATGGTAGAACTTCCCCAACTCTAGGGTAAAACCTCATTTATATTTTTATGGTGGCAACACTCGTTTTTACGGTGGTCGTCTGCAATTGCAATTGGTTTGTGTTTACGGTAGTGATGTGCGATACGGCCGTGTATCGCGATACGGCGATACGATACGTATCGGAGTCAGATATCGTATCGGTGCTGTGTATCGCGATACACGTATCGTATCGCTTAACATATTGTGCATAAATTATACGACGTATATCGTATCATACACTGCATTTAAAAATACGGCCATCGAGGTATTTCCATTTGTTTTAATTTTAGTACCACAGAAAGAACACTTTTGATGAATTCTTGTCGAATATAAATATAACCTCATTGTTTTACGGCCAAGAAAATAATATCGAAATATCGTCTCTATGTGCCGATACAAAATCGAGTATCGTTTTAGGCGAAACTATAGGTATCGTTTCAAAAATATCGCGACAAAATATCGTATCGTCCCTAGCGTATCGCGATATTCCAATACGATACAATACGTATCGCACATCACTAGTTTAGGTTGGTTATTATTGTGATATTTATATGTGATATGTTTTATCGCTGTCAGTTCAAGTTGCTAGTTGCTGTAGTTGTGTATAAAGGTTTGCAATGTTTACTACGTTCTTGAAATTTGGGCCTGAGGCGAATGTAAACATATTATTTAGTCATAAACAATTAGGTTTAAAAGAAAGAGAACATATCACGCTAGACCATTGAAATTGATCTAGGATTGGTTAATCGAAACATTTGTTCAAATTAAAATCCTGTATTATTCCTGATTAACGCTTCACATAGGCATATAGCTTATAATATAAAGAATTTAAGTAATATCTGCAAAAATAGGAAATCAGTAATATGGAAAGAAAAAGTAAGTATTCATTCTGGCTCTTTTTTACAGATACCTACTTAAGTTACACAACTATGGCAGTAACTCTACCTGCAATATGATACAGTTGTGTCAATATTGTGAACAGCTTGTTTATGGGCTTGGTACTTTACTGGTCAGTACGCGATTGTTTTTCAATTCCAAATAGTTATGCGACTAATATAGAGAGGTATAATTTGGTATTTGGTTTTTGTTTCAGTTATAAAAATAGGCCATATTATTATTTTTTAATAGCCTAAAACTGTACAATTTTAATAAGCATAGGCCTAGGTAGACCATACTCATTAGTGTCCAGTGTGATCAGGAGACCAAGATATTTAATACACATTAAAACAGTAACATTTAAAATAACAGCCTAAGTGATGGGCAAACCGAAACTTAAGAAAAAATAAAATATATCAAAATGTTTGATGATCGTTTTTAACTGTTGTAATAGAATTAGGGTGCTTAAAGGCTCTCAAGGCTCCCTCTTACTGAATGTTTGTAAAATGTGTGCAATCTAGGCCTATTTACTTAAACCTGATAGAATTACATAGTTTCTTATGTACTTGTCCTCTTCTTCATAGGCCTAATTTGTAGGATGCACTAATTGAGGTCGGTTGCACTATCTGGTGTCGTTGGAGTAAGTTAAGAGACACAGGTGAATCAGTTAGGTCAATGAGGTTAGGCTGGTTAGGTTATTTAAGAAGTTGTTGCAAACATTTGCCATCACTGAATGAGAAAATCAAGTTTAACAGCATTTCGGGATCTGTTATCTGTTCCCGTCTTTAGGTTCGAGAAAAATAGCTAGAATATAACAAAACTAGGGACCTACACAAAATATTAGTGGCACAATCCAGACAAAGCTGAAAAAAACACAAAAAAGGTAAAACAGTGAACTCTACAGTACACAAATATTAAAAAAAATACAAATAAAACTAAACCCAAAATCCAGGCACTGAACAGAACACGTGGCACGGGACTGCACAGCGTGACCACTTAAGCGAGACTGATGACTTGGTGGGGGGTCCGGGCCACGTGATTAAGCGCATCACTAGCACTCGAAACGCATGGTGGTGAAAATCTGAAACAGAACACAAGCGATAGAAAATTCTGCTCGTTTCTGTGTGTTTATTTAGCTGATGTTTCTCTCGGGCCTTACCATGGGTTGACATCATTTGTGAATTTTTAGGACAAATATTTAATGTTTCCTTATTTACTGAGGCTTTATGTTTCCTATTTATTAATTATTTGTCAAATCCCTGTATAGGCAGCAACATTGGCCTTATTTCAACTGAGGATTGGCTGATGGATGGCCATAATGTCTGGTAATTTTATATAAAAAGCTTCAATTAATTTTCTTTTGAAAAAATTAGTTTCCTTTACACTATCTTTGATTCTTCAAAATTCATGTGATGATTTTCAGACCAGCAATGTTGAGCAATTTTAGATTTTTACTAGGCCTAAATCCTTTCTTGTTTTTTCTCTCTAGTGTTAACTTAAGTGGTCTTTTTGTCTTGCAGTAGTAACTTATGGCCTAAGTTAGAACAACCATTGCCATTTATTCTGCATGTAGATTTTTTAGAGCGATCATCCTGTCTTTTAGTATTAGACAGGAAGTGCATTTTTATGAGACCAGAGGTAAACTTAAGCTTGAAATCCCTGCTCATAGACTTAGAGTGGTAACTGTCATAAATTAATCTGCATTCGATTTTTTAATAAATTACCTTAATCTGCAAGGATGGTTTCTTTTAATATATTTAAAATAAAACTACAGGATTGGCTAAACAATAATCCTTTCTATGACATAAGTGAGTTTTTAGTAGCTGATGTTAGCATTGAATTTTAGAGGTTCACAGTCTATGTTTGTATATATATGTTATATTATTGTACATTTCTTGTAAATATTAGGTTAAGAATATTGAATCTGTCTATTCCTTGTTAATAAGGTCAATGACAATAAAACTCTTGATTCTTGACCATCTGTATGATGTGCAATATACCCTATGTCTTTATAATATGTTATTTTATGGATAGAGGGTCGATGGTCCATCCGTTCAAAATATAATATTTTATCTTAATTTATAAAATGGTCTGATGGCCCATAGACCTGATTATATTTTAAATTAAATTTCTAAAACGACTGATGGTCCATCGATCGTTTCTGTTATTTCATTTATTTTATTCAAAGGTCGATGTGTCATCTATTTGATGTGTAATTGGCCCAGCCCCATTTTGTTTAGCTTTTTAGGTGGTCTGGGAACAAATTTGTTGTCACTGTAAATGATTTAGGTTGATGCTCAAGGAGTTGAATCTCTGCAGTTGTGAAAAACAATGATTGAATCCGGTATTATAAGTGTGAATTGATTATTGATACTTGGTGCAGATTTTGAGGTTTTACGTAGAGGATCACCTCAAAAATGTAAAGACAGAGTATAGTCATTATCATTATTTGTAAGTCAATAAAAGCCTCTCTGCAGCTTGTACGGGATGGCTATCTTAGCATTGCTATTGTTGCTGTTTTTGCTAGGTAGATGAAGATTTTGTCAAGGTGTTTTGTGACTGCCCCCCACAATATAAGCACAATAATACGTTAATATATGGTACTACAAAGTAGGTACTGGGCCATGCATAAATTACGTCACGCTATATTCAGCCCTTTTTGACCCCCTCCCCCTGTGTCACTCTCTGTCACGCTGCTCATTACTCCCCCTCCCCCCGTCACGTCACACTTATTAATGATTATATTTAATAGAATACAATATACATTTATAAGTTTGACATTTTACTATTATTTCATCTGTAGTGATAATAAAGGTGTATTTTTTTGTTTTTAACTAAAACTTCCTTATCTTAGACGACGACAAGTGAAAAGCCTTTCGGTGTAACGTCTGAGGACATTTTATAACACTCTAGTCTGGAGAGTCACTGGCTTCGGCGTTCTGTGCTTTTGGGCTACTGACAGTTCATTACCTTCAAAGACCCATGAAATATATTACATATCTGCATACACCCTTAGAATAACCCATCACAAGTTCAGACTATGCAGCACATATATTGCATCCACACAGCGCCGTGTTTGGCAACTAATCTGTCTTGTAATTTAAGGTTATGGGGCAATTTCCTTAAAACTCTTTCAAGTGGGTTATTTTGTCCTCATTTATCTGTGTGATTCTGTATAAACCGCCTAGTCCCATTGTTAATGTAAACAATACAATTCAACATAAAATTAAAATGTTGTCGAAGTATTTGGACCGATTATGGAATGAAGCCTATTTTTTGTATTCATCTAAGTGAAATTTAAAAAAGTCCAACTATTTCAAAATTGTTGTAGTTTAGTTGAATTACGTGTACAGATATAGTATTTATAGTTTAATATGTCAATATGTCCCAGGATCCCCTCACGGTATTTTATAAACTACTTGGGACATACTGTATATTGCCGGCAATTTGTGACATATTGTAACACTTAAGGTTACATCGTTACCCAAATAATAATAATAATAATATTTTTGTTACAAATCTTTTCATATGGCAGTAGAATATGATGTGTTAGTAGGGAGGTATGGCTGGTTCGTTTGGCGGGTGACATTTGCATACCCCCCTGCCAAGGAGGCGTGACGTACTATATGCACGGCCCCTAATGTGGGATTTAGTGAGAATTAAATGAACTGTTTTGAGGAGTGGGATGTTGAATATTCTATTTAACCTCCTTAAAGCAAAAATCCCATTAGTAGCAAATTTTCATTTCAAAAAATGTATTTGTTCACCCCAATTAAGATTTCCATCCAGTCTAAATCCTAGGAAGCTTATGCCGTTAGATACCTCAAAGTGGTCCTCATCTACAAAAACTGAAGGAGTTCTGTGATGTTTTGATTAGGCTAACATAATTTTTTGCGAGGATTGGATAGAAATATAGCCTAGCCTGATTGGTTTTTGAGGCGTTGAGAGCTATACATTTTTATGAGAAAAAATATGCCAGCTCATCAGTTTTGATTGTTGAGACAGTTTCAAGTCTATTTATCAGTTGAAAACATAGAGGACACAGTTTACAGACACATAAGTTAGAAAAGAAAAATTTTACAAAATATGTGCATCCCTAACCCACCTTCGGTTTGGTGATCTGAAAGTGTGGGGCAAAAACATCTCGCAAACCCTTGATAAAGTGGGGTATTATTTTTGGTCCTGCAAAATGTTTGGAATAAAAATGTTGGAACACACTTGCATATTTTTCTTTTGTGTGTGTAAACTGTTTCTTCTGTGTTTTCAACTGTTGACAAGTCCCAAGGGCAGAGGTGCCCAGAAGAGGGGGGGAGAGATGGCGCTCTAGAGCGCCATCAAAACAAATTTTGGGGAGGGGATTTACAATTTTTGGGGGGGATTTTTTAAATTATTAATAAATGTGACAATTTGTGAATCACAATTGAAAATTCGTGTTTGTACGAGAGGATGAAAATAATAAATAATATTATTGGCAAAGTATTGCTATAGTAGAAAATGCACAAAATAACATTTCTTTTGAGAGATGGCATGTGTTCCTGTAGTATAATAATCCTAGATATTTATTTTTCTGATTATATGACCAGATTGTATTGAAACATTAACCTAAAAAAAATCACTTGAAACAATTGTCTCCACTGAGCTCTATGTTATATCTAGAGCCCCCACTCTCTGGCTAAATATTTTCCAAAAACGTGGTCAACACAGACATTTTGCTCTATTGTGTTATCACTTTGACGTTAACTGGACCAATCATAATGCATTGGGTGGACGATGTCAAAATTTCATCCAATAGGAAATAATAACTATACCACCAAAATGTCAAAAACACATCTGGCCAACATAACGACCATAAACAAAGCCGCCTTTAAAGAAGGCGCTGGCGTTCGAACTGGCAACGCCGCCATCTCACAGTGCAGAGGAGTCAATGCCGGCACAAAGCCCATAGGCGCCAGTCAAATAACGTGTTCTTTTAAATAATTTTAGCTATATTATTTTGTTTTGTTGGATAGAACAAATAGAATGGGCTCTCAGGGATTGTTAATAAAGGATACAATAACCAAAAAATAATATTAAACATACAAATTTCCATTAAACTAAAACAATAGGCCTAAATGAATCATGTACTTCTGTTAGGGTTTAAAGATCATTGCTTTGAAAAACTCATGGTCAGAGTAACTTAACGTTTTAGATGTCCCTATGAATACATTTTAAAATTAATATGTTGAATAAATGCCACTAATAAACTGCTTTGAAATAAAAATAAAATAAGACAAATGCAATACGAGGCACACAATTATTTCTTTGGAAAATAGAAGTGCAGACAAAATTTTAATACATATTACAGACAAGTTGCCCATGAGTTGTATTTATACTTGTTGCTATATTAAGTACGCTTTGTCTTTAAATAAACGGTTTTATGTCGTTTTTTCTATCTGGTGTAATATGTTTTTTTTGAAGAATACTATACTTTATTAGTACTTCATAAATGGTTTTCCGGTACTAAGCTGTCTTATCTAATGATACTTATAAAACAAAACTAATGATCAAATGTATTTGTATTCTTAACTAAACTAATAAAAAGCATAACTTTTTTATTGTTTGTGCTATGTATTAACAACTTTAAAAAAGCCAAATTACGGCAGAAAAAATGTATATACAACTCTTTAGTAAACAAATTGTGAACATATTAAATAACTTGACTTTAAATTCAATAATTGGCTGGGTTTGTTGCTACAGGGGTATTCTAAAAAGTGATTAAAGTTATTAAATTCCTAGAACATTCTTGAATTAGCGGTTTTAGGTATTATAGTTGTACTATGCCTATGTGTAAAACCCAGTAACACTGAATATAAACATGCTTAATTTTACTCTCAGTTTAAATATGAACCTTGTTGGGGTCACAGCAGGGTAAGACACTAGTTAGCAAAACGATAAACATCACTTAAACGGTATTTTCTGACTTGAATAGTAATAAATAACGATTTTAGACAGCGGCGTCTCGTTTTCCCCATGCTAGTAGACGGGCGGCGAGGCACGCGGTAACTCCTCTTGCGGCGTTGCCAATTCTACTACGCCACGGCCTTCTTTAAAGGCGGCTAAGCCATAAACACAGCGGCACGCTTTTTCACCCTGGAGTGGTGACTCCAGATATAACATAGAGCTCAGTGGTTGTCTCTTTGTACTTGCAACCTAACCACACTTTCTGAGCTAATTAAGAGGACTTAGATTTAAACACAATAATTTTGTTGTGAACAAAACGGATTAATATAAATGTTGTCGCTTATGTTTTGTTTTTATTTTATTAAAATACTAGGCCTACTGGATGCAGGTCCTAAGAACTTTGTCTATTCATTACCATACAGAAAATTAAAGGTTTTATTTCTAGCTAATATAAAATATGGGGATGAGTAGTATTCAAATAAATGATTTGTAATTTATAGGATTTATATATATTTGTTTTATTTTGGCCCATACTAATACCTAAGTGAGCTGATAACCGTCTTATTTTCAAATAATTCTATCTTAACTACTTACAAAATTCATGATAATTCAATGTTTATTTAGGTATGTGAGCGTGCCGAAAACACGTAACAAATTCTGTAGTATAAACTAAAACTGAATCCTTACTGATATATATACCCCCATCGCAGCAAACCTGCATACTCAGCGAATTTCCAATGAATATATAACATAACACATTAAAACACTTTATAGGATTCATAAAAATATATTCACAAACAAGCGATATTTAAAATATTAATGATTCTCTATAAGAATAACATTGGGGATGAGTACGCGGGTTTGCTGCAACAAGGAACACAAAATAATGGGTTTTTATGAAATAGCAAAAGAACTCATCTTAGTGAAGTCACATACCAAGTTTCATCCATATACGTTCATAAATAAGCGATTTATAACATTTTAATTTTTTTCCATAAGAATGACATGGGGACCAAGTACCTAGGTTTGCTGCTACGGGAAACATAGGCGAAAAATTGTGTTTTTGTGCAAACAACAATAAACCACAACCAGATGAAGCCATATACCAAATTTCGGCAGTTTATGTTCATAAATAAGCGAAATATACAATTTTTCTTTTTCTCCATAAGAATAACATTAGACAACATACTGTGTTTAGTACTTTCAATATCTCAGTAACCAATTGACGTAGAGCAATGATCAAAATACCAATTTTTTTATGCTGAATTCAATGGTAAAAATTAAAATTTGATTTAAATTAAAATTACATGTGGAAACCCCAAAAAATCCATTTTTGGGGTATAAAACCCCCCTTCGGATGGTGCGATTCGTCTGGTTTTCGATCTCATTCAAATAAATGGTACTTCACACATTTGTACCAAATTTAACTAAGATCGGACCTTTTTTACGAGAGTTATCGTGCTTACGGGCACACACACACACATATATATATATATATATATCTTTATATATAATTCTGTAGGCAATAATATTTAAGTTAAAATTGTGGGAGTTTGGCAACTTGCAGGATGATGGGAGACGGCTAAAATTAAAGGTCTTGATCCCAGGGACTCGGGAAAAATAGCAGGATTTCCAAAAAAATACCACCAAACGAGAAATAATGTAAAACATCCCCCATAAGAAAAGTATGGGGATTTAAAAACTTCTGTATTTGTTTACATTACAACATGTGATTACGTGTCTTCTTTGTTTACGAACTGACATGTGTTCTTACTTCCCCTTCAAGCCACTAGTATATTTATATACTAGTGGCTATACATACTAGTGATATATACATATACTAGTGATATATACATATATAACAATTTGAACGAATGGTGTTTTTGGCATCTGGGGACTTCAAAATGAAAAGTTATCATGGTCTCGGGCTTAAGTCGTACCATGAGAACTACGGTAATAGCTTCTTCCCTATAGGGGAAATTCGCTAATAAATGGGATGGTGTGTGTCTGTCTGTCTGCCTGTTCCTCAATCACTCAAAAACTACTGAACTGATTGGCATGAATATTTACAGGAATTTTCCTTGTATACCAAATAAACATATAGGCCTATTTTCGTTTTGAAAATCCTATAGGGCTTTTGCCCAAGAGAATTCAAAGTTTCCATGTATTCCTTATGGACATTAATTGTTGTTTGAACTGATGAAAATACAAACAGCTGATCTTGATTTGTAGTAGTTCCACAGGCTATCCACAGAATGCAGCATACATATGTAACTGTACTGAGCTCTATGTTATATCTGGAGTCACCACTCCGTGGTGAAAAAGCGTGCCGCTGTGTTTATGGTCGTTATGTTGGTCAGATGTGTTTTTGACGTTTTGGTGGTATAGTTTTCATTTCCTATTGGTTGAAATTTTGACATCGTCCACCTAATGCATTTTGATTGGTCCAGTTAACGGTAAGGTGACAACACAATAGAGCAAAAAGTCAGTGTTTAACAAATTAAAAAGCTGAACTAGATGGCACGTTTTTGGTAAATATTTGGCAGGGAGTAGTGACCCCAGATATAACATAGAGCTCAGTGTGTAACAGTTTATTTTTTCTACTCTGAATTTTTGTCCCCATGCGAAGCACAGGATTAGCAGTAGTAAGTTATAAAATTACTGGCCTACAACATATTAATAAAGGAAAATAAACTACGACAAAATAAGTATATATGAACATTTAATTGTGGACATTTTCCGTTTTGACTGTTTTTAAAGCATATTCATGGAAAACAGCTTAGTTAAAAAGCCTAGGATTTTCTTCATCAGTCTCTAATGAGTTTGTTATCACTGTCAGTAAAATCATTCGTCAATCTAGTAGCTCCAGCCTAACTATAATCCTTTCACACGAACTGTCTACTCCCACCAAAAAATATGTTCTTTTTGGGGTATTAATTTTATTTTGCCACCTTACACAATTCCTTCCATACATTTTGTTACCATACTGTCTTCAATTTTATAAATACTATATTGTTTTGAAAATCGTTTTGTAAAATAGAATAATGTCTTTTCACAAATTCACTCATTGATTATCATTGAGTGCAGGTACTTCTCGACCTTGGTCTCCCTTTTCCAAAGTTGAAAATTAGCTATTTGCTTCTTATTGCTTCTTCTGAAATGAGCGTCCAAAGTTTTTTTTTATAGGCATGAAAATTACCCACAGTTTTTTTGCATCAAAAGTTCACAAGCCAAAGTCAAGGCAAGCCTAGTCCACAAGCAGTAGCTGACCTTTCAGTTTTGTCCAGGAATTAATTTCATTGTTATGACGGAACGTTTAAACATTTAATCCAAGATGTATATATCTTCTAAAAATGCATATCTCTAAATCCAAACAAACACTTAAAATAATGTATTATGAGTTAATTGAGAAATCAGTTTTGACTATTCAAATAAACAATCTTACTACAGCATTAGATTTTTTTACCAACAACAAACAATAGCCTAATAGCAAAAAACACATGTTACTGTTTTTTAGGGTTGTGTTTTCTGTAATGATAATTTAATGCAATCCTATCCTATACTCTAATATGAGTAAGGTTTGCTTGCTTGCTTGCTTGTAACTCTGATCTCAAAAACGGCTCCAACGATTTCCTTCAAATGTTGGAAATAACTAATTTCTGGGATAAAAATAAGATCTAGACAAGTCTCATTCCCAGGAAAAATCAAGTAATGTAAAAAAACAAAAATGAAAAGTTAAAAAAATAACATTGGTCTTATGGAGTTCAAAATCGAAACAAAAGAATTGTATCAGCCGTGCATAATCAACCAGGGAACTGTCAAAGTAATACTCGTGTTGTTTAAAATTATTGTTAACATGTGGTTTCCTGAGAGCAGTGACTAAAACTTGGAGTGAAGATTGCATATATAAGGTGGTCATATCCTAAATAAAGCAAAGGGGCATTGAGCTATAAATAACAACTGGAGTGACCTCTAAAATTCATAAAAGAGGAAAATGAGCTGTAAAAATCTGATAACCAGTTGGGGGAATTGGTTAAATAATACTCCAAGTCATATAAACAAACTGTCTTTCCCCAGCAGAGCTCGGCCCCCAGGTACTTATTGTTTAATGACTCCCTGCACTCCCCTCGACAATCGTCTGAATGGTTTTTGTCAGCTGTTTCAGAGGAAAGATTTTTTTCATATTGAACTGTACTATAGGTAGTGCAGTAGATAAGACCTAATATATATAACCTAACCAAATATATAACTAAGGTTTTTTTTCATTGTCGCCATTATCATTGTCTGTGTCTGTATAATTCTTTCGGATTTGGTAGAATCTCGGTGAGGTCGCCCCCCCCCCCCCCGTATACTTTATTGTAGGTATGTAGGTTCAGTTCATTCCCTGTCACAACACAAGAGCTTCAAAGTTAAAGTATATTGCTGATAACGGGGGGGGAAGGGTAACCACATTTGGGGAGGGGGAATAGCGCCATGAGGCTTGGGGGGGATGGGCACCCCTGTCCAAGGGACACTTTGCAACTTATGAGGTGAGTGCTGCCTAATAAGGAAAGAAAATAGAATTACCTCATGGAAAAATGTTATTCAAGAATAAAGACATTTTAGGTATCTTAACCATCTAAACTTTTATTATATGATATAATAATTTGCTTAACTTAGTTACTTTTTACTTTTGATGTAGGGTAATACTATTATATTTAAGTATTTTGCTTTTTTGTGAGAGGTCAGGTTATGTTACATAATAAATCTTATGTTTAACTTGCCCTAACTTAACCGCCGAAGACTGCTAAACTAATGGCTCTGCGCATCAATATTAAGTACCTAAATTACTCAATAGACGGTCTGGTTAAGTTACATTAACTTTTGGTCAATGTGTATTTTTTTAAAGTTTCCATGAGATGTTTATGTTTTGAAAATTGTCTTGTTTCAGATACCTTAATGGATAACCAGATAAATGACGAATCTCCAGACAAAATCCCTTACCACAGGGGTGTAAAATGCATTGATGACAAAGAGTACAATGAAGAAGATGACGTGCAGTCACCATATACGTTTAGGCCAATCGACCATAATTTAGAATCAACTTCAGAATTCAAACAACTTTGCTTAGACATGGCTTCTGGAGACCTGGATGGCTTGGAACTAATGGATATTATGAATTACTCAAATTTTTTAAATTGGTAAGATATACAAAATGTATTCCCCTTAACCCTTTCCGCCCGTATGTCGAGGTATCCCCCCCTCCTCGTATTTAGCGACATTGTCGCATGTCTGACCTGACCCTAACGGCCGCGCTTACCTTTCCTTTTGTCCCCTAATCACTTTTATCAAAATAAAAACACAAAAGCCCACATTTTTAACAAACAAACAAAAAAAATAATTAAGTGACCAGCTGTGATTTTAAATGCAGCTGGATAGGAATAGGCCAATCTACAAATGAGAGTGGAAAGGGTTAATCACAGTTCATTTTGATGAAACTTATTTTAAATACCAGTGCAGCAAACTTTAGTTGCAAATATATTGCATCTAAGTATTATAAATAATTTAGCATATAAGTGCATTGTTGTTCTTATGTATAGTAAGTCAAAATTTATATCTCACTTGGGCCAATTTACGAATATGCAGTAACCTCCCCATAGTCTAGCCTTTGTTGGTTCGAATCTTGGGATGGTCTGGCCAGCGAGCACATAATAGAATAGAGAAGACAAGTGCTTATACCTTGTGCATTAAAAGTGTGGCAAGATCCGCCATGTTGGTCTGGCTTACAGCCTGAAATCTACGATCCGCGAGCTCAATTCGCGGTAAACTTTTGCGACAAATACACAAACATTATCAACAGTAATAGTTGAAGTATGTTGTTGAAATTTTGCATGCTTATAGTATAGAGTCTGAGGATAACGATGGTATTAATTTAAAATTATAGATAATTTTATTAATTGGTGAATAAATATTTTATTACACACTTGTAGATTTGTTTTCAAAAACCAGACATGAAAAAGTTGTTCTGTGGAAAAGTTTTTTATTTTTTGGTCAGAGACATTTTGTCAGCGGGAAAGTTGTAGATGAATAAACAAATTTAATTTTTATTTCTACTTTTATTTTCTAAAGTGGTCGGTTTTCTCAGAAATCCAGGTACAAGAACGCGGCAAAACTGTCTTTTGCCGCCGCCCGCTGCCGCGCCGCGCCCGACCATTTACATAGCAGTGCAGTGTGTTTGATTTCTGGCTTAGTTGTTGTTTGGTAATTGGTTTTAGCTAGGATTAGTAATGATATTGTATTCATTTAAGGAATAGTAAATGTAAAAATAAACATCTAAGTAATGAATAGTTTCAGTTACGATACCTATTCATATGTTTATAATATCCTCGAAGTTTCACTATATAGATGATTATGATGGGTATTAAATAACTTATTCCAAATATTCGTAAACCTTAATCAATATTCACTGACCTACAGATTGCTCAAGTTCATGGATTTACATTTCACTAACAATATTTTATTCACTTATTACAGGAATTATAGGAATATTCAATACAAATTATGGCTAAACAAAGATATTTTTTAACCACTTACGCTTATTTAATAAATAAATAAAACAATGCGCTCTTGTGAAAAGTAATCCCAGCGGGTGGTTGATATCTGGTTTTCTATTTTTTTTTTTTTTAATAGGTGTCCGATCATTTAAACCAAATCCAACAAAATTTACGCTATTGTGCTAAGTCGACATCGACATCTTGGGTCTACAACAAATAGCCGTGTCTATCCTCACTGAGACTATCTGATAAAGTGGTGGTGCGTGGTAGGGTAGACGCTCGGACTAGAGCGGCGCCGCTATATTGGACTGTCACATTCGAGCGCCAGGCTGGCCGCACTCTCTGCCCCGAGTAGCTTCTCTATTGTATTATGTGCTCGCTGGGTCTAGCCCAGTGGCGGAATTAATCATGGACAATTAAAATACCCCCGTCCCAGCAAACCTGCGTACTCAGCGAATTTGGAATGCACATATAAAACTGTTATTCAAGAATAAAGACATTTTAGGTGTCTTAACCATCTAAACTTTTATTATATGATATAATAATTTGCTTAACTTAGTAACGCAAACCTTAATAATGTCTTAATAAGCCTTAATAATGGCTGGGTATGCAAACCTTAATAACACTTAAAGCCATTTATAAAGATTCCTAAAAAAATATATTCACAAACAAGCGATATATAAAATAATAATTTTTCTCCTTATGAATAACATTGGGGTTGAGTACGCAGGTTTGCTGCAACAAGGAACCCAAAATAATGGGGTTTTATGCAAATATGAATAGAACTCAACTAAGTGAAGTCACATACCAAGTTTCATCCATATTCATTCATAAACAAGCGATATATAAGATTTTAATTAACCTCCATAAGAATAACATAGGGGTCAATCCAAATGAAATCACCCAATTTCAAATTAAATTGTTGCTGATAGTTTTTATTTTTTTGTAATATTTTTAGAATAAGTCTTATGACACCTATAGAGTCACTATTGGGGGTCATTTAATTTTTTTCATGTCCTATATTTTTTCAGGCGGCCATTTTGCTTAGGCAAAACAGTCATTTTTGCATTTTGAAGAGGTTTACGAACTTTAAATATTTTCCTTGATTACAGAGATATCAAAAAGAAATAAAAACTAGAATAATATACATAACACACACTACATCACATGATATTTTACTTTTTCTCCATAAGAATAACATGGGGACTGAGTATGCAGGTTTGCTGCTACGGGAATCATTGGTAAAAATTTTTGTCATACCAAGTTTCGTCAGTGTATGTTCATAGATAAGAGAGATATAATTTTTTTATTTTCCTCCATAAGAAAAACATTAGACAACGTACTGTGTTATACCCTCGGTTTGCCAATTAAGGGCAACATTAAAATTAATTTAGTTATTAAAATACCAACAATTATTTACCAAGAGGCTTATGAATAAAAGATAGTCTGGCAGTTGACCTAAACACTTTTATTTACACATTAGGCATTTTATGAAATCAAATATATAATCTTTATAATTTTAAATAACTTTCTAATTTCATACCTCAATCCTTCACCAATTTAATTACGATAAGGTGGGTCTTACTTTACTGTGGAAGTGACTGCGTCCGACAAAATTCTGGTATATCCGTGAAACCTCGTCTGCAAATAAACAATAGTTCCAGACGAATTAATATTACAATATTTTAAATCATTTTATATTTAATATCATTTGAAATTTAATTATTAAAAAATGTGCTCTTGAACAAACAAAATGAAACAGGCTTTACATTATATTTGATTTTAAGTTTTACATAAGTTTTACAAGTTATATACAATAGTTAATGGAAAATATTACTTTACAAATGAACAATGACATCATCTACACATTTATCTCAACATAACTTCAATTCATGACAAGTATATAAGCAATTTAATTAAATAAAAAACTTACTATTTCAACGAAGCGGATTTAACTCGATCGGACAGCAGTTTTCCAACGAATAATTCGAACATTCAGTATTTAAAACAAGGCCTACGCGTCTGCACAGCCAACTAGATATCGTCTGCAACTTAACAGGTAATTGTCTTCTTATATATTACAAACTTTAATTTACATTTTGCATATTTTTATAAAACCTCATAGATCGGGTATAGTGTTTAGCACTTTCAATATCTCGGTAACCAATTGACGTAGAGCAATGAGAAAAACACAAAATTGTTTGTTTTTTGAGGTAAATTTATTGGTGTAAGTTAAAATTTGATTTCAATAAAAATGACATGTGAAAAACCCGAAAAACCCGTTTTTGGGATACAAAACCCCCCGAAAATACCCCGTCGGATGGTCCGATCCGTCTTGATTTCGAACTCGTTCGAATAAATGCTACTTTACACGTCTGTACCAAATTTCATTAAGATCGGACCTTTTTTACGAGAGTTATCGTGCTTACGGGGACATAAATAAATATATAAATATATAAAACATATACAAAATTTGAACGAATAGTGTTTTTGGCATCTGGGGGCCTCAAAATGAAAAGTTATCATGGGCTTGGGCTAAAGTCTTACCATGCCACCTACGGTAATAGCTTCTTCCCTATAGGGAAAATTCGCTAAAACTATACAATTTAAACTGAGTTGACAAGACGGCAAGCCAAGACAACATAAAACTTAGCATTTAGATTATAATACTGTTATATTATACCTTATTCTAGTGTTTTGTTTAATGGCTTCTGTGAACTATTACGATAATTGTTATTAAAAGGCCTATATTTTTTTACATACCACAATTACTATTATGATTAGCATAAAAGTGATACTAAAGCTGGAGATATTTTTTGGCAGTGGTAATAATACTACACGATGATTTGCTATGTGTCATCGCCGCCATCACCATGCTGGAAGCACACAGTGTATATCCATTTAGGGGTTTTAATATCTTTTTATTTCTTTACTTTTTTTTGCCTTCAGTTCTTGAAGGTTCAGTGTCAAAGCAAAACTCAAGGCAAAAAGAGGTAAACAAATATATTACATAAAGTTCTTGAACCTGGAAGAGACAAACAAAAATAATCTCTTTTTAGGGATATTCAGGACATCCAGTGAATTGAGAAGGGAAAGAACTCAATTATGCGCTCGGCCTGGTTTAAGTTAAAATTGAGAATGCTGTAGGCCTATATTAAAGAGATTGCTTTGTGGAACTGTTCTGAGACAACTAAAACACAACGACTTTCAAGGGGTTTTCATTTTGGAAAGGTCTTGCAGCCAGGGCTGTAGAGAGCCATGGCTTGCCCCCTGGGGAGTCTCTTGGCGGGCCACTTTTCTTTTTGGGTAGACTTCCCCCTTCCCTACCTCTTATCTGTTGTCTTTTAAGAAGGTTCATTCATGGACATGTTCTTACTAGGCCTAATTAGTATGCTCCAGGTCATACATTTCCCCAAAATCTTTGAGGGGGAACACTGATGGTTTACCCAAGGGTGAAATTTTTAGGCAAAGCGCATGAAAATAGGAAAAAAAACAGTTTTTCCTTCTCTCACGATACACTGTGTATACACTCAAAATTGTGTGAAATTTTCTAGCGAAACACAAATACACTAATTAGGGCCTAGCCTATTACAAACGAATGTTGGTTGTTCTGGCAATAAAACCAAACTTAGACCATTACAATACTAAACCAACCAGAAGACAAGCCTTAATCTTTAAAACTTGGACTAACCGTAATATCCCAAATCATGGCGGAACAGAAAAGGGGATTGTACCTGGTTATGTCGTCACAATTTGGAAGGGATGGAGATGAAGAAATTAATACAGTCTAGTTAAAAAAGTGAATGATCTAAACCGTTACATTCACTCTCTCAAACCATCTACTAAAATGAATATATTAAAGTGTGATCTGTTTGTTTCTTTCAGTGACCCGACTCCATCAGACAAACTACGCTTTATGGAGGAGCAACAAGAAAAGTTGAATTCCAGTTTAATAGCTTTAAGCACACATTTTGCTCAGGTAATGGTTCATTCTCAAATTAGGTAGCCTACCGTTAACCTCTAAAGTCGCATTTACACCGGAGTTAGCAACACGTGTTAACATTTGTCAATAACATTTTAGAAAACACCTTTGAATTTGTTGGTTATCAACATTTATACATATACATATTTGTTGCTTCATGTTATCAACAAAAATACCCGTGTTAGCAACACAAATTTTGCCATCCACCGAGTGTCGATAAAATCTGGTAACATTCTTTGATCTTTTCAAATGTTGATAACATTTGTTAGCAACAAATTTTACCGAACGTATTGGATGTTAGCAACTTTCACCCTTTCTTTTGCGCTGAGGCTGTGTATCTGTTATCCAGTGTTTTGTTTTTGGTTTTCTGTTTTAGCGAATTTCCCCTATAGGGAAGAAGCTATTACCGTAGTCGGCATGGTAAGACCTAGGCCCGGGACCATGATTACTTTTCTTTTTGAGGTCCCCAGATGCCAAAATTACCAATCTTTCAAATTGTTCAAATCACAGCAGCAGATATTTCTGATAAGTTTCAAACAAAGAAATTGTTGATTTTCGAAATCTTAAACAAGTAAATTAAACTTGTGTACAAGTCTCCGGTCACTAAAAAACCCAAAGTCAATGCAAGTTTTCCCTACACAAGAATTGTTTTTCTAATTAGTGTCTTGTTTAGCGAACTTGTCTCCTAACACTAATATAAAATATCCGAAATCACTGTTTGACATTCGTAAATTGTTTTTAAAACTACCGTCACATTGCAGCTTTCCACGCAAAGGATCGACGATCTTCACATTTTTATAGGCCTCATAGCATATCACTGCCACTATACCTATATCCTCCGTTTTGCCAAAATAACAAAGTCAGCTGCAGTGAGAACCACATCTTCCTACATTCAAAATTTTCCAAGCAATATGACCTAGGCGAGGGCGGGAAAAATCTACGTGGAAAAATGATGGTAACATTTAAAAGTCTCAAAACTAAATGTTACTAACATTTTTGTTAGTAACTTTTGTTATTAACTTCTGTTGCTAACAAAAAAGTTAGTAACATTTGTTGGTAACTCCGGTGTAAACGCGGCTTAAGTTTGGATTTTTACCCTCACCCTCTCCTGGACGTATTGCTCTTTTATTGTAGCTGCTTTACCCCTCGTATGATTATATAGGCCTTAAGAAGAAGACTTCCTCAGTTATTTTGTTGAGTGACACTCCATTTCATTACAAAGTAATAGTAGAGAATTTATACGTGAATATGTGTGCAGTTTTTGAAACAATGTTAGGCCTACTGAGTTTTCTTACAGTACCCACGTCACAGCAAACATACATTTCCAGCAAATATCCGATACTTACTGACTGTCCCAAAAATTCCATAACGGTTCAATCAAAAATGCTTTCCTTGAAACTAAGTGTGATTGGAAAATAATTTCATAACTAATGAAAAGGAGCCTTCCTACATTGGTTGAAAGCTGGTGAACCTTCTACTTAAAAACCTTCAGCAGTTGACAGAAAATGTGCTGAAGAAAGATCTCCATGACTTCCTTATAAGCTGTCCAGTCTACAGCGTTTATGAGTTTATTGCCATGTAAATCAAGCACGCAAACCGAAAGCTAAGAAGCCTTTAGAACTCATTTGTATTCTAAGACTATATCACTGTTTGACACCCTATTTCTCTGCAACAAACTTAGTACCGTTCCGTTCTTGATAAACTCTGAATAAAGTTATTCCTTATTGCCTGCTCTCTATATGTCGAAGGCTGGTACAATGGGTCACAACTACTTTTGAGCCACTCTTTGTTTGTGGTTGTTAAACAGATATAATTACATTCTTTGTTTGTGAATGCTAAGCAGATATAATGACTTACTTTTTTGGGCCAACAAATTATTCCATCAATGGGACTACAGTAAACTTGCTTCCCATACAGTAATGTAATACAGTAATGTATTAATTTATACATTTATTAATATTAAGGGTTTTATTCAAGAAAGTAATGAAATTAGGAAACAAACTTGCAATTAGTCACTAAAAGTACATTTTTGGCATAATTGCCTGCTACCCAGGAAGGGTTAACAATTTCTTGAAATCTTATTTTAGACATGACATTGTTGATTAAATAGTTCTCAAGGTATAGGCCTACCTAACTTATAAGGATCCTTCCTTTATCTTTTGTAGTTGTACCTTTTGACAATCGACGACATTTTAATGGCCAGTTTTATTATTTTAATTTACCAACATACAAACAGGTCTGCTGCCTGTGTACGGTACTAATTAGTTTTTATTTTTTAACAACAAAAAATTGTTATATTTGTCCTATTTTATCATCCATAATCCGTGTAATTGACTATAATTTAAATGTCCTAATTAGTTGTTATATACCACGTTACAATTTTAACGTTGGCACAAATTTGAGATTTTAGTAATGATAATAATTGCCAAAGCACTATTGAATTTGAACGGGCACTAGTGATGTTTAGTATACATCTGTTTAAATATAATTAATGTACACTCCTAATTGACGTCTAATTGTTAATCAGTCACTTTATAAATTAGAAAATTGATTTTAAAATTACTTTAACGATTTAAATATTTTAAATAATTATATTCTGACTCTGAATTAAACGTTCTGACGTATCATGAATTCAGTAGAAATATTTAAAAGGAATAAAAGAAAAAGTCAGTGAACATGTATACAATTAATCATGGTGTTGGGGTTATTTTGCCCATTTATTTCTTAGTTTGATATTCCTTATTTAAAAAAAATTGGATTTGTCACATTATGTTTTGAATTTTAAATATTTGGTGGATTGTCATAATATTTCACGAATATATATTGCTTCTCTTCAGAGTTTATTTTGTTATTATTGATCATATATTCTCATAGATTATTGTCATATTTTTGTCTACACTTCCATAATTGTAATTTAATCGTACAATTTTCTGCAAATGTAGATTTGATGCTTGCCTTTTATTGTTGATTTTAAGAGCTCGGATGTGTTCTCTGAACCTCATTTTAGGTTTCTCACTGTTGGCCCCATGTAACATTTTTCACAATCAGAACAATTAAGCTGTTATACACTCGATTCGTTATATTTACTTTGATTCATAGATTTGTTTGTCTCCTGATCCTATGAAAAGCATTATTACTAGTTTTTTACTTACTTCGATATGTATTTTTTGTCTAATTTGTTTTGTATTGCCTTGTTATATGCATGTGTTATATGATTTGTTTAATTTTTTTTACCAAGTTCTGATTTTGATCTATAAATGTACTAGATAAATGTGCTTGATTTAATTTGGAATAGGATTTGTTTTTTACAGGGTTGATGTGTCAGCTCTTATTAAAGCAATAGCCTCCTTCACCATTATAATGAGTGTGTCACTCACTCTCCACATTGCAATTTAAAATTAAAATAAAATAAAAAACGGGTTTTCAATTATGGGCTAGGAATTATTATGTTTTGTGTAGGTGATGTTTCCTTGGAAGGTTGTTACTAGTTTCGTAATATTTTGCAGTTGTTTGGTGTGGATAATGTGATTTTGATTTTCTTGATCGGTTCAAATTTCACGTTTTTATCAACTCAGTATAACTGTACATAATCATTTCCTCTTAAATAACTTATACTTTTTTCAAACAGGTTCAATTACGACTAAAACAAATAGTAGATGCTCCTCCCACTGAAAAGGAAGTTCTGCTGAAAAATTTGGAGGAGTTTGCATTTAGTGGTATACCCGAGGTATCTTCAGACATATCGAGCAATCTTCTACTAACTGGCGTGAGTATTGTCGGCCCCTTTAGGCCAGTCAATTTGTTGATAAACCTCAAACTAACGGTAATAGAAATGAGAGTTATGCCATTATGTCAGCAAAAGTGTCCTCAATATCATACTAAAAATCGGCGAAAATCGGAGTGGCGGAAAGCCGCCATTTTGGAAAAAAGCTTCCGCCATGTTGGATTTAGGTAGGCTTTTCGTAAAATGGTAATACAGTGACACCTAATTGACGTAGAGCGCTGATTTTTGCTTCGTTCATTTTGTAATTAAATTTACATTAAGAAAATAATAACTTATGTAGTAATTAGTTCGTTTATAATTGGGTTTATTAGGCTAAAACGTTAAATAATGTAAAAAGTCCAAACTTTTTTTTAAAACGCTTGGGATTTTGTCTTGATTAAAGCACACAGAATATTATCCTACACACGTGGTGTGGTGCCTAAAATATGCCTAATTTAATAGTGTACAGAATTACGTACACGTACATTTTTATCATGTCTGGTAGGTGAGATATAAGGGCAATGGTTAGCGACGGACAGGTGACTTTTGAACGCGTGACACTGGCTGTGGCGCCGGCGCGGCACCGCACCGTTCCGCTGCGGCCACGATGCGTTGTGAGCCGCGCTACTGTGATGATATTGGTTGGTTACTATTTTATGTGAAGTAATTAGCAAGTTTTCTTATTAAATGCCATGTAACTCCAGATTTATAGGGTTGTACGCTATATAAAGGTTAGCTTTAATTTTTTGTATTAAACACATATATTCTTAATGTTTATGTGCTTAGGTTTCAATCCTAAATTAACTCTCTAATATACGTAAAAGCATATGCAATGATCCACAACTCAGTTGCTCGATATATGTATATTTAATACATATATGGTAAGAAAAAATGTATATAAAGCGTTTCACTTCCAAAACTCGTGTAAAATTATGCTCGTCTCTAGATGTTTTACTTTGAGGTCATATGACAAATTACTATCCAGTCTCACCCCTAATTTTTTTTCTTTTTTTATGCACATTATCTTGTATGATGATTTTGGAAATGTGGCGTCTGGAAATAGTTATAGCCAGTCTTCTCCGAGTTCATCATAAGACAGTTCTCATAGACAGTTTTTCATATAGTTTAACATCCCTAGAACCCCCATTGCCAAGTTTTCTTAATAAATGCCATGCAACAACTAGTTTATATGGTTGTAATCTATTTTAAAAAATCAGTTTGAATTTTTTTTCTTAATTCCTTTATGTTTTGTTTATATTTCCATAACTAAATCAATATGAGTTTACTAACAAAAGTTCAATATTCTATTTCATTATTAATTTAAAATTTCTAGTAGTATTTTATTATGAGGTCGAGGTGTGTGATTTGTATTCACTTTGATTATTAATAATGATGTGAAAAGATGCTACAATTAATATCAGTTTATTTGTGACGTAATCCTTATTTTTTATCGCACCTCTATGGTTATTGGATTTTGTTAATCGTATATTATAAATAGCGGTAAACTTACTCATCGTACAGGTACGATTAATACTTTTCTTCCCTCAACTTTAAATTTACAATGAACTTTGCATTCTAATTTTTTTTGGAAATTAGGCGATAAATTATATGATAAAGAACATTGTACATTTTTAATTGTATCTATTGATTTATATACCCCTATATACACTATGCAATAATGAATGACTGAATAATTTTTTCACGCTAGGGCATTATCATCTACTAAAATATATAATGGACAATCAAGTGGTTTAAAAGAAAGCTACAAACTAATCATCGGTTTCTGTAATTTTGTTTAGTACTTTTGTATAGTTGTTTTTATTCGGTTGTTTTTTCCTCGTTAAATTGTTGGCAACCACGTAATTTCAAACAACTCTATTTCCCGTGACTACGATTGCATCTTGTGTCTTGGTCCCGGTTGATTTTATTTTATTTTCTCAGTATTATAAATGTTATTACCATGAAAACCAAAATAAAATATTTACTCCTCAAAATTTAGAATTCTGTTACATTATTGAAACCATCCTAGCATTAACCTGAATGACCATGCAACGTTTCATCGCATTTGGATGAATAGTATCAGAAACCATAAATGAAATTAAATAAAGATACAAAAGGACAACTATTTATTGACATAAAAATATCAATGTTTCTTCGTTTCTTTGTTTCTTTGTCCTTAATGCGATCCTACACCATTCTTCCAATTGAGATAAAACTTCGCATTCAGGTTAACCCAAGGAAGATTCAAGTTATTGCCCAAAGACCTAACTGTTAGAGCCCGACCCAACTTGGACTTGGCAATTGTCAATGTTAACCTTATGGCTGTACCTTAGATATAAAAAATATAAAATTCAAAGCCCCCTGCTGAAAATTTATAAGAAAACTAAGGCCAATACAAATAATGATTATATTTTAAATCTCAAATTGAACTCAAAAGCGATATGGAAAATTGTAAATCCTCAACTTGACTTTTGTTAATAAATCAGTATCCGTTAAATGCAACATTTTAAATTAACTATATACGAGTAATTACTTCCTAAATTTTACAAACTTAACCTTAGACCAAATGAAGAAAAAGCTGCTAATTGTTTTAAAAATATAAAAGATGTAATAAAAAAATAAGTAAATGATCCCTAATCATAATACCGAATTTCAATGTATTGTCCGTGAACTTAACAGCACGTGGCAGTATAAATCATAGAGTATTGTTAGAACAACAATTTAAAATCTTTAATTTAAAATAACACTTGAAATTTTATTTAGATAACAGAGACCAAAGTCAAAATATATTGAAACAACACAAATCCACATGCATGAATGGAAAAAAATTAATTTAAGGGGTCAAAAACTTCAATACTGGTACTACTTAAATTAATTCTAAATAATTGAAAGCATTTGATAATCCATGAAGAATTAGAGAATTTACTGTTTAAAAGTACAAACATGATCAATGACTGGTGCTCTGCGAATAAACTGTCACCTTACTATGATAAAATTCAAGATATTAGGTTTAAAACTAAATAAGGAATAAACTATTTCAACGATAATTCAAAATTAACATTTTTAGCAATTCTTATTAATTAAAAAATAAGTAGGCATGACCATATAAATTTGACATCCTTAAAAGTATCTAAAGTATTATTCTCTCTAAAAAGACTTTCCAGCAACGTAAAAACTGAAATACTAAAAATTATATATTAGGGCCTATGCATACATTTACAGCCTTCTAAACTATGGCACTCTAATATGGGGTCAGGCGTATTAAACAATTATTTAAATTACAAAATAGGCCAATAAGGATGATGTGCAAATTAAAACCAAGAACTTCAATCAAGCCATATTTCATTGCACTTGAAATAATGACTTTAACAACAATATACATATATCAATTGTCATTAAACGCAAAGAAAAATGTATAACAGTATAAGAAAAATATTGAAATTCATAAGTATATAATACATGAAAAAAACACTTAAGATAAAAATGTATCAAATATAGTCACACCAAGGAAAATGAACAAGAAATTTCAAGAAAAGTATTTATTTAACAAATTAGACTTGAAAACAAAGGAATTGACATATGACAATTTCAAAAAAGAAGTATCAAATTAATTTAATTAATTAAAATAAAAGTTTAAATTATTTACAAAATGTATTTATGAAATTGAAGATTTTTTCTGAAAACTACAATCATATTTATAATTAATTAACAATCCTATTATTCATTTTACAGATACAATTGCAACACGTATCATGCTAATTAAAAAGTTTGTTACTACACAACTGCAATAATTTCTGCAAACAACGTTGGAAGCCTAAACAAATGTATAAGCTACACATTTAATGAATTAGATTTTTGATTTAAAGTCAATGGCCTTGTGCTAAATAAATCCAATGCAAATATATTGCGTTTTTATATGGCAAAAAAAGAATAAGGAAACAACTTTTTGAAGCATCATTAAATTGAGAGAAGATAAAAACAGCTCATAATACAATTATACTGGGTTTTATAGTTGGTGAATCTTTTTATATTAAAAAAAACTAACACAGTATGTGTCTGCCTCAGAGCTCTCTCATATTGTGTTGACAAAGAAGTGATGAGAATCGCATATTATACATATTTACAAAATACATTTGCATAATGTTTTCCCATTTTGTTCGGAACATTTGCAAATAAGGTAACAATTTTCTGTATTAAAAAATAAGCGAAGCGCATTATTAATAATCTTTCTTTTGAGAAAATTGGTTTTGATTATTTTAAAAAATCAAGAAGAATAACGGTTTTTTACTTGTAGGCCTATGTATAGAATTATTGAAATTTTACTTAAAAAATGAAACCAATATAATTAAAAATATAACACCAGAAATAAAAAGTATATCCTATATATTTAAAATTATTATTTATGTATTATTATAGTTATTATTAATATGTATTAAGTCAAAATTCATAGAACATCATAGTACAAAAATATCCCCATTATGCAAGTGGGGAAACTAGTGAATCAAGTTAAATATTAATATCAAATTTACACAAAATCCAACAAGAATATCAGAACGATTTTAAAAAACACTCTAATTATGTAAATAAATATATATTGTACATTTTGTCCAAATGTTTGTATCAATAAAGACTGTATTTTATTTTATCGGCATTTAAAGCCAAACGAGTCCGGACGCTGCACGCTGGCGCGAAGGTTGTGAATTTCCGCATTGAAAATGTTTAAAACTCAAATACTATATTGAATCTTATATTTAATAGTAGCTTTTATGAAAATTGGAAATCATGTCTTTGGCAGTCCTGATGATGGTGTTCCTGGTTCTATTTATCTGCAATGGAATATCGCTGTTGTACATTCTAAGGTTAGGTAGATGTCCAGTCAGGATTGAAAGTGGGTATGGGAATGGGGGTTCTGGGGATGATAAAGTATATGAAAAACTTGGAGAAGACTGGCTGTATCTATTTCCAGACGCCACATTTCCAAAATCATCATACAAGATACTGTGCTTAAAAAAGAAACAATTTTTAGGGGTAAGACTGGATAGTAATTTGTCATATGACCTCAAAGTAAAACATCTCTAGAGATGAGCATAATTTTACATATATTTTTTTCTTACCATATATGCATTTATACATACATCTATCGAGAAATTGAGTTGTGGATCATTGCATTTGCTTTTCCGTATATTAGAGAGTTAATTTATGATTGAAACCTATACACATTAATATTAAGAATTTATGGGTTTAATACAACAAATTAAAGCTAAGCTTTTTATAGCGTACAACCCTATAAACCTGCAGATACATGGCATTTAATAAGAAAACTTGCTGATTAGTTCACATAAAACCAACCAATAAGATCACAGTAGCGCGGCTCACAACGCATCGTGGCCGCAGCGGCACGGCGTGGCGCCGCGCCGGCGCCGGCGCCACGACCAGTGTCACACGTTCAAAAGTCACCTGTCCGTCGCTAATCATTGCCCTTATATCTCACCTACCAGACATAATAAAAATGTACGTGTATGTAATTTTGTACACTATTAAATTCGGCATATTTTAGGCACCACACCACGTGTGTAGGATAATATTCTGTGCGCTTTAATCAAGACAAAATCCCAAGCGTTTAAAAAAGTTTGAAATTTTTTCATTATTTAAAGTTTTAGCCTAATAAACACTATTTTAAACAAACTAATTACAACTTAAGTTATTATTTTCTTAAAGAAAATTTAATTACAAAATGAACTAAGCAAAAATTAGCGCTCTACCTCAATTAGGTGTCACTGTATTGCTATTTTACGAAAAGGCTACCTAAATCCAACATGGCGGAAGATTTTTTCCAAAATGGTGACTTTCCGCCACTCCGATTTTTGCCGATTTTTACTATGGTATTGAGGACACTTTTTCTCACATAATGGCATAACTTTCATTTCTATTACCGTTAGTTTGAGGTTTAACCCATTTTACCCCTAAAATGACTGGCCTACTTTCCCTGAACCCCCCCCCCCCCCTTTCAGGGAAAACTCCTTTTTTAATTTCTTATTTCATTTTATATTTGAATGCATAAATATCAGATTTATTTTGATTTATTTTCAATCATTCTGTAACATTACATTGTGTTCCTAAACACAGGCCTACATATGTAACAAAGAACTAGTTATATGTAAAAAAAAGTATAAAACAATTATCTATGTATGCTAATTAAAGTTTTAACGATTGTTTAGTCTGTACAAGATTTCTCTAAGAGCCACAAGCTCAGAATGTTTTCAAATTTGTATGCTAATTAAAGTTTCAACGATTGTTTAGTCTGTACAAGATTTCTCCAAGAGCCACAATCTCAGAATGTTTTCAAATTTGTCTCCACATGCAAAATAACACTATGTATGCTAATTAAAGTTTTAACGATTTCTTAGTCTGTACAAGATTTCTCTAAGAGCCACAAACTCAGAATGTTTTCAAATTTTTCTCCACATGCAAAATAACACTACATACGCTAATTAAAGTTTTAACGATTGTTTAGTCTGTACAAGATTTCTCTAAGAGCCACAAGCTCAGAATGTTTTCAAATTTGTCTCCACATGCAAAATAACACTACGTACGCTAATTAAAGTTTTAACGATTGTTTAGTCTGTACAAGATTTCTCCAAGAGCCACAATCTCAGAATGTTTTCAAATTTGTCTCCACATGCGAAATAACACTATGTATGCTAATTAAAGTTTTAACGATTTCTTAGTCTGTACAAGATTTCTCTAAGAGCCACAAGCTCAGAATGTTTTCAAATTTGTCTCCACATGCGAAATCACACTATGTATGCTAATTAAAGTTTCAACGATTGTTTAGTCTGTACAAGATTTATCTAAGAGCCACAAACTCAGAATGTTTTCAAATTTGTCTCCACATGCAAAATAACACTACGTACGCTAATTAAAGTTTTAACGATTGTTTAGTCTGTACAAGATTTATCTAAGAGCCACAAGCTCAGAATGTTTTCAAATTTGTCTCCACATGCGAAATAACACTATGTATGCTAATTAAAGTTTTAACGATTGTTTAGTCTGTACAAGATTTCTCTAAGAGCCACAAGCTCAGAATGTTTTCAAATTTGTCTCCACATGCGAAATAACACTATGTATGCTAATTAAAGTTTTAACGATTGTTTAGTCTGTACAAGATTTATCTAAGAGCCACAAGCTCAGAATGTTTTCAAATTTGTCTCCACATGCGAAATAACACTATGTATGCTAATTAAAGTTTTAACGATTGTTTAGTCTGTACAAGATTTCTCTAAGAGCCACAAGCTCAGAATGTTTTCAAATTTGTCTCCACATGCGAAATAACACTATGTATGCTAATTAAAGTTTTAACGATTGTTTAGTCTGTACAAGATTTATCTAAGAGCCACAAGCTCAGAATGTTTTCAAATTTGTCTCCACATGCGAAATAACACTATGTATGCTAATTAAAGTTTTAACGATTGTTTAGTCTGTACAAGATTTCTCTAAGAGCCACAAGCTCAGAATGTTTTCAAATTTGTCTCCACATGCGAAATAACACTATGTATGCTAATTAAAGTTTTAACGATTGTTTAGTCTGTACAAGATTTATCTAAGAGCCACAAGCTCAGAATGTTTTCAAATTTGTCTCCACATGCGAAATAACACTATGTATGCTAATTAAAGTTTTAACGATTGTTTAGTCTGTACAAGATTTCTCTAAGAGCCACAAGCTCAGAATGTTTTCAAATTTGTCTCCACATGCGAAATAACACTATGTATGCCAATTAAAGTTTTAACAATCGTTTAGTCTGTACAAGATTTCTCTAAGAGCCACAAGCTCAGAATGTTTTCAGGTTTTTCTCTACATGCTAAATTATTTCATTGAGAAATTTCTTTAACATGTTTGTAATGTAGAACTATGTTAGACCAATGTGTTTGTTAGTAGATCCATGACGATGAGAACTTTAAAAATAGATTCAAAATCATTGATAATTAGATGGATTTCTTGCATACCTTAACCTTAATCATAATATAAAATAAAATTGAATAATTTAATATTTATATAATTAAAAGGTTTTATGAAGTCGCTTCAGATTTGAATCATTTGTGATCCACTGTATATCAATATTAGGATGACTATCGGAAGAAGTATTAAAGCAATGAAGCGTCTGTTGTTGTAGACTGCTGCCAATGGCTGCTCATGTATCTCGAGTTTTATAGGCTGTTACACTATAATAGACATTGTTTTACTTTTATCCCTTGTCCGATAATTTGAACTAGGTACTCGAAAGAGAACAAAACAGCTACCAAACCCCTATTTTTGAATTATTTATAAAAATTTAAGGTTTTGAGTTATTTTGTGTCAAAGTTGTAAATGGCTGCCATTTTGAAAAAGGTTACCGCATTGGGTTGTTTATTGTAACTGTAGTTAAGGCTTGATTGGAGAAAGAACAATGTTATGTTTGAAACCAATTTTGTTTTGTTTGTTTTGTTTTGTTATGGTTGACTGTTTTAGAGATATTAATTATTTATAACAAAATGGGAACCATAACATTTTAGAACTTATGGTTATGGACATTTTTGACTCCAAGTGAAAGTTACATGCTTGTTAAATGTCAGTACGCATTTGGAGACCCTGTAAATAGTTAACATTTTATGGTTCTTGAAATAGCTCTTCTAGAAACTCTTTAAGGCAGATTCTTAAGACAAATTTGTATGAAGTATGCATTTACAACTAAATAAAGAGTGAGGGGAACATTCAACTGTCAAATTACGTTTTTTTCCTTAAAACATTTATATAAAGTGTTGTCATGTAAAATAGGAAAACATGCATATTTTTGCATAAGTTTATAAGATCTTAAATTATAGTTACAATGAAGAAGAGTTACTTAGAGACTTACTCCAGAAGCTTTTTGTTTAACAATTGTTTCATTTGAAGGATGTTGAAGACCATGAGGAAAAAATTAAGTTGCAGAGAGAAAAACAGAAGGAGCTAATAAAAACATTAAAATCTCAGCTCGAAGAATTGGAAAAGTATGCTTATGAAACTGGCGAAGCAGGTTTACCTCAGAGTTTGGTGTTGGAACGACAGAAACTTATCTTAGGTAAGAAGAACTCAGTGCAACCAACTACATCGTCCAACTTTCTCCTTCAATTTTGATAAGCATAAATATGGAAGATACTTTTAAAAACTTGCTCAGTGAATTTAAAAATAATTTAATCATGATCTCTAAAGCTTATGGGGGTAAACTTGCTCAGTTCTCATTATATTTTACCAACAGCCCATTAATTCAGGGATGAACTATCAGATTCTGTCATCATTTTAGGCTCTTGCAGTTAACATTTGATTGGTTTCGTTTACCTGTTAAATTGTCAGGGGGTAATAATAGAGAGTTGTAACAATTGATTAAATATGAACAGTTTATCCTACGCATTATACATACATTCATTTAATGTATGTAAAAATTCATTATATTAAAGCAAATTAAAGTTACCCAGAAAAATCAATCAATATTTTGTTTGGGATCACAAGTAAATATGTTTTTCACACAGTAGACCGACTGGTTAATTTAAAATACTCAGAATCATATAGTAATTTCACTAGGTTTGATCGTTGTTTACGGCCAATATTATGTGATTAAGAGGCCAGATAATCCATCAGTAACGTGGTTTGTTATCGTTGTGATCTACCGTGAACTGGCAGGATGAACTTGCTAGATTTTAATGGAGCTTTCAAAAAATTTGTGTCAAATTTTCTAACACATACTACAATCCTATAACATACAACCTCTAGTTACATAAGGGGTCACAAGAGCCTGTCATTTTGACAAGGAACCCATATTGCTACCCCTTTTCTGTGCTAGTACGAAATGTAATAATATAAGCTCACATCTACAAATAAACACTTTATTATCCAATTAATTTAGTTAAGTAGGAAATAATACTAACTTAGGATTCTCTCTCAGGATTAGTTTTATATATTTTTTTTTTATATATTAATGATAAGTTTTATGAGTTTGTGAAAACACACTTACTTATTCCTTTTACTTTTACTAGGGGAAGTAATTGCTGATTCTAGAATAATGCACCAATTAGCCCCCCAACAGTTTGGGCCATGATGTTTATAAGTCAGTTTCAATCCACAAGTTTCCGATTCATAAAGTTTAATGTAAAAATAATTGTTTGCTCTAGATCAACTCAAAGGCAAGTTAAACCTCAATATTGATCATATGGATCAACTGACCATGGAAGATCTCAAGAGCCATGTAGACAGCGCAATTGGACAGGTAAGCGAGTCAGTTAATTTGTATCCCTTTCCATTTGGAAATGGTCAGAATCTTTTGAAGGCATAAATTGTAATTAAGTTCCTAGAAGATTTGGTAAATTGGGAAAAGGATAGATATATAGCTCACCTGAAGAGAATAAAAACAGGTGTAGCACAGGAGACACATAAAGCGGGCACAAAAAAACACTTGATATTTCATCAGAAGAGAAGTAACAAGATACCCATTGTTTAAGTAAATGGATATCTCAATTTATTGCATGTTATTTTATTAAATATATTTACTTAAACGTTTCTGGTTGTTGGGAAATTCATATTCTAAATTACATAGCTTTTAGATTTAACTCCTAAAAAGTTCCTAGATTCTGGTATACGTAAAATGAACAAATGTTATGGAGAATTAAACTGTACACACAATTTCAAAATAAATATTATATATCTCAAAATGTATTAAAGAGGGAAGTTTAAATACAAGAAATCATTGTAAAATGCTTGCTAAGTTCAGGGAATGCACACCAGTTGAAGAATATTAAATTCTTGTCCATTGCAGCAATAATACAACACGATGAAAGCTTGCAAACTGCTGACAGTTGTCAGTTATTTCCACCCCTACACCTCTCTGTTAATCTGCCTCTGCCGGCAAGCTATGAATTTATAAACATTAAATCATTGTTCTGTCACTTATTTTAAGGTCAAGTTACAATTTTATTGAAGTTTGTTTAGCAAAAAAACTCTGTGTGGATAAAGATACAACTTTATTACTTACCTTAACTTGCAAGTAATTGAAACTAGTTATTTTATGTATCATAATAACTTATTTTAACTAGAAATATGAGAAATAAAATTTAAATATTGGAGCGTAAGTAACACACTCAAAATACTTGTTTGTGTTTTATTTTAGGGACATAGCCCAAACTTGCCATGATTAAAGGTTATTGTAGTAACCTAATTCAGTTTAACCCCCAACTGGTTTTCCTAGTTGTTAATATTGAGGAGATAAACTGAGATTAATATGAGTTTAACTTACTAAAGCATGTTTATACTTAAATAACTTAATTTTAATTTACTAACTGCATGTTTTAGCTTATTAACCCCATGAAGATGAAAGAGCAACTAGTCAATCAGCTAAAAACACAAATCTCAGATTTGGAGCGATTCATTGAATTTTTACAAGGTATTTGATTCTTTACTTGTTACTCTGTTATTATTGTACTACTGCTTATTTTCAGACCGTTTTCTGCCTTATAAACTACTAGATGCAGAATTGCATTTTGTCATTATGTGTAATATACTGGTTTCCAAATGTCTGAATGTACCATTAAGGGGATATCCCCTAGAGTAAGTCTGGATAACCTTAAACGTAAACATAGGACAAGATTCAAGATGTACCTCATGAAAAAGGTCTGTCAATAGAACAAATTACCATAAATCCCACCTGAATTAGATTTCTCAGTTTGAAATTGCAGGACGTCAAAGTAGGAATAGAAATTCAATCAGTACAATTTAAAATACCAGACTCTAAGCACAGTTATGATTTTATGGTTGGTATTTTGACAGTGTGTTCTATCAACCGAGACTGAGACCTATGCTTAAAGAAATTTAAGGCTTTTCCTGATCCCTGTCGGGAAGTTGAGGCAAAATGAATGTTTAGGGTAATAATAGGCCAATAATTCCGTTGATCTTATTGCTCATTAATTTTAAACCTGACATTGCAAAGATATTTTTAAGGTTTGATGATTAATTAGGCTTGAATGAAAACTTCTATGTTAGTATTCCTTAAAAAATATATAACACTTAAATATAGGAACATTTGGTTTAAAAATGATAATTTAATCACTAATACCATTGGGTTTATATCTACTAGAGGGGACACCTTATGGGAGCCAGAGTTAGTAAAAGCAGTGCTGCGATCTAGCGTCTTATTAAGATAACTAACGGAATGAAATAATGAAATGAAATAATGATTTATTCCACCCAAACTTACAACAATCAAACACATTAATTTTCTTGGAATTACGTTGTCACATCAACCAGTTATTGTGACAACGTTGGAAAAAACAAACAAAATAAACTTTACATTAACAACTGAGTCCAGTCCTTCTATGTATAAACACATTTTGCCGCTCTCCGTGGCGTCTGACATGACATCAACTTAATATTTAACATCAACTAACTTGATCTGCGGCGTCGTTAGGCAAAGTAACTCGCCCGCCGTACCCGACCTGTGTAAACAAAATATCACTTTGATGACCATCACAAAAAAAGGTTTATTTAAACATTTAAAAATCTCTACAAAAACATTCCTAGCAAATATGATGAACAAAACTGCGACGATCTCTGGCGGCGTAAGTAGGGAACTACGACGACAAATCTCTCATATTAATTTACATTGCGTGTCCCCTCTAGTAGATATAAACCCAATGCTGATACAAATCAAATCGTCCTTGGTTGAAAAATAAAATTCAATTGAGGACATGTCATATTTTAACATACATCTGCTATGCTTATAAGGAGCACTTTTGTCATTATATGACCTTGCTTTTGTTCTTATATCCAGTGAGGGGATATGCTGTGATGTAAGCACTGACATATCCACTCTAGGCATGATAACTAACTGGTAATAATGACTAAAAACAACACGTGTGTTAATAATAAAATAAAGTAGGCAATTAATGATAGTTTACAAGCATGAGCATGTATAAATTGATGTATCGTGATTCTTTTGCAACGAAAATAAATTTGTTTTTCATTGTATTAAACTTGATCACCCTATATTTGGTTTGGTTTTCATCAAACTTGTTACATTTTAAAATTACAGAATTATTCACAAATGGACACTTGTTACGTGTTGGTTTCTCTGGCTTTACTACCGACACACAACCTCTGGGGAACATAGCTCAATAAATAAACAGGCTTGAATGGTAATTTAAAGGATAATATTACATAAAGGATAGTGTAGAAATGGTAATTTCTACATTTAGGTTTGATTTAATTTGTTGTAGGGATGTGTCGGTTGTTAAAGTCGGTTGTCGGTTTTACCGGTTTTTTACAAAAAAACCGAAACCGAGAACCGATGGTCTAATGTCGGTTTCGGTTTTTCACTGTCAGTTAGTGCTCCTATTGAAAATAAGCATTATAATGTTGTAAAAATATCGAATGACAAGCTAAACAATGTTTAACAAAATAAGTGGGTGAAATAAGACTCCTCCCAACAATTAATCACTTCCTTTCCAGTCCCAAAATAACTCTCAACTAACGAAAAAGGAGAATTGACAGGAGTTCTATTTATGGAAGTACGTGAATGAGGAAAACAGATAAGGAAACAAAGCTAGTGGCCCGACTCGCTGAGCGACCCTATATTTTTGTCCCATTCTTAATTGCTAGTCTATTGTTCAACTCCCGAATTCAAGAGATAAGGAGTTTCTAGTTCAAAATGCTAAATACAAAACTAATTGTCGTACTAAGAAAAATGACGACTCATTTTTTTCGTCTGATTACTACAAATAAAATAAAATGTCAATCAAAGTTGTGCAAAGAGGTAATGGATAATACAATCACTGTTTATCAGAACTTTGTGAATGGAGACAACAGATAAGGAAGCATGGGGAGGGGGGTGTAAGGGTTTGGTTGCAACAAAAAACTTGACCTTGACAGGTCCCAAGGGCACAATTATCAGTCACTGTGTAATCTTTCTCTCTGAATATGGAAATGTATATTGTTTTATGATCGTCCTCTTTTCCCATTATAAATTTAAATTAAACTGATTTTGTTTATTTTATATTATTGTAGGATACTGGTGAAATAAATATTAAATTGCAATTGACAACATTGTAAATTAGGTTAAAAATTAACCATAAAATAACTACTAAATAATTGTAAAATGGTTACATATGTCCCAGGACTACCTTAAGACTGGTCTTTACCAGTCTTGAGGCTGACATTGGGTACAGCAAATGAAGTTGTCATTACATATGGTAAGTCTTTTGGCTGTCCATTATGACAAACTTCCCTTTCACCTTTGGTCCCTCCAGTTGCAGCAGCTAGGGACAGAATCTCCGGGTTTGGTCCCCACCTGCCAACCTGAGAATGAATGGTCCCTGGCTGTTGTACATGGATACCCTGTCAGTTGAGTTGACCTGTTGGAGGGCAAAATGAGGGTCCCCTGTTGAGAGCCTCATCCCAGCTGTCACAGGGGCACGGGAGTTGGCGCTCTGAAGGGTCGATTTGGCTGCCGTCCCTTCCCACCCTTTCCTTTCCTGCTATATCCTATCTTTCCGGTAACCTGCGCAATATTCCCGCTTGTGGAAGATGTGATCAACAGCTATGCTGGGGTTTCCTAATCCGCAACAATGATGATGATGATGGTTACATATGATTTAAAATTGTATACATTATTTAAAATAAAATCACTTAAAACAGGATAGAGCCAATTAGGAATTTAGTTTTCTTCTGCTTCAACGGGAATCATTGTTTTCATAAACTCTCAGAGGATTGAATGACAGAGGTACAGATAAGTGATTTATTGCTCTCTATTCATGAAAGGTGCTAATGGAAGACGTCTGAAAGTGAGCAAAAAACCTACTTGGAGCCTGGACACAACAAAATGCCGGTCTGACTGTCTGTCTACGAGTATTATTTGTGATCACTTCCTTGTTTAACATGTTCTGGTTTGGTTTTTAGTGAATTTCCCCATAGGGAAGAAGCTATTACCGTAGTCGACCTATAAGACCTAGGCCCAGGACCATGATAACTTTTTGTTTTGAGGTCCCCAGATGTCAAAAACACCATTCGTTCAAAACTGTATATATATATATATATATATATATGTCCGTGAGCACGATAACTCTCGTAAAATTAATTCGATTTGGTATGAACGTGTAAAGCAGCATTTATGACTTTTAAGTTCGAAAACCAGACAGATCGACCTATCCGAAGGGGTAATTTGGGGGGGTTTTGTACCCCAAAAATGGTTTTTTTGAGCTTTTTACATATAATTTTTGAAAAAGTCAAATTTCAGTTTTTCCTATTGGAATCAGCTTAGAAAGACGCACAATTTGATGTTTTGATTATTGCTCTACGTCGAATGGTTACAGAGATATTGAAAGTGCTAAACACAGTACGTTGTCCAATGTTATTCTTATGGAGAATAAGTTAAATTGTATATCTCGCTTATTTATCAACTTTTCCTGATGAAACTTGGTATATTGCTTCATATCGTTGTGGTCTATTGATATTTGCACTAAAAAACATTTTTCGCCCGATAGTTCCCGTAGCAGCAAACCTGCATACTCAGCCCCATGTTATTCTTATGGAGAATAAGTAACATGTTATCTCCCTTACTTAGGAACATAAATTAATAAAATTTGGTATGTGGCTTTACCTACTTGAGTTATATTGATATTAGTATAAAACCCCATTTTTTGTGTTCCTTGCTTCAGCAAACCTGCATACTCAGCCGCCATGTTATTCTTATGGAGAATAATTAAAATGTCATAAATCGTTTATTTATGAATTTATATTGATGAAACTTGGTATGTGGCTTTATGTGGTATTAAGATACATATATATATATATATACATTGGAAATTCGCTGAGTACACAGGTTTGCTGCTACGGGGGTATTATAAACTAATATGAAATCTGTAAACTGTATTTATGATTAGATTCTGGGTTTCCAAAGTCTGCAAAACTAAAATATCAGAAAAAAAGCAGGTAAACTTATTTTGTTTTTAAGATTAGGCCTACAGTAGGATAAACTTAAACCTTAACATCTTAACAAAGTTTAAGTTAAAGGTTATTTAGACTACGTTATTGCCCTAGGCTAACTTGTTATTATTTGGCTAAACAAGGTTTTAAGCCTAGGTGACTAATTAATTTGGTAATTGTCCATAATATTTAATTTAAATTAATTTGATTTGTCTTTGATTGATTACTTGTGACTTTTTAACCAACTCTTCTGCATAGTGTCTCTGCAGCAATATTTATGTAAACCAACGAAACAAAGTATGAGTTAGGGATTTATAGGTACCGGTATATAATCAATTAAAGTTTTTTTAGGCAGAATTTCAGAATCTAGATAGAAAATTAAATTTAAAGTATGGACGAGACAGTTATTAGTTAAGTTCTTTGAAAAATAACCGAAACTGACAACTGACAACCGTTTTTTGTAAAAAACCTAACCGAAACCGAACCGATAAAAAATGCAACAGACCCATCCCTAATTTGTTGTAAATATGTATTAGATGTAAGAAAAGACACTTGACACTATTCAATGTATACTCTGTGTACTGCCTATGAATAACGAATTTTGAATTGAATTGAATGCTGACAAAAGATAATTTTTGGAACAAAATTGCTACGCTCTAACAAACATCAGTTCAACACCTAAATGGGCACAGCTACCATAAACAAATTCCACTTTAATAGCTCAACATGAATACAAACTCTCAAATTTAATGGACCCCAAAAAATATGACTGTAACTAAAATCTTTACTTGTACAACCCACAATATTATTTAAAATTTAGATACCCTTAAATGCAAAAACCCCGTCATAACTAACCAAATGGAATCAAGTCTCTGACCCCTAATATCCAGTCTTGAGGAACAATCTCTGGTCCTAGTCCTCCCTGGGCCCCTCACTGACTGACCCCCTTTCCTAACACCAAAACAGCTTATAAACTAAACCCCGGAATTGAGCCTGAAGGAAGCAAACACGGCAAGGCTTCCCCCAAGGTAACCCAGGCATCGTTTATGGTAGCTGTTTGCAAAGAGTTGGCCCCAGCTTCCAATCTATCAACAGTGATCACTGACCCTATCGAAATATCTAAATCTTTACCAGTGGTGCACTCGCAAAATATGCAGTGCCGGAATGTTTCATATTTTTCTTTTTAGATCACGAATCTATGGTTATAAATAGAGATAATGCGAGTACAGGTTTTTTAAGTCAAGTCGAGTAAATGGCAAAAGATTCGAATCTCAAGTTCAAGTCGAGTATATGAATTGAAAAAAAAAAAAAAAACATAGGTCGAGTTGAATTGGATCAAAACAGTATATAGGTCCTATTTATAAATGTTCTATTTATAAATGTCTATTTATAAATGTTGTTATTAAAATATACTTTTCTAGTCACTGTGCCCTGAAAATAACAATAGTAAGCAAAATAAATGGATTCCTGCTCAATTGGAAAAAGTAGGGGTGTGCGAGTACTCGAAACTTTGAGTTTTCGGCCGAGTATTTTAATACTCGAACTCGACTCGAAGTTTTGAAAACTACTCGAAAGTTTGAGCGAGTATTTCCCGCCGATTTCCGGACGATCGCTAACGATTGTGACAGGCCAAAACGCGTAGTAATGGCCGCAAAAGGCAATCGCATCACGTAAAATCGGCCGAAAATGACGACCGCGAATGACTGCGACCGGCCAAAACGCGTTGTAAAGGCCGCAAAAGGCGATCGCATCACGTAAAATCGGCCGAAAATGACGACCGCGAACGATTTGAAACGGCCAAAACGCATAGTAACGGCCGCAAAAGGCAATCGATCATGTAAAATCGGCCGAATATGACGACCGCTAACGATTGCGACCGGCCAAAACGTGTATTAATGGCCGCAAAAGGCGATCGCATCACATAAAATCGGCCGAAAAAGACGATCGGACCGCGTAATTTCGGCCGTGACTAACAATTTCGTCATTTAATATTGATTATAAGCGATGTCTGGAGCAGGTGAAATTGGCCAAACGACAACCGGGCCCTGTTTCATCGGCTGGAAACGAATGTCAAACCGTGTTTTGTTTGTCAATACGTAATCCAGTTTGATTGTACTGGCCAAAACTTTATATTGCTACTCATGTATTAGTTAGAAACCATGTTTAGATTATCAAATCTAGGGTGGTATCAAAATTCTATTACACTATTTTAAACTACCAACTGATGGCAAATACTCCCTCGAAAATACTCGAAACTCTAAAATAATTGGCACTACTCGACTCGACTTGATTAAAAAAATCACTACTCGCACACCCCTAGGAAAAAGATAAGTACATTTATCTGAAAATAAATCTTACCAAAGTTATTGCATAACATTTTGCCATGCAGGTCAAATACTTTAATCTGTTGGTATTAAGGTTGTTATAACCTATATGGTATTAATTAACAGTTTCATTAAAAATAATCTCAGTTTTTTATTTTATTTCCTCTTTTTTATTTATCATGTCTTTTGTATATTATATTTAGGCCTATTCATCTTTCTATGAATGGAGAAAATAAAATTACATTTAGGCCTACAAGTTAAAATAAACTTTATTTTAATATTTAAAAGGCCTATTACATGGTAAAACATTAACCCTTTGCGGTCGAATGGCGAGTATAGGTCGCCGCGCGCCATTTTCCCGAACGCTCGAATGGCGACCTATACTCGCCGTGACGTTTAGCCCGTATAAAGTGTGCTAAAACTAAATATAATGTAATGATTTTATGTCTGTTTGCTACTTATATATTCCTTATTACTTTTAACGTTTATTTTATCTACTCCATGGATTATTTTGATCTGAAATAAATGATATTACTCCATGAACTATACTTTACAATTCGCGATGTCTTGTGTCATCTGCAAGTGTCTAATAGTTCCAGCTCTGATTGTTGTCTGTGGTGTTTAGGTTATGTTTACTCTTTTGTTTAGTTATAATTATGACTAATAAAATTAGTGATGACGATATTTTTGAATGTTTTTTGTGTGTTCATATTACTTACAAATAAATATAAATGGGTTTTTACTCTCGTAATCTGTCACATATAGTACATATGTACTAAAAATATATGGAAGAAAAAATAAAACAGGTATACATTTTTATTTTTATTTCATCAATATACAGTATGTAATCAAAGTGCCTTAAAAATAAACCCTCATAAATGCATTTTAAAATTAATTTGGGTAATTAAATGTAACAATAGTAAAATCTATACAAAATAGCCAAAATTAATTTCGTCTCAGGATGTCTGGGTGATTTAATTTAATCGACCTCAAAGGGTTAACCTACTTACTTACCACACAAAATATGTTTACTAGCATGTATTAGCATTAATTTTAACACTAATAGTCTTAATAAGAACAATCAGTTAGTAAAAACATGAAGATACTATGTTTGAAAGTGCCTGGCAAATCAATTGATAAAATTGAAGCCATGTCTTAATTAGAGTTTTAAAATATTACAAATTATTTAAAAAAACATTAATGCAACTTAAACAAGGCCAAAACAAATCACTTGTCTTTAAAAACAGCTCAATGCCAAAGAACAATAGTTGATGAGCCTAAAATTAATTGATTGACTCAATTTCAATTATTATGGAACAAAAACAAGCACAAACTTCTTTTGCTTACCTATTAGATTTCATCACAGATTCGTTTTTGATATTTTACTTTAAAAAATTACAAGGTTAGGTTAACCTAAAAGTGGACTATACAGACAGTGTTCATACAACTCAGTCTGAAGGTCCTGGCAAATCCTCCATTTTGGTGTAAAGCGTAGGCTAAAACAAATTTATAAGCCACAACTTACTTATTTATTAATAAAACACTAAAATCCACATCACAACTCTTAACACCTCAAATGCGTTGACACTCAATTTGAATTTAACAGACGACGCGCGGCCGCGGACGACTCGTGGTAGCGCGGGTAAACGGCGGGAGTAAACTCGCTCGAAACCTTCCGAGTTTCAGAGCCGAACTCGACATTTCGAGTACTCGCACATCTCTAGTTATAAGTATAAAGGATAGTTATAATTGTACCTTTCATATAATTGTGAGATTTTGAACAAATTAATTACATAAATGCCTATTTTTACTGTAACATTTTCAATTGTGTAAGGAAAAGTTTAGTGAAAACACAAATTGTCCTGCTCTAGTAATATTGAGGTTATGCCGCGGCCGGCCTGTTCAATGAGGTTAATATATCTAGAGCTCTCGTCTGGGTTAAAAAAGTGAAGCCTACATGCTGGCCGCCATTTTACCCTCTGTCCCTATTTATCCCTTGGTAACCAATAAAATCCTCTCTTCACAAGTTATAAGTTTGTCAACTGACCATTTAAAAGTTATACTGTAAATAATGACTAAAAACAACAGATTCATAAAAAATAAGTTAGTTCATATTTTAAAATTCAAGAAATAAAATCATAGTTTGGTCATTTCTACAGCCATTTTCGAAATATTGTTTCGGTTTTTCGTACTATATAAAGTAGACTATAATTTCGTTTGGTTTTTATTGTTCTATGCTTTCCATATATTTTGTTTGGGATTAGCGGAATTGCTTGTTTTGTAGGTATATGCACTATGCACTGTCACCTAACCTAACAAACACACTCTCGATTGCCCAAAATAATGTTTACGACAGACTATATTATTCTAAAATTAAACAAAACTTAGGCAATGAATCGCTCTTGAAGATCACTACAGACACACAGTGGACTTGCCCGAAAAGATACAAAGTTGCAAGTTACAATAGTTCAATGATGAGTCATTCGGCGGGTGACTACCGTTAATGCACTCAAGGGGGGTTTTCCTAGCTGCCGAATAACGCTGCGATTTTACGCTATCGTATTTGACACTGACTTGATGCACATAAATTAGGTGACTGCTCCCAGGTGAATTAGTGACTGCTCCCAGTGTAGTCAATCCCGCACCCCGAGCGATTTAGACATTGGTTATGAGTGACTTTTGTTTTCTTTGTACTAAGTGTTGGTTAACTTGAGTAACGTGTATACTCTGTATTGTGGTTTGAGTGTTGGTTTAATCGTTTCCATGTCTTTATGGCGTCCAAGCAACTTACATTTTCCACGTCCGAGGACGAACAATTACTAATTGTAGGACATGAGTATTGCTCCAGATTTCAAGAATGCCTTGAAAATAGACATGCCATGGAATGAAATAGGAGGAATGTTAAATGAAATTGTTATTTAGAGAAATGTCAATTTATTTGTTTGTAATTATGCAGGGATAACAATTAGTGTCACATTTCCTATCTTTTAACTGGTTGAAATTTATGTTTGATAGTAAAATCTGTTTCCTCGTCCAGATTAATAAGTCTTCGATGAGTGAAAACAACAAAATACAATTTTTTTAAACTTACAGAGGCACGCCGGTGACTATGACCGTCAGAACACCCTAGCTGAGTATAGGCACTCATCCACATTTGAATATCTCAGTTTAGGAAAATGCAGTATGCAACCGAAATCGGCAGCTAGGAAATCCCGCCTTCACTCATCGAGTCGAAAATCCTGTTTGCACAATATAATCACAGCGCTTTTCAGTATTGTTGGATTAAAATATTTTACTCAAAAACAATAACAGTGACCGTTTTTAAGTACAGTAGATAAATTTTATGACATCGTAATGAAAAGTAAGAACGCCAAGCAGTTAAAATGCTCCTTACATGATTTTTAGCCCTTGTTATTGTCATAAAACCAGTGCTGGAACAGCGTTCCGGTACGAGTGCACCACTGATCTTTACTTTATATTTACATCTTTACACAAAACTAAAACAATACCCTAGAAACTCTATATAACTATAATAAATATATCAACTCCTCACACACTCTAAGGATGGATTAGTCGGTGTAGTGTGTTCTCTGAGACTATGTGCTTATGTTTAGGGGGCTCGGGAGCTGGTATCTACGGGAACTCGACAGTCTGCACCTGCCAATGTCCGATGCACAAGCGCTCTCACCCACGGGTCTTCACCACCCAGAAACATGGCCTCAGCAGCAAGCAAAATGTCGAGGTGAGATAGCTGGTTTTATACAAATCAATAGCATCTAGCGGCCACAAACTTTCCATATTCTATCGGTCTTTTATGTTAGATATATCGCATTCCACTACTTTCCTTAACAACTTTGTAAAGACTGAAATTGGAATGGAACTTTGGTTATTACTTCAGATGATCATCGACTTTTCAAATGACAAAAAAGGTTCCTGAGAATTTTAACCTAAACATTTGAGATACTCTTGTAAAATAGTATATTTCATTACAAGGGGCTAAAGTGACGCTTTTCGTACGAGGTCAAGGTTTACGTCCGAGCCGCCAGGCGAGGTCGTAACTTGAGCGAGTAACGAAAGGCCACTTTAGACCCGTGTTATGAACTATATTTTTCGTCATACTGCATAAAATATTGAGCTAACTACTTTAAAAAACAAAGATTTTACAGACGAAAGAGTTGTTTCCATTTTCAGCTATTTAAAACAATCAGGTGATTCTCTGTCAATTGTGTTGATGTTATGTCAGCTGACAATAAGATTGATATATCGAACGCTGTGTACTATCGATTGCAACAATGAATGTTATAATCAACTGTTTCGATTCACGAATCAGACTTACTGCTAACATAGTTATCGCTCAGCTTATCTCCTCACTGAGGCAAAATTAAATATTTATTCATTCATTCAAAAAATACAACTGAACTGACAACAATGCGATACTAATAATCGATTGCCACTCTCGATACGATCGATAACTTACCATTGACGTGCACGTATTTGCAACTGTTCTAAATTGTAATAACGAACAGCTGATAACCTCGACATCAGCTGACTCTTTTTCTTCCTAGGGAGTAAAAAACTCTTTTTCCCCTAGGGAGAAAAAGGACTACTTCAGCCCCGCAAAGCATGTATTAAAAACAGCTGTTTTTGTAGCAGTATGACGAAAAAATGTTTAAAGATTTGAAAATGTTCACTGTCCCTTATCAATGTTTTGTTAGATGTTTATGTTATATAAAGTTAAATTAAAAAAAAAACAACTTTAACAAAAATAATCGTCACATATAATACTAGATTTTGACATGATTTTCAATATCCTAACCATAGAATTAATCCCTCTGAAAAAAAACCTTCTGGTATAGGGAACAAATTATTCAACAATTTTCCAGTGTATTGAGATCAATCACTGTACTGAAATCTTTTTAAAGCAAAGTAGTTGCATATTTTACTTGGGAATTGAACAAAATTTTGAATCTAGCTAACAAAAGTTAGAATAAGCATAAAAGATAATATTTATGAAACCACAACAATCCGTAGCAAAACACATTTCTTCACATGTGTAAAACTATCGGATGATTGAAAGTTAATCCTTAAGAGGCGGTGCTTATAAACTGAAACGTATAGGGAGGACATTACATGCCATTTACATGAAAAGCTCATCCTCTGTCTCATGTCTATTCTACACTAATACGTCTTGTTCAATTTTGTTTTATATATAACTAGCCGACCCATTGCAGCTTCGCCCGCTTACACTATGATAGTTGTGTGTGCTTCAATCTGTGGTTAGCCCGTGGAACTAAAACGAATCAAGATCAGCTGTTTGAATTTTCATCAGCTCAAACCAAAGTGAATGAACACACACTAAGGAAGTGTGTATAAGGAATACATGGAAACTTTTGGACCCAGCGGGGCGGAACACAGGGGGAATTTCGTAAAACCGTTTCTTAGCAAACACCTAGAGCCAAAGAGGAACCTATATGTCAGATTTCAACTCTGTAGGCCTTATAGTTATGGAGATTTCGAGATAGGTCCATCAGTGGTATTTGTGGATTTTATATAGGGCCTATTAAGATTTCTTATTCAATTAATATTATCTCGTATATTGTTCGCACACCATCAGGATGTTTCTGTCAGAATGCAACCATGCTCCACAAAACACAACAATATGTTTTCTGATCATCTTAAATTAACAATTTAATTGTAGATTTATTTGTGATTAATCAAAAATACAATACAAAAAATAACAATACAAAAAAAAAAATAAAAAAAAAACAATATCTGGACAGTTGGTGACAACTTATTGTACCGTACCCCAGTAAAACGATAACAAGCTAGTAATGGCTATTAATCGTCTAATTTAATGAAAACAATTACAAAAGTCAAAAAGTTTAATGTTGTGAAAATGGCTTTACCTGAGGAGCGGTGTTGTTGCATTTTTGTTCGGAGAAAACTATTTTCTTAAATCTTAAGTCTATACACGAAGTAATACTGGCATTTTCTGTGAAATACCAAACCTTAAAATCAACAGCTCCGTTAACACGTTCTGTGCGGCAAATGCGATTTCCAGTGGTTGCTTACCAAGGAAACAAATGCAATTATCATGATTAAACATGATTGACACAGTAAACGTGTTAAATAAAGCAAGTTTTCAAGAAAATTGTTGTTTAAGTTTAGTTTATCTATGGGTACCCTACTATTCTTAGTTGCTGCTAAATTTAAGTAGTGTATATATTTGATTTTGTTACATCATTACAGTTATCTCTACCTTACTTACTTTACATTTGTAGTTTGACACTTTCTCGTCTGATTTGATACAATTAGTGACAGTTCTACACAAGCAGTTTTATACTGAGATGGAGAACTTCTTATTTAGAACCTTAAAAAAAATGAAGATCTTTAAAATTGTCTTGCAAGGCTCCCCCGTCACAGCAAGCCTGTGTACTATGTGAATTTCAAATGCATAAATATATACCTCACTACCACACAAAGTTTCATCAACATATATTTATATTCATAAATAAGAAATGTGGGGCAGTTTATTTACATTCAATAAAAATAACATTAGGTCTGAGTATACTGGTTTGCTGCAACAGGGATAGCAAAAATGGTTTTTTTTTATACAAATGCCAATAGACCCCAACCAATAAAGTCGCATACCAAGTTTCATCTGTATATATTAGATATGTGCAAGGAATCAAAATTTATAGTTCGAGCCGAGTTCGGCACTGAAACTCAAAAGTTTCGAGCGAGTTTACTCCTGCCGTTTACCCGCGCTACCACGGGTCGTCCGTGGCCGCTCGTCGTCTGTAAATTCAAATTGAGTGTGAGCATTTGGGGTGTTAAGAGTTGTGATGTGTATTTTAGTGTTTTATTAATAAATAAGTAAGTTGTGGCTTATAAATTTGTGTAACTCTTTACACCATAATGGAGGATTTACCAGGACCTTCAGATTGTGTTGTATGACCAGTGTCTGTTTAGTCCACTTTTAGGTTAACCTAACCTTGTAATTTTTTGAAGTAAAATATCAAAAACATATCTGTATAATTAAATCTAATAGATAAGCATAAGAAGTTTGTGCTTGTTTTTTGTTCCATAATAATTTAAATTGAGTCAATCCATTAATTACAGACTCAACTGTCCTTTGGCATTGAGTTTAAAGACAAGTGATTTGTTTTGGCCTTGTTTAAGTTTCATTAATGATTTTTTAAATAATTTGTAATATTTTAAAACTCTATTTAAGACATGGCTTCAATTTCATCAATTGATTTGCAAGGCACTTTCAAACATAATATCTTCATGTTGTTACTAACTGATTGGTCTTTTTAGGACTGTTAGTGTTATTTGTGTATAACAACCTTAATACCAAAAGATTACAAGTATTTGATATTCATGGCAAAATGTTATACAATTACTTTGGTATGATTTATTTTACTTACTATTGTTATTTTCATGTCATTGTGACTAGAAAAGTATATTTTAATAACAACATTTATAAATGGAACTCTATACACTGTTTTGATCCAATTCAAGTCGACCTATGTCTTTTTTTAAAATTTGTATGCTTGACTCGAACTTGAGATTAGAATCTTTTGCCATTTACTCAACTTGACTTAAAAAACCTGTACTCGCACATCTCTAGTATATATTCATAGAATTGCTAAAAATAGGGATCGTCACTTTTTGTATCCTTTCCAACATGCTTAAGTTGCGATCGCAACCTTTGAGTTGTTGCTGTGTAACACCTCAATGCTCGATTCATTTGGATTATTCTCCTATTTTATTTCCAATTGAGTTTTTAATCAAATTAAGTTATCGGATAGTCTTCTGTCCATTCCCCTCTCCACCTCACTGTGAACCGATTCTCATTGGTGAGCAGTCAGACTTCTTGTTCCTAAAGCGATTTGATATTACTGCACCAGAAAAAAAAATCTCACCAAGTGTGGGATCCACTGTTATTCGGTTTCTGAATGTGCAAATTGTTCGGCCTATTGAAGTTTTTAAACAAACACCAAAGAAAGTTTATGGTGAAAATGCAATGAACGAGATCTTGAAATTTCTGAAAAAGATTTATGTAATTTTGCTAACAGTTTAGCGCCTAATTTTCTGAATCATCTGTAAAGAGTGTGTGTGCTTCTGAGTTGTGTGCTATTCTGTTCGTCGTCGTGCACATTGATTCTTTGTTCTTTACACACATGATACACCATTTTCTCACTGAAAACTTGTTTATTTCGCTATCACCTCAAACTTTCTTTAGTGTATATCTAAAAATTTCAATAGGCAGAATATTTTGCACACTCAGAAACCAAATAACACAGCGGAACACACTTGGCGGGCCTTTGACTGGCGCCGCCATTTTGAATTACTACAGGAACAAGATGCGTGACTGTGACCGCTAGCATTGATACTCAGCTCACACTGAGACGGGGAGGGGAGCGGACTGTCGCACAGCAGTCGCGGTGGTGGGGGACTTGCACTCAGCATAATGCGCAATTGTTCTTTACTCTCTGGATAACCCTTGTATTTATAACAATTTGAACGTATGCTGTTTTTGGCATCCGGGGACCTCAAAACAAAAAGTTATCTTGGTCCGGGGCCTGGGCATTGCTATGCCAACTACAGTAATAACTTCTTCCCACCCCCCCCCCAAAAAAAGTTCTTTTGGTAGGTGTGTTTTAGCGGATTTCCCCTATAGGGAAGAAGCTATTACCGTAGGTGGCATGGTAAGACCTAGGCCCGGGACCATGATAACTTTTAGTTTTGAAGCTCCTAAATGCCAAAAACACCACTCGCTCAAGTTCATATATATATATATATATATATGTGTGTGTGTGTGTGTGTCCGTAGGCACGATAACTTTCATAAAAATGGTCCGATCTTGATGAAATTTGGTATAAACGTGTGAGGCAGCATCTATTTTCATGAGTTTGAAAACCAGACAGATCGCACCATTATTGTTTGTGGGGGTTTTGTACCCAAAAAATTTTGTTTGAACTTTTTACATATAATTATTTCTAAAGCTAAATTTAATTTTACTTAAAAAAAAAAAACAATTTGGTATTTTGATCATCGCTCTACGTCAATTGGTTACCGCGATATTGAAGGTGCTAAACACAGTACGTTGTCCAATGTTAATCTTATGGAGGATAAGTAAAATGTTATATCTCTCTAATTATTGAACAAATATTAATGAAACTTGGTATGTGACTTCATATGGTTGGGGTTTACTGATATTTGCATACAAAACCCATATTTTTAGCAAACCTGCGTACTCAGCAGCTATAATGTTATTCTTATGGAGAATAAGAAAAATGCGATATCTTGCTTGTTCATGAACATAAATTGGTAAAACTTGTTATGTTGCTTCATCTGGAGGTGATCCATTGGTATTTGCATCAAAATCGGATTTTTGTGGTCCTTGATGCAGCAAACCTGCATACTCTGACCAAATGTTTTTCTTATGGAGAATAAATAAAATGTCATACCTCGCTTATTTATGAATATGCTTTGATGAAAGTTGGTAAGTGGCTTAGTGAAGTACCATTTTAAATTCACTGAGTTTGCAGGTTTGCTGCAACGGGGTATTTATAAACTTGCAAGGAGGTAATAAGGAGGTTGTTCTCCTGACTCATGTGAAGAGTCAAGTAAAACATTACATTATTAGCGAATTCTTTGTTTAAATTTACATAAGCATAACCAGAAATTATCATGTGTGTAGGACCTTTATGGCAGCTAACATAATAATAATAATAATAATAATACGTTTATTGTTTATTTGCCAATAAAAACATTTCACAATGTATAATAGATATTGTCAATTATATTATGGTCTACAATAAATCAAAACAAAAAACGTGTACAATATGAACTTGATATCACTACATGCTAAATTATTGCTGTGATAATTTCACTCGAGATTTTAATTTCAATTAGTTTTCTAATGTTCTCATGGAGCACATATAATGTTGCAGATGCATACAAAAACTCTGAACATTATGAAGCGAGCAGCTGCGCTGATCCAGATATTTGCTCGCCATCAGTTTGGTTGCGATAGTACAGATCATTTCAGCAGAAATTCTCTCAAGAAACATATGAAGTTCAACCATTATGGGTAAGCATTTTGTTTGCATTTAGTTCTTACAATGTTTCGTGAAGTCTCTACAACTAATGTTATGAATTGAAGTTGTAGGGTCCCTTGACTAGATCATTCGAAATTAGACGCTAGCATTAAAATGTTTCAACTAAGAAGTTTCCATTCGTGTTAAAAATTTGTATAAAATTGTTAAAAAGGTGTAGAGGTTTGGCCTGGGGGATGATCGGTTTTTGAATTTCTATAAGAACAACATAGGATTGGAACTTTAAAGCCCCGTGGGGCGGAGCCCTATTGGAATTTCTTAAAATCCTCTCTTAGCGGTTACCTATGTTACGGAAAGAGTATACATGCCGAATTTTGTGGTTGTAGGTGTAGAGGTTTGGCTTGGGAGATTATCAGTTTTCCATATTTATAGATATAGATAAGGTTACTGTACCTCCGTCTTCAGCTTTGAAACAATCCAAATGGATGACTGCGGTTTCAGAAGTCAAAACGCTTCCATCTTCAGGGAAAATTCAAATACACATTGAGTCTTTTGTCAAAAGATTAAAACGTACTAAAACACACTACATTACGTTCATTTTAATGGGCATCAAATGTTGTGTTGAGTTTGTGGGACTCTATAGGGTATTTTTATATGATGACTGTCTAGGTTATGTTTCCCAAAATGTTGTGTTGTTGAACTTGTGGGAACTGCATGACTTTAGGATCTAGAGCTTAAGTCATTTTGATGCCAACAGGCTCCATTTGCATTGAATATGTTCAGGAGGAAAGAAGACTGATTTTATAGAGACTGTAACAATGACACTGTCACCTGTTATATTTCTGTATTAATCAGAAAATTTGTTAACGTTTGTTGTGACAATAAAGATGACTTGACTTGACTTGACTGGTAGACAAAAAGAGTGGATACAAAGTGTGTGTGTAACTTAAGAGCTGCAGACAAGCCTACGTTGGCTTTTGCAGCATGCATATAAATATTGTTATTGTTTGATTTTTCTGAAAAAAATTCATGTCTGGATTGGTTGCCAATACCAGTCAACCAGAGGATTGGAGAAATGTAAAGGTCCAATGTAAAAATTGGTAAAATAGGTAAAATTTAAGAGTCTGAAAAAAACACATTTTGGTGGTTGCAGGGATCTGAGAGCACAGTTGGAAGTGGCTGTGGCGGATGTGATGGAGTTGGCAGCCGAGCCTGAAGCCCCAGTGGACAGTGACTACATGTCAGACTCGGAGGGGGTCACGACAATCCAGTGTAACGGCAAACTGGCTACAGCAGTGCGCAAGAAACTAGCAGTTAGCATCCAGAACCTAATGCAGCACGGGCTCATGGCTGTGAGTACTGATTATTTATCAGAGGCAATGTTTACCATTCTTTACATCTAACATGTGTTTTAGCATTTTAAAGGTGACACTTAATCTATCGCTTGAAAAACCATGTTTTATTTTTATAAGCACCATTTAACGTCTTCTTATGCAAAGTAATTAAAATTTTTGTTCTTTCTCTACGAAAAAATAAAATAATCTAGTGTAACGGGTGGGACAAACTGAAATTAATATACTGTTTTACTGTTTAATTCATTCTAAAATAATTTAAACTAAATAGTGGTTTGTTAGGCTAACAAACACTAACTAATATACACAATACATGTAAAAGTAGTTAAACATGTTTATTACTTAGACAATGAAATGAAAACTTGTCAAAGTACTAACTAATGTAAAAATATCACCATACAGGCATAATTCATTACTAAAACCTTGAAAACTAAAAACTACAAATTTCCTGGAAAAATTGATTAATACTCATTACTTGGATAAATATTAGTTTATTTACAAGTAGGAGTGTGCGAATAGTGATTTCTGGCTCGAGCCGAGCCGAGCTTTTTTTCAAAGTTCTCGAGCTTCGAGCTTTCTCGAGCCGAGCTTTTTTTGATGGGAATTTTCTCTAGGACTGTGTAATATACCCGTAGTGATTTTCTGACTCTTGCCATGCCGGGCAGAATTTTTCAAAGTTCTCGAGCTTTGAGCATGTTTGATTAGGCCTATATGTATTCTTTATTTATACTATGTTTAAAAGAATAAACATTTTATCCATTATGGTAATGTAAAATAATTTATAACTTTCAATATTTGTCGTCATCTTTCATACACTTCTTCTAGATTCATTATTCCTATGTTAAATAAATAAAGGCCTACAGTGGTAAAATAACAAAATAAGTACAGTAGGCTTCTAAACAGGAAGATTTATTGAGACCACTTGTTGATGGCAACGAACAATTTGTCTTTCAGTATAAAGTAGGTAGCCTACAAATAAGTACAAATAAGTAAGTAGCCTACATATAGAGAACAAATAACATAAAGGAAGAGAACTAAAAATTGTTAACGACTGATGAGACCACATGTTAACTAATGCAGATATTACCGTATTTATTAATAGCCATAATAATAATAATTGACTATATATCAATATGTACTCTTCATGTAACCAAAGACCTTAGGCCCTAGCCTTGGGAATTGCCAAAACCCAGTAGCCTATATCTCATTCAACTGTATGTAAATAGTAAATTTTAGGTTATCCTTTTATAAATATAAGATAGTTAAACCAGTCTTTATATCTTATTGTACTCACAGGAATAAGTTAATAATCGTAGGCCTAGCTTATGTTCTATCTATCCTATTACCTAATAGACTTAATCTATTATATCTGCTTCTGAACCAGAAGGTTTCAGAGTTAGAAGGTGGAAGAGGATCGTCAATGCATTCTTCTTCAATCACAACTTTAACAATTTGATAGCATACAATTACAAAATGATATGGTTTCTACTTCTACAGACGTTTATTCATAAATTCAAACAATCCCGCGGAGTTAACAATATGATTTTAATCGCACAGCTTTAGTATAGCGTAATAAAACACTGCTCCATTTTGATCGCGTCTTGCTCTTGGTTAGGGCTTTCGGCGTACATAGAATATAATCAACCTTTAAAATAATATGACCACCGGTATTATAAACGCGTTACGTAACCATTCAGAATTTTCATAAAAACCTTAGATTTTGCGAACCTTGCAATTCGTCAATTTTTTAACTATCCAATTTTTGGAGAGTACTAATTCGTCTACACATTATAACGTCGTCATTTTTATTAGGCGTTCATCACCCAAGATGAGTGGAGTAAGGGTGAACACTTACTCTACTCATCTCGTTCATCACGTACACCCTTGTCCCTAGCTGTTTGTCACGTTAAATCATTATTTCATCATAATAACCATCTTCACTCAACGTCTTAAGGCAGTTCGCAAAGTGGGTATGCCAACAGTGTTGCCAGAAATAATTTCAGATTCCAGGGAATATAATTATTGTGTAATGTACGAATTTGTAAGTTATAGAAAAGACTGTACCGATGCAACAATTAGACAAAGTGTTTTAATGGATTTTAGTTTTTTCCTGTGGTACTTTTTCTGGAGCAGTACGGTTGTTGTATTAATTATTATTAACCGTGAAATATTGCACAACTCAACTGGGCAACGGCAACACTGCACTGCAAACTGAATAGTGTGATAGGTCGACTTGATGTGATTGAGTGTAGAGAAAGTAGCTCCATTGCGTTGGTTGATCACTGATCAGGTCGGCAGTTTAAAATATTACAGCACTTTAATGTTTGGTTATTTTTTTACGAAGGACCGAAAGCGTTAGCACTGCAGAATTATATTTGTTATGGAATGGAGCTCTACCGACGCAAACTACGAGAATTCTAACATTGATTCTGGAAAGTTGTTTTTAAATTGACTTTTGTAGACGACTATTTTCACTAGCCGGTGTTTTAAATATTCGGCTCGAACTTCGAACCTTTTTGCAAATCTCGAGCCGAGCCGAATACTGCAATATTCGGCTCGAATATTCGGCTCGAAAAAGCTCGAAGTTCGAATACTCGCACACCCATATTTATAAGATATTTAAAATTAAAATATTGTATTTTTATGTTTAGTATAGGGTTTACATTTTGGTGGAAGGGCTGTAAATGTACTTTACTACACCACACGTTCACTACAGCTGTCATTACCTGACTGTCAGACCGATATCTTCACAATTACTAAGACTTTCATGAAGATTAAAACAATGAATTTAATCTTTTAAAATAAAGTATGTCCAGAACAACATACTTTAGATCAACAAGAGGACACGTCTCAAAAATGTGTTGCCAGTCAATTTCAATGAGACCAGGCGATGCAAAAATGCAGCGACAGTGCTAGGTTAAAAAACAGTTTCTGCGCTAGTTTCTGGGAAAAAGTACCACAGGAAAAAACTAAAATCCATTAAAACACTTTGTCTAATTGTTGCATCGGTACAGTTTTTATAATGGTCGTAGTGGAGGTTTTTAAACAGTGTTATAAACACTTAAGAAATAAACGGTATCAGGAAACTGACACATACTTTCTCCCTTTTAGCCAAACTTTAATGACAAAAATATTTGTTATTTACTAAATATAGAATATGAAGTATAGATAAATGTACAGAAAATTGTCTAAAATAGTTGTTTTCAGAAATATCCACCCAAATCCCTTTTTGGGAGGCACTATAGAGTCCGTTGCTACACACAGTGGTTTTGAGAGGGGAAATGCCCCCTTGCCCCCCCATGGTTAAATAGCAACACATTTTGAACATCATCTGTTGGTCAATGCTAACTTGACCTGCATATCAAATTTTAATGAAATTGATCAGTAAATAAGAGAGAAATAGTTATTTTTGTATTCCCCATAAGAATAACATTGGACAACGTACTGTGTTTACCGCTAAATGAAAATTTCAATTTTCTCCGCAACTAGCAATCGTAGAATAGTAATTTAAAATACTAATTTATTTAGTTTTTTGAGCTCTTTTTAATGGTGAATAGTAATATTTTTTAACATTTATGATTTTTTATGAAAAATCCAAAAAACTGAATTTTTGATTTTTTAAGTCCTGTAATTTCTGAACCCGCATTTTTGCAGAAATGCGGGTAGTGTCATTTTGTTGGAAACCTAAAGTTCTACAAACCACGAAAGTTTAATCAAAATCGTTAGAGCCATTTTTGAGAAATTTGGATTTTTCATGTTTTTTGGCGGTTTTTGGGGGATAATTACCCTTAAAAATCAAAAATTCAAAAAAATGAAAAAAACGCCTGGAGATATCGTGGATTAGTACCTACATACCAAATTTCATAAAAATCGGCCCATAGGTTAGGGCTCTAGCTCTGTACACATCCACACAGACACACACACACACACACACACACACACACACACACACACACACACACACACACACACACACACACACGGACACACACACACACACACAGACAGACATCACGTAAAAACCACTTTTTTGGGTTCAGGGAGCACCAAAACGAATATTTCCACTAACAACTCAAATTCGAAAATTTTTACGAAAACAATACTTTCTCCATATACTATGTATAGGGGGAGAAAGTAAAAATAGATCAAAACCTTGCTATTGTGTAAAACCCAGGACCCAAACCATTAAGCTAGTGAGACGTGTAATTCCCCTTGGGTTATGCTTTTCTGACGATATGCTTTTATTAAAATATTAGTTCAACTTTAAATCTAATAGTAAAATTGTTTTCTGTTTGAATATTTTTATGTAGAGGTGGAATATGAAAATGAAAGACTCGTAAGAATACCACAAATTACTATTGAAATAAATTCAGGCTTACTATTGATTGTAATTGTTCTTGTGAACATCGGAGGGGTCCATTCAAACTCCAGGTTGTTTGAAGTGTCCAATTGTTATCGACAAACAGATTATTCATGTTGCAAAACATAATATTTGTTGGACAGGTCGGACAAAGCAACAGTTTGGTACCTTTCATCGCTTGTTTCCCCCCTCGCCACGCTTCTGCTAAGGACCCCATGCACGCCTGGGAGCTGATACTCAAATTCTACGACATGAAGAATGGAGAACAATTCAACTCCACCCCTGCTCGCAAACTCTCTCAGAGCTTCAACCTTGACATTGTTGGAGGCTCAGCTATGTCTTATAAACAGGTAAAGGATCTTATTTTCTAACCCATTGTGGGTGGTAAAAATCCTGGGCCATGTCACTTTACAGTTCATGCACAGCTAGTTTTAATTATTTTTATTTGTTTATTTACATCATCTGAAACACCTTGACATGCACTCGGGTTCGAAGGTTGAAGAATTGTGAAAGAAACTAAATACCTAATTGTTATTTTTTAATATAAAAATATATTGTTGGCTGCAAACTTTTGTTGTGAACAAATACAAACTAAATCGTTTGTATGATATGTTTAAATATACACTACTGATTAAAGCTATAAACCTGTACTTAAAAGATATTTGATATGCAAACATTAACTGAAACAGAGTTTATAGACAAGGTTTTGTTGCGGTGTGCAAGCTTCCTATATATCGCTGTGGGTTAAAGGCCCAATTGGACGAAATGTCAAATTCTGGTGAGACAAACAGAAAAATCAGCACGTCTTATCACTTTCTCCCATGAATAATCACTTATTCCTGGGAGTAAGTGATAAGATGTGCTGATTTTCCTTTGTTTTACTGAGTGGTTAGTTTGTTAAGGATCAATATCTTAAAGAATTGAGTAAAGAAGCGAATGTATTGAGACGTGGTGAGCAATGAAATGAAATTTGATTTCCCAAATGAGTACAGCAATTACTTTTTGCAAATCAACAACAAAAATATACCTCCATCTTATTAATTACTACAGTACTTACACAAAGATAAAATAGTACAAAGGAAAATACCGAAGGAAGCTGAGGATCCAGCAACCAACAACAGACACTCGTCTTCGGACTCTTTTGACTCTAATATTGAACTGGAGCCATGTAATGAAATGTATGTTTTGCCTTTAAACTCCCTTCAGGATTTTCCTCAGCCTCCAATTTAAATACAGCATCTTGTGTCAAAACTTTAACAAAATCAGCTTTACAATCTTCCAAATATAACCAATTACAAGTTTTTCATCAAAATATTCAAGATTTAAACAGTCGTAAAGAATCTCTAGAAATAGTCTTAGACGAGATAAAGCCCAATGTTTTAATTTTAACTGAACATAATATGACTGAACCGGAGTTAAATAAATTTCACCTTACTAATTACTCAATCATAAGTCAATATTCTAGAACAACAACTTCTGGGGGAGGTGTTGTGATTCTTGTGGAGGAAGGTTTGAAGGCAAAGCAATTAATCTGTAATGAGGTTGAATTTTTGTGTCAAGATAAGCTCTTTGAGTGCTGTATAGCTAAATTAACAATTAACAACAGGAAAATTATTTTGGCAGGAGTTTATAGAAAGCCACAACTGCAAAATTGTGAATTTTTGAATAGGCTAAATTTATTATTTGATTTTTTGATAGAAAAGAAGGAATATATAATTGTTGGAGGAGATTTCAATATTAATATGCTTAATCCGTTTTTACCTGAAGTAGAGATCCTGAAAAACACTCTAAAAAGTCAAGGGATGTATTATCTGGTGGATTTTCCGACGAGAGTGACAGCTACAACATCAACCTGCATCGATAATTTTTTTACCAATATAGACAGATCTGAAATAGGAGTATTTGGGTTGATTACTGCCCTATCAGACCATGATGCACAGGTACTGGAGCTCATGTTGGATAATCCAGTAGATGGTGGAAAAACAACTAATAAGAGTTTATCTTTCAAATGTAGAAACTTTTCAAAAAATAATATGGAAACTTTTGTAAAGTTATTGGAAAATGAAACCTGGTTAAATGTGTTTGATGCAACAGTGGATTTAAAGTATCCAACATTCTGTCAAATCTTTATGTATTATTTTGATCTTTCATTTCCGAATCAAACCAGAAAGAAGTATCAATCAAAAAAACAATGGATTACTGAAGATTTAAAAAAAGAAAAACATGATATAATTAGTCTAAGTAAGATTGCTAGAATCAGTAAAAATAAGGAACTTCACAGAGTTGTAACATTAAGAAATAAGCAATTTAAACTTGATTTGATTAAGCATAAGAAAGAGCATTTTGACAATCAAATTAGAAATTCCACCAATGTTGGGAAGACCACTTGGAATATCATAAATTTGGAAACAGGAAATTCTAAAGTCAGTTTTGTGGACAATATTGTTTTGCAAGAGGGTGATGAGCAAATTTCTGATCCAAATAAAATAAGTAATTTATTTAATTGGCAATTTACTAACACAGTACAAAATCTACTAAAAAATAGTACTAAATCAAATGTTGAACAAAATCAAATGGAGTTTAAAATCAAAGAAAACCAGTTGTTTACGAAAAATTTTATATGCGTTCCTACAGATGAAAAAGAGGTAATGCAAATTGTCCAAAATTTTAAAAATAAATTGTCAAGCGGGTACGATGAAGTTCCAATCAAACTAATAAAGTTTTCTATAAAACCACTTCTGAAACCATTAGTTCACTTAATCAATTCATCTTTTGTAACTGGTGTCTTTCCTTCAGAACTGAAAATTTCTAAAGTAGTGCCAGTTTATAAAAAAGGAAGCAAAGTTGAAATAAATAACTATCGGCCAGTATCAGTGCTTCCTTCCATATCAAAAATTTTTGAGAAAGTCATGTTAAATAGGTTGGTAAATTTCTTAGAGGATAACAAACTTTTTGATAAGGAGCAACACGGTTTTAGAAAAGGTAAATCAGTGACCTCTGCTCTGGTTAGCTTTACTGAATCAATAATTGACTCAATAGATCAGGGTGAACGACCCATAGGCATTTTCATGGATCTTTCTAAGGCGTTTGATACCATCTCTCATAGTATTTTACTCCAAAAACTAGAATCAATTGGTATTTCAGGAAGACATTTAAATTGGTTTGATTCTTATCTTTCGAACAGGTTTCAGTATGTGGAAATTCCATTTTTATTAAATAATCAAGTTACTAAGGTCAAATCTGAGAAATTAAAGGTGTTGCAGGGAGTCCCCCAAGGTTCAGTCCTTGGGCCTGTATTGTTTCTTTGCTATATTCAGGGGTTTCCTAAAATCTTGGATAAAATCAAAGGAATTAAAAGTGAGCTCATTCTTTATGCAGACGACGCTAACTTAATTATTTCAACAAAAAATCCAAATGACTTAGAAAAAATAAGCCAAACTCAATTATCAAACATTCAAGAATTTTTAAAAAATAATCATTTGTTTTTGAATTTAAATAAAACCAATTTTGTTGGTTTTGAAACAAAACAAAATAGAAGTATAATTGCGCCTAGTATTGCTATTGAAGATCGCTGCCTGGAAAAAATCAACAATACAAAATTTTTGGGTCTAGAATTAGATAGTAACTTTAGTTGGGATTTACATATTCAAAGTGTGTCAAAAAAAATTCATTCTGGAATCTATATATTAAAAAGAATGTCACAGCTATGCAGCTTATCTGTATTAAAAATGATCTACCATGCTCACATTCACAGTCATATTGCTTATGGTCTTTGTGTGTATGGGGGAACCAATATCTCTAACTTACATAAAATTCTTTTACTTCAAAAACGGGCAATAAGAGTAATGTTAAAACTAAAGTATGATGATCATGTAAGAAACCATTTTAAAAACTTAGAAATACTGACAATCTACGATCAATATATTTTTGATTGCGTTTTGTATTTAAGAAATAATTCCCAAAATCAGAGTTTGCGCTCTGAAATTCATTCGCATAACACAAGAAATAAAAATGATATCAACATTAAAAAACACAGACTTTCATTTTTTACTAAAAAAACAACTTATATGGGGGCAAAATTTTGGAATTTTCTGCCTACTGACATAAAAGAGGAACCGGATCATGTAAAGTTTGAAAGGAGGCTAAAAACAATGTTAATCAATGACCCCCATTACTCATTTAATGAGTTTTTAAAAATCTCTTTTTAGCATGTAATGATGTCAATCAAAGAAGTAGGTATTTTGGGACTGGTATACTTTGTGTATTTTGTATTTAGTATATAAGATATCTGACACTATTTATGTACATGATATGTATTGAGCAAATAAAGAGTTATTTGATTTGATTTGATTTGATTTGAATAGTCTAAATGGGCAACTAGCCTGTGCGTGGACACGGTTGCCGTATAGAGTCCGAATAAAAAGTATCGATGGAATTTAGAAATTAAAACCGATTTTCAGCTATGTGAAGAAAAGAGAAATTATATTGAAAATTAACATTTCTGAAGAATATTTGATTGAACGACATAATAAAAAACAATTATTTATAATGAAAAATGTGTGGAATCAAAATACCTAAAGTACCTAATTCACACCTCCTCAGTGTTTCTGTTTGGAAATTCTTCATGTATTAGGTTTTCCTGATCACCTGGCTCAATTTACTTGGCACTGGTAGGGTGTCAATGTTGGACAGTGAGAGGATGGGCAAGTTGCAAGGGTAAGTGGTAGCGCCATAAAAGGGTTTTTGTAAACATTTTTGTTGCTCCTTTTGACGCTCCTGGTGTCTCTTTTCCAGGAACACTTTATCAGTTACCTCTTTTATCTCTGAGTTCTCGATTTAATTTAAAATGCCATTGTTTATCATTCTTTGACTATCTTCATTTTGTTTCAGAGCTTGTTGGGTGTGATCGGTAACATCATAGGAACTCACACGCCTTACAAGAGGAGTTATGATTCTCATTTCAAAGCTTTAGTTTGTGCTGGGCTAAAGTAAGTAACTTTCACTTTGATTATACAGTACACACCCTCTTAACTGCCCTCCATGGGACCGAGCCCTTGGTCGGATAACTAAAAGGGCGGTTAAAACGAATAACACCTGGGTATTATCAAACTAATCACTTAAAAATGTAAAACTTGCACGACAGTTAAAAAATGGGTGCAATACTTGCTCACTATGGAAACATATGTTCGACTTGTTGTGACCTGAATGTTTTTACGGAACAAAATTGGGACGTCGGCTGCGGCAGCCGATGTGAGTCATTTCATGAAAAGGGGGCGGTTAATCTGATGGGCAATTGTAGCGAGGACGGTTAAACAGTTACAAATTGTCGATTGCAGTTACAAATATATAAATTTGAAAATGTGTCTGTAGTTAAAAAAAGCCAGATTTGAATACTTCTTTTAGCCATCTTAACCTTTTAATTTATTGAACTGTAAGTTTGAATCCACATAACTGCACTTTGCTGGTGAACAAACTTGCCTGCTTTAAGTTTGTAATTAGGTTTTAGGTGGACATGTTTGCTGCTGTTAACAATGTATGCAATTTTTAAAAATTTTTATCATGGGGTATGGGAGATTTTTAAAAAATCAGGGGCCTCTTTTTAACACAGGAGACAAGTGACTCACCTCTCATCAGTCTTATCAGTTGATATCTGATTTGAACATTTTCAAATTTAGGTGAGGAATCAGACATTTTTTATTCATAATCTTCAATATTAAAACACAGGTCAATGTGCTTTTTACAGGAGTAAGTTAAATGCAATACGGATAAAATTGTATTCTTCAATTAAGCATGTATTCGTGCATTGTCCATGACAAACAGTTTGAATTCACATGGTTTTTTCCTCAGGTGATTTAACTATTTTTAGACTGTCTACAATTTTGTTAATTAAAAGTTTCTTTGCCAGGGCTGAAAAAATGATATGTTTAATATTTTAATGATCACATGATTAGTTATATTTCCAAAAGTACATTAGAGCTCATAACCGTTAAATGTTGATCAGTGAACACTTTTATGAAATTTGTTAAATGTTTTGCTGGGTAACAGACCAAACCCTTCTTGTTAATATTGAAGCTCGACCTTTTTAGAAATAAACATAAATATAAATTAATAGCCAAATCGAGGAATGGCAGCTACATTCAGTTTTGAATTTCTGTAAAATTGTCATGATTTCACTCACCATCAATCTAGCAAACATTGGTTTATGTGATGCAGTGTGTAAGTGTAATGTGTGTGATCTTAATTGTTAGGGAGTTAATTAGAAAAGTGAACATGCATTTCGTTATTAGCTATGTCAATACAAAATTTAGTTGTGTAAAATGTAGGCAGGCTATAAAAAGGACACTGTTTAAGAATTAGCAAGATAATTTTATCCTTTTGGATATATTTAGGATGTCCGAAAAGTCTCGTAATGACTAAAAATTTTCTTATAAATAAACGTAGGACAACTCAAACAAAGAGTACTATATGCCCTTACTTTGCTACCATATTTTTTATAATTTAAATGTAGGAGTGTGCGAGTAGTGATTTGTTTTAATCGAGTCGAGTCGAGTCGAGTAGTGCCAATTATTTTTGAGTTTCGAGTATTTTCGAGCGAGTATTTCCGATCAGTAGGTAGTTTAAAATAGAGTAATGGGATTTGAATACCACCCTGGATTTGATAATCTAAACATGGTTTCTAACTAACACATGAGTAGCAATTCAAAGTTTTAGCCAGTGTAATCAAACTGGATTACATATTGACAAACAAAACGCAGTTTGACATTCGTTTCCGGCCGATAAAACACGGTCCGGTTGTCATTTGGCTAAAATCACCTGGTCCATACATCGCCTATAATCAATATTAGATGACGAAATCGTTAGTTATGGTCGATATTAAGTGGCCCGGTCGCCACTTTTTCCGATATTATGTTTTCCGTCGTCGTTTACAGCCAAAATTACGGGGTCCGATTGTCATTTTCGGCCAATTTTATGTAATGACGATCGCCTTTTGCAGCCGTTACTATGCATTTTGGCCGGTCGCAATCGTTGGCTGTCGTCTGCAAATCGGCAGGAAATATTCGCTCGAACGTTCAAGTATTTTTCAAAACTTTGAGTATTAAAATACTTGGCCGAAAACTAAAAGTTTCGATTACTCGCCCACACCTTTTCAAATGTCAACAGATGGGGTTTATCCTAGCGAGAAATTGTACAAAATCTCAAATGTAAGTCTTATTGCAAAGGTAGCTTATCTTTTTTTATAGATCACGTCACAAACTCAAATTCAATTGGTATTTTGATTCGGAAATACCACCTAGTCAAAGTTTACCTTTACCCTCCGAGCGCCCTAATGGCGGAATCCGCCATTAAAAGTTGGTACCTCGGTGCCATTATGTCAGAAACCGTCATATTTTGTCATATTTTTATCAGTTGTAAAATATTGAAAACGAACACAAAATTAGGTAATACTGATATCAATCAATAGATCACATTCTATACTTTCATTTTCTTATGATTGAATCTTCTAGCAGCAATAGATCAATTTAATTGATAATAACATTTGATTGAAAATATTGCGCAAAATTGATTCCGCCTTGTTTTGGTTACGAATTGAAATGCCTTGAATTTGTCATAAAGCACTGAGAGTCAAAAATTCATAACTGGGTAAATTTTGGTTTTATCTGGAAACAGGTGGTAGCACTGTATTCAGCTTGAAATAAACGTTTAAATGGCATGGTTCATAAAGTCACTCAGAATAACAAATTGCACCTTCCTCGTAAAATACGCTTTAGAAATTTTATTTCCATAAATGTTTATAGATACATGCATGTATTATTGTAGGGAAATTACTATTGAATCGTATGACATACATTATTTCACAGTAAAAGCTGTTTCTGAAAACCTATATAACTTTGAATACAACTTTTTTAGAATAAAAGAAATCACTATACCAACTGTAATAATAGTGTAACGACCCACTCCCAAATTTACATCAGCGGCTGTAATCTAAGGATTCAGCAACATTTTTGTCATTTTATTAAATATTAGTAACACAACATTTGGAATAATTTATCTAAAGTATACTGACTAATAAATCAGTACAATAATTATGAAGACCACCAACCATTTAAAAATCCCTTCAAACAGCCCAGAAATCAAATTCAAATTTTTTCATTATAAATTGAGTCCAGAGTTTTCTAACTAGAGAGAGACATCGTAGCCTCGCCCTAGTGTAAGAATGCAGGCGTCAGCACTAGCCTTCATCAGGCCATGCGCTGTGATTGGCTGAGGGGCCGACGCCTCCGCGGTGGTGAGCCCGTCAGCGACAGAGTTGTGCGCTGACCCCCGAGGATGTAACACGCGTCTCGTCGTTCCTCATTAGAGTAAAACTAAATTCTTTTCCAAATTTAATGTAACCTTATTTTGTAACTGACCGCGGGTGTACCTATTGTAAAACGATGAATTAGTTGGTTTTAGATCAGTTGTTGTAAAGTTGTAAAGTTGATTGTGTGAATTAACAGGATCTAATAAATAATAATTTGTTTCCCAAACGGCATTTTTATTATTTGAACTTCCGAAATCGGCCCTTGTACAATAGTATGATAAATGTGTTTTCCTGCTGCTATTATGTATTATTTTTTTATAGTTTTATAAACTTCAAGAAAGTAACAGTTCTTTTTGATTCATTCACTGTTATATGAGGTTTATTACCATTTCAAACAAACAACAGACTGTGTAAAAATATATATCAATAGATTTGCACTTATTTCATACTATTATATGTAATTCAATTGTTTTTCATGATTGTTACACATTTCTACTGTGGGAATCTGATTGCCAACACTTTGTACATTTATCATCTTCCCCTAAAAAATTTGTTTACTTACAATAAAGTTTTATTTTAAAATTTTGGTCAAAAATTGTTCCAATTTTTTCAATTTGTTCACTTTTCCAAACAAAACCACCCATCTGAATTTACTTATTTTACCATTTTAAGTTCCTCCTGTCTTTTACAAACACATTGAATATGCATATTGATAGGTTTCATCCATTCTGCAATTTACTGTGAGTTCTTGAAATAATGTCACAAAAATGACAGGGGCATCAAGCAATTCACCATTGGGGTATTCGGAGGGTTAATTAGCAATTTTAAAAAATTCAAATTTTTTAATCTTTGTAGGAATAGTATACTTTTTGAGTTTTTGTGACACTACACACTCTTGAGCAAGCTACCTTCTCAAGAGAGAAGTATAATAGAGGTTGGATTTTAAGCCATGTGTTCTACTAACAAAGAAATTCAACCCTTTCTGGATTGTCTATATATATTGCCTAGTATAGTATATTTAGCTCAGACCCTTTAAATAGATATTCAACATTCAAGCATTGACAACAGTAGTTGCCTACTACAGTTCTCGGTGCATATTATCGTCCATAAAAGAAGTCATAAACTGTATTTTTTTTGTTTAGTTCCAAGATGCTTGTTACCTGGCTTCGCCTCATTTTCCGATGTCAACAGTTGATTGAATTGTACTACCAACCGTGGAGCTACGTTGCTATGACAGGTATGGCAAATGTAACTACCCTAGATTGAATATTTGTGGAGTGAAACTATTTTTGGGACACCCTATATGAATTCAGTTAAATGTACAAATAAAGTATAAAATGTGTATAAAGTATAGAGATGTGCGAGTACAGGTTTTTTAAGTCGAGTCGAGTAAATGGCAAAAGATTCGAATCTCGAGTTCGAGTCGAGTATACAAATAAAAAAAAACACATAGGTCGAGTTGAATTGTATCAATAACAATGTATAGGGTTCCATTTATAAATGTTGTTATAAAAATATACTTTTCTAGTCACTATGACCTGCAAATAACAATAGTAAGTAAAATAAATAGATTCCTGCTTCATTGTAAAAAGGTAAGTACATTTATCTGAAAATAAATCATACCAAAGTAAGTAAAGAATCAGCCTATTAATATTTTCAAAAATATATAGGGTAGTGTCAAAAACATGTAGGGTGGTGGCTGATAACATTTTGCCATGAAGATAAAATACTTTTAATCTTTTGGTATTAAGGTTGTTATAGCCTATATGGTATTAATTAACAGTTTAATTAACAAATAATCCCAGTTTTTTATTTTATTTCTTCCTTTTAGCGAATTTCCCCTATAGGGATTTCCCCTATAGGGAAGAAGCTATTACCGTAGTCGGCATGGTAAGACCTAGGCCCGGGACCATGATAACTTTTCGTTTTGAAGTCCCCAGACCCCAAAAACACCATTCGTTTGAAACTGTATATATATCTATATATATATATATATATATATATATATATATATATATATATATATATATATAATGTGTCCGTGGGTGCGATAACTCTCGTAAAAAAGCTCCGATTTTGATGAAATTTGGTACAAACGTGTAAAGCAGCATTTATGACTTTAAGTTCGAAAACCAGACGGATCGACCTATCCGAAGGGGTATTTTGGGGGGGGTTTTGTACCCCAAAAATGGGTTTTTTGAGTTTTTTACATAACATTTTTGAAAAAGTAAAATTTTATTTTTTCACATTTGAATCAGCTTAAAAAGACGCACAATTTGATGTCTTAATCATTGCTCTACGTCAATTGGTTACTGAGATATTGAAAGTACTAAACACAGTACGTTGTCCAATGTTATTCTTATGGAGGATAAGAAAAATTGTATCTCGCTTATTTATCAACTTATCCTGACGAAACTTGGTATATTGCTTCATATCTTTGTGGTCTATTGATATTTGCACAAAACCCCATTTTTTGCCCGATATTTCCTGTAGCAGCAAACCTGCATACTCAGCCCCATGTTATTCTTATGGAGAATAATTAACGTGTTATCTCCTTTAATTATGAAATTAAATTAATAGATCTTGGTACGTGGCTTTACCTAGTTGAGTTATATTGATATTTGTATAAAAGCCCATTTTTAGTGTTCCTTATTTCAGCAAACCTGCATACTCAGCCGCCATGTTATTCTTATGGAGAATAATTAAAATGTCATAAATCGTTTATTTATGAATGTATATTGATGAAACTTGGTATGTGGCTTTATGTGGTATTAAGATAAATTAATATGCATTGTAAATTCGCTGAGTATGCAGGTTTGCTGCTACGGGGGTATTTATTTATCCTATGTTTTGTAGGCCTATATTATGTTTAGGCCTTAGCTACATCTTTCTACGAATGGAGAAAATAAAATTACATTTAGGCCTATATGTTAAAATCAACTTATTTTAATATTTAAAAGGCTTATTACATGGTAAAACATTAGCCTATTTACTTACGACACAAAATGTATTTACTAACATCTTAGCAATTTTAACACTATAGTCCTAATAAGAACAATCAGTTAGTAACAAACAACATGAAGATATTTTTGAAAGTGCCTGGCAAATCAATTGATGAAATTGAAGCCATGTCTTAAATAGAGTTTTAAAATATTACAAATTATTAAAAAAATCATTAATGAAACTTAAACAAGGCCAAAACAAATCACTTGTCTTTAAAAACAGCTCAATGCCAAGATTCAGATTTTACTTTGCCAGCACCGCACATTACATCGATCTCTAAGAATTTCCATATTTTCAAGTCAGAACTTTACATTTTCATTTCCCTTGCAAGATATGAATATACAATATTTCAGTTAGGTAATTTTGTTCAATAGGTCGACAACAAGTGGTTATTAATTTACACTTTATCTTTCTGAGTAATTGAAGACCACACATGTATGTGATCTCATCAGAAAACAGCATGTGTAATTGGAGGATCAATATTCTAATCTCTGTACATAGGTACTCAAGAATACTATCTTCCCTGTAGTGAAAAATACAATAATAGTATATTTCGTTACTAGTCCGGAAAAGCGCTCTTTGCCAGTGGGAGATCGTGTTTGTGGAATTTAGATCAAGGACTGGCAAAGAGCTTTTCAGACGAGTATTGAACGATACTTTTCCTCATACTACAAAAAAGTCATATAATTACAAAAACACAATGCTATAATATGCTTCACACGTGTAACATCAATGAGAGGTTAACTTTGGCCAATGATTTGACAACAATGAAAGTCAGCTGTTGCGTCGCGTTTGTAACTTCTAAAACTGATCGGAAAAGAACTGTCCGGCAAAAATAGGCTTTCACCATAAGATTAACATGTAGCTAATTTTAGTGATCGGAAAAGACAAAAAAGGAACATATGTTATTTTAAATGAAAACAGCAAGTTTCCAGCCGCATTTTAGTATGGAAAGTCATATGTTCCCGCGTAGTATGACGAAAATATGTTTACTGGATGAGCATGAACTAAACATTTATAATTTGGCAACATTACATTTGTTATTAAAATCAGTGAATAAAAACCACTGTCTATGATGTTTTATTTGAATAGCTATTGTTCTTACTCTAATTTAAATAGTCTTATAACAAATAAACTGGTGTAGGCTAATATAAATAATTTAACTGTTTGTAAACAAATAGCATTATATTATTTATTCTGGAGACTGGACGATAAAAGAATCAAATATTTATGAATAAACCAAATTTAATAATGTTTTTGGCAATATCACAACTTCGAAACTGTGATTGTAAAACCTGGTAATACAGTAGAGTCTCACAAACTCGACTCCCGATAACTCGACACTCTGGGAAACTCGACACATCATTTACTATACAGTACATGTATTACAAGACTATATATTTTGGAAACGAGGACAATTAGTTATTAATTCTCAATTTTTAAGTATTTATCTAATTTTATTAAGTTTGTAATACAGTATCATTATACATTTATACTATAATGTGTTTAAGTAAAATCTAACACAGTATACAATTTACAGCTAAATAATGTGTTTTCCTCCCCTCCCAATGTAATTCTGGATAACTCAACATTCCACAAACTCGACAGGGTCTTAGTCCACATTGTGTCGAGTTTGTGAGACTCCACTGTAAAGGTCAAATAACAAACTGTCTTGACTTTAAAAAATGACAAGTTAAAAAATAATAATTTTTGTAAAGTTATATAATTTAATAAAAGTAGCCTATATTAGGCTACTCAACTTCAATCATTTAATGTCCCCATGACTATCATCCTTGTCATTATGATACAACTCCTTAGCCCATCTGGTTGTAGTAAAAAACCAAACATTTACATATGGTCAGACAAGAGACAAAACAAGGAAACGTTTTAATATGATAGCCTAGTTATTACAAGACTGGAATCACTGATGTTTAAAAGTAGCAGACGTTACAACATACTATTAGGCCTAGCACGACTTGGGCAATGAAACAATGACTCAGTAGGCCTTCTCTGTATAAGTTAACCAAAAACATCCATGACCAAAGAATTTCCTTTGTTTTATAAATTTACTAACTAGGGTATTATAAAAAATAGAAACTTTGTTTGGTTTGTCACCGGAATGTAAACATAAAACATAACCTTAAAACTTGCATTTCAAACATTCAGCAACGTCACTATAGGCTTCGTTATTTTTAAAGAATTTCTATATAATGCTATTATTTTTCGGTTCCATTTTATAGAGATGAATTTAACAAAATCGAATAATCGAACGATGAAACCTGTGTAAATAAATAATAGATAACTAAGCGATGCTTTCGCGAATCCGTCGTCGGTCGTCGCTGATTCGCAGTTCACGTCGTTGTAATCGTAATACACAACGAGTAAAAAAGTGAAGTCTTTTCTTGGAGTATAAGAGCTCTAGGTGGATTAAGCTCGTTGATCATACCGGGAAACTTCCCAGTAGAGAAAGCTATGTAACTAGTTTTCTCTTTTTTGCAAGTCAGCAATATTTTACTCAGTATTTTAAATGTATTGAATGGGAAACAAATATCAGTAGCAGCAGTTTTAAATGGCATACACTAACATTTCTGTTTGCACGATGCAACTTTGGAATTACTACTTACTCTATGGGAGCTTGCTCATTGAATCGTGAGATGTTGATACTATCGGATATTGACTATCGACTGTAGATTATCGACTTATTCGCCAGTAATCCACTACTGTTGTCTCGTTGTCTGCGTTTATCCCGTGAATCTTGAATCGACATCGAGTTGAAATGTTGTATAAATTTGCGATTGTTTACATCAAAAACGTTCGCTATCGCACATTTCTCTTTATGGACCGTATTCATTCTTTGTTTGCTACAGTGATGTACGATCCGGCCGTGTGTCGCGATGCGATACTTCGCGAATCTACACAAATATCGTATCGATGCGTTGATACGTACCGAAACCGAAAAACAAAGCGACATGTATTGCGTCATGTTATCTTGAACGACGTTGTCAGAGTTAAAGCGTTTAGTAATGCTCCAAACTTATTTATTGATTTGTTTCTGGCTTTTATCCCCAGATATACAGTCCATCCGAATAAGTCGGATTTATACTGGACCTTATCGAATATCGAAAAAACTTTCGGATCGGATTCGGATATCCGATCCGATCCGAAACCGAACCGGCTTTTCGGATATCCGCACACCTCTAATAATAGTATAAAGTTTGACCTGAAATCTCGATGGGTTTCCTTTAATTTGGCTTAATAGTACACTAGCGTTCCATTAATCTGAACCTGCTAATCCGAAAATTCAGAACAAAATTTCCACAAATGAAAAAAAATGTTCTTGTGTTTGTGACTAATTGGAAAGAAAATTAGGTACAAACAGTATAGACATAATTTTACTCTTCAATTAGATTTTACCATGGTCACAAACTCAAATCTCTCTTTTAGCGTACAAGTTGTATTTACCGGCCTGCACCTCTTTACGGCACACTATCTTACAAGCGTGAGTGTGTAACACCAACCAGCAGTGCTTCTATCCCAAGAAAATAATGAATCCCTGTCTGAGGATAAAAATGCACTACTTATCCCTCATCCTACAATTTCCACACCGGAACTTACTGAAGACTACCGCCTTAGAACATTTTTAAACTGGCTCAAAAAGTAGTTCTTTTGAGTTATGCAAGACCTGAAGCAGTAACGCTTAAACAGAACTGTTTGTAAACAAATTTTACTGATTTTTATTTTATGTGTGTCTTAAATCTATAAAATTAGTAACAAGGTTTTACCATAGAAAAAGTTAAAATTCCTTAAACATTTTATTTTATTCCTAACAATCAAAAAGGCCTTGCGGGGCTGAACTAAAATAAATGTTAGCAGAAAACTGACACATACTTTATGCCTTTAAATCCTTTATCGTTATACTATTGTAGAATAAAAAGTACGGAACCTAAATTAAAAATCTTCTAGTATCTATTTTCTCAGGAATGTTCACCCAAATTCCCTTATTGGAGGCATTGCAGGGTTACACACAGTGATTTTTAAGGGGGAAACCTCAATCCTCCTCTCCCCCTCTAGGATAGGTGGCAACACATTCTGAGTATCCACCATTTATCAATTGTTAGCTTAACCTATACAAAAATTTTAAGAAATTGATTAGTAAACAAGAAAAATGATGATTTATTGATTCTCTATAAGAATAAGATTGAACAAAATACTGTCTTTACCTCTTTTGAGCGAAATTTTGATCCGCTCAATATTTATAGCGGTTTTTGGGGGATGGTAACCCTTTAAAATCAAATATTAAAAAAAATAATCAAATGTCTGAGGATATTTTAGATTAGTAACTAAATGACATATTTCATAAAAATCGGGCCAGGTGTGGTCTCTAGGTCTCTACACATCCAAACAGACATTACTGCAAAACCAACTTTTTTTGTTCGGGGAGCATCAAAACAAAAATTTCCACCAATAACTAAAATTTGAAAATGTTGAGGAAAACAACACTTTCTCTATAGGGGGAGAAAGGAAAAGAAACGAGAAGGGAATTTAATAGTCTGCTTCAACTGCAAACACTGCCTGATAAGTGAAGGTGGTAACGTTGATTTAGTTGCAGTTTTTGTGAAGTGCAGGAGACAATGTAGGATGTACCTTAAAACAATTAATTACTCCGTGAATTGAACTGCTGAATTATAAAGGTATGAAACAACCGACCAACCCTTACAGGCGTTATTTTGACATACTATTTTCAACAGTGCTGTACTGTACAAAGGGTAATTGACTGACAGATATTGATTGCAATTCTTAACATGATTTAAATAGATTGTTACAATGTAAATTGTAGAGTTTAAAAATTGGTAGTCAACTCAGGCTCCAGTTTCAGTTCCAGTTTGGATTTGCAGAACACTGTAATGTATTTAGTTCTACATAGTGTTTATTGTAGTTGTTGACATTGTACATTTATAACTAATTAGACAGACTTTATATTATTTTGACATTTTTACTAAGCATTGTTTCATCTGCCATTTCAGGTTTCGAAGACGGTTTCGCTTCTCTGGAGAAATTAAATCAGTTCACCTTTGACTTGCCGGTTGACCTCGCTATTCGACAACTTCAGAATATCAAAGATGCATTTTAAAATTGTTGTGTTCGAGTTACCTCTCCTTGACATGTTACTGTTAATTTAAAATTGTTTAACTGTACCAAAGATTTTGAATTATAAATTCTTGTGTTTTTATCAGTGTTGTTATGTTCTCCATTACCCTATAGAAAAATAAGAGAAGAGGTTAGATATCAAGGTTAACTGACTTAAGAGGGTCATCCGGAAAGTAAAGATTGTTTGCGCACTGCGCCGAGTACAGCTCCCCCACTACCACAATTGTATGTGTGGCAGTCCCACTCACTTCCCCACCAAAGTATGAGCTGAGTCTCGTTGCTGAGTGGTTACACGTCTTGTTTCTTCAGCGATTTAAGGCAGTGTCAATTGAAAATCCCACCAAATGTGAGATTTGCAGTTATATTTGGCTTCTGAAACCAATAAATTCGGACCATTAACATTTTTAGACAAATACCAAATAGAGTTTATGCTAGGCTAGCCGGCTAGGTCTTAGCAAAGTTTTATCAGCCAAAAAAGAGTGACTCCTGATGGCAAAAGCCTGAAGTAGGCCTAGCCTGATGCTGTGTGTTAAAGAGTTCCCAGGTTAGAGTCTGAAAGAGAAAAGGAGGTTTTTAGTTGGTAACATACGTCTGGTAGGAGTCCCACAATACAGGCTGGCCACCTGTGTGCGCGTAACATTTGTATGCCTCTCTCTGGAAAAATCACTTTCTACTAAAACACACTACAATTCTGTACCACTTTTATTGTAGACTGTTTTTCTAACAACAAATGATTATTATTCATTTATTTAATGTGTTTTTGTTTTTGTCCCAAATCAGCATTGAAATTTTGTTAGTGTATACGTTCGTTGCACAATTTCTGCTGCTCGTCTATTCAGTTAACTGACACTGGTTCAGTTATAACAGTGGTGGTTAACAGATAAAGGATTTACTGTATATTTCTTTTCAAATTTAGTTGTTACTGCAATACATACACATACACACACACACACACACACACACACACACACACACACACACACACATATATATATATAAAACGTATGCACACAAATTCATGTTTCTACACGATATAAATTTGTATGTGCTTTGAGGACTTATACTTGAATATATTCTTAAAATCTCTCATTCATTTATTTAGATTATAGATACCGGTATCATAAGTTTATAATTAAATAATTTCATAAATAAATTGATAAATATTTGTACCACATGAATGATTTAAATTTTGAACTATTTTACATTGTGGTGACATACCTAGAATGACTGAATGCTACAAACTCAATATTTTTCTGTATATTGATTTACATAATATCGTATGCCCCTACATGTGATTTTTGCTTTGGTAGTATTTGTCATACATTGAAATAATAGGCCTACATTTCTAATCTAAAACCATCTAAAACTAAGGTAAAGAAGTAACTCACAGTAAAAAAGTGATATCTGCAGTGATGTGAAAAGCACAATGTAAAGCTATACTAACCAGCTGATGAATTCCCTATACAAAATAAGTGATCAGATATCCTTCAAATTCTGATTAAGACACTCAGAGAGACTGTAGAAGCAGTTATATAATGTAATTCAATAGCCAGTTGTTTAAATGTTGAAACAGGACACATTTTTAATATGGTTAGGGCAGTTATAAATTTGTGTGCTTGATGATTTTTCAAGGAAAGTCATTCTTTGAATGGGGTATTGTAATATGGCATATCTGGTGGAGTATTTGTGGTGATGATTCTTTCCAAAAAAACCTTTGCGAATTGGATTTAATAAATAAGAGTCACTGAAGGATAAACATAGAAGGATGTGGAAGAATATGGAGTTTTCCGAAGCACTGCTTATATGTTTTTCTTGTTCCCGAAACAGACAGTGGTACAGATTTTGGCATCTTGAAAACTCTTAGAGCCTTTGTTGAATTTTCCCAAAATATGAGACCATAGGAGACGAGTGAGGGAAAGTATGAAAAGTAAACTTGCCTCTGGACTATGAGATAAACAGATTGAAACTAAGATAGCAAAGCATACACAACTTTGCTAAGCTAAGGAAGAAGTAAGTTAATATGCCGACACCAGGAAATAGTGGAGTCAATTTCTGGCCCAGAAATGTGGTGGAAACTACAGAGTTTATATGAGGAAGTAAGATGAGTCAAATTGCTTAACTGTAATTGGTTGGAAGTTAGAGTGTTTATTTTATTTTTGTTTGGGGGGTGGGTTTAAATTGTAGAATTTAGTCGTACTAAGTATTAATCGCAACCAGAGTTTCAGCCAAAGTCTGTGATTGGTCAATTTAGTTAATCAATCAGTCAAGATAACTTTTAACAAGATTTGCGATATTCTGATATTACAAATTGTGTAAAAGAATTATGAATTTCACTCCTACAGGAATTCTTTGTCACACCAACGGCATTTTTGTTAAGAGTACAGTACAAACGATTTTGAAGGAAAGCGGTTCAAACCCTTATAATTTTTATGGACACCCTGGGAGTTGAACCCGTGAACCCTTGACGATACAAATCGAAAACATACAAAGAAAACTAAAAAAAGGTACACTTAAATATAACATATTAAAAATTCTAAAAAAATGTAAACATTAGGAGAAAATAAATGAATAAAAAATAAATATATTTTTTTCTATACAAGGAATATGTTGTCGAAGAATGTCAGGACCGTAGCGTCGTTGACCGCTGTTGAGGTTCTGCAGATGGGGGAAAAGTACGAGGGAAGAGCTGCAAAGAAGATGAAGAAAATACGACAACTTTATTTACACAAAATGACATATTATACATTCAGTGTACGCAAATACAAATCAAAAACATACAAAGAAAATAAAAAAAGATACCCTCACATATAACATATTAAACATTCTGTAAACAATAAATGTAAACGTGAGGAGAAAAGAAAGACACCCAGTGTTCGCCACTCTGTGTGCTTGTCGGTGAGTTTATGTTAGTGAAAACAAAATACATTACAGAAAAGAATGAATGAATGAATGAGGGGTGAACCACCCCGCTTGTCAAACACACTGATTGGTCGGACGAGGGATGAAGTGTGAGTAGAATCGTTTCATCGCGCGCGGACAAAGTCCACAGATTTTTAATTTTTTAAAATTATTTTTAATATTTGTATTTTTTATTATTTTTATACTTTGTATTCTTTTTATTAATTTTATTCCTTTTATTCTTTTTATTCTTTTCAATTTTTTACTATTTTAATTTTTTTTTACCTCAGCCTTAGTCTTGAGAAGTGTCCCCTGACCTCCAAGTAATTCCAGGAAGACAGTACCTCTGACTTACAACACAGCAGTTCTGAGAAATCCCAGACTACCTTACGACAAGAAATTACTGAAAATGTTTCCTATTTCTATGCACAAACCTATCGTAAGGGAGCGGCAACGATTTAAAGAAAAATATTCATTAACAAACCTAACTTAACAGAGTATGACTTAACCTAACAATGAGTCACCTATGCACAAACCTAACTTAACAATGCATAACGTAACCTAACGACGAGATGCGGTTGATGACGTTTCCTATATCTATGTACAAACCTAACTCAACAGCGCATAACATAACCTAACGATGAGATACGACTGACCTAGTTTACTAATGATGTGCTGAGGACAATCTCAATAAACCTAACTGTACCTATCTAACATCCTCTAACGACGTGATGCTACCGGTTTTCACACCTCGTACAACCAATCAGAGAGTGTGTTTGACAAGCGGCGTGGTTCACCCTCATTCATTAATTCATTCATTCATTCATTTCTGTAATGTATTTTGTATTTTGCTCTTACATAAACTCACGGACCCACACACGGAGAATGGCGAACAATGAATGTATTTCTGCACGGAGCGAGACGGTAGGCTTATAGATAACTTGAATAGTTTCACCAATAACTCTGATCTGACAGCTTTTCAACAGTACCTGAGACGTAATTCATACCGATCCTACGTCTACAACTCAGTTGCCGACTACAAGCGTCCACTACATCGAGAATTGTTCAACTTCTTATAAGTATTACAGTTCCTGACTATACATTAAACCATTGCGTTGTTATGTAAGACATTATTCACAAATATGAGTAATTTAGGGATCTCTGACCAACACGATAGCAAGGAACGGAATTACGCTGCAATGCAACGATTCTACTCACACTTCATCCCTTGTCCGACCAATCAGAGTGTGTTTGACAAGCGGGGTGGTTCACCCCTCATTCATTCATTCATTCTTTCCTGTAATGTATTTTGTGTTTTCACTAACATAAACTCACGGACAAGCACACAGAGAGTGGCCAACACTGGGTGTCTTTCTTTTCTCCTCATGTTTACATTTATTGTTTACAGAATGTTTAATGTGTTATATGTATGTTTTCGATTTGTATTTGCGTACACTGAATGTAAAATATGTCATTTTGTGTAAATAAAGTTGTCGTGTTTTCTTCATCTTCTTTGAAGCTCCTCCCTTGTACTTTTCCTTATCTAAAGAACCTCAACAGCAGTCAACGATGCTACGGTCCTGACGTCCTTTGATAATATATTCCGTGTATAGAAAAAAGTATATATTTGTATTTATTTCTTTTCTCCCAATGTTTACATTATTTACAGAATGTTTAATATGTTATATGAGAGTGTATATTTTTTAGTTTCCACTTAGTTTTAGATTTGTATTTGTGTACACTGAATGTATAATATGTCGTATTGTGAAAATAAAGTTTCCGTGCTTTCTTCATCTTCTTTGTAGCTCCTCCCTTGTACCTTTTTCCATCTACATTATATCATATATGATTGATAACCACGTCACTGTAAAAAGAAGTAATAAGAGTTAATGTAAGAGCAAAACACAAAATACAATACAAACATTTTCAAGCGGGGTGTATCACCCCTCATCAATCATACTCTCCAATCGGTCGGTTGAGGGAAAACCCACAACTTAACTTGCAGCGTACTTGTTTGAAAATAAATTCGCCATGGTAAAAGAGTTAACGTGAAATCATGTAAGAGCAAAACACATAACAGCATTTAAGAGGGGTGATTCACCCCTCTTGTCAAGCATACTCTGTGATTGGTCGGCTGAACGATGAGTCTTGAGAAGGTACAGGCTGAGGATCACAGCGTAACTATAATTCATTTCCCATTGCTAAGAGGTCTCTGCTACGCTTTTCGAAACTTATATCTTACCTTACAGCATACGTGTTTAAGAATCAATTTGTTACTATAACAAATAAGATAACATTAAATCACGGAAGATCAAAACACAAAATAGTTTACAACAATTTTCAAGAGGGGTCAATAACCTCTCTGTGAGAAATGTCTTCCGTAACAGCGTATGTGTTTAACAAACAGTTAGGTACAGTAATATTTTGTAATAATTAAATCAATCCTTTGTTTAATGCACAGTGGTTATCAATTATGTATGTTATAATGTAGACCATGATTCTCAAGGGTATTTGTGTTAACGGAAACAGCAAAGTTTCTGTTTACACCTCGAAAGGTTAATTTAATTAACCAAATAGTATCTAATGAATTTAACCCTTGGTTAAAAATTAACCTATTAATTAATATACTACATCGACTATTGACTGCTGATACACTATTACCTAATCTATTCTAAAAAGGAATATGGGTTTAAGATGGAAATAACACCAATTTATACTCTGAACGTGACTATAAGTATTAATCTTAAAAACTATCAAAGTTACAATACAAATTCTTCTTTGTCTTGCTTTACAAAAACTCTATCGGAGGATATTTGTTATTAGTCGCAGTGTTCCATCTCAGAAACTGCTAAATGCCCGACAAGATCATGGTGATTAATTGAAACTGTCGAAACACTGGTGTCGTTGTCCAAGTGAACTTCCGATGATCACCACTCTTTGTTTGCACTACTGTGTTTAGGCCTATGACGAGGTGATGTACGTAGGTGAACGATCAGACTCAAGTTCGTTCTAGGGTTCAGTATTCTCTTTTAAGCTATTTCAGTTAAATGTTTTTTCCAAACAATCCTGGTGTTTATTCATCTGAGATGATTGTATGCAACACAGCGTGTTGATGGACCAAGTTGGTTGTTAAACACATATGCTGTAAGGTAAAGTGGACTAATGCTTGAGGTGAGTGATTCGCAGTCGATGTCGATCTTTACCGATTTACGCCACACTACTAGCGGTATATTTGTCTGAGCCAAACCGGCGACTCTCGGAAGTCCAGTATATTGGTCCACCCACAAAACTTCCAATCGCGTCAACAGCAATGTAAGCATAATGTATATTTCATCGCCTCTATTCTCGTTCAAATATACCCCACATCTATGCGTGGGTCGACCAATGTGATACAATTGAATTTTCAACAACACATTACCCTGATTGGCAGGATTCTGCTCCGTATATTGAAAATTATCGTCTGTCCAACTGACTGTCGGCGCATCGTTTGGCGGTTTTAAGATCCACCCTAAGTTTACCGGTATGATCGGAGAACTGTCACTGACACTTCCACTGGTGTCGACACTGCTGCCAGAAGATGGCACGGGCAGAGATGGTTGTAGGGACGACTGTGGGGAACAACGGTTCTTAACAACGCAACAATGACATCGTTGATGACGACATTGTTGTAAGTCCACTCCGTGATGTGAATGATTTCCCACAGTCCTGGCATTCAAAGGACAACAACTCTGATGGGGCAGTGACATCGACGGTAGTATTGGTAGTGATCCGTCGTGGTGGTGAGGTCGGTGCTGGTGGTGATGGTGGTGGTGGTGGTGGATCTGCTGTTTGAGGTGTAAGATACATGACATTGTCTTCCATTGCTTCTAACTCCTCCAATAACGATCGGATCGACTCGTCTACTTCGGTTACACTAGTCATGTTCGTGCATACTCTGTGACGGAACTAGTCTAACTGACGGAAACAGTGCGACGAATATGCAAGCGATCTCTCATCGATTCTACAATTAGATAGTGCCCGTTGATATATCATTTATAATGCGTTTTATAATATTTACAAAATTGTAAGAAATAAGAATGTTGTTGTATGCAGGGTTATAGTATATATTGTAACTGTCCATAATTTATTTGGCATTGTTCAAGATGTTAACTCCATTTGGAACATTCTCTATTATGAAACTCATTTGAAGAAACCCTTCTTTCTTCACTTTACTTAAAGCTTCTTTAAAATATCTTTTCTATACACGGGTACACTTGTACTCAATCACTCCGTACCCCACCACTAGTGATTATTTTATTAATACACAGAAAACATGATTAAGTTCTTCATCTTTAGGGAATACTGCCACTTTAGGCGTTTGGTCACACAACAACTGATTCATGTATCGGTTTTCAGCTTCAAGCTAATTTTTCATGAGGTTTAATTGTAAGTTATTTTCCGTGGAGTTTACGCACAACTGTGTGAGTTGAGTGATTTGATTCTTTCGTGAAATTCCTCAGCGATGGGTAATTTGGATTCTATAATTAGCGAATAATGATGTAAAACGTATGAGATTGAAAATTCAAAGGGGTGGGGATTCGCTCACCCCTATTTCCCGCGGTGTTATTCTCTTAACAAACTGCATCTTGTGGGTTACCGTAGCCCAAGGTTGTAGCTACCTCTTTAGCTTGCCTTTTTTTGGCTCTATATATTCCAAAATACCAGCAACCTCCTTAGCTTTAAACCATGGATTATTTTCATTATCATATAGTACAGTGACAAGGCGGTTATTAAACATATACGCTGTGATGCAGGACATAATTCATAAACACGAGAAGCACAGAGATCTCTGATCAATACGACAGTAGGAGTCAGACTAATGCTGCGATCCTCAACCTGTGCCTTCAACGCTTCTTCCAACACTTGGTTTCAAGACCAACCAATCACAAATCAGAACACCTAATTTAAACGAATCGGAGAGCATTGTATTCTGATCAATCACAGAGCAGTGTTTTAACTTATAATAACCTGTTTCATTCGATTAGAATGATTCGTTATCAATATATTTAACTTTTTGAAATGCAACTTAATTAATTGAAGATGCAACTTGCAATACATCAATTATTTTAATTTTATTTTATATAGGGGAGGTAAAATGATCAAGACCCCCACCCATGGGTCGATTGAATTTTTCGTCAGAATTGTTCTCGAGATAACGATTTTAGAAAAAAGAATCATATCTCCATGTGTTAATGTCATTCGTTTATTTTATACTTTATGTTGGTGGCAAATAGAAGATTATGTTAACATGAGTTAACATACTGAGTTTCATTCAATTTGAATGATTCGTTATCGATATATTTAACTTTGAAATTTTGCCCCTTCATTTTTTGAAGATGCAACTTGTAATACATCAACTATTTTTCCTATAGGAGTGAAGAAACGGTCAATGAGAGTACTGTAGAACAACTTCACACGGTAAACTCATGAGCAAGAATAAGCTGATATGGTAGAATCTTGATGCAGAGGTGGTAAGAGAAGGTGGTGGCAGTGACATGCGCACTCAGGTCGGCGAGAATTCCTGGAACTGTAATGCTGACACGTGGGTATGTGGTGTCTCAAGGTTGTGGCGGGAGCCTGGGGGAGTGGGCTCCATCATAGAAGGAATAATGCAAGTTGGGGGGGGTGGGGTTGTGTAACACTGCTACTTAAGTCAATTGAACAATACTACTTAAGTTAATTTAACATATCTGTTATGGTAGAATGTTGATGATGTGGTGGTGGTGGGAGGGACGTAATCAAAATATTAAGAAAGGTAATAAAAATAATGAAAATATTGAAAAATAATGAAAATAATAAAAATAACAAAAAACATGTGGAGGGAATATAAAATGGATGGGTTATTAACCCTAAAGATCGGGAAGGAGAGGGGGAGGGGGCGGGTGAGGGGGGAGGGGGGAGGGGGAGTGGGTGCGCAGGATATACCAAACCCCCTACTAACGCCCGAAGGTGTTATGGCTATTTTGGCAGATACACTATTTTATCGCACCTCCTCTCACTCCACAATACAGGCATCGTAAATATATATATACAAAAATTGTAGCTTAGGAACTGGCACTGCAGGTTAATGTTATATCAGCATCAAAACAAATAATAATTGTATGTTGTGAAAACTTTGATTGTTGTAAACGCAACAGCTGATACTATTGGAACAGATGATTGATCTCTGCCGGGAGTGTAATCGTAACGTTGTGTATCATTCTTGGGAGTGTAATCGTAACGCTAAAAGTCATTACCTCCCTAGGGAGGTAAATGATGGTCTGTATAATAACTCATTATTAGACTCGGCTTCAATAAACTTCACTTCACTGCAATGTCATTTAATCCAACTCAATAGTAAAGTATTTAATAACGGCTTTATAAAGGTTTGAAACAATACTTTGAGGAATTTTGAATAATACTTTTTGACTCGCCTTGCCAGAGACTGACTCAAGGTTTGGCCAGTTTGGCGTGGAGTAACCTTTCTCTTTAACAAATTTTTAATTTGGTCCTTTAACAGCCACAGTGTTTATTTTTTCAAGATTGATATATATATATATATATATATCTCAATCAATAAATAAATAAATATATATATATATATATATATATATATATATATATATATATGATATATGTTTGGAGTTTTATTGATCTTGCCCAGTGTTAAAAGTAATCTAGATATTGGAGATAAAAGTTAATACATGCAATCTATGGTTTACTTAAAACGGGAAGATGTTCCTAATCCCCCTAATTTTAGTATAGTTCCAAACACTTTCTAATACAATGGCTAAATCTAAGTAATGTAATACAAAATAGTTACATCACCTACTTAAATAGGGTACAATAAATTACCTCTCACCATACTACAATATACATTTATTTACCCTTATACTGTACTTATATACTATACACTAAATATAGCCTACATCAAAGATGGTACAATCCTTGTATGTAAGGACAGTATAAGTAGAAATATATTCTGTAGTATTATGAGACGTAATTTTATTGTGCCCTGTTTAATTATAACAACACTTCTGTTACTAAAAAAAATGATTATCTACTTAATGATTATCTGTTTCCTGTGTGTCAAAAAGTTAACACATCCTAGTTATGATTTTCAAATTAGGAGCCATTTAGCTTCAACTTATTGAATATAAAGTATACAGCTAATGACAACAAATTCAAACATTTTTCTTTATTCTCAAATATTGTTCAATATGTTCCTGAACTCATATATTTTATTTCAGTAAAATAAGATTTAAAATAATGTAAAATTGTTAATATATCTTTGTAATTTACAAAACAATATATTTCCATTTCCCCGGTACTTGTTTTTTTGAACAACAAACCCTTAACAAATTCTTGTGCTAAATAGGTTTCTTACCTCTGTCAATAGTCCAAATGTTTGACATATAGGTTATGCCAAACCTATATATAGGGAGGCATAACCTATAAGTCAAATATGTTGGACTATTGACGGAAGTAAGAAACCTATTTAGTCCATGGAGGTACTATTACTGGAGAGGACATGCCAATGCTTTAACATTAGGGAAGCGAGTAAATAAGATGGCAAAAGCGCTCCTGTTTAGCATGGGAAAAACGCATCTCGCGCTTGGTTAAATTAGAATTCCCGCCAAGCTAATTGACTTTTTGATTTGTATTCCCTACTGATTTCTCGAGACGTTTATACCAAATATAATATATAAATATTTAGTAAATGGAATAGAAACTTGGGAAGGATTATTTGAAACGCTTGACATGCTCACTTTAATTACATTTTTGGACAATACCTGACTTGTTTATCCAAATAACCTATTTGTTCGTGGTCCTAATGAGTTTCTCGAATTTTTAATACCAAATTTAAGCATATTAGTTTGGTAATTCTTAAGTAGCAATTATAATAATAAAAAAACTATCTTGAAAACTCTCAACCCACGCTCACTTGAATTAGGTTACAGCCCAAAATAAAGTGATTATGGCCAAAGAAACTACCTACTAATTCGTGCTGCTTACCAACTACTTAAACTTTTAATACCAATTTTAACCATGTTTGAATGTTTTTTTTAATACAAAAATATATAACTATGAATAGTTATATAAATCTTTGGACCCGCACTTTCCTTAAATTAGCTCATGGCCTATATAATAGATCTTTAACCAAACAAACTAAAGGCTTTTTCCCCCTATTAAGTGCTGAAACTTTTAATACCAAATTTAACCATGTTCGAGTGGTATATGTTTTCTAAATGTAATATTAGGCCCCTTTCACACGACGCGGTTTCTGCCGCATTGAGCAAGGGTCTTCACACGACGCGGTTTCTGCCGCATTGGGCAAGGGTCTTCACACGACGCGGTTCCTGCCGCATTGGGCAAAGGTCTTCACACGACGCGGTTTCTGCCGCATTGGGCAAGGGTCTTCACACGACGCGGTTTCTGCCGCATTGGGCAAGGGTCTTCACACGACGCGGTTTCTGCCGCATTGGGCAAGGGTCTTCACACGACGCGGTTTCTGCCTCGCGGGTCGTCGTAGCGCTGCCCATTGCAGTCTGCATTAATCAGTCAAGATGCTAACTTCAAACCAAAAATATCCCTGTTGCAGCGAACTTCAAATATGATTCCTCACTAGGTCTTGGAGCCACTTACCAAGTTTTATCAAAGCATATTCGTAAAAAACCGAAATATAAAATTTGATTTATCCTCCATGCGAGCAATATTAGAACTGAGCATGCAGAGGTTTGCTGCATCAAGCTCTACAAAAATTACAATTTCATGCAAATATCAATGGATTACCACCAGGTGAAGCAACATACCAAGCGAATATATGTTCATAAACAAGCGAGGTATAACATGTTTCTTATTCTCCTTAAGATTAACATTGGACAACATGTGTGTTTACCACTTTCAATATCTCAGTAACCGGTTCACATAGTATTTATAGCAATACTTCAAATTTCTAAATTGTTTGTTTTTTATACTGAATTTAATGGTGCAAACTAAAATTTGGATTTAAAAAGAATTATATGTAAAAAGTATAAACACCCAGTTTTTTGGTACAAAACCCCTCCCAAAACGGTATTTGCAAAAGGTGTTAGCAGTTTATTTAATAATAAGAGGGAGGGAAAGGAGAAATAGAAGGAAATGTCGGGGTCAACCTCTGTTACAAAACAGAGGCAAATTTGGTGCTTTTGGAATTTTTATTTGCTATTTTTACAGTGGGAGTTATGAGTTGTTCCAATTCCACTTACCAGTCAATATCATCAACAACCTCTGTTTCACTCATTGTTTCTTGAAACAACTCCACAAAACGACAAAATACATCTACAATATGTGTCAGAGGTTGTCTCCCAAATGGCACCGCGCGGCTCGAAACCGTGGCGTCTGAAAGCACCAATAGGAGACATGCTACACTACGCCACTGCGCGGCGACCGCTAGTTCGACGCGCTAGAGGGCGCGATGGGTCACGAAGTCACCCACGGAGTCGCGCCTGTGTGTAAACACCAACTCATTCCCATGCAACACTAAATCGCGCGGCTCCGTGCCGCGCGGCAGAAACCGCGTCGTGTGAAAGGGGCCTTAGACTTAGGACAATCATAGAAATATTTCAACGCAGCTCTCATAAATTTTTTTATTTCTCAAAATACTGTTAGATTGAGGTTACTTCGAGAGGCCGGTGCAGACGACTGAAACAATGTTTTTGGCTGCCAAGGCCAATTTATTAAAGGGTTTACCCAGCATATCTCATTGGGCCTAATATTCTTGGTTAAGAGATTGAGCTTAACAAGTCAAGATTTTAAAATAGCGAGAGTGTAGAATGCACAGCTTAAAACGATAACTTACAAAGTTCAAAAGGGTAGTATTTAAAATAACATTCTCAGAACACCTCTAAGAAAAGTTTATTGAATAACATAATTACACATAGAACAGGAAGTAAAACAGAACTAGAATATTACGTATTAAATATCAAGGAAATGTACTGGTAACCCATAGGAACTATAATATAGTTGTACATCGTCCAACGTACGGTAATATAAATGAACTAGCATCATATAGGAACTTTGAAATTGCACAGTAGCCTAGTTTTTTGTCATATACATAAAATTACAATACTTAGTAGATTGGGTATAGTACATTTTAAATAAATTTCGTCCTTATAACTTCCATGAACTTTGACATCCTTCAGTGGTTGTATTACATAAGATATTAATATAAAGCAAATGTAAGAATAAATATAATAAGTCTAGAGGCCTAACAACATATTAAATTCTTTTACAAAATTATAAATGGAAAAAAGTAAAAATGGTATATGGTATAGAGTTTTGTAAACATAAAAAACTGTATTTACATTAGTTCAATGAATTTTCAAAAACAATGAATTCGGAATCAGTACAGAGCAAACATTGAGCGACGCACTGCATTTCGTTTCACAAAATCACTGACCAGCGGTCTCGGTCAAGGTCGTCTAGTATTTCTTGATGTACGTTGAGAACTGCAATACCATTTAGACGCCTCTGAGTCATCGTCGTCCTGAGGTATCTCTTGAGACGACGAAGCGCACTAAAAGATCTCTCCGCTATAGAAGTAGACACGGAAACAGTGCGAAGTAGTTTTATACATTTGGTAGCTTCAGTTAGTAAACTACGCAGACTACTGTCTGATTGTAAATATTTCCTCATTTCGTATAAGGATGTAACTGGCACTTGTTTTTGAGTGGCTATGTCCCCGAGCATAGATAAATGTAAAGCAAGTCGCTCAGTGTCCACGTCATCTTTAAAAAAAATGCTTTAGTCTTCTCCAGTTTTGAGTTATTGTCTCTTACAGCTGAAACACATTCCTTTTCAACTAATAATAGCTGCTGTAATCCAGTGTTATGGTATCTTTCTTTTACGCAGTTTTTAACAACGTCTGCAGTTTCATCGTATACCTGTAAAAAGTAGTCTTTAGTTAGAGGTGAGAAAAGCGTGCTGTTCACTTGCTCTTGGTGTATCTAGTTTCTTTGGTACACGCTTTTTACGAGGCAATGTAGGCTCATCAACCACAGAAGGTTTCCTTTGTAACGTTTCTGGCCAGAATTTATCAAACTCTAAACGCTTCTTGTCAAGTATGGTTGCCAGATTTTCCAGATTAATTTCAACTTCAGTGGCACCTACGTGAGGACACTGGATTTTCGTGTTGATGTCTTCTACAGGAGCCAATACGTGGTAGTACAAGGAGATGAAAAAATATGTCTGAAATTGCTGCATTTTTTCAGCATATCCCTCACACTTTGATGCCCCATCACTGGATTATTCGGTGGAAAACCTCTAAAAAAACTCAACAAGTAAATCATTATTACTTATGATTTGTTTGATACTAGATACCCTCATAGTCCATATTGTCGGGCACAGTGGACGAAGGCCAGTTGTAGACTTACCACTTTGAAATTGGACCTCTTGAAAAAGGTTCAGCCGTTTCGGCGACTCTCTAACTGTGTTGATCAAGTCTTTGGAGAGATTCATAATATCTCTCAATGCCGGCAAAAGGCGTAAACTGTTTTCTACTGCCAAGTTGATTGAGTGAGCTGTGCAGTGGACAAATGTCGCGCTCGGCTACAAATCTTTGATGAGTTTCTGCAGTCCATTGAATTTTCCAGACATTTGGGAGGCACCATCATAGCACTGACCTCGAAGATGTTCTAATGATAAATCTAACCTAGTTTGCTTCGGTATTTTTTTATTTAATAAAGTCCAATAAAATCTTCAGAGACGTTAAAACTTTCATGTACGGTCCTAATGCAAAACGTTGCTTGTTCATGAACTGAAATGTCACATGTTTCGTCGATCATAATAGAATAATATTCCCTTTTTTATCTCCTGCACGGCCTTTCTCAAAACACTATCACTCAACAAATTGATTATTTCATTCAGAATATCATGTGAAAAGAATTTGTATCCTGTACGACCCATGCACGCGCTCAAATCAGGAAGGCCATGTTTTCTCAGCTCTAGTAACTGACGAAAGTTAGAATTAATTTCATCGTGCCCTCTTATTGTCAAACCTTGGCACAAGAACCTCAAAGAGGTAAAGATAGCCATCAGGCAAGTCTGGGCTCTTACTATTTCGGATTTGATTTGGTCATTTAGTTTAGAGGCCACTGTTTCAGCTGATACGGAAGCCAGTTTACATAACTCTTCTTTATGTGCATTTGAACGTTCGTGAGATCGACTCTTTTCTAGCGCCTTTTTCCAGTTGAAAAAGCCAACTGAAGTAAAAACATCTTTTTTCGTGCTGAAACTCAATAACGATTTAGCCTCAGCCTCTTTGCAATAAACCCGTTCAACTGTAGCATCATATTCAATCCAGGTAAAACTGGACACTCATGATTTTTGAAACTTTCTATTACTTTTGGTAGGTACCTGACTTGCTTGATTTATAGCTCTAGGTACCGGTACGTTAGCTTAGCAATCATATGAAGTGCCGGGTTTAGGCGACGGAGCTCCAGGTATATCTTCCAAACGTAGTTTTTTGACAATAATTCTGTCCATTTCGTTAACTAATACAAACCACACATAATATCATACACAACATCACTTATAATATCAGGCACAGTCACAGAGAAAGTCAAGCTCTGAAATACGGGGTCAAGCGTATAGAAATACGGTAACGAACTGAGTAATCCACGTTGAGCGTTGAGTATTCGTTACTGTAAATCATCTGTCGACCTGACGTGCGCCCCCCTCCTCCACTCAGTGCCGCCAGGGGTGAACCACGTAATCCCGGTTCCAGCTACCAGTGTTGCCAGTGATGGTGCGTTTACGCGCAAACTGAAAATTCCCCGACTCCCCCAAAGTTGCTTGACGTTTGTTTTCCACAACAAAACTTTATTACATTACAAGGATTTATTCATTCGTTAAAGTAATAAATAATTTTTGATTTAAAAATTGATAAAATATTACACAAAAATATAGATACGAGAATTGTTGTACAGTTTTTAATAGTTTGTTTATGGTTTGAATGGTACTTTTTTGGGAAGGGGGCTGTCCCCACCTTCCTGAAAATTGGGGGGGCTGAGCCCTCCTTCCCACAACACTGGGGATGCTGGAGCCCCTTGGGCCCCATGGAGTCGGCGCCCATGCCCACCACCGACCAATGAATACCCTCTCGCCCCTCCCTCCCATTGTCTCGAACCATAATCGTCCTGGGTGACCCGGTGAACCACAAATTTACTAATATTTTTGGTTATTGGAAGCTTTTTCCTATTACAAGTTGTAAATTATCCATTCATAATTGGACTTTATCAGTATTTGAGAGCAAACAATAATGTACTTTATGTATAAGGTAGGTTTATGTTAAACTAATGTTTAGGTTAAAAACTACAGTGATATGTAGGCTTTTTATAGTAATCTAAAGAAACATTTAAAATCTCAGCTTTTCTACTAATGGTGTACGATACATTATTATTGCGTTATTCTCCTTTTAAATTATACCCTATCGATACTCTTCAAATATATTTGAATGTGGAAAAACCTCAGACCAATTTTGTTGGTTAAATAGTTTGATCTTACAGGCTTTAGTGAATGTCTAAATATAGAGAGAACCATAGAGGGAATGTTAAGTATCAAAGTGGTTTACAAATAACTGTATCAACAAATCACAACCGTTTGATGACGAGCACGCCTTAAATGCTGAACTACTGAATCCAATATTTAACCTCAGTTTAATTTGTCACTTTGCTACCAGATGATTTAGGACAGGAAATTGTATAAAAAAATAATGTGTCGTGATGGAGAAAAATGTAAAACAGCGAAGACGAAACTTCGATGATTTTTTAAGTAGGTACTTGTTTATTATACATTTATAGGGTTACCATAATTTATAATTTGGGTAGTTTTTGGGAGAAACCTTTCAATATTTTAAAAATGTAAATTAACCATTGCCTTAAATTATTTTTTAAATTTAGGCCTATGATTTACTTATTTAGAATTTTGAATACGTTACAACAACTTCCAAACGTTTTTTATAAACTGGAAAATTTGTACAGTGATTTCAGCAAACTAGGTGTTCTCTAGATGTATTTTATTTAATTTTCTGAGTTCACTATTTTCCCCAGAAACACCGTATACAACTCAAAACAAGTCCACACTAAACAAGATTTCATTTATTTTAATGCCAAGCCCCCATTCTGTCTATTACATCTGATCATAGTTTCCTTATTAACCAAGCCATATAAAATATCTAGTTAAAAAGATCGAAATTCCCCAGTTTTCATGTATCTAACCCACAAATTCCATACAGTACTTAATCTCGGACAGTTTCCCGGCTTAAATCCCGGACTGCCTGGGCTAATCCCGGATGTATGTTAAGCCTGTTGTAATTAACGCTATACTAAATGCACTTTGTTTGCCTTAAACCAATATAATTAGTTATAGTATATTAATACTTTAATACAAACTAAATAACCTCCTTGTGTATATATGGACAATTTGTGGTAGAAAATGGATGATATGTGAGGTACAAACCCAGCTTTGAATGATAAAATTAAAAAATGAGGGGATTGCCATAATTATAAGACAAAATAGTTATGCAGAGGAATACAATAACAGAATAGGGACTCGCCTTCGGCCTTCGGTTCTCTGAGGACTCCGCCCCCTGGGCTTGTCAAAGGATCCTACTGAAGTTTCGTGCAACAAATACAAATACGATACCACAACCGTATCTGCTTTGGGACTACTAAAGCTGTATAGTTGGTAGTCTAGTAATAATAATAACGAGCTGCTCCCCCGCAACAATTTGCAGATATAAGTAGTGTATATTGGCCGAAAACATGCGTGGGGGGGAGTGATGGGGGAGCAGGGAGGGGCTAATTTTTTTGACCCTCCCGAGTTTTCGTCTCCGCCATTTTTCCCCGCCCCCCTGACGACACAAACATTGACCATGACAGTGATTGATGATAACAATATACCGACAAAGGAGCCACCCCACATTCCCAGACATTTGGGGTTGGTTTTATTGCCAAGGCGTTAACAAAGGACCCTTGTCAGAATTCCATTAATAGGGCTGATCTACGACATACCTGCGTTGCAGACTGTGAGAAACAAACCAATGTGCGCTTCCCAAGTTAACAGCATCTGCGACGCTATAGATCACATGTGCTGCATCCCCCACCACACACTACCCCACCACAAACATATATCCAGACATTTTCCACAGATCCTTTAGTTCATTCTACCTCCACAACATGAAAAACAACGATCAAGGTTTAGCTCTGATCCAGAACTATATTACTGGATTGGAAAGGCAGATTTTAGACGGCAACTTAAATGTAGACAACATCACGGTAGAGGGAAAGAGATCTGACCAGTTCGATGTTTGGCAATTCAGTCATGATTTTTTGTGGAATGATGAGATCTACGACCGAATATACACGTTCATGGTTAATCTGCATGCTATAAACATGTCAGACATATCTACGACTGTGGTGATGGTGGAGATTGTAGAGTCCGACGTTGTCCCCGGCAACGAGAGCAATGATAAAGAATAAGCCTTTATTAGCCGTTCAACATCATCATAAAAGGCCTTTATCAAGGACACAAAAGCTTTTAAAGTTAGGGACGGAAGGGACTCTTCCCAATACTGGAAGATTGTCTTCGACCTTTCCCAATATATTGTACTAAACAAATCCATTTCTTTTTACCCCCCCCCTCCCCCGGAAAAAAGAGTCATTCTTCAATTATACATTTCAGAATTGTCCGTAACTTCAAGTCTCAAAGGCCTGTTAAGAGTGGTCTTGAAAAAACCTTTTATTTGTGCAATGTAACTGGGGGTACAGTCCAATTACATGCAAGGAAATGGGGTAAAGTGTTTTATTTCTCCATCTCGGAATCATTGACCACAGCAGCAGCCAACCTCTCTGCGTCTTGCTTCTTATAATATTCTGCCTTCTCCGCTATTGCCTGCTCATCATCCAAATCATCCACCAGGTGCCAATCCGCATTATGTTTAGCCCATTCTTCTGGACATCACGGTTGCCCACACCATTTTGTAAAGGCATACCTCTTTGCCTCATCCAACTCTGCACTAATTTCATTGATAGGATGATGATTAAAATAAACCGCCTCCACAAAGTCCAACGTTTGAATCATGACAGCGTCGTTGGTACACATCGTCGCTCTGCTGTTATATCTGAACTGAAGTCCAGAACATCTGTGTTCAAATTGTGGGAGAAACAAGTTTTTTATTTAAACATTTGCGTCGTGTGAAACGAACCAACAATATCTACCCACAACCCTAACTATGTTTTTATTCACATTCCAAGACTTTTGGGTGAGTTTTATTACCAAGCGTGGGGATCACCAACAAAGACCCTTGTCAGAATTCTATTATAGGAGGGTTGATTAACGATACACACCTGCGTTGCAGCTGTGCCCGACTGTGAGAAACAATCCGGTGCCTACCAGGTTGATTGATGACAACACCTGCGCGCACACTCGGTGCCCCCCTCCATTTTCGTCTCCACCATTTCCCCCTCCCGCAAATTTGTTGATGTCAAACTCGATATATCTATAGTCAATAGTCACAACATAGAACATTCTACACTATCGCACCACCGTTCAGTGTTGTTTTGAAGCTAAAATGTCATGATGTACTGCTTTTGTGTGTAAGTTTAAAATTAGTGTACAATGAATGATGCAAGAAGAGGGATCAATGCGTCAATGGACAAGATGCGTTATTTGAACACCTTACATCACGTGAAATGTTAGCAATCAAGTCAGCATTATATAGAGTGAGAGTCGCATTTTATGGTGAGCATTACGGAGATCATAAAAGAAAAAGTTAAAGAATCTGTTAAATTTAATGACAATCTAAATAGCCATTAAACGCCCGAATCGGGAGATGTGCAGCAGTTAGCATGGACTCAAATTGCGGTAGATGAAATGAGATTCCGTAGGCCATTGGAACTGATGTTGGAAGAAAAAATGAAACATCTAGTCTGTTGCAACAAGATGTGTCACAACGAGGGCACACAGTTTACTTCGAGGGTGAGCAGAGACACAACACCAGTCAGTAGTACGGTAGAAGTCACACGGTACAGAAATGAGCACTTCCGTTCCCGCGGAAGATTATATCAAATCATTTATTGATGAGATTGAGGTTATGAACAATAATGCTAGTGATAATTCATTGACGACAGCACCACCTCAGACGTCATCTGTAAAGCCATCAACTGTTAGCAAGAAGCGAAAGAGACCAAGTACCATCGAATTGGAAACTGAGAAACCAGGATGGGTACCAAAACCTGTCATCGTCATCCTGGAGGGGCAGGTTGGGGATGACTTCTTCCTGCGAGTATACCTGCCTAGACGTTTCAACATAGTGGTGAGTGACATCGACATCAAGAGATACAACAGCGGTTGCGGAGAGCGTCTTCACCTGCTGTAACACAGCTTCAGACCAGGGACCAAATACGCACCGTTGGAGTTTGTATAAAGCAAGACATGAAGAAAATATTTAAATATCTTTGTAAAATTTTGATAGTTTTTAGTTTAATATTTATAGCCATATTCTGAACATAACCACTGTGTTGTTTATCATAATTAACCCCAAATCCATCATAGTGTGTAAGTTTTAAGAGAGTGTGGTAATTTTCGATCAGTAGTGATCATGGTCTCGATGTGGAAACATCCGTTCTCAGCCATTGTAGCGGGACCATCGGGTTGTGGTAAGTCACAATATGTGTAAAAGTTTATAAAACACATTAAAAAAATGTGTGGCACAAAATTTGCTAGTATAAACTGGCATTATGGCAGTGGTGGAGAAGGAGGAGGAGGAGGAGACTCAAATAACTTAACATTAACCACATAGAAAGACTGCCAAACTTGGAGGATTTTTTCTGGTAATGAACCGATAATTGTAATTATAGACGATATGATGCGTGAGGCTGACAATCGTGTGGTGTATTTGTTCACTAAAGGATGTCATTATCGCAACATTAGTGTGTTTTTCATCACTCAAAATCTATTCAATCAGGGGTGGAGGCTGCGGGACATCTCATTGAACGCGCACTACATTATGTGTTTTAGAATCCTAGAGATAGAGTGCAGATTAGATACTTAGCCAGGCAAATATATCCAGACAGTCCGAAATTCATCGAGGAAGCGTACACAGACGCCACAAAAAATCACACGGTTACCTACTGATAGACTTGAAACAATCAACAGACGAGAATATGCGAGTACGTAGTTGCATATTTCTAGACGATTCTACGAATTATGTGTTTGTACCAAAGAAAAAGTATTTTTTAGTATCAATCATGTCGTGCTTGTGGAAGGGCACAACTCTGCTGAGGCCTTTGATACACGCAACACCAAAGGAGCGCAAAGCGTTGATAAAGGTGTGTGACAAGAGTCGAATTAACACAGTGTACGAGTGTGCTTACAACGTGTTGCGCGGTAACGGTCCTCTGTCCAAGAAGAGCAAAAGTTAGTTAAGCAAACACAAAGTGGCTCTATGAAGATTGGTGAAACGAGGCGAAGGTTGGGCGAAGAAACGAAAGTATCTAATACAAAAAGGCGTTGAACTCATAGTACCATTACTTTTGAGCACAGTACTACAGACAGCATTGAATAGTTAAAAAAATTACTGGCATCCAGAATCAGTTCTACTTGACATTGCCAAGTAATAGTTCAATGCAATATTATCCGAAAAATACAGTTGAAAATTATATAACATATTTACCGAGAGCTATTCGACTGGACGCTGGTGAATGGGAAATGGCACTTGTGGAAGCGCATTATCCTTGTTAATTTTTATCAGTCGGAAATGATGAAACAATTGACATTTACATACAACCGAAAGAGGAAGCAAAAGTGAACATAAAAGCACTGGAGCGGGTTATGGACAGCAATTTTGATGTAACACCAAAATGATGTGTCAAAATTGATGTGTCAGTAACTCCAAAACAAAACTACAGAATTAAGTTACAGACTGGTGATTATGCAAATATTCAAGAATTGTGTGATCATAAAATCACAAGAACTAGCGATTACTTTTGGTGTAAAGTTTACTGTTGAAAACTCATTTAGCAAATTCATTGAAATATGAATGGGAAATGATGTTGGACAAATTAAATTAAGCCCAACGTTAGCGCTTCAATTGGGGTTTGATCCAAATGAATTGACCCTGGAAGGTGATGCAGTTAACAAAAGCATCTGATCGCCAAACATTCGTCTTGTATTACCATCACACAAGTACGTTTATTGTGATTTAGTCGAACCGCAGATGGTCGGTGATACAATAGCGCTGTTATTGAAAATTGAGAATATATCTACGTCTAGTTATGTATATGGATTGCATAAATCAACATCATTCATCGATCCGCGATATGTGCCTGCTATAAATCTTTTGACAGTGTGGAAATTGACTTAAGGGATAGCAAAGGACATCATTCAATATTCCACTTTGGAACGTCGTTCGTGAAGTTACACTTTAGAAAAGTAGCGAGTCATTAGCAAAAATGGAGTACGAAAAGAAGATGGTAGTTGTACAGCAAGAGTCGATTCATCGATTGAAACAAATGCTACTAATAAAACACAAACTAAACTATCCAGTGAAATCAGTCTCGACGCTGAGATGCAACAAATATTGAATAACAAAAATATGGATGATAGTGAAAAGTGGAAATCATACAAACAAGCGTTACATCACTTCTTGCATATTTCCGAGAATAATCGCCAACAAATTAGGATACCAATCATGGAGACGGGAGGGAATGAACATAGTCGTCGAATGCACACCACTGTGGAAGGTGGTAAAGCCGAAGAGATTGTGGAAACGTTTTCCAGAACTTACAGATCTAGCGCCCGCAATCTTTTTGCGATGGCGAGTGGGAGATGGCTTTGGTCGAAGCGCATTATCCGTGTTCGTTTATGATTGTGAGTGATGAAGCTTTTATTTGGCTCGAGTATAAACTAATTCTACCAGGTATTCCTATTCCAGTTGGTAATGAAGAAATTATGCTAAAGATGAAACCCGGATATTACAAGAATATAACTGATTTATTGAAAATGATCAATACTACAAAGAATGTGACTCAGTAATTATACTTTGAGTATGATAAAAAGCAGGACAAAGTCAATTTAACGAAAATGGTTGACGGTATATCAGATTTATATTTCAGTGACGCACTGTCTCTTTAGTTGGGCTCCGATCCGTAGACAATAAATTGGCAAATGACTTCATAGGATTATGGTCGCCTAATCCGTCTATGGGACTGATGACACACATGAACATGTATTGCGATCTGATTGAACCGCAGATGATTGGCGACAGAGAGAACTATGTACACGTCGCGCATAAGACAGTGCATTTCACCAGTCCTCATTATGTGCCGGTTATGAAAGGGACATTTGAAACGATCGATATAGACCTAAGGGAACACACTGGTAGAAAAGCGTCACTCCTCTTTGGGACGTCGTACGTGAAGCTTCATTTCAGAAGAGCGCAGCAATGAATACAAATGATCCCTACTTGGTGTACTACCGCCACCAACAATTGCAGGCTGGTGGCAGTATCGATAAAATATTTCACGGTGCACCCTACCAGCACGGCCGTGGAGTTGGTAGTTTTTTAGGCGGTATGTTCCGCACCATTACACCGCTACTCAAGTCAGGAGCTGCGGCTGTGGCCAAAGCGGCGTTGAAATCCGATGTTGGATTCTTGGATGACATAGCCACCAGAGATCCAAAAAGAAGCTGCTAAAGATCGTTTCAGTCAGTTTACCGGCTCGCTGAAACGCAAGTCGGATGGCAAACTGGAGCCTGTGCTGCGAGGCGGCGGTGGCTCTCGCGCCATACACCGACGCGCAACGCGTAAGAATAACGTGAAACACCGTCGCGTTGCTCCTGCGCAAAAAAAATAACGCGAGAGTACACGTAAGAGTAACGTGAAACGCGCTGTGCGCAGCGGAATTCGTGTCACACCGCAGTCTTTGGTGAAACTCCTTCGAGGAAGGCCGTCATCCAAGAAGAGTAGTGGCAAGAAGCGGATGATAGTTACAAATAAGAAAGTGAAGAGAACGTCTGTACGCGATATATTCAATTAACACTAGCAATGACGTTTCTACATCAACAGTCTTGTGAGTGTGTCAAGACGGAATTGGACTTATTCTCCCTACCACCTACACAGACCAGTATTGAGAGTGGTAAATGGGTTCAGTACAAACCAATCTCCATTTGACTTATGATTCGCCCATTGAGTTTGTAGTGCCCCGCAATGGTGAATAATACACTGATCTCTCAACAATGAGGAATATCATAGCCTAAACAAAGATGGTAACTCATGTGTGATGTTGTTCTTTTATATAAATAGAAATACAAATATTAAAAGTTTTTTATAAATAAAGTATAAACCATCACTCTTTAAAATAAAAATATGGTTTGAAGCTAAATATATAACACAAATTCTAAACTATTATGATACAAAACTGACTGTGAATAGCAAAGAAGACTAAACAATGAAGATAATAGAAAATTATTTGAGATTGTATAATAAAATTTAAAACAATATTCATTAAAACTCATTTAGATATTTACTCTTTAGATCATTATTGATACATAATCCACATTAGTGCTAGTTGAGATGTTCTCTGCCATTATTATAAAACAGTAAGTAAAGAATATTACATCATAAGTCAATAATTACTTTCTTATAAATGAGTTTTTAAATTCAATATCCTTTTCACATTACAACTAATAATAATAAGAATGGATGTTACTTACGATTAATAATCCAAGAAGCAGGACACAATTCACAATACAGAAGCGGAGTAATACTGCAACGCGACTACGCACAATGAAGTCCAGACTAAGAATGAGCCTGAATTCTGCGCGGCGTGGAGTTATGGTGGGTGCATTGCGTGGGGGTAGTGTGATCTGGCGTCGCGGGCGATGTTAATTTGGGAAGCGCAGATTGGATTGTTTCTCACAGTCTGCAATAAAAACAACCCCATGTCTGGGAATGTTGGGGTGAGTCTGCAACGCTGGTGTGTTGTAAATCAACCCTACTATAATGGAATTTTGACAAGGGTCCCTCGTTAACGAAATGGCGTCGTAATAAAAACAACGCCAACGTCCGGGAATGTTGAGGTGGCTCCTTTGTCGGCATATCATTTTCATCAATCACTGTCATGGTCTTTGTGTGTTGGAGGGATGGGGGCAAAATGTCGGAGACGAAACCTTGGGGGGAGGGGGAAAAAGAAAACAAAATGCGAAAAAATTAGCAAAAAAATAAATTTGCAAACAAAAAATTGGGAGGAGGCTCACCAGCCTCACCCGCCGTCAATGGTATCAACTAAACCCCCCTACTCATATGACTACTGCTGAATGCTAATTGGTTTGTAGACGTGTTGTATGTTCGACGGCCTCCAGATATTATCTAAGTACTTGGACAAAATTAAAAACGTACCCTAATTTGTAATATAGCCTTTTTTATAAGGCGAAATTGAATTTTGTAAGGGATTCAACAACCAATAAAATATAAAGGAGTTCGCACGCAGGAGACTGTCATGAAGGAAGTGAATTTTCACATACAAAACTTTTAAAACTCAAAACCAGTGTAAAAACATACAAGTAGATAAGAACTAGGAAAGAGGGGCCGTAATCGGCACTTTTTTCCCATGTTATTCTTATGGGGAGCCGTTTTTGGACCGACACCGGCTCCCGCCCTACACAAATTTCCTTGTTAGCCTGTAGTACCCTTGCCTATATTAAATACATTTTCCCCATCCTCTATATTTAAAAAAAAATTCCAAAATCTAACTTTGGATTTGTCTGCAATTTGGATATGTTATCTAATGCATTAATAAATCCTACATTTCCCAAACTAACTATTACGGTCGAATTAAAAAAAATACTGCCAACTATTTACTGTCCGATTTTTTGTAATTAAAACACACACCGCAACGATCCACACCGCTGCCCACTGACACACTGGCCATGATGGCAAGGCCGACTGGGATTCCCCACGTGTGCAAGCACGCGACCAGCCTTGGCTAGAATTAGCTATGAGGTAATTTCCTGGTTAAATTGAAAATCCAGCCTCTCGACGTGTATATAAGGAGCTACCGACAGCACTATCTCTTTTGTTCCACATCCCAGGACAGGACCCAGGACCTTGGCAGCGACCCGACCTCGAGACGCCGAGTGGCATTGGACTCTGAGGCGGCACTGGATGACGTCACCACGCAGTGGCACTGGACGCGTCATCTCTCCAACATCACTGGACGTCTCGGACTCCAATGATGTTAGCCGATGATGAGGGAGTGTTAGCGACGGCAGTCAGTTGTAGCTAAAGTGTAGATGATGTCTTCAGCGGAGGACAATCACAACTGACTGTTAATCCATCATTTTTTTTTATAATCGCTCCGAAAATCGTGAAATAGCTTTCCTAATATTTGTAAATCATATTTCGAATGTAACAGCCACATTTACAAATTAAATTTTAAAATAGATTTCCATATCTAAATATCCATTTGTAAATCATATTTCGAATGTAACAACTGCATTTCCAAATTAAATTTGAAAATAGATTTTCATATTTAAATATCCATTTCTAAATCATATTTCAAATGTAACAGCTGCATTTCCAAATTAAATTTTAAAATAGATTTCCATATTTAAATTCTCATTTGTAAATCATACTTCCAATTCACCATTTACTAATTTAATTCTCCATTTCAAAACTGTAATCGTAAAACATAACTATTGAATTGGGAGATACAAAATTACTAATGATCTAATAGTCACTCCCATCACCAAATGATCCTCTTAGGATTCTTTAAGGATATTAATTTAGGGCGCAACAATTATCTTACACTTCAAAGTTAAATGTGTTTTGAAAATTATTTGTACTTTGATCAAACTAAATATAAAAGTAAAATATGTTTTGAATTTTAGACTTTAAATATTAAATTATCTGTTTTATCTAATTGAACGTGTAGATTGATAGCTTCAAAATGGCAGTTTTATTTATAAAATGATATTGTGCAGTGTGAAGACGTATCCAGTCCAAACGAGGGCCTCAAACAGTTCAGCCACCTCTGGCCGCACTTCCACACTGACGCTGGTTTCTGATCACACATCTACAACTTCGTGTTTTAAATTAAACTTTTAAATGTTAAAGTAAAATATAATTTAAAACCAATGTTAAATGATTTTTTTTCTAATTTAACATTAAAAATGGTAATTTTTGAACTCTCATATTCGTAAATTAAACTTGTTAAAGTAAAATATAATTTAAAACCAATGTTAAATGATTTGTCTAATTTAACATTAAAAATGGTAATTGTTGAACTCTCTCATATTTGTAAAGTAAAATATAATTTAAAACCATTGTTAAATGATTTGTCTAATTTAACATTAAAAATGGCAATTTTTAAACTCTCATATTCGTAAATTAAACTTGTTAAAGTAAAATATAATTTAAAACCGCTGTTAAATAATTTTGGTCTAATTTAACATTAAAAATGGTAATTTTTGTTTATAAAAAACAGAGTAATGTCATCTCAAAATTTATTTACTTCGAACATGTTGTCCTGTGCAGTCTGCTCTGTGCCCTGCTCCAAAAGAAGTAATTTAATCAGACACTATCGTAACATCCACAAAGTTATTCCTAAAATTTGTAAAATATGTCATCAAATATTTGACAATTGCAATTTTAAAATGCATATGCTAGAGAACCACAATACTTGTAATGTGTGTAAGAAGGCTATTAACTGTCAAAAGAAACGCCACCACCTACGATGTGACAAGCGACCCTATAATGTGTTTAAGTTTCAGGGTGAGTCCGTGGATATATTAAACACCCTTCAATCATGTCCTTTACCTATCAAATGGATTCTTATTAGGAGAGTGAAATTTATCAAACACACAGTTAGTAAGAATGGTGAATTATTAATTGATAAAGAAACTATCGCTAACTTTCGAAGTTTAACTAATTTATCAATTGATAAAGCACAATTAAAGACACAAATTGAAAATTCACTTTTAAAAATCGACACATCTTTACACAAATTTCAATCAGAAGGCAGTGGGTGGATATATGACCATACTAAATACTGGCAGCTGCATGTTTACAAGTATAAACCCCTAACTCCCAAGTCATACATCCCCACACCAGAAAATATAAAATCAAAACACGCTGTTTTAAATATTAAAAATAGTGATAATAAATGTTTTTTGTGGAGTATTTTAGCAAGCTTAAATCCAAGGAATCATGGAGAACATGCAAATCGAGTATTTTACTACGAACCCCACGTAGGTCAGTTAAATATGACAAATATAAAATATCCCGTAAAAATATCCGACATTGATAAATTTGAAAAACAAAATAATATAAGTGTTAATGTATATGGAATTGAAGGACAATTAATATATCCATTGAGAATAACTAAACTAAATAGTAATACGCACGCAAACCTGTTGCTTTTGCAACAAGGCTGCAAATCACATTACTGTTTAATTCGTGATTTTGATAAGTTAATGCTACGGTCTACAAAATACAATAATAAGAAAGATTTTTGCAAGTTCTGTGTGCAACATTTTTACACTAAAGATATATTAGAACGTCACATAACATATTGTAAAACCTTTGATGCCCAAAGAGTACAAATGTCTAAAAAAGATACATTACAATTTTGTACAAATTACAAATATCAACTTAAAGCTCCCTTTGTGATTTATGCAGATTTCGAATGCTTTATAAACTCTGGCAAACACACTCCTTCTGGATTTGCTTATGTTGTAGTGAGAGATTCTAAAATTATTTACGAAGAGTTGTACAGCGGTAAAAATGTAATGGATGTGTTTTTCGAAAAGTTATTTAAAACTTATGACTTTATTAAAAGTCAGATGGGAGTATATGTTCCCCTTGTAATGACTCCAGAGCAAGAGACGTTATTCCAAGACTCTACACGCTGCCACATATGCCGCCAGCCGTTACTGTGTGATAAAGTGCACGACCATTGTCACTTAACAGGCGAGTTCAGAGGGCCCGCCCATAATTCTTGTAATTTAAACTATAAAGTAACTAAGAAAATTCCAGTATTCTTCCACAATCTTAAAAACTATGATGGTCATTTAATAATGCAACACTTAGGAAAATTTAATCACAAATTGAATTGCATAGCCAAAGATATGGAAAAGTATATCTCATTCTCTGTTGATGATTTAGTATTTTTGGATTCCTACAACTTTCTGTCCCTTCCCTTAAGCAAATTAGCTTCCAATTTAAATACATTTAGATTTATAGACAATCCACTACTACAACGTAAGGGCGAATTTCCGTACGAATACATGAAAGGACCAGAAAAGTTTTTAGAGCCTCTCCCACCCATAGAGGCATTTTACAGTAGTCTAACTAAAGAATGTATATCTCCTGCACAATATGAACATGCTAAAAACGTATGGAATCATTTTAATATAAAGAATTTAAAAGAATATCACGATTTATACCTTAAAACAGATGTGTTGTTATTGGCTGATGTGTTTGAGACATTTAGGGACTTATGTTTAAAAGATTATAAACTTGACCCTGTTCATATGTACTCACTGCCTGGACTAACATGGGTGGCATGTCTTAGAATGACCGGCATAAAATTACAATTATTTCGTGACATTGACATGCATTTGTTTATAGAACATGCCATTAGAGGCGGTGTAAGTATGATTTCCACGCACTATGCTAAAGCCAATAATAAGTACATGGGCGAATATTATGACCCAAATCAAGAAAGCACCTATCTTGTATACTTAGACTGTAACTCGCTATACTCTACAGCAATGTGCGAGTCGTTGCCCATCGATGGCTTTAGATGGACAAATGAGAAAGATTATAAATACAATCAAAATGAAAACTTTGGATTTATTTTGGAAGTTGATTTAAAATACGATAAATGTTTACACGATTTGCATAATGACTACCCGCTCGCACCAGAAAAAATGAATGGAAAATTAATACCAAATTTAAATGACAAAACTAAATATATTTTACATTATAAAGCACTAAAAAAATACAAAGAACTGGGCTTGGTAGTTACAAAATACCACAGAATTTTAAAATTTAGACAGTCGAAATGGCTTGCACCCTATATTAATTTTAATATTGAAAAGCGACAAAAAGCTAAACACGATTTTGAAAAATACTTTTACAAACTGTTAAATAACAGTCTCTTTGGTCGAACAATTATGAACCAACGTAAGTTTCGTGATATACATCTTGTAGACGAGTCTAAGTTAACAAAGTACGTTACAAAGCCAAGGTTTGACTGTAGCAAAATGTTCGATAACAATTTGCATGCTGTACATTTAAATAAAGTAATTGTAAAGTTTGATAAACCAATATATTTAGGAATGACCATTTTGGATATCAGTAAAGTAATAATTTATGATTTCCACTATAATTATATGTCAAAATTTAAGAATAAAAAGTTCCTAATGACAGACACAGACAGTCTTATTTATTCTATAGTAACAGAGGACTTTTACAAGGAAATACAATGTGACTTGGACTGTTTTGACACCTCTGCATATAGTAAAGACCATTTATTATACTCTGATAAAAATAAAAAAGTTACGGGCAAGTTTAAAGACGAATTAAATGGTCAAATTATGTATGAATATTGTGGTTTAAGGCCAAAATTATACTCTTTCATTCCTTTACAATGGTTATACGAAAAAGAAAAGCAAAATGAGCTAGAGGTTAAAAAGGCAAAGGGGGCTGACAATGGTACAGTTAAACATCTCTTAAGACACCAACATTACTTAAACTGTCTTGCAACCGGGGAAGATTACTATGAGAATGTTACAAGAATTAAATCCACAAACCACCATCTTCAAACATTAACGATGAACAAAAAGGTACTCTCTTTTGATGGCGACAAGAGGTTTATTCTGGATGGCATTAACACTCTTGCCCTTGGTCATTATAAAATTGGTCAAACATAAATCTATATTTCCCATTATTCTTTGGCCTTTCCTTGTCTATTACAAAAAAGCCATATTTAGACCTGTCCCAGCATTGATGGCAGAGATTTCTAAATTGGTTAAATGAAAAATCATTCCCCACATGATTGTTATACACATGTTTTAAATTTAAATCGTCTTGTTTAAATAATATTAGAAAATTAACATTGTCACGTAAATGTTTGTTTACTTTACTGTAAGATTGACACAAGTAAAAACTGTTAATATTTTTGTGTCTGCCCATTGAGAAAAATTGTGTGATATTTGGACTATTTATGTCGTCAAATACAACTATTGAGTGTGATTCTACATCATTTGGTGTGATTTCACAGTTTGAATATGTGTGTAATTTAACTTCATCACACAGACGGAATATTTCATTTATTATTTTATATTTTTCTTGTTCTAAAGATTAGGATATAATATATAAATTTGTAAACTTTAATCCTTGCTTTTTTACAATTAAGTTATAAATTACAACGGTCTTCCCCGAACCGCTAGGCCCTATTATAAGACAGCGAATATTATTAGGAAATAGACCCAACTTCTTTGGTGTATTTTCTTTATGTGCTATTTTAAATTTGTTCTTTTGTTGAATAAATGACATTTTTTATATAATAAAAATGGCAAAGAGAAAGTGTAAAAAGGTCCAAGGTAAGGGATTATTCTTAAAGCCATATAGAGGCCGTGGCTTGTTAAATACCCTTATAAACAACCTTCCTTTCTCCCTCCACATCCCGTCATATTCATATTGTGGTCCTGGAACTAAGATACGTGAAAATTTAGCCAGAAATGTACCTCCAAAAAATAAGCTAGACTCTTATTGTAAAGAGCACGACATATTCTACATGAATAATCCTGATACAGCCGCCCGGAAAAAGGCAGATATGAGATTAGCGGACCAGGCTTGGACTAGGGTTTCGGCAAAGGACGCCAATCTAGCCGAAAAAGCAGCAGCTTATGCAGTGACAAATTTGATGAAGGCCAAGGCAAAAATGGGAATGGGATTAAAATGTAATAAAAAAGATGGACAACTTTCAGCTGTTAGAGGCCGCAAGAGACGTGCCTCACTTTCGAGGAGTGTACCTAAAAAACGAGCTAAGAAAACAGAGACCAAAAGTAAGAGAATGTGGAATTATTAATTTAGACAGTGACAGGGGCACACATTGGACAGCATATCGTAAAAATAAAGATATTGTAATATATTTTGACCCATTCGGAATACAGCCTCCAAAAGAGGTAATTGAATATTTTGTACCATCTAAAATTTACTATACAACTGATCAAATACAAGATTTAAACAGTTCCATTTGTGGAATTTTATGTTTATCATTTCTGAAAAATTTTAGTTTATAAAAATGGATTCATTTACTATAACATTTACGGGTGCAGAGCCAGAGTTGAAGTCGGTGTTCTTTCCTCCTATAGAATTAAATGGTGATTATGTAATTGGACTGGTAGATTTTCAAAGTTATAATTCTATATTTAATGTTAAAAAACCTCTAAATACTTTGACATATTACAAAATGCACAAAATTACAACCCCAAAAGGGGAGGTTACAATTGACGAACTAAATCGGGCATTAGATGGTAAAGTTGAAGTTATTATTCAAAATAAAGTAGCATTAATTAATACAAAAGTCTAACTTATATTTTACAAAGGGGTAGTTCCAAAATTAAATAAACTTAAAGACACAAAATTAACTATAGACGAGGGTGAGGATGTGTATTATTACGATCACAAAGCTCCAAATGTAATTGAAATTGCTGAAGGTACATACGAAGTGTTTGAGCTTGCGAAGGAAATTCAAAAGCAACTCCCAGATTTTGTACTTATAGCCGATAGTAAAACTATGAAAGCCACATTACATTCTGGCCATTTGTTTGATTTTACAAAACCGTGTTTAGGGTCTGAATTATTGGGATTTAAAGGATTTTCTACTCCAGATATTGCGTTTAAATCCGTAAATAAAATCAACATAAATAACGTAAATGTGATTAGAGTAAAATGTAATATTGCGAATGGGTCTTATTTAAATGGTGACAAATCACACACCATACACAGTTTTTACCCAGAAGCTCCTCCCGGCTACAAAATTATTGAGGTCCCCAGAAATATGATATACTTCCCTGTAAATAAGAGAAGTTTAGATGTTGTTAGCATTACATTTGCAGATCAACACGACAAGCCAATTGACTTTAATAAAGAAGAAACTACAATTACTTGTCATATAAAAAAGATATGAGAATTTACAAGAACGGACTGAGTGTGCAAAATGCCAGGTTTCTGCGATCAATTGGGTTGAAGTTAAAATTTTCTATTAATAAAAATGGAAGATTTTCTAGACGTTACAGGAAAATTCCAATACGACGATAGCGTGGTTAAAATTACAAATCACTCCTATGTTCCACACAACACTTTAGCAATAAATAATTCCGATGAAATTCGAATATGCATAAATAACCAAGATTTACTAACACTCCCATGTAGGAGTTATCTTTATATTAAAGGAGAAATAGAGAATCATGATAAAGGACATTTTATAAATAATGCATTTGCATTCTTATTTGACGAAATTAGATACGAAGTTGCTGGTAAAGAAATAGATATTGTAAGAAATCCAGGAATTTCCAGTCTTATGAAAATATTGTGCTCTTACAATAAAACAACGAAATTGTCAAATGTATCATTTGATTCTGATGCAAATATAAAGGAGTTCCATAAAAGCGGCAAGTTTAGTACTTGTGTCCCGTTAGAGCTGTTAATGGGTGTGTTTGAGGATTTTAATAAGGTTTTAGTAAATGTTAAACAAGAATTGGTGTTGAAAAGATCCAAAAACGACTTAAATTGTATATTAACAACATCTAATGCTCCAACTGGGGTCGATCCTATTCCTAACATTACACTTAAATCGATCCAGTGGGTGATGCCGCATGTGGTGCCATCTGATGGGGAGAAACTTCAATTATAAAAGATGTTATTGCAAAATAAAAATTTGCAAATTGCATTTAGAAGTTTGGAGCTACACGAACTCCCATCATACCCCGAAACCAAGAGACATACATGGTCAGTTAAGACGTCTTCGAGTTTGGAGAAGCCCAGGTATATTATATTTGGTTTACAAACTGGTAGGGACAACAGTGCACGAAAAAGAACTGATGAATTTGATCACTGTAAATTGAAAAATCTCAAAGTGTTTTTAAACTCTGAATATTATCCTTATAGTGATTTAAATCTCGACTTTGAAAATGGAGATGCCTCTAAAGCTTATGAGATGTTTGTGAGGTTTAGGGAGAGTTACTACAACACCGTCCCCGATCCTATGTTTAACAGAGCTGACTTTATAAAGAAATATCCTTTAATTGTAATAGATTGTTCTAGGCAGAATGAATCGGTAAAAGAGGGGGTTGTAGATATTAAATTAGAAATTGAAACTGCAGAAAATGTCCCTTCAAACACATCTGCATATTGCCTAATAATACACGATAAAGTGTTTGAGTATAATCCTTTGACAAATGTGATAAATAAAATGTAAATAAAATGAATACAAATATTCAACAAGAATTGGTAGTCTGCAAAACAAATAAGAGAAAAATATAGGGCGTTAAAACGTGGTAAATTTCTAGAGGCTGAAGAGAGGTTCCAAACATTCCAACCGTTAATAGAGCCTTTGCAAGAATTAAAAAATTTAGCCACAAAAACAGAGAGGCCAGTTCTCCAAATGATTTTAGAAAAGACCCCGTCTAGAATACCAAGAATAACCCAGATAACACCGCACAAATTAGATTTTGGTCTTTTAGCATCAGACTATTTAGGAAATTACCTTAGTAGAAGTAGTATCACAGACACCACATATGGTATTAGGCGAGAAGGAAATAAATTTTTTATTGGGAATCAGGAAGTTCAAATTGCCAATGATGATGTTACAGTTGGAGAAAAAATTTATAAAGGGACAAAGGGATTGTGGGAATTGTTAACTTTAAAAGAACCCGTAAACTATAGTCAGGTTGATTTGCAAAATTATAAAGAGATTTTGGAAGCTACAAATGCACATTTAAAGGGTTATAAAACAGGTGCGGCGATGTCAAGTAATAAACACACTAAATATCTTAATATAATTAAACCCCTGTTTAAGACTGTTGGTGAAGGTTCAAGGCAGGTAACTGGTAATAAAATAGACTATGTTTATTGGGACGATCCTAATGAGCTTGTAGATAGGTTAAGACTGCTTTGGTTAAGCCGATTGGCGGGAAATTCTGGAGTGGATAATGAGATAGATTCTATCATAGAAGAATTGAGGGAAAGTGGAATTGTTTATTAAATAAAAAGATGATAGATAAATTGTATCACGTATATAACCCGTATAGTAAACCAGAAGCTAGAAGTTTTAAAGAAACTACTTTAAATCTAAAAGATGATGGTTGAAATGCTTTAAATTATAAAATTAGTAGTGTTAAAGGTGGGGAGTTTACTGATGATGTATCGACTTTGGGGCAGACGTTAACCAGAAAAGGTGATGCTTTTGTACAAGGTAATACTAAATATGAGTTTTTAGAATCCAAGAGTAATAATTGGAACGCTAATAAACGCAAAATTACTAATGTTAAACGAGGTGAAAGCTCAACCGATGTTCCCACATTAGAGCAAACTTTAATAAGAAAAGATGGTGTCTTTGTACAAGACAAAAATAATTATGAATTTTTGGAATCGGAGAATGGTATTTGGAATGCCAAAAAGCGAAAAATTAGTAATTTGTTGGCTGGTAAAGAAAGCGATGATGTTGTAAACGTCTCTCAAGTACCAAAAATGGATCTAAACTTTTGGGATTTTAATAATAAAAGGCTAGTTCGTGTTAAACCCGCTGTTGATGAGAACGATTGTGTTACAAAACATCAGACTGTGACTTTAGACGGTCTTAAATTTGATGGTAAAAATAAGCAATTAACAAACATTTTACCTGGAACATTGCCAAATGATGTGGCTGTTGTTAATCAAATATTAACAAAAGGTGAGAAAAGCATAATAAAACAGGGGGATAAAAATTATAATGTATTAACATTAGATAGCGATATGTGGGATGCAGAGGACAAATTAATAAAGAATGTACCTGAAGGCAAAGATAGGAGTGATATTTGTTTAATGTCACCGGTTTTGAGGTATGACGATAATATTAAAACTTGTAGACAAGACAATATTAAATTTGATATTTGTTTAAAATCACATGCATTAAGGTTTAACAAACTAATAAATTTATGAAAGACAATAATAAATCGATTTGATGATGTACAATCCTAAATTGTTGGTTGCAGACCCTACATCTTTAAGCGGATTTAAGACTTTAGATGGAGAGGCATATTTGCCAAAAAACTATGTATATCAAAGAATGAGTGATGGTATGTTAATTGGTAGCAATGGAGGTGTTTTTGAAACGACAGAGACTGGCAGATACGTTAACATTAAAAATAAAGAATAAAAAAATGGAAAAAATTGCTTACGAATTGCATAAGCCCACGAGAAAGAACTTTGTTAGAAGGTCTTTTAAGGTGTTGGGTATAAACGAAACTGTTCAAATATATTTAATAGATATGCGGAATTATGCTAGAGAGAATTGTGGGAATAAATATAGTTTAACTTTAATAGACACATTTTCTAAAAAAGCTTATGCTGCTCCACTAAAGAATAAAACTGGATTAGTAGTCACAGAAGCTATAAAAACTATTCTCCCAAAGGGAGTTAAAAATATTCAATCTGATAACGGAAAAGAATTTTTTTAATGAACATTTTACCAAACTAATGAAAATTCTAAATATTAATCACTACCACACTTACTCTACAACTAAGGCGGCTATTGTGGAAAGGTTCCAGAGAACTTTAAAGAATTGGTTGTATAGAGAGTTTAGTGCACAAGGGAGTTACAAGTGGTTGGATTTACTTCCAAAGTTAATAAGGATATATAATAATAAAGTACATAGATCCATAGGGATGAAGCCTAACCAAGTAAGTGCTAAGAACTCTAAAGATGTACATGAAAGGTTAGCATCTAAAGTACAAGTTAAAAAGCCAAGATATAAGGTGGGGGATAGTGTAAGGATATCTAAATATAAACATGTATTTAGTAAAGGATATACCCCTAACTGGACTGGAGAGCTTTTTACAATAGCAGAAGTTAAGAAAACAAAGCCTGTGACTTATATTTTGAAAGATGAAAATGGCAATATAATCAAAGGAGGATTTTATACAGAAGAATTGTTAAAGACTAAATATAAAGACATGTATTTGGTAGAGAAGCTAATTAGGAGGAAGGGTGATTTATTATATGTCAAATGGCTCGGGTTCCCAAGTAGCCAGAACTCGTGGATTTCTGCAAAGGATGTATTAAAATGAATTTAGAGCAAATTTTAAAAATATAGGGGGAAAATATATTTAAGGCAAGAGTACTGGCCAAAAAGGAAATTAGGGCGGGTGCAAAAATCAGTCAGTAAATAGTTGGCAGTATTTTTTTTAATTCGACCGTAATAGTTAATTTGGGAAATGTAGGATTTATTAATGCATTAGATAACATATCCAAATTGCAGACAAATCCAAAGTTAGATTTTGGAAATTTTTTTATATATAGAGGATGGGGAAAATGTATTTAATATAGGCAAGGGTACTACAGGCTAACAAGGAAATTTGTGTAGGGCGGGAGCCGGTGTCGGTCCAAAAACGGCTCCCCATAAGAATAACATGGGAAAAAAGTGCCGATTACGGCCCCTCTTTCCTAGTTCTTATCTACTCATACATTTTTCCGATTTTTTTGAAATCTGAAAAACATTTGATTTTTGGCTATTCTGATGCTCCTGGTTTCATTTACCTGCAATGCGTGGAATACAATTTTGCGCATTATAATGTTATGATAAGGTCCAGTCAGGCTTGAAAGTAGGTGTGAGGTTGCTGGGGATGATACAAGTACACCAACAAATGAATAACAGGATTTTTTAATGTAAAACACCGTAATGAAAACGTACTGAATTTAGTCGATACACATTTTCTTTAACAACTCGGTAAATGTTTATGCTAGAATGACGAGAGATGGCTTACAACTTTCGCCTTACTAATTCCCACCTTTTTACATGTATTAATGTGATATCTGTTGCTTTTCTGACCCTTTTTGAACCCAAAAACTCGAAAGTTGAAATATTAATCCCAAAAAAGGGGTTTAGAGTTTTCCGGTTGTTTTGCCCAACGAACGTGTTTAACTGATTATAGAAAGGAACGTCTCTACCAAATTTGAAGTAAATCGGACAAAAAACGCGACCACTAGATTGCATACACACACACACACACACACACACACACACACACACATATATATTTAATTTTGAATGACCCCCCAAAACGTGTTCAGGGGGTCACGTTAGGAACGTCTATGGTGGACCCGGGCTTAAGTTTGACCGTGCAGGTCATTCTAATAGTTCACTTTCCATTAACTACGTATTTGGGTGACTACTATTCATCTGCAACAAATGTAACATAATATTCAAAGGCTTTTACTCTCGGTGGGAGCCGAACATGCACAAATAACCAAAACACACAAATAAATCTAAACAAATACAAAGATTTTTATCTTTAAGAGTGTATGATTGCAACTCCATACCTAGAGTAATATAAACATATGTTTGCCAAATATTAGGCCGTTATGTAACACATTTAAGCGACAAAAGATACAAATAAAAACACGAAACGAAGATTAGGTAGCGAAGATTTTTGAAAAATCCAGCACTGCTCAAGGGTGAAGGGAGCGAGATTCGGCAAAAAGGAATAGGGGTAAATCCATAGCACGTGGTGGTATGTTTTCGGTAGAACCATCCGTTTTGCCGCTAGAGCTAAAATAAAAGTACACTATTTTTGAGATGACTTTCCGCCGCTTTGAATGTTTTTGAAGATTGTAACTTTAAAATTGTAACTTTTGGAAAATTTCCCGGTGGTTTCTCTGTACAAGCTACGCAACTGGGTGAGTCAGTCAGTGCATGCGCTGACTAGTTATTTAGATTAGATTAGAAATGCAATTGTCAATATTGTCATACAGAAGCAATTCAAACAGCCGGCTGCAAATAATTATTACAAATGCCATTATGGAACATGAGAGAGGTCTATACAAGATCAGACTTTAAGTTCACATAAAATAAACACTGGCAAATGCAATTTTATCCACATAATTAAATGCATTTGTCTCTTACATTTGTCACTATTTAAACAAATTACATTCTTCCTCATTTACAATAAGGGGTTTTAAAATCTTCCCCATTAATTCAATTTCCCCCCAAAGCGAAAGAGCCCCACCAATTACAATTAAATTTAATAACACAATTAGTACCATACCCCCAGGGTAGGCTTAGTTGTGCTTGCCCTGGCCTATTAACTTGCTTTAAGACAAATGTGTACCCTATAGTGTGAGTTTATATTGATCCTCCATGTTATTCTAAACAGATTAGAGGTTGAGTGGACTAATTACCCATTTCGGATGCAACTAAACTATATAACCGTACTACATAGTACCCAAAAAATTCCCATCACTATAGATACTGACTGACCTTTAATGACTCAATTAAATCACGTGTTTTGAATAACTATTTTCTGCTTATGGTCCTAGTCACGCAGATGACATGTGTTGTATTAATCAGCTAACAAGAGGAATTAAAAAGTAAAACATTTGGTCTTGTACACGCAATGTTTGTCTTTTCCGACCCTGACTACAAAAATTGAAACTTCAGCGTATTTTGTTACTAACAAATTATATTTGACTTCACATTTTTCATTCGGTATAGTAAAAATAATAATAAAAATGTCATCATTTGATATTTATGAAGATCTATGTAATTTTTGATGTGTAAAACAATTTTTCTCCGAGTTCCATCGCTCATAACTTCATCTGAGTAATTTAAAATTATCATACAAATTGCCTAACCTCCACAAATTTGCTTTTAGAATCATGTCAATGTATACATGATAAATAATTTAATGAATATAGTATTTCCTTAACTTAATTCACCAAACTAATTGTAACGTTATTGATGTTAATTAATTGATGTGCTATATTATTCTTTAGTAAAATTCAAGTCGAATGTCATTTGTGAGCGTAATTAAAAAGCTATTTTTCCAGCATATTCCTTATTTTGAACTTTTTTACGGTTTGTCACTTTGATATTACAGACAAGACCTGTTTTACGGTGGTTTTAAGGAGATGAGACAACGGGCTGACCTAGAGTCCACAAGGACCTTCTGCACCGTGTCACCTATCAAGATGTTAAGTCGTGGACAGGTTGAGCGCACCGCCTTCACACCCATGGATGCAAGGCTCGTCATCCCCCGCAGCAGAGGTTCAGAAACAGCAACCGCACTCCCAGAAGAGGAGGCGCTAGAAACACAGTTGGGAACAGACTTTAACTTTGGTCGACTTACCAGAACTTTAATAGGAAAATAATTTACTTTACTGCCCTTACTATTAGCGGTAACGTCACAGGGTGGATTGGGCAACCTTTCCCACTGTGAGTTGCTCAGTTTTTTGGCCTGGGGCCATTATTCTCACTTTGGCGGCAATTCCGCCGGATGTGGCCTGGTTGCCCACAACCAAAACAAACAACGGGTTGCCTCTGCCACTGCGGCGGTTCAGGCCCCTGCCCCACAGGTTCTACAACGGGACGGAGGCCAGCCCGGGGAAGATGCCCTGCAAATTGCCTCCTCTGAAGATCCGCGTCCTGGGCGTTCCTAGAGAGGATGGCGAGTCTGTCCAGGTCCGCAAACGATGAGGGTCTCGGGTAGAACACCAATCTGGAGCGCGCTCCTTCGGCTTCAGCCCCTGCAGCACAATGTCAATGAGCTCAAGCTCACCGATCCCAAGTCGCAAGACCTGCTCCACCGTGCGAATGTCCCCCACATACTGGCTGAGAGCTTCATCGGGTTTTTGAGGACGGAACACTCTCTCCACTTTCAATTTTTCCATGACACGCCTGGGCAAGAAAAGCTCCAAGGCTTCCTTGTGAAAGTCGTCAAAATTCACCCCACGACATAAACAATCCAAAACTCTATCTCCCAAAAGCTTCAAGCAGTACGGAGCAATCAGCTCCATCAATGTAGAGTCAGACATTCCAGGAAACTCCCGCATGCGCAACACACTCTCAAGAAAACCCAGCAGGGCGTCAACATCCAGCCCATCAACCGCCCGAAAGCCACTCAGAACAGAAGCGAGAGGGGGTCTGGCAAATGAATGTGAGAGGGGTGGGCCACTGTCGGGCTGTGTCGCCACCTGACTAGGTTTGCGCGTTTCTGACGTAGCTGCGGCATCTGGGTGGGCGCGGGAGGGAGAAGCAAGAGCAAACGCAGGCAACCGTAGCAGTGAACTCGGGCTAGGCTGATCCTGAGGGGTTTCCCCTGAAGCCACCACCTTGGTTTTCTCCTGCGTGTCCTTCAAAACCCCAGAAGGAGGAGTGCTCAGAGTTGATTCAAGGTCCAGCACACTCTCTGCGCCCTCAAACATCTTTACAACACCTAACACTTGTCTGGTGGGGTTAGCACACAAACAATATTTAATTTTGGGTTTCGGCCATGCTTTAGAAAATTCTTGCTCCCAAAATTCGGAAGCAAGACATTAACCAGATTACACCCATTGTCTGGCTAAGGGCGAGCTCCTAATTGATAAAAACAAACACAGTGTGCACATTCCCCACCAGAACAACAATTATCCCGAGAGTCGGCTAGTCCAGAGAAACCAAAACCTAAATCCATCCACGGCCCTTCCAAAATAAAAATTCAGGACGTGGCCAGTGACCGGGTCTCCCAGTCTCCAAGACATGAACTAATGAGGTCCACGACCAATGACCAGGACCACCACCACTGAACCACGCTCTGCTTCCCGCACCCGCACCCCCTCACCCGCACCCCCACACTCACACCCAATACAGCGCGTGTAGACACGGGAAAAGCCCAGAAACAGAGACGCGCACCCACTTGAACTATTCTTTTAGTTGTCCATATTAAAAATTACAATCAATAAAACTAAGTCCATTTACTTCATTATAACTATTAATTTATCAATTATACCCTTATCGGTGAAAATTAGTTCAAATGAGAGTGTATCGAGTTAATTGAGTTGAGCTGACTTGTATGAACCGTGCCCCCGCACCCGCGCCCAAGCGAACTTTGAGCCGGAACCGTGCTCCCATGGAGGCGGGGCAAGGGGCGGCCCACAGCCCTACCTAACCACAAGGAAGATCGTGGAGGAAAGGTTCAATAAAACTCACCGTTGAGAGGCACCTACTGTATTAAAAAAAACAACAATAACACATGTAAATACTGCTCTAATGTTAGTTTGAACTTGAGTCTCAACTTCCACCTTTCCCATGGTTTACAGTTTTCAGATTACAATGCAAAAGCTAATTATTATTGTTATTCAAACTTCAAAAGATAGCAAGTAAAAGTTCCAAAACTAAATTCCTAAAGTTGGAGTTTTCAAAATATTTTACTAAAATTGTGTGTTTTCCTTTCCTAAATTTAAATTTAAAATTTCCAGAGCAGAGCAGATCAATAATTGAATAAATAAATAATTAAAGCAAGACATGAAACAATGAACGTACAATAACACTTAAACAATTCTAAATTAATTTGAATTTTTAGGGGCCCCAAATCAATAATAGAACTTAAAAACTAAATAACAGTGGTAAACTTTCAAAAGTTCAACGGCCCTTGCAGTCAATAAAAAAAATAAAAATAAAACTTTGGATCAACACTTGCGGCAGGCATTTCAGGGCGGGTCAAGTAATATGGCGACCACCAGAGGGCGATGAGGCGGCAGGAGAAGGAGCACAGATCACATGTGGCAGGCAAAGTAGTGGGGGTAGGAGCCCCCAGTAGAGCCCTCTCCGCCGAAGCCCCAGCTCAGTCGGTCACTCTCCTTCGGGACCCCGTCAGACTCGAGCGGCGAATTTACAGCACCATTATGAATACACAGAAAACAGTGATGATCAAAAAAACAGACGTTACGGAACATACAACATGGAAAAATTTTAGGACACAAACCATACGTGGTGCTGGTAAGACACACCCTATGATTTTCACACCACGTTGCACAACGGAAATGCCGCCAAAGGGGCTCAAAAAGCAAGTCCAGGAGTTCTGCACAATGTGTGCACTTCCGGGCGACGTCAGACCAACGACAGAGCGAAACGACATTATAACAAAGTCGACACAAACAGAGACGCACGGAGTCAGCGGGCACAAATGCTATCTCTGCATTTGACCTCATCGGGAACTTCACATTGTTAGATTAAGCAATATAATGCAAAACTTGAAATTTAAATAAATAAATAAGTAAAAAATAAATAAAATTTCAGTATTAATTCCAAGTACTGATATTTTATCTTTAAAAAAATTGGTGACCTTGACCTAGATTCAGAATTTATATAATGCGCCGTATTTGTTATAAGATGATCACTTTCATACTGACTGTTAATGAGTTGGTGGGGAAACGTTGTGGTGGGGGGACTGGTGTGGTGGGGGAAGGGTAGGTACTTGTCCTACACGCTTACGCCACGTCAGTATACCTCAGACTCTTGCCTTGATACGATATTTTATCAACCTACAAAAACAGAATGGAACTATAATAGTAAAGAAGAAAATTCAATTTCCAATATATGCACAGCTACAATCGAGATTGGGCACGTTTAATGAAACATTAAAGGACTCGTGTATATACAAGTTTGGAAAGGAGTTTGCAGATGCTGGTTTCTATTACATGGGACAAGATGATAAGACCATTTGTTACTATTGCGGAGGAGAATTGCAGGATTGGGAAGTGACGGATAACCCATGGGAAGAACATGCACGTTGATTTAGTAGGTGTACTTATTTGTTAGTTCGTTAAGGAAATGTGTTTGAACAAAATCATCGGAAAATTTATAAACCTCATCCGGTTAAAACTTTAGATAAACCAATTGAAGACAGTAAGATTGAAGGAAACGAATGTATAGTATGTTTAATTTGTTAAAAGGAAAATGAGGTTTGAATAAAAAAGTATATATGACATACGTTTGCTGGTCTAAGATGATTAGTTCTTTAACAATATATCTATCATTGTTCCCACGAAAAGCTTGAAGTTCAGTCATGTCCTCTCCTTTACTTGACTAGAACATGTTACCTTTCTCTCCATCTCTAGGATGTCGAATGAACTGGTTTCCACACCACGGTAGAGCTTTTATAGCTCAGGCAGTACAGTTCTCAGCGCGTTGGTGTATATTTAACGTGGACACCGTCCCCGTTAGGCCTACCCCACGAACTTCTTTTAGTTTTTTTAAACCGTTTCAGTTAAAACGTTTTCTGTTTCTTCATTTTGTACAATTTATTCTTATTCTTTAACCTTTTTTCCTTCTTCTTCTTCTTCAGCATTTTCTTCTTCTTTAATCTTTTGTCCATTAACTTTTTGTTCATATCCACATTTCAACCTCATAAGGTATTCGGTTGAAAATAGATGTATCTATTGGAACGTAAAGAATTTGAGCATTGGGATGTTGTTCCGTCGCATCTATCAAATAGTTGTTTCATATACCTTGTTATAGGCGAAGCTGCACAACTCAAAACGTAGAATTCTTCCCGCGTCAATTGAATTTTATCATCATGTTTTTTCAGGTCTCTAAACCGTACTTGTTGTTCTCCGCGACATTTTAAAATGTCGATTTCAATGTCACATTCTTATAGTCGAATAGCTATATTTTTCCAAACATGTTTTTTGCCAAGTAGCATTCGATGAGGTGTAAGTGTTTAAGAAAAGAATCACATGCGGCGTCTCAAAAAATAGCATTTTAGGTCCTTGGTTTAAGGTCGCATTAGGTGTATAACCCAAGTCCTTTACCAAACCTATTGCTTTACCTTTAGTCATACATCTTGAGATTGGATATAGTATGCGAAGAAAAATATCTGCCAGTATGTTTAAAGGGATGTCATTTTCAGGGTTTCTCTTCCTCTTTAAAGTCGACTTAGATGTTGATGCGTTGTCTGACTTTCCTTCTTCATTGCGAAACTTAAGAAACTCGTCCAATTGTTCTTCATATTCTTTGATGAAAGGGTCTTCATTTTGCATTAATCCTTCCGCTTCTGCACTGTTATTCTCCTCTACTACAGAGGTCATCTCGACTGTAATAGTTGTTTCAACCGTAAACGTTGATCAACTGAACTCCTCGTGTAGAGCATGCTATTTATACCCTTCCCCCTCCATAGACCTACAGAACCATATTTACAATACCTGTTAGAGGTGTGTACGATATAATTTTATCGTGAATAATCAAGCAATGGCAATATGCAGTTGTATTAGCAGGTATGTTCGATTCAAACTCCATTTCCAACTTAATATCCACACTTGATGACTTTATAGACTCATTTTGTTTAGAACAATCAATAACCACGATAGGAGCTTTTGAATTGAACTGCGTTGGTGATAGTAGCGGTGTGTTTGTTTTACCGTAGTGAGTGTTTGAAATCTAGCGTACATATCGTACAGAATACTATATTGGTTTTTATTGAATGATATGTTTAAATTTTCATATGGAAAGAATTGAGAGTTGAGGTATAGTTTACAGTTCTTAAGTTTACAATTTTCAAACGATGTTGGATCAGCTGTTATTTTACTTCTTCTATCTGTTTTTAATCAGAATATAATGTACCTAAGTTTTCCAAGTGTGTTGAGTCTTTGTAGTCCATGTACATCGCTCCGCTTCAGGTAGCATAGGATATTCGTGTAACTCCCAGCTTCTAAATGCCAAAATTATATCACCGGCCTGCCTTTAATTGTCTCAACAAGGTAATCCTGTGCTCATCTGCAAGTTTTAGGGGTGGTACCCTCCAAACGATCTTATTTAAATCCAACTTCCAGTCCAGAGTGGTTTCAGATGTTCCTGGACCTAATATTATATATTTATCATTTGAAGCTCTTAAAAGAACCAATTCTTATTTTACATTAATTAATATTTGTTTGGAATCTTCTGCAAAACCTAACAATATTTGTAAAGGTATGGAAAAGTCGAAATATCCCTTGTCATCGGGTTTTACAGTGGATGAATTTGGTGTAACCCATCCTGCGACCGCTGGCAGGTTTTTCTCGTTTGGTGTTATGGAGCATAATCCTTCTAATGCACTGGCTATTCCAACCTTTTTTGTAGAGTCCACAGTAACACCTGAAATTTCATACCTTATTACATCAAAAAGAAAAGCCATTGGGTTATTAATAAACGGTATAGTTGTTAATTCTGTTCTATCTTTCTTTGTTACTTTTCCCTCAATGTATAAATAACTCTCGGAAGGTACAGTGTAGATATATTGTTGTTGAATAAGAATCCTGATTTCATCGTTATTGTTTAATTTTGATGAAGGGTAAGGGATGTGGGTGTGATACTCCTTTTCCCACAAGGTCTCGTCGAACGTTGGTCGATGCGCTACATCAAGATTATACGTTGTTAATAGCTTTAAAACCAACCTCTTTTAAAAATATAATGTTTTCACTTGTTAACTCTTCTGACGCTGATACGCTACTGAGCTTTTTATCACTCACTCGATCCTTTTAAACGTCAACCCCATTAACTATGATATTGACCTTAAATTTATCCTTACGGGGACAGTTTCATCTCTAAAGTCAACTATGTTACCGTCTTGATCTAATACGTTCAGAACAATGTCTGAGATGTAACTGATGTTTAAAGGTAAATACACTAGGTTTTGTGGTATTTCAATTATTTTAAATCCTGGAGGCACAGATGGGTAAAATTTATGCAATATGTGTCGATTTTCACCCTGTCTGTACGATCCTTGTATAATGTTACAAGTTATATCAATCGTGTTCAAAGTAAGTATGCTTACAGTATTTGAACTTGTATGTTTCACAATTATCTCCAATATCAGTGTTGTAGAAGGAAATCCTATTAATCCTCCAACAGAATGTATTTTTCTAAAATCTATATAATACTTTGATTTGATTTATGTTTTTAAAGTATTATTATTTCCTTCTATAATGATACTATCATTTCCCAACTTTTCTTGTATTACCTTGCTTAAATCATCTATTTCATAAGAACCCGTCGATAGAGTTACTTCGTTAAGCTGCAGGAACTTTCCCTTTGCATCCTTTACTTTATAGTAGTGCAGTTTATTATTCACACCTTCAGTAATATTCGGTATAGAATTATAAGTTTAAAATCTAGTAATGCCGCCTCCCATTGTTTTTCTTTATGTAAACTTAATGCGTGGAATATAGTACTCCGCAAGGTTGACGTTGTACCAGTCAAAGAGACTGTATATGAAGACATCTTAAAGCTCACTGACACTTTTTGCTAAAAACTCCAAAAATAAATGGCCACAGATAGATGTATCATCAGGTTGCTGCCTTTCATAATTGTATAAAACTTGAAATACTTTTGAAGTTCTTTTGGAGGTGGTAAATGACAAAAACTGTCAAAATAGTAAATTGTAGAACCGAGCTTTTTGTAACATACCCAATGTGTTCCCGGCCCCTTGCTGTTATCTAGATTTACCATACCACTCTCATTTTTCCACATTATTGATGGTAAATTGTCTTTCATAAACACTCCTCTGAAGAATGGTATCTTTAAACAAGAAACATATCTAAAAAGATCTTGGTTACTTAATGCACGATTAGGAACAATTAACTGCTTTATTGCATTTAATAGGCACGATACGGTCTTAGGTAAAGTCCTTGACCTTTTTTATCATAGACCATACTGATGGTTTGACTCTTTTAGTAGAACGTCTGGTCTTTCTCTTAATTCTTCCTCCTCGTTTTCGAGTTGCCATTCTCCTTCCTCGTCCTCTCCTTTTCTTTCCACCTCCAATTGCTGTTTTCGCTTTCATCGCCGCTGTCATTGCTAATGCTGCTGCTCTTTGACCAAGACTAACGTCACTCGCTTTAACTCTTTCCCAAGCTCTTTTTGCAAATATTCTATCGGCCACTGATCTGTGAGCAGAATCACTAAACTTTGAGTAGGCGATATCGTGCTCTTTACAAGCCTGATCTAATTTATTGATTCACAGATCTCCTCTTGACAATTTTTTTTTCAATTTAGTTCCAGGTCCATAATATTGATAACCGCCAGGTATATGGAGTTCAATAGGTAATAAATATATGGATTTATTAACTTAAGCTGAAATTGGGTTTCCCAATAAGTTTAGTGTTGAAGACACATCACCCTTTCCTTTCGTTATCGAACCTCGATGAGAACTAACACTGCCCCTTTTACCCATTGCTATTTATACATTTGTCACGTAACTGATTATCAAAGAATGGTTCTTTCTATACTTTATCACCCACTGTATATACCTTCATCGCTCGATTAAACCTCTATTTAATAATTCAGCAACTAAAGCAACCCATTATTTCTGAAGACCTGTGTGACCCGCTTCCATTGCTTCATGTATCAACAGCATTCTATTTAATAATTTATTAACATCATCATAATAAATTATATTTGTACTATAGCTATTCATTAATGATCCTTCTCCAGAAGCTGTTCCGTCATGTACCTTTCTTTTTTCCTTTCGGTATTAAAAGGAGTGACTTCTTCCGTAGACATAAACCTCTCTTTAGTTTTTTCCAGTTTTGTTGGAAATAACTCTGAAATAATGTTTCTATACTTTACAGACTGATTTCTATGTATCGGGGATGTTGGTTTATAACTCTTTCTATGAGTATTTGTATCTAGACATATACCTTTAAAAGTTGCCAAGTCTCGTGTAGTATATTTGACAGGTTTGCTTTTAAGAATCAATTCAAACAATCTGTTGGTTCCTTTGTACTTTTTACCACCTATAATTATATTATCTTGCTTATCCACATCTAACCCGCTATCACCAATCATTAAACCTTCTCCTTCCAATCTGGCTCCGTATACATGATAATTTCTATTAGTTATAGTAGACTGTAACATCTTTAATACAGATTTTCTACCGAGATCACCTTTAAACTGAATATCCAAACCCAATCTGCTAATATTTGACGGGACACCCTCTTGTATCTCTTCTTCTTTTCTTCCTCTTCACTTATATCCTTTCCCTGTTAATATTGTATTTCTTCCGGTTCATCTTCAGTTTCTTCAAGGTCTTCGGTTCCTCCGTCAGATTCTTCAGTTTTATCATCAGATTTAAAAAAAGGGTAAAATTAAATCCCCTTCTGAAACTTTTCCAAGTTTTTGAGATACTTCCCTTAAAGGATCAATAATTGGTTTAAATGTTGTTTCAAGAAACTTATCTCTCTCACTAATACCTAGTCCTAATGCTCTGTTTTTACTTCTATTAGAAACGCTTAGCGATTTTATCTCTTTTATCAACTTTTATTGGTTAACCATGTTCACCCAACGGAAACCTTGTTCATGATGAAAATGTATCTCTATCCCTTTTTGGTTATACAAGTTATGTGTTCAGTTAACATTTCGTACAATTTTCGTTTTAGGATTTATAAAGTACTTGTTTACAATATTTGTTTGAATCCAATCATTCTTCTAACTTTCTTTAATTTTAGATGCAGTCAAATCATTATAGAAATCAAAAAACATTGCGCTTAAAACTCCAACAAAATAGTTTATTCAATGTTATTTCAGACTGTAAAGTTTGTAAATTTATAGCATCATTTTTATCTTGGGGATTATTAAAATACTTTAAACTTTTATTACTAATGTTATAGTCACCCACCGGTGTAAGAGGTAAACTGGTGTGAGCTTCTTTGTCATAAAACCTTGAGCTTACACCGGATTCGATATAACGTCCGAACTTGTCAACACTCATTTTACAAATTACTATATCATCGTTTATGAAACCGTTTATATACATTACCAAATGAAGTTCAATTTTGCAATTTTCTCTAAGAATATGTATTTATGTTATTGAATTAAAACGATTCGATCTAATCCCAATCTATATCTACCATTTTTATCACTTTGTTCCTTATCAATCACCAGGAATCCGTATTTATCTTCCCATGCTTTACTAAAACTTTGTTTTAACCTTTCAAATGACATATCAGCACCAACATGATCGTTGTGTATATGTATTAAATTCATATCATCATGTTTAAAAATAATGATAATATTTGCGTTATCCTTAATCAACTATTTTGGAATTTTGCTATATCTTTGACCAATGTAAACACAGTCAATATTATGAAATCTCCCCATAGCGAAATGGTTTCTAATAGCGTCATGGTTTTCACAGGAGACATCATCAAAAATAAAAGACTGAGTAAGGATTTGCTTCATTTGGTTCCAAAATAGTGTCACTTTCATCAATTTAAAAAAATTGACTTCGGGTACATCAGATATTATTTTATTTAATAATTGATATTTTGGTTGGAGCAGAGACTTGGAAAAAAAATATATATTATTAAAATTTAGCCCATTAGGATTAGTTATTAAATTAAACACTATATTTGTTTTTCCACAGTTTGAAGGTCCACTCACTATACACCTTACGCTGTTTGGTAATAAATTTACACGTTTCCCTTCCTCATGTTTTACACTATCCACAGTTAATTCATCTATATTCGCAATTTTAAAAGAATCCTTGAGTTTAATAATCTTCATATCAGCACTCTTCAATGGTTAACGTGATTTTAGTGAAATCCTATAGAAGATCTTGTTTAGGTATCCACGAGTCAGCACTTTTATCAAAACCCAACCAGCGCACCAATACTTCATCGTTTTTCCGTTTTAATATATTTTCCACGAGATAAACATCTCCGGAGGTAGACTTTAACATTTCATGCCCATAAAAACCACATCGTAGAAGTGCTCCTTTATGATCCTTAAGAATATAGGTTTCTGGATATGTGGGTTGTACTCTATAGACGGCAAAAACTTTATTATACACAGTTATAGACATTATTACAGTTGGGTAGGTATTTCCTGCTAAATACTCCTTTATATTTGCTAATACGAACTTTTTACCCTACGTCAAATTTTCGTGGTAATTTCTTTTCCACTTTTGGTTTGGTGTTCTTTTTAATATTTGTAAAAACTTATTTGGAGTTCTTTTCATTCACTTCAATCGCTTTCATACGGATAGTTCTATGATACTTATTGTTATAATCATGTATCAAGTCGGAAAGTATATCATACCACAAGTTGGAACCTCTATTTGAAAATGCTTTATACATCGTTCCTTTTAAAGTTCTGTTGAACCTTTTGATAATAGCTGCTTTCATTTCAGATTTCAAAGAATAATGGTTCACATTATATTTTTTCATTAGCTTTGAAAAATTTTTATTAATATACTCTTTTCCATCGTCAGTTTTCAAATGTTTTTATCTCTACGTATAGCTATATCTTTTGCTTTTGTCACGCTCTGACCTTTTTGTCTTTTAGTGGAATCTGTGACTTTTTCTGGTGTTTTAGTGTTGGATTCTGCGACTTTTGTAAAACAGTTTATAACTGTTAGTGTATATTTAAATCCTTTGTTTATTCTACTATAAGGTCTCATTTCAATTAGATCTGCTTGATAAAGATAATTTATACCTTTTATAACGGTATTTATTCTTGGAAAGTGTATCTTTGCAGGTTTATGAAGCTTGGTAACAATTTTACTCTTTACATTTTATTAGTTCATGGTTCTACTAATACAGCCGGAGGAGTAATAAATATTGCTCGTGTATGTTCGTTGTTAATAGGTCAAGGTCGTTTTAAAATTGTGTAAAAAAGGAGGAACACAGCAAAACACTTCTGTGTTCCCCCTTTTTACGGAAAGGAAAAGGATGTTGGACGATGAGAGAGTTACTCGTCAATAGGGTTGAGAGAATAGTGGCCGAATGGTAAAGTGTTGATTTTGTCTGGAATGATATGTCGTTTGTAATCATTACAGGACAGAGCTTTTTTGACTTCAGTTACGCTGTACATTTGATGGTTAAAACTTCTGATTGTGTTGAATTTAGCTCTAGATTCTTCATTTTAAAATAAGCATTGCTTGTAGTGTTCAAAGTGCACCTTCTTTTTTAAATATAGATTCATTACACCTTTAGCTTTCTTAATAAAGCTACTCTTCTCTGTATTCTCCTCTTCACCTTCATATAGTTTCAAAGAATACAGTTTGGACATGAGTCATACAATCTCTCTAAGTAGAACTCCATTAACTTCATCCTTAAATTAGCCTAGTAATTGTCCGTCATTATCGTAATTGGGATGATTCTTTGGATAGTAGGAAAAGTCAAATTAGTTTTTATGATCATATGTTCGAAGGTCTTTTTTTAATCAATGTAGGGTTTCAACCTGCATGATTGAGAAAATTCCAAAACACTATGAATTTTTTTAACACACAATCCTCATTCAATAGCTTGTTGAATAACCCATAAGTGAGCAGGTATCGTTTTTATTATTTAAAGTCATCATCCAATTAAGGATGTTTTCCAGTTGGAGAAACTTCTGTTCTTGCAAGGAGTGGAAGGTCATAATGATGATCCTTTAAATGTTCTGGATAATCAAAATCACAATCCAAAATGTTTCCATGTGTCTCCATGTTTTGGAATTTGTGAAACATCGCCAATAGAGTATGGATCAACCCATTTAAAATTTTCAAATGGAAGTGGCTTTGAAAAAGCCAATCCATACAAATTATTGGCAACGATATAACCTTAGTAATTCGATGGATTTCCTTCATCATAGTCTGGAAGGTATTTGTTGTTGGGATCAAAATGTCTCGTAACACTTTGAGTCAATCCTCCTCTAACACCTGATTCAACCATTAACACCATGTTGATATCTGTTAAAAGTTGAAGTTTGCATTTTGTTTCTTTTAGCATAGCTTACCAAGGTAATCCTTGAAGAGTATACGAGTGTAAAGGGTCTAAAACATATGCAGCAAAACAAGTGTTTCGAAATTCTTCTATCACATCGCAAAGAAGAGTGACGTCAAGTTTCACATAAAAGTCTGAGTAATCTTCTAAGGTATTCATATCCAACTCGTTCCATACTCGACATGTATGTTGATAATCTTCAGGTTCAATTTCCGTACATTAAATTTGATTTTGAATTTGTCTGGTGTAGGAAGTGATGTTTCATAAAATCTATGCAGTCCATCGATGTAATCATAGGGGAAGACTCCTTTTCGAAGAACTAAATCCATTTTCCCATCAGGTACAATTTTGCATGTTTCGATCAAAAATATCTTCTTAAGGTTTCAGTTAATTTCATAAGGCTAAAAGGCATAAATCTTAAAGAATCAACAAATCTTAGTTTAATTTTACAAACCTTTTTAGAAAAGCTTAAAACGTTGTCTGTTGTTGTAGTCAAAACAACTATTGCTCCATCATCTCTTCCTAACGCCGGGATTATGAAATGTGAGTCATAACAACTAGATTGTGCAGAACAACTGGAATAAAAGATGGAAGTTGGTAGTTTAGGTTGCAAGCGTTACAGGCTGCACCTCTGTAAGCTCCTGTGAGATGGTCATGGACACAGACTTATTAGATATCTGGTGTGAATGTGTTACTGCACAAATAACATGTTGTTGTCGAAGCATGCTGTTGTAATTCATCTTCTTCCACACGTGACATCGGTAACACGTGTCTATACATTTCTTCCACCTTTCCAGCTATATTATAAAATTCATCAACAAAGGTATCGAGCTGCTTCTTCACCACGATAAATCTTTGGTGTGGACGATAATCTATGTTTACGGAAATCTTCTTCAGAAAGTGTGGATTTGATTATTAAACAATAACTGTTTGGTTCATGCAGCTGACAATTGCTTCTTCTTGTAACTTCCTCTTCTTGGAGTTCAAGTGGAAATAAAGTGGATTCAAAATCTGCGTACACAACAACTGGAATACGGTATTGTTGGAATACTCTATCAAATTTTAAGTGTGCTCTGCTAAGAGGTGGTAATTTAATTCTTACCTCATAGTTTCCACTACATAACCTTTGATGTTCTAATAGCCATTCCGAACCTCCCCTTCTTTGCTTACATGACAAAAACATCTTTTGCAAGTGGTTTTTCTCTTCTTTATGTTTTGATATTTGTTTATAAACAAGAGCTTCAAAATCTTTAATATATAAAAAGTGCGATATATCTCATTTAGTAATCAAGAACAAATCTGTATGATTTCTGCACTCATTTGGTGTTATGCGCAAGGGATACGCATTGTTCGACGAATCCAAACCAAAAATGTTGACAGAAGCCGAAGGATTTTGTTTTTAAAATTTTGATACATCTTTCATTGCAACTGGATATCTCATCCCTTGAAGATTATATATGTTGAACTTATTCATAGTCTCCACTCGATCTACACTTATTTTTTAACATATTTTACTAACATCACATATTTAAAACATTCAGTATCTTGATTTTGTACGTTGATACCGGATTTGGTATTCATATTTTTTTCGGCTAGAGGGATGTAGCTCTTTCCCTCTAGCTACTAACCTTATTCCTTACCCGTGTTTATGTACGCTTACGTCTAGACCAGTCATGCTTAATAAAGTTCATCCAAAACCTTTTCCTTCATGTTCTTGTAATTTTGTCAAAAGTTCATTAAAACATTCATTTACGATTGAATCAATGTCTGATGCAAACATGATGGTCCGGTTTTTTGTTAGGAATCCTCTTGGTGACGTTTCATTTTGAATATTAGTGAACACAGCATCCAGTTACAAGTGGCCATTACAACTCAAAATGAACGAAGAATGAATTTATTATTTTTTTTTATGTAGAATTTGATAAAGTTTAATATTTTAAATTTATTTTCAAAGTTTTCTTTACTAATCCTTTTGATTTATTTAGACATTCTTCTAGTTGTAGTTGTAGTTTTACATTATACATTTTTAAATGAGTTACTACATTACCTGGTAGTGCTCGGGCGTATAATTCCACATTCAATGATGGTCCAGACGCATATTGAATAACACTTCGTCTTGAAATTTGTTGTTGAGCTAGCATTTGATATATTGTTTCCAATTCCTCTTCGTTTGGTCAATTTCATTGTTATTGGTGTTATGTTCTACTTATTTATGAATGTTCAAAAGCCATTCATCTTTAAATGAATCTTTACAAATATCGCAGCAGTACATGTTGTAGGTGTATTCTCCTCAAAGGTTAACCTGCTACAGATGACACCACCGCTAATGCACCTCTATTTATACCCAAGTGAGGTAAGTGAGGGGGGATCATAGTGTATATAATGTTTTGTAAGGCACGTAAAGCACGGAGTTGGTAAAGCTTGTTGTGGTAGAAGACTGACGATGAGTACGTCTACTGTTGCAGCAACACTAGTATTAAGCAGAAAGATTGGGAATGTTCACCAGTTAATCGCCCTAGAATGTTACTGCAAAGGTTTCTTGACATGGAGGTTAATTACTATATGTACATGTGGAAGCCTACAGGATAAGTGTATAACAGGGAACAGGATCCATACAAGACAAACAATAATACTGCAAAAATAGTGCTAACGAGAATGTTCGCGATAGTGTAATCATTAGTCAAAAGAAAATTAATCATCAACATAACATTTTTTCAATGGAAACCTTTTATAAATCAATACAATAAAACAAGATTTATGTCAAAAAAGGGAACATATACATATGTGGTTAAAACTCAATCACTTATGTATCTGTTCTCTTTTTTGGTAAAACAATTATTTGACCTTGACCTACTTAAAAGACTGATAGGAAAAGGGTATCGTTGTAAGAAATAAATATGTTGCCCAATATTTAACCAAGTCTCAAGGTCATTTGATCATGTTGCCAAAACGGGGAATAGAGCAGTAACTGGTTTTCACTTTGACCATAAACTGATCTATTCCCCGCTCTGTATTTTTAAAGTTAACAACTAATCAATCCGAATGAGGTTTATGATGTGGTGTAATAGAGACACAGAATGTAGCCTTCTCGTAATAAACAATAAACCTTGTTTGCAAAAGGGAATTGTTGTATTTCTTTTTTAATTTCTTCTCTTCTACGAATGTCCATTCCTTTCACATGCACATTTTGAAACTTCATGAGCAGTTGGTACATAAGTTGGAGGAAAATATCTGCTTCAATAATAGAGGTAATACAATGTAAGTATACCATGTTAATGATAATAATGATATATGAAATAATGATAATGATACTCTATTGAAACAGTTCACAAGCAAAGTGATAATCGGATCTGCAACATCGCGCTTATATAGCAGTCGTCTGTAAAAAAAAGTGGTGGGGGGAAAATGTTTGTATGATTATTTTTTCATTACCTTTTGTATAATTATTTTTTCATTACCTTTTGTACAATTATTTTTTCATTACCTATTAATTAAAAGTCTTGTAAGTGGGTCAAGGTCATCTGAACCACATTCTCACTGTGACCATACAATGTTCTATTCCCCGCTCTGTATTTAAAGTTAAATATTCGAAAGAAATTAATCAGACTCATATGATGATGATGATGATGATGATGAGGTCATTTCATAGAATAAGTGACGACGGGCAAAATAAGAAAATATTTCCCCTATGGCTGCATTGAAAAACAAACCATTGGTATTACTACCGCTTGGAGGAGTTTCACTATTAATAGGTTCCATTTCCTCCAAACAGAGCAACTGTTGATAACTCATCAAGGTTACTGGATCATCGACGTCGTCACTCAACAGCTCAATTTGCTCCATCCCTCCAAGATATGGTTCACTGCTGGCAAAATCAGTAGACTCAGTAGTTCAAGTTCACTAAATAGTTTGAGATCTTCCATTTCCGAATCGTCTTCGTCTTCATCCTCGTTAATTTATAATGCATTATTTTGTATAATTTCCAGTATAGTGTTCTTAGAAGGGAAAATTTTGTCTCTGGATGACATGATTCCAAGTAGCAAAATTATTTTTCCAGTGATGGGAAACCTCCTTTTATACCCGATTTAGATGGTCGGGGGTGCAAGTGATAGGGAAGGGGTATTTTATCTAACAATTCTATACTCTCCGAAAGTTTTCTAAGTTTCGTAAGTGTGTTAAGGTCACTTGAACATACCACCAAAACGGGGAATCGAGCAGTAAGTGGTTCTCACTTTGACCGAAAACTGATCTATTCCCCGCTCTGTATTTCAGAAGTCTTTAATTTTGTTAAAGTGTTTATTGGCCCTCATCAAGAAGGGAAATTTCTTTATAAACTGAGGATTCTTCATTGAAGAAATGTTGAACCGCCAGCTCATCCTATTTATCAAAAGCTGATTCGAACGGTTGAGGGGTGTTCAACATTTCTCTAAGAATTGAGGGAGCCAGCGGTTCTTCGATTAGTTGGGGTACCGGTTCTTGGAGCTGAGACTGAAGACTTTTGATGTAATTTGTGGCCATTCTTATAGTGGTTCTTTTTTAATCATTTGGATGCGCGAATGGTAAATTGCTCCTTAGTGCATAATAACTGTCATTGAGTCTCACCCTCGTTTTCCGCTGTCTAGCATTCTTTCTCTCGATTTTGAGTTCTTCGAGTTGGATGTGTCTGCTGGAGTATCCATAGCTGACTACTAAGTATATTCCGAAGCGCTCGCTTATATACCCGCTTACCCCACCATTAGAGTTACCCCCCTTTCCTTTTGAATCATATCTTTGAATTACTATAATAATTCTAAGTCCAATATCTAGGTCAAGGTAGTTTTAACATTAAAAAAAGTGTGGACAACCTATTTACATTCTGCAGTATATGCTACAACATTTAAATAGGTTGTCCACATTTTTTAATTTGGAAAAACTTTTATTTTAATTTGGAAAATATTTTGAGCTTTTTTTATTATTGTAATGTTTTCCTCACAGAGACTCCCGAATAATTTCGAATTAAATTGTCCTTTCTGGTAGGGTTTATGGGGTGGAACATACCCCAAGGTAATTTTAAAATGTATAGTTGATCTCCACATTTTAACATCACCTTTGCAAACCCAAATTTTTTACAAAAAAGTTATGTTTATTTTTATAAAGTCATTTTAATACGAGTTTTGGTTGGTTTCACTGTTGGATGTGGTGAAGAATGAGAAACGCTAGCCTTGTGTTTTAGTTTTAAATGAAAACTGCATACTTCTTCATTTAAAATACAAGATTTAGCACAACGTTCACCTTTCTTTTCACCTATTTTGAAAATGTATTTGCATTCTTGTGTAGGACATATGCGCATCCTTCTCAAAGACTTAATTTTTTTAAATTTCTCTAAAGGAGATTGATTATTTATGCAGATTACTGAAGGACGAGGAAGGAAACTTGTAGAAAGTGTAGTGTCAATTGAAGGTTTGGTGGGAGAAGAATTTGATTACGAAGTTGAACTTGAACTTGATGACGAACTTGAACTTGATGATGAACTTGAACTTGACAGGGAAGAAGACTCATCAGAAATTATGATGGGTGATGGTGGTGGAGAATCGCTCGTCTTCTCTGGGAGAACAATGGGTGGTGGTGGTGGTGAATGGGTAGTCTTCTCTGGGAGAATGAGAGACATCATTAGAGCCTGACGAAGAATAGAAAAGACAGTAGAAGACGAGGCAGCAGAATATGGGGCAGCAGAAGATGGGGCAGCAGAAGATGAGGCAGCAGAAGACGAGGTAGCAGAAGTCGGTAAACGTGGTTTCAATTTCAGAGGAAGAGTTTGTTTTCTGATGTGAGGTGAGCATGCACAAGCAGCAGAATTATTTTACCAGTGATGGGGACACTCTTTTATACCCAATGTAAGTGGTGAGGGTGCAAGTGTTTGGGTAAGGGGGGATTTGAGGTTGTAAGAAATAAATATATCTTCCAATATTTTACCAAGCGAAAATTTTCCCGTCAGTGTGTCAAGGTCATCTGAACATGTTGCCAAAACGGGGAATAGAGCAGTAAGTGATTCTCACTTGGACCACAAACTGCTCTATTCCCCGCTTTGTATGAGGGGAAGAGAATTAGTTTAAAGTTCACAATTATAGGCATAAACCTGATAACGGAACACTAACTTCTCCCGTGAAAAAATAGTTCCCAAAAAGATAGTTTACAAATCACATTCAAGGTCGGTTTTACAAAGGTCAACAGCATATTGAAACCCAGTTGGACTTAGATCGAAACAGGAGTCAGGCTACTGCGAACCAAATTTGTGTCCAAGGTCTGTTAACAAAATCATTTACATCAACTTAGTATTCACAAAATGTCTCTTGAGTGTGGATTAAGGTAATGTCAATCGGTTTTCGTGCCATATTGAAATCGGTCGGTTTTCGTGCCATACCTTTTTGTAAGGGGTTAGGAAAGGGTTTATTTGAGAAATATATTAAATTACTTTGATAAAAACCCCTTTGAAATAAATAAAAACGTTACCCAGTTTTAAAGCATTTAAGAAAAGTACATATTTCATCAGTAAATAAAACACTTCAAACCAACACCAAAATATAATTACAAATATCAACACTTACTACATTCACTAGTAGCAAACTACAAGCGTTAATCTAACGTGCTTAACAAACTAACATGCTAAGGTGGAATCTTTAGTATACAGCGGTACCAACTCTATACTAAAGATGATATTACGGACAGCTCGGGCAAACAGTTAGCTAGGCTGTCAGCCTGAGACTGTGAGACCTCTGCGGACTATCTCCGCTTTTATAGCCGACAATCCGTGGTGGGGGTATGATAGGGTGGAGGGGGGGCTTTGACAGTATATTGTTGCGACACAACAACATAGACACAGACATATTCTAAGTTCATTAACTAGGTCAAGGTCAAATTAAATGTTTTGTAAAATAGCAGAGGTTTTACCTTTGCAATTTTACTTGGGAAGGAAGCTCTAAGTTCAAACGAGGGAGACTGATATCCTGTTTACACAAAATTCCTTTCACGATATTTTGATAAAATAGTAAAGTTCAATGTTAGAGGGTGATTCCTATTCGATCAAAACACAATGCTTATAATTTATGTGTAACGGTCTAACCTCTACCTTTACTTTGACTTTAATCACTCGATACGTATAATTATAAATAGCCAGAAAGGCTTCTGAGACAGCAAGCTCAGAAGGAGCAACCATCGTGTTAACACCTAAAGATTCCATAGCGATATGATGATTTTCACCCCGCTGTTACAGCATATATCACATTTCCATCCCCATCCATAATTTTTAACTTCTACAACGTTTGTGTCTAACTTGTCTACTTGGAATATTTTCTAAGTCCAAAACTGCCGGGGAGGGGGACATTTCTTTCTCTATAATTTTTACTACAACGTTTGTGTCTAACTTGTGTGCATAGAATATTTCTGAGTCTGAAACTAGACCAAGGCCACGTTTATAAATAAAAGCATTAAGTGTTAAGCAAACATTCAATCTACAAAGTTATTATAAAGCATTAAGTGTTAAGAAAACACATTCCATCTACAATATTATTATAAAGCGTTAGGTGTTCATCAAACAGTCACTCTAAAATTTAATTATTATAAAGCATTAAAAAGCAAAAATATATTAAACCACACATGCACAAAGTTAAACTACACATGCACAACGTTAAACTACACATGCAAATGCGTGTGATCTCTCAATTGCGCGTTGGGCCCGACGCACACTTAAGAGACCTTCGCTACAGCAGATTGAAACCCAGTTGGACTTAGATCGAAACGGGCGTCAGGCTACTGCGAAGAGAGCAGAGTCTCGGGCTCTATATATACCCGAGCCAGCCAAACCGGTTACCATATACGGAAATGTCAAAGGTTGGGAGGAGGTTCCGCCGAGGGAGGCGGGGGCTAGGTCAAACAGGTTCTAAACCGGTCCCAGCTTTCTTAACCATATATGGATGGAGCAAGATTTCACCATGCGACCCGCTTTACTCCGTCCGCCACTTCATTCCAGCAACCAGCTACAACCAGTCTGCAACCAGTTAACACACGCTCTCTTTCAAATTATATTCTGCTCTTCTCTAAAACGGCTTCTCCTCTGACTCCTGAAAAACTTCGACGACTAAAGGAGTCACTAAAGAAGACACCTGAAAAAAGAAAAGGATTCAAAAGTTCTCCAGATGAAACTTGCTGGGGGAGGGGAGTTTGTTCAAAGTATTCCATAAGGGTACTCAAACTACATGGCTTAGGTAGACGAACAAGAAGGTGCAATTCTAATTTAAATCCGACCAAGGGTATTGCGTTAATAGCGAAAAACAACTATTTTGAAGGATAAACCTAAATAACTTCTTTATTTATCGTTTAATGTGTACCGAGTGGGTACTCAAATTACGCGGCTCGTCAAGTCAAATCTGAAGGTGCAATCATAATTCAGATCAGACCAAGGATATAGCAGAAATAGCGAAAAAACAACTATTTTATGGACAAGGTAATGTTGTGGTGGGGGTAGGTGTCTATTCTACACGCTAGCGGTACATCACTTTACTTCCAGCTCTTGACGAATAAACATTTACCTATAGAGTTTGCGTAAAGTCTGAACATGTCACAGTTTTACAGGAATGTGAGGAAGGTGTCCTTCAGTAGTCCGCTTGCCACCACCTTCTACTTCTCCAAACTATGAAGACAGAATGTCCACGCTTTTAGTGGACTTTGTTCCGTCATAGAATACTCAAGGCTGAAACACTCTTAGCCAGTTGTCTGCTACGCAAGGAGCATCACATGAATACATGCACTAGTTTTAATCATAGTGACTGTAATATTTATACATATACAGTGTTGAGCCAAAATGATTCAGGTTTTCAGTTACGGAGCAACAGTCTTGACAGAACAAGAGCCAAACCCTAACTACAACATGTACAGTGGTTATTGCGCAATGTAATAGCTTGGTGGGGGAACGTTGTGGTGGGGGGACTGGTGTGGTGGGGGACTGGTGTGGTGAGGGTAGGGCAGGTACCTGTCCTACACAATTACGCCACATCACTATACCTCCGACTCTTACCTGGTACACATGGACTCTCAAATACAATATTGTTTCTTCCACAACATCTTATATTAATGAACAAGCTGACACTAATGAAAATACAACTGATCAAATACAAGTACATGAAGTTTCTACAACAACATCTTATGATGCGGAAGCATTTATGTTATCCTTGATAGGTTTTAACTAATGGAAATTGTATTAAACAATTATGGAAGGACGCATTCAAGGTGAAATAAACTTTAATATTATATCTACTGTTTCACAAACTTGGAAAATAAAATTGGAAACACCCAATCCAGATATTGTGCACTATATTTTAAGTTATTCACAAGGCACAGCAATCACCAAGGACTCTGCGCATACCTCATTGGAGGAAACTTCTAAAACTACACACACAGAAAATATTATAAATAAAATGAAGGACAGATAAAAGTTAAAACCAATATCTTGCACAGGTTTCATTCGATAGTTTTCATTCGATATCTCAACTATGACCTACCTCACTGTGACGTCACAACTACGTCACCAAACACGTCACATATACGTCACAGCTACGTCACGAAAAGTCACGTGACCGGAAGCTGTCAATCAAATGAGTTAGAAGCCCCATTTGCCTACTACTTGTTTTGAACCAGTTCCTGTTTGAATTTATGACGACGCATAATAACTCAATTCATACTGTATGGAACAGATCGATCTAATTATAAATGTGTATCGTAAAAGGTTTTAGATTTTTTATTAATTTCACCTTTAGAAGTCTAGAATATTTTAAATTGATTTATTTCACGATAAGACTTACAAAGTTATAATTAATATTACATTTTATTTCATTTTCCAGTAGTTAAATGAATTTTTCAAGGAGACATGATGCATACAATATTTAACCTAACTCAATATTAGGCAAAGTTTGGGTCGCAGAGAGAGTAACAAGAGATGGCTGTATTATTACACCAGGCAAATTAGTTTTGCAGTAGAAATAATTCCGAAAATACTGATTTTTACATACTTGTTTGTTTATCCTTGAAGTAAACGAAACTACAAAAGAACAATAAAGTCCTGGAGAGGGAACGACCGAATTCTTAAAACATAATCTTCGGTTCCTGTTTTTTGAGCATGTTTTTTTCAAATTTGTGTCTAACTATATGGTAGAGACGAAAATGTTACTAATCAGATTTGTTTAGAAGATGAAATTTCCAATCAACTGGTTTCAATTATTATAAAAGTTCTTGCACGTACACATAACAGATATTGTCGATTCTTTCTTAAATTTTGTGATATACGCACAACAGGCTTTGAACATAACAGCTACTTATTGTATTCAACCCATCACTCAAAATAACATTCTAATAATGCAAAATACCAACACTGTAGAGCCAAAATAGAAGCATAAATACCTACTAATAAGAACGAAATAATATCACGCTTCTTTGTCAATCTAATAATGTGTGGTATGTGTTGATTTTTGTATAAAAAGATAGAACGTTATTATATCACGCGTCTTACCAATCTGTCGTTGTGTTGGTTGTTGATGCTTGTAGACAAATCTGGAACATGCAGAAAGATTTATTTTTATGTATCATATTTAACATAGTTTGCTCTTCTGGGAATATCTAACAATATTCTACGTTATGTAGTGGAGCACCATGTTCGAATTAGTAATTTTTAAAATTCCAAGGATATCTAACCTAATTTAAAATCGCTGGAGAGGTCAATTTGTCGTCATATACGAGTTCTCGTAACTTTATTTCGTCAATGGGGAAAAATAAACCTGATTCCAATATTAGTTGTAGTAAGCTCCACAAAATAAGTTGTTAATTTTTTTTACGGCCCACAATTCAAAATTTGATTATCTGAAGGTTTTGCCTAGCCACCACAACGCTGTAAACCCGACATCAAAACTGGCCTCTGGTTCAGCAACAGTGGCCGGTCAAACTTGTCTTTATAAGTGTCTTTAAAAGTTAACAACTATTATATGTTACAACCAGGGGCGGTCCGCTAGTTTTTCAGCGGCCGTGCTCCCGCCTCAACTATTATAGGATTGTGAAGGTTTAACGTGGTATTTGACGTGTTTTGGAGTAGAGGAGAAACCACAAAGAGGGGCCGTAATCGGCGCTTTTTCCCCATGTTATTCTTATGGGGATCAGTTTTTGCGCCGACACCCGATCCCGCCTTACACAAGTTTCCTTGTTGGCCTATATTAATACCCAACCCTTGCCTATATTAAATATATTGTCCCCATCCCCATCCCTCCTCTATATTTTTTAAAATTAATTTTCAAATTCAGGCTAAAAAACTATCTTTAGTGTTTATGGTCCGATTTGTTTAAAACTTGGATATGTTATTGTCGTAGGCAAGTGTTTTAATAAATTCCACTTACATTTCCCAAATTCACTATTACGGTCAAATTAAAAATTATTTTTGAAAAATACTGCCAATTGCCAACTTCTTTATTTACTGTCCGATTTATTTAAAATTTGGATATGTTATTGTCCTAATGTTTTAATAAATTTCACTTACATATCCCAACTACGGTCGAACTGCCAACTGATTAAAACATCCGCCGCTTGCACGCGCAACGATCCGCTGCCTGCACACGCAACAATCCACCACTCACCGACACACTGACATACTAACACACTAAAGTCGGTCATGTGCAAGCACGCGTCACATTGACCAGAATTTCCACTTACCATAGAGGCAATTTCCTCGTTGAAAGTCCAGCCAATGTGAGGTCATTTCCTGGTTAAATTGAAAATCTGATGTGTATATAAGGTGCCACCAACAACACACAACAACAGTGACCTCCACCACCAGCACCGGATGAAGACACCGGACGCGCCACCAGCGACATTGAGGCGACCACCGGCACCAGATGACGTCACCACGCCGCACTCTGGCTCTCACCTCTCCACGTCTCTCGGCCCACCTCTCCACCTAGGACTCTATGTTAGCTGTGAGTGTTAGCGACGGTAGTTGTAATCTGTCTTCAACGGAGGGACAATAGTTAATCCATCACTATGGCAATTTTTGAACTCTCGTAAACTTGTAAAATATAATTTAAAAACCGCTGTTAAATAATTTTAAAAAATTTTAAAATTTAAAAAATTTAAAATGGTAATTTCTTGTTTATAAAAAGCAGAGTAATGTCATCTCAAAATTTATTTACATCCAACATGTTGTCCTGTGCAATATGCTCCGTGCCCTGCTCCAACAGAAGCAATTTAATCAGACACTATCGTAACATTCACAAAGTTATTCCTAAAATTTGTAAAAAATGCCATCAAATATTTGATAATAAAAATTTTAAAGCGCATATGCTAGAAAAACACAATAGTTGTAATGTGTGTAAGAGAGTCATCACTCGTGACAAGAAACGACACCACCTACGATGTGACAAACGACCTTACAAGTTGTATGTTTTTAACGGTGAATCTGTGGAAGTATTAGACACTCTTCAATCTTGTCCCCTACCTATCAAATGGATTCTTATTAGGAGGGTAAAGTTCATCAAACACTCGGTGGACAATAATGGTGATTTAATCATTGACAAAGAATGTATTGCTGATTTTCGAAGTTTAACTAATTTATCAATTGAGAAAGCACAATTAAAGACTCAAATTAAAGAAGCACTTTTTAAGATCGATACCTCCATGCACAAGTATCAAGCCCAAGGCAGCGGATGGATATATGACCATACTAAATACTGGCAGCTACATGTTTACAAATATAAGCCCCTAACTCCCAAATCATACATTCCTACACCAAAAAATATAAAATCAAAACACGCTGTTTTAAATATTAAAAACAGTGATAATAAATGTTTCGTGTGGAGTGTTTTAGCAAGCCTGAATCCAAGGAATCATGGAGAACATGCAAATCAAGTATTTTACTACGAACCCCACATAGGTCAGTTAAATATGTCAAATATAAAATATCCCGTAAAAATATCCGACATTGATAAATTTGAAAAACAAAATAACATAAGTGTTAACGTATATGGAATTGAAGGACAATTAATATATCCACTGAGAATAACTAAACTAAACAGTAATACGCACGTCAACCTGCTACAACAAGGTCGGAAATCACATTACTGTTTAATTCGTGATTTTGATAAGTTAATGCTACGGTCTACAAAAGATGACCATAAGAAATATTTTTGCAAGTTCTGTTTGCAACATTTTTGCACCAAAGATATATTGGAACGTCACACAACATATTGTAAAACCTTTGATGCCCAAAGAGTACAAATGTCTAAAAAAGATACACTACAATTTACGAATTACAAATATCAACTTAAAGCTCCCTTTGTGATTTATGCAGATTTCGAATGTTTTATAAACTGTGGCAAACACACGCCTTCTGGATTTGCTTATGTTGTGGTGAGAGATTCTAACATTATTTACGAAGAGTTGTACAGCGGTGAAAATGTGATGGATGTGTTTTTCGAAAAGTTATTTAAAACTTATGACTTTATTAAAAGTCAGATGGGAGTATATGTTCCCCTTGTAATGACTGCAGAGCAAGAGATGTTATTCCAAAACTCTACACACTGCCACATATGCCAACAGCTGTTACTGTGTGATAAAGTGCGCGACCACTGCCACCTAACAGGCGAGTTCCGAGGACCCTCCCATAACTCTTGCAATTTAAACTATAAAGTAACCAAGAAAATTCCAGTATTCTTCCACAATCTTAAAAACTATGACGGTCATTTAATAATGCAACACTTGGGAAAATTCAATCGCAAATTGAATTGCATAGCCAAAGACATGGAAAAATATATTTCGTTCTCTGTTGATGATTTGGTATTTTTGGATTCATACAACTTTTTGTCTCTTCCCTTAAGCAAATTAGCTTCCAATTTAAATACGTTTAGATTTATAGACAATCCACTACTACAATGTAAGGGCGAATTTCCGTACGAATACATGACAGGACCAGAAAAGTTTTTAGAGCCCCTCCCACCCATAGAGGCATTTTACAGCAGTCTAACTAAAGAATGTATATCTCCTGCACAATATGAACATGCTAAAAACGTATGGAATCATTTTAATATAAAGAATTTAAAAGAATATCACGATTTATACCTTAAAACAGATGTGTTGTTATTGGCTGATGTGTTTGAGACATTTAGGGACTTGTGTTTAAAGGATTATAAACTCGACCCTGTCCACATGTACTCACTGCCTGGACTAACATGGGAGGCGTGTCTTAGAATGACCGGCATAAAATTAGAATTATTTCAAGACGTTGACATGCATTTGTTTATAGAACATGCCATTAGAGGCGGTGTAAGCATGATTTCCACGCGCCACGCTAAAGCCAATAATAAGTACATGGGCGAACATTATGACCCAAATCAAGAAAGCACATATCTTGTATACTTAGACTGCAACTCACTATACTCTACAGCAATGTGTGAGTCGTTGCCCGTTGATGGCTTTAGATGGACAAATGAGAAAGATTATAAATCCAATCAAAATGAAAACTTTGGATTTATTTTGGAAGTTGATTTAAAATACGATAAAAGTTTACACGATTTGCATAATGACTACCCGCTCGCACCAGAAAAAATGAATGGAAAATTAATACCAAATTTAAATGACAAAACCAAATATATTTTGCATTATAAAGCACTAAAAAAATACGAAGAACTGGGTTTGGTAGTTACAAAATACCACAGAATCTTAAAATTCAGACAATCAAAATGGCTCGCCCCCTATATTAATTTTAATATTGAAAAGCTACAAAAAGCTGAACATGATTTTGAAAAAGACTTTTACAAACTGTTAAATAACAGTCTCTTTGGTCGAACAATTATGAACCAACGCAAGTTTCGTGATATACATCTTGTAGACGAGTCTAAGTTAACAAAGTATGTTACAAAGCCAAGATTTGACTGCAGCAAAAAGTTCGATAACAACTTGCATGCTGTGCATTTAAATAAATTAATTGTAAAGTTTGATAAACCAATATATTTAGGAATGACCATTTTGGATATCAGCAAAGCAATAATGTATGATTTCCACTATAATTATATGTCAAAATTTAAGAATAAAAAGTTCTTAATGACAGACACAGACAGCCTTCTTTATTCTATAGTAACAGAGGACTTTTACAAGGAAATACAAAGTGACTTGGACCGTTTTGACACCTCTGCATATAGTAAAGATCATTTCTTATACTCTGATAAAAACAAAAAAGTTACGGGCAAGTTTAAAGACGAATTAAATGGTCAAATTATGTATGAATATTGTGGTTTAAGGCCAAAATTATACTCTTTCATTCCTTTACAATGGTTATACGAAAAAGAAAAGCAAAATGAGCTAGAGGTTAAGAAGGCAAAAGGAGCTGACAACGCTACAGTTAAACATCTCTTAAGACACCAACATTACTTACACTGTCTTGCAACCGGGGAAGATTACTATGAGAATGTTACAAGAATTAAATCCACAAACCACCATCTGCAAACATTAACGATGAACAAAAAGGTACTCTCTTTTGATGACGACAAGAGGTTTATTGTGGATGGCATCAACACCCTTGCCCTTGGTCACTATAAAATTGGTCAAACATAAATCTGTATTTGCCATTATTCTTTGGCCTTTCCTTGTCTATTACAAAAAAGCCATATTTAGACCTATCCCAACATTGATGGCAGAGATTTCTAAATTGGTTAAATGAAAAATCATTTCCCACATGATTGTTATACACATGTTTTAAATTTAAATCGTCTTGTTTAAATAATATTAGAAAATTAACATTGTCACGTAAATGTTTGTGTACTTTACTGTAAGATTGACACAAGTAAAAACTGTTAATATTTTTGTGTCTGCCCATTGAGAAAAATTGTGTGATATTTGGACTATTTATGTCGTCAAATACAACTATTGAGTGTGATTCTACATCATTTGGTGTGATTTCACAGTTTGAATATGTGTGTAATTTAACTTCATCACACAGACGGAATATTTCAATTATTTTTTTATATTTTTCTTGTTCTAAAGATTTGGATATTATATATAAATTTGTAAACTTTAATCCTTGTTTTTTTACAATTAAGTTATAAATTACAACAGTCTTCCCCGAACCACTGGGCCCTATTATAAGACAGCGAATATTATTAGGAAATAGACCCAACTTCTTTGGTGTATTTTCTTTATGTGCTATTTTAAATTTGTTCTTTTGTTGAATAAATGACATTTTTTATATAATAAAAATGGTGTATTTTCTTTATGTGTTAAATTTGTTGAATAAATGACACATAATAAAAATGGTGTATTTTCTTTGTGTGTTAAATTTGTTCTTTTGTTTAATAATTTTTTATATAATAAAAATGGCAAAGAGAAAGTGTAAGAAGGGTAAGGGATTATTCTTAAAGCCATATAGAGGCCGTGGCTTGTTAAATACCCTTATAAACAACCTTCCTTTCCCTCTCCACCTGCCGTCGTATATGTATTGTGGTCCTGGAACTAATATACGTGAAAATTTAGCCAGAAATGTACCTCCAAAAAATAAGCTAGACTCTTATTGTAAAGAGCACGACATATTCTACATGAATAATCCTGATACAGCCGCCCGGAACAAGGCAGATATGAGATTAGCGGACCAGGCTTGGACTAGGGTTTCGGCAAAGGACGCCAGTCTGGCCGAAAAAGCAGCAGCTTATGCAGTGACAAATTTGATGAAGGCCAAGGCAAAAATGGGAATGGGATTAAAATTTAATAAAAAAGATGGACAACTTTCAGCTGTTAGAGGCAGCAAGAGACGTGCCTCACTTTCGAGGAGTGTACCTAAAAAACGAGCTAAAACATCTAAGGCCAAAAGTAAGAGAATGTGGAATTATTAATTTAGACAGTGACAGGGGCACACATTGGACAGCATATCGTAAAAATAAAGATATTGTAATATATTTTGACCCATTCGGAATACAGCCTCCAAAAGAGGTAATTGAATATTTTGTACCATCTAAAATCTACTATACAACTGATCAAATACAAGATTTAAACAGTTCCATTTGTGGAATTTTATGTTTATCATTTCTGAAAAATTTTAGTTTATAAAAATGGATTCATTTACTATAACATTCACGGGTACAGAGCCAGAGTTAAAGTCGGTGTTCTTTCCTCCTATAGAATTAAATGGTGATTATGTAATTGGGCTGGTAGATTTTCAAAGTTATAATTCTATATTTAATGTTAAAAAACCTCTAAATACTTTGACATATTACAAAATGCACAAAATTACAACCCCAAAAGGGGAGGTCACAATTGACGAATTAAACCGGGAATTAGCTGGTAAAGTTGAAGTTATTATACAAAATAAAGTAGCATTAATTAATACAAAAGTCAAACTTATATTTTACAAAGGGCTAGTTCCAAAATTAAATAAACTTAAAGACACAAAATTAACTATAGACGAGGGTGAGGATGTGTATTATTACGATCACAAAGCTCCAAATGTAATTGAAATTGCTGAAGGTACATACGAAGTGTTTGAGCTTGCGAAGGAAATTCAAAAGCAACTCCCAGATTTTGTACTTATAGCCGATAATAAAACTATGAAAGCCACATTACATTCTAGCCATGTGTTTGATTTTACAAAACCGTGTTTAGGGTCTGAATTATTGGGATTTAAAGGATTTTCTACTCCAGATATTGCGTTTAAATCTGTAAATAAAATCAACATAAATAATGTAAATGTGATTAGAGAAAAATGTAATATTGCGAATGGGTCTTATTTAAATGGTGACAAATCACACACCATACACAGTTTTTACCCAGAAGCTCCTCCCGGCTACAAAATTATTGAGGTCCCCAGAAATATTATATACTTCCCTGTAAATAAGAGAAGTTTAGATGTTGTTAGCATTACATTTGCAGATCAACACGACAAGCCAATTGACTTTAATAAAGAAGAAACTACAATTACTTGTCATATAAAAAAGATATGAGAATTTACAAGAACGGACTGAGTGTACAAAATGCCAGGTTTCTGCGATCAATTGGGTTGAAGTTAAAATTTTCTATTAATAAAAATGGAAGATTTTCTAGACGTTACAGGAAAATTCCAATACGACGATAGCTTGGTTAAAATTACAAATCACTCCTATGTTCCACACAACACTTTAGCAATAAATAATTCCGATGAAATTCGAATATGCATAAATAATCAAGATTTACTAACACTCCCATGTAGGAGTTATCTGTATATTAAAGGAGAAATAGAGAATCATGATAAAGGACATTTTATAAATAATGCATTTGCATTCTTATTTGACGAAATTAGATACGAAGTTGCTGGTAAAGAAATAGATATTGTAAGAAATCCGGGAATTTCCAGTCTTATGAAAATATTGTGCTCTTACAATAAAACAACTAAATTGTCAAATGTAGCATTTGATTCTGATGAAAATTTAAAGGAGTTCCATAAAAGCGGCAAGTTTAGTACTTGTGTCCCGTTAGAGCTGTTAATGGGTGTGTTTGAGGATTTTAATAAGGTTTTAGTAAATGTTAAACAAGAATTGGTGTTGAAAAGATCCAAAAACGACTTAAATTGTATATTAACAACATCTAATGCTCCAACTGGTGTCGATCCTATTCCTAAAATTACACTTAAATCGATTCAGTGGGTGATGCCGCACGTGGTGCCATCTGATGGGGAGAGGCTTCAATTACAAAAGATGTTATTGCAAAATAAAAATTTGCAAATTGCATTTAGAAGTTTGGAGCTACACGAACTCCCATCATACCCCGAAACCAAGAGACATACATGGTCAGTTAAGACGTCTTCGAGTTTGGAGAACCCCAGGTATATTATATTTGGTTTCCAAACAGGTAGGGACAACAGTGCACGAAAAAGAACTGATGAATTTGATCACTGTAAATTGAAAAATATCAAAGTGTTTTTAAACTCTGAATATTATCCTTATAGTGATTTAAATCTCGACTTTGAAAATGGAGATGCCTCTAAAGCTTATGAGATGTTTGTGAGGTTTAGGGAGAGTTACTACAACACCGTCCCCGATCCTATGTTTAACAGAGCTGACTTTATAAAGAAATATCCTCTAATTGTAATAGATTGTTCTAGGCAGAATGAATCGGTCAAAGAGGGGGTTGTAGATATTAAATTAGAAATTGAAACTGCAGAAAATGTCCCTTCAAACACATCTGCATATTGCCTAATAATACACGATAAGGTGTTTGAGTATAATCCTTTGACAAATGAGATAAATAAAATGTAAATAAAATGAAAACAAATATTCAACAAGAATTGGTAGAGTCTGCAAAACAAATAAGAGAAAAATATAGGGCGTTAAAACGTGGTAAATTTCTAGAGGCTGAAGAGAGGTTCCAAACATTCCAACCATTAATAGAGCCTTTGCAAGAATTAAAAAATTTAGCCACAAAAACAGAGAGGCCAGTTCTCCCAATGATTTTAGAAAAGACCCCGTCTAGAATACCAAGAATAACACAGATAACACCACACAAATTAGATTTTGGTCTTTTAGCATCAGACTATTTAGGAAATTACCTTAGTAGAAGTAGTATGACAGACACTACATATGGTATTAGGCGAGAAGGAAATAAGTTTTTTATTGGGAATCAGGAAGTTCAAATTGCCAATGATGATGTTACGGTTGGAGAAAAAATTTATAAAGGGACAAAGGGATTGTGGGAATTGTTAACTTTAAAAGAACCCGTAAACTATAGTCAGGCTGATTTGCAAAATTATAAAGAGATTTTGGAAGCTACAAATGCACATTTAAAGGGTTATAAAACAGGTGCGGCGATGTCAGGTAATAAACACACTAAATATCTTAATATAATTAAACCCCTGTTTAAGACTGTTGGTGAAGGTAAGGCAGGTAAGTGGTAATAAAATAGACTATGTTTATTGGGACGATCCTAATGAGCTTGTAGATAGGTTAAGACTGCTTTGGTTAAGCCGATTGGCGGGAAATTCTGGAGTGGATAATGAGATAGATTCTATTATAGAAGAATTGAGGGAAAGTGGAATTGTTTATTAAATAAAAAGATGATAGATAAATTTTATCGCGTATATAACCCGTATAGTAAACCAGAAGCTAGAAGTTTTAAAGAAACTACTTTAAATCTAAAAGATGATGGTTGGAATGCTTTAAATTATAAAATTAGTAATGTTAAAGGTGGGGAGTTTACTGATGATGTATCGACTTTGGGGCAGACGTTAACCAGAAAAGGTGATGCTTTTGTACAAGGTAATACTAAATATAAGTTTTTAGAATCCAAGAGTAATAATTGGAACGCTAATAAACGCAAAATTACTAATGTTAAACGAGGTGAAAGCTCAACTGATGTACCCACATTAGAGCAAACTTTAATAAGAAAAGATGGTGTCTTTGTACAAGACAAAAATAATTATGAATTTTTGGAATCGGAGAATGGAAAAAATGGAAATATTTGGAATGCCAAAAAGCGAAAAATAAGTAATTTGTTGGCTGGTAAAGAAAGCGATGATGTTGTAAACGTCTCTCAAGTACCAAAAATGGATCTAAACTTTTGGGATTTTAATAATAAAAGGCTAGTTCGTGTTAAACCCGCTGTTGATGAGAACGATTGTGTTACAAAACATCAGACTGTGACTTTAGATGGTCTTAAATTTGATGGTAAAAATAAGCAATTAACAAACATTTTACCTGGAACATTGCCAAATGATGTGGCTGTTGTTAATCAAATATTAACAAAAGGTGAGAAAAGCATAATAAAACAGGGGGATAAACATTATAATGTATTAACATTAGATAGAGATATGTGGGATGCAGAGGACAAATTAATAAAGAATGTACCTGAAGGCAAAGATAGGAGTGATATTTGTTTAATGTCGCAGGTTTTGAGGTATGACGATAATATTAAAACTTTTAGACAAGACAATATTAAATTTGATATTTGTTTAAAATCACATGCATTAAGGTTTAACAATAAAACTAATAAATTTATGCAAGACAATAATGAAATCGATTTGATGATGTACAATCCTAAATTGTTGGTTGCAGACCCTACATCTTTAAGCGGATTTAAGACTTTAGATGGGGGGGCATATTTGCCAAAAAACTATGTATATCAAAGAATGAGTGATGGTATGTTAATTGGTAGCAATGGAGGTGTTTTTGAAACGACAGAGACTGGCAGATACGTTAACATTAAAAATAAAGAATAAAAAATTGAAAAAATTGCTTACGAATTGCATAAGCCCGCGAGAAAGAACTTTGTTAGAAGGTCTTTTAAGGTGTTGGGTATAAACGAAACTGTTCAAATAGATTTAATAGATATGCGGAATTATGCTAGAGAGAATTGTGGGAATAAATATATTTTAACTTTAATAGACACATTTTCTAAAAAAGCTTATGCTGCTCCACTAAAGAATAAAACTGGATTAGTAGTCACAGAAGCTATAAAAACTATTCTCCCAAAGGGAGTTAAAAATATTCAATCTGATAACGGAAAAGAATTTTTTAATGAACATTTTACCAAACTAATGAAAATTCTAAATATTAATCACTACCACACTTACTCTACAACTAAGGCGGCTATTGTGGAAAGGTTCCAGAGAACTTTAAAGAATTGGTTGTATAGAGAGTTTAGTGCACAAGGGAGTTACAAGTGGTTGGATTTACTTCCAAAGTTAATAAGAATATATAATAATAAAGTACATAGATCCATAGGGATGAAGCCTAACCAAGTAAGTGCTAAGAACTCTAAAGATGTACATGAAAGGTTAGCATCTAAAGTACAAGTTAAAAAGCCAAGATATAAGGTGGGGGATAGTGTAAGGATATCTAAATATAAACATGTATTTAGTAAAGGATATACCCCTAACTGGACGGGAGAGCTTTTTACAATAGCAGAAGTTAAGAAAACAAAGCCTGTGACTTATATTTTGAAAGATGAGAATGGCAATATAATCAAAGGAGGATTTTATACAGAAGAATTGTTAAAAACTAAATATAAAGACATGTATTTGGTAGAGAAGGTAATTAGGAGGAAGGGTGATTTATTATATGTCAAATGGCTCGGGTTCCCAAGTAGCCAGAACTCGTGGATTTCTGCAAAGGATGTATTAAAATGAATTTTAAAATAGGGTCAAAATTGGCAGTTTGACTGTGAATTTGGGATATGTAAGTGAAATTTATTAAAACACTTGCCTAGGACAATATCATATCCAAATTGCAGACAAATCGGACAGTAAATAAAGAAGTTGGCAATTGGCAGTATTTTGTCAAAAATAATTTTTAATTTGACCGTAATAGTGAATTTGGGAAATGTAAGTGGAATTTATTAAAACACTTGCCTACGACAATAACATATCCAAGTTTTAAACAAATCGGACCATAAACACTAAAGATAGTTTTTTAGCCTGAATTTGAAAATTAATTTTAAAAAATATAGAGGAGGGATGGGGACAATATATTTAATATAGGCAAGGGTTGGGTATTAATATAGGCCAACAAGGAAACTTGTGGCTTATTAGTATAGGCGGGATCGGGTGTCGGCGCAAAAACTGATCCCCATAAGAATAACATGGGGAAAAAGCGCCGATTACGGCCCCTCTTTGTGGTTTTACCACTACTTTTTGGTTTAGGTTTTACTACTCTACAAACACAAAGCAAAAATTACTAAAACAAAAATAGAATACTCTAAAACGTTGGATGATGGTTTAAATGTTTGATTTGGGTAAATTAGTTTAGATTCTTAAATCTAAATGAATGTCAGTTCCATATAATGGAATTAGTGAGTACTTTGGCCTAGTTATAATCATCAGTAATATTGATATTGCCAGTTTAAAGATCTGAAATTGGAAAGAAATTGATTAATTTCCGGAAAAAGCTAATTTTTAACTTACAGCAAATATTTTTTCTCTAGTCGTTACTTAAACTTTGAAAAGAAATACAAGGTTAAGTATTAGTATTGTATAAAATAGGTTAGCATTCGTATAATTTGTTGTAGGCCTAAATGTACAAACGAGGAACCGAGAATAGAATCACATTGTCGCTCGGTCAAATACGTTCCTTCGGAAATAAGATGTTAGTATGTGTTTTGGTGTGCCAGATTACTCTAAATGGACGTTTTTGGTGTTTAAATTAAAAGTATACTTTGGTTCATTTTAAACCGATGTTTTCCTGCTTCTTAAGGACCTTACTAGTAAATACCAACTATACATTGTATTGCTGGAAATTTTTGCTGTTCCAAAGAGTAAGTAGCCTAATGACGAAAATTATTTCACAATTTACGATTCCCGCCACCCATCCAACTGTTTTAAAATGTGATCTTAAAATTAGTAAATCGATTACTTTTACGGAATTGCAAGGTTTTAATGATAAGCCTAAAGAGTGTTATATTTTGATAGTCTTATGGGAGAGAAGTGTGGGTGGGCGCCTAGTTCGTGCGAAGTGCAACAGTTTTCCCGAAAATAATTTTTCCCCACATTTAAATGGCAAATTTAAAATACAATTATTGTCACTAAAACAAAATATTAAAAGTTATTCTGAAATTAAATAATGTTTGTATCCTCGTACATCCCCATACACTAGTTAATCTTAAAAATAATTGAAATTGAAAAATTATATTCAAGTTGCATCGGTTCATTCGATATTCCAAAATTTCAATTTTCTTACCGCATAATGCGGGTTAACAATTACAAATTAGTGCAATGCAAATAAATACAAATTATAATAATCTGACGTTGCCAGAACTCGCCACCAGTCGAGGAAACAATGGTTTTTATGTAAAAGATATCAGAGTTATGTTAACAGGTATATAATAAGAGTAATGACTGGTAAAACTTGGTAATGACTAAGAGATAAAATTGTAAATCAACAGCTACATACACTCCAAAAAGTCGTATACAAATCAAACAATATGAAGTGTTTAATAACAGTTTAGCGCATCTCCTCTGTTACTCTGATCATGGTTTTACAAAGCAATCATCCGTAAAACTTAAAAGTAATATATAATTGATGTAGGCCTATATTGTTTCAGACTCCCATTTTATTTATTCTCTCCAACATAATATAACTAATACAGCTAAAATGGTTGAAGAAGACGTGTTATTCGACTGGCGGCTAGGCTGTGTGTCAGCCGTGAGATGGCGCCATTGCCAGTTCGAATGCCGCGGCCTTCTGTAAAGGCGGCTCTGCCGGTACTGGGCAACAATGAAAAAAAAAAAACAAAAAAAAAACAGTTCAATCACGAACACAGTTTAACGAAGCGGATATTGCGCCCAGAGCTGCAACTAGTCGTACGTTGCTTCGCTAGGAGCGCTAGTGAACGGCAAACAGGCGAGATGCCACAATTGGCCACAATCCAGCAAAACTCCTAATATAACACCGGATAGAGGTGACTCAGTGGTAGCAATGACTACAGTTTATGTAGTCATTGGCGGTAGCAAATTTACTTTATACTACTTATTTTGGAATTATAACCTCAAAATTATCGAAGCAAATTGTGGCAACATGATTATGTTGCCATAATTAGGTCATGTTGCTAGTGTGTGATACTGAGCAAGTACATGTTGCGACAATTGTACGAGCCAGTGAATGTCGTCAGTTTTCCATTTCCCATTTACAATTTACACTCACCATCGTCCTCTTCTCTACGGACTTCAGACCGGGACGTCGTCAGTTTTGGACTTTCACTGCCCTCCTCAAGGATAAGGAAGTGTGTTTCAATTTTAACACAGTTGTGTCGATTTAGTTGTTCCCATCTAGTTCAACTCAACACATTCCAGGAATCCAAAAACCGAACCGTGAATCTTTTTTATTTATCAGTTATAGGCAATGCATGCAATAAATTTTTAAATAACTCACCATCACCAACATTGAATTTTACAAACAAAGGGACGTTCACAAATATTCCACAAGATTGACATTGAAAAGTAATACTTTTGGCGGGCCAAACTAGTTATCATTTGAAATATTGGATAACGACACATGATGTATTTTAGCTTACGTTTATAAAACTTTTGAAAATTCTCAAAGAATAAATTATAACACCACACACAACCAGAATACCAGACCAGAACCAGAATACCAGAATACCAGAACCAGACTACCAGAAACAGAAACACTACCACCAGAAGAAGTACCACCAGTTCTACCACCAGTTCTTTTCTGGTGTTTCAACCAGAATATCTTTTCTGCCACTTATATAATTGCTCTCCCACACATAATGCTTCCTTTATCCCAAAATGGAAGACGAAATTTCAAAAGACGTCTATCCTCAATAAACCTCGACGAAAATAGTTTCCGTCTCGTTACGTTTTATCCTCCCGAGACAGCAAATAACTTCAGCGACTCTCATAATAACGCAACTTATACGATCTGTCAAGACTAATTTAAAGTCTAATATTATCCTTAGACATTATTTCAATAACCTAATATAATTATTTAATCTGGGTGGGTATTCTTGAGAATATTATTTTTACCACGATTCAACGTGTTTTCCTTAGTCCATTTCTGTTGTTTGTCGGCGATGCTGGTAATATCATTATTCAGCCTAATGAAATAGGAGGGTGACGCCGATATTTTAAAATCATTGTACCCATTTGAATATCTGTAGTTGATTGTTTGAGATGTACATAATACAAATACGTTTGATTAAGTACGGTACATAATTTGTTATCTTTTTTATCTATTTTAGATAGAGTTGCGCGGTTTGCGGGTCAACTATTCAGCCCGCAACATCACAAAACCACAAACCAACCGTAAGAAGACGTAGCCCGAGTTGCAGTGTGTGTGAACCCCGCGACGCCAAGTAACCTTTCACCCCTTGGGTGATTATAGAGACTACCTGTGTAGTGAACTTGGTTCACGTTATGAACCAGGTCTAAGCTAGCATCACTTAGACCTAGTTCACCTTGACCCCTGTTGACAAGGGAACCCTGGAATAACCCAACCATTTTAGCCTGAGCCGTCTGTAGTGAATTTAGTTAACGATTCTTGTAACAATTTTCTAACAGGGGGATAATACGTCACAAGAAAATTGCGTTTTTTTTCATTGGGATGGAGTGCAGTTTGCGGGTTCTCGCTTTTTAAAGACGGGACCTTTCTAAAGGGCGTATCTCAGTTAGTACGGTGATCAAGTCAACATACAATCAAGCGAAAAGTGGGCAGTGTAAGGACAGTTTCAGAACTGAAGACATTCCAATTGGTTCGGGTAAGCCTGTTGCGTCTGCCGTTGTCGTCAGTTCACCCCACCAGCACTATTGCATGATGACTATTGTTGGATACTTCTTCACAGGGACCTCATAATATACGTTAAATAATTTCCCACAGAGGAAATTCGCTAAAAATAAAATAAAATAGCATTGATTATTAGTACTTTTTATTATTAATCCATGGACTTAGCGCTAGTTTGCAAAAGTGCCTCATCCATATATAGATCTTGCTTTTAATACATCCCAAGGTACTTTATAACGACGATGGCGCATTTGCCTGGAACCATCTTTCGAGGTCCGGGTTGAGGCATCGTGATACCTTTGAAATGGCGTATGATAAAAACGTTGTCTACCTTGAAACGTACGAGACTTCTTCTAATGGACGACCCTTAATAGAGGTGTTGTATTTTAAGGTAGGCTAGGTCGTATCATAAGTAATTTCAAGAGGCTTATGAGGCATCCCAAAATGCCAGAAACCGGACCTCGAAAGGACGATTTGTAACGGATGTAATACATTTACTCACGGATACTATAAGAAGACGGTAAGGATCATGCGCAGGCGGCGCGGCGGCGGCAGGTCGCTGTGACGTCATCGGAACCTAGCGGCCGATCGCTCCCATTACAACAGCATTGCAAGCTCGTCATGCGTTCAAATACCTTTACCTTTACCTCCGAAGTCCGTCCCGAGGACCATAGTGGCATGGGACCCGTCAAAACAGTAAAAAACATCAGCGGCCGTAGACCTTGTCCAATCAGGTTGGGGTAATACCAGGATTGGGAAAAGAGAAATCCAGGATGGGACAGAGAAGAAATCTGGAAAAATGTTCAACTGAGGTCAGAAATCTGGCAAACTGTAGAAGAACTGTTCTAAAAGATGAAGTTTCAGTTCTTTCTTGAATTTTTTAATGTCCATAATTTCTTGAATGCGTGAAGGAAGCTGTGAGAAATATTTAAGGCCTGCGTAGCTCGATTTTGTTTCAAACAATTTTAATTTATGTTGAACAGGTGGATTTACTCTATGATTTATGGTGAAATAATGATGTTGATGGGGCTGTATCAGATTATTTGCTTTAACATACATAATAACTTCAAAAATAAAAAGAGAATAAGGTAGGTTAAAATTTGCAATACAATTAATTTTTCTTTACACGAGTCTCTAGGCTTAAGCCTAGACATACATCTTATTGGTTTTTTTTGTAAAACAAAAATGCGATTCAAGTTTAATTTACTAGACAGGCCCCAAAGTACTATAGAATACCTAAGATGGCTTTTAATTAAACTAAAATAAACTAATTTACATAATGATAAATTATTAAAAACAGCCAGATTTCTTAACACAAAGATATTAGAAGCTAAGGTCGAAGCTAATTTGTCCACGTGGTTAGACCACGTAAGACTATCGTCCAACCTCACTTTGTAATCAACAAAGGAAGATTGTTCCAGGACCTCATGATCCAAGATCACTGAAGGTGAAGCGATGCCAGCCCTTTCAAGATTTGTTCTTTTTTGAGATGTTGACATGAGCATAAAGTTGGTCTTCTTAGAATTGATGTTCAAATTTATTTCGGAAAAAATATTGTGCAAGGGCATTGAGCCGGCTCTTTCTAAAACTGAAATACTTTTACTATGGGAAAATAAAGAGGTATCATCAGCAAAAATTTTCAAATGTTCAGGAGGTACAGAGCTTAAACTGGAAATGTCGTTAGTATAAATGAGAAAAATAATTGGGCCTAAAATTGAACCTTGAGGAACTCCCCATGCATTTTCTACACTAGGAGAGTAGAACTGTTTTTTTACACCAGACTCAAAAGTGACTGTTTTTGCTGTGTTCTATTACTGAGATAAGACACCAGCCAGTCAAATGCCCTATGCTTATCTCCATGACATTCAAGTTTTCTAATCAGGATTTTGTGATTGACACAAGCGAACGCCTTGGAGAGGTCAATAAAGCAGCTAACCGCAGTATAACCCTTATCCAAGGCGACGATACGTTTACTAACAAAATCTATCAGGGCAAACTTCGTAGACTTGTCTTTTTGATAGCCAAATCGATTAAAAAAAAACATAACAATAGTATCTAAATATTGCAATAATCTGTTACATACGGCTTTCTCTAAAATCTTTGAAACTGTGTGTAGGAGTGAGTCTGGACGATAGTTGTGCGGTAACAATCTACTGTCCTTCTTATGTAAAGGCTTTACAATGGCATGCTTCCCACCGTCCGGAAAAATACCTCGAGTCGAGGATGCATTGACCAAGTGCAATAGGGGGGCTTCAAGTTCATTTAAACAAGACTATTATTTTACTAGGGATACCATCAAGGCCTGATGAATTTTTATTTTTCATTGAAAGAACCATTTTTGCTGATAATGGTTCAAAAAAGTTAAGTTCACAAGGAAGAATAGGTAGCAGAAGAAATAAAATTATGAGATGGGTTTGTATTGAGGCAGAGCAAGTGGTTATTCAAAATTGTACAAACGTCTACTGGATTATGATTGATAGCTCCATCTATATCTAATCTAATGTTGGGTTCGTCTCTAGTAGAACTATTTGATCTGAAACTATTTATTACATTCCATGAGGATTTGCAGGGATTGTCTGAAGTTTTGTTTATTTGAGAAATGTGTGTAGCTTTAGCCTCAGGTATCTTTTTCCTATACATTTTTTTATTCTTTTTTCTTTTTTTACCATTGCACCTGGTCATCACCCACTCAGAGTACAAATTCTTGACTTGTATTTTCATTCTTATAATTTGATCAGTCAACCACGCCAATTTTTTATGTGAAGTTTTTTCTTGATTGTCTTTATATGACATGAAATATTTAAGCAGTGGGGAACCGTGCCTACAAAATAACCGTGTCATACATACTATTAACTGTTTCAGCCGTGAAAACATCCTCCCAATTCTCCGAACCTAGACGAGTCCTTAATTCTACAATACTCTGAGACGATATATCCCTAAAAACAATTTCATTACCAGGGTTGTTAACAATATTAACAGGCATCTCAAGTATAATGACATGACGATTCAAGTATCGATAAAGTATATGGCACGGGTATAAAGGACTGAATGATGGAACAATTTGAAAAAACAAATATTGGTCAAAAAATTGTCTGAAAAACTGAACAATCTAAACAATCGGAATGAACAGCGATTCGGGTTGAAGCATCAATCTTAATTTCTCAACCATGGCTACCTAACAGATCACTGAAGGTTCGAAACTGCAAGGGATGTTTAGCTTTGTCGATATTGAAGTCACCACATAAAAGAATCAGTCTTTGTCCCTTAACTATGGAATTTAAATAATTTTCCAAACACTCAAAAAACCGGTCAAAATTATTGACATCAGGGGGTCTGTAAACAAACCATTAAGTTGTCACCCATAGGCAGTCTCGACTCTGACATTTCAAAACTTGACTCCGGACAGAAATCTACAGAAGAAGCATGAGAAAGCACCTTGCCACCACGGTCATTATGAATATAAATTGCGGCACCGCCCCAAAGTGAGTTTAACCTACAGTAATGAGCACAGAGAGTGTAATTTTCGAGAGTTGCATTTTCAACACACTCCTGTTTTAGGACATGTTCAGTTACACAACAGATGTCAGGTTGTTCTTCTTCCAAAAATACCTCAATGAGTTCTTTTTTTGAGCTTAACCCCCTCTGAACATTCAGATGAATAACTTTAAAGTTATTCAAAATGTAATTTTCAATCTGATCAGACTCACAACTAGATTTTAATTGTGAATAGGTAAAAGGTTGTGTACGGACTTGAGATGCCTTATCATTAGTGTAAATACTAAAATTAAAACAAGGTTTATCATAAAAAAAATCAATTGACGAGCTTTCATTAATATCCATGGCATTACCCTCCCTGAAACTAACTAAATCTAACTTATATATTTTTTTAAATTCAAGTTGGACACAGCGTCCGATATCAAACAACTAATTACCCTTTTGCCTCTTGCATTCAAATGTAAACCACGTCTCGTGTAGTATGTGCGACATAGGGCAAAGTTAAGTATTACAAACTTCCATCTGTATTTATCACAGAGATCCTTGAGCCTATCATTCTGGTCTTAAATAGATTTATTAGAATCAGATATCATACCTATATGGAGCTTCAACTACAACTAAGTCCTTTAATTGTCTTGAATTACATTCCAAAAACTCAACACATGCTTTTGTGTTCAAATCATGAACATCATTTACCCCTAACATTAGAAAATTGACATCAGTCTGAGAGTTTTTAACATTTGTTTCTGAAAAAAGATGCTTTGTTAAATAGAGCGTTGGGGCTGATGGGAAAAAACAACATTCACCTGCTGACTACACTTAGATTGCAACAAATTTTGAAGGCCACGACCATGACTATCCACAAATATTCTGATTTTGTTACAACTGCGTTTAAAATGAAAAGACGTGGTAGACTCTGGAACAACTGATACAGGCCCATTTACAATGCTCGCACTTATATCAACTTGAGACATACCAGGGATGCTTTGATTGTCCAATAAAATTGAATCTAAGTTACTCACTTGAGAAAGATCCACATCACAACTAAGGTTTGACCTAGCTCCAGGGCTGCCCACACACTGAACGGAATTCAACTTGCCAGATTTTTTAATTGTTTTCTTGAGATCGGAGATTATCTTCCTTAGATCATGAACCTTGGCATTTAGAGTCTTATTTTCACCACGCAGCACTCTATTTAAGTCTCTTCTTTAACTTCCTCCTGCAGTTGAGAGAGACCCACCCCTAGGCTAGCCTGGTTTTGAGTACTATTACACTTTTTACCGAATTCAATACAATTTGAACATAACCAGTTAATTTTTGTTCAATATTTTAAATGCTGTATTTTTGAGTTTACTGCATTTTTCGTCAGCATGTACCACCCATTATAAATGCCACACTAAACTGAACTACTAACCGAATCGTCTATTGTAAAATCACATTGACCCACAAATTGCAAGTTCAGGCATTGTAACTAATTTGAAGGCTAGTTGCGATCTTCAGGTTGGAGGTTGGGGCGATCGTGCGTGGTTTCGTTGCAGCTAAAGATGGAGTATAGGAAATTAGAGAGGTATAGGAACTGGTATAGTCAAACTGGACATCAGTTTTAAAGTTGGGAATACAAAATTGGATTTCAAGAAGATGCCAATGGAATAGACTTGAAAATCGGTAAAAGGAAACCTGATTGGTCGGTAAGATGAGCGTGGAGGCTTCTGGTTGGTCGAAACTTCTGGAGAAGGCTAGATGGCGTGAGTATTCTCTCTTAACTTTGCTCTCTTACGAACTTTCAAAATGAATTTACTATTAGAAAAAACTATATAACATGCTAATTTTTCACTTTGAAACATACATTTATGACTTATAGAATAAGATGAAATTAATTTATACACGTAAAATGGAGTGTTGACTACTTAAAAATGATGAAATAACGGGAGCACTGATATTATCGTATGCACCAGAGCCAGCCGCAGGTCCGCCAACCCCAATAATTGCTTGTACACATCGCACAACTAACATAATATTCTGGTGGGTTATATTTGTCATCAGAACAAATAAGCGAACACATTAATATTAGCATGTAATTATTTTACCAATTCAAAATATAATAAACGGGTTTATTTGTCAAGTTTTTACTTGTTGTATTGATTCTAGCTCAAAATATTAATTAATATAAGGGAACTGAATTATGATAGTGCATATTTCATTAAGTATGTCATTGATATATTCTGCTAATATTTTTAGATGATTCATTATTGATATTTAGGCAAGATACAAACAGTGGCGGATCCAGCTTTAGAGTCAGGAGGGGGGCGAACTTAGTGGTGGAATACCCCCCCCGATTTTTATTGATACAAATAATATTTGTAATATCAAAAGCAACCAAATATTAAAAATAACAGTTAAAACCCAACATGCACTAAAGTGAACTGAACTAAGGCAGAAAAGGCAGAACAGCGTTTATGCGCAGTGTAAAGGAATGATGACTAATAATATCACGTGGACACAGTTGATGCGCAGTCAAACTCCCGTTGTCATGGTAATGTCACTTACGCACCACTCTGCCTGCACCTAACCGCCCCGCTCACTCGAGCTACCTCAGTTGTATCTGAGATGTGATTGATCTGATTGACACATTGACACTCACAACAGAATGCACACTACACAACGTTAAACTTGGCGTTTACCCGGTTTGCCGGCACCCACACCCATCCCAAGTAACGCGGCGGTGGTTTCGCGGGTAGAAAAAGAAGCAGGGTATGGTAAGGACAGTGCGTCGTCGCGTCACTGCAGCCGACTGTCAGGTGTCACCAGAACGAAATTATCACTCTCACTAACTGTTTATGCTTTCATCATCATCATTTTTCATTGTTGTTGATTAGGAAACCCCAGCATAGCTGCTAGTCACATCTTCCACAAGCGGGAATATTGCGCAGGTTACCGGAAAGATAGGATATAGCAGGAAAGGAAAGGGTGGGATGGGACGCCAGCCAAATCGACCCATCAGAGGGCCAACTCCCGTGCCCCTGTGACAGCTGGGGTGAGGCTCTCAACAGGGGACCCGTATTCTGCCCTCCAACTCGTTAACTCAACTGACAGGTTATCCATGTACAACAGCCAGGGACCATCCATTCTCAGGTTGGCAGGTGGGGACCAAACCCGGAGATTCTGTCCCTAGCCGCTGCAAATGGAGGGACCAAAGGTGAAAGGGAAGTTTGTCATAATGGACAGCCAAAATACTTACCATATGTAATGACAACTTCATTTGCTGTACCCAATGTCAGCCTCAAAACTGTTTATGCTTGGTTCCACAACTTTAGTATGCACACAGACCGTTTAGAAAAATAACCTATGGTAGTCAATGTATAAATTGTATTGGCGATAAAGAATTAATCGCAACATATTTAACCAGCTGCAAATTAAATAACTGCACTATTTTTATACAGTATACAACAAACATTTCTGAGCTTGAGGGGGGGCAATCGCCCCCCTCGCCCCTCCCCTTGGATCCGCCACTGGATTCAAAATAATTAACTGAAATAAAATGCCTAAACTAAAATAAAGCTGAAAAACTGTTTTCTTCATGTTACAAAAATTGGTCCATGATGAGATTTAAGAATGCTTTGACCTTACAATGATTTATGATATTTAGCTTGTTCAACTAGCTGCTTTGCAATTTAAAGGTAAAAAATACATTACGAAAGACAAATTTGAATCCTTTATTAATATATATTTATAAATTGTGAAAGATGTTTTACACATTACTTAAAACTGTACCTACTAAAAATAATATTACATCCTGAGGAACGTTTTCTATGGTTACTTCATATTTTTAAGGCATAAATCTGACAGTGTTCATGAATAATCCCTTTTGCTTTCCTTTTAGCGAATTTCCCCTAGGGAAGAAGCTATTACCGTAGGTCTCATGGTAAGACTTAAGCCCGAGACCATGATAACTTTTCATTTCAAGGTCCCCAGATGCCAAAAACACCATTCGTTCAAATTTTTATATATGTATGTATATATATATATATATATATATATATATATATATATATAAATATATTTATATATATATATATATATGTGTCCGTAAGCACGATAACTCTCGTAAAAAAGCTCCGATCTTAATGAAATTTGGTACAAATGTGTAAAGTACCATTTATTTGAACGAGTTCGAAAACCAGACGAATCGCATCATCCAAAGGGGGGTTTTTGGGGGGTTTTGTACCCCAAAAATGGGTTTTTTGGGGTTTTCACATGTAATTTTTATTTTAATCAAATTGCAATTTTTACCATTAAAATCAGCTTAAAAAAACAAACAATTTGGTATTTTGATCATTGCTCTACGTCAATTGGTTACTGAGATATTGAAAGTGCTAAACACAGTACGTTGTCTAATGTTATTCTTATGGAGAAAAATAAAAAATTGTATATCTCGCTTATTTATGAACATAAACTGGCAAAATTTGGTATATGACTTCATCTGGTTGTAGTTTATTATTGTTTGCTCAAAAAAAACAATTTTTCGCCTATGATTCCCGTTTCAGCAAACCTAGGTACTCGGTCCCCATGTTATTCTTATGGAAAATATTAAAAATATTATATATCGCTTATTTATGAATGTATATGGATGAAACTTGGTATGTGACTTCACTTAGATGAGTTCTATTGATATTTGCATAAAAACCCATTATTTTATATTCCTTGTTGCAGCAAACCTGCGTACTCATCCCCAATGTTGTTCTTATGGAGATTAATTAATATTTTAAATATCGCTTGTTTGTGATTATATTTCTTATGAATTCTGTTAAGTGGCTTAATGTGTTATGTTATATATTCATTGGAAATTCGCTGAGTATGCAGGTTTGCTGCGACGGGGGTATTTTATAATTTTAGAAGAAAAGTGAATCCTGAAAAAAAGTTTTGAGAAATAATGCAGTTTAAAATAATATATAAACATGTTTATTTATGAGAGGTAAATATAATACTAAAATATAAGTACAGCACTACATAATAACAGTTTTAGATGTCATTAAAACATGTTAAAACAGTTCAGTGACGGACATAGGCATACAGCTTATAAATGCGCCATTGATCAGGTTTAGCAATTTTTCAATTATAATGTTATTACTAACCTGGAATTTATTCCGTTGTCTATCATCATATCTAAGTTACTATTTGTATTTGTTTCTTTCCCTTTTTCCTGTCTTCGTCAATATTTGTTTCCTTCGTGAATTTTCTTTTTAGGGCATTTTTTTGTTCAGTTCCTTCTTTCTCATGAATGATCGTGTTCGCACGAAATATCGAACTGCAAACTCATCAACATCTTCGAATTGCGGCTTAGTTATAGTAATGAATTCTTCCATAACTTTTTTACTTTTGTTTAGTTCTTGGCCATGAAATCTTACAAACTCATCCTCCATCTGCTGTACAATACGTAACACTCTTCCGAAGGTGATATAAATCCTCCTGTTGATATTATTGAGAGCCAGTCTCCACTGCTTACATTGGTTTTCCCAGATTTTTCTCCATAATTAAATGTTGTTTTGATACCTCTTTTCTTAATTCTGTATGCAACATACCCTGCGACAAATTTCAGCAATTCTATGTTTTCGTTGCTTTTTATTTCGTGTTTGTTTTCATTGGTTTTGGATTCAAGCTCCATTATGAAGGAATCAACGATTGTGTTGAAAGCGTCGAATTCGTCGTCTTCAATGTGTTTGTTTACCTCGTTGCCAGTTTCCTGTGAATGTATAGTTAAAGTGCTGGATTCTTCATCTGTGTTCTGATCATCTTCTCCATGAACATTTAGAGTGGCCTTTGTTTCTTTTTCCTTGAGTAGGGACTCAGGCTGGCATCCATTTAGTATAACGACACTCAACGCGTCACAGTCTTCGCTTTTACAGTTTCCAGTCTTGATAATTTCACTTGCATTTCTGCTGAGAAGTAGAGTTTTAATTCTTTGGCTTACTGTAGTGGGTAACGGGTGGTCGTAAAAGCGGCCGATTCCTCTGATGAGCGAGAAGTACGATTCCAAACCACCCTGGTTGCATTTCGCTGACATTAAGTACTGATAACCCTCTCGTTTAGGCTCCAGAAATAACTTCTGTAGGCTTCTGATGGATATTAGACATCCAGTTTGAAACGGAATAAGCAAAGATATATTTCCAAAAGCTCGAAAGGAGGAACATAAGTCACACAGTTTATCGAGTGCTTTGTTCTGCTCATCTATGTCTGTCCCATATGCACTTTTCAATTTATTGGTAGGATGGTGATCACCATCTTTTTGGCGATCTAACAACTGAAACAGAATGTCCTTTGTAACAACATTCCCATCTTTCATACTGAAACCTTGGTCTAAGAGATGGTTTCTAAACAGCTTAAGAACGTGAGGTACATCACAAAACCCATAGATATGTCTAGAATCGTCATTAGAATTGTCAATATATGATTTTTCTGGTGAGATTTTAAGCTGGCCAATCAAGCCTCCTTTGGGACCACCCATATAAAAAACAAAGACCCTTACCTTATATCCGGTTTGCCTCAATCAGTTTAATAGCTTCGTAAAATATCTCAGGAGAGACAGCCTGATCAAACTGGTAGAATATAGGCAGTTTCCAGTTGTCAACTAAACTTCTGATCATTAAAACCTGCACATTTGAATGACGTCCTCTAAATGTATCCTCTGTATGTATCCTCCAGTATATTTAATTCAATTGCATGGGGTTTGCAAGCTGCCCGTAAAGAGTAAATCATTGACAGCGCGTCGGGTTCACAATGCATTGGCAATGGGAGCGCCGCGCCGCCGCCGGGCCGCTAGGTTCCGATGACGTCACCGCGAACGTTTGCTATTGCGCATCCACTTCGTGATCCCTACCACCTTCTTATAGTATCCGTGACATTTACTTAAGTAATACCCATAACTTTAGCACTAATGATGAAACTCCTGTCCTACTTTCCTGTCCTGTCGATACATTATAAAGTATGTTGTGAGTGAATAGAAGAACTTTAATTCAAATTTTAAATTCAAAATTGGACTTAAAAAGGTTTGATCGGCTGCAATTTCTAACCTTTTTTGCTTATCTAAGCCATTCGAAGGTCGACGGTCCAAGACTATCAAGGTCATGTGGGGCACCACGCGAATCGAACCCACGACCCCTTGTACCGAAGTCCAAGGCGCTAAACTGTAACCAACCAACCTAAGGCGTTCACTTATGCTCCGGGCGTCCGATTGAAGTCGCGTTCGCGGCATTGTGGTTTAGTTAAGACAGGATATAGTTCAGGACATGTTTCGACGATAATGTGTCATTCTCAGCTACCCACAGTGAAGTTGCTGTCGACCATTTTGGTTCGTCAGGAAATCACAAAACGTTCACACGCATACGTATAAAATCATTTAAAATACGAAAAACATCCTAGTCAGGCCTACCACAACAACTTCACTATCACTATCAATATACCTACCTCAAATTGTACTAACGGTCGCTCGTCAGGCCTCGGAATTTTCAATTGACCCTTTTTCACCACATTTTCCATTTTGTTTATAATTAACCACGCACGATTAAGCACTTTTATGATAAATTGTGTTGCCCTTTGTTTGTTTAAGATTTATTTATTACTGATTAAGAGTTTATCGGTGGCTTCAGAGTTAATATATATTCAATGGCATAAAAAAGTATTGCAAAACGCAATAAAAACAATAATTACTATTAACAAACATAAACTTACGTTTTAATCCTAATAACATATTTTATTTGTAATCCTTTTTCTTACGTTATCCATAGCAAAATTATGTAAAACGATATTTCGATTATGAATAGATTAAGTGTAGATCTAAGCATTTCTAAATCTTCGAAATTCGTTAATCCCTTAAGCCATGATGAAATTATGAAATTATAACAAACTGTAATAACATATTTTTTTTTATTTCTCCATGTAAAGCCTCACAAAATGGAAAGTTAACTGTTTTATCAGGGTTATACTTTTAAACTCATCAAGTGGAAACCCCTTTTTGTTACTTTAGGGTTCTTAATATAAACTAGCTGATGTACCCGTTCTTCGCACAGGGTTTTGCTTTACCCGTTCTAAAGTCAATGCAATTTGCATTTCAGTTAGCTTGAAACAGCTGTTCTTGCTTTTGCTCTTTAAGCTGTCAAATGGAAGTGTAGATGTGCTACCATTGCTAAACACAGCTGTTCACATTACAGTTTCTGAATGTTTACTTCCTTCTGAAATGTAAACATTTAAACACGGGGCGTAGCCCGACGGGATTTTAAGGAAGTGAATAGGCCTATGTGTTGCACGAGTTCAAGTGCAAAGTTTCACGGACCTGTGTGTAAAGTTTCAGCCCAGTCGGTTCAGTAGTTTTCGCGTTTACCCGGAACATCAGACACACAGACAGACAGAACCCACTTCTTCTTTTTAATATTATAGATTACGAAAAATGTGTTTCCTAATATGTGTAAGGCTTCGAAACCATGATAGTTCGTTTTTAGTTGGCAGGACATAAAGAAGTTGTATGGGCCTGTAGTCCATGTCATGATGAGGCTGTTGATCGAGTCACTACTAATCAAAGAACCTAATCACTTTGACAATTGTGCTAAATAAACTTGGAAACTATCGAGAATGTGGACTCTATTATACTAAAATTCTGTTGTTCTGCAATACCGCCTGTACAAATCACTTAACATTGTTTCAACTGAGAGCTATTATACTAGTATGCAACTGTTGCAGTTGCCCTAACAGTTGACAAACGATTGCCGGGCCGGATTGACAACAATGGGTGACTGATAATTGCACAGAGCTTGTTATACCAGGGCAACTGCTTCATGCAACTGTTGCCGTACAACAGTTGACTATAGTATTATTATACTACTCAACTATTAGGCCTATGGTACACATGCAATAAAAATCGTATTTACAGCAAAACACTGTAAATTGGATTGATGATGATGTTTCATCACAGCTGATACGAGACCTCTGGGACGAAAATGGAAATTCCACTAAAATTTTAGCAAATTTCCCCTATAAGGAAGAAGCTATTACCGTAGTTGGCATGGTAAGACCTAGGCCCGGGACCATGATAACTTTTCGTTTTGAGGTCCCCAGACCCCAAAAACACCATTCGTTCGAAACTGCGTATGTGTGTGTGTGTGTGTGTGTGTGTGTGTGTGTGTGTGTGTGTGTGTGTGTGTGTGTGTGTGTGTGTGTGTGTGTGTGTGTGTGTGTGTGTGAGAGAGAGAGTGAGTGTGCGTGGGTGCGATAACTCTCGTAAAAAAGGTCCGATTTTAATGAAATTTGGTACAAACATGTAAAGCAGCATTTATGACTTTTAGTTCGAAAACCAGACAGATCACCCCATCCGAAATGGTATTTTGGGGGGTTTTGTACCCCAAAAATTGTTTTTTTGAAGTTTTTACATGTAATATTTATTGAAATCAAATTTTAGTTTTCACCATTGGATTCAGCTTTAAAAAACACACAATTTTATGTTTTGATAATTTCTCTACGTTAATTGGTTGCAAATATATTGAAAGTGCTAAATACAGTACGTTGTCCAATGTTATTCTTATGGAGAATAAGAACAAATTTATATCTCGCTTATTTATGAACGTATTCTAACGAAACTTGGTTTACAGCTTCATCTGGTTGTGGTCTATTGTTATTTGCACAAAAAAAGCAATTTTTAAGGATTATTCCCGTACCAGCAAACCTGCGTACTTAGCCCCCATGTTATTCTTATGGAGAATAAGTAAAATGTAATGTTTCCCTTAATTATGAACATAAATTAATAAAACTTAGAATGTAGCTTGAGTTATATTGATTTTCACATAAAAACCAATTTTTTGTTTGCCTTTTTTGCACCAAACCTGTGTACTTATCCCCCATGTTATTCTTATGGAGAATAATTAAAATTGTATACATCGCTTATTTATGAATGAATATTGATGAAACTTGGTATGTTGCTTCACTATGATGAATTATATTTATATTAGCATAAACACCAATTGTGTGTGTTCCTTGTCTGAGCAAACCTACGTACTCATCCCCAATGTTATTCTTATGGAGAATAATTAAATTGTATATCTCGCTTATTTATGAATATATTTTTATGCAACTTGGTATGCGACTTTATGTGGTATTAAGACATATATTATGCATTGGAAATTCACTGAGTACGCAGTTTTGCTGCGATGGGGGTATTACTACCTATAATGACTTACATAGCATCCGGTAGCCTGTAATATATCAAACCTGCAAAATTTGAAATGTGCCGACTTTGGATCAGCGTTCTCTATATGACCTATAGTCACTTTTGTTCCAAACTCGTTTAGTGCGTTTTTCTGAACAAATATTTTTTGATAAATCCCTTAGGAACTCGCACTTAAACATTTTAGCCTCGCGATTAATTTTTTAGAGTTTCTCAAATTTCTCAAGTTAGCTTTTAAATTAAGTGCATCACATTACTGTTCCTAGTTATTGTTTATCTCATTTCATTAGAAAACCTTAGTAAATATATTAGGATTGTAATTTATGTTTCCACACGCATTAATGGGCATTTTATAAAAAATCATCATAAGCAAAATTTCTTTTCCTCTGACTTACGGATTTTTTTATAACGAGGAGAGCTTGATATTTTGATAACGAGGAGAGCTTAAGTACGAAGAGCGCGAGTGCAACTAGTTATTGGAAAACAGTAAATCTTTAAATCCACTTTGGTCGCTTTTTGAACTTATCTTTTGTAGTTTCTCCAGAGACATCGGTAGACAGTGTAAGCCTAATAAATGTCTTTGGAAATCGGTCCGAACCCCTATTTTCGTGACCTTACCAGAAATCGAACCCGTGGCGATAATGCGGCATATAATTCTACAACCCTGCCTTACCCTCAAGGGTGATACCGGTGCTTAATATATTTTAAGATTCAGAACAGCTATTTACCTCGTCTCTAGCACCTTATAGCTATGAATAATTAATGATTGACAATAGATAAATATTTTGAGCACATCTTTTAAAATTATAAACAGTCTTAAAAGTCACCCTAAAGTAGCAGTCGACATGAAATTAAAACACCGACATGTAAATTGCAAAGTATTAACTATTTTTAGCTAAGATATAACAAGAAACCACTTATGACGAAGAGTACATTCATTAGTAGTGTGATAAAGAAGTTTTGCTAATTGTGAACTGCACCTAGGCAAGAACAGCTTTTTATAGAGCCCTTTAAAATCAACTTGGACGTTGACGCAGTGCTTGGATACATAATGAATGTGAGGAACGATGAACAGTACAGCAGGGCCTCCCCTCCAACTCCCTCCCCCCCAACCCTCCAGGGGGCGGTGGCCTCCCCCAACTCCCAGACTAAAGCTAGCTAACACCTAAATCGCACTATCGTGTGCTATGCGCTTTAAAACCGAGTTGGAAAAATCAAATACATGATAGTGTTTTAATTCACGTTCATAAATATTTGGGTACTGACCTAGGAAACATTTTATTATTAGTTTTTCAATTTTGTATACCGACATGATGTTACACGTTATTTATTTAACATACATTGCCGCGATTATTACTCAAAGATAACTTGAATAGCAAAATACCCCCGTCGTAGCAAATCTGCGTACTCAGCGAATTTACAGTGCATGCATGTGTTTCTCACTACCACATAAAGCCACTTACCAAGTTTCATAAAAATACATGAATAAATAAGTGATCTATAGCATTTTATTTATTCTCCATAAGAATAACGTTAGGGCTGAGTACGCAGGTTTGCTGCAACAAGGAACACAAAATATGTGTTTTTATGCAATTATCAATACAACTCAACCAAGTGAAGCTACATACTAAGTTTTATTAATTTATGTTCATAATTAAGGGAGGTATAAAACTATTTATTCTACATAAGAATAACATTAGGGCTGAGTATGCAGGTTTGCTGCTACTGGGATAATCAACAAAAAATCAATTGTTCGTGCAAATATCAATATACCAGTACTACGTGAGGCCACATACCAAGTTTCATCAATATACATTCATAAATAATCGAGATATAACATTTTATTTATTCTCCATAAGGATAACATTGGACAACTTACTGTGTTTAGCACTTTGAATGTCTCTGCAATGGTTGCACGTAGAACCACAATTTAAACACCAAAAATGATTGTTTTGTACAGTTGAATTGATTGGTAAAAGCAAATGTGAAGTTTACATTAAAACAAAATGAGGAAAAGCCAAAAACCTTTTTCCCATAAGATTAACATGGGAGATTTTATGAGCAGGTTTTTTGGATTTCCTCCGCAACCACTTAACCTAGGTTAATAATTTAAAATACCATATTATTTGTTTTTTTAAGCTCTATAAAATGCTTAAAACCAAAATTGAGAGTTTTGAAAATTGTAGGGTGAAAAGTGCAAAAAACTGATTTTTGGAAAATTTAAAACACCCATAAAACTCCCTTCCCATGGTCCGATTTTTCTGGTTTTCGAACTTAAAGTATGAATGTCACTTTACACATTTGAGCCAAATGTCATCGAAATTGGATGCTTTTTACTCAAATTATCGTGTTAACGGACACACACACACACACACACACACACAAATTTGAAAAATAGTGTTTTTGACATCTGGGGACCTCAAAACAAAAAGTTATCATGGTCTCGGGCTTAAGTCTTACCATGAGACCTACGGTAATAGCTTCTTCCCTATAGGAGAAATTCACTAAAAGGTTTAAATTATCTGACTGTATCTCTGATGCATTGCAAACCAACTTGGATCACTTGACAGTAGTACAGGTAATTTAAACCTTTTTTGCTAATATAAAATGATCCAAAGGCTAATTGACGATGAAATGAGTTGAATGACATTACTTGGTAAGAATCTTACATAATGAAAAATACTAAACTTTACATCAAAATGTTCACGCATTATTTCTACGAGGTTTATCTTCTTTAGGTTATTTATCGTTCCATTCTGAATTAAATTATAAACAGTGTTATAATTTCATATTTTGCCGTTATATTTGTAGGAACTGCTAAATAAAGTGGGTATTTCCGTAAGGTCTAGGTCGAGGCCAATCATTCTACTCGTCCCTTGAGGCTTGGCGAAATCAATCGTTTAAAAGTTTATGTGTATTTAGGTAGATAGTGTGATGCCGGTTCTAGAACACTTTTGAGGCATCCATAAATTTCTGTAAAATATCTGATAAACTACCATGCATGTACTAATTTTTTTAGCTTTATGAAAAATTGCAAATTTGTAAAAAATTGTTTTAAAAACAACATTTTACCTGGAATAATCATTACATTATGAACTACAATCTACTTTTAAAATCGATCACTTTTTTTTAGAAATATCCACTTATTTTGAAATATTATTAAATCAAATTGTGGCAAACCCATAAATATGTTACAAAAATTCATTAGTTTTTAGATGAAATAGCATCAACAATTTATTGATTAATAAAACAAATCTTTTTTACCTGTTATAAATTAGTAAAAATTATTTGGTTAAGAGGTATTCTACTTGAAGCATCTTTTTTGACGGTTTATGATATAAAGCATTCAACTCAGTATTTTCTAGGCCTTAATGATTTCAAACCTTAGAAACACCAAACAACGAAAAACGACGTTAGAAATACCACGTTGATATGGAAACGAATAATACTCTCAATGAAAGGGTTAATTGGATAATTGAAACGTTCTAGAAGCCACAGAAAACACAGCAGCTTAACAACTCTGACAATTATCACTTAAATATTTAGTTTAGATCTACAAAATATGAAACGTTCTAGAAGCCACAGAAAACACAGCAGCTTAACAACTCTGACAATTATCACTTAAATATTTAGTTTAGATCTACAAAATATGAAACGTTCTAGAAGCCACAGAAAACACAGCAGCTTAACAACTCTGACAATTATCACTTAAATATTTAGTTTAGATCTACAAAATATGAAACGTTCTAGAAGCCACAGAAAACACAGCAGCTTAACAACTCTGACAATTATCACTTAAATATTTAGTTTAGATCTACAAAATATGAAACGTTCTAGAAGCCACAGAAAACACAGCAGCTTAACAACTCTGACAATTATCACTTAAATATTTAGTTTAGATCTACAAAATATGAAACGTTCTAGAAGCCACAGAAAACACAGCAGCTTAACAACTCTGACAATTATCACTTAAATATTTAGTTTAGATCTACAAAATATGAAACGTTCTAGAAGCCACAGAAAACACAGCAGCTTAACAACTCTGACAATTATCACTTAAATATTTAGTTTAGATCTACAAAATATGAAACGTTCTAGAAGCCACAGAAAACACAGCAGCTTAACAACTCTGACAATTATCACTTAAATATTTAGTTTGGATCTACAAAATATATTTTTAGTCCGTTTGTTTATTAAGTAGTTGAACTGGTGACGGTTAAAAACCATTTAAATTCTAAATAAATTACTTGTTGTTTTGAACATTTATCAAAGAAATATAGTTGCTTAATAATGCATTGTGAGCTCTTCTGACCCGAAACAGATGTTTATCAGATTTATTCAGAAGTTTAAATAACGTCTAGATTGAATAAAATACTGTTTACTGTTTGAGTAAATAATGTTAACGGTTTGAGTAAATAATGTTAACTGTTTGAGCGTGCTGATTACACAAGATTTCAATAAAAAGTACGGAAAAATTAGGAATAAAAAAAGATTCAAATACAGTTTCCGGATCTAACCTCTAATAAGAGCAACTTAGCTTGATTGTGCAATTATATTAGAAACTTCTTCAAATATTTGAATTAACTTATTTCCTGGATTTAATTTGCGTTTTAAACCTGTTAAATAACACTAAATAATATTTAGTCTAACATTTGTTATAAAACAGCCAGTCAACTGTCAAAGTAATACTCACCTGGTGAAGTATTGATTTGTGATTTTATTGGAAACGCATAACAGGGACCGGCCCCAAGATACCATAAAGCTCTCCCTCTTAAGTGGCAGTAATTTGAATTCCGAATTAACGAAATCCATCATCATTTACATCGCTCAATTGAGCAAAATAGTTTTCAAGACACTATGTTTCTAGTTTGCCGGGGGTGGTGATTGACAGTTACTCAGAGAGGGTTCACCCAATAAACTAAATGTTTCAAATACGTATGTTACTTGTTTTAGAACTAGGAATTCAGGAACCCAGTGAAATGGGATTAACGTACAGTAGCGCACAGAAATTCAGCTCATAATTTGTATGGATTACGAATTTTAATTTTAAAAACATTTATACGTAAACAAATTAAACTTGCGTTACATTAATAAAGTGTAGAAATCTCACCTGATCATGTACTTATTAAAGCGACTATAATGTTCTATCACCTGAAGCGAGGGTGACCCTTTTTCCTTATTGGATTCAGAAGAAACCCATAAATAAACACAATACCACACATCTAACTTCAACGAACAATCCACGTGCAATAACACTCACATGCAATATCATCTCACGTGCAATAACACTCACATTCAATATTATCTCAAGTGCAATAACTCCCATCATACCCAACTGATTATTTTTCCCTGGTTGAGGCCTACGGCCTACGGTAAATTGCATTGGTAATAGCGCCGTAACAGCAAACAAGAGTACAGATAAATGCTCAAGAGTACACACAGCTATTGCTCAAGAGAGGGATACCTTGCATAAATATGCTACTTCATCCAACCCTAGTTCAAATGTCTCTATACACCTGTACTTTTAACAGAGTCCAGAAGAGAAATATGTTACTAAAAAATACATAACTAATTTTCCCCCAAATGAACAATTTTCATATATAAATGTGTACATTTTAAAACCTAACCAAGTTTCAGCGAAATACCTAGTCCCCACGCTAAAAACTGAACAACCATAAAGACTAATATAATCTCTTCGGGCACATTTAGATAGTTTCAAGGATTGTCATGAGATTTTTTACTATGGAGTAAAACTCGTAAAGTTACTTTTAATATTTTTTTAGATGATTCCATGAATTGTTTTTACTCGGAACTTATATTAATCATAACCTAAAATAAAAGTAGATGCTAAAAAGCTATTCTACACAGCTCCCCCCACGTAGGCCCCCGGTCTCCCGATCTGAAAACCACGTATGGGTTTCTGTTAAAGACTCAGTTTTTAAGTCTCTAATTTTTAATATCTAGGATTATGCATTAACATAGCCTTCATAACATTAGTCATTAAATGCGCCATAGATGCGGTCAGAGCTGGATATCCGAAGTGCTAGTATCGTTACTAACTATGGCAACCATGTTGAAGACACTAACACAAATTATCTCTAATAAAACTTAAGAATATGTGTCATATAATCAAAGACATTTTCTGTATGTGTTATTAAAGTATTTACGCCCCAACAAAGCTGCTCAGTTATTTTTGCGCCACCCGGTATGTTTGTGACTAAGCGAGATAGGTAATTTAGTAGTCATTGGAATGAGTATGTATGATTGCAAATGTCAAGAGAACACAATCACATGAACTCACACTACAAGTTCCATCAAAATACATAATCGAAATATAGAAATGTATTTATCCTTTCGTGAGATTAATATAGTAACTAGGTATTAAAAAGTGTTGTAAATTCTGTAATAATGCTTATTTATTAAAAAAAGCATGTACACGTGCTTCGATACATAAGAAAATATAGGAACCAGTTAAATCTCAACATAGGCACCGGTGTTGCCAACCAACTTCCTCAAATTGCCAGGGATACAATTTACATTCTTTCGAAGGAAGTCGATTAATAACCTCATGAATTCTGTTTTCCAATTCCTCCACTGCTTGAGGTTTGGACTTGTATACCTCCACCTTGGTGTAGCCAGGTACTCAGTATTATATGGCATTATTGCCAACATTAAATCAGAAATATTACAGAATTTATAACAGTTTTTTTAATACCTAGTTAATTTTCATCCACCTTTTAGATAACGTACTGTGTTTACCACTTTTAATACCTCTACCACCCATTGAAATAGAGCAAGAGTTAAAATTACGAAACTGGTTGTTTTTTACATCGATTCCAATGGTGAAAAAATTTGGTATTCTGTGAAATTCCATGTGGAAATGACGAAACCCCCATTTTGGGGGTAGAAAATCCGGCATTCCCTTTCTCCCATCGGCATCCCCTTTCTCCTATCTGGGGTTTCCCTTGTTTGAATACCTGTTACTTCACACATCTGTACTAAACTTCCTTTTATTCTATTTCGTACTAGATTTACCGTATTAACGGAAACACTAAAAAATGAAAAAAAATCGTTAAGTTGTATTAGTTTATAGGTATAGTTTAGATGTTTGATTGATTTGTGGATATTCAAAACACACTTTGCGGGTGTTGATTGGTTGTGTACCTCGCATAGATCTAATATGTGTACGCGGGGCTATGGACATGTGGGCAGGCAAGTAAGGTAAAAAGAGGCTGACAACCTCTTCAAAAAACAAAACAAAACAATGTTTCCAAAAAGTTGGTACTGTTGACTACAAATAATAATATAAAACATTTTAAGATTACAATTTTGTGAAAATCAGTGAATTTTGAAAAATAGTCAGTTACCGGTACACAACTGGTGTGGTGGCTAGAGCTGGAGGACGTGACTGCGTTACTTTGGTCCCCATGTTCAATTCCCACCAGGCATCATTCTAGTCATATGATAGCAGCCTGGTGGTTTGTAACCATCCTAGATCTTTAGGTCTACTATACGGAATGGCTGGAAAGTAACTACCCCCCTTAACACATTTTTGATTTTAGATATTTGAAATTTGTTTTCGCCAACTTTTTCATATTTGTTGGGCTACATTAACGAAACCAATTTGACCTTTTTGACCCTCAGAGAGAGGGTAGGTGGAGGGAAACTAAACGAAATTCAATTGGGACCAAGGGTTGTGTAATACCTCTTTTAAAGTTTTTTTTTAGATAAGACAAATATAAATAAAATAAAAATCTGACCACCCAAAACAAAATGGAAGCCGTAAACATATAAAAAATGAAACTTGTGCCCCTTTGTTAGTTTTGTAGATATCAGAACCCTAATTGCAGCAGTCTTCTGCCACATTGCGTGCTGCCACAGAGAGGAAATCAGGTAAAGCTCACTGGCTAAACAATGCTATAATAGCGCGCGCGAGCAGTTGGGTCACTATATCGCAGGAATACTTACGCTAAACACCAACTGGATAATTAAAACACTTTAAACAACCAATAAATATGGTAATAAATCAATTGCAGTAGCCTACAGTACACCCAAAAAACCTTTCCTTCGAGAGTTGTCAGGTGTTCTTGTACTAATCCATTTAAAAACATTGGGGTTTACTGATTACAAAACAATATAGATTTACGCTACAGAAAAATACATTTGTAGGACCGGATTGACTTAAACATTAACCTACAAAATCACTTGAAGCTGTTATCTCTTTAATTTCGCAACATGCCCACACCTTCTGAGCTATAACTAATATGTAGACCATTATTTAAAACTATAATTATGTCAATTGAAATATAGGTTTAGTATCTTCAGTCAACAGTTCGATTTTCAGTAGATCAATCCTACATGTTTCGGAACTCGTGTTCCATAATCAGGGTGTTTACAAAAAAGTCTTTATTCTTCAGCAGAAACATACTTGTCAAAAATTAAAATTGAAATTAAATATTATACACAACACGTACTCACATTTAAACATGAAATACTTATTCTGCCGGCCGGCAATAGACACCGTCGGTTTTTACCATCTTACCATCCGCTTTCACCATGAAAATTACTTTTGATATGATTGATTTTGTTTTCCCACTTCACACACGTCCTCCCATTACTTGTTTATTGTAAGTCTATATTAAATAAACATATTGTTTTTCAAGTCGTTTTGTAAAATGGAATAACGTCTTCTCACAAATTCACTCACTGATAAAATTCATGAATGCTGGTATTTCTCGACCTTGATCTCCCTTTTCCAAAGTTTAAAATTAGCAATATGCTTCTTTTGGAAAGAATGAGCGTCCAAAGTTGTTTTTTTATTGGCACGAAAAGTACCCACAGTTTTTCTGCAACAAAAGTTCACAAGCAAAAGTCAAGTCAAGCCCAAGTCCACAAGCAGCAGCCATCCTTTCAATTTCGTTCAGTAATTAATTTCATATTTACGTCGGAACATTCAAGCATTTAATGTAAGACGTATATCTCTTATAAAATATAGATCTCTAATCTAAACAAACGATAAAATAATGTGTTTTCAATTGATAAATCAGGTTGGATTTTAATCAAAACAGTCTTCCTACGACATTAGATTTGTGTACCAACAACGAACAATGATAACGAGAAAGACCGGTTATGTTTTCAATAACGTTAATATTACGACCCCCGCCCCCACACTCTCCTCGCCCATCGTCTGGATGGGTTTTGTCAGCTGGTCCAGAGGAAAGGGTTTTCTGCGTGTTCTGTAAAATGAACAATCGAAACTATAGACATATCCAACAGAGAAAAATGTAATTAAATAGAACCGTCGCGCTCATAAAACCGCACACTTCCCCAAACCAAACCAAAATATAAACCAAGGTCACAAAGAACCTTCTTACTACCAAGAAACCTTTGCTAAAGCAACACAGGTGGCTACAAAACATCAGCTAGAATTATCGAGCGGGTAGGCCATTGCGATGAATACAAAATTAGAGCGCTCCAGTCCAAAATGATAAATCTTCGTGTATATAGTAATCAAATTTGGGAGGGAGAGGCTACATGCAAATACAAAGATTAAGTTTTTTTAACGATTATGGGGTTACTCGCTATTTTTAAATAATATGTTAAGCTTACGATTCATAATTTTAAAGTTAATACAGATTTAATTTCAACAGTCGCGCAGGAACGCGCGTGTTTGGCGTGATTAGTTTGAAGAGACTTCCGAGTCGGAATTAAAGTCTAAACCGCGTCTAAGTGACAACGACGTAGTTTAGCCTAGGCAAGTGACAACAGGTAAGAGTGTGCGTGTGTGCGGGCGCGTGCGGGTGGGACGCGGTGGCGGGCAGCGTCGCGGCGCAAGGGGTCCCGGGCGCAGGCGTCGGACATGGCGGAGCGTCGCTGCGGTATTGACGTATCGGCATAGTCGAGGTGGCAGTGCGATGTGCGATACGTGAATATAGTGGTGCATGGTCTTCCATGGGATGTCTGAGGGCTGGTGAACGACACCATGCAGAAGGAAACGCCGCCGGGACCCAGCACCGACCAGCAGTTCGTCGGCCCTTACCGTCTGGACAAAACTCTGGGCAAGGGACAGACGGGTAACTACCCTGTAAATCCTCCTCCCTGTAGACTACCTCACACACGCCTTCGGGACGTGAATTATCCCCTAAATTTTACGTTCCGGAATGAAATAATTTTACAGGAGCCGATTATTATTTATGAACATTTAATTTCATTCGGCGCAATAATATAGTCAATAGTAAACGCGGATGTTTACAATTTTGTCACCGAAATACCGTGTTTACAGTGGGTCGTAGCCGACAAACGCTTTTTGCTAGTAAACATACACCTTAATTCTAGGATTTCTTCTGGAACGTTTTATTTCTCGCGCCCAACTAAGCTAGCTAGTAGTCCTATAGGTCCCGTTTATTACCTTGGTCATTACCGACGGGAGTGATTGTTCGGTAATGTGGTCGGGATCGATCGGTTTTGGTTTAGGCACGTGTCCCAAGGTCCATTCACGGTCCAAACGTCGTCGTTCCTCGCATATCGCCAATCTAACCCTACCTACACTCGACTTGTCGCACAGCCATTTTCGATGCAGCTGTTTAACCCTCGGTGGAATTATGTAAATTTCTTTGAAATTCTTGAAACATCGGTGTGATCATACGAGGAACTCAAAGAGATAAACTAAAGGGATATCGTCGCATTTGCTACATCGAACGCTGGCTGGCCTCGGAGGTTATTGTTGCCACTCCCTGTGGAAAACTCGTCGACTTTTCTTTTTCTTTTCCACGCTCCAATAACTGACTAATCGTCTATTCCCGAGGAAACGTGTTTAACCAGTCGATAACGCAATTAAACTTACATCGTGTTATTCGCAAAACTAATTTATTCTAATTTTCATGACCGAATGAATATCTATATCTCTCTCTCTCTCTATATATATATATATATGGTGATGGTAAACTCATTTTAACTGCAGTGCGGATTTTGAAATATATTGATGGTTCATTCAAAAATTACTTCTTTCCGAATGAAAATATGAAGCTTAGTAATTCGTAGTAGCCTATATACACTATTGTAAAATTAGTTTCCCTTTGCCCCTAACAGTACACGGATCTAAGATGTGTATAGATAGTAACCAGTGAAACCTAGGTAACAGGAGTTCTCTAAATACAATCTCAAGATCATAGTTGAAAGACGAACATTAAATTCCTTTATTATAAAACCGAGAAAGTCGTTCAACCGATGGAGTAGCAAGAAGAAAAGTTTACGCTAAGACAAGTAGAGATTTTATTTTTTTAAACCGTTTATGCGTTTTTAACTAAATTTTAAGTGTGTATTTCAGTTAAAGTTTTGATTAATTATTGCCAAAGTCATTAGTATGTCATTAGTCATTTACACATCCTCTAAATTCCTTTCTTAATCCTTTACTAAATTTTACACATTTAAACTCACAAAAACTCATTGATATTACGGTTTCATCGCAAAAAATAACATAATGTATTTAAAGTTTCGGGATTATTTCTATCTCTCAGTTTCCTTCCCGGTATGCAATGGGAGCTCGGGTGGTAAGCTCGTTTTCTTATTAAGCAAAGTAAAAGGAGTATGAGAGTTGTAAGGACAGAGAGCTCGTATAACAGCCCTTGTGTTGCCCGTTGCCCGCGGCGTGAGCATGCGCTGCCCCTGTGCCAGTTTGATTCAGCATGATCACATCGACTTTGGCTTGTCACGAGGAATCCCTCGTCACCCAGTTACTGTACCCGATGGTTGTCGACGGCAATAGACTTACAGTAAGTAACGACTAAGTAACAACATTGAACGACGTAAATTAATTACAAAAGTAAAACAAATAAAACAATCGCATTATGCATAACAACAAAACATCAAATCGATAAATTGACAAAACTGCATAAAAACATCATATAGAGTAGGTCACCCGACTGCACTGGTAGGAACTCTATAAGACAATAACTTTTCTTATAAACGTATTTATTTTATTTTCTACTCTGATTTGAGCAGAGTATGTTATAAATGTTTAGACATAAGTGGGAGACACATCCCACAGTGAAAGTCTAAAATATTAAAATGCAAAATGAGATGCTAGTTATATTGAAATACGACTGGAAAATACAATAAGTAAAACATCAGCACAAATCTTCGATACTTCAATGGTATATAGTTATGCTAACAATGATTACAATTTAGAATGAATCAAATTAGTAATTAACTCAAAAAGACTAAAACTAGGAGACTAATGGTTTGAAATAGTCAAATTGCCATCATAAATTCGTTCACGTAGTCCCCTTCCATCGGTTATCAATTGTTTTGAAGAATTGGAATGAGGCCGAAAGCAGAGTGTAAACTTTCTGGTTAGGTGAAATCTGTCATGACGTGCGCTTAAATTGTAAACCCTGGCACTTTGGTTACAGTCGATAATGTAAAATCCGATATAAACATGCTACTGTGTTGATAAACACAGCTGTAATCCCTTCTGAAATATGTAAAGAACTTGTTTGATAAACGTTTGGCTAACGCTTGTAGTATAAAACGTGGTCACTTAGAGGAAAACTGGAATGAGCGAGTGGTTTAGGAAAATACGAGTAGTACCTACTGTAAAATACACTGCCAAAATAAACTCGATAGAAAATTGTGTGATTTATTATACGAGGCAAAATTACAAAGAAATGTGAATTATCAACGTTCTTCATAGTTTTCTTAAGACTTTGTGTTTATCTCAGCAACTTAAGAAAATCTCATAAAAGATAATTTATTTATGTCAAGATTGTTCAGTATTATACGATTCAAAATTGAAAATAAATACAATTATCTTGTTTTGGCAACGCTTGTATCTTAGTTTGAGTAGACGCTATCTAAAAACGGTCACACAATTTTCCCCGCCATAAATTTACATTTACTATAATAATTCATCTGCGACTTCCTATAAATCGACAAACGTTTTCTTGTTGGGCTTTAAGATTCTTTCACGTGAATTCGCTTCTCACCCCACTTTTTATGGCGAGGTGGGTTCACTTTGATCATTCACCCTATTTTTCGGAGGGAAAGATCGCACTGACTAAGTCAAGACGAAAACAGTCTTCCATAGAGTGTAATTCAAATGCAGTCAGCCATTGACGTAACCACAGCTGGCCGTGAGTCACTGCACACGTCCTCACCCAACATTTCACCGTGAGTTGCAATATTCTTTTTCATTTGAATCTTATCAACAACCTATTTACCTAAATTCGTTAAAAATGTATAAATATATAAACCGCAAATGATAATTTACTGATTCATCGTAAGATCAATCTGTACAGCGTGCACACAACCTAAATATAACCGATCTTCTTCGTCACTTGTCCTAAAGAAAATTATTTGTTTAAGGCCAATTTCCAAATTTTCGAAATTTGTATCTCAGTGATTAATTTATAAATTATATAAAGCATTGTATCAAACATGTGGGGATTTTATAAATGTTGAACGGTAGTTTTCGTGGACATGATATTTATAAGCTTCGTTTAAACCTGAAGCGACATAAATAGACTTTAATGAAAGCCGTTTCAGCTCATTTTGTAAAGCGGTGATATTTTTAAAATTCAAATTAAAACAAATTCTATACACCCATAAAACAGAAGGCATACTGGCACACAAAACGTAATCTAAATCTCCCAATTGGCATACTCTCTAGGTCTGCACAAAGAGATATACCTCGTTGTGAAAATCACTTTGTTATATAGGTTCAGGGTGCTTAAAAAGCAAAGACGTTATTAATGAAAAGAACATTTTCATAATTCTGGCACATTCTATCGGTCTGATTGTAAGTACATTAAATATTTATATAATGATAAAATGTTAAATATTTAGTCTATTATATACAATGAAATATTGAACTAATCGTTATGAGAGAGGGAGAGTAAGATCAAGTTAAGTAAAAGATAATTGTCCATGAAGAATTGAAAAAAATTAAATAATATCCCATACCACTGCCCAAGAATGAATCTTAACTATTCGAACATAATCTTAACTATTCAAACATCATTCTTAACTATTCGGCCAGGTTTTAAAAACAACCATAAAGTTAGACATGATATGCGAAACGAATAAACGTCTTCAAAGTAATTAATTGGTAACGTCTGACTTTAAAGTTTTGCCTTGTAACTTAAACTAGAAGAATCGTTTGTAAAAAACAATATTCATCATTAGAAACTCTCATTATTGGAGTTAATACAAATTTAAACTTAACTTCAAACTATCTAATAAATTATTATTTAATTTTGGTCTTATTTGTATTTATAAACTCATTGAGTACGAAAAACCTCACAAAATAAAATGTTTGTTATAACTTTAAGTTTAGCTTAAAATAAATATAGACCAAATAAATTCTTTATTTACATATTCGAGAAATGTAAATGAGAATGACTAATGAACAAACTGTCTGAAATCTCAGGTTTTAGTTATGACTTTTTAATTAGTGAGGTTGGAGAAAAGAAGTGCAGAAACAACAGGTTTCTTAGCTCGTACTTACCTTAACGTTTAGCACAATAATACCTATCTTATACCTTTCCCTGAATATAAATGAAAGTGCGAAAATTGTTACTTCGGATCGTATTGGGAATAAATCTATTAATTGAACCTTCGGTACGTTTATGGCTGCCCTCTCAAGGAGACTGCGATTATCCAGTCCGTTCACTCAGCTGTTGATATTAATTGAACCTTCGGTACGTTTATGGCTGCCCTCTCAAGGAGACTGCGATTATCCAGTCCGTTCACTCAGCTGTTGATATTAATTGAACCTTCGGTACGTTTATGGCTGCCCTCTCAAGGAGACTGCGATTATCCAGTCGTTCACTCAGCTGTTGATATTAATGGAACCTTCGGTCCGTTTATGGCTGCCCTCTCAAGGAGACTGCGATTATCCAGTCCGTTCACTCAGCTGTTGATATTAATGGAACCTTGGGTACGTTTATGGCTGCCCTCTCAAGGAGACTGCGGTTATCCAGTCCGTTCACTCAGCTGTTGATATTAATGGAACCTTCGTTACGTTTATGGCTGCCCTCTCAAGGAGACTGCGATTATCCAGTCCGTTCACTCAGCTGTTGATATTAATGGAACCTTGGGTACGTTTATGGCTGCCCTCTCAAGGAGACTGCGATTATCCAGTCCGTTCACTCAGCTGTTGATAGAACAATTAATCCGTATAAAATCTTTGTTGACCAAGCAGCAATAAGGAAGTATAAATTCGCATAGCTCTAATAAAATAACTCACGAATGATAAACTTTTAAACTGATAATATTCGGAATAAAATGTTATAACAATAATTCATTCCCGACCTTTTTTGTGTCTTACTATCTTTTGGGCTTAACATTTGGAAATTGTATTTACGTTTTGATGAATTTAAGTTATGAATAAAAGTGTCAAATACACTGCTAATGTTAATGGGTGCTCGGTTGAGGGCGGACGCAAGGTACCGATAGGTATTCTGCATGCAATTTAGCCTCTTATGAGAGAGTCAACGCTCACACCAAAAAAATACATGTAGCCGTTTTCACGGATGTGGGAACAGTTAAGGGTTCGTTTTATGGACTTGTGAATACTCTTATAAAGTTAAACTGACTGTGAGGATTACTTCTTAAATGCGTTATTTTTTTATAAAAAGAAAAGTAAAAAGATTTTTTTATTTGCACTTGCGTTTAGTTCACAAACGAATTAGTTTGAAGTCACTCTACATTATGGACATTTAGGGACGGCGCGCGGCGTGTATCGGGTTAGCGACCCTTCGCTTCCACAAGCACAGCGACGGACCGCCAAACGAATGGCTGTGCACTGAACAGGCTATCTATCACTGACTCATAGATGTCTATAAAAATAGTATGCTATTAAGATATATTGTTAACTCTTTAAACTTTGTTAGGATTATATTGTTGCCATGCACAAGCAAATCCAAGGAAAATGAGTCCAAACTCGACCATTTTACTGCAGAGGAAGGAATAATTTTATATTATACAAGTTTTTGATCAATTACTTCCTTCTCTGCAGTATTATGGTAGAGCTTGGAATGTAATGTATATACCTATAGTATAATCGTAACAAAACGTTTAAGAAATAGTAATAGGACACTAGGCGTCTTTCTAGGAGTCGGTGGTGGGTGCAGGGAGCCTGCCTAGCCACTTTCTGGCACTGCCTAGCTCGTCCCTGCGCGTGCGAGCAAGGGTTGCTAATCCGATGACTGTAACTATAACTGTAGACCACATCAATAGGTCTGCCCCAAGGAAAAATCTACGTCGCCATGAGAAAATATAATTGATTGGACAGGGAACATTAGCGTCGCAGAGTTGAACAACGATAATCACGTTATCTAACAACGCACTATTTATTTATTGTTAAATGTTATATAGCTATATATTATCTGTTATATTGTGGAATGGTTTCGAGAAGACTATTCACTATGGTTATGATAAGACTTAATATCGGTTCTTGCACAACAAAAACATTTATTCTTCAAATGTATTTATGATATGAATTTTGTTAATACGATTTCTACTGAAAGTTATCAAATATGACTTCAATCAATATTAAAACGTGTGTAACATTGTAAACACACGTACACACACATTGTTACACACATATTAATAAGTTGTAACATTGTAAACTGAAATTACCCAAAACTTGCGTGTGCACATGAGTCATAATTATTACTCTAATGTGTTTTTTTCATAAGCAAAGTGTTTTGAATGTAACCCAATTGAGTTGAACTCTAATCGCAGCTTTTAAGAAAAAAGTCTACTTATAAAGTCTGCAATAAACTCCTGCCTTTTTTAAATTTAAAAATTACGATGTTTTAAGTTATTGTGGTTTAATGTATCCGCTGAACGGGAGAAACTGATTGAAACGCAAAATATTTCATGATTTCGTGACTGGAGCCCTTTTTTTATCAAGTCTACATTTCGGACCTTACTCGGCGAAGCGTAACCAGTACTGAAGCCTTTTGAAATCCGGAACCTTACTAATCTCACGACTTCTCAAGAATTTACAATTTTAGACATTGAAATGGGTTCAAGTTAACTTTCTGTTGTAACTCAAACCCATATCATCACAACTACTAGAGAAACAATCTAACAACTTGGATAATCATAAAAATCTCCTGGCGAGAGACAAACCGCTTTGAGCTAAATTATTATTTAACTACTTCACCGGAATGGACCTCATCTGATACATTGATCTTACCTTATAGGCTATGCATTTTTAGTATTTTATTTGATAAACGTAGAGAAATAGTGTCATCGATACTAGCTCAGTGTAGCTACAACGGATAGTCGGTAAAGTAGATGCACCGACGTGCACAAACATTTTGTATTGTGATTAATTGTGCTTTTAAATCTGCAAAACAAAAGTGGATTTTATTTGATTAAATTACGTAACTAAAACTTTAATTTTAGAAACATTTATATTTTTAACCCTTATACGTTTTCTGAGATCATACAATCAGAAATGAAGATCGGCTTAGGCGGGGAGACGGAGTAAAATGTTCTTTTTAAATTCGGACGAGTTAATGATTCTTTTCAATAAATCCCCGTTTTTATTTCCAGGCATCTATTTTACTCAAAGTTATTGTCTGTTATATTCATTAAATTTAGGTTTATTGCTATTTTAATAAAGTATTATCTTTGTAGGTGCGTTTATATTTAGCTAATTAGTGCTGACACAGTTGCATGGGGCGGGTCCAAAGTGCTGTACACAAAAGCAGAAAGGGACTGAAGGGATATCGGGCACTCGCCCCTCCACCGCCTTCGCCGAGGGGGAGACGAGATACTCTCGAGCAGAGGCTTTACGAGTGTTGGGGCATGATGACGTAATGAGGGGTGGAGGAGAAACAATATACCCTCAAAAACTACCAACCACATTACAGGTTTTGTAGTTTTACAGGTGACAGCGTGGTTCGTTAGTTGATGCCTCGTTTGATTTTGTTTGAATTGCGAATTCATAACATCGTGACTGGTCATCTCTGATTAGGGAAAACTGTTCGTCTTGTCTCGGGGAAAAAGGTATTAGTTTTGTATTTTTATTTGGTAAAGCTTTGAGCAAAGTCTACGCGCCAACCAACTCAGCCAACGCGGTAGACAGTGCAACAAGAAACCCTATACCCTACTGCTCGTCAATACGCCCGAATATTCGGCCGAATACCAATGTTCGGCGTGTTCGCGAATAGTGTGGGAGCTTCACGAACACCGAATACCGACATTTCACATTTGTTCTAAACAGTGACGAATGTTCGGACGTTATTCGTAAAGTGTGGGGCAGGCTTTACTTGATGCTATTTGATGAATTACACCCTTTAATTGTCGGTTAAGAACGTTTGAGGCAACTTCAGACAGGAGCCGACTTGAAGTTGAAGCTGAACAATAGCACATGACCTTAACAATGCAATATCATATATCACTTACAACAGCGATGACATGTATCACAAGTGTACTAATATTAAAACTAATCAATACTTAAGAAAGTATTGAAAATTACATTAAAAGTGAACCTTTTTTGTATTTAGACGTTTAATAGTTACAATCCAACTTTTGCAAACGAACTCCCCATATTCAATGTAATATGTATGATTTCCTTAACATTCCTGCAACATTTTGGAATAGGGTAAAACCTCACATTAAGTCATCACCTTTAGTCAAGTCATTCCCTAAAATTCACTTATATAATTGAAAATTGTATCTCTTTTAAAAACCTATCATGATAAAAGTAGTTAAACGTAATATTTGTATAAACATATTTTAACCATATTTTAACATATTTTGACATTATTGGTCTTGAACTTCATTAGATCATTGCCAGGCCCAAGATTTAAATTAAATTCTCATCAGACACAGGTACGGTTTAATAAAATGATTAAAGTTTAATTCACTCGAACGGGCTATGGAACTTGATAAGTGGGGGCGGTCGGGTGGAGGAGACACAACTTAGTCCTCCAGTCCCAGCCAATCCTTCAACTCACTTACAATTAATACCCGACAGAAAATTATTCTATATTTAGCTGGGTTAAGGAATGCGATGGAAAATTATAATGAATAACTGGGGGCCGAGCTTTGCTCGGGGAATGTCAATCAGATTGTTTAGATTACTTGGAGTAATTTTTCACCTCATCCCCCTACTGACAAGCATATTTCCTTAGCTCATTTGCCTGCCTCTCTTTTGCATTTTTAAGGCCACTCCAGTTGTTATATAGCTCACTGTCCCTTAAGATAGTATTTAGATTTAATGCATATTTGATTCATTTTGAATGTGACCACTCTATATGTAATATTCATTCAATGGTTTTGGTCACTGCTCTCATGAGACCACGTGTTAATACTTATAAAACTACGTGAATCCTTTGACAGTTCACTGATTGCTTATAAACAGCTGTTAAAATTATTTTGTTTTGATTTTAAACACCATAAGCCCAATGTTATATTTTTTTAACTTTAAAAAATCTTTTTACATTATTAGATTTTTCTTGGAGATAAGACGTGTCTAGAACTTATTTTTAACCCGGAAATAAGTTATTGCCAACATTTGAGAGAAATTGTTGGAGCCATTTTTGAGATAAGTGTCGCAAACAACCAACCAAGCAAGCAAGCAAACCTTACTAATACTAGAATAGGAAATAGTTTTGCTTAGTCTTTTTATGTGCCGTGTATTTGACATTTGCAATTGTTGATGAGTTTAGCGGAAGCATTTTAATTCAGTCACGTTTTCTGACATCCGTCGTAATGAGTGATAATTGACAAAGGTTTCGAGGTGATAACATATTCTAGTCTAACAGGTGACGGCGGAGAACATTGCCTTATTGGCTGGAAATAGGTTATATACTTCACTTCGATACCCCAGTTCTCGCGTCCCCAATTTGATTATGGACCATTTAAGCATACTAATATGTAAATGGAAACTTCACCTACGCAATAACTAAAAACTCTTGAAATTAGTGTTTTATCGGGTATAGATGAAGTGTATACCATTTTATCGGGTAGGTTTGTTGTGTATACTGTTTTATCGGGTAGGGTTGAAGTGTATACCATTTTATATGGTAGGGTTGTTGTGTATTCTGTTTTATCGGGTAGGGTTGAAGTGTATACCATTTTATCGGGTAGGGTTGAAGTTTATACCATTTTATCGGGTAGGTTGAAGTTTATACCATTTATCGAGCAGAAGCAGAAAGTGCTGTGCACGTGTATACAAATGTTAAAGCAGTAAAATGTTGTCTTTGTGGCAACACTTTGGGATAAGTTGGTGATACCTTTATGCCGTTTGCTATACAAAGTCGAGAAAAACATTAACACGAATTTTGCGAATATTGTTCGATTTTTTGTAATATGTTTAAATTACAATTGTATATATTGTTTGTAAGCGACTTGTCGGGTGGAGGGTCGAGGGTCAAGGCGCCCTCGATCACACGGCATGGGCAGATTAAAATACTCAACGCCAACTCAACGCTAAAAAAAATCAATTTTTTTTAAAGTATAGAATATATACTGAGCGACTAAATTCAGGAACCATACAGAACACAACTGCAATGTCCTTAGGGTACGTGTATACCGGAGCCGGGATACAAGCATACTCGCATTAAGGCATACAAGACGGTTTATGCCAGCCAGTTAGAAGCGAGGAACTAGGATGGTAGCCGGGATAGAAGCTGTGAGCAAAGGTCAGATCTAGGACCAGACTCAGTATCGTTTGTGGATGTAAACAAGGGAGATTGCTATGATCATTCGTCATCTGATTAAAAACAAAAAAAACTAATATGAGTTTAGAACCATGTAGACTTGAATACTCTTTTTCTATTTACATTGAATTATTTACTGAATAATAGATTTACAAAAATAGTTACAGCCTGCATCCTACGTAAATTGGGAAATGACTTGCGACGGAAATGATGTAGATATTAATCGTATAGCTGCAAATGTTAGTTGTTATTTTACTTTATGTTTTTAAAGAAATGCTTATTTGATGGTTATAACCAAAATTACATTTTAAAACGTGATGTTCTTTAGGGTTAAACATATTGTTCTATGTGAAATCTGCGTATAGGTTATTAGGCCTAGAGCAGGCCAATACATTTTCCATATTCTCATCATTATGTTATACGTTTATTTTATGGCGAGTACTCATAAACCAAGGATAAACAGTAGGTAAAAACCGACCAACGTATCCTACCAGAAACCATAACTTACTTTTCATGTATATCAAAAAATAATTATTATCAGTTGTTAACATCTTTCTAGTGAAAATAGTTTGTTTCGTCACAAGATTCGGTTCTTTTTTATTTTGAAACAACAAAATAAGTAAAACATATTACAAAATAGAAAGCGTGCAATAAATCAAACAACTTTTGCAATTTAAAAATAGTTCAAAAACGTTTTCAGAAGCAATGAGTTTTATTACTATGTATTTGATTCGAAACAAATATTTCTAATCAGCTGACTAAAATAATAACAGGCAAGTGTATTAGCTGCTATCCCCACTTGTATACCGGCATAGATCTCGGGTCAGATCCAGGATCAAAGCTACCATCCCGGGTAACCCGGGTCCACTCCCGGCTCCGGTATACTCGTAGGCCCTACCCTTACTTTGTGTTACTGACCTTTTTATATATTTATCTGGCTAATATTTCTACGCAGTGAATTCTTATGTAGGGATGCCAATTACTGACACCTTGAAAATCTTAAATGTAAACATAGGTCGTATTGCTCATGTTAAGGTCAATGTCAGTAAATCACTTTGCGTCAATTCTGAAGTCAGCCGAATGTCTGCATCGAAAATAGCAACATTCACCGAGCTAAACATTTATTTGTGTTTCGTAGCAGGTAAAAGTTTGCTCGAAAAACCAAATTTTGTTTTTAATTCCAAAAACATTTAAATGCTATAATTTTTAACTAAAACGTTTTAAGGCCGGGTCCAGCGCCTAGGCTCTAATACCACCTGGTCCGCTACAGCTGCTAGTCTGATCAGTGGCATTACCTTCCCGGCCGGGGGTAACACTTGGATCGAGGGTTCGAATCCCGTCACAGTCGGTGTTTTTTTTGTGCAACTCATGGAGGGTTCATCTGTCTGTGGAAGAGTTGAAGGGGAGGGCGGACCTTAAGCAAACGGTGGACGGCTCAGGTCCAAGCCGACGGGATGGGTGTGGATTATTTGTGAGTTGCACATCTGATCAGATGTTTTGCTACTTTTTAACTATCTTTTACTGTGTGTGTCCAGCGGAAGCACGTTTTTATTAATTTTAACTGTTCAGACGTTCAAGACATTTAAAAAATCAACAAAACATCACAAATTTAACTACTCCGTTCAGAAGCTTAGCACTCAAAGGGATAAACGTTACATAATGAAAATACCCCCGTCGCAGCAAATCAGCGTACTCAGCGAATTTCCAATGCCTTTATACCACATAAAGTCGCATACCAAGTTTCGTAAAAATATATTCACAAATAAGCGATAAATACAATTTTAATTACTCTCCATAAGAATAGCATTAGGGATGAGTACGCAGGTTTGCTGCAACAAGGAACAAAAATAATGGTTTTTCTTGCAAATATCAATAGAAATCATCTAAGTAAAGTCACATACCAAGTTTCATTCATATACATTTATAAATAAGCGATATACAGGGAGGTCCAGGTTGGTAATTCATTGTTGGTTACATTGATTAATAACAATTCATCAGAGCTATGGCTGCTCCTCAGCAAAAAGCTCAGTGTGTCTTGTGGTTTACAGAATTTAGATCAATAGTCTCAGTTCAAAGACGTCTTAGACTTGAGTGTGGTGTTAATTACTCTCCTTCGCATAACTCAATTAAGCAATGGGTAAAGAAGTTTAAGGAAACAGGCAGTGTTTTGAAGGGCAAGTCGTCAGGGAGGCCACGAACATCAGAAGAGGACGTAGAGCGAATACGGCAGTCTGTTCTTCGAAGTCCAAAGAAGTCTGTAAGTAAACGGGGTTTAGAGGTAGGACTTCCAAAAACGACAGTCCACAGGGTGTTACGTAAGAGATTGTCTTTACATGCGTACAAAATTCAGCTGTTACATCACATTAAGCCAACAGATAAACCTAAAAGGGCCGTATTTACCTAACGGCGGACACAGCGGCCGCCGGGGGCCTCGGCCTGGGGAGGTCTCACTTGATATTTTTTTGTAAAAAAAAAACAATTTCACTCACAAAATTTGTTATGAAAAAATTGTTATTCATACATTTGTTCTGCTTCCCATTTTTATATCATAAATCGATTTTAATATTATTATTAAGATAGAATAATTTATTAGATAGTAGTAGTGGGCAAGTACTCGAAAATTCGTTTGAAAAACTCTAAAAGTTTTAAAAAATACTCGAAAAGTTCGAGCGAGTATTTTCCGCCGATCTCCGGACGATCGCAACCTCCTAAATCGCGTAGTAACGGCCGCAAAAGACGACGAGCAACATGAATCGGTCATAAAAAACAACCGACCGTGTGTAAATGACGATCGGACCGCGTAATATCGGCTGAAAATGACGACGAAGTACTTAATATCGGCCAAAATGATGACGTTAAACTTAATATCGGCAAAAAAACGGCGTCCGAAATTTACTTCACGCTTCTCGACACATGTCACTCCGGCTGGTAGCAACTGGACCGCGTAATATCGGCCGTAAATTACGGCGGAAAATTCAATGTTGATTAAAAAGTGATTTTAAGCAAAATCCATACCATGTGATATTGGGCGAATGGTAATCAGACTGTGTTTTATTGACCAAAAACAACGGTCAAACCATGTTTTGTTTGCCAATACCTTTTTCAGATTGATTGTACTGGCCAAACATGTTTATTGCTACTGCTCATATATTAGACACCATGTTATTTCGACTATCAAATCTGGAATGTGTTATCCAAATCTAATTACAATATTTGAAACTACCAACCAACAACAGGATATTGCTGATGGGCTGATGGCAAATACTCGATCTTAAATACTCGAACCTCGAACCACTCGACTCGATCCAAAAAATTAGCAAATCGCTTGGCCTATTCGCCGATCGGACGAAGTGAGAGTACTGGAATTCAACAAAGTTTTGCAACAACCCTCTATAAGTCTTTTAGTGTCCGTTAAAGTGTTAAATATTCTCTTGGAAGCTACGTTGAGAACAAAATAGCTAGTATTGACATTTTTATGAAAGCTACGGAAGAAATGAGAGGAGCTAATTATGAGAAGACCCAAGGTCAGCAAGGTCGCACCACCAAGCGCAGTACCAGACCCACCTCTAATTATGAGAAGGCCCAAGGTCAGCAAGGTCGCACCACCAAGCGCAGTACCAGACCCACCTCTAATTATGAGAAGGCCCAAGGTCAGCAAGGTCGCACCACCAAGCGCAGTACCAGACCCACCTCTAATTATGAGAAGACCCAAGGTCAGCAAGGTCGCACCACCAAGCGCAGTACCAGACCTACCTCTAATTATGAGAAGACCCAAGGTCAGCAAGGTCGCACCACCAAGCGCAGTACCAGACCCACCTCTAATTATGAGAAGACCCAAGGTCAGCAAGGTCGCACCACCAAGCGCAGTACCAGACCCACCTCTAATTATGAGAAGGCCCAAGGTCAGCAAGGTCGCACCACCAAGCGCAGTACCAGACCCACCTCTAATTATGAGAAGGCCCAAGGTCAGCAAGGTCGCACCACCAAGCGCAGTACCAGACCCACCTCTAATTATGAGAAGACCCAAGGTCAGCAAGGTCGCACCACCAAGCGCAGTACCAGACCTACCTCTAATTATGAGAAGACCCAAGGTCAGCAAGGTCGCACCACCAAGCGCAGTACCAGACCCACCTCTAATTATGAGAAGACCCAAGGTCAGCAAGGTCGCACCACCAAGCGCAGTACCAGACCCACCTCTAATTATGAGAAGACCCAAGGTCAGCAAGGTCGCACCACCAAGCGCAGTACCAGACCCACCTCTAATTATGAGAAGACCCAAGGTCAGCAAGGTCGCACCACCAAGCGCAGTACCAGACCCACCTCTAATTATGAGAAGGCCCAAGGTCAGCAAGGTCGCACCACCAAGCGCAGTACCAGACCCACCTCTAATTATGAGAAGGCCCAAGGTCAGCAAGGTCGCACCACCAAGCGCAGTACCAGACCCACCTCTAATTATGAGAAGGCCCAAGGTCAGCAAGGTCGCACCACCAAGCGCAGTACCAGACCCACCTCTAATTATGAGAAGACCCAAGGTCAGCAAGGTCGCACCACCAAGCGCAGTACCAGACCCACCTCTAATTATGAGAAGACCCAAGGTCAGCAAGGTCGCACCACCAAGCGCAGTACCAGACCCACCTCTAATTATGAGAAGACCCAAGGTCAGCAAGGTCGCACCACCAAGCGCAGTACCAGACCCACCTCTAATTATGAGAAGACCCAAGGTCAGCAAGGTCGCACCACCAAGCGCAGTACCAGACCCACCTCTAATTATGAGAAGACCCAAGGTCAGCAAGGTCGCACCACCAAGCGCAGTACCAGACCCACCTCTAATTATGAGAAGGCCCAAGGTCAGCAAGGTCGCACCACCAAGCGCAGTACCAGACCCACCTCTAATTATGAGAAGGCCCAAGGTCAGCAAGGTCGCACCACCAAGCGCAGTACCAGACCCACCTCTAATTATGAGAAGACCCAAGGTCAGCAAGGTCGCACCACCAAGCGCAGTACCAGACCTACCTCTAATTATGAGAAGACCCAAGGTCAGCAAGGTCGCACCACCAAGCGCAGTACCAGACCCACCTCTAATTATGAGAAGACCCAAGGTCAGCAAGGTCGCACCACCAAGCGCAGTACCAGACCCACCTCTAATTATGAGAAGACCCAAGGTCAGCAAGGTCGCACCACCAAGCGCAGTACCAGACCCACCTCTAATTATGAGAAGACCCAAGGTCAGCAAGGTCGCACCACCAAGCGCAGTACCAGACCCACCTCTAATTATGAGAAGACCCAAGGTCAGCAAGGTCGCACCACCAAGCGCAGTACCAGACCCACCTCTAATTATGAGAAGACCCAAGGTCAGCAAGGTCGCACCACCAAGCGCAGTACCAGACCCACCTCTAATTATGAGAAGACCCAAGGTCAGCAAGGTCGCACCACCAAGCGCAGTACCAGACCCACCTCTAATTATGAGAAGGCCCAAGGTCAGCAAGGTCGCACCACCAAGCGCAGTACCAGACCCACCTCTAATTATGAGAAGACCCAAGGTCAGCAAGGTCGCACCACCAAGCGCAGTACCAGACCCACCTCTAATTATGAGAAGACCCAAGGTCAGCAAGGTCGCACCACCAAGCGCAGTACCAGACCCACCTCTAATTATGAGAAGACCCAAGGTCAGCAAGGTCGCACCACCAAGCGCAGTACCAGACCCACCTCTAATTATGAGAAGGCCCAAGGTCAGCAAGGTCGCACCACCAAGCGCAGTACCAGACCCACCTCTAATTATGAGAAGACCCAAGGTCAGCAAGGTCGCACCACCAAGCGCAGTACCAGACCCACCTCTAATTATGAGAAGACCCAAGGTCAGCAAGGTCGCACCACCAAGCGCAGTACCAGACCCACCTCTAATTATGAGAAGGCCCAAGGTCAGCAAGGTCGCACCACCAAGCGCAGTACCAGACCCACCTCTAATTATGAGAAGGCCCAAGGTCAGCAAGGTCGCACCACCAAGCGCAGTACCAGACCCACCTCTAATTATGAGAAGGCCCAAGGTCAGCAAGGTCGCACCACCAAGCGCAGTACCAGACCCACCTCTAATTATGAGAAGGCCCAAGGTCAGCAAGGTCGCACCACCAAGCGCAGTACCAGACCCACATTTTTCGATGATAACAGAACATCAGACACAGTTCTAAAAGGAACGGAAAGAATAAAAATTGAAACATTTCTGTCCCGTGCTTTTCAGGATTTTATGAAACTCCATTAAAACGGTGTAAAATTAATTGTAAGTGTACAAAATTAATCTTAAAAAATCAAATAATAGAGGGAAGAGGGGTCTCACTGGAGAGAGCCGACGGGAGCCACAACAATCTTAAATACGGCCCTGTTTATATCTTTCACAGTTTTAAAATGGCGGTCTTTTTTCAAAGCTAAATATCTTAAACACCTTAATAATTAGCAAATATACACAATAGGATTATAAATAACTGATAAATTGTGATATTTATTTGTTAAAACATGATGTTTTAGCCCTGAAAAGGCAAAAAACATGTTTTAACTTACAAAAATCACAATCTCTCCATTATTTATAATACTATTGTTACAATCTTTATACCATTATTTTTGGGACAAAAATACAAAACTTTTTGGGTTCTCACAGGTTTTTGCTAATTATTAAGGTTTTAAGATATTTAGCTTTGAGAAACAAAAATGACCGCCATTATGAAACGGTGAAAGATATAAACTTGAAATTAAATACCAAAACATCATTAGGTGTAGACAAAGTTTCAAAACAGTACCTTTAACAGTTCAAAAGATATACTAAATTTAGTTAAAAACCCAATCAGACCGACTGACACTAAACGGAGCCGAATTTCGAAAAATGTCACTCTAAATTTGTTGCTTATTTTTTAATGCAGAGTCCGAAAATATATAGCCAGTGCACCATTTTGTAACAGCTTGTATAGCCCACCAATAGCCTATACTAAATAAATATTTCCAAATCTTAACCACTTTTCATATTAAACAAGATTTTGGTCTGATTTGGATGATACTCAGGTATTTTACTGTCCAAGAATAGCGAGTTTTTTGTTTATCCCACGTCTATATTAAACAAATATTTCCCAACCCGAACCATCCCTCAAACATAAGAATATAAATTTACAAAATTGGGCCAGAAAACTAACTTTGATGCGTATGGTTCGATTCAACTGTGATTTGAATTTGGTATTGCCCTAGAGTAGTCATTATGTTTACATTTCGTATTTCCTATAATTGACTTATTTATAATTAAATTTGAATGTTTATATTACAAGTCGATGTAAAATAGTCTACTCCGATCCAAATTATTGGTTTAGACTATAAAATATGTATAGATGTAGGCCTAATCATTCCCATCTAGTTTAGGACACATCCAGGTTGTAAATGCATAAATTATTAACCATGAAAGCCGCAGGACAAATTATTTATATAAATGTGATTTTAAAGATTAAAAGGATGAATATTCTCTGTGTTCTAAGTTTTAGCGTGGTTGCATGGAGCATTCGACGGATAATCCATAAATCATATGGGGAAAAATGCGGACTTCACTAGCTTTATACTTTCCGCCATCCCATTTTGTTCGCTTCACGATTTTTTGTATTTTGATGCTGTCCGATTTATAAGGAATGTGTAATAAATATTTAGCTAAATTAAATGTTGTACATTAAAGACTACTCCAAACAATCACGAAGAATCTACGAAGTATTTAGTATGTAGTATTTTATAATTTAACTTTGAATACAACATTATTTTGTCAAGGAATAAATAGACACATTAATATGCTTTATAAATCGTATTTTCCTAGTAAAAAGGAAAGTTATACAATACTAAACACAATTAAAACTGGAACTATTATTTGTTCTTATTTTATCCACCATAATATTCTGCAAAATTTCATGTGTATAGGCATTTCATTTTTAGTAATTGCGATTTATATGCACAGGGTGTCCTACTAGAGTATGGAACATGCAGAATTTGGTAGAACTTATCAAAAGGAGCATCACTTGATATCAACTTTATTTTAAATCGCTTCGTTTTCCGTCTGTATGCCTGTTTGTGATTTTTTAATCAATGCAGCGTTTCTTAGGAACCATTTGAGGGACTGATTTTAAAATTGGTATGTGCATTATAATAGCTTAAAGTTAATTTGATATTAAAATTGGTGTTTCTAGCTTTAGCTGTTTCAAAATGGCGGCCATTTCAATTTTTTTAAGCTTATTGTCTTGTAGACGGCAAATTATTAAGTAAGTGATCCTAGATCCTTGCATTTATAATATTTGAAATTTTAAGCCAAAAAGGACTGCAACACTGGCAACATTGTGTGTTAAGTCATACAATTGGTAATATACGTTCGAAATGTTGTACAATCTAACAACCCTATTATTTAATATAGTTATTACCTTATCAATTCTTGTTTTTCCCAGTAGGATATCAGAATTCCAAGCCCGAAACCTCTAAGGAAACTTATAAAGTATACAATTTGAGGATCATAAATGGTTTTTATATATCAACCACTTTCCTTATCTTTTGTCTCGGAAGAGAGTCGCCCAGATATACCTGTAGATAAAGAATTCAACAATGGGCCCTATTAATGTATTCTTTAAACAATAGTAAGCTCTATATATACTTAAGTCTTCGGCAACAACATATTCGACAACCAACAAAATCTGTCTATAAACATCAAAGTTAATTTTGTTGGGCTAAGTTTTTAAATGATTTTATTTGCACATAATATGCTATAGGCTTTTTGATGTTTTGTGCGGTGGTAAGTAAACCCCCAGATATAACCACCACGGGTGCTTACCATCCCGAATTCCCCTAATTTTCTCTACGTAACCCACGTCTGCCAGCTGTTTAGGCTAACAAATAATTAGTCTTATAAGCTTTTTAGGGGTTTTAATAAAGATTGTTTGCTGATGGGCAAGTAAAATACCCCCGACGCAGCAAACCTGCATACTCAGTGAATTTCCAATGCATAATATATGTCTTAATATCACATAAAGCCGTATACCAAGTTGCATAAAAATTTACTGATAAATAATCGATATATATATACAATTTTAATTATTCTCCATAAGAACAATATTGGGGATGAGTACGTAGGTTTGCTGAAACAAGGATCACAAACAATTGGTGCTTGTGCAAATACAAGTATAATTCAACTAAGTAAAGCCACATACCAAGTTTGATCAATATTCATTCATAAATAAGCGATTTATACAATTTTAATTATTCTCCATAAGAATACGCATGGAATAACATGCGTAATAATATAAGTACGCAGGTTTGCTGCAAAAAGGCACACAACAAATGGGTTTTTATGTGAACATCAATATAACTCAACTAGGTGAAGCCACATACCAAGTTTTATTCATTTATGTTCATAATTAAGGGAGACATTACATTTTACTTATTCTCCATAAGAATAACATGGGGGCTAAGTACGCAGGTTTACTGCTACGGGAATAATCCTTAAAAATTACTTATTTGTGCAAATAACATTAGACCACAATTAGATGAAGCTGTAAACCAAGTTTCGTTCAAATACGTTCATAAATAAGCGAGATATAATTTTTTTCTTATTCTCCATAAGAATAACATTGGTCAACGAACTGTGTTTAGCACTTTCAATATCTCTGTAACCAATTGACGTAGAGAAATGATCAAAACACCAAATTGTGTGTTTTTTTGAGTTGAACCCAATGGTGAAAATTAAAATTTGATTTCAATAAATATTACTTGTAAGAACTAAAAAAAAAATTTTGGGGTACAAACCCCCCCCCAAAATACCACTTCGGATGGGGCGATCTGTCTGGTTTTCGAACTTAAGTCATAAAAGCTGCTTTACACGTTTGTACCAAATTTCATCATAATCTAACCTTTTTTACGAGAGTTATCGCACCCACGGACACACACACACACACACACACACACACACACATATATATATATACAAGGTGTACATAAAGTCCCGCACGGGTTTAATATTTTCTGAACGATAACAGATAAATCAATAAGATTTGGTACATCAACCACACCGCACCTACACCTAAAAATCTACTTTTTGAAGGAACTATCAGTTTTCTGTAATATCATGGGGACGTCCCGCAAGGAGTCAGAAAGAAATCTTAAATAGGAGCATAGGTCAATATGCACATCACATTAAAGGGCTTATCTAGCAGAGTTGAATGCCGCAAACCGCACTAAAAAAGGTTGATCCAGTAAAAAATGGCGGCTGTTCAAAGGTTTTATTAAAAAAAAAGATAAGATCTTTCTAATAGTTACTGTTACCAGTTTTTCCCCGTTATCAATAGATTTTGACCAAATTTGTAACCCTTGAAGATAACTAACGTCATAATTCACTTCTGTATTGACAGGCATAATGTAGTATTTAGCTGCAGTATTCATTTAGTTGCAGTTTTGCTTTAATGGGGTTGTGGCTACTAATAAAAAGTAACCAAGTAAAACCTTTGAACAGCCGCCAATTTTTACTGGATCGACCTTTTTTAGTGTGGTTTGCGGCATTAAACTCTGCTAGAGTTTAATGCCCTTTAAAGTGATGTGCATATTGACCTATGCTCCTATTTAAAATTTCCTTCTGACTCCTTGCGGGACGTCCCCATGATATGACAGAAAACTGATAGTTCCTTCAAAAAGGATATTTTTAGGTGTAGTGTTGATGTACCAAATCTTATTGATTTATCTCTTATCATTCAAAAAATATTAAACCCGTGCGGGACTTTATGTACACCTTGTATATATATATATATATATATATATAAATTTTTTATATATATACAGTTTCGAACGAATGGTTTTTTTGGGGTCTGGGGACCTCAAAACGAAAAATTATCATGGTCCCGGGCCTAGGTCTTACCATGCCGACTACGACAATGGCTTCTTCCCTATAAGGGAAATTCGCTAAAAGGCAACAAGGCTCCTTACACTCAATTTGTTAAGAGGTCGGCAGCCTCTTTTTGCCTTACTTTGCCAGTCCACGTATTCAGCAAAGCAAGGGGTGAACCGTTACTGTACTGATAAAATGTAGATGCCAGGACTGGGATTCGAACCCACGACAAGGTCGCTGCCGTGGTTCCGGAGTCCGACACCTTGACCACTACGCCAGTGACTCGCCCAAAAACATACAGGTTAGGTTAGGGTTTAACCGGTACTAGTTGTAAAATAGCAAAAAGACCTACGTAAATATAAAAAACCAAGAGACAAAAGTATATAACGGCAATAATACACATGCTATAACTTTGTTTACATCTAATGTGATGTAAACAAAGCAACGTCAGCTAAAAATAAGTGTAGATCAGTGGTAGTAATTGGTCAGTAGCGGAAGAAATAGGAAAAAGGGGATTCAAATTCGGATTTTGACAGCACATTCAAATCAAACAGACAATAGTCGAGGGGTAATACATATCCAAGAATCAGTCAAATATCGTACGATAAATAAGAAATTGGCAACTGATAGTATATTATTTAGTTTTTGTTTTTAATTGACATTGATATTGCTTCTGGGTACGGTACACAGTATTAATATAAATATACTGGGCTCTAATAATACAATATTCAAATTACATATACATCAAACCATAAACAGCAATATTAGTAATTTGAGAAAAATATTTTGAATAATGTAAAACTTGTAAAAGTACTGAGTTTGGTAATAATAGACGGAAGTCATAGATTATAACATATTTGAAAACAAATCAGATCGGACGGGAAATAAAGAACTTGGCAGTTGGCAAAATAGTATTAATCAAATCAACTTTTAACTTACAGGAATATTGAATTTGGGTATTGTTTACACTATTTACATATACACTAGCCTAGGGCAATATTATATCCAAATTAAAGTTGATTCATATATAAACACCAAACTTAGTATTTTGACCTGTTTTTTTAATTTATGTTTTCAAATATAGGGAAGCTTGGGTTCGAAAATAATTGTAAAATAGGCGAGGGGGCAAGAGATATTAAACACATAATCGTGTGTGTGTCTAAACATTTAAAAGAATTCTTGGGCATCTGATAACTTGGATTACAACCGTTATTGCTAAAACCGTTCGTGATTTAACGCCGTCCCGGTTACATTTTAACTTAAACAAGGACTACTAAATATTAATGAAATGTACCTGGGATTGGTTCAACATTTAGATGAGTGACTGGAATCAGGCAATACAATGTCAATATAGTAAAAAATAGAGGAATATAGTTTTCAATTGTAAAAGAAGAAGTTTGTTATCTTCTTTTGTTACAGTGTTTACAGTGTTAAAGCGTCTTTAGTCGTGTAAATTATAAGTTCATATGCCATAGATATTTTGACATTTTAGGTTTACAATCTTTCAGTATCTGTGAAAATACAGTTCCGTAGAAGCACTTTAATGTTGAAGATTGATGAATATTATTAATTTGAATAAATTGAATCCTGATTGTAAAGACGGCCTAGCGTTTCTTAGGGTTTAAGTACTTAAGTGAAATTCAGAACTATGCACACTGTTGAAAGAGATTGTAAAACTATACTTGGACATTTTTATAGTTGGTCTAAAAATCTGAGTTTTGTAATTATAGTGAAACTGATTAGATTATAACTGAACTTAACAAAGTAAGTGTTCCCCCAATCACTTGTTCCGAAGTCACTAGACCACGTGGATAACATACTCTTATATGAATCAGCAACAATAAGTGACATATTCGTTTACTATTTCCTTCATAAATTGAAGTCGCCTGCAAAGAGGATTACAGAATAAATGAAGAACAGAGGGAGTGATTCCAGTCAAATGGGAATCCAACAACTGAATCGATACCTCAACAATTGTGTAATGGACCGTCTATTTTAGGAGTCCCGCCGAAGTATCTGCGGAAATTAATGGAATCTGGCCGAATGTGGCCGCCAAACTCTTGATTTCTAGTCGACACATAACAGGGTGTTAACCTTCTGATACATGGAAGGATTACTCGATCTTTTAAAATTACAAATAATAATTGACTATGGATTTTTTAAATTTAAAAGTAATTTTATTTCAACTTTACCAATACGATTGAACAAATTGTGTACATGTAACTACGAAAGTTAGTTTTTTGCTCTTTTGAAATAGCTATGCTATCACAATCATACATGAAAGTAATCTATCAACAACATTCCTGCCTAGTGAGGTTGTGCTAAGAAACCTTGAATCACGTTTAAGGCACTAATTGACAATCATTTTTAATGTTTTGAAATATTCCAATAAAACTGTCCGCAAAATCAATTAATGACTTTTGTTTACTTTCGATATTATTATACTGACTGAGAGATGCTGGTCGCCAATTTCATGCAACGGAAAATATGAAAATGTTGTAGAAGTGGTGTAGACAACGTGGAAATGCTGGTTGACAAATTTTCATTGACATTTTGATTAGTGTCCAGTTTGTTTTTGATAAACACAACACTTGGAATTAATCCGTTATAATAAATCAAACTTAATATTCTGCGGTATTATATATACTATTTAGGGTATAATCTGAACAATTTAGTTTCGTAGACACTCCCGGTGCCCCTCTGTAGTTAGGGCCGCCACATCTCAAGGTCGGGCCCAGGGCCACATTCTGACTGCGGGGCCCCCTCCCCTAACTTATCAAAACAACATTCAAAGACCCCACACCCAACTAATATTCACGCCATATAGTCTATTTTAACTAGTAAAATTAATTTACATGAGTAGCAATAACAATTTTTAGCCAGTACAATCAAACTGGTTTACGTATTGACAAATAAAAGATGGTTTGGATAAGTTTTCGGACGATTAAACATGGTTCGGTTATCATTTTGCCAATATCACCAGGTCCAGAAATCGCTTACAACCAATACTAGATGATGAAATCGTTAGTTACGGCAGATATTATGTGGCCCAGTAGCCACTTTTGCTGATATTATCTATAACGTCATCATTTTCGGCCTTTATTACATCATCTACTCGTCATTTTGGCCGATATTATGTTTTCCGTCGTCATTTACGGCCGAAATTATGCGGTCCGGTCGTCATTGTCGGCCGATTTTACGTGATGCGATCGCCTTTTGCGGCCGTTGCTATGTGATCTGGCCAGTTGCAATCGTTAGCGATCGTCCGGAAATCGGCGGGAAATACTCGCTCGAACTTTCGAGTATTTTTCAAAACTTTGAGTCGAGGACGAGGGTAAAAATACTCGAAGTTTCGAGTACTCGCACTACTCGAATATTTTACCATATTTGCGGGCTCTGGCCGGGCCCCTATATGGGGCCCGGGCCCGGGGCCAGTAGTACCGGTAGCCCCCCCCATGTGGCGGCCCTGTCTCTTGCTCGGTATATACCATGTCACAACCCTCTGGGTTTACTCGGCATATTTTACTCCTGACATCTGTCTTCGAGAACAAACAATCTGATGAGAAAAACATGACTGGCGGCTGGGGCCGGGTTAAGCTCAGGCTTAGTGAGTACGAGACCAGAGCCAGAGCGGCAAATTGTTAGGACGGCAATTTTCTGCAGGGAAATAACAAACAAAACATTATCACTGCCACGTTTGTAGGCAATACAGGGAATAGACAGTACAGGCAATTTGTGGGTAGTGTTTTACAAAATATTTTCCGTTTTAAAATAGCCATTATACTACATCAGATCATAGAAGTAGCGGTGATGACATAAATCAATTAGAACATAAATCGACTGCTTCTCTAACATCGGTAAGTGTAGAATCTGCACCATCGTAAAATGTTCCTAATGTTCAGCTCCAAAGTGTGTTATAAATTACAGCTGTTGAGGTTATGTAAACTTAATTAAATTTGATAATTTCTTCTTTTCATGGATTGAAAACTAAGTAAAAATTGTATCATCTTCTATAACTTAAAAACGTAAACGTTGATTTTTAACTAACCCAAACTGTCTTTGTCACAGATTACTAATGATAATTATATCAAATGTTTCGTCTGGGTCTTATGCCGTGTGTTTTGATTCTTCTCCTTTCAACTTATCGGATTCTAAAGGGACTTTATTTAATAAATTTTAACAAATTTTTCAATCTCGATTATTATTGAAAAATAAACATTTAAACATCAGGAGAGCAGGAGAGGATATTAAAAAAACGAAATAGTGTAAAGAGTTATTACTTACTCTCTATCAGCTAGGTCTCTTTTCCTTTAGTATAGGGGTGGCATAGCACTTGCGCCATAAGAATAAATAGTTACTGGAATAAAGAATAAATAAATACTCATACACGATCGCTAAAGACAAAAAACACGTAAAGTGTGCCATTAAGCGAAATTTTCACAGACATTATTCTGATAAAGTATGTCTGATGGATAGTAAAAAAATACCTTAAACCAAAGACTCTGATGCCAGCTAATAACATCAGATGAAGAGCGTCTTCTGCATGTCTGACCGCTGAAGATATTGTATTTTGTTTTTAAGGGTGGGCTCCAGTCACGAAACATTTGTCGTTTCTGCCTGCTTCCCCATAAGGTCAATGTTAACTCTCAAAACCGTCCCTCCTCAACGGGTTGTCCAATATCGTTGATATATGGCTCATTTTAAAGAACAAACAAATACCTAGCAATTTCAGTGAGCCAAATGTCGGTATTTAAAATAATAATCGTTCAGTAAAATTTAAAAATATTCAATACTAGTGGCTTGAAGGGACCATAGCCCCTAAACTTGCTCTAATACTTTGCCTGTCTGATTTTTTTACTCTTTACATGCTGAGGAAAATAAAACAACATAAGTAGGAATACATGTCACTTCGTAAATAAAGAATACGCTTAGTCTCATGATTTAATGTAAACAAAGCAGACGTTTTTAAATCCCCATGCTTTTATCACGGGGGATTTTTTGCATTATTTCTCGTTTGCTGGTAACTTTTTAGAAATAATGCTATTTTCCCGAGTCTCTGGGATCAAGACCTTCAGTTTGAGCCGTCTCCCATCATCCTGCAATTTGCCATACTCCCACAATTTTGAATTAAAAACTTCGCTTACAGAATTATATATAAAGATTTACAATTTATTTATGTGTGAACTTTGTGAAATCGAAATTCTGCTCACTGAAATTGCTGGGTATTTTATTATTTAAAATGAACCATAAATCAACGATCGGATAATCTGTTGAGAAAGGACGAACATTGGCCTTATGGAAGAAGCAGGTATATGCCGGTGACTGGAGCCCCATCTTAATTTCTTAGCTTACTTGGTCTTTTTAGTTCGGAAGAGAACATCGGCTGGAGAGCGTGCGATCCCCTTACGACGCTCATGTACTTAACCGTGGGTAAATGGCATGAGTATTAAATATGTGTATTACAATCGTTGTAACAATTTTTAATTGTAATACCAATAATTAAAAATAAATAACAATCAATCCAGTGGCGTTATACAATGAATCGATGAAATGGTATGAAATTGCTTCATTAAATTTCAAAGCAAAGAGCAATAACGTAACATTGTTCCAGTGCTGCTCGGTGCGCGAAGGCTGGACTAAATTTTTAGGTAGAGGAAAAGAGGCCTCAAATTAAAAGATTTCAATCTACAAAATATGATATGTAATATTTATGATTTTTGTATGTGTATTTTAATTACATTTTTTATTCAGGAGTTGCTAGGGGTTTTTAGGCCAGTATGCAATAGTCATGTAGGTGAAATTGTCATTGTTTCCGTTTTTTTATGTTTGAGTTGTTGTTTTAGGTATTTTGTTCTGTATAATGTAGAAATAAAATATGTGTTCTGCGATTAGCTTACAAACTAACAGGCTGTTTGATATTATCCAGAAAAAAATAGTATATAGTGAATTTTATTTATTAGCGAATTTTCCCTATAGGGAAGAAGCTATTACCGTAGTCGGCATGGTAAGACCTAGGCCCGGGACCATGATAACTTTTCGTTTTGAGGTCCCCAGACCCCAAAAACACCATTCGTTCGAAACTGTATATATATATATATATATATATATATATATATATATATATATATATATATATATGTCCGTGGGTGTGATAACTCTCGTAAAAATGGTCCGATTTTGATAAAATTTGGTACAAACGTGTTTATGACTTTATTTATGACTTTAAGTTCGAAAACCAGACAGATAGACCCGTCCCAAGTGGTATTTTGGGGGGGTTTTGTACCCCAAAAATGGGTTTTTTGAAGTTTTTACATGTAATATTTTTAAAAGTCAAATTTTAGTTTTCACCATTGGATTCAGCTTAAAAAACCACACAATTTGGTGTTTTGATCATTTCTCTACGTCAATTGGTTACAGAGATATTGATAGTGCTAAACACAGTACGTTGTCCAATGTTATTCTTATGGAGAATAAGAAAAAAAATATAGCTCGCTTATTTATGAACGTATACTAACAAAACTTGGTATACGGCTTCATCTGGTTGTGGTTTATTGTTATTTGCACAAAAAACGCAATTTTTTCCGATGATTACCGTAGCAGCAAACCTGCGTCCTCAGCCCCCATGTTATTCTTATGGAGAATGAGTAAAATGTAATGTCTCCCTTAATTATGAACATAAATTAATAAAACTTGGTATGTTGGTTCACCTCGTTGAGTTCTATTGATATTTGCATAAATCTCCATTTTTTGTTTTCCTTGTTGCAGCAAACCTGCATATTCATCCCCCATGTTATTCTTATGGAGAATAATCAAAATGGTATATATCGCTTATTTATGAATTTATATTGATGCAACTTGGTATGTGGCTTTACCTAGTTGAGTAATATTGATAGTTACATGAAACCCTATATTTTTGTTCCTTGTTGCAGCAAACCTGCGTACTCATCCCCAATGTTATTCTTATAGAGAATAATTCAAATTTGATATATTACTTATTTGTCAATATATTTTAATGAAACCTGGTATGCCTCTTTATGTGGTATTAAGACATATAGTTTGCATTGGAAATTCGCTGAGTACGCAGGTTTGCTGCGACGGGGGTATTTTGGGTTAGTAAATGGTCTCATAACATATTTTCGTGTGTGGTAGTTTGTGTTTTTTGCTCCATACATAATTGATACGAGGCTTGTAATTAGTGTAATATATTAAACACTGACCCCATTATGTTTATATGTCCTTACCAACAAACAGTATTCACCACTCGTCTGTCTATTTATTATTCCAAAAAACAGACAGCAATGATCAAAGTATCAATTATTCATGGTAGATCTTCCAGTATTTTTCATTGATATAGTGGTCTTTAATTATACCTTAATCGATGAAAGAATAAATTTAGAGTTCAATTAGTAAATTCAAACTACAACAGTACGAATCAGGACGAAAATAGCAAATATAGTTAATAGTGCAGTGGAAAATATGTACATTTAATATCCAAACAATTGTACCTTAAATGTACTTATATGTCATCGTATTTTAGTATCGAGCAAAACGGTAAGTTGTATTTTTTAAATTGTATAAAGTAGTACTAACATTTGGACTAATAAACCGTATTCATCCTAGCCTAGGACACTGACCTATCTAGTAAAGAGGTCAAAATATGAGAGAAGGTTTAGCTTCATAATTTATTAAATATTAGAAATCATGCCATTTGGACCACATTTAAACTATGATATATTCATTATTCCTTGCAGTAAAGTAACATATCCGAAAATCAGTTTAATCAGAGTGTAAAGGGAATTTTAAAATTGGCCCCATTGGTTTTTATATTGAAAGGTAATAATGACCATATTATAAACAATATTTTTATATTCACCCATTTTAGATGTGACTTGTAGAATCGATTAACTAGGGAAGTTCAAATTTGTCACTGTTATACAATATGACGTCTTTGTAACGTCATTTAATTTGGCTGTCACCACCTTTACTAGTTTTAATAGATTTCCTTCCTTGGATTTTATTGATTCAGTCTTAAAACCCAAGAAGATATAACCCCTACCCCAGCATTAGTTTTGTATAAATGTATTTGGCATTATTAGTTCTGCTTATCAGCGTTTAGTGTGTGGCACCTAGTCGTAAAAGCTGGGATATTACAAGCAATAATTGAACAAAGAAGCCAATTAAAACGGCAATTCAATCTGTGATGGTACAGTGTGTCTCTAAAGTCCATTCCAAAAATGTTGAGTAACGTTTTATGGGTTAAAATAAGACAAAAAAAGTCCGTCAACTTAAGCCCTAAAATGCTCCGTTTACCGTCTGTCGGCGTCTTTGTTATTTTTAAACCGTTTCTATTTAAAATGTTTTTCAACGTAGGATACAAGGAGTATACACTTTCTTTAAGCCGTCTCAAGATGGCAGTAATTTAAAACTTCATGTAAAACGTTATAGTAATAAAACGTATTTGTAACAAATAAAAATGCAGAATTTAAAGAAAAGTTAAAAAACATTGTCTGCCGCGCAACCAGACAAAAATAATGGAGTTATTAATTTTTTATTTTAAAAATACACTAGCATTATTATTTTATCCATTCGCAAGGTAGAATAATAGCACTATACCCTTGTATTTATCACAGGGGAAAATAATATGTTAGTAATTTTTGGTCAGATTGCAGCAGGAAAAGCAATGTTGTTTGGTTTGCCTTTTAATTCACCTGTATAATAAAAAACTATAGCTTACTTTAGTCTAAAGAATGGACATAAACATATTGATGTAATTGTTTCTAAGAATTTATAGTACATCGGTTCAGTATTTTAGTTTTTTTTTATTTATAAGAACATTGTTTATTTTGCGTAAACCTTTTATAGCTATGAAAGAGGGTGGTAGAAACCTACGCCGAATTGCCTTGAGATGAAAACCCCATTTTGTTAGCTCCTAACTTTAAACAAAGGGGACAGTGAGTAACTTTTAGAAGCGCAGGTACTGTAGTGGTATAATTTTGTTTTTGTACATCAAGACTGTAGTACATTAATAATTTTAAAGGTTACACAAGAGATGCGCAAACATAGTTTTTGTTCCCAACTTGCCGTTAGGGCCCCTAATTGGCATTCCTTAGTTGGTGGCTGTCCTTACCTTTAGCAAAAGGCGGAATAAGGTCCTCTGTTATTTGAGTTGAGAATTACTTATTTATTTACAGATTTATTCTTAGATTACGCAAAAAGTATAGCACAAATTAAGCATATGGCGGATAATTAGAATACCAGTCCAAAACCCCATACAATTTACTACGGAGAAAACAAGGGATTTATGGTACGACTAATTTAATCACTATTATTTTTTAGAAAGCATAAATTTGTAGGAACTACTAAAAGGATAACACATTTTCAGTAAATTTCATTTGTGTTTAATCTAAATTAAAACTTATACCAAATTTGATTAAAACCGGTTAGCTTTCAGATTATTAGGATCTAATCAAAATAACCCCAACTCCAGATATAAAGTAACGGTGTCACGGCGTGAATTGCAAAAACCACAAATAACGGACAGGGGTGGTAAAAAATAACAAACAAACAACAGCGTGTCCAAAACCTTTATCCTTGCTTGGTTGTTAAAAGAGCTTCAGTTTTCTTCCACACCATTTACAAGCATTTTATTGAGGTCATACAAAGTTATAGTACATTGATAAATATAACACCAACAGTAAAAAAGTCTATGTCATTGCAAAGCTCTTGACTGAGGGAAAAGCGAAACTTAGATGTTTCATTTTAAAATCCCTGCAGTTTCAGGATAAAAAAGATGCAAGAAAAAACGTGAAGCATTGTTGTTGATATTACCGTAGTCTGTCATTTTAATTAGGTACTAGTAGAAGTATTAGGTTTGGAGTAAAGTGTCGAATTACAAGTGGTTTTATACCTATTTGATAAGCTATGATTTTGAAAGCAGCAGGCTGTACAAATTTGATATAAAATCTCAACTTTAAAAAAATCCCAATGGTTTGATTTTGCGAACTTTTAAAGGGGTTTCAATGTACCAAATTTGCCAGTCATCTTAATCACAATCCTCCTAAATCAGTGATAAAGCTATAAGAACGTTCACACGGCAGAAGCAAAGTTCATAGGCTAGCTACAATACTAACAGTGATCTTGTTGGCTAGCTGGTGCGAAAGGCTGGCTATCGAAAAACCTGCAGGTTGGCTGGCTAGAGATGCTTCTCAAGGGTGGAATAGATAGTGCCGTCCTATAGCTTTTGTAGTGGCAGAATATGGTTGGTCAATGATTGAAAACCCATTCCATAGCGGATTAAAATTTTTTTCATCCCAATAGGTTGCACCAAGATTTGGTAAGTGGTAAGTTATAAGGTGTCAAGACTTCACAAATAGTATATCCGTTGTTGTAAAGTACTTTTATTTAAGATTCATACCACAGTTCATCTTCCTATGTATTAAATACTTTTTCATTTGAAGACACCGTGATTTAACATTCATATTCCTATTTCTCGTTATAAAATGACCACCCTGTATAGGCCTATGTAGTGAATGATATCCTCCTAGGCACACAAGGCAAATGGTGAGATTGCAGCATTAAAGTTTACAGGCGAAGAAATTTGCTGGCCTGGACGAAACTATCGTCCCTACAATCAGTAAATAGAAAATATTAATCCAACAAACAGAAACTAGCCACTCCCCCAGAGAGCACACAACGCCCTACGGATGTCCGTTTAAGGTCCGAATTGTCCAAGGTGTCCGTAGAACATTTGGAATGCCCCGTGAATATCCAAATATCAGACTGAACATCCCCCTTTTTTACCAAGAAATACAAGATATCCTATTGACATCCGTCTTTTCGAAGATGTCTGTTTTACAGTACTTGTGAATCCAGCCAACTCAGTACAGTAAGCGGAATGTAGACTGTAGAGTAGGTGTTGTACTAGCTAGCCACAGGGTCGCTGATAGCAATGTTTCTGCCACCAGCCACCAGGATGTCTGTGAGAGTCTGTAGGTAACCAACAGGTTTGCTATTACCAGATGTAGTTATCCAACAGAATAACTGTAAGCATCTGTAGCTAGCCAACAGGATAACTGTAAGCATCTGTAGCTAGCCAACAGGTTTGCTGTTAGCCAAGTCTCCAAAATTAGCCAACAGGTTCGCTGTAAGTATCTGTAGATAGCCAACAGAATAACTGTAAGCATATGTAGCTAGCCAACAGGTTCACTGTTAGCCAGAACTTCCACAGTTAGCCACAAGGATCGCTGTTCATAAAAAGAATTTCATCCAAATCAGACAGAAAGTAGCTTTTATTCACACAATAACCCGAGAACCCAGAAAAATTAAAAAAATTGAAATAACAAGATATATCCATTTACAACAACTTTCCAAGAACTGGTTCATCCTATTTATGTGGACAAATGTTAAATACACTGTTAAATACATTTTAAAATTGTTCCTCATAAATTGAATGAAGCAATCCTTGGAAAATAGTTGTAAATGGATATATATTATTATTTCAATTTTTTAATTTTTCTGTGTTCCCGGCTTAGAATATTTGTATGAATAAAAGCTACTTCCTGTCTGATTTTGATGAAATTTTAAATAAAGAAACCTGTTACATCACATTTTTAAGTCTTGGTCAGGAAAAGACAAACCACTTTATTGTTAGTCCAATATATTGATGAAATTCAATATGAGAAAGTGAAATAAAAATCAAGCAAAAATTATATTTTTTATCACAGTTTAGAACATACAAGACAACAAGGTATGTTTAAAATTCATGGGGAGTATTATTTAAAATGCATTACAAATTTCAGCTTTCTATCGATTACAGATTATTTTGTATGTGTATAATGTAATTAATGTGTAAAATCATACATCTCTTGATAAAATGGCCACCCTGTATACAGGAATATTTTTAATTGGTTCTAGATGGCGTTTGTACCTTTTTCTCCATGGTTAGAGGATCAGGCAAAAAATTCCTTTTTCTCCACGGATAAACCAGATAGAAAACGGAGCCACTAAAACATTACTATTTCTCAGCGAGAAGAGAGGGCAAGACCCGCTTTCCCCTAAATTCCCTCCTTTGCCAGAGGTGTACATGTGGACAATACTATCCCCCCAACCCACTTGCAAAACTTTAGTAAACATAGTATTTTGAAATGCAAATATTTAATAGCAATGAATCTCCCTTAAATTGTTTAAACTTAAAGATGGAAAATGTATAGATGCTGTATGGTCAGCTATTGTGTTTATTTTCTCTGAAAATAAAGGAAGGTTACACACTGTGGTCACTGTTGATTTTTCATGAAGTTCTGGACGATTAGTTCTAAGAAGATTGTTTGACGTTACAATAATGAGAATCGCTATGCCTGATACTAAGCGCTTAGCTGACAGAAATGAATAAGATGTCAACTCTTATATTAGAGGATATGACTAAATTGATTGCTCAAATTTCCTATACCACATTCTTTAGTGACAGTCAGTGTAATGGCGTCTGTGTTTTTACGCAGAAGGGAAAACTTCTCTACATACTCGGGGAGTATGTTGGCAGAAATTATTCCGTAACATAGCAATGGATTCCGTCCCTGCAAAAAGTCCTGTAGAAGATAATACGGCCGGGGGGAGGAAGAGGTGATTTACATTAACTATAAACTATAATCAATGAACACACAACATTCATTGTAACAGTGAACTTACAGCTTTCTTACCCAATAGGAGATTTACTAATGTACCCACCGCTAAAAATCAACATTTCTTCCAACATTAAAAAAATCAACCAACACGTTAAAAATGCTAAAAATATAGCTGTTTACAATGTACTCATTTTCAAAACCCAACCAAGTGTTCAAAGGTTATTAGAGCTCCTGCTATAATCACAGTTACAGTAAACACAATATTCCAACACTTTTTAAAATTTACTTTGAATTCTATAATCTTGATTTGCTTTTAAACTTAAATTGTGTTTTTGTTTTGATTATAGTGGTAAGGTACATTATACGTTGAACAAAATATAATTTGTTAATTTTTAACAGTCACAGAATTCAAGAAGATCATATGTCCATATTCATAAGGAGGATTTTTTATAATGTTTACTTATTATACATGCAAACATGCAACTTTATCGAAATTCCATATACAGTATCTATAATAAGTAAATAAATCGCTTATAACTTTATAAAAATTACAGCCGTAATATGTGAAATAATATTTTACCAAGCACAATATGAAAACAATGTCCATAAGTTACAGTTACACTGTTTCAGTTTACAATCATAGAGTTATAAAACAACACTAGCACTAGTAAATAGCCAAAAACAGATAGAAAGTTTGAATCTTTCTATATTTTTTCGTCCAAAAATATAGAAAGAGTAAAGAGTTCCCCACGCAGCACGCTAATGTGAGGAATTAAAGCTTAAATAACTAAATACGATCAGGGAACTCTGGTTTGATAAGGTTGATTTTTACTTGTTTTGAAGATTGTTTGAGGCACCTAGCTGTTTTAAAATTATACTCTGTTAATGTTGAGTAGTTGAATGTTCCATACGGTTGGGTGTAAAAGTACTTGGGGGATATATTCCCTACTGTAACTAAGAATTAGCGATTTTATGAAACTGCCAATGCCAATGGGTTCGGCCGCACTGGAGGGGAGAATATGCGGAGGGGAGGGTAGCCCTCCCTTCTCGTGGAGAAAAATAACGTTTTAGCATCTCTGTTTTATATCTGGAGAAAAAGGTATGTTTTTAAATTACCCTCTAACCATGGAGAAAAAGGTATACAGCCTCTAGATTACCTCAATAGGAGGTAGTTTCTTTAATAGTTGCTGTAATAATCTGATTTTGAAACTAATCTCAGTATAATGAATAGTGACATAACTTTGTACTTGTTTAAATTGTAATAGCTTTGTAGCTACATATTTACAAATTAATATTTTTAATGTTGCAGGACTAGTTAAGCTGGGCATCCACTGTGTCACTGGAAAAAAAGTGGCTATAAAAATCATAAATCGTGAAAAACTAAGTGAATCGGTGCTTATGAAGGTAAGTTGGTAAAAGTTCTAATTTAATTTTAATTCTTAATATTTCTCTTTAAATAACAGTTAAACTTGTTTAGACTTTCATTCTGAACATTTATGATCCATTCATTACTTTTTGAAGTGTATAAAAATAAAAAAATATGTGAGTGAAAAATGATCCATTTCTCCATTGATCCATGATCCATTTCTTGTCTCTTGGGCATTTCATTTCGTCACAAGTAATAAGTTAGTTCAGACCCTATATGCTTCTATCTGGTTTTATTTTCTTGTAAAAGTAATTATACATTTCAAGTGTCTTTGTGTCCAACCTTTAAGAAGCAGTGCAAATAACAAGATTTCTAATCTGTTCATCTGTTTTAGCGAATTTATAACTGTTCGCCACTGCCATCAGTAGGAGGGGTCCCTCCCGAGCGTACCTTGTGACTGCTATCAGTAAGAGGGATCAATCCCGAGCGTACCTTGTACCTGCCATTAGTAGAGGGATCCCTCCCGAGCATACCTTGTGACTGCTATCAGTAAGAGGGATCAATCCCGAGCGTACCTTATACCTGCCATTAGTAGAGAGATCCCTCCCGAGCGTACCTTGTGACTGCTATCAGTAAGAGGGATCAATCCCGAGCGTACCTTGTACCTGCCATTAGTAGGAGGGGTCCCTCCCGAGCGTACCTTGTGACTGCTATCAGTAAGAGGGATCAATCCCGAGCGTACCTTGTACCTGCCATTAGTAGAGGGATCCCTCCCGAGCATACCTTGTGACTGCTATCAGTAAGAGGGATCAATCCCGAGCGTACCTTATACCTGCCATTAGTAGAGGGATCCCTCCCGAGCGTACCTTGTGACTGCTATCAGTAAGAGGGATCAATCCCGAGCGTACCTTGTACCTGCCATTAGTAGAGGGATCCCTCTCGAGCGTACCTTGTGACTAATATCAGTAAGAGGGATCAATCCCGAGCGTACCTTGTACCTGCCATTAGTAGAGGGATCCCTCCCGAGCGTACCTTGTGATTGCTATCAGTAAGAGGGATCAATCCCGAGCGTACCTTGTACCTGCCATTAGTAGAGGGATCCCTCTCGAGCGTACCTTGTGACTAATATCAGTAAGAGGGATCAATCCCGAGCGTACCTTATACCTGCCATTAGTAGGGGGATCCCTCCCGAGCGTACCTTGTGACTGCTATCAGTAAGAGGGATCAATCCCGAGCGTACCTTGTACCTGCCATTAGTAGAGGGATCCCTCCCGAGCATACCTTGTGACTGCTATCAGTAAGAGGGATCAATCCCTAGCGTACCTTGTACCTGCCATTAGTAGAAGGATCCCTCCCGAGCGTACCTTGTGACTGCTATCAGTAAGAGGGATCAATCCCGAGCGTACCTTGTACCTGCCATTAGTAGAGGGATCCCTCCCGAGCATACCTTGTGACTGCTATCAGTAAGAGGGATCAATCCCTAGCGTACCTTGTACCTGCCATTAGTAGAAGGATCCCTCCCGAGCGTACCTTGTGACTGCTATCAGTAAGAGGGATCAATCCCGAGCACAGCTTGCGCCTCGTATCAGTTGAGTTCAATTATCTTTATTCACAAAAATTATTATTAACTTGTCTGACAGACGAAGAGAATACCATTTGATAGTTCTATGGATCATAGTGCTTATAGAATGACTATATTAAATGCAAAACACGACGCATACATGCAACACATTTGTATGTAGTAATCATTATTATATTTCTTAAATCACATTTTATTTGAGTAACTAACTTAATGAATGTTTTGTGAAAGGTTGAGCGAGAAATTGCCATCATGAAACTCATAGATCATCCTCATGTTCTTGGATTGTCAGATGTATATGAAAATAAAAAATATTTGTAAGTATTTATATGATATACTCTAATTAGGTTACATTATACTATGTTCAAATTTCTTTAGGCATTTTATATTTAGTTCCCATTTCAAAAATAGCTTAGTTTGAAAACCCTGAACTTTTGTAGTAGTTACTTTTTAGTTTATTAGAACATATTTTGAATTATTAAATATTTCCACAAGTTATATTTGAACTGCCAGGGAAGATATATTTGAATCTGGGACAGGGAAGCAATGGGCCCAGGAGAGTCCTGGTGGGTGAGTAGATGTGTTGGTAACTTTGTATGGTTAAGTAGTGGTTTGTTCATTTTTTTCTTTTTATCAGTGGGTTTTTTCCTCAAGCAATGATCTAAGACCAAGAAATCTCCGTTGTCTTATTGGGTAGCTTTAAATTTGATGTTCAGTTTCCCTAGAAGAATTTACACTAAACTACATTATTGCCCTGGAAATTACTTTTAGTTCCAATGTCTTTACTACCACATATTCAATAGACAACATTAAATTACATAACTATAAAATAAATAAGTAATAATGTCATTAAATAATAGCATATACATGTACATGATAGTCATATTTTTACTAAAGCATATTATGAATAGATTTCTTCTTTGTTGTTTAGGAATACTCTCTATATTTTATTGTTTACCTGATCATGGAACAAAATATAGAGTGAATGTGATAAACAATTTTATTTTTTAGTGTTTTTAATATAACAGTAGTGAGTAATTTATGAATAGCATGTATTCCCAGTTCATTCTAATTAACTTTTTTAGTGCTGACTTGTACATCCCAATCTAGGTGCTGATATATTGTCAAACCTAAAAAGTTTGAACCATTTTGTTTTTAATGTAATGTTAATTATAAGCGGTTGCTGTGTCTGTTATTATTATATTAAAAGTTACACTTTTAGTTGTTTTTTGTTTTATTTTTGTGATTTAGAGGAAACATTGTGGTTACTTAAATCCTTTTAAATATTTCATAACCCAACAAATATGAAAATTTATGTTTCTTTGAACGATTTTATTGATACCTCCAAATTAGAGCCATCTTCATAAAGGCACAGTTCATATAAAGACAAACATACACACACAGTACGGTATATATAAGTGCATAATCAATTTCCTTCCCGTGGTAGAGAAAGGTCAAAGCCTCTAAAATAGACCATTATGGCTTAACATCCTGATTGCTTAGAGCTGATATTTAAAAGCCATTTTAAAACCACCCAGTTTATTTATTTTATTTTAATAATTTTGTTGTATATTTTGGAGTGGGACGTTTCTGTGAGGTACACGACCAAGTCAATGTACAACCACTAGGAGCATAGCTTACCAGTAACTTCACTACAGAGCAGGTTTCCTCAAGTCAAAATGACGATAAGCTTGTTACGTTTTAACAACAGAACAGTTTATTCGTTCCTACTCAATTTCTATATGATAATTAATCAATACTGATTACCAATATTCTAACCTATCACTTCTCTCTGGTAAAGAGTGATACTGTATATGAAATGGCTAGCATAAAGTAAACTATAATTGAATTAATCAGCTCTAGGTCAAGGTAGTGTCCTGGAGGCAGTATGATCCAGGAATCTTTCCCTCTTAATAGTTCAGAAACTTGCACTCTATTTATATAAATTTACCTTACCCAAATTTTAATATAAATTTAACCCTCTTAATTTTTCCCCTTATCAAATCCATTCAATGAATCTACTATCTGAACTTAAAACCCAAATGAACTAAGTTACCCTAACTCGACAGGACTTAACCATACAAAGATACCAATACATCTACTCATCCACCTGGACTCTCCTGGGCCCATTGCTTCCCTGTCCCAGATTCAAAACAAGACACCCTATTTAAATGATTGCCTCCTGCTGAGTGTCAAAGCACGCAGTCTCTACATAAACACCAGCACGCTTCCCTCTTTGCAAGGTCTCACTTCCCTCAACAACGGTTCAGAGACCTAGCAAGTTCGATCAGCTCCTAACTTCTAATCGCACAACGTATACAATAACATAATCCTTTTAACCCCCTATTACATATCTAAATATAGATGTGTTGGTGAGATAAGAGATTAGTTCTTTAGCGGATTGAAGCCTTTGAGTGTATTTCATGGGGGTCGGTACATTGTTGAATCCGATACTAAATTGAATGTTGGTGGGTGTTGGGCTTCATTGCTTATATACCTACTAAACAGAGATGCTACTAGACATTGAACATAAGGAAATATTAATTGATTTGTCCACAATTTAACATGAAAAGAATGTTTGTCACCAAATGCCCATACATATTTAAGCTACTTAAAAACCCTCTCCAGGACCACTATTTAATTATTATTCCATGTTTATAGATGCAATTTATGAGGTGCAAGGGGGGACAGTTGCATGCCCAATAATTTAGAAAATATATATTATTGTAATAATATAAGAAAAGTTACATTAATCATGAATACGATCATTTTGCCTCCCCCAATCAAAATAAGGTACTCAAATTAAGCTTACATGTATGACTTCTAAACTACAGCAAACATTTAGAGGCTAAGACCTATTGGAATCCCCTGGGTCTTGGGCAGCCGGTCGAGAAGTGGGGTGGGGGAACGGGGTTTTGCAAGTAGGAGGGTGCACTGGCAGATTGTTAGACACAGCCAGTCAATTCAGATGTTTTAAGGTACAGTGGAACCTCGATAACTCGAACCTGAGAGGGAACAGAACAAATTTGAGTTATTGAATATTTCGAAATATCGAGTTTCGCCTTAAAAATATCAGACAGTGAACAGTGAACATGTTGTAGAGTAGGAAAGTAAATAAACAATGACTCACAGTTCGGAAATTTGGTGAAATTTTACCCGTTTGACCACTTACTATCTATTATTAGATGGGTGTTTTCTCTTTTCTTATCACTTGTCTCACAACACAACCCTCCCCACCTTTGAAGCTAAGTCAGTTGTAAAAGACAATGTTCTATGCATTTCATCCACACACTAAATCATACGATTTGGACTAATAAATTACGCTAGACAGAAGTAGATGTAGGAGGGACGGAAGTGGGAATCTCGGGTTGCAACATGAACGATGGATTCTCAAATACAGTAACTAGGGTTTAGGAATCGGAACCAATAATGTAAAACTTCGACATATAGAGGTTCTCCAGTCAAAACTTTGACTTATAGAGGTACGGCGACTTTACAGATTCAAGTTATAGAGGGTTTTCAGTTAAAACTTTGATTTATAGAGCTACGGTAGTAGTCTAAAAAGACCGCAAAACTTAGAGTTTTCGAAGTGTTCACTGCCAACCCTTTGACTTATAGAGGTAAAAACGCATAGTACTAAATAGGCAAGTTCAAGGGGAATGACCACACTCGACTTATCAAGGAATTTGATTTATTGAGGTTTGAATTATTGAGGTTCCACTCTATCATACATCTAATCATACATAAGTGGCACAGTTTAGAATTTGAAAATTTGTTAAAAGTAGGAAGAACTTTAGATGGCTTCATATAGTGATCTTGATGAACATTTTTAGATTATAACACATTATTATGTTTGCTTCCATGTGCCACATGTTTGTGCCACTCAGTCCACTCTCATGGAATATAAAAAATAAAAATCTACTCACAGTATGAGAGGAATTTATGTTACATTCACTACAGAAAACGAGTGTGATGTCATTCAGATGAGTTAAATGTTAAAATACTTCATGCTTCATAATTAATAAACTCGAATGGTCTTACAAATTTATATCCCCATGTGTTTTATAAGATTTATCACTTTTCAAAGGGATGCTTACATGTGAAATTGCTCAATTGCATGATAAACTATAATTAAAATCCATTGTTTAGCCCCTGAACTGTGAATTTGAGACAAATATAGGTTTCATACCTTGCATCATCCAGTTCAAATTTATCGTTAAAAGGACATGTTTCGTCGTTAAGACGGCATCCTCAGGTTGCAATACAAATAATTCATCCAAAAAGGACTCGTCGGGTAGTAAAATTGACTTCTACAACACAGTACACTTACACATGGCACTAATAACTAAAATTCCGGGTAGGCCTACCACGCACGAGAACATCGTGCTACGACCGGGAACTTCTGCTCTCGTTCCTGGTGTTAGTTATTTGTGTCATGTGTGAGTGATTGTGTTTGTAGAAGTCAATTTTACTACCTGACGAGTCCTTCTTGGATGAATTATTTGTATTGCAACCTGAGGATGACGTCTTAACGGCGAAACATGTCCTTTTAACGATAAATTTGAACTGGATGATGCAAGGTATGAAACCTATATTTGTCATAAACTATAAGATTATTTTATCCAGACCAGTTATCATATGTAACAGACTTTTCTTATTTATAGTCGTTGAAATATTTTTCATTCTACGGTTGGCAAACAAACTCAATTAAACTGCACACAATTAAAAAACTAATAGCAACTACAAAGCATTAAGGACCTCAGAGTAAAACTGGTAGCTTTAATTTAATTAGCTCTATCACCTATAATTAGGAGGTGGTAGCAAATGTGTTTAATTGAATTACAATTTTTACAGTTTATTAGATATTAATTTTAAGATCAACTTAGAATGAATATTTCTTGAATGTATTTTTCTGGTATTAGTTCAATGTGGCACAGCTTACTGTGTTAATGACCCAACCTAACCTAACCTAATGACCGTATATTCTTAAGTACATATCAACTTTAACTGTACTCAGTAAAATACTTCAATACTTACCTACTTTGTATTCATTTGCAGGTATTTGGTGCTAGAACATGTATCTGGAGGAGAACTCTTTGATTATTTAGTTAAAAAAGGAAGGTTAACGCCTAAAGAGGCAAGGAGGTTTTTCAGACAAATTATATCCGCCCTAGATTTTTGTCATAGTCATTCAATTTGGTAAGTATATACTTGTTAAAGTAATAAAATTAATTGCATTATTTTTTGAAATAATTGTTTTGTATGAACCTACCTTCATGCATTGAATGGCCATCTCGTAGGTTAAACTCAGACTTTCGGCCATACTCTCGGTCAAAACCACAACTCACCGAGATCTCAAACACTCAATTTAGAAAAAAAAGCTACACGACAAGAAAAGTGCTAATACCCCCGTCACAGCAAACCTGCGTACTCAGCGAATTTCCAATGCATAATATATGTCTTAATACCATATAAAGCCGCATACCAAGTTTCATAAAAATATATTCATATATAAGCAATATATACAATTTTAATTATTCTCCATAAGAATAGCATTGGTGATGAGTACATAGGTTTGCTGAAACAAGGAACACAAACAATTGGTTTTTATGCAAATATATATATAATTTAACTAGGTGAAGCCACATACCAAGTTTAATCAATATTCAATCATAAGTAAGCACTATATAACATTTTAATTATTCTCTATAAGAATAACATGGGAGCTGAGTAATCAGGTTTGCTGCAACAAGGAACTAAAAAAATGTGTTTTTATGCAAATATCAATATAACTCAACAAGGAGAAGCCACGCATACCAAGTTTTATTAATTTATGTACATAATTAAGGGAGTCATTACATTTGACTTATTCTCCATAAGAATAACATGGGGGCTGAGTACGCAGGTTCGCTGCTACGGGGATAATCAACAAAAAATCAATTTTTTGTGCAATTATCAATATACCAGTACTACGTGACCCCACGTGCCAAGTTTCCTCAATATACATTCATTAATAATGGAGATATCAAATTTTATTTATTCTCCATAAGCATAACATTGGACAACGTACTGTGTTTAGCACTTTGAATATCTCTGCAACGGTTGGACGTAGAATCACAATTTATACACCAAAATTATTGTTTTGTGGAGCTGAGTTGATTGGTAAAAGCAAATGTGAAGTTTATATTAAAATTAACTTAGGAAAAGCCAAAAACCTTTTTCCCATAAGATTAACATAGGAGATTTTATGAGCAGGTTTTTTTGGATTTTCTCCGCAACCACTAGCAACCTAGCTTAATAATTCAAAATACCATATTATTTGTTTTTTTAAGCTCTATAACATGGTATAAACCAAAATTAAGTGTTTTAAAAATGTTAGGGTAAAAAATGCAAAAAACCGATTTTTGGAAAATTTAAAACCCCCATAAACCCATTCCCATAGCCCGATTTTTCTGGTTTTTGAACTTAAAGTCATAAATGTCACTTTACACATTTGAGTCAAATTTCATCGAAATCGGACGTTTTTTACTCAAGTTATCGCATTCACTGACACACACATATATATATATATATATATATATATAAATTTGAACGAATAGTGTTTTAGTCATCTGAGGACCTTAAAAAAAATTTGTCATGGTCTCGGGCTTAAGTCTTACCATGAGACCTATGGTAATAGCTTCTTCCCTATAGGGGAAATTCACTATAATATTGTTTCCATCTTATTCCAGTTTTATATTTCTTAAAAAGCTATACCACTTTCAGGTGAAAAATATGTACATTCTACGTCTCTAAGACGTTTTCAAAGCTAAATTTAGTCTTAACTCATTTGCTGCAGCCTTGCTGTTTCCCATAGCAGAGGGGGAGGTTCTGTGTGTGCCACTGATCCCCTGGTGGACCACTGAGTGTGGCCCAGGAATCCGCGAAAGGCAGGCTCTCGGGAAAATATTTGTACACAGTTCAGAGTCTACGTATAGCCAGTGTTCAATGTCCCCTTGTTCTTTGGTTTCTGCGGTACAGCATCTTCTATACAGCGACCGAAGATGAAAAACTGAGAGTAAAAGACAATAACCAACTTTAAAACTTAAAAATGTGGTGTGGCATGGTGTATGTAAATACTTGCACAGCATTGGCAGAGATCATGGTGTATGGTTCAAATTTCGGACCTCTGTTTCACAGATTTTGATCTTAAGGATTTTAAGGGAGCACTGCTGGAAATCACATATCAAGCATCCAATTCTATCTCCTAAATTATTAAGGTAAAAAGATTATCAGTATTCTCCATCTGAAAAATTCTGTCTTCTAAGGTTTTACCATGCCGACTACGGTAATAGCTTCTTCCCTATAGGGGAAATTCGCTAAAAGGAACAAAATAAACTTATTTTATGAACAATTTTGAAATTGATATGAAACAAGTTACGTTTTGATTTTCTTAGTTTAGCACTCTTATTTTATCTTCTTTGGTCAACTTATCAGAAAATGCTCCGAATATTATTTCCTTAGCATCTCTAATGTCTTCGAAAGAACTGGGTTTTCCTTGTTAGTGTCTTTCCTATGGAAAAGTGAACTTTTAGCACAACCCGCACGGTGAGACTTAAGCCTGAGACCATCACAGAAGTTCCTAACGTGACCCCCTGAGCACGATTTGGGGGATCGTTAAAAATTATATATACATATGTGTGTTTGTACTTTAGCGGTCACATTTTTTGTCCGATTTACTTCAAATTTGGTAGGGACATTCATTTCTATAATCAGTTGGACAGGTTCATTGGGCAAAACTATAGGGAAACTCTAACCCCCTTTTAGGGCATTTTAAGTTCTAACAATACTTAATTAATAAAATCTGGTATGAGACTTCACCTAGTTGAGTTATATTGATATTAGCATAAAAAACATTTTTTTTGTATTCCTTGTTGCAGCACACCTGCGTACTCAGCCCCAATGTTATTCTTATGGAGAATAATTAAAATTGTATATATTGCTTATTTGTGAATACATTTGTATGAAACTTAGAAAGTGTTTTTATGTAGTATTAAGACATTTATATCTCCATTGGGTTTGCAAAGGAAAAACACTTGGCTTAGGAGTTTCATTGAGAAAAGGTGGTATACACAGCTAACTCACCTGAAGAAACTGGTTCAGATGAGCACAGCAACAAAGAAATTATTTTTACACACATATTACATAATATTTTGTCTCCATTTGAGACTTCTTCAGATGTAGAGAGAGAGAGACTGACAGTTAAAATACTGTTTTCAGTTAAAACAGTATTTTAACTGACAGTCTCTCTCTACATCTGAAGAAGTCTCAAATGGAGACAAAATATTATGTAATATGTGTGTAAAAATACTTTCTTTGTTGCTGTGCTCATCTGAACCAGTTTCTTCAGGTGAGTTGGCTGTGTATCCCACCTTTTCTCAATGAAACTTATAACTCCATTGGAAATTCGCTGAGTATGCAGGTTTGCTACGACGGGGGTACTATTAATATCAATAAATGGTTATAGATATAAGTTAATTTGTAATTAATAATTATAAATATATAACAAATTAAAGCGGTAGTTTTATATTTATTATAAAAAAGCTAAAATCAAAATTGAACTAAAATATGTTAATCTTAAATAAATTACACCTCAACAAAAGTTACCCACCAATTTGTATAGGTAAAAAAATGAACAATATTTACTTGTGTAAACTTGTAACTTATGAAAACTGTAATATTCACAAGAGTGAATATGTAAATTTTACTGGTTAAACAAGACTTGTAACTTTTTGTTCGAGAAACACCTGTGACTAAATACTTACAATTTTATCTAGATTTATCAGTGAATATGTAACTTGTGACTTTCGTGAAACGGGCCCAGATTGTTAAATTAATTTTACTTGTTTTGTTTTTCAGTCATAGAGACCTGAAGCCTGAAAATTTATTATTAGATGAGAAAAATAATATTAAAATTGCTGATTTTGGAATGGCATCCCTACAACCCGGGGGAAGCATGCTTGAAACCAGCTGTGGATCACCCCACTACGCCTGCCCTGAAGTCATTAGGGTAACTCCTCAATGTTCTCCGTTACAGTTTTATTTCTAACTATAAAATACAGTATGTTTATAATGTTCAATGGATAAGCATAGCAAGTAGTGCATTACACAGAGTGGGTAGTTTAGATTGTAATGTATTAGAGTGAGAATGAGTGGACTTTTAACATTCTTGGATCCACTCTAAATCTGTTTCTGAATTGGGTATAGTAATTTTAAACCGAGTGTTTATACAAGAACTCCAGAGTTTTTAAGTTACATTTTTTGCTGAATACTATGATACAGTATATTGATGTACATATTTACTTGTAAATTACATTTTAGATAGGTTTTCACATATGAATTACAGTAATATAAGAATAGGGTATCTATTGCTGGCAGGGCCGTCCGAAGGGGGGGGGCAACTGGGGCAATGTGCCCCGGGTTCGTGGTCAGGGGGGCGCCGCGGTCGGAAGGGCGCTGCAACGCCGACACTTAATTTTATGAAAGATAACTTTTTAAATCTTGTTATGAGTAATTGCTTGTGATTTGTAATTCAAGAAATTATCCTCTTAAATATGCATTAAGAATCTAATAACGTAAGTAACTAGTAAGAAACTGAAAATTGTAAATACAAGTATTCCAGATAAATTTTAGAGTAGTGAATGAATAGAGTTGGCAACCCTGGTTTGCTATTTGGCTGTCTACTGCGCGGTGCGGGCACGTCAAGGTTCATAGAGCTTTCAACCCAGGTATGATTATTTCCATAAGAGTAATGCTCGCAGCAAAGATGTCTTGCGATGTCGTCCAGCTATGACAACATAGTATATAATCAACAACATAATATAAGTTTTGCCAACCTTACAGGGGAAATAATGACTTAAAATAATGGTACAGCTATTTTCAAATGGTCACTGGACATGCAGAGAGAAAGTTTAAACCCATAATCTATTAATCTAATAATACAAATAAATCAAAACAATAATTAGTTTCATAAAATAACAGTTATGTAATTAATTAGTTAAACAATGTTTATTTTAATTACAATGATGAGGAAAATATGGTACGCGTACGATAAATATCCTGTTTCCAGCAAAACTGCAGATTGAATTTGAGATCACGTGACCTTACAGCTGTTTTTACGATGTCTCTTCCGGTTAGCCAGAAAACCTTAAATATACCGACTGCACAAACCTTACAAAGTATCTATGGACCTTGCGCGCGCATCACGTCTGTCATGGTGTCATCAACCGAGCCAGCCATCAGACAGTGACATGACAGTGGAGAGTGGAGTCTGTATTGGAAGAAAGATATATATACAGAGACAACAGATTATAACAGGCTTTGAACCCTATACTTATTTGCGGGAATCGACTTTGTCCTTGTCTACTTTTGTAATGATAGTTAAAAGGGTTAAAAGTCTGGAGGGGAGGGGGCGCCAAGAATGTATTTTCCCCAGTTGCCTCAACATGTAGGGACGGCCCTGATTGCTGGAAAACAAACAGTTGCTTGTTAGGCAGTAAATTACAGATACTATTGTGATGACTTACACAAATTTACATGCTGTCTTGAGGCCCTGAAACCTTACAATGAAGCGCCTCAGCCTTGAGGCCAGGTATTAATAAGCAAAGTCACTTTTATAATTCATCTCCTTGGGTATAGGCTAAAGATAAGCCTTCACAATTTCTAGTATAACAACCGTTTAAGTTTAAGAAATTCTTGTTATTTGGAAAATATTCAGATTCTATAAATTTTATCTTGACCTCTTGATTATCTTGTTTGCTGGCTTTGGTCAGGATCATTATACAATGAATTTGGAATATGTGATAAAAAATAATTTCTTTGAGCTGAATTTTGCAAAAGAATTAAACACTTTTAATGTTGTATTAACAAAGTTGGATCAGAAGTAACGGGTTTAAATTATGGGTTTAATGATGGGACGAATTATGGGTTTAAACTGAGCAATCTTAACAAATAAGTGTATTAAATGTGGTGGACTGAGTCAAGTAGCATTCGGGAACAACTAATCAACTTTAAGATTTGCAGAAGTTTTATGTGGAAATAATTTATGTTGTATAAGCTTTGACAAATGAAATCACTTTGAAAGAAGGCGGTGGTCGTTGATCTTATTCATGAATGAGGCTTTTTGGATAGACCTCGTAGTGGAAATACAACATAGAAAATTGAAGGCCACAGTTACTGCCAAATTGATTCTGCTTAAATAAATCAAATTAATTAATTAATGGCAAGGCATTTATGTCATCAATTACTTCCTTCTTACTTCACTAGGGAGCATAAAACCTCAGCAGCATCTCAACTTCCCTCTATTTTACTTGTTGCCAACTTGCTGCCACCTCTGTTCTTTTGATCAGTCTGTCTAAGGTATTTCTTGTCCTTTTAGATAAATTTATGATACTATTAAGTACAATAATACTATGCTATTCCATTACTTTATCATCCAGGTCTTAAAGAGCTTTACATTTGTTTCTCTAGTTCAACGTATATTAACGTAGGACTCTGATCCATCAGCCTTTCCACTGGATAATGTTTCTTTCATCCTCAGTCAGTTTTTCACTGTCATGATCCTGAGGCAATGAGTCAGCACCTCGCTTGCAACTCACATCTAGGAGAGATTCCCTCCATGATTTGCTGAGCTGATAGCCAAGATAAATTTTATTTTGGGTTTGTCCATCTAGGAAGACTCAGGAAACTTATGACAGTCTGGAAGTCTGGGAAGTGTACCTCCAATAACCAGATTATAATAACTACAGAGATCTAGAAACCTCTCTCCATTGTCATTTGGATAGCCCATCACATATTCTCTGTCTGTGTTGCCCGAACCTACATAGCATTCAGATTTCTGACAATACAATCTTGTGAGACTTTACAGAGCTTAGGAAAATTATGATATAACAGTCAAACCTATCCTATCCTTGTTCTTATCTGAATCTGTTTCTGTTTGTACATTGATGTTGCCCATCACCAGGTTATTGACTTCCCAGTCTAGATCCACCGTCTCCAGCAAATGCAGAGCCATCATTGTGTGAGCCAGACTAGCTTTCCTCGAAGTCGACTTTAAAACCTGGAAGCTAAGGCCAAATCTAACAAAGATGAACGCTGCCTGCTTTGACTTGAACAACAGACTAGTCAAATATATCCTGAACGTGAAAATTCAATGGTGTTCCACTTCCATTGCTTGGGAGATGCGTTAGATCGCTCTCTAACACTCAAAAGCCATCTGCAAAAGATTGGAGCTCAAATTAGGATTAATGCAAACATAGTTCAGCATCTAGCTATAATAATTTGGGGAGCCAATGCAAGAGTTCTTCATAGTTCAACCTTGTCCCTGATGTATTCGACTGCCAAAGATTTTTCTCCTGTATGGCTCAACAGTGGACACATATGTTGTTTAGCTAAACAGGGAACTATTAGTGAATTTTAGAAGCCCTCATACAAAGGAGCGCTGTACTACAACCACCTGCCCGAGCTGTTGAAAAACCAACCTTTTCATCACTTTAAGAACAAACTGACTACATGGCTCCAAGAACGGCCCTACTACAACGAAACTGAATTCCTGAACAGTTTTATTGTATAACTTCCTTTGATTACCTGATAACTCTTTGACGCCTATACTATTCTCCATGAACCATTGAATTTTCACGTTCAGGATATATCTGACTAGTCTGTTGTTCAAGTCAAAGCAGGCAGCGTTCATCTTTGTTAGATTTGGCCTTAGCTTCCAGGTTTTAAAGTCGACTTCGAGGAAAGCTAGTCTGGCTCACACAATGATGGCTCTGCATTTGCTGGAGACGGTGGATCTAGACTGGGAAGTCAATAACCTGGTGATGGGCAACATCAGTGCACAAGCAGAAACAGATTCAGATAAGAACAAGGATAGGATAGGTTTGACTGTTATATCATAATTTTCCTAAGCTCTGTAAAGTCTCACAAGATTGTGTTGTCAGAAATCTGAATGCTATGTAGTAATAAAAAATATTGTCTATTGCCTATTGTCTATTAGTGGTACTCCAAAAGCATCCCTACTTCCCTAGCATTCAGTTTGTGTAACATTACCCCTCCAGAGATTCAACGTAAATGAGGATTACTTAAAATTTTGTTTCAGGAAAACAACCTTAATATATCAAACTAACCTGGGTCTGGGTATATATTTTTAAATTCTTTAGCTTCTCCAAAGGTTACATTTTAAAATAGCATTGTATTTCTATTTTAGCTTGATAAATTCGTCCCACACAACATCTAATATAGGTTTTTAAAATATCATTGACAAACTATGTCATATTCTCACAAAATACGTGCAGTTTCATTTAAAAAAGATAAATTGATTGATACCACATTTGTTTTCTCATATACTTTTGAAATAATTCTAATGAAACTTCTTTTGTTCGGTTCTGATGCAGGGAGAGAAGTACGATGGCAGGAGAGCGGACGTTTGGTCGTGTGGTGTTATCCTGTACGCTCTACTGGTCGGTGCTCTGCCCTTTGATGACGACAACTTACGCCAGTTGTTAGAGAAAGTGAAAAGAGGGGTGTTTCACATACCACATTTTGTACCCCCTGACTGTCAAAATTTACTGCGTGGAATGATCGAAGTAAACCCAGAGAAAAGGCTTACTGTATGTATTTAATCAAACAATTTCTTACCAAGTATTGATGATAATGTATGTGAAACTTGAGAATAGATGTGTAATTTTTTAACATTCAGATATTGTTGTATTAATTTGGAATCAAGATTTTAATTTTGATCTCTCTATAATACTTGCACTTTTGTCTCATTCCCGTGGTCGAACAACCAGGCCAATAAAGTGATATTTTGCCTCATGTGGTAAACTCTGAGGCAAAAATGTTCTATATATATGTTCTCAGTATATTACTGTATGAGCACACAAAGCATGGTTTAAAGACGTACCTCAATTATATGCTATTTATTTCCTGCTGGTCATTGATAACATTTCTCCTTCAACTATTTTAGACAAAAATATATGAATAAAAAGTTTAAAATGAAAAAAGTTCACATCAGATAGTACGGTGCTTACAGTCAAATAATTTGAAAACATAACTGTGGTAAACCTCAGACTAATATAAATAGTCTTGAAGGCAAGTTATGAGTTCAATTTGTCAAATAGAAATCACAACATACAGTGATTCAAGTGGATGGAGGTGCAAGAATTAACAAACCATCTAATCATTCGGAGTTTACATTGTGATAGTTATACTCCAGGTTTAGCAATATTTTTCTTATCAATTTACTTTGTTTAATATTAGTAGAAATGTTTTATCATTAATGGTCCCATTTCATTGACAATGAAAACTTAAGAACCAGCAAAAAACAGATTTTTATGATACTGAACTGGCTAGCAGAATAACTAATACTTTGTATTTTTATAAATTGCCAGGATCATTATAGTGAATTTCAGGCAAGGCATTTAAACTTACATTCTACCTTTGCCTTCCCAATAGTTTATATACCACTGTGGGTAAACTGTAAATAAACTTATAAATTCAAATTTAATATAAAACAAAATAGGAAGACAGTTTGTTTTTTTTTCAATTTATTTTTGTTTACTAGTTGTTATTTTACTTACCTCGTCAATCCAAGTTTGTCTGTGATGAACGCGTTTCGGCGCTAGGCCATCATCAGCATCCATACACTATACACTAGATTATTCATGAAATCTGCGTTGCGTAGGTCTAGTAGCAAACTGCGTCATGTTGATAAAAAAACGAATATTTACACACATTAAGAACGTATACACGACTAACAAAAATATTATTATAAACCTCGTGCGCACAGGTAAGGGATCCGGCTTGGAACCCAAGCTGGAGTTCCGAGCCAGATCCTTACCCGTGCGCATGAGGTTTTATAATAGTATTTTTGTTAGTCGTGTCTACGTTCTTAATGTGTGAAAATATTCGTTTTTTATCAACATGACACAGTTTGCTACTAGACCTACGCAACGCAGATTTCATGAATAATCTAGTGTATAGTGTATGGATGCTGATGATGGCCTAGCGCCGAAACGCGTTCATCACAAACAAACTTGGATTTACGACGTAAGTAAAATAACAAGTAGTTTGTCATTATCAATCCATGCTACAAACCGCACATAATAATTAGTTTTGTTTGCATGAGGGTTTACCAGGATAGCAAAGATAAACTGTGGTCTTTACCATCAGATCAGAGTACTTCCAAAACTTTGCAGCTTGGGGGTTACACAAGGGTCATCGAGAAAGTAAATAACAGTTTCTGCGCCAACCACAGCTTCCCCCTCCACTGTGACTTCATGTGAGGCAGCCCACTTACCTCTTCGCCAAAGTGTGAGCCGAGTTTCGTTGCTGAGTTGTCACATGACTGGTTTCTACAGCGATTCAAAATAGCTGCTAATTTAAAATGTCGCTAAATATGAAATTCACAATGTTAATAGGTTTCTGAATGCATGTTCGGCCAATTGAATTTTGTGGACAAAACCAAAAGAAAGTTTATCATGAAAGTGCAATGAACAAGATCTTGAAATTTCTGGAAAGCCTGCCACTCCAATCCTTGTTGTACACATTGACCTTCCTTAATGAAATATGACAGACCATTTCTCCCTGAATATTCCATCATCACACTTTCAAAATTTACATTCTCTAGTTTTTTACAATAAATTTTGATAGGCCGTACACTAAGCGCATTCAGACACCAAATAATTCTGTGGGATCTCACAGCTGAGTGGATTTTCGATCAACGACACCGCCATTTTGAATAGCTGTAGAAACAAGGTGTGTAACCTCAGCAACGAGACTCGGCTCACACTTTGGCGAAGAGGTGAGTGGATTGCCGCACATACAGTTGCGGTGGAGGGCGAGCTGTGCTCACCGCAATAAGCAAACATTCTTTACATTCTGGACGACCCTCATACTTGTACTTAGATAATGTTTAGTTGTATTTCAAGGTACCTAGGTGAGTAATGGTACTCTGTATAGCATTTAATAATGCATAATATATCTAATTTACTTCTTCAACCTGGTGTGTAACCAGACACAGTCGCTCAGAGGAAGAGCGCTGGCTTCACAACCCAACAAGATATGTTCACGATCTGACACCAACTGGCTTGCCCATGTGGATAATGCCGTTACAGTATCGACTGTTTTTAGATTGCCACTAAGGCCTATTGGCCTAAATCAATTAGTTTGAGGTTTATTTTTTAAATAAAAGCTTAACGTTAATCACTTTGCTGCAGCTTGCTGAGATCAATCGGCACCCTTGGGTGACAGCCGGGGGTAAGGGAGAGTTAGAGCTGGAGCTTCCTATGATGGAGGTGGTCCAGACTCACATCATCCCCTCCGTCGAGGAGATGGACACAGACGTACTACAAGCCATCACCAGTCTCGGCTGCTTCAAGCATAAAGACAGGCTCATTCAAGACTTACTAGCTCCTAAGTAAGCTTACAATTGTATTTAGATGAACAAAATTAATAATAAGTGTTTGTGTTTGTTTTATAGAACTATGTGTTGATACAAACAAAATTGAAATATGTTCCGGATTTAACGTGAAAGAATTTCAGGTTTTGTGGGAGCGCAGAATTGGAACAGTCCGGACCTCCCGCAGCGCCGTTCTCGCACAGTAAAAATGTTTGGCGGGGAACTGGCGCTGTACCCCTACCCCGCAGCCACGAGTACTACACCAGGGAGCCACGCCCTCGTCCCCACTCCATACATAACAACAGCAGTTCTGCCAATTGACATAAACATCAGAATTGTCGTATACTCCTAAAATACGACAATTTTAAACCACATATATTTTAATTAATTATAATTTTTATAATTTAATTATACGTGTGATTATAAATATGTCTGTTTATATGCCAGATTTGTTCCGCGATTCACAAAAAAGACTGTACTGAATAAAATAAAATATTTTCATGAGGAGGAGGACACGTTCAATCTAAAAACTTAAACAGCGCGCTGCGGCGATTAGGTTAGGTTAGGTTACTATAATTTGCGTACATATCAAGATTGTTTCTGAGGTTACCATAATTTTATGCTGGATGCTGGAAGTTGGCAGAACTGCTGTTGTTATGTATGGAGTGGGAATGAGGGCGTGGCTCCCTGGTGTAGTACTCGCGGCTGCGGGGTGGGGGGACAGCGCCAGTTCCCTGCCAAACATTTTTACTGTGCGAGGATGGCGCTGCGGGAGGTCCTGACTGTTCCATTTCTATCGTCTCGGTTTTGTTAGTAAACCATATGAGGTTATATGCATTTCGTCTCCTTTCTTTAATGACCAGCAGTGATGCCAACTGCGTATAAGTCTTTGGCATATAAGAACTGTTTGCCACAGCTTCAGTCAAAGTCAGAGTCAAACAATCTTTATTCATTACATGTATACATACATGTACATACGAATGGCGTCTTATCCTTAAGAACTAATAGAAACAAAAGAAACAGAAAAATGGTCCTCTAACTACAGCACATGGTCTCAACTTTATCACTATTGCAATCAAAGAATTCCTCCAATGAATATAAAGGTTTAGACATCATATATTTTTTTAATTTATTTTTAAAAGTCGCAAAACTGGTTATATTTTTTACTTCTGGAGGTAAATAGTTGAAATATTTAATGCCTGCATAACTAGGTTTGTTTTCAAATATTTTCTTACGATGAGCACTAAATTAAAGTTGGTTCCTAAACCTTGTGTTGTAACTATGGTTATCACCCAGTGTATTTAAATCATTAAAATTACGTTTTATCAACAACATCAACTCAAATATATATAAACTAAAAACTGTTAAAATGCCAAGCTCAGGGAAGTGTAATTTGGCAGAATCAGACCATCCCAGACTCAACATAATTCTAATTGCTCTTTTTTGCAAAATCAGTATCCTATTCATATTGATAACTGAGGTACTTCCATACAAAACAATTCCAAAAGAAATATGAGAGTGAATTAGGGCAAAATAAACTGATTTTAATGTTTTAATATCACAAATTGGGGATAATTTTCTAAGAGCATATTGATAACTGAGGTACTTCCATACAAAACAATTCCAAAAGAAATATGAGAGTGAATTAGGGCAAAATAAACTGATTTTAATGTTTTAATATCACAAATTGGGGATAATTTTCTAAGAGCAAATAATCCTGAGGAGAGTTTATTACAAACATGATCAACCTGGGAGTTCCAATCAAGGTTCTTATCTACAATAATCCCTAAAAATTTTGTATTCTCGGTTTCATCTAAAATGTGGTTGTTTATAACTACATTGAATCCAGAATTATTACTTTGATTTTGCTTTAGAGAAAACTGAACGTATTTTTGTTTTATTTGGATTAAGTAACAGATTCTTATTTGCTAAAAACTGTTGAATCAACATAAGCTCACAAAAACTAGATATTTCAATTTCATCATAGTTTTCCGCAGATACTTTTAAATTGATATCATCTGCATATAAACTCATTTTGTCAAACTGAGATGCAGATATATATATATTCACAGATTTTAATGTTGTTGCCTTGTAAACTCGTTTATATAATTGCAATGTTTTCTTAATGTTTTTGTTCTTTTTTGTTTTTTATTTAAAGTATCTAGTATTGTTAGTTATATACTTTTTGAATTGTTCGCCATACATTGGTGGATAAAATAACTTATCAGAACCACACGAAAGGTCTTATTAGCTTATTAGTAATTTAACCTCAGCACTAAGAATAAACTGTTTAAATTGTTTAAATAAAAGCAATTGTAACTACGCTCTTTTTTAATTTTGCATTTTGTGTACCTTGTTGACTAGTCCTATGTGACTTGCGAGGCCAAATCATTGTAATTAATCTGAATAAATTGAACTGAATCTCAAGACTCCCTTGTTGTTTCACCCTAACTTTAATGAGGGAAGGACTTTTATGGTGTTTTTGAGTTTTGAGGAATTTGACACATTCAACATGCAAAGGAAGATATTTAAGCGGTTTTTGTGACATCGAAGCATAAAATAAATAAATTAATGTGTGTCTTCAGGAAACCTCTACTGTTTTACCTGATGGCATGAAATATGTAGAGCAAGTAAATCAGATGCCAGCATCGTAGATTGGGACTATGTTCACTAATTTAATACCAGTATGTTTAAGAGTGGGTTCCGGTGCTGTTTGTACATATCTAATTTACAACTTTAACGTCAGTGTGTTATATACATTGTTATGTTTTCCAGCCATAACACCGAGAAGGTGATTTATTTCTTATTACTGGAACGGAAAAGAAGAAGGCCGGCCGTGGAGGACGAGACGGAGCAGGTAGTGGCGAGAGTGAGGGCCGAGAGCAACGACCCGCCGCGCAAGAGGGTCGACACTTGCCTTATTAACGGAACTAATGTGATGCAGTTTGCACAAATCAGTGAAGGCTCCCCAGTAACTCCTAGAAGACAAAATCTCCAGTAAGATAACAATGATATGTAATAGTATATTTCATCACTAGTATTTTCCGGTACGCGATCGTGTTTTCCATGTGAGGTGATAGCCAGGCACGGAAATTCGATCAAGAACCGGAAAAACACTTTAGGTACGAGTTATGAATGTTATTTTTCATCACACTATAAATAAATAATAATAACAATTTTTCAGACATTTTCATCAGGTTTGCTGAGTAATATTTATGACAACATAATGTCAACAATAGTACCATTGTGTTTAGGTTAGTCTAGTAATTAGATTAATAAGAACGGTTGATTTTGAATGAAACACTGCTATTGGTAGATGCAGCAGGCTATTAGCGCTACTCAGTGTTGGATACAGATTATCTTTTTAGGGGGGCCATGAGTGAAAAAAAAAAACTGTCAAAATACAATAACTTTCACAGTGAAAATGGGTTAGGTACGTGAAGGTCTGAGGTTTTGGGGAGGGTCATGACCCCCAAGACCTCCCACCTGTATCTGCACCTGGCACTATTGGTGTCAGAATGACTATTAACAGTGCGGCAAAAATCACCAGCTGTTTTTGCGGTACTAGGGTGGAAAAGTATTACTTTCGGTACTCACAACTGATATCAAAATAACTACTTTCGGCACTCAGTGTGATGAAAAGGACTTTGAAGGTTAGATAATAATTCCATCTTGTGACATAAAGTGCAGTTTAGTACACATTTTCAATGTGTATAAAACAGTGACAGTCTTAGTTAAAAATATTTCTTGTAGCAGCTGTTCATTTAAATGAAAATAACTGAGATAACCACATGAGACATAAACACAGTAACATAGGAATAACATGGGGACTTTGGAGGCCAGTGGGGCGGAGCTCTGAGGTCTGAGGAAATAATGAGTTCCTGTTGAGACAGCTTATTGTAACAATTTTTGTAAAGTATATAATGTCAATAAAAACTATATCATTTGAATTTAAACAAAAATTAGATAGAATAAATCATTATAAACTATAAATACTCCTCTAAAACATGGATGGGAAGGTAAATAAATGCCCTGCTGGGAGTTTTAATGGTATATTTGACAATTGTTTTCATTTTACAACCACATATATCCCTTCAAAATTAAAAGTATCCTTGTGGCATTCCTTCAGTATCAAAAGTATCCTTGTGGTATCTCTTCAGTATCAAAAGTACTCTTGTGATATAAAAATTAGGAAATAATATAAATTCATGAGATTGTTTCAAACATGCTGAGATTTTATTGTTTTTAGGGCGAGACATCACAACAGAAGAGGCAGCAATCATCTCAGTTCAAATGCTCAGACTACACCAACCAACTTTATCAACAGTACTTCCAGCCTCGCGTCTCCCCTCCCCCAGAGGTAAAATATACTGCTACTGGTAGTACAGCACGAGAATATATCCACAATACTCCCGTGTATACCGTAGTGACATACTGCAAGCTCTAACACCTAATAGCTACTAGTTCATTATACAGGGTGTATACAAACTCCCTTGAGACACTTTGTGTGTATGTTCCTTAAGTTGGGAGAATCATAAAACACCATATAAACGTGGGTCTAAAATGCCTGTCTGTGGGTCTAATTATTGTAAGTTTTAAAAGTTTTCATATAACCATCTTCTATTTAAGATAGAAAGTTTAATCTCAGGCTCTATTAAGACTCACAACAAGTGTGTAAAATTGTATTTATGTAACTCCATCAGTTTAAAGATGGCGTCCATTTAAAATTTTTGATGACAAGTTTCATAAAAACTGTTAGTTTTATCAAAAACTGTTTTTTGTAATAACAAATGTAGAGTTTTAAGAAAAACACAGCGATCCTGTTTTAACCTGATTTGCTGCTATTGGATAGGAATCACTGAGTTATTAGCTATTTGCTAAAATTAATATCAAATTTTTGAATATTATTTACAATTTTTACATTGTTATTTTACATTTTGCCCTATAAAGTCGATACGTAGTTAGGTAAATAGCTAATAACTCAGTTATTTACTATCTCATTGCAACATACAAGGTATCGTTTTGTTTGTCTTACGAATTTAAGTTTTTTTACTGGTAAAAAGGTTTTAATAAATTTAATGGTTTTCGTGAAATTTGACATTGAAAGCTTTAGTTGGCTGCCATCTTTGAACTGATGCAGTAACATTAGTAAATTTTGGTACACTTGCTGTGAGTCTTAAGATACACATTGGAGGTGAACGTAAACTTTCTATCTTAAGTAGAAGCTGAGTTATATGAAAACTTTTAAAATTTACAAATAGACCGTCAGGCAGAAAAATAGGCCTTTTAGACCCATTGTATCAACCTAAAGAAACAAATACACAGAGTGTCCAGAGAGTTTGTATACACCCTGTATATTTATAGAATTGTAGCAATGTGCTAATAGTTATTGCCTGCAGTGAAAGTAAGGAGTTCTGGTCTATCCTCATGTAGCATCCATGTTCATCTACAGATACCTACACTGTTTGTTTAAAACTAATTTTAGCATCACTCAGTCTCATTCAAGTTCGATTTATATTTACCTGTACATAAAAACACATACAACCATAAATGATGAACATAACTGTATAATATTAACCTTTATTTTAGAAACGTTTTTTAGGTTTATTTTTCTAAAAAGGATGATATTACAACATTTAATGATAATTCAAAGGGTTTTCATCTTTAATTTTTCACCATCATCTACTCATTTTGTGATTTCTATTTTTTAAGACTGTAATTAAATGAAAACTCTTTGTATATTACAAAGGAACAATAAGGAACTATTAAACCGTATTGACACAAAAACTTCAAACGATTTTGGACTTCCTCATATTTTAATGACAGTTTTCTTCTGAAATTGATTTTGGAGGACATTTTCTACTAATTTTTCTAATTTGTTTCCGGAAATAATGAAAGAAGAACTAGGTATAGGGATCAACCGGAATTGTAATCCAGAAATTAAACAGCCATTTGATCATTCTAGTGAACACATCTGTAATGCCTGGTGATAAGAAATTGTGTGCCTTAAGGAACTGTATGGTGCACAATACTCAATCTTTGTTACACTGTCAGTTACCCAAGATGGCATAAGAACATAAGGCGTCCAATAGCTTAGCTTATCTGTTCTAGGGGTGTATCGGTTCAGGCCCTTTGTCCTTTTTCATGATCAAAATTTATTGTAATAAAGTTATTTTGTGTAGATATAATTAGGAAAGTTGGACCTTTAATCAAAAAATTATTGCTCTACTTTTCAGAAAAATTCACATTTGTCAACACAGGGCTGCTACAAACCGATTAGAGACCCCTCAGAGACCCCTATTTTACTACTGTGGTATTTTTTCTTTCAGTCAGAGGCCCCTGTATTTGGGGGTCTGGGGAAGAGTGCCCCAGTTGCCCCCTCCTCTCGTGGCAGCCCTGTGTCAACAGACCAGCATGACCTCCTCAAACCCTCTAAATAAATGTTTATCACTCACCAAGAAACCTCAATCTGGCCCTGTGCCCTGCTGGCCCACATACAAATTAGGAACCCTAGTTGAAAAAAATCCGAGAGTTAACATCTCCAATGTTTACATAAAGATCTCCAGGATGCTTCCTCATTAGCAATGTCTCACTGACCTATCAATTCAGAAACTTACTAACATAGTTGCAATCTTACACTCCTGTTACAGGACCCTTTATGAATACCACTTATATAATACATTGTGTTGACATATTGCCTTCTTTTACTTTAGATATGTACTAGGAGTACGCTCAAATATTCGCGAAATGGGATGACCGAACTCAGAAATGGTAGATAAAAGTTACTGCTGTTATGTAAGTTCTAACCGAAATTTGATCACAAAGTATGAAATAATAGTCCTGGGGACTCTGTGGGAAAGTATCTACTTTTCTTTTGGTTAATTTTAGGTTATAGGATAAATCATTCTTAATTATATTAAATTATATTTATTAGAGGTGCAAATTCTTCGACAAAATTTAACACAGTAAGTTGCCTATATAGTGAGGTACATTCCCAACTAGCAAATAAAGCGTTTTTGAAATATGTTAAAACTTGTGCTAAACTCGTATTAAACTTAAATTAAAATAATGCTATTCCCATTTTCTTCAATGTTAATATTAGTTTTAACATAAATTTTAAAATATGCCAAACTAATATTAAAAATTGTTAAAGTTATGTTAGAAATAATATCAAAATATGTCAAACTAAAATTAAAACATGTTAAAGTTATGTTAAAAATATGTCAAACTAATATTAAAACATGTTATGTTAGAAATAATATCAAAATATATTAAAACTTGTATCAAAACTCATTTTAAAATTATGCTATTCCCCCTTTTTTCAATGTTAATATTAGTTTAAAAAAATGTTAAACTTATATTAAAACATCTTGATGTTATGTTAGAAATAATATCAAAATATGTTAAAACTTTAATCAAAACTATTTTTAAATTATGCTACTCCCCCTTTTTTAATGTTAATGATAGTTTTAAAATATGCCAAACAAGTTTTTAAATAATGTTAACTCACTTTTTTTAATATTAACACCAGTTATACAATATTTCATAACTCACCTTTTTTATGTTAACACAAGTTTTGAAATATGTCAAACTGATAATAACATTTATAAAAAGTTATGTATAACATTATTTTTAAATGAATTTATATTAAAAAAATAACAGGACAGGTCAAGAAAGAAGAAACACACTGTTGAGAGGCACTAAAAGAATATATTGAGCAATAACAAAGCACAATTGAACTAGAACAAGGAATACCCCAGCAAGTGCCCTATAAGAATCGTTCAACAATATTAACTGGAATGATACTTTCCTCAGGTTCACAATTTTTATATGAATCCACATTACCGGTACAACACATAAAAAAATTCAATATTAAAATAACAATCATTATAAGTTAAATAGGAACATAATTAGAGCACAAGTCTAAGAAGCAATTAAAATTAAAACTCTGTTAACATTGAAACCAAATGGTTGTAGAATATGGTGTAAAACTGAAAATTGCTAAATAAACAATTATGAGGTATTGATCCAGCTTAAGTCTGTAACTTCCAAATAGTTTTTGCATTAAGTTTATCTTTAACCCATTGGCGTAGACATACGGGCAGGTCTCGTTCCTTACTTGTAATTTTATTAACGTGTGAATTGGAGTATAAAATTGGTGTTTTTAAATGTATTAATGGCATATTTTAATTAAAATATTGTTTTCTTTCAGTTTAGAGAGTCGCATTGGCACACACACAGTAGACATAAGTAAAAATTAGCAAAATCAGTGTTGACCATGTGCAAGTCTCAAAGAATTAACCGATCCCGTCAACTTCCAAGCAAGCCTGCCACCGTTTATTTTACTTGGGCCCTCCCACCAACGTTGCCACAGACCGGTTAACTCATTGAGAGTTGCACAACTGGTCAGTTTTGGTCGTGTGCGGGAATCGAACCCACGAACATCGTATCGCCACCTGGCCAAGGTGTTTCCGCGACGTAGCCAACTCAGCTAACACGACCAAAGGCCTGGCGGCGATATTAAGGGTTTTCAGTCAGTCCGCGCCCCTAGCGGATAGAACCGTAGACGCCCGCGGTCATTAGTTACATATTTTGTTACTAGAGTGCAGCACCAATCAATTCCCGTTATAGGCTACTACAAATAGAATAAAATTACTACCTCAATGGGTTAAGTGAATCCAGCAACCAAGTAACAATAACCTTAAAAAATTAATAAGTTGAGTAACTAGGATATGATTACATATAAATCAGAGCAACAAATATAAATTCTAAATCAATACTCTGACTGCTATTCAATGTTATTTGGTATCATTTCAATCTGTTGTGTTAGCATCACTTTCAAACATATGTCATGACTTATTTGAATATTATTTTATATTATTTTGTTCAGCTATGCCAACATCAGTTTCCAATATATTTTAAAAATTATTTCAATGTTATTTAATATAATTTTGTTCTGTTGTGTTAGCAACAGTTTCAAAGTTATTTTAAAACTTATTTTAATATTATTTTATATTATTTTGGTCAGCTATGCCAACATCAATTTCCAATATATTTAAAAACTTTTTCAATGTTATTTAATATAATTTTGTTCTGTTGTGTTAGCATGAGTTTTGAAGTTATTTTAAAACATATTTTAATATTATTGTATATTATTTTGGTCTATTATGCCAACATCAGTTCATAATACATTTTTAAATTGATTTAAAATAATTTTAAATTATTTTCTACTGTTATGTCAACATTAGTTATCAACACGTTTTAAAACTTATTTCTATAACAATTAAAATTATATTTTCCTTTATATCAGTATTACTTTTTTTTAACACATTTTAAAATTTATTCTGATAACATTTTGGATTACATTATTATTAGTTTAATATATTGTAAAATATACATAATTTAAAATGTTTTAAAACTTAAAAACATTAGTTTAAAATCATGTCTTTGCTACTTGGGTTGGAACTTTGCTGAGTACGCAGGTTTGATATGACGGAGTATTTAAATATCATAAACTGACAAAAGAACACAGCTGGCAGAATCAAATCATCCTCAAGCAAAAATTCATCAAATCAAGTCAATTTATCAAATGATTTTAATTATAGTACGTAAACCGAACTTCTTTCATCACTCTAAGGAACATCTTTCCTCCATAAAGATAAAATGATTTTAAAGCCAGTAGGGTGGGTTGAGGTTAAAAAAAGTATCCACTTTTTTTATAATTGAAAATTGACTAAAATATCGAAAAAAGTAAAGAATAACATAAAAACTTTACCGATGGGGAGGAGGTCTACGGTTGAGTGGGGCGGCGCGCGGGGCCTATCCAACGTGAGGACATCTTTCAAGAGATGTGGCTTTAACAAAACAAATCCAACTTATGTTAAAATTGGACGTCTGGGAGTGATAGAAAAGGCCAGTGTTGGCGGAGCCCTGAGGCAGGAACAAAAATTATCCACAATATTTTGTTCCCCAACAACGTGCTATATTGTTCAAGAGCAGTTTTGAGGAGCATTTCGAAATCATGGCACGTGTTTAATACAAGCCACTATGGTTATAACTGCTAATAATCAGCTGTTTCTAGCAAAAAGGCAAACATTTCTTTATTTATTAAAAATACAAAATCTATTATACTAATTCCCTAAGGAATTTCTTGTGTACAGCATAACATTTGTATTTATGAACCGATTTTGATGATTGAGGTGTCAAATTAAAGGGATTTCTCTGTAGAAGTCATGGAAACTTTGTATCCCTCAGTTCAATGTTCTTCACCCCATTGGACTTTAAAGTTTCCATGTTATTCTTAAGAGCAATATGTTTAATAGGTAAGAAACAGATGTAGTTTCAGCAACAATTTTAATCAGCTGTTCATTCCTGAATTCTTTGTGGGAAGCACAGGTAATCATTTAGTAAAATACTAATGTTGTAACTAAACACCTTTTGGATGTTAAAAACAACTCATAATAATGTAATTACAAAATGCTTGATAGTTTTTGAGTTCTTAACACGCGAACACACACCATGGCCACTTAACTTAAAAGATATTTTACTAATGGCTTGAAGAGGCCATAGCCCCTAACCTTGCTCAAATACTCTACCCCATCTGATATTTTACTCTTTTCATGCTGAGGAAAATTAAACGATATAAGTAGGAGCACATGTCAGTTCCTAAACAATGTAGATACGTAATCATATGTGTTTAATGTAAACAGAGCAGACGTGTTTAAATCCCTATTCATTTCTTATAGGGGATGTTTTACGTTATTACTCGTTTGCTGTTAAAGTTTTAGAAATACTGATATTTTTCCCGCGTCCCTGGGATCAAGTCCTTTAATTTGAGCCGTCTCCCATCATCCTGCGTTTTACCAAACTCCCAAAATTTTGACTTAAACATGTCGTTTACAGAATTGTGTATATTTTTAAATAATCGGGTTATTTATTTCACGCAGATTTCGAGACAGCCACTTGACGGATTTTGATGATTCTTTCTTTAATATGAAGGTAATTTTACGTAGAAAGTCGTAACGGAGCCTCAATTTCAATTTAGGCCTCAGGGCTTTGTCCCACAGGATTTCCAAGTTCCCATGTTATTCATATAAAAGAGAGTTTAATTTCTTTTATGTCACGTTTTTCTTGATTAAATTCATTAAAATTTTTAAAGGATTATGTCTAACTACAGATTGTCATTGTTTTGTTTAAATTTTTCTACTCTCTTCCTTAATTAGCGTTTTTAATCGCAAAATCTTGCGGAGGAGCAGTTTGTTATATATAACAGTTTAAATTCAGTAAGTACGAAGGTTTGCTGTGACAGGGTAATAATATAAACTGACAAAAATGTCTAAATGTCTATGACAAAAATATAAATAGTAAATCAATTGATGCTGCACTCTACCGGAACAAATAATAACCTCAGATCAAAGAAGAACGTTATCTTTATTTGTAAAACTTGATAGCAGTTTTTTTTTATAAATTTCAAAAACCTTTGTAAAATTCAATGAATTATTGTTAAACGGGCACTACTTTAATTATTTAACTATGAAACATATAAGTATAAACATTTTTAAATAGTTTCTTGTCATTAGTAAACAATATTTTAATAGTATCTCGTAATTTACTAAATATACATTTTTCCCAATGCTTTACCTTATGGAAATTTTCCAATTTTAAATGTTAATTATCAAAAGACGATTGAATGAATGTGTTCAGTTTTAGAACTGGTAGCGTAAAATGTAATGGAAAACATTTTTGTCAAATTTGAAAGAAATCCGTTCAACCGGTTTCAAGTTATTGCGTTTCGAACACACACAACCACACAACCACTGTCGAACATCGAATCATTGTCACTGTTAATACATATATTCCTTCACTTCATTCCGTCATCAATTACAAATTAGCTTTTGTTGTTATATGTATTGAAGTCGACATGAGTACAAGTTTTTTTTCAATATGAAAAGTGGGTCAAAGTGAATTTAAATCCTAAAAAGATTTAGAATCCCTTTTTGCAATTACATCACATAACTGAGGTTTGTATTTTTTTATGTTCAACAACTACCAACTCATATATCTGCTTTGGAATTTTATTTTCCCACCAAAACTGGTTTATAAAATATATTTATAGTGACAGAACCCTTTTTTTCCTTGATTTACTGATTATTCTAGATTATTACTTGAAAGGAAAAACAGTTTTTTATCAACTGCCTTTACTTAAAAAAGGATGTTTTTCATTAAACAGTCTTTAACTTTTTCGGGCAAATTTAAAACCTCAGCATTTGACTTAATTACTGTACATAATTAATTACATAACCAAACTACTATACAGTTATGGGATTGCTTGAGGTTATGTTCAGTAATGTATATTATAAAATATATGTATAATAGTGATAGTAATGAATGACAGTAACGAAAGAAATCTCATATCAATGACAATTAATACTGTAAGTAGTGATTGTTAATTAATACTTACTCATCAAACTGTAAGATAATCAATTTGAATTTGGTTATATTATTAATCATGTCTTTAGATGTTTCATAAGTAAAAAAAAGATTTATTGAGCATAATCAATTTAAAACAAATGCTTTATACCTTTATGGTTTTAAAGAGGTTGACACATGATTGTCTTTTCACATTCCCAAGAGAAAATCATTCAAACAGACAAAAAATAGACAGCTAAATTTTGTTTTTAAAATGATTAATGTTACTAATTACAAATAATAAATATACAAAATAAAAATAACTATCAAAGGAACAAACAATATAAGAGGAAAACTAATAACGAGTTCACATGCAGCATGCTGATGTAAGGGAAGCGAATTTCCACATAAAATACTTTAAAATGTCAAAAAATGTGTTAAAACAATCTTATTCCAATTTGTATGGAAATATGGAAACATTTAATTTTGTGGCTGTTCTGATGCTACTAGTTCTATTTACCTGCAATGCTGGGATAAGAATATTGTGCATTATAGGGTTCGGAAAAGGTCCAGTCAGGATTGAAAGTAGGCATGGGGATACTGGGAATGATAAAACCACACCAACATATGAATATAAGCTTTTTCTCCTGTATAATTCCCATAAGACAATCTGTGTTTAGTCAATATACATTTTCTTTAATAGCTCGGTAAATATTTGTGCTAGAATGATGAGTGAGGGCTTAAACTGTTGCCTCTCTAAGCTCTATCTTTTTACTAGCATTTATTTTACATCCATGGCTGTTTTGACCATATCTGAGCCCAAAAACTCTTAATTTGAAAATTCCCAAAATAGGTAGTAATAGTTTTCCGATTTTTTCCCAAGAAACTTGTCCAACTCATAATTGAAAGAAATGCTCTTACCGAATTTGAAGTAAATCGGACAGAAAATGCAACCGCTATAGTGCAAACACACATCTACATAATTTTTAACGCCCCCCAAAACAAATTCAGGGGCCAAGTTAGGAAGTTATATGGTGATGCTGGGCTCACAAGTTCCACCATGCAGGCCGTGCTAATAGCTCAATTTTACATAGGTAATTCGCTAACAGTTAAAAAAGGCATATCAAAATGTAAAAAGATTTTTGTTGGTTTCAGAGCAGCGTCTGCTCACACAAACCACCAGCAACCCCCACCTTCACCCGTGCCTCGTCATCAGACAACCATCTCCTCTCTCACCCCTCCCCCCCTGTCACCGGCCCACTACCAGCGAACAGACTCCAACGACCAGTCTCCTTTACCTATCACCGGTGAGTAAATATTTTCTCTATTATTATAAAGGGGTATATACAGGGTAGAACAAAGTCTGGAAACGGTATAATATCTTTAAAATTAGTTAAGTAACAAAACTAAAACTTTGCTAAATAATTTAGGGTCTACAAATATATTTTTCAAGGCACTTATTAACACTGCACCTCCAAGGGGGGATGGTTTACAAGGAGTCAGAAGAAAATCCTAAATGTAAGCATAGGTCAAGATGAGCATCCTTTTAAAGCCTAGTCTAGTTGAGTTGAATGCCACAAACCTCACTTCAAAAGATTTATTCGTTACAAAATGGCGGCTGTTTAAATAATTTGGGACCATCTTGGGGCCAGTTAGAAAATTGTTCCCCCACCTACTGTGTAAAGTCGAATTTTACTCCTTGTAATGAAGGAGTAAAGTGCTACTTTGTCTCCCGCCAGAGAGAGAGAGACAAAGTACTTTGTCTCCCGCGGAACAGAATCAGCTGACTTTTCGCTGCAATTATGAATGCTGCAGCTATAACGGAATCAGATCAGCTGATTGATATTTTGCTCCAGCTGCAATTAACGTTCCGAGTTCCGAGGTTAGTTATTACGCATTAAGCAAACAAAATGGACAGAAATTGTGAATGTGAATACTCATCAATACTTGTGGATTTTGAGATGTGAGAAAAATGTTGTGTGTATTACGGGAGTAAAGTACATTGTCTCCCTCGGGAAAATTGTCGCCCTCGCCTACGGCGTCGGGCGCCAACAATTTCCCTCAGAGAGACAAAGTTGTACTTTACTCCCTTAATACACAAATAACTATTGAACAATCACCATTTTATAACAAACTAGCAGTTACCCGCGGGCTTCGCCCCGTTTGAATTTATATGATCAGATGCTGTTCACTCTACACCAAAGCTCTGGAGTAAATGACCATCATGGTACACTCTGAATATGCAGTGGAAGAGCTCAGAAGCGGCAATCAACTCACATGCTGATCCGTAAGTTGATGGTTTCAACATCTCGCGACGGTAGTGTTCAGGGGAGATGTAATTATCCCCTTTAACATCATGAGTTAAAATTTGGAATTTGGCCCAATTAGTCGAAACATAGTTAACAATTTCCTCTCTTACTTGATCGTTGTAGAAATTATTTCCGTAAACTGAATAGCATATAGAATGAAAGAGGCACAAACCATCTGGAGGCATGTGAATAACTCTAAACTGTGAGTCTGTTTGTCCAAATAGTGTTAATTTTGTATCCATATCAAAAATTCAAAAAATATATATATAAAAGAAACCAATAAAAATAAAAATATTACTAAAATTGTGTATTCATGACAAAAACAAAAAACTAAAATATCATAAAATTCAATAAATTAGCTTTATTAACCTGTCACACCACAACACAAAATAAAGATCATAAACATAAACAAATTCAATAAATTAGCTTTTAACCTGTCACACCACAACACAAAATAAAAATCATAAACATAAACAAACCAATGAATAATAACAGCTGTTTGTAAAATTTTTTAAAGAAACAGGTAGTAATGTAGAGTTTGCAAGACACTCGCCCATTTTTAACATTATTGGCTTACTCCAGTTCAAAAGAATTATAAATCAACGTTCTACCGTGGTTTTACTGTTTGTGTAGAATAGCAACAGCTGTTTACAATATTTTAAATTAGTCATCTGATATCATCAAAACAAATCTTTCTTCCATAAGAATAACATGGTAACTTTGAAGGTCTGTGGGGCGGAGCCCTATGGAGATACCGGCGTGTAAACTGCTTAGTTGTCCTATTTAAGACCTAAAGAATCAGTGTACAAAATTTCAGCTCTCTATCTACATGGGAAGGTGGAGAATTCTTGATGAGTAAGTCAGTGAGGGCTTTGCCTTTTATAGATATAGATAATGCTTTTAAAGTGATGTTTTCTTCTGACTCCTTGTAGATTGTCCCCCCTTAGAGGTGCAGTGTCAATAAGTGCCATGGAAAATATAATTTTAGACCCTAAATCATTTTGCAAAGTTTTAGTTTTGTTCCTAAAATAATTTGAAAAAAATTTTACCGTTTCCAGACTTTTTCCACCCTGTAAAAGCTCTCACATTTTGGACAAACTGGAAAATGTAGTTTCTTCTTTTAATAAGGGGTTCAATCCCGTATCTGACTTACAATCCCAGGATTACAGAAATTCAGTATTACGTAGTTTAACTACTTTATGGTTACTCACAACATGTTGTTATATGTACTGCTTTGCAAACTTTGCATTAAGCACTTTTTGCATCGACATACGTAAGAAAACTGTGCCAAACTGATTGCAAATCACAGTGGTTTTTATGTAAGATAAAAACAAGTTACCCCTTATTACAAAACTACAAAACTGAATTAAAATTACTAAATAATAAGATGTAAAAAAAACATTAATTGCAACCAAACTATATGAAAAACAATACTGTACTGAATCGAACTGCACTGTTGTTGGCTCAATGAGCACTGTAAAATAACTACAAATATTTAGTATGACGACTGACCGTGTCAAAGTACAGTACTTTTAAGTAAACCATCAAAATGTTGAGGAAGTCAAAATAAAGATTCCCTGTCTGTAATATAACCCTAGGAAAGGAGCGCATAGCAAAATGGATATCTCGTGTAAGTGCATTTCAGCAAACTATTGATAAGACAGCACATTATCAATAAGGCATTGCGTTGGACCGTACGGTGCCACACCAGTCATTTACATAAAAAAATAATAAACCAAGTATAAAGTAATAATTATACTACGTTATTTAAGAAATGATTGTGGACATTTTCCATCACTGATGTCCGCAAAAATGTCTTAATTAACTTAAACTCACCATCACTAACAATGAGTTTTAAACAAAGAATTATACAACAATACAACTATATCTGAAAGATGCTGCAGATCGTAACTTAATATGGGCTAAACATAAATAATTGGAAAATGTTAGTTTTTACAATCCTGGGATTTTTGAGTACCGTAAATTGACCACGGTCCCAGGATTGAAACCCCTATTTTTTTCAGTTACGTTTAGAACTCAGTTCAATTTATTGAACCAATTACTTTTTTTAAATTGTTGGAATTATTTATCATAGCCCACATGAAAATAGTTTGATGGTTGCTGATGTGTCTTAGGCCTCCTTCACCACCTCCCGCACCCAACACTCTTGCCAGTAGTTGCCAACATAAGTCTCACCGTTTGATCTGCAGTTACTTTAATACAAGAAACAGTTTGGCAACACCGCCTAAAATGTCATTGCATAATTTTATTACCAACTAGAATAACAAGAGAATGAATCTAATTATTAACTCTTTGTTAAATTATATTAATTTTGGATCAGAAAACCAGATTACCAGATTACTTTTGCGTCTATAATGAACTAAAAAGGATTTAGTTAAGAGGATTTATTGTTTAAGTTTATAACTCCATAAGAGAAATATTAAATGGAAAGCTTGACATCTTGTTCATTTATGATCAGGAAATTACAAATGACTTCTTAAATTAAAGGTATCTTAAAACTAAAAATTTACTTTGAACAGTTTTTAAATTGAATTAATGTCCAAAAATAAAATAAAATAAACTGTATTTATAATTTCAAACTTTATCTGAAATTTGATCATGTTTCAAATAACAATCATATTGAAACATTGGGTGAATATATCTGAAAAAATTTGGTTGTTAGAGAAGACTCATCAAGCCCATGTTGACAGTGAAGTTGTCAATTATTCACCTGGTTGCAGGCCTATTTAGAAACTTGCGCATATGAACACGCACTTCTTATTTGGACACATTTTTCTAGCGACCAGGCTGATAACAACTTTAACATAGTTCTGATCCCTAGGCATGGGTTGCGCTGGCAGTAAGAATAATTATGAGTGTGTTTCAACTTAATCTGTAGTTCTAAATTAAATATACATGCACTGCATTACTGAATAATTTTCCTAATTATTCACTGGTAAAAACACAACTAATATACACACTTAACTCATTTCCTTTGGTCTTTGATTCATATAAACCTATTAACAGTATTTTACAACGTGAATAAAATCGTAACTCATGTGATCTAAAGCATATATATTCGTTGTAGTAACCACTCTTTTTGCTAGGGAAAGCTATGTCAAGAACAACCTCAGAGTTTTTGTATTAAAGCATCGAGTTAGCAAGGGCGGTTCCAGGACTGATTTTCAGAGGGGGCCATATTGCTTAGGGTTCAAGTTACTTTCGGTCTTAAGAGTCTGCAAGGGTGGTTTATGAGCTCATTGAAAAATGCAATAATTACTGCTGCAATTGATACTCAAACTTTATTGAGAGCAGAACCCAAAGTAACAAGAAGCCCATCGGCCTACCCCGGGAATTATTTTATATATTTTATGAAGCCAATATAAAACATCATAATATACTATTAAAAAAATATAGCATATAATTATTTATATGAATCGAATATAAAATTTTCATAAGGCCTAAGCAGTACAGCAATAAATAAAAACTAAGAAGTTATAATATTATAATGTTCTTAATTAATTGTAAACTGGATTAATTCTAAGCTATATTAATAACCCTTGTTTCTTAAACAAAAACATATTGTTTAAGAAACAAGGGTTATTAATATAGCTTACAATAAAATAACTGTTAAATTGTGAGAACTACCAAATTAGGTATATAAGTCTTTATAAAACAATGTCAAGTTGTCTGTTAAGTTGTCTTTTTCGCAAATCTCTCAATGATTGTTTCTGTGTTCACTTCAAGGTCTAGGTGAACGTGAAGCAAGAAAATACCCTTGAGCGTGTTTCTCACATTCTTGCTCTTAGCCAAGACTTAACTTTCTTTTAATAATATTTATTCCATGACAATGTTTTACTATGTATTGTAATTTTCAACAAAATAGTTAATTTATGGTGAAATCTTTTAACCAGGTAAGGTAGGCCTGAGTCCTATCTTTCCCTTCCTGGCGGAGTACGGCCCTTTTTTGGGAACCATTCCGGCATTTGCCCAAGTGAGATGAGAAACCTTACAACTCTTCTCAGAATGGCCGGCTGGGATAAAACCCGAGACCTCCTGAATGTGAGGTGCAATAATTGCTACTCTTAATTATGTTGTGAAGGTACACACCAACCATTTCGCGCCTACTGTGAGTTTTGAGACTGGCCGGCCGACTGGAGGGATGCGACCCTTTCGTCGCAGGAACAAGGACTAGGCCTGGCCTATGCGAATACACCAGAAATGAACGGCTCTTGTTCCTTTGATTCTGTCCTACAAGTAAAATTAACGACTTGTTCAGTTCAAGTTCTAACTACTCACTCACTCGCTAATCGCTTGCTTGGACGGCAAAGAAAGAGTGGTACCTAGTGTACAAAACAAGTAGTAAATAAAAATTGTAGTTTGAAGTTTGGAGAGATGCATAAATATGGAAAATAACAAGAGGGCAAGCTGTAGAAGCATCTTAAACAGGCACATAAATATTTTGAAGAGGGTTAAGTTGTGTTGAGTCGATGTACGAGCATTCCGAAACCTTGTTTTGTAGTCATGTGAAACCTGGTATGATAATTACTGTGTGGTTTATGCCTTATAATTATACTTTACAATGCCCAGTGGATGTTGCAATGCTTGACAAATGGCATAGACATATAGATTAATGTTTTGAAAGACGTAGGCCTATTTACTGCCAAAGAAATTTAAATAAGCCATAAATAAATATTTTCTATAAGATACAAATTGAGGATAAACAAACAAAATAACTATACTTTATTTTAATAACTTCCTAAATTTTTGAACGCATCTGTGGTGCACCTCTATTAATATGCGTGGGAATGGTACTGTTGAGTTGAGTGTTGGTTGGTGTTGCATTATTATGAGTCCAGTTCGAGCCCAAATAGCTCATCAATCAGTAATCTGACTTGTAGAACAGAATCAAAGGAACAAGAGTTGTTCATTTTTGGTGCATGCGTAAAGGCTTATAGTTCCTGCGACGGTAGGGGAGAGGAGAATTTCAAGATGGAGGAATCGACACTGCCAGTGTTGCCAATCATCTTTGTCAATACATTAGTGGGTCTGATTCGATTGAGTTCTAGTATTGAGCGCTGGCTCTGTTGCAAAATGCTTTTTTGATGGTTTGTTTTTACAGGAAATGATCGCTAGTTCATAAAAGTTGTATTAGCCTACTTAATGTCAGTTAGAAAAAAAACATCTTTTCCAAAATCTCGGCGGGGGGGGGGGGGGGCGTGGCCCCCATGACCCCTTCTCTGGAACAGCCCTTGCGAGCTAGCAGTCTACTTCAGGTGTATAGTCACTGATACAACTGAGATAAGTTCTAAATTGAAATATACACATACAAATAAAGTTTATAAGATGTCATTATCTTCCATATATATGAAATCAAAGAGCAAAGAAATTACACTAAGCAATTTTAATGCATGATTGTGAGATTAAAACATTGATTGCATGATTCAAACATGTGATGTTTCTTAAGTGGATTTCCTGGTATTTTATTTTGATTGCTTATCAAGAAGCAATAGGTTGGTTATTAAAATGTTGCATTTGCTAAGGTTTTCTATCTATTAGCAAGTATATTCTATGTCGCAAAATGTAAGGTTTTCATTATTACACATTGAAAATAGTGAGTTGAGGCATTTTGATTGCTTTTCCTTAAAAGCGTTTATGTACTTTTACCACTTACCGGACTGCTAAATGCCTCTGGCGTCAAATTAAAAAAAAAAATACTCAGTTTGCCTGGTCTTCAAAACTTAATGTTAAGAATAATAACACAATTCACATTATTGTTTATTTTTATTAGCATACATTTTACACACCACACTTATTAAAACACATGGAAATTAAAATTTGTTCATGATTGTGTAAGAAAATTAAATATTACAAAAAAATACCAAATTTTTAAATTAAATGCATAATCTATTGGTCTTATTGGGATTGCTTAGTTTAATTGGATTGCTTGACTTTATTCTGCTTAGTTTTAGAGTGTTTCTTTGAATAGGAGTCTACAAAGCTACTAATCCATATTTCATTGACAATATTTAAATGCTATTTCCAGAGTAAAAATATCAAAAGACACATTTATAGTCTTTCTTCTGTGACATAATCAAATAAACTACTATAATAATTATTATAGGCAATGATTAGTAATTTGGTATAATTGGACTCCTCCACTGGCATGATGTTTATCATTACTGTAATATATAGTTTATACTTTTGAAAATAAAATTCAATTTTTTAGGTGTGAAGATGTAAAAGTTTAGACCCCCTTAAACTAGTTCATCTTAAATAAGCGGGAAGGGTTCTCGACTAAAAATTACATCAAAATAACATAATGGGAGGATGATGTAATTTTTAAGCATTGATTTTTAGCGAATTTCCCCTATAGGGAAGAAGCTATTACCGTAGGTGGCATGGTAAGACTTAAGCCCGAGACCATGATAACTTTTCGTTTTGAGGTCCCCAGATGCCAAAAACACTATTCGTTCAAATTTATATATATGTATTGTACATGTATATGTATATGTACTTATACTGTATATATGTGTGTCCGTTACCGCGATAACTTTTGAAATAAACACCCGATTTTGATGAAATTTGGCACAAATGTGGAGAGTAGCATTTATGACTTTAAGTTCCAAAACCAGATCGATCGCACTATGGGAAGGGGGTTTTATGTGGGTTTACAATTTTCCAAAAATCGTTTTTTTGCAAATTTGACCCAAAATGTTAAAAACACTCAATTTTGGTTAACACTCAAAGTGCTAAACACAGTACGTTGTCCAATGTTATCCTTATGGAGAATAAATAAAAATCTATATCTCAATTATTTTTGAATGTATATTGATGAAAGTTGGTATGTGGCTTCAACTAGTTGTGGTATATTGATATTAGCACAAAAAACAAGTTTTTTGTTGATAGTCCCTGTAGCAGCAAACCTGCATACTCGGCCCCCACGTTATTCATATGGAGAATAAGTAAAGTTGTATATCTCCCTTAATTATGAACCTAAATTAATAAAACTTGGTATATAGCTTCACCTGGTTCAGTTATATTGATAATTGCAAAAAAAACATATTACTTATCTTCCTAGTTGCAGCAAACCTGCATCCTCAACCCTAATGTTATTCTTATGGAGAATAAATAAAATGCTATATATCACTTATTTATGGATGTATTTTTGTGAAACTTGGTAAGTAGCTCTATGTAGTAGTGAGTCACATATATATGCATTGGAAATTTGCTGAGTACGCAGGTTTGCTGCGACGGGGGTATTAACTAATTTAACTTGAAACAATTGAAAATTTATAATTAAATCAAAAATACACATCACCTTAGGTTAGCAATAGAAATATAGGTATACAAAGCAGATAATCAGTTATATATAAACCTTTCTGAGTGATAAATGTATAATATGTCCCATATATCAACTCAGAAATCAAAGTGGAGGATGAGCATTTTAGCTAAACTCAAATAAAATACATTGGACCATTTCTTAGGAAGAGCAATGGAAACTATTAACATGAATATCAACCCCTGCTAATCCCTGCTGCCTGGTTTCTTTGACTTTTTTTCATTGTCTCTGGAACATCCACACTTCCAAAATAAACCCTTACCTTACCCATATTTCCTTTGCAAGCACATGCATTTTGGATCCAAAGAGGGAATTTTATTGGAATTTTCGCATTTGTAATCGACAAATTAAGGGCACTCACATAACGCTAGAGTCTTGTTGCAGTTGCATTGTACAACAATATTGCACTTCTCAATGAATAAATGACACTCACATAATCCTGGAGGCCTGTTACTGTTGCATTGTACAACAATATTGCACTTCTCAGTGAATAAATGACACTCACATAATCCTGGAGGCCTGTTACTGTTGCACTGCCACAATATTGCACTTCTCAATGAATAAATGACCCTCACATAATCCTAGAGGCCTGTTACTGTTGCACTGCCACAATATTGCACTTCTCAATGAATAAATGACACTCACATAATCCTGGAGGCCTGTTACTGTTGCATTGCCACAATATTGCACTTCTCAATGAATAAATGACACTCACATAATCCTGGAGGCCTGTTACTGTTGCATTGTACAACAATATTGCACTTCTCAGTGAATAAATGACACTCACATAATCCTGGAGGCCTGTTACTGTTGCACTGCCACAATATTGCACTTCTCAATGAATAAATGACCCTCACATAATCCTGGAGGCCTGTTACTGTTGCACTGCCACAATATTGCACTTCTCAATGAATAAATGACACTCACATAATCCTGGAGGCCTGTTACTGTTGCACTGCCACAATATTGCACTTCTCAATGAATAAATTACACTCACATAATCCTGGAGGCCTGTTACTGTTGCACTGTCACAATATTGCACTTCTCAGTGAATAAATGACACTCACATAATCCTGGAGGCCTGTTGCTGTTGCACTGCCACAATATTGCACTTCTCAATGAATAAATTACACTCACATAATCCTGGAGGCCTGTTACTGTTGCACTGCCACAATATTGCACTTCTCAATGAATAAATGACACTCACATAATCCTGGAGGCCTGTTACTGTTGCACTGCCACAATATTGCACTTCTCAATGAATAAATGACACTCACATAATCCTGGAGGCCTGTTACTGTTGCACTGCCACAATATTGCACTTCTCAATGAATAAATGATACTCACATAATCCTGGAGGCCTGTTGATGTTGCACTGCCACAATATTGCACTTAATTACGAAATGTCTAAGATTGCACCTGATTTTTCTGTAGCCCATTACTTTATCAAGCATATGCATATTAATTCTTGTGTAGCTTGTATAAATTAGATAAAACACCTATCGAAAATCAAACATCTCACCAAAATGTTCAGAAGAATTTTGGGCAAAAATACAAGGAAAAATAATTTTACCAAAATAATGTAGGTTAATTTCAAAAAGTTGTTTTATCCTAAATACAACATTATCTTAATGAAATATTTAATAGTCACGGGGGAAAGGGAATGCTAAATCAAGCCGGTAGAATGATTATTTTGGAAGGGCCTAAAAATGGACAAAAACTGAAGATAGTGATTGATGGAGGTCTCAAAAAAGGTTTTTCTGAAGTTCACAGTGAAGCCATACAAACACTAAAAGGTCAAGTAGTTGGATTGGGAGAAGAACCACTGGCATGTTTTTAATGTACTGCTGTGATGTAATGGGTTGTTCAACTGATTGCAGCAAGTAAATATAATAAGTCCAATTTATTAGTGATATGGTTCATTTCAGCCGGTGGTCACCTAGTAGCCTGTACACCCCCCGGGTCCCCTCACACGCCCAACCATTGGCGCTCGCGCCTCACCACCATCAAAAACAGCTTCCTCGGCTCGCCAAGATTCCACCGGAGAAAACTGCAAGGTGAGTAAAGTGATTAAACATACGATTTTTTTATATGTTTAATCTTCGGATGTGCAAGTACTCGAATATTTCAGTATTTTGGCTGAGTATTTTTATACTCAATTCGACTCGAACTTTTGAAAAAATACTCAAAAATCTGAGCGAGTATTTTCCGACGATCTCCGGAAAATTGCAAACGATTGTGAACCACCAAATCGCGTAGTAACGGCCAGAAAATCTGACCAATACAAGTAAAATCGGCTGAAAATGGCAATGCGAAACATGAATCTATCATAAACAACAACCAAACGTTTAGTTTGTCAATACATAATCCACTTTGATTGTACTGGCCAAAAATGTATCATAGCCGCCTTTAAAGAAGGCCGCGGCGTTCGAACTGACAACGCCGCCATCTTACAGAGCAGAGGAGTCTCTGCCAGCACAAAGCCCATAGCCGCCAGTCGAATATCGCCTCCTTTTAAAATCATTTAGCTATATTATTTTGTTTTGTTGGAGAGAATAAATAGAATGGGCGTCAGGGATTGTTGTTAAAGTATAAAATAACCGAAAAATAATATTAAACATACAAATTTGCACTAAACTAAAACAATAGGCCTACATGAATCATCTACTTCTGTTAGGTTTTAAGGATTATTGCTTTGAAAAAAACCATGACCAGATTAACTTATTGTTTTAGATGTCCCTATGAATACATTTTAAAATTAATATGTTGAATAAATGCCACTAATAAACTGCTTGAAGTAAAAATAAACTGTGACAAATGCAATACGAGGCACACAATTATTTCTTTGAAAGATAGAAATGCCGACAAAATGTTAATACTTTGTGCAGACAGTTTCCCATGAGTTGTATTTATACTTGTTGCTATATTAAGTGTGCTTTGTCTTTAAATTAACGGTTGTATGTCGTTGTTTTCAGTCTTGTTTTAATATGTTGTTTTAAAGAATACTGTACTTTATTAGCAATTAGTAAATGGTACTAAAGCTGTCTTATCTATTGATATTTATAAAACAAAACAGATGATAAAAGGTAATTGTAATTATACTTAACTAAACTAATAAAAACTTAACTAGCCTATGCAATGGATTAACAGCTTCAAAAAAGCCAAACTACGGCAAAAAGGAAAAAATGTACACAGCTTTTTAGTAAACTAATTTTGTATGTATTAAATAACTTGACTTTAAATTCAAGAAGTGGGTGGGTGTGTTGCTACAGGGGCATTTTAAAAAGTAAATAAAATTATTAAATTCCTAGCACATTCTTGAATTAACGGTGCTAGGCATTATATTTTTACTATGCCTACATATAAAACCCAGCAACACTGACTACAAACATGCGTAACTTTACTCTCAGTTTAAATACGAACCTTGTTGGGCTCACAACAGGGCAAGATACTCGATACCAAAAAGGTAAACCAACATCACTTAAACGATATTTTCGAACTTGAAGAGTAAAAAATAACGATTTTAGGCGGCGGTATCTCGTTTTCCCCATGCTAGTATACGGGCGGCGAGGCACGCTGTAAACACTCCTCTTGCGGCGTTGTTCATTCTACTACACCGCGGCCTTCTTTAAAGGCGGCCATGAATGTATATTGCTACTCATATATTATTTAGAAACCATGATTAGACTATTAAATAATATCTGGACTGGTATCAAAATTCTATTACACTAGTTAAAACTATACCAACATCAATATGCTGATGGTAAATATTCGCTCGAAAATACTCGAAACGTGAGAATAATTGGTACTACTCGACTCGCTCCAAAAAATCACATAAGTCATCATAAACCAAAACCATGTGGTTAGGAAACAGGTGATAAAACAAATACTTACAATTTTTATGGATTAATTAAACTTATGTGCATCAAGCTTAACAGAATATTTCTACACCATTTTATTTCAGTCAATTAATAAACAAAATCTTATTCAAATATATCCCAAAGATATGTTCCAAATGAAATGATCATAAATAGAACTAAAAATATGTGTGTCAACATGTTCATTGGTTTTAGCAATCATATTTTTAAAAGAATTACTACAGTATAATATAGCATTTTGAACAGTTTTTTGTATCAAATGAAACAGATTTCAAGTTACCTGAGCCCTGGTTATCCGATACTTCCAAAGTATCTCAACTATTTTAAATATAAATTTTCTACCTGTAATTTCTCAGTGTTGAGCTATATATGATATCAAGAGGGTTACTGGGTTGTCAGGAACTTTAATATAATAACTATCAATTGATTTTTTAACCATTGAATGAGTTATTTACCAGTCAAACATAACAGAGGTTCACTGTTCAAAATAACAAAATAATCTCAAAATTATAAAAACCCATAGCAACGTCATGTTTCCTTAGCTTTGCTGATCAAGTTGAAAGTGCACTGCATGATTTCACACTATTCATGCAATGGTGTTAAATTTCTGCAAATTATGGGGAAAACACTAACAACAAAGTCCATTGAGAACTTTTTAAAGGAGCTAACATACATTTTATTTTACATTTATCAGGAACATTTTTGTTTATCGACAGTGTGCTTTTACAATACATATGTAAGCATTTGAACATAAATGAAAAAAATATGCAGCATGAAAAAAGAAGGTACTAGTATCCATGTTTTGGAAATGTCCAAACAAGGATATCTCAATAAGAAATTCAATAAGAAATTGGTGTAAGTAAACACCACACAACACGTGGACAGCACCTCAATGACAAATGCAAAACAGTATTATGCAAACAAATAATTAAAGAAGCCACAGTATTATCTTAAGAACCTATTCCTAAACAGGCGCGTCAAGCATATAAAATTACAATAATTGATCGGTCATTAACTGGAAAATTACAAAACTCTTCTCATATCTGTGAAATGACTGTTAAACGAAGCTCAGCACCAAACAAAAAAATAAAAAAAATACTACACTATGCATTTTTGGATAATTGAAGTCAACATTATAAATAAACCAGTTTCAAGATTTAATCTCATGTGTAAAATTAATCAATATTAATTTTATTAATTTAATTAATTAATTAATTTGTATTAATTTGTCAACACAAAATGTATAGAGCTTGCTTAACATTTTGGTGTGAAAAAGATTAAACTAAGTTGTAAAATCCTATTTTTTTTTAAATACTTTAATTTTAACTTTTCTGACGAAAAATGTCAGTTGTAAAAATATATTTATATTATTATTACTATAAATCAAATATTATTATTATTATTATATTAAATATGGTTGAGATAAATAATATTTTTGGGTTATTATTTAATCTGTTGGTGTGTTTTGCTCTATTGCAAAGCAGCAAAACTTTGGTTAGTTGCATCTTGTTATTCAAACTTAAATGGGTTAGCTATGATGACTTCTACCTAGAGTAATTAAAATACCCTCGTCGCAGCAAACCTGCATACTCAGCAAATTTCCAATTGAGATATAAATGTCTTAATACTACATAAAGCCAATTACCAAGTTTCATAAAAATATATTCACAAATAAGCGATATATGCAATTTTAATTATTCTCTATAAGAATAACATTGGGGCTGAGTATGCAGGTTTGCTGCAATAATGAACACAATAAATGGGTTTTTACGCTAATATCAATAGAACTTAACTAGGTGAAGTCGTATACCAGTTTTTATTCATTTATGTTCATAATTAAGAGAGACATAGCATTTAATTATTCTCCATAAGAATAACATGGGGGTGAGTACGCAAGTTTGCTGCTACGGGAGCCTTTGGCAAAACATTGTTTTTTTGAGCAAATATCAATAGACCACAACCAGATGAAGCCGTATACCAAGTTTCGTCAGTATACATTCATAAATAAGCGAGATATCAAATTTGTCTTTTCCTCCATAAGAATAACATTAGACAACGTACTGTGTTTAGCACTTTCAATATCTCAGTAACCAATTGACATAGAGGAATGATCAAAATACCAAATTGTGTGTTTTTTAAGCTAAATCCAATGGTAAAAACTAATATTTGACTATTTCAAAAACTATATGTAAAAAATTCAAAAAACCCATTTTTGGGTTACAAAACCTCCCAAAACATCCCTTCGGATGGAGTGATCTGGCTGTTTTTCGAACCTAAAGTCATAAATGTTCCTTTACACGTTTACACCAAATTTCATCAAAATTGGATCATTTTTACGAGAGTTATCGTGCTCACGGACATATATATATATATATAATATACATATATATATAATATATATGTAATATATATTATATATGTTATATATATTATATGTAACATATATTTATAATATACATTATATACATACAGTTTTCGAACGAATGATGTTTTTGGGGTCTGGGGACCTCAAAACGAAAAGTTATCATGGTCCCGGGCTTAGGTCTTACCATGCCGACTACGGTAATAGCGTCTTCCCTATAGGGGAAATTCGCTAAAACATGACAGTGAGAATACCGTTCGGCATGACATCAAAATTTAACTCTCGATTATACTTGACTCTGCTTTGGTCAGCAGACCAAACTCTTCTAATAGTTAAAAAATGGAAATAAATCTCCCATTACACAGCTATGTCCAGGTCTTTCAGCTAATTAAAATTAGCTTGACTGGCATTGTGAGAACTTCCCGAAAAAGCACAAAAAGGCAATAATTTTCAATGTTCATAGTTTAGGACCATGTTCTCTACAATCTTTGGGTTGGTTTGAAATCTGTTCCAACAAGGGCTTTTAAAAGTTTGTACATAATCCAAAAATCAATGTGCAAAGTTTGTTTAGCAAGGTCCTCTTCCTTAGGGTACAAACACACAAGCCGTGACGGCGTGCCTTCTCTTAGAACAGTTGAGCTTGATTTTTTTAAGCGTCATCAAGTGTCTTGCAATGTATGGTGGGTGCCTGAAAATTTAAGTCGAGGCTAAAAAGTGAATAACTACACTATTTTTCCACTTTACCGTCATCACCATTTTTCTAATCAGTGGTAAACTGCAAACTGCATCTGGAGTAGCCAATATACCAAGCAAAACTAATATACAATTTCGTTTTTCGTTCGTTTTATAAATATCCGTCATGCCCGTGAGTGAGAAAAACTTTCAAATGCCGCCTAATATTTATTTTTTTATTGATAAGCATTCGGCGACGGAAGATTTTACTTTCAAAGTAAATGGATTTTGTTTTTGATGATTTAAGTGTAATATAATTTAAAATTATGTTATTGATGTTAACTTGTACATTCAAAGTTAAATATTAGAAATATAAAAGTGAGATTGGAATACAAATTTAATAGAAATTGTTTAGCCAAAACTGTTTTGTAGTTTAGGGCAAAGCAGATCTATCTTCGTAGTTAAATTTTAGATGCTGAAGTGGCTTGAATAATTTCAGAATTTCTCAGGTTTTGAATAAATTCTTGTGATTTTTTCCTTTTTTATATCGATAGAAAAGAGGGCTGGATTTTTTGTTTTCTCTTTACTAGAGTTATTCTTTATACTAAACCCCTAACACACCTTTACATAATCCACCTTGCTCAATGCCATCTTTGCCACTGAGGGAAGAGAAAACGCCCAAAACGCTCTCTGTGTGCGACGTTGACGCGACGCGCTATGCCGTGCCGTGCCGCGCCGCGTCCTGTGTTTTTGTATCCTTACAGAGATTCATACCAACTATCAAAGTAGTTAGGTTGGAGACTCAGATGTGATTGCACCCTTCACAACCATTACTTTTAAAAAAATCCTCCACTTCCAATAAAAATAATACAGCTCTATCCAGAATTAGTTTTTTCCAAGTGATGGTAATAATTTCAATGAAAATTGACACATGAAGCCAACTTTAGTTTAGGCTCAAAAATATACATAACTATTGTTTGGGTGATTCTATCAACCATCTATTTATTCCCCAATAATTGATTTTTTTTGAACCGATTTGATGAATAAATTTACCTTATCCATGTCTATTGCCAAAACAAAACAGTTAACACAACTTTGTTACAAATAAGTGAAGAAGACAGAATCCCTTAACATTCAGTACAAGTTTTTGGAGTTGTTATGTATTCACATTTTTCATGGTACAGTAGTTGTTACTGCTATTTCTCATACGATATGTTTTGTCTCAGCCTCATCGGAGGAGGTTGGCCTTACTCCGGAATCGTCGCCAGAGCTAACGAAAAAGTCGTGGTTCGGCAGTTTGATGACTTCAGAGAAGGACGAAACGTTCACAGTCCTAGTGAAAGGGAAACCTTTGGCGTCCGTAAAGGCCGATCTCATCCACGCTTTTCTGTCCGTAAGTACGAGAACAATGTCGCATGGCGGTGTCTCATACATCCCCCTCACACTCCCCGCTTCCCTACATGGCTATGACAGTTACCTTAGAGTGAAAAGTTGGCTCTCAGTGTACTCGTACTGACTTGCTGTGTGAATAACAAAACATTGCTTGATTGCTCACTCGCTTTGCTTGACTCAACAGATATACGTTCTTAAAATTATCACCATGAAATTGGCAATAAAAGCTTGATCGGTTATCTGAATGGTTCCAGATAGCTGAATTAAGCCACAGCGTGTCTAGTCCCATGTCTTTCCGTGTGGAGTACAGACGAGGCACTACGGGGGCGGCAATGTTTCAGCGTCAGGTCCGCTTCCAAGTCGACATCTCCACCGTTTCAAAACCAAGTTGCCCTAAAGAGTACCTGTATGCAGTCACTTTTACTCTTATCTCAGGTAATGTCATGGCTGATTTTCACTCTTACATAATACAATACATAATTACATATTGTCCTTAAGGTACATTTTGTACTGATTGTTTTATTGTGTAAAATAACATTGTCTACTTGAGAAAATGCTACATTCAAAAATTGTTAGATGGTATGATAATTTAGTTATCCAGTAAACAAATGTGTAGTAATTATCCTTAAAAAAATCAATAATGAAAAAGGAGTGGCCCCTAAATAAATGTTCTTAATTTCTTACTTTAAAAATACTTAAGGTAAAATATTAGGTTGGGTTTCTAAATTTGACTCAACATTACAATAACAAAACCAATAGTATACAGAATAGGAAACAAATGTAGAGAAAATTCATCAAAATTGTTATGCTTAAGGAGAACTTATACAGAAATCTTGTTTTTTTGACATGTAACAAATGTTATAGTCAATAATATAAAGAAAATCATAACTCATTTGTTATAATACTGACCCATAAGTATCCAAAAATGTAAGAATTCACTAAGAGATAAATGTCAATTATATCATAAATTGCAATTGTTTCGTTAAAAATGAAAAAAAAATGTCAATCAACAATATGATTTTTAATAAAAAAAAACATAATAATGTTAATACCAGTGATAATAGTGTCGATGAAGAAACTTTAATAAGGGAAAGAAACTACTGAAAATCATCAAAGAATATTATTAACTCCTTATGTTTTGCTTGAGAAGCCGTAAATTACCTAAATACCATCTTCAGCATTGCTATGTGTGACTGACAATTAAATATTAAATGGGGAAGAAAACTTGATTAGATGGAGGAAGTTTATGATGCCCAGTATTAAGTTAAGCAAAAGGGCACAGACACTAGAGACTATAATTATTGGGCTGCTGAAAAAGGACCTATTCAGATAACTCGAGTGAGAGAAATTAAATTATTATTATCAGTGTAAGTTAAGATAGACAGATACTGGACCCACCACCATGTTCACTAACCAATCAGAGCATTGGGACAGTCTTACCCACACAGTTTTTTCCATCTCTCTTGCACAATTTCTCTGAAAAGATTGTTTTTAAGCGGAGAAACTATATATATCCAACTCCAAAAAGGTCCTTGGTTTTGCCTTTGATTCTCAAAAATATATTTTTAGAAGAACCAACATGTACAACAAAATATGTGTGTGTCAAATATTGTTAAGAAGTGTTACTACTTATGTATAACATATTAGTTTCAATCAGTGGTTGTTAAAAGTATAAAATAATAATATACTCTTTAAAAAAATAAAAGTTTAAGATTCTTGAGACTCAATTACAAGCCAATTCATCAAACTCGTAGGTATTTTATATATTTATATTGTTTTCCTTTTTTTATTTATACAGCCTTGATTTCAGTCTTGGAAGTAAAGAAAACAAACTGTTCTCAACATAATTGCTCAAATTAAATATAAAAAAATAAGACTAATATCTTTAATGAAAAATTATATTTTTTATCAGGTTGTTAACTATAAATTAGTCAGTGCAGTCAAAATACAAGGTTGCAATAAATATGCCTAAGCTTTAAAATAGCTGATGCTAATTCCTCTGATGGTAAAATTACGATAACAAGTGTTTTTTTTAAAGGTTTAACAGACATCAAGATAAAGGTGATTTAGGACAAAAATATGAGAAGTTTAAGTCTATTGTTACATTCCAGTAATGAATTTCAATATGAATGGGTATATATTTTTGTAAAATGAAAAACAAAGTATGTTTTAGCGAATTTCCCCTATAGGGAAGAAGCTATTACCGTAGTCGGCATGGTAAGACCTAGGCCCGGGACCATGATAACTTTTCGTTTTGAGGTCCCCAGACCCCAAAAACACCATTCGTTCGAAACTGTATATATATATATGTGTCCGTGAGCACGATAACTCTCGTAAAAATTATCCGATTTTGATGAAATTTGATATAAACGTGTAAAGCAACATTTATGACTTTAAGTTCGAAAACCAGCCAGATCGCTCTATCCGAAAGGGTATTTTGGGGGGGTTTTGTACCCCAAAAATGGGTTTTTTGAATTTTTTACATATAATTTTGGAAATAGTCAAATTTTAGTTTTTACCATTGGATTCAGCTTAAAAAAACACACAATTTGGTATTTTGATCATTTCTCTACATCAATTGGTTACCGAGATATTGAAAGTGCTAAACACAGTACGTTGTCTAATGTTATTCTTATGGAGGAAAATAAAAATTTTATATCTCGCTTGTTTATGGACGTATACTGACGAAACTTGGTATACGGCTTCATCTGGTTATGGACCATTGATATTTGCTCAAAAAAAATTTTTTTTCCAAAGGCTTCCGTAGCAGCAAACCTGCGTACTCAGCCCCATGTTATTCTTATGGAGAATAAGTAACGTGTTATCTCCCTTAATTATGAAAATAAATTAATGAAATTTGGTATGTGGCTTTACCTAAATGAGTTATATTGATATTTGTATAAAACCCCATTTTTTGTATTCCTTCCTTCAGCAAACCTGCATACTCAGCCGCCATGTTATTCTTATGGAGAATAATTAAAATGTCATAAATCGTTTATTTATGAATGTATATTGATGAAACTTGGTATGTTGCTTTATATGGTATTAAGATAAATATATATGCATTGGAAATTCGCTGAGTACGCAGGTTTGCTGCTACGGGGGTATTTTATAAGTGACAAAATAAGCTAAGCTGAGCAATTATCTGTCTATATAGCATGTTATCTTAATAATGTATTGTAATTTGATTATTACTGGTTAGTGACAGACGTTGCTGATATCCAGCGGCAATGTCCTCGTATATCACTAACGAACAATTACGTATACAGTATATGTGTCACGAGCCTTGTAGCTCGCCTACATATTGTTGCCTGAAGGTAGACACGGTTGCAGCATGACCCTCCATTGTCACCCCGATGTAATATAGTTGTGATGTGATGCTACCAAGGAAAGTGTATATATGTTTTCAGGCTGCTTGCCGTTATACACTGCAATAGACAAATGGATGATGCCCAAGCGGAAGTGAAATAATAAGGCACGTGCCTTATTCAAATGAGAACAAACTAACACAATCTGTTTGGGATATGTAAATATCATCAGTGTATTTATAACCAAACCAGAACGTGTAATTTACGTTAAGGAGACTTTCTTTGAGAGAAATATTTTACAGGGAATATGTTTGTGTTACCATTTCACTTTCTTTTACATGTGATACCTCTCGAGCAAAACTTTTTACTCAACAAATTTGCAATGAAATGTTGTTAAATCCAAAGTAAATTAATTTAAAAACTATAAACCACTGATCTTAATCATTATGTTTTACTTAATTTTATCATAACTTGAATACTCTGATATTCACCTGCCAATAAAATAAACACTCATTTAATATCTGAAATAATTTTCAAAATATTGATCAGTAAAACCAACTAGTGATGATGACTAATGACTAATTGAGCCATAATATACAAATTACCCACCAAGCTGTAGAGAGAATTTTTCCTGGAACAACATTTCATAGAATAATAATTTAAACTTAAGTTTTGGTCTGATATACAGATTTCGTAGGATGCATAATCAATGATAAACTATGTTTAAGTATGCCTGCTATCTGACCATGCCTTCTTAAAGACATTGACACATCATACACCTGTTTTATAAGGCAAAAAGTGTGTTCCACAATTTTGTCTTTGGCCATCCTACTTAGCTGTTCGATGACAATGTTAGGCATTTATATATTACGGAAATCAGGGCACAACCACTCGTCTTCCAAAATTTTGCACAGGTCACCGGAAAGAAAAGAACTATCAAGGATGGAAAAGGTGGGATGGAATAGAGCAACTGATTAACCTTTTAGAGGGCAAACTCTTATGAATCCTGTGACAATTAATTGGTTTTCAGCCCTCAGTCACAGTCTGTTTGCTCTGCTAGGCCAACTGACACAGGTATCCATCCATATTCATCAATTGGGTACCACAGTCATAGGGATAATGTTTTGTCCCCTGCTGTCTGCAAACAAGGAGCAGGGACCAGGGTGAAAGGGAAGTTTGTCATAATGGGTGGCCAGGACTACCCACATGCTATGGCATCTTCATTCAACCAATGTCAAACTCCAAGCTGGTATAGGGACATCTATGTGATATGGGGAATGTTTGCAGTTCCATTAACCTATTTTGATCATGTCCTTTTGAATGAGCTTATGGCTTGTGAAGCATCGCTTAATGATGTTACTAGCACTTTGTAAAGTGAAGAAGACCTTAATATCTTCTCAAAGGTACCCCCTAAATTCTTGTTTCCGTGGTTTGGTGGTAGAGCTATGACTGCACTACTCAAAGTTGATTCTTTTCTGGTTGCTTTCACTCTCCACAGATCATTAGGGGGTCTGAGCTGTCCACCGTTTCTGAAGAAAGCTTCTAAGGAATCCAACTATCAAAACAACAGGAGAATTTTGCCTAGGAAGCACCGAAAGGCACCGAATACAATGTGATGTTGTATTTCTCATCAGCGCATAGTGCAGCATGTAGTAGCAAGGGCAGCCCAGATAAGCCTAGAATGGGTATGCCTGCTGGAACGTTCCTTCTTCTAATTAGAATTTGCAAACTAAATTTCTAAAAAAACTGTAAATGAAAAATAGTTAAAGGTAATTTCCTTTTAAGAAATGTTATGATAACTCTATATCTGTTTTAATCTTTTAACCCATTAAAGTCGTAATTTTATTCTACTGTATTCAGTAGTATTTGAGTTTAAAGCAAAAATTAAGGTTTCTTATCTTTGTCAGCAATATGTATTGTTTTGCCATAAAAACTAGTAAATTTAATTGTGTACCTAATAAACATTACACAAGACTATATCCATTGTTGTCCTATTTCCCTATCCTAAAGAGTTCAGAACGTCCATGCACGGTGGACAAAAACATCAAAGTTCAGTCAATTTTAATTAGTTTTAAAGACTAAAACCTCAATAGATTCGGCATCAAAGTTCCTAATGTAAAATTTCATTAAATTAATATTCTAAAACTTACAGATTTAGATAAATATGGTTGCAAATTTTAAATGGCTGCTATTATTAAATGTAAAAAAATATTCCTGACTTAAAATGTTTTCCCAAAATACCTTTTAACATGGATAATGTATTTAACCACAATTTGTTGATCTTAATAAAACTTTTAAAAAGGCTATTTATTTTATGGTAAAATTTCAGAACAAAAATAAATAGGCCAATGATTATGTATGATGAATTACATTTATTTTGACCCAATGATCAATGTATTAAAGTTCAGATTTGTTACACACCCTGTTCACTTCATTCTACAAACTGTTTTGTGACTATTAGAAATTGAAAATTGTGCTAGCACCTTCCCTAAGATAAAATAGAGGATCACTCTCAGTGTTGCCACCATTAACTCATATTTACCTTGCAACAGGGGGGTGGGGGAGAGGGTTACCTGTGCCAATGGTGGTGCATCCATGCCACACTCCCTGTTCCTCCTCACAGAACTCCTCAGTACATCAAGCTCACAACAGCTCCCACTCAAGCCAAGTGACAAGCAAAACTGGTTAAGGAGCACTCACCAGGGAGTTTAAAAGAAGTGCCAACTGAGAAAAAGAAGAAGTAAAATACATCCAGATGAGGTGAAGGAAAGAAGAGAAGGGCAAGAGTAGCCCAGAAAATAAAAAAATACTGCGAGTTAAGACCTGAAAGATGGTAGAAAGGCCTTAACTCTGGGAATAACTGTTAATTCGAAGAGTTTCACAGTTTAGCCAAGGTACCCAGGGGTTGCCAGCCTTCCTCAGATCAAGCCAGAGAGGGGCCTCGTGTAGTTGAAAGCCAATTACCCCTGAGGGGGATTGTTAATAGTACAAGCGTCAGGCGTTCAGCTGATAGTTATGATAGATGATAGTTATGATCACCGGTCTTCTGATCGGTGCTATGGAAGTTTTTGAGTTACTAACAGTAGTTTTTGATCAAACAAAAATTTAAACCTAAATTAATTTATACAAGACATATTCCACTTTGTTCCTGCTGTTAAAACAGAATGAGTTACAACTGATGATCACTGCGTTAATCATGTATATTCAGGATAATTGCATTTGTTTCCTTGCTAAGCAACCGCCAGAAATCCGGCGCGCCGTACTGAACGTGTTAAAGAAACATACATTAAAGATAAATTACTGTAGTCCAGTCACCATATAAGGGGTGTGTTTCAAGACTGGAGTCCAGTGACCTAATGGCTTATTTTCATGCGTTGGTATCTTATTACTTCTGGATGTTAGCCAGTTGACAGAAAAATAAAATCAGTGCCTTGAGTTTTGAAGGAGCTTCTGACACGAGTTGCAACCACAACTTGTCTCAACTCAGCCATTTCCAATATTCCAGACTTAACAAAAACTTTAAAAGCAGTAGTACCTCCTAAATGAAGGTACACAAATACCACCAAATCAATCTATATATACGATTCAGTAGGTAAATGGATTTTCCCAGTCTGGACAAAAAGTAACCTGGAACAAGAAGCATTTGAACTACGAAATTAAGATTATTGGAGGTGGGTTTATACCATGGAAGGGCGTGACATCAGGGATTGTGTGTCCTTTTTTTGGTCTGTTTTTTTATTGCAGTGACTTCAGAGATAGTGATACTTTAGGTTAGATTGCATTTGATCCAAAGAAAGTTTACGATATGTCTTTGAGAAAACACGTATTGTCTTTCCAGGTATACGGTTCTTCAACAAACATATAACAAAAAATAAATACATGTACACAACTTAACATATCACTGAATGATCTAGCTCAGAGGTTCTCAACCTTTTTTAAGATGTATTACCCCTTATCAATTTCTTTTCATAAATTGTACCCCAAACTGGACTACCCTATTTTGTACATAGTGCAGTCAGTAATGAGGACTGAGTGGTCAATAGTCAAAAATTCTTTATTCATAAATGAATATACATGTCGTACAATAATGTACTCAGTAATAGGGTTAACAATAAATATACTTAAACACGACTGTACAAGTGCTGTATTTTACAATAGAATTTGGACTTAATTTTTTTAAATGTTTATATTGTGGAACTAATTATAAATTTGGTGTTAAAAGACTAAATATTTACACAGGGTGTGCTGTTATTAAACCCATAAAACTTATAAATGCTTTTACTCTCTGACTTCACATTTTGAAAGTATAACAAACCGTAATAGGTAACACTTCCCTCTTCCCTCTTTTCATTTTGTGTGGCTAGAAGGCATGAGTAGGGTCTGCTTCTTCTCACAAAGTTGTTCATGCAGGACACTACCAAAATAATTCAGTAATAAGTATTTTGGTTTGGAGGGGCATTATCTAAACTGCTTGGGGGATGTAACTACTATTTTGATAGCGAGGCTTGGCCAGAAAGGTAATATTCGCTGATATAAATTTAGGGAATTAAAATTTAGCTAGAAAAAAATTGGAATGTAGCACAGCAAATATTTTCCTAAGTTCAAAATAAGAAATACTCACTATTGATAAAACAAATAGCACGTAACCATCACCTCTCCACAGCAACATGAACCTTTAGCAATCTAAACATTAGTTTAGTATTAGACAAAATATTGATAAATGTGTACTTATATAAATAGTAATGGTAGCATATTACAAAATTCAGGTTTACTTACAAACTTCTACAATTTAATTATATTTGATAAAGATCAGAACTCGCTCCATATATTTTAAACAGTTGAAAAACTCTACCACATTTATTTTAAGATATGTGTATACTTTTTAAAATATGGGGGAATAATATAAATTTACACATAATGAATAGATCTGTATTAACTACTTCTCTCATTTATTGTGGTGATGGAGTGATGGATTTGTCATTATATTTATTCGGACTATTGCCTCCAGTGAAACAACACTGTATTAGCGTTAAGGACTGAAATTCTTACAATATTTCTAAATATAATATAGTTTTAGAAACTGGAAGTGATAGATGAAGATAAAATATATTTTTATTTTTAAGGATCTGGAGATCAGGAAATGAAGAAACAGATCTGACGCAACCAGTATCTAGCCTATCATACCTATCTATCAAGCTTTTGCCGGCATTCAGATAATTTATTGGATTAAAAAAAATTGTCAAAATATTTTATTACTTCTTCTGTACTATTATTCAGTTTTTCCTTCGTACCATGTTAGGAAGAATTAAAGTTTTTGGAAGGTGAAGCGTTTCTGTAACTTTTGTGAATTTATGTTTCTGTTGTATGTCTGGTTGACTGACTTCTACTACTCTTCGAGACTATTGTGATTTGTTATACTGTTAAATCCACCTCTACAGGTTATATTTAACCTTGGTGGAAAAAATGCTATATATTAGATTTTTTGAAAATAATATTTCTTATAAAGAAATACATATACTTATATTATGAACGATATAAATAATGGAGAATTGTATGTAGGTATTAAAATAATTAAGCTTTACCTTTCAACTATACAGTCAGTGTGAATAGACTCTATACTTGATGAAAACAAATGCATGCTAATCTATAGGTTATATGATCTGTTTATATGGATGTACTTAGTTACGAGTATAAGTTATAACGTATGTGATGTTATGTTATGATATACCGGTATGTAAAGTTTTATGAAACGGAGCACTGACACACAAATACAAGAAGTCTACAAGGGAATAATTTTCAGTAATGTTTTCTATTTATTGTATGTATTGTAAACTATGGAAAATAAAGAATTAGAATTTGACTGCAATAAGATCCTAAGAAGCATGCAAAACACTAATATATAAACCAATGCAGTTTTGATATTATCACCTCAAACGTGCTAAGAGTACCGGGTGTCCCAAAAATGTTGGAGGGTAAATACTATAATAACACACATATAGAACATTTCTTTTATTAACAGGACCAACATTTCCTTAAGTTTTATTGGACATTATTTATGTCAGTAAACTTTAACAAGGCATCTGTCTACTGTTGTACTTTGGGGGGGGGGGGGGGGTTGTAAAGCTGGCCACGGAACCACCTTAACAGGTCTCTCTGGTCAACTCTGGCCCAGTACTGTCCAAATCTGGATAAACTTGGCCCAGTACTGTTCAGGTATTGTTAAATCTGGTCCAATACTGCTTAGGTTCTTCTAAATCTGGTCCAGTACTGTTCATATCTGGTTAAATCTGGGCCAGTACTGTGCAGATCCGGTTTAGTCTGGCCCAGTACTGTGTGGATCCGGTTAAATCTGGCTTAGTACTGTTCAGATCCAATTAAATCTAGCCTAGTTCTATCAAGACCCGGTTAAATCTGGCCCAGTACTGTGCATATTTAGTTATATCTGGCATATTACTCTATAGATAATTTAAAACCTGCTGGCCCAACATACTGTCCTGGCCAGTTAAAATTTGCCCCACTACTGAGTGAACATGGTTTGGTACTGAATTTAAAAAAAGTTGTATTTGCCTTTCATAAACTGATGATTTGAACTATAAAGCATAACCTTGAAAGATAGGTTTTTGAGCTGCCTGATCATTTACAACCCAAAATTATAATTCATAAGGTCAGATTTAGTAAAAAGGATGTTTAAGTGATAACTGTAGCTGAGAGCCAACATCAACTCTATTCTAAATATCACTGGAAGCTCCAAGGTCAAACTAATGTTGCCAATACGGGCTGGCGAAAAAATATTTGTTAGCATCAATTAATAAAAAATAACTACCAAGAAAGGAAGTCTGAAAAGACTTGGTGACAAGGCCATTTGCCCACACTGCAGGGAGAAAGATGTAGAGATATTTGTCAATGGGGCTTCCAGTGATATGATACACTGTAGTCAGGTTAGAATTGTGTACAATTTTCCAATTACCTTTTTCCATTAAATTATATCAAACCTGTAATATCCAGACAACCTTAAGATTTCTGACAACTCCCATTTGTTGACATCTCTCAACTCTCTGTATATCAGCCAAAAAGAACTTCTTAGCAACCTTTCTTTCCAATGAGTTTTGAACTATGACTATGGAGTGGGGTATTTTGTAATCTGTAATGAATCTGGTGTTCTAACAGGCAATATCCGGAGATTCCGTAGAGTGTGTGAGCACATCCAATCGCAAGTGTGCTCCCGACACCCCCCCTCCTCCCCGCGCGCCTCCCGCAAGTTCACCACTGAACTCTCCGAGTCCTCCAGTTGCGGTAGTGACACCTCCGACCGTCTCTCCCCCTACCTCGGCACAAGACAAGTAAGCAGTTTGCCACTATAATGATCCAAATGAAAACTAAATGTCCCATGGGGCCATACACATATTATGTAACACATTTCCCCCCCTCCCCCATACATCACACTGTAACACCTGAGCATACCCCCTCAAATGTTATGTAACACACTCATAGTAAATGTTAAAAAGCTTAAATCGTGTACAAATCACCATTTAGCAAAGATTTCAGTGAGATATTGTGTTTGATTTCTAGAACAAATCTGTTATGCCAGTCATGATAAATTAATTAAGTAATTTAAAAAAAGTTGTTTAAGCAACATCAATTTATATTATGATAAACCCTTAAAGAGCAAAGCTCAAAATAGTAAAATGATAATGGTTTGAGGTATACTTTTTTCTTAAGTAACAATTTTGAGATACAGACAAAAGTAAACCCTCCCAACTAAAACATAACAAATAAGTAAGTAATAAACTGTCATAAATTAAAAACCAAATATTAGTAACAAATTTAACCAAATAAAAACACATAAATACGTAATGAATAGTTGAAAATCAGGTCATAAAACTAAAATTTATTTTGAACTCCTAACAAATTATTTCAAACGTATGAGTTACACAAAACTAAGCCAGGCCCCCCTCCCCCATATAACACAGATTAATGCTATGCCGTACCCCTCCCCCCTTAAGTGTGTTACGTAATGTGTGTATGGCCCCTATGATCGTTTGACTTTATGGTCAAGGTATAAAGCCTAAGGGCTCAATAGATTCAGAGAGTTAAAGAGACTGACTCACATTGCTTCTTCACTAATACAAGTGAACTCTGCTTTGACATTTTTAAGAAGGGGCTCCAGCTACGAGTAATTTCATGTTTAGAACCGCTTCTCCTATAAGACCGAAGGTAATTGTTAACCCCATAGTTACTCAGGGATGGTTAGAGGCGGTGCTTTATTGCTAATTTGATATTTTCAAACTAAATGGAGCCTCGAAGAAAATTTCTGATAGTAAATTTTTTTAAATTATCGGTGTTTACTCATCTGTTACACGTTATTTATTTGTTACATAAAAATTTATCTATTAGGTTTCATTTCATTTTTAATTTTCAAAATGAGTCATAGATTAACAATTCAGGAACCTATTAAGGAAATGTGTGGGATAACAATCAAAATTGTGGGAGAAGAAAGTAAAACAGGCAATTGCCTGAAGGTAGGCTGGTTTTCATATGTGTCTTATATTGTCTTATCCCTCTTTGACCACTGAAAAAATATTATTTTTTTAATCGTTACTACTGTATAGCAATTTTGTTACAAGGCATACTATGCACTAGTAAAAACATGAATATTCAAAGACTTTAAGAAAACAAGCTGTTAGCTGAAGTAATGCTAACATTCAAAACCAATTTGTAAAAAGAGAAAATTTATCCATTTATATTTTATTAGTCCTTGCAGCTTCTTGTAATCTCAAGTGATCCAACAGAGCTGTTGGATGTAAATCAGCATTTAAATTCTTCAAATCACAACTCAATCCTCAATTTATTAACAGTATTTCTAAGAGATGGCAAACTTGGCAAATTTGTGTATACTCTTATTTTTACCATAGGTGAAGCTTTTTCCCATAATAAATTCAAATTGTCATTCCCTTAATTATTTTTGCTTTATATTATTAAGGATTTGTTGTTAATACTTAATATCCAAAGAATCTGTTAAAGTAGTTTTAGAATGAACTCTTCTTGCCAGAAGAATTCAGCAAAAGTATAGGATTTTAAACATTAAAAAATGTATTGTTTTAAAATAAACAATATTTTTAACAAGAGATTTATTTTCAACAGTTTTGCAGCTTATGCTTGTTTAGAAGTTTGTTGTAGCATATATATACATACAAACTATATGGTTTATTGCTATAGCAAGTGTTACCCAAGGGGGGAGGGAAGGGGAGGGAACGGGATCTGCTCCGCTTCATTGCATTCCATAGGGGTTAGAGTTGAAATTAAAAATAAATGTGTTACCATACATGTGTTTATATCCTCTTAGACAATAATTAATTATTTATTTATTGATGTTATGCCATTTCCTTCCTTTTATACAGGTTAATAGGTTTTTGCTGTGTTAATAACTTACAAACATGCAAAATCTTGCAGCTTACCTTCATGTTTTACAAATTAAGTTTCAGTGATTTATTCTATTGGAACAGTTTACACATAAATGGCCAAATATAGATTCATAATTCTTTTTAACTAGAATTATTAAGGTTACATGTCACTCAAATATAAAAGTAATTCACTTTCATATTTGATAACACAGTGATGTGTTATCAGGCTGAATCGGATATAGAGTCGGATACATCGGTATTTGACGTCAAGAGCCCACGGGACAACAGCACTGCGGGGGGGAGGAGGCGGAGCAGCAGTGTTGTGAACAACAACAACAACAACAACAGCGGCGGGGGCGTCACCTCACCAGAAGCCACTCCCCCCCTCCCGATCCGGTCCACCAGTGAAAGAACTAACGTTACTACTAACCAGTTGTCTTGAGATACGATTATTCATTATTGTTTATCAATACAGGTACGTTATTGACATTTTATTATCAATGTGGTACTGGGGATGCCCGTAATTGTTTTTAATGATTCTCAAATTTGTATTAAACTAATAATTCAGTCTATAAAGTTAGCTTATAAACATGTGATGCTTATGGGCATGTGAGTTAAATATCATTGGAACTGGTTGGTTGCAGGACTAAAGTAAATAATTTAGACATAACTTAAAAGCATGCTTATTCAATATAAGTATTTTTGGTGAGAAACAGAATCAACAAGATTATTTCTAGCTTGAATTTTAAAACAATATTTTGGAATGAGCATGTAGCATAACTCCACCCCCCATACCAGTGATTTCCCCAACACTAAGTCTGGACTCCCATCTTCCAAAAATCCTGGCTACACTCAATCTTCCGGATTCAAGGCAAGATTGTTAAGGATATTAGGGTACAAATGAGTAAGTATTTCTGCTCCTACTAGCGACAGAATGAGGCTTGGCTTCACAAGACCTGTTGATCGAAGAACTGCCAGACTCATGAAGTATGACCTCTGATGGTTGGAATGGCAGCATAGCAGTTGACTGGCTACCCAACTCGTGTCTGGTTATGGCTATCTCTAGATTTACCAAGACTGACTCAATAGACTGCACAACTGCCTGCATGACCTCAACAATGGGGAATATAAACCTTCCTCCACAGGTTATGCTGGGAAGGGCTATATGCTTGCTGTTAGGCCATTGGACAGATGTCAGTGAGAACATTTAGGAGTGAAAAGAGAGCTGCGAGTCACACTGCATTCAGTAAAAATCTTCATCAAAAAGACTGACTTACCAGGTTGAAAAACAGTTTCATATATATTCTATATTGGCCCTGAGTTGCATGTCCTGATGGAATAGATCTAATTTTTTAGGCGAGCCTGTTTCAATCTGACAATTAGGACCAAAAAAGAGTAGAGGTGGGTTTTATTGAGTATCACACGTTTTAGACTATCAAGAGCTTCAAGCTACTGCCACCTGCATGCGTAAATACATTTTCCGTCCAAGTCCTTTTCCTTAAAAAGGCTGTTTTCTAAACATATGTTTTTAAAAATGACAATAGATTAAAAACAAAAGTAAGCTCCTTATTGTCTTGCCAACTAAATAAATTAGAAAGAAGGACGAGGGACCACTTATCAAATGTAAACAGTTCCAAGTTCCATAGTTTACTAACTGCAGCAAAATTTAGCTTAACAAAGTGAAGCTGTAATTATTTGGCACTATCACAGAACTCAATTCAGATATCTTACTTCAATTGCATTTGCAATGTTTCAACTACTTGCAACTCATCCTGAAGCCAGGGCCAGATTTATAAATAGGCTGAAAAGGCTGCAGCCTAGAGCGGCAAAATTTAAGGGGCGGCACTTTGGCAATTCACTAAAAGTTGAAAATATAAAATTTGATTATTTTAATAACAGAAACTTCTTTAGCGTGTCTTTGATATGTAGCGTATTCATTTATGGAAGTGGAACTATGTTTATTCTTTTCATAGCGTAATACGAATTTACTTCACATAATGTTGTAGCACATTTTTCATGTAGTGTAATTTGGTTTGACAACACTGCAATCGGTCTGACAACACTGTAAGTCCAGTTAGTGTCACTATGCTGTCACAGGTCACAACCAAGGAGTTCTATTGGTAATACTGGAGACAACACTGATGAACAAAATTACAAGCCGTTCTTTGCCAAATTTGGTGAAGCAAAGAACTACTCACTGGAAACGAATGAGTCGATTAAGAGATTCAAAGAAATAGCTATTCATGATTTGAAAATTAATAAACTTATATTTGTTTATTTGCTCATAATTAATCATATATCACGGAAATATTAGATACATAAATCAAATGAAAAAATTAATTTGTTTCAAAATTTATTACTTTTATTCCCCTGATTTGCATCAGTAGATTCACTTATAGGAGTAAGTCAACCAATTAGGATAGTTCAAAGAACAAGAAATTAGCCTCACCAGTGTACCAACCTGACAAAATTACCGGCTCGCTTTTTAGACAAAAATAGTGAAGCAGTGTCACCCCCAGTTAAACAATAAACCTCCTTGGTCACAACAAACTTTCCTAACCTCTCTTGTTTACGTTTCGGTAAAACGGTGATACAAACGGTAATGTTTTTGTGTTCTGCTGCTCCTGTGTAGTTATGATTGTGTTGGTATTACTGGCTTAAATTATTCATGTTTGTATTATGGTAGCCTGTATAACACGTATCTGTCTAATGTCAACAAATAAACCAGTAATGAATTATTTTTGTTTGGTTTTAGTTTTACTCTTTAGCAAAATTTAATTTGAATAACTGAATCTATAATTTTTTGTATAAAACGAATGTATAATCCTATACTCTAATATGAGTAAGGTTTGCTTGCTTGCTTGCTTGCGTGCTTGCTTGCTTGCTTGCGACACAGATCTCAAAAATGGCTCCAACGATTTCCTTCAAATGTTCGAAATAACTAATTTCTGGGATAAAAATAAGTTCTAGACAGGCCTCATCCCCAGGAAAAATCAAATAACGTAAAAAAACTAATATGAAAAGTTAAAAAAATTAACATTGGGCTTATGGAGTTTCAAATCAAAACAAAAGAATTGTAACAGCTGTTCATAATCAACCAGGGAACTGTCAAAGTAATACTCATGTTGTTTATGATTATTAACATGTGGTTTCCTGAGAGCAGAGATTAAAAGATTTGAGTTAAGATTACATATATAGAGTAGTAAAATAAATCAAAGGGACATTGAGCTATAAATAACAACTGGAGGGACCTTACAAATGTAGAAAAGAGGCAAATGAATAATACAAATCTGATTATCAGTAGGGGGAAGTGGTGAAATATTACTCCGAGTCATCTAAACAAACTGGCTGGTCTTCCCCCGAGCAAAGCTCGGCCCCCCAGGTACTATGTATAATAACATATGAGTCTATTAAATGTGAGTCTCTGAAAAGGGGGGGCAAATGGATTTAGCCTACAGGTGGCGTACTCCTGGCGCAGGTGTCTACCCTCACCATGGTGCCAAGGGTGCCCTTAGTGAAAAATGTTTGTGGACCTATGAGTGCTGCAGAAGCTTGCAAGTTCATCCACAGCGTCAATCCATCATATCCCTGTGTGGCCCAGCAAGTCAGAGTGTGACACTGTTGTGTCTACTCAAACCTGATAAAGTGATGTCCCAGACAATCATGAATCTGATACGTAAGGAGATGAGTGCCTTTACAGCTATCTCACTGTCTGTGAAGACACAAATGCTTGCCTCCTTGATTGCTCATTCCAAATTCTCTCAAGCACAATCCACGATCAACCTGAAACACATTGAGATGCACATCCCAACCTCCACCTCCATTATAAGCTCCACCCTTCTTACCTTGGAACCATCTTTGGACCATTTAAAATTTCAGAGTGCCAGCATGCAACTCCTCTCTCCTGGAATGACTGACTGTTCCTCCAAGGAAATCGAGTGATATTCTCATTGGAGACAGTGTGACCCCTTCCTAGCCACTATTTTGGTGAAGATGTCGATTGAGAAAGAGGTTGAGATCCAGTGAAGTTTTCAGGACAGTTACTGTTAGAGCTCCTGTGGTGACGAAGCAGACGCCAAGTCTCTGCACTCCCGCTATCTCCTCACCACAGATTCTGACTCCACCTTTATCTACTATTCATGTGAGACATAGATAATACAGGTCTGTCCATGAGAGAATAAAAACACAAAATCCCCCAGTTCCCTACAAACAATTGCTTTCATACAAAAAGAGACCACTTACCCCAGTTACCGTTAGCAGTTCACACCCAGATAATTCACACCTAATTCTTCTATTCTATGCCTCTACCTTGCAGTTTTATAGGTCCAATACCAGTTAAGTTACTTCTCCTGGTGAATAGATTCAACTTGCGAGGAGACGAGAGTGAGAATTCAACCTTTGTGCACCAGAGATCAACAGCTAAGGCCAGGGTCTTGTTCATTAGGTCCGAGATCCTGTTATTGAACTCGCCAACTACCGTGATGTCTTTGGCGTATCTCAAGTGACGCTGTGTTTTTACTGTTGCAGAAGTGTGAAGCACCTACGAGGTGTTGGTCCAAGCGCCAAGTCCGCTGCCCAGTCTCCCCCCTCCCCATCCGCTTCTAGACACTGTGATCTCATTTGCAGAATGTCTATTGTCAACAGTTAGCCAGCTTTCACTGCTGTTTATTTCTAATGGATATTTAGCATTGCTTCGAGATATAATCGATAAGAAAATATATTAACTTCAAAACATCCGTTATGATTAATTGTGTACTTATTGAAGATTTATAGAATATCTACTGACTTTAGTAAATATCAAATCATGTATTGTATTAGATAGTAACAAAATCGTTTTTAGAACACAAACTGCTAAGCGAGTAGGTTAACAGCATAATTTTTGAAGACTTGTCCTGCCTGTTTGAGATCTTCTTACAGGAATATCGATACTTGTCTCATTCATTAGAAAACTGAATCGTTAAGTTCTTTTGACTTAGTGGTCGGTCCACACTTGTCACTTACATATCATTCACATATATTATACTTCACACATATTATACTATTAATATTATAAAGGTTTTTATTATACATTTGTTGCAATCTAGAACAACAAACCTTGTGTGATCTTACGTTTATCGCAAGTATATCTGTTACAGTGCTTCTGACAAACCAGATTGGTTTCAATTTGGCCGTTTATTTTAAATTAATTTACTCAACCAAATATTTTTCCGACAACCAGCCATGGAATATTTTTGATCTCCCAGAACATGTATTTGGAATAGGCTTCCTTAAAAGATGATGTTATATTTTAATTTCAATTTTATTCTTTTGTATAAAAACATAACAATATGGAAGTCAGTCTCTATTTAATTTGTTTATGAAAATTAAAACATAATGCGTATTGACCATCCCGTTACAAAGAAGGGGCAATGGCAATGCCTCTCGAAAAGGGTCAAGGGCTTTTTTGATTAATACAAACAGCTTTGCATCATACCCCGACCTAATCTGAACCTACTGGAAGTACCAAATCTTTAGTTGATTTTTTCATTCTATTAGAATTATGTGTTATAAACCTTAACTATGATATTTTTCTTCTCCATACATTCATTAGCGATATAAGTTATGTTTAGGTAAAACATATTTCAATTATTTTACTTTCCTATCACTCTCCTTTGTTTACTATCATCAGTTAACTTCAAACCACTTAACTGGTATTTTCTTTTAATTTATTTACTGCGGCTGTAATTCTACATTACGGTATAGGAATGTAGTGTTGAATTAAACAAAATAGTTATAATGCTGTGTAATCTTAAGATTTATTTATATAAACAGATCGGCCTTTTATTCAATTACTACAGTATTTTGGAAAATATTGAGATTCATTAATTAAATAAGTCAGTAACTTAACACAAATAAACCGTCTTCAAGTTTTTGTATGTAGGATATTGCCAAAAATACAGTTGAGTTTTAGAGTTATTGATTTGTCTTCTTACTTATTATTTTGATAAAATAAATTTTGTATAGCTTTTAGTGGAGGGAGTTTTCCAATTCAGAGAAAGTTCTCCTCCCCTCTGAAACATATCCGTTTGCTATCTAGACAGGAGGAGCTACAGCTGTCAGTGTTTTTCAAACCGCGGGGTCTCGACATTGTCACATCGTTAAAGTTAAAAGCCATTGGTGATTGGTGGAGATAAAACCTGGGCCCTAGTGAACTAAAATATTTCACTCTTAACTACTACTCTGTGCATGTGCTTCAGACCATGCATTATTCTGATACAATATATTGTTTTTTGAAAAATTTGAACAGTTGTTTCAAATCTACTGAGATTATTATGTTGTATTCTGTTAAAGAGTTGTTCTGAAATGACTATTAAATAAGCCTTCTTCCAATAAATGTAACATTAAATTAACATTTTAAATTTCAAATTTACAAGGTCCATAACCAAAATGGAACTTTAAGGTAGACTTCAAATTCTAATATGTTAACTTTTTATTTTTGTTTAATAAGTTGATAAATAGAAGGGAGTCGATCACATAACCATACTGATGCCATTTTAAATGGTAGCTAAAAAGTTTAATATCAAACATTAAATACTTCAAGATGACACAACTGTGTACTTGCACGTTCACAGCTGAAGTTTGAGAACCTTTCATTAGGCCTTAAGGCACAACCCTCCCTTATATTCAGGTCACATAATCACACGAACAATAAAAAATAAACCCCACATCATGGGTCTCTGTATTTTGTTGTTTTTTTTTACCAACCATTGGTTGTTTGTGTATGACCGACTTTATACATAATACACAGTTTGTTGACAGTTATTATATAAAAAATGAAAAAATACAAATAAGAAAAAATAATTATTTGCGAGGAGTCCATATTTGGAAGTAATTATTTTACATTGAGACTAACCATGCGGCTGAACCAGTGATGCTTGGGAAACATCACTTACTTTGTAGCTGTTGGCCAAATTTGTTGTGCTAACTATACTTGTCGGATGCTTTGTACTAAAATAATAGTTTTTCTATTAACTATCATCATTGTAATTTCTAAATTAATATATAAAATTCCTTAACAGCGCAGAACATGTTGACAAGTGTGGCCCGATCACAAGATCACTAGGCCTAAATTAAAATTGTTGTTTCGAGGTTTGTATGTTATAAAATGTATAGAACTCCTAATATTTTTAGGTCCCGAGTCATATTTGTTAGTGAGGTTTTAAAATTAAAACAGTTTGAGGTAATGCCCTCTATATCGCTCAAAAACAGACCTAAGCATTTACCATAAGCGTTAAGAGGTAAATCCTATCCCCGGATTCTGTAGCGGTCGATCTGTTAGACGTGTTACCTTATTCTTTGAAACATACATAATTCAGAAAATAAGAGTTCCACTAGACGCAGGCATTTGAGTTCAGCGCAGGTAAAATTGTGTGATTCTGTTGTAACTACTTTTGATTTGGAGATCGATAAAAGCAGTGCTGTTTTATAACAATATATTTATTGAAACAAATTTTTAAAACCCTAATTTTTTGTTTGGGCACAGACTTCCTTAACATTCCAAAGCATGTAGATAATTGTTTATGATATTTTAAATAAAATAAGTTTTACACGTTACGTGAGTAGTTATAAAGTAATCGAATATAGCTAACTATTTTGTTATCGAATCGCTAACAGAATTTGAGCTGTAAATTGTGCTTTGTTTTGTCTAAGAGTGTGGTTATATTTGAGAGAAATAGCAGTCCTGTGAGGGAAGTGATTTTCGCTGATTTTCACATAGTCCAGAAGCCTTTGGAATATTTTGTATGCCCCCTACTCGAAAATGTTCATTTGTGTTCAATGTTATTTATGTTACAAATTGCACCGATGAAATGTCGATTCTTATTTACCGCTAACAAAACTGACAATAAATCAGTGCGCAGTGTAGTATTATTGCATGTTTCCTCCTTCGATATTACCGTACTCTACAGATCGTTTCTTTACTCCACGATTTGAGCCTAATTCATGTTTGGATCATAGGCTATCACTAAGTGGATTCGATAGGCTAGCCAGTAGTAATTTTATATGATAATTATTTTTGGAAATGTTGTCTTATTTTACACTAAAATAGGACAAATGTAAAATACTCGTGTCGATCGTTGCTTTGTTAGTTTTGTTATTTTCTATAAACTTTTTACATGTTAGCTGACGGTTATGAGAGTCGTTTGTGAATGAATTGTAACCAAAGAGCTTGCTACTGATGTTATATATTTTGTTACTACATTTTGCCTGTTACCTTATTGTAAATATTATCGCTTGCACTCATCTGTTATGTGCTTAGTTGTTAGTTTGTACATTATTCCCGATTCTTGTTATTTTGTCTATACAATGTTGTAATCATAACAAGACCATTGTTATGGTGTAACTTATAGTAAAATTATTATTTTCATTCCTTATGTTATATATAAAAAATAATAAAAATCAAAACAAAATGCTAAACAATGGAGTAAAGATTTAAAAATAAAACATTCTCAGTAAAATGTTTTTAATCAAAAACCCCTGACCTCACTCTTACCAAAAAAGTTGCAATATCAACATTCCTACAAAAAATCAAGTGTTTTTTATTGAATCTACTTACCATGTTTTCAAATTCGATTTGGGGTATTTAAACCTGCTTGAAAGTGCCATAGGGTATGTTTTAATGGTATATTTTATGTTGTCCTAGCAGAGCTAGACTCTCTCATCACCAACAAATTTGAAAAAGATACTTCAATTTGAAAATATCTTACTGTAATTCACGCTAGTGTAAAGTGGACTTACGACTAAAAACACACCTTAAAACATTTAATTGTTGTGCAACATTGGAACAAACTCGGTTCTAAACCATGTATAATTACTTTGAATTGCAAAGAATTGATGACCACTGCCAAATCTTCCACTGATCTCAGTTTCTACTTCCTACACGGAGTTGCAAATATTTTCGTGATGCTTAAATAAAATATATACAACACTTAAATGCAATTTATAAAAGATTTGTATACCAAACTATTAAAAAAATTATGAGTATCAAGGCTATATAGTCCATCCCACGTAAAGATTCTGCATCAACTCTTGAAAATATATTAATAAGAAAGTGAAATAGAGCAGTGGAGAGGTTGCTGGATTACTGTTCAAGCCTACAATATAAAGTTAGATAGCGGCGACAATGGTTCAATCTTGGTACCATCAAAAACCATCAGTATTAAAAACATATTGTGCAATGCTTCCATCCTAGTGGCCTAGTAGTCTAAAAGCTTGTCATCTTGTTATTTATGACCAGAAAATGTTTAAATATTTTTAATATGTAATTCTAATTATGTCAAAATTTACCGCGGAGACTAAAAACAATATTAGATTACTTGCAAATCATTTGTTGCTTCTAATGTTTAAATGGTCAACACTAACTTAAGCAATCGTTCACTAAGACCAGCAGCTGAATCAGCAAATGTACGTCCTAAAATGTTGCATAGAACCATTGAATAAAGATAAATTTGCTAATGGTCACACCCTGTCCTATACCTTAAAACTGAAAAATTCTGAGCAACAACATCTATATTATAAGGAAGAATTATCACAAGTTATAGATAAGTTCTTTGTTTGAAATTCATTCTGTGTGATGGTGAGTTTATGTTGTTTAGAAATTATTGCAGACATTTTCCATCACTTGAGAAAAACAAGTTTCACGACAAGTTGAGATCTGGAATAGATCCCGTCTTCAGTTGAGACAAATACCTAGAACATAACCAAAGTGTGGCACAATCCAGACGAAGCTGGAAAAGTTGCAAAAAGCTAACATAGAGAAAACTTTAAAAGCAGTAAACAAATAAAATTAAAAACACAGAAGTCAAACACATTGACGAGACAACACTAGACCCTTACTGCTCAACTGTCTCGCCTGAGCACCCGCGCTGTACACCACAGGATCAGATTCCAGACCCCGAAACGTGTCATGAAATTAGTTTAACTCAATCAGTGATGGGAAATGTCCGCAATAATTTCCAAAATACGAAATTATTTAAGTTTAAAAAACTATCGTATGTAGAACAATTTGTTCAAAAATGTTAAAATGATATAAAATATCGTCTTCTCGTATTAGCTTTGCAGCAAAGTACGATACTGGTTAGACCTTTAGACCGCATCACCTGTGCTCTAAACCTGGAGGTTTAACTTCTGTCCTGGAGGATTTTATTGAGAGACGCCCATTAAGGGAAGAGCTCAAAACTTTCATTCACAGCGTTACATTATAAACGCCAACTTTTATTCTTTCTGGCTGCTCAGTGTTACATAATTTTGTAACGTTGGACATTTTTTTTCTACCGACTACAGTACTAGCACTATCTACCTGAAAACTCGGAAACTGCTTATCTTAGTTCCATGGATGTCCACAAGAGTCTCGGACATTGGCGATTGGCGTTGACAAAATAAGTTACTGTGGTGGAGTAAAGAATTTCAAACTCCACATAATAAATCAATTTCCAAACGTAAAGTTTCAAACAATTGTCTGTGAGCTACAAAGCAGACGATCAATATATATTAAAAATGCAATAACTTATGTGTTTTTGTATACCATATACGTTTTTATATCGGTAAATAACGCCATTTTCATAAACTCAACACCAATGAGTTGAAAAAAGTGCCTGAGTTGATACTCGATGACTACAACATAAACGTCGTGGTTATATGTAGTGATAGTTATAGATACAATCCAGTATAGTTTTTACGGATTAGCAGGCTATGAAGTTGAATTATAGAAATGTAGGATAACTTTATATTTGCACTATGCATTCTCAAGTCATCAACAGCTCAAACTTGCATTTATTAAGGGAGCAATGACTATTTGTTTGTAAACAACTGGACAGCATTTCAAACGATTGTCTTTCAAATTTACTCCTCTTTTTTAACTGTCATTAGCAGTTGTGGCTAAAGTACTGCAACCACGTTTGAATCAAGAGACCAATCAAAGGTTTTGTAGCCAGACAACGATCTAGAGGTTAAGAAATGTTCCTTATTCTTAGAGTTGCCAGCACAAAGTAAACCAACATTTTTATGAAAAAAGTTTCTTGTTAATTGGTTGAACAGGCAATGTTATGTTTTCTGTGTCAGAATGTTTTTTGTTGGAATTCTGGTTAAGATTATTGGCAGGTTATCTCAATGCCAATGAAAATGCACCGCATACAAAATAATATAGGATGAACACAGGCAAGTGGCTAAAATGGTGAAATTATCTTTAAGGTGCGCCCTACCCAGATTGAATTCATTGTTGTTTAGCGCCGCGCCGGCGCCGCCAACAAGCAGGGCCATGCATATTTACGCTTGAAGACCATTTTGTTCTCCTCGATCGCACTGTTATTTTAGAGATTTATACCAAACTATTTGCAGTTTCACACTTTTCAGATTCCAATCTAGGGATCATACGGTTCCTTTTCTCCAAAATAATTTTTCTCCATACGTTAGGAATCTTTAGAAAAACGCTTAATTTGAGAACATTACTAATGGCCTACCACTTTTTTGAATTAAAATCACGATTTTTAAATCGTATGATCTCTAGATGAACATTTATTGAATTAAATAACATCAAATTATTTTTAATTGGTTAACAATTTAGCCTACAATGAGGGAGATGCAAACCCCTTACTTGAGCGTGCGGAAGGGAGGTACGGCGCACCCTTAAGTGGATTTTGCTGTTTTAAAAGCGCTAAGAGATAAGGGTAGGCTTAAACAATATAAACATACAATTTTTAGTTCCCCAAAATGCCATTTTGTGATGCCCTTACGTCAGTTTTAAAATTATTATAAGTCTCTTAAGTTATATTGACCTTTTACTTTCTCCCCCTATAATACATAGAGAAAGTATTGTTTTCGTCAAAATTTTCGAATTTGAGTTGGTAGTGGAAATATTCGTTTTGGTACTCCCTGAACCCAAAAAAGTGTTTTTTACATGATGTCTGTCTGTGTTTGTGTGTGTGTGTGTGTGTGTTGTGTGTGTGTGTGTGCGCGTGCGTGTGTGCGTGCGTGCATGTGTGCGTGCGTGCGTGTGTGTGTCTGTGTGGATGTGAGCTAGAGCCCTAACCAATGGGCCGATTTTCATGAAATTTGGTGTGTAGGTACTATTCCACGATATCTCCAGGTATCTTTTCATTTTTTGATTTTTTTATTTTTAAGGGTAATTATCCCACCAAAAAACATGAAAAATCCAAATTTCTCAAAAACGGCTTTAACGATTTTCATTAAACTTTGGTGGTTTGTAGAACTTAAGGTTTCCAATAAAATGACACCACCTGCATTTCTGTAAAAATTCGGGTTCAGAAATTACAGGACTTACATCCAAAATTCAATTTTTAAAAATTTTTCATTAAAAAAAATAAATGTTAAAAAATATTACTGTTGACCTTTAAAAAGAGCTCAAAAAACTAAATAAATTAGTATTTTGAATTACTATTTACGATTGCTGGTTGCGGAGAAAATTTTAATTTTTCGGTAAACATAGTACGTTGTCCAATGTTATTCTTATGGGAATACAAAAATTACTATTTCTCTCTTATTTACTGATCAATATCATTAAAACTTGATATGCAGGTCAAGTTAGCATTGGCAAACAGAGGATGTTCAAAATATGTTGCCACTTAACCCTGTGGGAGGAGGATGAGGGGGTATTTCCCCTCTTTTAACCACTGTGTGTATCAAAGGATACTGTAGTGCCTCCATAAAAGGGATTTGGGTGGACATTTTTGAAAATTACTTATTTAGATGATTTTCTGTACATTCAACCATAATTTATATTCTATATTTAGTAAATAAAAAGTAATCTTTTTCATTAAAGTTAGGCTAAAAGGGAAAAAGTATGTGTCAGTTTCCTGATATACCGTTTATTTGATGTTATTGCCATTTTCGGAATTGATCTGCGTTAAGTTAAAGGTCAAATTACAACTAAAATCATCTTGAACATTTGGAAAATATGGAAACACGGTGAAGAAAAGCTTCTCACCAATTTTAAATTCACGATTAGTTTTGATTACTAATGTTAAGGTACGTTTTAATGTACATACTAAAATATTGTACGTATAATATAAATATATATCATATGTATATGTATATGTATTATGTAAAGTGTATAATATAAAATATTGGTATACATTGAATATACATACTAATGTTCCGGTTACTTTTGAACAACATCACGGACTCACATAATTGCGTAATGTGAAATATAAGTACAAATGAAACACAATTTACAAGAAGTATTTTATTTTATAATTCGGGTGTTTATCTCAGTTTTTGAACCACCAAAGATAGTAATGTTTATGTCAATTGAAGACGTGAAATTAGTTTAACAATTTCAAGGACTGAGTAAATTTTTCCCTTGTAAAGAATGAGAACCATCAGTTTACAAATTTGTTGTAAAATATGGTTTGGAATTTGGTATTAAGGGATTTAAAAAGTTTGTATCAGAGATTTTTTTATTTTTAAATAGAAACCTAACAATTGCAAACTATGCTACATCATTAGCAACTGTAAATTTAGTAAATTTAGTTGAAATAAATAACTTAGGCCCTAACACGCTTTGAAAATATTGATTAGAAAATACGAGGATTAGTGAATAATCTGTTGGAAAGTAAATGTGTTTAAAATTCTAATGCTTATAAGATAACGAAATATTCCCTTCAGAGTTAAAGTAATTTTCAAGAACATTTTAATATAGTGAAAAGCACAATTTGTGAGATAAGTGCTATTCCCTAAAACAAGCTGTGTAGGTTTGCTGGTGCGCTTCATTATTAGCTTACAACTCTTTTAAAAGTCAGAACCAACCCATCCCTGGTTTGGAAGTACGTTTTGGATAAGTCCCACTCTTGTAAACAAGGTAATTTTGTAAATCAAATTTAAAATTGTAATAAAAATAACATGTTTTCATGGAGTGTTTCAAATCAAAACAATATTCTCATAACAGCCGGTCAAAATACACACACAGGACAGCTGTCAAGGTAACACTCACGTGGAAATATATCAACAACTGACTTCACTGAGAACTGCAACTTTCTCGAGTAAGGATCGGCCTACAAGCCAAGATTGGTACTTTTTGCTTACTTTGTTATTATATTTAAATACAAATAAAATATGTTTATATTCTACTTAATTAACATTCGTTGACGATATATAGTTCACATTATATCGAGTGTTTAAAGACTATAGAGATGTTCTAATTAGCTACCAAGGTTTTTCAAGAAAACAGTTTTGAGTATTAAAAATATCAATTCGCTAAAAGTTACAAAAATCTGTAAGTTTTCAAATGTTAGTTAAAACCTACATTGGGTAAAATTTGTTTCAAAACTGATCAATTCCATTTACATTTCCTTTCCGATATTTATTGCAAAAACAAGTTATTTATTTTATACAAACAAATTACAAAATAATTTGCCATTAAGGCATCTCGCTAGCCTATAACGGTTAGCGTCTTGGACTTCGGTTCAAGGGGTCACAGGTTCAAATCCCGGGGTGTCCACAAAAATTTGAGAGGTTTGGACCGCTTTCCCTAAAAGTGTTTGTGTACTCTATTAACAAAAATTCTGTTGGCGTTGAAATAAAAAAAATCAAATAAATAACAATCTCTTTAGGCATTATAGGTTTAAAAAACATTTAAGAGTTTGAAAAATTTTGTTTATCGAGATTTAGACTGCTGCGAAAACAATGGATTATACCACAATAATCATTGCAAAACAAGTTATTACTGATTCATCGTCTGAAAATATTTTAACATAACATTGATAAAGTTTAATTTATTTCGTTCTAGTTTCACTTACCAAAGTAGAGTTCAAAACTGGATTACCGGTATCGTAATTATTTATAGTCATATCCTAGTATATTACTCACATAAGTTTTACTGATAATCATTGGAATTTATTGAAATAACTATCTGTACAGATTTAAAAGCGAAAAATTTTCTTTAGACTTTTAATAATAATAAATTTGAAGATTTGGTTAAAATGTTTAGCATTTTTTCTCATGGAAGAATGAATGTTGTATTTCAACGAGCCTCAGGTTTCCTAGGAAATAGAGGGATAGGCTTTCAACTGTTAGGTCCAGGTTTACTTTTCAACGAATTCGCACGCTGCACAAAGACGTGAGAAACGCGAATGTTTACATTAAAACATAAAAATTAAATATGATGTTAGAACGAACACTTGTATCAATATTTGTGAAAATTGAAAACATATTTTTTTGCTGGTATGATGTACATTGTATTACTCAGAATGCTGTAACTTATTCATCAGCAATGCTGGGATGGTAATGTTTTTTTAGGTAATTAATAGTTTCAGTCAGGTTAAAGTAAACTATAGGAGTACTGTGGATGATAAAAACTACACAAAGCTATGAAAATAAATGCTTTTCCATTATTGAATCCCCATAAAACAAAGGTACTATGTTTAGATAATCTACAATTTTTTGCTTTTGAAGTGTTTTGTTTTGCATGCATTATTTTTACATGCGATACACATGCGAAATTAACATACTGGACACCCTTTTACGCCCAAATAATAAATATTTGGATTTAAAAATCTGAAAAGGAGTTTGGCTTTCTCGATAGTTTTGCACAAAGAACTCGTCCATTATTTGGATAGTTATTGTTTATTAGGAATATGTAACCAAATTAAAGTATTTCGGACAAAGATTGTAATTACTGATTGCACAAATTATATACATAAAGACAAATCAGGAAAATGTGACCATACATATATAATGTGTTTAGTAACCCCCAAAACGTGTTCAAAGGGTCATGTTAGGAAAATCTATGATGGTCCCGGGCTTACCATTCGGTCCACGCTAGTACCTCCCTTTCATGTAGGAAATTTGCTGATTATGACATAAATAGTGTACAGGTAGCTTTGTATTTTGTTGAATTATAGTTAGTAAAGTACAGAAAGCAAATAACCATAAAATGGGTGTCCCAATACACAAACCCAACTGCTAAAACTTGTGATATTTTTGGGGTCCACAGGCAAAGAAGGAGTTGAAAATGAGTATTCAGTTTTGAGAAAATGACAGGCGTTGGAAACGACGATAGGCTTTCTCATGTAATGATTGTCTTAGCTATAGAGGAGACTTAGAACATATTGTGTATATAAGCTAATATCGGGGTATAACTGGTGTACTCGTGCAGGCTTTGTAGCCCATGTTTCAGAAAATAAAAAAGATTACAAAATAGCTTAATAGCTCATTCGGTTCAATAGTATAACATTGTATGGGATATTTGGTTATGAAATTAACGATTAATTGACGATTGCCAAGAAAATGACGATACTTAAAGGTATAATTGATCAAACATCACTATTTAAGTTAAAGTAAATGTAAATAGGAGATGAGCGTTGAAAAGTAGACAACATTTCCTTTCAAGTAAGAACTAGAACAATTGTTCGACACAATGTTAACAGTAATTTCTGAGTTGATATTTGTAGGAAGTGGAGCTGATCGGATGTCTTGCCGGGAACGGAAGAAATCTTTTACCGCGATATAAATATTTTCGTGAACTTCCCTTTCTCTTTCTTTCCTACTTGTTCCTCACCTAAATGGTCTTGACTCCCACCGCCATGCAGGTTTTCTTACTATGCATTGTTTTATGACATTTAAATCAAGGTGAAGTGTAAAGTGACCTGTAAATTTTGACATTTTGTGGACATCTGTTATTTATATTTTATGAAATAAAAATGGTTTGAAAATCATAGCTAACGTGTTATAGAACCTTTTATGAAAAGGTATTAAGAATAAATGTCTTTTAAAGTGCAATGTGTATTGTTGGAATTCTACGATTTATTTTTTTAAATTGACATGAATGAAGCTACATATCCCTAAACAGTTGTTCAATAAAATAAGAAAGGCTATATGTTAAAGTCCAGGTGAGTAATATAGGGTCATCGCATTAAAGTATTGTACATAGGAAACCGAAAAACAGATTATACAAGAATATACAGTTTTTTTATTACATTTTACAAGCACTACTCGCCTCGAAACCTCCCGCACCCTAATCGCACGGGTAATGTTAATTTTTAAGTATAATTCAAGCATAGTAATGTTCTTACATCTGGTACTCTTACTCTGCTAAACATCAGAACAAAACTATTAACTATAATTTGAATTCATTTTAAAATGTTGTCTATATTTAAAACACTCATTTTGGAATCCCTGTGTGTGCAATTCGAAGGTGTTATTGTGACCAACCCCTTACATATTGCGTATCAAAATGTTCGTTGGGATTCCTACATTTGTCAAAATTTATAAAATGACCAAAATTGCCTTAGGGCTTCGCCACACCTTAAAATTTTAAATTTTTATATCTCGCAGGCGATGACTTAATTTGGCCAGGTGATTTTATAAACATGTGTATGTTGGTCATAACAGTTACGCTACAGTTTGAAGAATGAATCACAAACAAAGGTGTTCGTTCTTCAAGAATCTTCCCTACATGACCAGAATCGTAAGACCTAAAAGCTCTTTCCGTTAAAATAAAAATAATTTTATTTTATTTGCAATACTACGCTCTTTTAAAAAATGTACAAGATATGTTCCTTACATGCGGCACAAGTTTGGAAAAACTCCAGTGCAGCAATGACCTAGTACCCTAAAGTGGGGCGCCTCCATAAGTGAACTTTCCCCTAATGTAGCCCTGTGAGAATTCACTTCCTTCATAAAAAGCGTTACTTAGGTCGATAACCCGGAAATTTATTTACAATAAACAATTGACTCAGCTATTTTTTACCTGAGCACAGCATTCAGATTTGTGGTGTGCTTTATTTTTCAGGAGAATTACGTACGAGTACTATTTCTCACATCCTCAATTGCAATTGTCTAATATTATTTTATATTATTACTGTTTATTTACCTGTACGATTTCATATTAAAGCGATCTTTGATAAGGTTCAACTTGGGAGTAATGTGTTTTTATGTTTGGATGTGCATTAAATTGTGTGCAAATTTTCCATCCCATTTTCTTAAATCTATTAGATAAAGGGTCTATACCACGGGTAATTTTGCTAATTTTGGCACAGAGTCTTATATAACATGAGCCCCTCTCATACTAACCGAGGTTACAGGAATCTTCTCTGTTTATAAGGAAATCATCTTAATTGAGGATTTACAAATGTAAATGTCCTTTGTAATACGCATATCAAATTAAAAAGATAAAACATGATTTTTGTTTACTTTTAATTGAAAACAAATTGAAATTTTATTCTTGGTCTCAATACATAATTCATTTATTATTAAAATTATACTTTTCAAATCCTCAATAATATGAATTAATATATTTAATATATAAGTAAATTGTATATAATATATAAGTAATACTACTTAAACCACGGCCACCGTAACTTCTCTTTAACATTTTCCCCTGAGGTTATATTCAGTTATTTAAGTACATTGTCAATTGGTTGTTGGTTTTAGTGTGCCACTGATTTAATTCTTAGGCTTTAAATAGTAGAGATAGTTTTGTTGCTTTTGATAACGAAAATAAAACTGATTGTATTTATATGTAAGCAGTTGTGAATTATAATCAATAAGCATTCTAATTATTGTGATCTTAAAATAATGCTAATCGAAACATGCTTTAAAGTAAACGGAAGTAAATAAACCTTAATTATAATGATACTTTTGATCTTTCCAGCAATAATTTAAACTTACATGATAAATATAAAGATTGTATTAAATGAGTTTTGTGTTCTCTATCATTGAAATAACATTTGTTTCACTACGATAAGCATTAATCTGTGTTTAAGTGTGTTTTAAAATGTCAAAATGCAACGGTTGAACTTTGCAATGTACTTTAAGTCATTGGCTGTACCCAAATTCATTAATTACTTAATTTACGTAATCAAAATACCTTGAGTCTAAATGATGTTTTTTTATCGAATGACATTCCATTTTACTTATGGGGGACAAACAACGATCAAGTGATTTTAACATTAGTCCTGCGGTCTGTGATGTTAAATTTACATACTGTTATTTTATTATAACAAGAAATGTGTAAAACGATTACTCAAGTTTGTATTGTATTGTATTTATTAACATTACATTATAACAAATATAACAGAATATTTGACAAATATTTTCAGAAGAATTAAATTATAATGTACGTAGGTTGGCCTAACTTAAGTGAAGTCATAAGTCATAAGAAGTTATAGCCAAGGTATTGTTTGGATGTATGCAAGAGATTTAGTGGGAATATAAAACTGTTTCTAAATTACACTCTGTTTTTTCTTTCAAGTGAGACGAAAATGAAATGAATATAATAAAAATAACGTAAACAGTAAACATTAAAAATCCAAAAACTAGCTTTTCCTTCCTTGAGTCATATAACCTTTAGTTCATTATAAATTAAGCTTTTTCAAATCGTAATTGCAAACCCATCCATAGCTCGTTTACTCCCGGTCGTTTACTGCTCGCTTCTAGGATCGTGGCAGACACTATGTAAATAAGTGGCTTCAGAAAACGCCTCGAGTATCGCCTGAATGGTAAAACACAGTGTAAATTGTTCGTTTGAACTAAGTGAGGGTTTTGCAGGACAGGGAACCCGTCGTCGTTCGAGTGACACGTGGACCGTGGGCCGAGCCGTGTGCGAAATAAGCAGATTATCGCGGAGACAGAGTCATCGGTCGGGTGGAAAATGACAAAGAGCTACGATATCAGGGAGCGCCTCTCGCCTCTCACCCGGCCTCTCTTGATATTTTGCATATTTTGATGGGAAATCAATCTGTAATGGGGGACAAGGTAGGTGCCCCTCTCCGCCCCCCACTCTCCCCTCACCGGGTCTTTGTGGACGACTACTAATGGATCAATATTCCAAGGCGAGGCTAGGAGGTGGATTGTCATTTGAATGAATGTTACAGAGAGAGAACGAGTCAGTGAGAAATAGACAAAGAGGGGGTTTCAGGAGGGAGAAAGACACCGGCGGCAGTGGCAGTGGGAGCGGGAGCGGGAGCGGGCGGTGGGACGCGGGTGCGGGACCGGGGGAGCAGTGGGGCGAACGAGCCGCCTCCCGCCCTGCCCTGTACACACTCTGTTCAGCTGTGAAAATTATTGCTTTCTCTAACCTAACCCTCCTCCCCTCAGCTAGCTCGCTCTCGCTTCCCTCGTTAGCTTTGTTTTATTCTTATCGGATCTGCCATCACTCAGTATTTATATCTTCTCTTTTAGTTGTTGTTGCCGATATGTATTCATGAACCCGACTCTCGACTCGCGCCCGTCCCTCCCTTCGTTACATGTACTCCTCGGCTATTTCCGATTGTTTCCCCGAATCTGAAGAGTAATTTTTACGATCGATAATTCGAACCTTCTTGCAGTAGATAGGACTGCAGTTTACATTTACCGCTGTAGAACCACAGAGGTGTTTGAAAAGGAAAACTAGTCTAGGAGAAGTTCGGCTGCTACCTAAAAGATATTGCTGGCTGATAACTATAATCTGATTAAGATCAACTAGTTGCCCTTCGTGGCTTGGCTTGCGATCACGTTATAATGTTTGTAAAATATAACACTTACATTAATACAAATATTTTTAAAATATCTGTATACCACAATATATTTCCACAATTTGAGATTATTGTAGTGTGTTTTCCCACACAACATTTCAGCTCAAGTAGTCTATTTGAGGTTACGTGATGGATTGCAAAGAAATATCGAGGGCCACTGAGTTAAAGCCCTGAAGGAGTTTCGAAGGAATCTATCTTCCTAGCAAATCTATGCTCAATCAGTCTACTAGTTAGTACATGATAGTTGACATTGGAACATTAAACGCCAACGGATCGGAGCCCCGAAGGACTTCAGGAATGGGGATAGTATGAAGGTAAATGTTGGCAATTTTTCACATACTGTTATAAATTTCTATATATGCTCCATTAATTGTGTGGCAGTCATCGATTCGATATTCTATTTCTGGCTACATACCCTGGAAATGTATGGAGTTACAGTTGTGATAGCAGGAATAATCCTTTCTCCGAGATGCACTAAGAACGCATTTTTTACTATAAACAGTGTTCTTAATTTATCCCCGGAAGCCCATTGGAGTGAGGTGTAAAAATGGAGCGCCACTGCATTACAAAATAAATATACGCACAGCGCTTGGTACCCTGCATTGTCCATTTTTCGTCAACTGGATTAAGTAAGAATATTACGATTAAGAACAAATAATTCTTAATACATACAACTGTAAAGACTTACGAAGTAATGAAGCCACACGAGAGTTGGCATATAACTCTGAGCAACTGTACTGCTTATACAATTTATGAAAAAGAGTTTACCCGATATAGACATTTGATTCTTCTGCTGGTAGCCTTGATCTGTTTTATTTTTCATACAAAAAAATAAAATATAAACAAAAGCTGTCTCTAAACCGCACACCACGTTCCAAGTCCACTACAACCCTTTACGAAATCATATTTTTAACTCGTTAAGCTTTCTAATCCCGACGGTAACTCAGAATGACGTTGGTTGCCTCATGAATGATTTAGATAAGCAATTGCTTTGATAAATGAACCTTATCATTAGTTTACCGTGTAAAATTGTGACTAAAATTAGGCTCCTACCTCACGAGGCTTGGAACATATTCAGAATCAGAGTTCGATTTTTACTATATCTATGCTTACAGCAATAAAATAGTTATATGAAAAAGCTAAACAGGTTATATTTTTCGTGAAATTACAAGAGCTGTATGACCCAGTGAAGCATTCATTACAAAGATGATTCTATATTCTTGCACCTACTTAAAAAATGGGTTAGGTATCAAATCCATGGAGAAGTCATGGAGGTAGGGTGTGTAATAAGTAGGGGAACTGGTTACGATTATGCATCATAATAGGGCCTTTTTTGTAATCAGACGTTTTTGTGAATAAAGCTAATGGAATTTTGAACAGTGATTCAGAAAAGAATAAACGCATGAATGAAAAACTGTCCAATTATTTTAATGTAATCTAACATTTGTAGACACCCCAGGAGTTTAACCCGTGACCTTTGAACCGAAGTCCAAGACGCTATAAACATTGGCTAGCGAGACGGCCAATAAATTATAAATAACGAAATAGATAATCAATAACTATGCATAATACTATCTGCATACAATTAAAATTTGTTGGTTTATATGAGGAGAAAAAAACACCAGAAAGCATTGCAATTACAATTATTAAATTTATTATATCATAGAATAAACGTAGCGCAAAATTACCTCGCAAACGTGTTTGAGGACATAAAATCTCGTTTTAAGGCAAATTGAAACAATCTAGCAAGACTAGGAATTACATCCTGAAAATATTAATTTGTTTGTTAGTTAATCGCCACTGCAATTTACGAAAACCCGAGTTAAGATGAATACATCCTACATCCTGGGTTGACATCAAATTCAAAACAGGAGGAAACATTTGAAATACCCCCGTAGCAGCAAACCTGCGTACTCAGCGAATTTCCAATGGATATATATGTATCTTAATACCACATAAAGCCACATACCAAGTTGCATCAATATACATTCATAAATAAACTATTTATGACATTTTAATTATTCTCCATAAGAATAACATGGCGGCTGAGTATGCAGGTTTGCTGAAGCAAGGAACACAAAAAATGGGGTTTTATACAAATATCAATATAACTCAAGTAGGTAAAGCCACATACCAAATTTTATTAATTTATGTTCATACATACTCATGTACATTAATTTATGTACATTACTTATTCTCCATAAGAATAACATGGGGGCTGAGTACGCAGGTTTGCTGCTACGGGAACTATCGGCCAAAAAATGTTTTTAGTGCAAATATCAATAGACCACAACGATATGAAGCAATATACCAAGTTTCATCAGGAAAAGTTGATAAATAAGCGAGATATACAATTTTTCTTATTCTCCATAAGAATAACATTGGACAACGCACTGTGTATTACTTTCAATATCTCTGTAACCATTTAACGTAGAGCAATGATCAAAACACCAAATTGCGCGTCTTTTTAAGATGATTCCAATGAAAAAAAAATAAAATTTGACATTTTCAAAAATTATTTGTTCAAAACTCAAAAAACCTATTTTTGAGGTACAAAACCCCTCAAAATACCTCTTCGGATAAGTCGATCTGTCTGGTTTTCGAACCTAAATTCATAAATGCTGCTTTACACGTTTATACCAAATTTCGTCAAAATCGAATAATTTTTACGAGAGTTATCGTGCTCACGGACACATATATATAGTTTTGAACGAATGGTGTTTTTGGCATCTGGGGACCTCAAAACGAAAAGTTATCATGGTCCTGGGCCTAGGTCTTACCATGCCGACTACGGTAATAGCTTCTTCCCTATAGGGGAAATTCACTAAAAATAGAACAAAGTCCTGTTAGATTGCTTTCTTATGATGATATCGACACCTAAGACATACCTAGATAGTCTTCATGTCATAGGAGTGGCGATTAAACTGATGTCTTGCGAGCATTTGCATGTCTTCCAAAAGAATCTGTGTTGAACGCTGCGGTAATTTTTGTAGGGAGCGCCCCACTTACAGGACTCACTATTCGGTTGTAACCACTTACTATCTAGATTGTCTTAAATTTTACTCTTATGACCTGACCAATGACTCTTTCTTAGACAGAAGATTATTTGCATTAATCCATATTTATCCTTGGAACATTTGTATTTTAACATAACAAACATATATTAAAAATTATGGGTTAAAATTTGATTTGATACACAAAACTTCTAAACAAAACTCTTTTAAAGGTTCTAAGAGTTGCACACATCTGGTAAAAACATGTGGGCGGGTATTTATGTTAAAAACCCAATCTTCGTCACGGTTTGGTTCGGACGTAAACTGAATAAAATATAGACTAAATTACAATATAATGGAAAGGAAATTCGCGCATGGAAAGACAGGTGAATTTCCTTTGCTATTTCTCCGTCTTTTCTATAAATTAATTTATTGAATTGTAAGCATATTGAAAGCAACTGAAAACAATATTACTCCATACTGTGGGTATACTAATGACCCGGTAAAGAAACTATATTTCTAAACTATTTACGTGTTTATGGGCATGTTTCTTTTTAAGGTTTATTTACTGATCGCCTTTTCAATGAAAAAGTTGTAAGTTCGGTTTTGTAGTTAGAATAAACTTTGTCCTTCAGTTATGCCGTAGCAGAATATGTTATCTGAGTTAAAAATGTTGCTGAATTTAGGCCTGATAAAGGCAGAACACTTGATTAATAATTTATCAGGGCTTTCTCTTCAATTTGTTGCATTTTTTTGAGATAAATGACAAAGAACTTAGGTTTTGAACCTCATATTTAGTAGACATGGGGCAGCTTGTAAGGTTACTTAATTTGAAGTGTCAGACTATGAAGAATACACTTCGTTCTTGAACTGTTATTTTTATTATGTCAATTAATCACCTCTGTTAACCATGTAATCCTGCTATATGAGGACGACAATTCCCTCACTGTCAGTGGGAATTCTTGCAAGTCTTTTCTTCATGTAGCAGTTGTTTCTCCATTGTCAGAGGGAGTTCTTGCAAGCCTCTTCTATATGTGGAAGTTGTTTCTCCATTGTCAGAGGGAGTTCTTGCAAGCCTCTTCTTTATGTGGAAGTTGTTTCTCCATTGCCAGAGGGAGTTCTTGCAAGTATTTTCTTTATGTGGAAGTTGTTTCTCCATTGCCAGAGGAAGTTCTTGCAAGTATTTTCTTTATGTGGAAGTTGTTTCTCCATTGCCAGAGGAAGTTCTTGCAAGTATTTTCTTTATGTGAAAGTTGTTTCTCCATTGTCAGAGGGAGTTCTTGCAAGCCTCTTCTTTATGTGGAAGTTGTTTCTCCATTGTCAGAGGAAGTTCTTGCAAGTATGTTCTTTATGTGGAAGTTATGTCTTCATTGTCAGAGGGAGGTCTTGCAAGTATTTCCTTTATGTGGAAGACGTTTCCCCACTGTCAGAGGGAGTTTTTAGAGACAGTCGTTTCCCCATTGACAGAGGGAGACGGTAGTGCAATAGATCCTCTTTGTCATGTATACATTTGCAAGAACTATTTGATGATACATTAATTAAGAATAAACGTAAAAACTATGCAAGAAAAGGGTCTCTTGTCAGAAAAGGTTCTCATTATAATGCATTTATGTATAAGATAAACTATTATCATAACAGTGTAACATAATAGATAAAGAATTTTAGCAAAAACATATAGTTTTAACTGAATCTTAATGCTCACCAGTTAAATGCAATGCAACCGTACCAGTGTCGCGGTACTAGTGTGTACCACTTATGTTCTTTGTTATACAATGCAATGGAAAATTCATCAATATACCGTATATTTAGGTGAAAATTCCTTTTGGTCTCATTAGAAACCTATCTAGACCAATCGGGTGAAATTAACCTCAGCTACGTATTAATACACTTGAATATAGTCAATTAGTCTAAGTAATTCTAACTAACTTTGACCGTGATATAAGAGGGGAAGATGAACCACCAACGGTCAAGGACCACTTGTGTTGGGGTCGATAAGGTTAGGTTTGGATTTGCAGTTTATAAGTATGCGAATAACCAACCAATTTAAACAACTTTAGTAAATATTACATCGATGTAACATTCAAAGGTTTGAGGCGTAAATTTGAGTTACGTCAAATTTACGAGCATTTGTTTAACAATTCTATAGTGTAAGTAAAACACTTCAGGTAAATGATTTCGCATCGCCCGTACGGATAACTTCACTCTTGCGATGGTGGATTAAAGAGTCCAGAGTTTTCAAGCGTTAAATTTTTTAAGCTCTTCTAATTAAATGCTTTTTACACGAGCGTGTATCGCCCTAAGCAAGAACGGAAGGGAGGGGCGAGCATCGCGACTGAACACAAGAGAAACAAACAAAAGTTGCGAGCGGTGGTTCTCGCCGTGCCGACCATCCTCTCTGTCCACTTCTTTTCTTGCCGCCGAGCTTTTGTTTTATTTGGACTACAGAAATATAAATATGAAGTAATGAATCGTTTCGTAAGGTGTGTAGATGCGTAGTATGTTTTAACATATTAAAGGTAAAACGTGTAACTGCATTGGGTTAAGTTTGTAAGGCACCCGAACGTATATTTCGGCCCGGCCTCGTGAGTAAATTTCGTCAAAAGATTGTATCCGAATCGAACTTGGAAAAACTAACTTAAAGTGGGATAACTAAAACTTAAAAAAAATAATATATCGTGCAAAGGAACGTAGTAGTTGCGTGTAATTTACTCTTTCGGCGAAGTTCTAAGTTTTTTATTGGTTATACATAACATCCCCATAATTTATAATGCGTGCGTTCTCAAGGTCTTAAGCTGCTGTTTTGAGAAAGAGAATTACTAGTTGGTCAAAATGTTGAGATTTATCCAACCCAATACGTAGCTAATTCCCGAAAAGTTATTCTTAATAATACTGACACTGACAACAACGACAACCCCGAGTCAACGCGAGTTTGGATGATTATACTCAACTACAAATAGATTCCCGTTAAATATCACTATTTATACTCTGACATGGACACGCATGAAAAAGTCTTATAGTTATTTTGATTAATGTAATAGTACCTCGGGGGCCAAGCTTTGATCGGGGAAGGCCAGTCAGGATGTTTAGATGATTTGGAGTAATATTTCACCACTTCCCCCTACTGATTAACAGATTTTATATCTCATTTGCCTCTTTTCTGTATTTTAAGGTCACTCCAGCTGTTATTTTTTGCTCAATATCCCTTTGATTTATTTTCTATATATGTAATTTTCACTCAATTATTTTAGTCACTGCTCTCAGGAAACTACATGTCAATAATTATAAACAACATAAGTATTACTTTGACAGTTAGTTCACTGATTGATTGTAAACAGCTGTAACGATTCTTTTGTTTTGATTTGAAACTCCATAAGCCTAATCTATTAAATTGTTGTATACATAATTAGATTTTTTCTGGTGACGAGACCTGTCCAGAACTTGTTTTAAACCAGAAGTTAGTTAATTACAACTGGTAAAGGAAATCGTTGGAGCCGTTTTTAAGATCAGAGTTGCAAACAAGTAAGCAAACCTTACTCATATTAGAGTATAGGATTTTTATTTGAACTAGAACATGCAATTAAGAATATTCGATAGACTCAAATAAAATTACTACTAAAAACAATTCATAATTTTTATTTCGGACGGACATTAAAGTCAAACAAAAAAACTGAGTAAACACCCTAAAACACTTTTAAAATTTCATTTTAGTGAATTTCCCCTATAGGGAAGAAGCTATTACCGGGCATGGTAAGACTTAAGGCCGAGACCATGATAACTTTTTGTTTTGAGGTCCCCAGATGCCAAAAACACTATTCGTTCAAATTTATATATATATGTATATATAATATATATATATATATTATATATAATATATATGTAATATATATGTGTGTCCGTTACCGCAATAACTTTTGAAAGAAACGCCCGATTTTGATGAAATTTGGCACAAATGTGTAGAGTAACATTTATGACTTTAAGTTCGAAAACCAGATTGATCGGACTATGGGAAGGGGGTTTTATGGGGTTTTAAATTTTACAAAAATCAGTTTTTTGAATTTTTCCCCTACAATTTTAAAAACACTCAATTTTGGTTATAGCCATTTTATAGAGCTTAAAAAAACAAATAATTTAGTATCATGAATCATTAATCTAGGTTTAGTGGTTGAAGAGAAAAGTCAAAAAACGCTTCCATAAAATTGTCCATGTTAATCTTATGGGAAAAAGTTTTTTGGATTTTCCTAAGATAATTTTACTGAAAACTTGACATTTGCTGATACCAATCAGTTCAGCTCTACAAAACAATCATTTTGGTGTTTTAAGTGTTGTTCTACGTCCAACCGTTGCAGAGATATTCAAAGTGCTAAACACTACGTTGTCCAATGTTATCCTTATGGAGAATAAATAAAATTTTATATCTAGATTATTTATAAATGTATATTGATGAAACTTGGTATGTGGCTTCACGTAGTACTGGTATTTGCACACTAAATGGATTTTTTGTTGATTACCCCCGTTGCAGCAAACCTGCATACTCGGCCCCCATATTATTCATATGGAGAATAAGTCAAGTTTTACATCTCTCTTAGTTATGAACCTAAATTAATAAAACTTGGTATGTAGCTTCGCCTGGTTGAGTTATATTGATACTGTAATTGCAAAAATACACATTTTTTATCTTCCTCGTTGCAGCAAACCTGCGTACTCAGCTCTAATGTTATTCTTATGGAGAATAAATAAAATTCTATATATCACTTATTTATAAACGGATTTTTGTGAAACTTGGTAAGTAGCTGTATGTAGTAGTGAGACACATATATATGCATTGGAAATTCGCTGAGTACGCAGGTTTGCTGCGACGGGGGTGTTTACTTAATACTAGCATTTAACCTCAGTAGCCAGCAGTTTTATGATGTAAAGCAGAGAGGCATGAAAACCCTAATACCACGTTGGTCCTTAATTCCCGATCATTGTCAAGCGGGTCGAATGATAACCATGGTCATGTTTATAACACCGATCATCTATTGCAAACACGATCATGAGAGGCCAATGAGTCAACGGTCCATCTCTCATTGCCTCTAATGATGACCAGTGTTGTTGAAATCAACTGCCTTTTGACGCCTGACGCCAACTTCAGTGTAAGTACATTATATGTTTAAATATATTTTACAGTGTGTATGACTATCCTGTTTAATATAATGAACAGTTATTATGTTTGTATCATGCATTAAGTAGCAAAAGAATTGAAAACTATATAGTTGTACTGGTATATACTCATTTTCTAATGATACACCTAAAATTAAGCATTTTACTAATAAAATTGCGAGTCTTCAATAAATTGTATTCTTTCGATAGCAACAGCTTTCGTATGTGTCTACTTTGAAAATAAGCTCGATTAGTTGTTTTCCTTTCTCTTTTCTTCTTTGTTGAATTAGCCGGATTCCTATAGTTGGCTACAGTCGCATTATTAACCATCAGCTTGCTATTTGTAAGTCCTCTGTCAAACAATCAATGTAAACCAACAATGTAAAAATGGGTAAGATTGTAAATTGTCGATTGTTGTTTGATATTATTAAATAAATACATTTCGGATGGTACACTCTATTTTATACTCTGATTTAAAGGTGGGATCTATTAGTATACCGGAACCACATGAAGCCACTTGCTAATTTTGGTTCATTCATAACTAAGCCTTAGAAACAACAAAAATAGTCTAAAATATTAAATTTATAAAAAATAAATGTATTGCCAATAAGAAATACAACGTACATTAAATATTCAACTTTTAACGTATTGTACTCTTTGTACTCTTTATTGTACCTTTGTGTTTTTTATTTACCTGAATGGTATGCGTAAATCCAAATATTTCACTATTTAAAATAATAAACATGTATAATTTCAAAATGAAAATGTTAAAAGACAACCCTTTTCTAACATACAACTGTGATTTTGCAGTTCGATCTTCCTAGATCACTGGGAGAGGGCTGCATTACGAGTTTAATAACATTTTCATAATATTAATTCGCTAATTTAATGATTTAATAATTTATTTAATTAAATAATAATATTTAATAATGATTAATAATTTAATGAATTCGCTGTGACATTCTAAATGGGACAGTGAGAGAAAGGCCGTATGGTACAAACTACAGGTACGTTCAGGGGTGGACTGACGGTATGAAAAGGGCGGTGGAAATAGGTCCTGAGGGCGCTAGTATATTGGAAGAACTTTTCGTCGGCAGGGGGGGGGGTGTGATACGCTGCAGTTCAAGAGGACAGCATGGTCCAAGCCAAGGTTAGTATATAGGTATATAGGTAGTATGTATCCTAACCTAACCTATATACTAGACCTTGGATACAAGCTACTACAACTTTGTTCATGGTGATTCTCACTTCAATGGTTTCTTTGAACTTTAATTTTAACCCTAATTATAACATCGAGGGATCAAACACTAAATTCATTTACATCCGTCTGACAGTAGAAGGAAACTGTCAGAAGAACATAAAACACCTAAAATGAAGAGGAAATCTCCGACCGATGATTTCCGTGTCACGATATACAGATCACAATAATTACTGACCGACTGAACACACTTGTTGTGCGACAATCTAACAAAAAACTAAAAAAATCATCTGAATTTATAGCAAACTCCCAACACACACAGTCTGACTTTTAAACATGAAGGAATCTTATTAATTCATAACTTGTTCCACATAATTTGTACATTGTCCTATGTACTAATTTCCCAAATAGCCAACTAGTTTCTCTTGGTTGATATCTTAATTTCTCTTTAGGTTAGGACAATAAAGTGTAAGGTGATTCGTACTGGTTTTGAAGTTTAGATTATCTAGGCCTACTTACCTTTCAAAAACTTCTCTTTTAAAATAATAATCTTGAAGAGTCTATAAAATTACCCAACAATACCACCATGCGCATTCACCATACTTATCATTTCATATAGCCCATCAAACTTCGGGCTGCAGACGATGACGTTGAGCTGGAAGAGAACTTATGGTGCTTGACAGGTCAGTGCCCGTTATAGTTTACTAACCTCAAAAACAAACGTTTTAAATTAATTAATGTTAATATTAAAACATGATTTATTTCAATGTCACATTTATTTAAATTATAATAATAATTAAAATAAACGGTTTTAGATTGTGTGTACCAATATTTGTTTATTTTCCCCCTTCGTGGAGGGCACCAGGGCGCCATTACAGGGAGGGCGCACCGGGATCTTTCCCGGTGTCCCAGTGGGTCAGTCCACCCCTGGGTACATTGTCATGGTGTATCACACATGGTCGGTCTTAAAGGTGTCAAAGATGCTAAAGATGTTAATGATCATTATAAAATAGCATTTATAATGTGTATTTTTCAGTGATGAACTATATGTACTTTTCGTCGTACTGTAATCAATATTGCCAAATTTACAAAAACTAAATTTGTATTACATGTTTACCTTCAAAAGTTTTCTTCCATCTTAATCTTGCTACTCTAAACAAACATCTGCTTACAATCGTTGAATAATTTGTTCAATTCATGAATTATAACTGAAGAAACAAGGTGATAACCTCGACCCAGTCATCAAATAATTTGACTTGTACTACGGCAAAAAAATATCATTAAAACAATACGTGTTGTACAAGGAATAAAACGAACAACTTAAGCATATTAATGCACATGTTGAAAACGGATGTTTTGAAGCAGTATGAAAAATCATGTTTTTTAAGTAGTTTTGTGTATAAAAATCATAATATTTAATTTGTGGAACTTATGTGTTTGTGGCTCATTTAGATTTTACACACTTGCATATTAATATCACCTTCAAATTTAAATCGTTAAAAAAACATACTTTTCGGTTGTCCTCTATTCATTTCTCGTTGTTTAAAAAACCTTTGTCAGATAAATATAAAACTCTTTTTTTAATCTGATCACTTACACGTATGCTATATATAAGCAGATGCATTATTCTTGGACAATACATCTGTCCTTAAAATAATACGTCGTCTGATCTGATACGAAAAGAAACGTAATTTTGTTAAGTCACGTTTGGTTACTGTTGATGTTGATACTGTTTGATATCGATGGCCACTGCATTATAGTGGTTACAGTCAGAAAAAGCAATACTGCGAGCAGTAGGTTGCGAGTTTTGCTGGTTTTGCTGGTATAGTCGACTCTACCACTGGTTTTGCTGGTAGAGTCAAGTATTGCAAAATAGTCTCAAGTTCAAGAGTTTTCGAGCGAGTGTTTGCAATAAGCATTATTCACGATTTCAAATAGTGTAACGGGATTTGGCAACTACTCCAGATAACAGTCCCCAGACCTACTGAGGAGCAGAGACTAAAGAACCAATCTTATTCCATAACAATACAAAACGAGTAACAATACAAAAAACCCTTTTGTTTGGCTTCTGTTTCAGTCTATAAAACGCCGTTCAGTTGTCATATACATATCACGTGGTCCAGTCATTATTTGTAGTCGATGTTACGCGGTCCGAACGTCAGTTATGTTCGTCATGCGGTTCGGTTGTCGTTTATGATGGACTCATGCTTCCCGTCGTAATTGTTGCCGATTTTACGTAGTCCTAGTCACCTTTAACGGGCGATATTACGCGATACGGCAGTTTGCAATTGTTGCAGATGCTCCACGGATCGGTAGAAAAATGTCGCTTGGTTATCAATTATTTAAAAAAAAAAACTTCCAGCCGAGTTCGACCAAAAACTTGAATTTTCGAGCACTTGCACAAACCCTAGTTTCGATCCAGATTCTCGAAATCGCCAGACGTTTCAGCAGCACCCGCGATCTCAAAACCGTTACAAAACTTACTTATTAGGGGCTGTCGTCTGGTAGTATCGGAGTATGGTAGTATGGTAGTATGGGAGTAGTATGGTAGTGTGTATCTGCTAATTCCCGTAGCAGCAAACCTGCATACTCAGCCCCCATGTTGTTCTTATGGAGAATAAGTCAAATCTTATGTCCCTTACATAAAGTATCATTTTTGTTATATTCACAGTTGATTAACTTTGGATATGAAAACTCTAAATGAAATCTTAATTTAATGGTTTTAGTCGCTGTCCTCGGGAAACCTTATATTGATACTTAACTACATGAGTACTACTTTCACAGTTGACTGGTTATTTATGAATAGATATTATGATTCTAAACTCCATATACCCAATGTTAAATTTTACAATTAGTTTATTATACAAAATTTGATTTCTCCTGGGAATGGGAACTGTCTAAAATACACGTTTAAACCAGAAAAGTTTTCCCCGTTTTTGAGGTAAGAGTTGCAACCAACCAAGCAAGAAAATAAACCTTACCCATATTAGAGTATAGGATATAAAGTGCATTTTACAGTTTTAAAGAATCGTTCAAAAATGTACAAAATCAACCAAACTTATACAATAACAATTTGTTTATAGTTGTTTTGCCAAGCTATTACTTCACACAGGTCATCGTGCTTTGAACTTTGTTTTTGCAACTGTCGCATATTTGACACTGTCCGAATATTTATTAAATGTTTGTTTAAGGTGACACAATTTAAATCGATTGGATATTGGTGAATATAAGTATTATAATATTAAAAATACGTAGATAATGATTTAAATCGTTGTCTACTTCCAACCGTTGCAGAGATATTCCAAGTGCTAAACAAATTACGTTGGCCAATGTTATTCTTATGGAGAATAAGTAATAAAATGTGTATATCTTGCTTATTTGTGAACATATATAAATACAACTTTGTATTTAGCTTCATCAAAGTATGATCTATCAAAACATCCCAAAGCAGAAAATCTGCATACACATTCTTATGTAAACATATTGACATGTTATCCCATATTATTCTTATGAGAAATAAATCAAATTCTATATCTTCCTTTATTTATGGATATAATTTGGTGAAACTCAGTATGTGCCTTCGTGTAGTATAGTGTATATTCGTGTAGATTGTGGGATATTTATATTATCATTAAACCCCCAGTTTTAGTCGTCCTTGTCACAGCAAACCTGCGTAATTTGTTCAATGTTATATCTCACTAATTTATCATTATATTTTTATGAAACTAGGTAATATAGTTAATGTGTTTTTTGAGGTATATATATATATATATATATATATATGCATTGGAAATTTGCTGAGTACGCAGGTTTTCTGCGACAGTTTTTTTTTTAATAAATCGTTGGTCTGTTATGAAAAGAGAAGAAAATTAATGTAAACACACTATGAAAGGTGTCTCATTTTAGAAGTGCATAAACAAGTAATTTTAATAAGACTGCTCGATATAACATGTAATTGTTTATCCCTTACATAATATTGCGCCGTTTTTTCAGCGAATTGAGGTGCATTGAAGCTTAAATAAGGATTTTCCAGGACGATTTAAGGCTCGTAGTGGTTTTGACGAGTGGACAGAAAGATATCAAAATTAACAGTGTTAAGGACAGGTCCAATTGTATAGTTAAAACCCGTTTTCCCTGGAAGCTTAGTTTTAAAATCGACAAATCATTGTTTTTATTTTCTCACCACAAAAACGTGTGGATTTGGAGATTTGTAGTACATCATGTCATTAAACTCAAATGTGATGTGACACATCGCTAGATTTACCACGATTCCGGAAGATAGACCGGAGATAGACTCCAATTAGACAGTCACTTTTATCCCCTCAACCCGGAGCTCTTTGTATTTTCATGTATATTCTTACAACATGCGTGCGTAAAACTCCTTAAAATTAATAAATATTTTTAACATTCAAACATTGTTGTTTAAAATACAAATGAAATACAGTTTTTCTCTTTGGTAACATTTAAATATAATACAGTATGTGCATATTATTTGTATCCCAGAATTATTTCGGTTATAAAATTGTTAGACAAAATATACAACGCAGATCGAAGTGAAGACAGGCTTTCAAATGTCCCATACTACAATTAACGTCAAGTCCGACTCTCGGCCTTTGATGTCGCATAAACACGAATCCGACAAGGCTAGCGGGATCAGATAAGTAACTGTTGGAGGGGGAGGGGGGAGGGGGATGTCCAGAACAACCGTGCGAAATGTTACCCAGATAAGATAAGAACAGAAGCAGTAGGCAAGCGAGGAGAGGCGAGGCAAGACGTGCCTTAGTAAACACACAAACTAGTGTAGCAGCTCCAACGGCATGAGATATGGTGTCGGTGACAGGGATGTGGGGTCGGGCTGTGGGGCCACGGGGGGGGGGGAGGCATGCTGAGTTTGCACTCTCGTCCCCGACCCACTGGATCCTCACCAAATTGTTTGGGCAGACAAAAAGCTATCAAACCATATACTCCGCACAATCCCGCCACACCATCTCTCGAATAGCCCGATTCCCATGCAGCGGTTTGTGTGCTGTAACGAGAGGCATCAAATCGTTTTACCCTGTAATTAATTCGATGTGATGATTTTAAATAGATGGAAATACAATTAATTAAGGAAAGTTCGATTGTCATTCGCTTTCACTTATGACAATGTTGAGTCATGTGTACATATAACATGAATAACGTACATAGTTTATTTACCACTTGTGTTAGCGAGACCAGGATAACTTTTCGTTTTGAGGCCCCCAGATGCCAAAAACACCATTAGTTCAAATTCATATATATATGTCCGTAGGCACGATAACTTTCGTAAAAATGGTCCAATCTTGATTAAATTTGGTACAAACGTGTAAAGCAGGATCTATTTTCATGAGTTCGAGAACCAGACAGGTCGCTGTATTTTAAAGGGGGGTTTGGGGGGGTTTAGAACCCCAAAATGGGTATTTTGAACTTTTTACATATAATTCTTTTTAAACCCAAATTTTTGTTTACACTATTACATCCAGCTTAAAAACAACAACAATTTGGTATTTTGATCATCGCTCTACGTCAGTTCGTTACCGAGATATTAAAAGTGCTAAACACAGTGCGTTAATCCAATGTCCAAGTCCAAGTCCAATGTTAATCTTATGGAGAATAAGTAATATGTTATATCTCGCTTATTAATGAACAAATATTAATGAAACTTGGTATGTGGCTTCTATTTCCACATACCATGCCATTCTATCTAATGATCTGGTTGTGCTCTAATCTTATTTGCCAAAAAAATTTACAGATAATTCCCGTAGCAGCAAACCTGCGTACTCATCCCCCATGTTATTCTTATGGTGAATAAGTCAAATCTTATGTCTCCCTTAATTATGAACATAAATTAATAAATTTTGGTATGTAGTTTCACCTTGTTGAGTCATATTGATATTTGCATAAATCCTTGTTGCAGCAAACCTGCTTACTCATCCCCATGTTATTCTTATGGAGAATAATTAAAACTAGTGGCTTGAAGGGGCCAAAGCCCCTAACCTTGCTCCAGTAGTCTGCCTCATCTGACTCTTTTACTCTTTACTTGCTGAGGAAAATAAAAAATAAAAGTAGGAACACATGTCAGTTAAAAAACAAAGTATTCACATGTTTCAATGTAAACAAAGCAGACGTTTTTAAATCCCCATGCTTTTCTTATGGGGGATGTTTTACGTTATTTTTCGTTTGCTGGCAACTTTTTGGAAGTACTGCTATTTTTCCCGAGTCCCTGGGATTGAGACCTTAAATTTGAGCTGTCTCCCATCATCCTGCGATTTGCCAAACTCCCACAATTTTGACTTAAAAATTTCGCTTACAGAATTATATATAAAGATATGGTATAAATCGCTTATTTATGAATGTAGATTGATGAAACTTGGTATGTGACTTCACCTAGTGGAGTTATATTGATATTTGAATGAAACCCCATATTTTGCGTTCCTTGTTGCAGCAAACCTGCTTACTCAGCCCCATGTTATTCTTAATACAGAATAATTCAAATTTTATATATCGCTTATTCACAAATGAATATTGATAAAACTTGGTATGTGGCTTCACCTAGTTGAATTCTATTAATATTTGCATCAAAATCAATTTTTTGTGTTCCTTGTGTCAGCAAACCTATGACTCATGCCCAATGTTATTCTTATGTAGAATAGTTAAAATATCGCTTATTTGTGAATATATTTTTATGAAACTTGGTAAGTGGCTTTATGTGGTATTAAGACAAAAATATGCATCGGAAATTCGCTGAGTATGCAGGTTTGCTGCGATGGGGGTATTTTCGTTATATCACCGAATGTTGCTTGTTGTTTGTTTACTTCATGATTCACCTATTAATTATGTATATTTTATTTTAATACATGGCAGAGTCTGCACCAAAATTTATCTTTTTATCCACTATAGCGGTAATTCTTAAACTGCCTTTTCTTTAATTAAGTTTTAACTTACAATTTTGTCAGTATTACACTTTCTTGCCAAGGCGTTCCGACTACTTAATTTCCACTTTTTCATAGTTTGATGTTATACACGTGTATTAGAAAAAAAATAGTTTGATCAATTTGTTAGATTGAAAGAAAACATGTCTCTATCGTTTGGGGTTTAAACTCATAAAACGTATGTAATGAATACTTATAAACCACGTTATTCCATAATACCATTATATTTATGCCGATATCTGTTTTATGACCCGACCACCATAACTGGTCAGTTTCATATATATACAGAGAAAATCTAAAAGCAATAGTCTTCTATGTAAAACAATTTATTTAAAAAAATATTTTGCAGTCAAACTCGGACATTTCGTGGGTCACATCCGATTGACATTACTGGAATGTATAATTACCTCTGGCCAATTAAGGAAAAATATTGGGAATCAAGGTATCAATCTATATATTGCGATAAATGAAACTTCTGAACTTCGAGGCCATTTCACACAAAACAGGAATAGTTGTTTTTGTTAACAGGAATAGTTATTTGTGCTAACTCAACAGGAATAATTGTTTGTGTTAACTCAACAGGAATAGTTATTTGTGTTAACTCAACAGGAATAATTGTTTGTGTTAACTCAACAGGAATAGTTGTTTGTGTTAAATTAACAGAAGTTTTTTCCTTCGTAACTTTAATTTTTCGATTAAAATTTGTTTTGAGTTCCACTTCTACTTTCAGCCAGTAATGAAAGGTTGTGAACGTGCAAGTTGTTTAATACATCGTTTTCCATTCCTATATGTGACTTGTTTAACATCACTTTGTACAAGTTCTGGCGTGTCTTTTACTTTCTTTAAGTGACTGCATTGTTTAGTTTTCAAACTATTTTTAACGCACATGCTCTTGCAGTAACTCGCTATTGTCATGCCTCATGTCTTGCTGGTTTTTTAACAATATTTATTTTCCCCAAAATTCTAATTACAGAACCTTGCATTTGTTTAACAAATTAACATTTCATAAATCTCACTTGCATCAAAGGTTACATATAATTCATTGAAAGATATAAAATAATGTTTAAATGCAATTATCATATTATTCAGTTGATTTTTTAATGTATTAGGAATATCCTTAATTTAATGTGACTATGGAAACACATTTTGAATTTCAACACGGTTTCTGTTCCTTTACCTATCTAACCCCTATAGAAAAGGAAAAGCTGAACCTTCGTCAATGATTTAACGAAGAAATTAATTTAATGTACATCAAAAGTTTTGTCACCGGGGTTGAGTATTGAGGCTAATCACAGAGACGAAGTAACAGATGCCTTTAGTTGCTAATTAAATCAGGGGCCTCGAAGAAATCAAAGAACTTTAAAGGAGCAGCTAATTGTAAAATATCTTATTAATAACTAAACAAATACAAAGACTTTGTTCGTGACCTTTCGATTAAAGTTTTTCGTTTCCTGCTTAACTATCTACAAATCAAAAAGTGCTAGTATCAGCGAGATGTTGTACTGTACTCGAGCAATAATTACCCCTCGTTCAATCTGAAGTTGTCTTCCCTTTCTAAACATGATACCGACTAAACTCTTGTTTGCAATGTGTCTGCCTTTTCCGAAATGTTCAGCTGGAAAGGCAGTAATTTTCAACTTTATTTCTTAAATACCAAAAGTGGTTTTTAAATAGATTAAAAATTTACACACTTCACGAGGCATTTACTAAGTTATGTCCTAAGTCATTTTTCTAAACGAATTTGGGAAGACATTTTTTAGTAGTATAGATTAAAATGTAGGGCAAACAAAAATACCTTTTAGTTTAATTTAAATATACCGGGTATAAAAAAACGTCCGGACCCCTCTATAATTTTGTTATTTGTGAAAATAACAAATTGTCCTTTGGGTAGTGATAGTAACTTAAGGTGGAGTATCTTTTGACATTGTTGAAATTATTGAGTGTTCCCAAAAATGCCCCCTCCCATTTTGGGGCAACTTATAATGTTAAAGTCTAATCCCCCTATAGTGACCATAGATATATTTTTGAATTTTTAAAAATCATAGTAGAGATTTATTCTTTTTGGCTTTCCCATTTTACTGTTTTTAATTGCTAACATCTTCTTGACAGCAAATTTGCTTGATCACAAAAACCTTGGAATAAAACAGTATTTTGCGTTGAATAAAGTTACTTCTTCCCAATTGTGAACAGAGTATGTGATCCAAATAACGCGTTGTCCTATGATTAACGTGAAAATTTTAAAGGCCAGTGGGCAAATCCCTAAGAGAACAAAATAAATTATGCGTTTGTTGACGTGTCTGGACATAAATAGTTTTTTTTAATTTTTTTTATTATAATAACCAATGAAATCGGCTGGCTGGATATAATAACAACCACCGACTGACTTCAGGTTTCTTTGATTCAAGATCAAATATACTTTGGTATTAGTTTAGTCAAAACCGGTACAGTCAAACCGGTATATTTATGCAGTCATTTTTTAATTTTGCATCAAAATTGTTAGTCATTGTACAATGCAATACATTTTTTACGTAATATGCATATGTACTGATATAAAGGAAAAACATTAGTATTGAATAATTGAACGTCCTTTGAGTCTGGGGTAACTCATACAAAACCTGAATCCACACAAATTAAATAACAAACTCCTTCAAAACCATATTGGCAATATAGATACAGCCGTGCTATTGCGTCCAGCTCTCTGCAGGCGCACAGGAACGATTATTGTAAAACACAATTTTTGCCCTCGTTCGTATTATGAGTAATTTTTTAGTTTGGTTTTATAAAAAATAGCTGGCCCGACAGATGTTGTCCTGTCATAATGTCATTGATTTTTTTGCCTCAAAAATACTCGTTCATTTTAAAGATGGGCTCGTTCGCTTCGCTCACTCGCCTCCAGGTTGAGCTCGTTTGTTACGCTCACTCGCCTATTTTTATATAGAGATAACTTCGGCGTCGAAAAAAGAGTTTGAGTTGCAATTCAAGTAGATTTGTTATTTCCAAAATGATTATATTTTTATGCCTTCCAAGTATGTTATATATAATCTTTATAACTGCTGTTTGGTGTAACTAACGAACTAATATACTAACCCGACTTTGTTTCATGTATTTAGATATGCTCCAACATATTTTTTTAATTTTGAAAACGCGATAATTCATAGTTATAATACATATGGGCTGATCTAATCCACATAGTTATGGAATTTGCTTTTTCACAAATTGTCCAGTATTCATAGAATTTAACGTGGTTAGCTGCGGCAGGGGTATTTTAAGCTATGGCACACCGTCGAACATTGATTTTTATTTTATTTATTATATTACGGGTTATACTCTTGCGTAAATTATAGTTATACATACGAATTAAAATGGCCAAATGTTTCAAAATAAAAATGGTTAAAAAGTGTCAATACTGGTACAGACTTACGGTTTCGCAGCGCATGACAGGATCAAAAATGGTGATAAGTTTGATAAAATTGTAATTACCATTGTGAGTAAACTATTAAAAATATCTTGTGTTTTTAATTGAAAGTAGGTTACTGATCGTCTATCGTATGATTATAGCTTTTTTTATTACAAGCAGCGCCTCTTTAATTGCATAAAATACGGCGTTAACAAGATAGAACTGCAACAGAATTAAATAAATTATAAAATCCGTTTTTAGCGAATTTCCCCTATAGGGAAGAAGCTATTACCGTAGTCGGCATGGTAAGACCTAGGCCCGGGACCATGATAACTTTTCGTTTTGAGGTCCCCAGACCCCAAAAACACCATTCGTTCGAAACTGTATATATATATATATATGTGTATATATATATATATATATATGTATGTATGTGTCCGTGAGCAAGATAACTCTCGTAAAATTATCCAATTTTAATGAAATTTGGTATAAACGTGTAAAGCAACATTTATGGCTTTAAGTTCGAAAACCAGCCAGATCGCTCCATCCGAAGGGGTATTTTGGGGGGTTGTTGTACCCCAAACCAAGATATTGAAACCAAGATATTGAAACCAAGATATTGAAACCAAGATATTGTTGTTAATCGGTTACCAAGATATTGAAAGTGCTTAACACTGTACGTTGTCTAATGTTATTCTTATGGAGGAAAAGAACAATTTTATATATCGCTTATTTATGAACATATATTGACAAAACTTCGTATAAGGCTTCATCTGGTTGTGGTTTATTGATATTTGCTCAAAAAACCTTTTTGCCAAAGGCTCCCATAGCAGCGAACCTGCGTACTCAGCCCCATGTTATTCTTATGGAGAATAATTAAATGCTATGTCTCCCTTAATTATGAACATAAATGAATAAAAACTAGTATACGACTTCACCTAACTGAGTTATATTGATATTGGCATAAAAACCCATTTTTTTCGTCTTGTTGCAGCAAACCTGCGTACTCATCCCCAATGTTATTCTTATGGAGAATAATTAAAATTATATATACTACTTATTTGTGAATATATTTTTATGAAACTTGGTAAGTGGCTTTATGTATTATTAAGACATTTATATCTCCATTGGAAATTTGTTGAGTATGCAGGTTTGCTGCGACGGGGGTATTATTATTTAATTTGAAAACCCTACAAGCTTAACCATGAAAAAATATGAGACAAGATTTCTTTTCATAACTCACGAAAATGTTAGGTAGCTAAGAAGATCATTTATCCTTGATCTCAGTGCCAGTCTTCATCACCGGAAGTTGCCGGACGCCATCTTGGTATTTTGTTCCATAAGGCCAATGTTAACTTTGTGCCTCCGTTACTCCTCACCTGATCGTCACAAACAATTAATTTTGGTGTCAAATTAAAGGTTTCGTCGTCCTCTAGGGAAATACAATCGTCGAATTTTCATTTTGTTACAAATTAATGAGAACATGTAAAGTGATTCAGTTCAAAATTAAACTATTTATTATGAAACTATGATACCCAAATAAAGGAATTCGATATTGTATTTCCCTAGAGGATGACGAAACCTTTAATTTGACACCAAAAATAATTGTATGTGGCGATCAGGTGAGGAGTAATGGAGGCACAAAGTTAACATTGGCCTTATGGAACAAAACTCCAAGATAGCGTCCAGCAACTTCCGGTGATGAAGACTCTTAGAACTCAGCTCGAAATTGGTGGCTTTGCTATTAAACATTTTTGTTATTATAGCAAAGCTGTATTTCTCAGCAACTTAAAATACTACTACTACCCGTCTTTATCTTGTACCTATAACTATGAGGACGACCTATTCCATTCCGAATAAAAATGGCTGATTTTTAAGCATTAATTTATTCCGTTAGGGGAAGTAACAAAGCGTCATTTGACCAGAAATAACGAAGGAGTTCTCCATATAAAAATTGACTGAATGTATGATAAATGATGAAATACTCGTGCATTCGAAAAATTTCGAAATGGAAATTTCAAGATGTAGGGTGTGAATTTAATAATAGCTTACTTTGCTCACTCGGGGGTCTTTGGTTGGTTTAAGTGTTTCGAGAGCCAGTTTCTAGGAGGGCGAGGCGAGTTGACGAAAGATTGATGATAGTAGCATGTCAATTATACTTTCTAAGTGAGTGACTCTTGTTTCATGGATTGTATGTTTAGGGAAATCAATTATTTTCTTTACTCGAGAACTTCTGTAATTGCCAGTTATAATAAACGGAGTTAGAAAACTGATCCAAACTTTATCCTTTTTACAGCCTTTTTGTAAATCAATTACTGTAATTCCTTTATATTTACTAAATATATATAATAAAGTGCAGCATTATGTAGAATTAAATCTTCTAGTTACATTTTTTTAGAAATGTCCACCCAAATCCCATTAATTGAGTCATTTGCTTCACGCAGTAAAGAGGGGAAATCCCCCCTCCCCACGGGGTTGGATGGTAACATATTTCAAATGGCCTTTATAACGCTAACTTGACCTATGTATCAAGTTTTAGTGAAATTTATCCGTAAATAAAAAATAAATCATAATATGTTTAATCCCCATAAAAATAACATTGGACAATGTACTGTGTTACCGCTAAATGTCAATTTCAATTTACTCCGTAACCATTAAGCCTAGATTAGTAATTCAAAGTACTATTTATTTTTTGATTTATTTGGACTTTACCTAACGCTTCTAGTGTTTAAAACTACAGTACGTTTCGGGAGGTAAGGAAACTCCTCCCGTTATCAAGTGAACCCTACTTGCATCTAAATACTTCCATGAAAGTACTAGTTTGTTTATCTAATTTAATAGTGATCAGTATGCTGTATTTAAAGTTTATGGGTTTATGCCAGATCATAATAAATACCCCCGTCACAGCAAACCTGCGTACTCGCCGAATGTACAATGTCTTAATACCACATAAATTCGCATACCAAGTTTCATAAAAAATATATTCACAAATAAGCGATAAATACATTTTTAATTATTCCCCATAAGAATAACATTGGGGATGAGTACGCAGGTTTGCTGTAAAAAGGATCACAAAATAATGGGTTTTTATGCAAATATCAATAGAGCTTATCTAAGTGAAGTCACACACCAAGTTTCATCCATATACATTTATAAATAAGCTATATATAACATTTTAATTATTCTCAATAAGAATAACATGGGGACCGAGTACCTAGGTTAGCTGCTACGGGAACCATTCGTGAAAATTTTGTTTTTTGTGCAGACAACAGCAAACCATAACCAGACGAAGCGTAGGTCAAAATCGTAGGTCTGTTTTAGAGATATTTAGATATATTTGTTACACAGAGGTTTTTGGGGGTATAGTTACGTTCAAGATCAAAAATTCTAGAAGTGAAAAGATACGCCTGAAGATACCGTGGATTAGTACCTACAAAGGAAATTTAATCAAAATCGGACCATCGGTGTGGTCTCTAGGTCTGTACACATCCACACAGATGAACAGACAGACATAACCTCAAAAACCACTTTTTGGGGTTCAGGAAGAACCAAAATAATACAAAAAATGCTTAAAATGTTGACAAAAAAACTTTCTGCTTATCTATCAATTGGGGGTGAAAGTAAAAAGAGAGCTGAACCTTCGGTAATTTACAACCCGCACTAGGTACTGTATCCGGTTCCGTTGCTGCGTAATGGTTCCACATTATCCTACTGTATTCCAGAACGCTTAACCCACTGACACAAAAACATGAGAATTATTTGTATCCGAGGTTTGGCTACACCAAATTTGAAACAAATTTGGACCACATATATATGCTACACTAATCATCCAACATTTGATCCACGAAGATAACTCAAAGCGAGGAATATTTGTCCTCAAAAGACTCTTCAAAGTTAAATAAATAATTATTTAATGAGAGATGTTACATATATGTACCACTTAAAATGTCTAAAACCGATTATTATAAACTATTCGAATATTGTGCCAATAGTTTGGTAATTCCGAGTGGTGGAATTTATATGGTGGAAATGTTTTAGTTTAAAAACATAACATAATTTAATTGTTTGGAGAGGTTGGTGTAACCTCTGAAATAGCGAATGGTAAAATAACTTTGGTTCTGCAGGTGTTTAACAGGGCTTAACTGGGCCTCGCCTCGGTCCAAGACTGTTTGCAGGGGGCTTTCCCGTGTCATAAGCAGTTCTGCCTTGAGGCGAAGTGGCGTGTCATTTTACACAAGACAATTAAAACGCAAGAGTACGTCGTCGTGTTCATGGACATAAATCTTATTGTTGTTGGATTTGGAACCGAAGTAATGACTGCTATAAATATTAGCAAAAATGTAGTAAATGAGTAAGTAAAATTAAGCCCTTTATTAGTTAAGAATTACCGTTTCAAAATGTATTTTTAATAGTAGTTACAAACTTAAGATTAAATTAGAAACAAAAAATGAATAAATTCCTTCCTATAATATATTCCTATATTTCCTTACTATGTGAAGGCTTAGCGTTAATGAAGCACTGATGAATCTAGTGCGTACTTGATGTTTAGAGGCTATGTTGCACTATGTTGCACAATGTTGATAGTAGGTAAGTTCAAAAATGAGACCAAATACGATAAATGTGTTGTATTTATCGTTCGTATTTATATTATGTATTGTGTATTATGTGATTTTTTGTATGTGATGCTTTTTTAACACCATATTGGATTGCTATTTTCAACTTGAAAACACATATTTTAGTCATGGCAGTGACAACGGTGCTGAAGAAAATACTGCGAGCCTCGAAAACACTTTGTGCATGACATTAATTAATTGTGACTGCTTTATTGATGGACAGTCCTTCATATTAGTGCCTAAAGACTTACATGCATGGCTTGCATGTTCGCATGCGTGAAACCTTTGCTAAGCATCTGGAAATTTAACCACGCTTCTACATTTTATAAAAAGAAATAGATGACTGAAAATAATTACTGAACAATAAAATGGACACTTAACTTCCTACAATCTTTTTATGATTATAAATATGATAAGATGGTAAAAGGAGGGTAAAGCTGTGTCTAAAACAATCGAAATAAAACCCAGTTAACATAAAACCGATTACATTCTATGAGAAAGCAGGTTTGGTGCGATAGGGGAGAGGTTAAAGATGGAGCTGAACTTCCGTCTTTTGGGTTACAGACGGAGGATTGGTATAATCCTCATACCCAAAACCTCCGTTCCTCCTTCTGCACTCACCTCTTGATGTATTTTAAATGCATCACTAGGTCGTCGGTATGAGCTTCATAACACGATAGTTATCGATAATTGTATGAGAAGGAAGCCAATCCCACCAACGAGTCTGTGGACGTCTCCAAACCACCTTGCCTAAACATTTACTCAAAAAATGACTATGGAGTCAGGTTCAAAATGTTAGACTTTCAAGGAACCCACAACTCGTATGTATTGTTAGTACATAATCGTACCAATATTGAGGGTGGGGTCAAGGGTGGGCTCCAGTCACAAAACATGGTGTTTCATCCATAAAACCTGCTTCACCCATAAGGCAAAAAATACCTAGCAATTGCAGTGAGCAAAAAGTCGATGTCACAAATAATAATCGTCCAGTAAAATTACGAAACACTCAATATTTATGATTTGTTATGTGAATTATTTGCGGAATAGGTATTTTACTTAATGGCATCCCTAGGTGTTCTTTAAAGTGAACTATAAATAAACGATTTCGGATTATCCGTTGAGGAGGGACGGACTTTGAAAGTTAACATTGGTCCTATGGGGGAGTAGGTACAAACCGGAGTCTGAATTCTATCATTTCTTAAATATTAAAATTTAACCTCTCAATAGTCATTTCCAATTTCTAATGTGCACAGTCATGGGTGCAATTTAAAACGAAATAAAAATATTTATAAAATCAACTTAATGTATTTGTACCTATTTTGTTTTCCTTGTTTTACTAGCATTTAAAATACACATATCTTGTTTGAACCGAAACACCCGCACTGGAATTTCCGTGTGGTTTTCTTGTTTAGGATATAGTAATTGCATCACTTTTCCTTCTCACTGCTCCCAAGTTAATATACTGAGGGAGCGCCCTGCCCGTTCAAATCCTCCTATTTATACTTCGCCCTCTGACGTCAAGCCCAACGGCTATTATTTTTACCTCCCTCTAATATAACATCAGTTGGATTTTTACGGTTTATCAGAAGTTCGCTTTAGTCAATAATTACGCCGGACTGCTTACCTTCCCATATTTACAGTAATGATTCCCACGATTTAATCCACTGGAATAATACTTTCTTAATAATACTTCTTAATATTGATAAATATTAAAATAATCTCCAAGCGATTATGACACATTATTATTATAATTTTAGCGATATATTTCTTTATGTGTGTTCAAATAAAATGCCCCATTTACTTCACAATGGTTTTATACATAATTTAGGAGATAACAAATTCAGAATTTTAGTTAGTTCATAAACTTACCACACGCCTTTGCGAAAAATTCGTGGCATACTTTACTTTGTTGTCGTTTATACATCTTTAACAGATCTTAAAATTAAAAATGTTTTTGATACAAAAGCAGTATAATATCAAGACTAGTGTTTAACAAAAAAATCTACTTTATTTAAAAAAATTATAAATATCCCGTCGCAGCAAACCTCCGTACTCAGCGAATTTCCAATGCATAATGTATGTCTTAATATCACATAAAGCCGCATACCAAGTTTCATTCAAATATATTCACAAATAATCAATGTATACAGTTTTAATTATTCTTCATAAGAATAACATTGAGGATGAGTACGTAGGTTTGCTGAAACAAGGAGCACAAACAATTGGTGTTTATGCAAATATAAACAATTAAACTAGGTGAAGCCACATACCAAGTTTCATCAACATTCATTCATAAACGACAAATAACATTTTAATTATTCTCCATAAGAATAACATGAGGGCTGAGTAAGCAGGTATACTGCAAAATGGAACACAAAATATGGAATTTCATGTAAATATCATTATAACTCAACTAGGTGAAGCCACATACCAAGTTTCATCAGTATATATTCATAAATTAGCGATATATACCATTTTGATTATTTTCCATAAGAATAACATGGGGGATGGTAAGCAGGTTTGCTACAACAAGAAACACAAAATAATGGGTTTTGATGAAATATCAATAGAGCTTATCTAAGTGAAGTCACACACCAAGTTTCATCCATGTACATTCATAAATAAGCGATATATAACATATTATTCTCCATAAGAATAACATAGGGACGAGTACCTAGGTTTGCTGCTACGGGAGCCATAGGTGAAACATTTTTTGTGTGCAAACAACAATAAACCACAACCAGATGAAGCCATGTACCAAGTTTCGTCATTTTATGTTCATAAATAAGCGAGATATAACATTTTTCTTTTTCTCTATAAGAATATCATTAGACAACGTACTGTGTTTAGCACTTTCAATATCTCAGTAACCAATTGACATAGAGCAACGATCAAAATACCACATTGTTTGTCTTTTTAAGCTGAATTCAATGGTAAAAATTAAAATTTGATTAAAATAAAAAATATATTTGAAAACCCCAAAAACCCATTTTTGGGGTACAAAACCCCCCTAAAATTCCCCTTTGGATGGTGCGATTCGTCTGGTTTTCGAACTCGTTCAAATAAATGTTTCTTTACACATTTTTTGAGAAATTTCATTAAGATCAGACCTTTTTTACGAGAGTTATTGTGCTTACGGACACATATAATATATATATATTTTATATATATATATATATATACACATATATACAAATTTGAACGAATGGTGTTTTTTTCATCTGGGGACCTCAAAATGAAAAGTTATCATGGTCTTGGGCTTAAGTCTTACCATGCCACCTATGGTAATAACTTCTTCTCTATAGGGGAAATTCGCTAAAAAGGTTTTTGGGGAATTTTCATTATTTCATTATTCATACTGGGAACGACAAAATGGACCTAAATTTTGGTAAATTAAACACTAGTACAGAGAGTTTAATAAATACGACTTACTAAAGAACTTGACGATACTAGGCCGGATTCGACTTTACATTCTCCTACATAATCGGTTTTTATGGGATGAATACTGAACACGTTTATTCATTTTTCATTATTATTCTAAAAAAGGTTTCTTAAAACTCGATAAAAACGCATATTTAAATTGTTTTCAAGAGACTAAATAACCCAACAATATTATCAGAGATAACGTATATGAATTGGGATGGTGTATTAAGTGAGTATAATTTACATACAAATAATTCTAGTTAACTCCTAAAATTAATCTACATGGATAGTATTACAAAATATAAATAATTAATAAAACGTTAAAAATGGATCGAAGCTCCGGATCAGTAGTTTGTGACTAACGTGCGAGGCGATGATGCCAGGGACTTTACAAGCAGCCGCCTAGGAACAAAGAACTCCCCGAGCCTGCCAAGATATAAATTTTGTATGGCGAGGCAAAAATAAACACAATAGTAGAAAAGGGAAGGCAAATATAATGGGAGTGAGGGAGGCGAGCTCATTGTCCGTGAGGCCCGATGAACACACGAACCGTCCGATTTCTGCGACCAATTAAAGAAGCCAAATGAATAATAAAGCCGGTCGTATCGGACTTGCGCACTTTCTTGGAGAACTCGTCGATCCTCTTGTCAGAATTTTCGTTTTCATGCAAATAGCCGCGTTCGCTGTTCGCTGTTCGCTGATGGGACGGCGGAATCGATCTACCTTCACCGCCTGTATCACTGGAAAATTACTATTTGCCCTCTTTGTTTTCTGACGGCATAATTTCAACAATAGACCTCAAAGGGTGGCTCCTACAACTGTTTGGAGATTTCAAATGGAAATGTTAAAATAAATAAGATACATTTTACAGCGTTGCTACAATAACGTATTCCTACTAAATTTTACTATTACAATCACCTTTTTGTACTATATAGTTCTGAAGTCGAAAACATATCTAATAAAAACGATTGTAGAATTATAATTCGACGATTACATTTTTGGAATTAAATAACAGTGAATAACTTTACAAGATTATTTTTAAATGCGTAGATTAACGTGAAGACATGCGCCCTTAAAGAAATAATTTAAACAACTTTGCTCTTTAAAAAAAAGTACAAAGTATTGAACAATAATTTAAAACCAAAGTTACAGTAAAGAGTCTTCTATAGTCTATCCACAACTAACAACTCGAGAACGTAACATTTTCGGATCACAACTACGGCAACTCAAACAGCTGACCCCATTTCTTGGTTAGTGACCCATTTCTTAAATCCCCAAAATACATTTTTAATATTCTCGAGTAATACATAATACATAATTTAATATTATTAGTTTAATCGAATATTTAGCATCGTGTGCAGTCATAACTTGGAGTAATTGACGGATACAAGTATTTTTGTCCCATCGGCTGATCGAGTGAAAAGTAGATAGTACGACGACGCTTCACCAAAGTTTAAACAATTTTTTAACTTATTCTTAAAACTCTTTGCAAATCATCAAACAAACATTACTCCCGGCTAACACCTGCTTCACAGAAATAAAAAAACTTCAGCAGCAAAGGGTAAAGTGGAATTGAAATTAATTTTTGCGAGCTTTCTGTTTAGTTTTAAATTGAATGTTTATATGAGCCGGATAAAGAAAACAGGGGTTGTTTGGTTAGGACCAACAGCGCGGCAAGTCTCCCTTCTTGACGACTCGGAGAACTAAATAATTCCGCAAATGTGCTCTCTCGTCCGTGAAAAACTCCTATTTTAACTCCATACTGCATTGGTAACATTATTTGTCTAGGTTGCATGTGGAAATTAATATAAAAGAACATTTTTGGAGTTTATAAATTAATTTTATTTGATTTATTACCGAAATTTTTGTTTGATCACGATAATTAACAGTTATATTAAATCAAATGTATTTAATTTGATTTAATAATTTTAGTTTGTTAAGTAAGTAATAAAACGCTCTTATCTTTGTAGTACCGTATGTACTTTTATAAATGTTTTAAGCAAAAAACATTTCAATTTTAAGTTGACCCAACCTTCGCAAGATAGTGAAACAGTGTTCACTACGTTAGCAATGGAGTAACCTTTGAAATTATTTACTCTTTTTACTTGGTTTATCTAGTAAAATAACTTATGAGACATTTATTTAAGGGCTAGCTTGGACTTATGTTTGATGAAAAGTGAGTAGTTAAAAATCTTCCGCCCAGGAAATAGTTGTTTCACTTGTTAAAGCTCAATTTTTGGAAAAAGTTTACAATTTACGACTTATCTATTAATCTATTTTTTTTAATTTCCACATTAAACATTATACGTTTTAGCTTTTTTCTGATTCAGTGTTTACTAGGGAATTCCCATTATCTTTTTATTTTATTCAATTTTTCATTCGGTGGGATTGAAAAATGTCAAATCAGAAAATGTGGTATCTAAAGGTTATTAGGAATATTTAAACCAAATAATAGGTAATAATCTAGGCAAAAGGAGTTAATTTAATACAATAGTAATTTTATAAATTTTATTCGCAGGCGAAGTTCAGTTACATATGTTTCTGTTTTGCAAATTAACCCACGTACGAAAATGTTCAATATAAACAAAAAATAATCTAAAACAATCCTTCTGAACTAAACGGATTTTCTTGCAACTAGCAATGCTTTAATAGCAGGAGGCAATATATTTTATTGTTTTGGGCAAAAATATGGAACTCCCTCTTACCTAATTTGTCCTGGCTTTCAGTTAATGCAGATGAGCGACAACCGTCTAGCGCTTGATCTGGGAATCAATGTTTTTCTTTAAATATTACGGCCGGCACAACTTCCTTGTTGCAATTTTTCATTACCCGTGAAAACTTTTTGACGAGAACTACCATATTGATTTGGTCGTGAAACTGGTCAATAATGTGCATTAAGACTCAAATATTATACTTTTAGTGATTTTCCCCACAGGGAAAAAGCTATTGCCATGTGGTTGTGTTACAATTATATATTTGCATAAAAACCTCGTTTTCGTGGCTCCTTTAAGCAAACCCACGTACTCAGCTCTTAGCTATATAGAAACGTAGTAGTAAGTGGTAAGTAGTAAGTGGTAGTAGGCGAGTAAATATATATATTTGTACCGGAAATCCGCCGAGTAACCAGGTATGGTGTGACTCAACATTTATTTTACTATTTCAAAATGTCTTCAACTTAACAATGATTATCGTGCATTGGACAATATATTGGATACTACACCAATGGATTGGAGCTCAGAAAACAGCTCGGGTAGCACATCAGTGTAAAAATGTTCATTTTGCTAACGGAGCAATAGGCTGAAATACAGCAAAATTACTACACCTATTCCCTTCCCAATTGTTTAATTAAGAAATTTGTAACCCTATTTATCCTTTGAATCCTACATTTTTGAACATCCTTAACGTTATTTCTGTTGACGTATAATGATACAGCGTGTTTTTTTCGTGTGTCTAAACGCAAATGGTAATTTAAACGGGTTGAAAGTAAGTGGACCAAACCTGTTCTTATTTCAAACCTACCCTATACAGGTATAAATGCACCAGAATATCAACTAAATTGTAATTACAGAACTTGAATTGATGATTTTGTTTTATTATTACCATTGGAATACCCAAGGCCGACTCTACTAAAGGCCGGAGCGCTGAATTTGTGACGTCACGGTCTGAGTGCTACGTGGCCGGCGACTCCCGAAAGAAACATACGACGTGTCTTGATATACACTGCTTTAAACTAGTCTACTGTCAAAACCCTTCATCCTATTTCGTTGAAAATTTAAACTGAACTAAATAATGAACCAATCAATACGTAAACATGTTTTTAAGCACTAAATAAATCTGTTTATGTTTATATAAATAAAATACTAAGGACCTCTAAATAGTGCAATGAGTAGTGTATATTGGCCGATTGCATTTGCGGTGGGGCTGCGGGGGGGGGGGCTATTATGTTTTAATTACCCTAATTAATATTCATGCTAATTACCATTAATTAATTTTAATTACCATAATTACCCTCATTAATTCCCCCTCCCCCCGGTTTTTGTCTCCGCCATTATGCCCCTCCTTGACGACACAAACACTTTCACCATGACAGTGATTGATGATAACGATATACCGACAAAGGACCCACCCCACATTCCCAGACATTTGGGGTCGGTTTTATTGCACAGACGGGGAGCGTTAACAAGGGACCCTTGTCCGAATTCTATTGTAGAAGGGTTGATTAACGACACACCATTGTCATAGTTAATTCATTCTTAAATGAAACATATTTTTAAAATCCTAATACCAATTTAATTATATCTGACAACATTCACAAGAGTTCATAACTATCAAATTGTTGTAACTGTATATTTTTATTTACATTGTACTTGCTATTGATCAGAAACGTAGCATTAAATTATTTCTGATCCTAAAATCTCCTATCAATCAAGTGATTAGTAGTAACTTAAACCTCTCACTATTGCCAAGTGCTCTCAATTTTATAATTTTACTTTAAGTATTAATTTTGTACAACCAAGCGAATTGTCTTACAGTGCGTAGTCTTCTTCTTTGACGTAATCTCCGAAGATTCCAATTGGCGGTAACACATTTTCATTTAGTTCCTCCTGCGACGTTATATGCTCGTAAGGGAATACACTATTACGTTGTAGCAACTCAAACTCTTCCGGGTCTGTGAATTGGGCTCGGCATATTGTCTTCTTGTAGACAGGTAAGATTGATGTCAATTTCGCTAGCGGCATTGATAGGAATCTGTACAAGTCGACGAACTGAAGTATGATGGAGTTCCGCCAGCCAACTCCGGGATATTTAAAACACTTGGAGAATGTTATATATTTCTCCTCGGTATTTACTAGCACATCAACGTCTCCTCTGTCAACTGCGAGCTCCATGATGATGAAGTGCGCGTTGTAGTTTGAGAGATTGTGAAGATACACGTTGACAGTGTCCTGCTCTTTGAAGCGAAGGTTGCAGGAACTGTGCACTGCTCCTCTGTACTTGTACGGAGGAGAATGTTGGTGGTCTCTAACCTTCAATTAAGCCACATCACCCCGGATAAACTCTTGTCGACAGATGTGGCAAGAGGTCTCCTGTTGGAACGCTGTCTCCTCTTGATCTGTGATCCGGGTCGACTGTTGCCATATAATTTGTCGCCAATCTTCTTAACATCGTGCCGCAGCATACTAATGAAGATTTTGGCAGCGTCCTCACCCCTGTACAAACGCAATTTTGAAAATGTGTCACGTATCGCAGGATCCTCGTTGTCGTCGTTGTCTCCCTCATCTGCGCTTCGATTGTCGTCGCGAATATAGTAAGCAAAACTATACGGTTTGTGGAATGTAATGTCCTGACATTCTTCGACCCTATTCCGTTGCGTATCCCTCTCCTCTTCCTACTGCTCTGTTGCAGGATCCCAAGCTGGTGGTTGTATCGTTGGAGGAGGGTCAAGAGGTTCTTCATGGTTGATTGGTACCAGAGCGCTCTCAAAGTCAGCGTAGATTGTGAATCGACTACGTTGTGTTCGCTCCGGTTAACGAAATCTAATGTCCGCGTCTTCTGATAGATCTGTACGCAGAGGAGCATGATTATAGCAGTAAAAAATGTGTTCTTCAAGGCGTTGCTCCCCACGTAGACCTAATGTTGACAGACAATTGTCGAACGTGGCAAAGCATCTCTTGCAGATGAATAGTCTGTGGCCACGTCGAGTCATCTGACATCCAACCAACCTCTCGAAATCTTTGATTAACGCATTATGGGTCGTGTCTTCGTTTGTCAGGAACAATAGACCAAAATGATTGGGCTGTTCCCGGTTTGCCACACGAAGCGGATATGCGATGTTTTGGAACTGCCCATCTCACTTATCTTTCTTTTTGTTCAAACCGTACACATTTGCTCTTACGCCGGGATTGTTGCGCTCAAATGTACGAATCTGCTCAATCCTAACGGGAAAGTGAAGGCCATCAAAGTTGAAATTGGCCCGGGCCCGAAGTTCTGCATTGAATTTAAACGGGTTTATTTGTCGGTTACCCAGGTCAATAATGTACTTCGTTAGGATAGATTACTCGAAGCAAAGTCCGTCCTCATCATTGAGCACATTAACCACGGCTTTTTTCATGGCGATATCTTGGGGTAGTGGAGTGATTGAACTTCCTCTGAGAGAGCGGTAGAAATTGACTCTTAACTGTATACCTAGCACCCTCACGAAGCTCCATTCAGAACCCTTCATCTGGCACGCCTCCTTTTCTGCAAGTATGCACTGAAAGAAATCTTAGCACATTTCATCCAGATCAGACGGACGGAAAATGGAGACGTTCTCTGTTTTGACGTTTCACTCACAAGTATCGTCATGTACATTTGCGAACTCACAGTTGACCCAAATGTTCATCTTGATGGCGTTGATGTGTTGGATTACGCGACGCATGAGAGTTACCACATGCTCCCGAACGGTTCCAAGGAATTCCTGCAACGTAACTTGGTGATCTGGGGGATATAGTAGGCGGTATGATTTAAATCTACCACGAAACCATGTTTGGAATTCTTCCAAATCTTCCGAAGATCTTCGTCGTCACACCATGACAGTTCACCGCACCATGGTTCCCCAGCCTCAGAGTCCTGTTTTCCGACCCGGTTAGTAATTTCATTAATTATTTTCGTAGATTAAAACTTTAAAAGGAGAGCATAAATACTCAAACGATATGATTCTTCAAATAAATATATGCATTGAAAGGTTGTATATTAGTTGTACTAACATTCCATGTCGGTGATTCAGATATTACTACAGTGACGAGACCCAACCCCACCAACGCTCCTGACTCCGTTCCCACCCAGACACCCGGTGAAACCCCGAGAGGTAAGAATCATTTAGTAGTGACAGTAGTAGTGGTAGAACTTTTTTTAGTAGTAATAGTAGTAACAGTAGTAGTTAATATTTACCTTTTTGATTTATATATTTCTATCATGAAATAGATCTATGCATCACATTAAAACCAAGAATCTTTCGGTAGTAATAGTAGCACGCTTCATCATTTTTTTATTTTTTTAAATTGTTCTGCTTTTATATGATCCTAACATGAAATATCTGTATGCATGACATTAAAGCAAATAACTTGTAAGGTTATCACTGGACAACATAACTATCACACAGTATGTCTCTCTTTTAAGAATTCCAATGTGTCCGGTGTTGTAAAATGTATTCGAGGAAGGACAACCTGATGCGACACATGCGGTCCGCTTGCCAAGGGCATGTGAAGCGGTCGGTCACAGTGAATCCAGCGGTTGCCGGACCAAGCAGACTGCAGCAACCGTCACATACGTGTTCATCATCATCATCAACCGACACAGACAACAGCGACGATGAACCCGATCTACCAACGCTCCCTGGAGACTTGGCTCCTGTTGGCTTTTGGGAGTCCCAGACAGGGTTTCGTGGACTAATGAAAACCTGCAGTCTGATTGAACCAGCGGATCAAGCAACCTCTTTACAGGAATTCCTCAATACAGTGCGGACGCAGGTTATCACACTAATGCGACGCATATTCGAACATCTAAATTTCATCAAGATACAACAGTGGTTTGAATGTGAATTCGCGAACATACACGACAAAACCTTCATGCGAATCATCAAAACAAAAAGCGTCGCACTTTTTCAAACATCAGACATGGAAGAAATATGCCAACAACTCTTCCAAAAAATATTGCTGGAAAAGGAGACGTGTGAAATTAAGGGTTCGGGTTGGAGCTTTGTTAGGGTTTTAACTATGGAAGTAAGAGTGGATATACGATAGTCACACCGATATGGTATACATTCGCGGGTTTCGTCGTAGCAATCAAAGAAACGTGAGAAACGAGTAGCACAATCAACCAATTAGAACATATGCGTTGCCAGATAGTCACCACAGTGCCACAGGCGAGACAGTCGTCGTGATCCTAGAAGGACAGGTCGGGGACGACTTCTTCCTGCGGGTCTACATGCCTATGTTGTTCAACGAGGTCCTGAACAACACAAACATCGAGCTCTGCAACAGTGGGTTTGCAGATCGACTTCGCTTGGTGAAGCACTGTCTAATAGCAAAACCACACCGTTGAAGTCTATGTAAATATGTAAAGCAAGTCTTAAAGAATGCAGAATATGTAAATACCCGTTGTAAATGTTGATAGTTTTCGTCGTCAGTACTTATAGCCACGATCAGAACATGAGCGCAACAATCACGGCATAAGCGTAAATGTGTATGGTTTGGACAAAAAGAAAGATAAGTGAGATGGGCAGTTCCAAAACATCGCATATCTGCTTCGTGTGGCAAAACGGGAACAGCCCAATCATTTTGATCTATTGTTCCTGACAAACGAAGACACGACCCATAATGCGTTCATCAAAGATTTCGAGAGGTTGGTTGGATGTCAGATAACTAGACGTGGCCACAGACTATTCATCTGCAAGAGATGCTTTGCCACGTTCGACAATCGTCCGACAACATTAGGTCTGCGCGGGGAGCAACGTCTTGAAGAACACATTCGTTATTGCTATAACCATGATCCTTTGCGTCCAGAAGACGCGGACATTAGATTTCGTCGACTGGAGCGTTCGCAACGTAGTCGATTCACAATCTATGCTGACTTTGAGAGCGCTCTGGTACCATTCAACCGTAAAGAACCTCTCGACCCTCCTTCAACGATACAACCAACAGCTTGGGATCCTTCAACACACAGAGGGGTAGGAGGAGAAGTGGGACAACGCAACGGAATAGGGTCGAAGAATGTCAGGACATTAAATGTCCACACACCGTATAGTTTCGCTTACTACATTCGCTACGACAACCGAAGCGCAGAAGAGGGAAACAACGACGACAACGAGGCAGCGACGCGTAACACATTTTCAAAATTGTGCATGTACAGGGGTGAGGACACTACCAAAATCTTCATTAATATGCTGCGGGATGATGTTATGAATATTGGTGACATATTATATGGCAACCGTCTACCCGGAAACCGCCCGCAGCTTACAGATCAAGAGGAGGCAGCGTTCCAACAGGAGACCTCTTACCACATCTGTCGACAATAGTTTATCCTAGTTGCTGTGGCTTATTTGAAGGTTAGAGACCACCAACAGTCTCCTCCATACAAGTACAGAGGAGCGGCGCACAGTTCCTGCAACCTTCGCTTCAAAGAGCAGGACACTGTCAACGTGTACCTTCACAATCTCTAAAACTACGACGCTTACTTCATAATCATGGAGCTCGCAGTTGACAGAGGAGACGTTGATGTGCTAGCAAATACCGAGGAGAAATATATAACATTCTCCAAATATTTTAAATATCCCGGAGCGGGCCGGCGGAACTCCATCATACTTCAGTTCGTCGACTTGTACAGATTCTTATCAATGCCGCTAGCGAAATTGACATCAATCTTACCTGTCTACAAGAAGACAATATGCCGAGCCCGATTCACAGACCCGGAAGAGTTTGAGTTGCTACAACGTAATGGAGTATTCCCTTACGAGCACATAACGTCGCAGGAGGAACTAAATGAAAATGTCTTACCGCCAATTGGAATCTTCGGAGATTACGTCAAAGAAGAAGACTATATGGCAATAGTGAGAGGTTTAAGTTACTACTAATCACTTGATTGATAGGAGAGTTTAGGATCAGAAATAATTTAATGCTACGTTTCTGATCAATAGCAAGTACAATGTAAATAAAAATATACAGTTACAACAATTTGATAGTTATGAACTCTTGTGAATGTTGTCAGATATAATGAAATTGGTATTAGGATTTTAAAAATATATTTCATTTAAGAATGAATTAACTATGACAATGGTGTGTCGTTAATCAACCCTCCTATAATGGAATTCGGACAAGGATGCTTTATTAATGCTCCCCGTGTGGGCAATAAAATCAACCCCAAATGTCTGAGAATGTGGGGTGGGTCCTTTTAGCGAATTTCCGCTATAGGGAAGAAGCTATTACCGTAGTTGGCATGGTAAGACCTAGGCCCGGGACCATGATAACTTTTCGTTTTGAGGTCCCCAGACCCCAAAATTACCATTCGTTTGAAACTGTAAATATATATATATATATATATATATATATATATATATATATGTGTGAGTGTGTCCGTGAGCTCGATAACTCTCGTAAAAATTATCCGATTTTGATGAAATTTGGTATAAACGTGTAAAGCAACATTTATGACTTTAAGTTCGAAAACCAGCCAGATCGCTCTATCCGAAGGGGTATTTTGGGGGGTTTTGTACCCCAAAAATGGGTTTTTTGAATTTTTTACATATAATTTTGGAAATAGTAAAATTTTATTTTTTCCCATTGGATTCAGCTTAAAAAAACACACAATTTGGTATTTTGATAATTTCTCTACGTCAATTGGTTACCGAGATATTGAAAGTGCTAAACACAGTACGTTGTCTAATGTTATTCTTATGGAGGAAAATAAAAATTTTATATCTCGCTTATTTATGAACATATACTGACGAAACTTGGTATACGGCTTTATCTGGTTGTGAACCATTGATAATTCCTCAAACAAACAATTCTTTTGACAAAGGCTCCCGTAGCAGCAAACCTGCGTACTCAGCCCCATGTTATTCTTATGGAGAATAAGTAACGTGTTATCTCCCTTAATTATGAAAATAAATTAATGAAATTTGGTAAGTGACTTCACCTAGTTGAGTTATATTGATATTAGCATAAATCCCCATTTTTTGTGTTCCTTGCTTCAGCAAACCTGCATACTCAGCCGCCATGTTATTCTTATGGAGAATAATTAAAATATCATAAATTGTTTATGTATGAATGTATATTGATGAAACTTGGTATGTAGCTTTATGTGGCATTAAGATAAATATATATGCATTGGAAATTCGCTAAGTACGCAGGTTTGCTGCTACGGGGGTATTTCGGTATATCGTTATCATCAATCCACTGTCTTGGTGAATGTGTGCTCGTTATCAGGGGGGGAAATGGTGGAGACAAAAACCGGTGGGGGCTAAACAAAATTATTAATATTAATTATGGTAATTATTGTAATTAACATTAATTAATGGTAATTAGCATGAATATTAATTAGGTTAATTAATATATGTATATATATATATATATCCCCCCGCAGCCCCACCGCAATTGCAATCGGCCAATATACACTACTGCAATGTCATTTTATTTGTATTTTTTTATTTTTTGCATCTCTGATATGTTGAACTTGTCATTTGCTCAATTGTCTCTATCTATGTTCAGAAATATAAGAATAATATAAGTATAATATAAATATAATATTATGGTTTTACTCTAAATTCTAATCCAAAGCGTGTTTTTCATTGCAATTAGATTGTTTTCATAGTAATAGTTTATTTGCAATCGTTGTATAATTATTTATTTAATGTAAATAATAACGAATTATTTGATGTGATTTTAAGTAGTGTAGTAATTTTATTATATTTATAAACAAACGTAAGTTTTGAAATTACAAAAAATGCAGTTAGTTTTTATGTTAGTTTGGGTTTTATAAAATTAAGAGTAACCAAAAGAGTATAAATCATAGTATAACATTATATATATATATATATATATATATATATATAATCGTTGTCAAAATGTTTTGTACAAACTACTGCGTTTTTAGGTGGTTTTAAATATTTTATGTATGTGGCGACAGCCATTGTACATTTCGGTGTTCATATCAAGGAAAGGAAAATACATAAGTGCAAGTTCCATCATTATACGCACTTTTGTAATTGCTTTTACCCGGCCCGGCACACAACAAACATGAGGTATCTCAAACTGGCATAATTTATTAATTTAATAAGCGATAAGAAACAAAATACGTAACTGCACGAGTCAAAAACTGCCTAGGATTCAACTAAAATAGCAAAGGTAATATAAAATAAGACAAAAACTCCACCAAAGCCTAATCGTCTAGACGGCAAAGCAAGGCTAGTGGCGAGAGTTGAATTGAACGATGTCCCGCTCCTTTACCTTTGATTATTGAACAAACAAAAAACAAAACAACTTATCGAAAAAAAATGATGAATAAAAGTTGTAGATAAACTAATTGTCTACAACTTTCCCGCTGGAAGTTTGTTTCTACCTTAAAAGTTTACGCTTAGTGACTTTTTTGTGTCCCCCACTATTACAAATTATAAATACTTTTAACTAATAAAAATGAGAATATTTGCTTAACTAAATGATGTTTACACTGTTGTATTCCGTATTTCATGCAGATTTAAAATGTATAAGTTTCATTCCAAATACGTTACAGTAAAGAGGTCCAGGAGCATGTAATCGAAAGCGCGCTCCACTTACACAGTGGCTGTATAGAACTCAAGACTGTGACGTAGCGGCTAGGGGAAGGGGGAAGCACTCCGGCCTGTGGTAGTCGGCCTTGGAACACCGTTACAAAGTCATGACTTACTTTGATGCATATCGATCGATTGATATAATTAGGAACATCCTTATTTTATTTTGCAATCAATTCCATAAGTTTAATTTTGGAAAGTGTTAAATACGCTTCGGATAACTTACAATCACTATTATAAAAATAGTAAGAAAACTGCAGACTGGCACCACTCGTTTTCCACATTTTTCTATTTTCTATTAAAAGGTTTACTTAACTATTTTGACTTTAACAAATTAAAGTTTTTTTATTATATATAGGCTTATAAATTATTTGTAGGGCTTATCATGCAACATACAAATAAAAACAATGTTACACATTCGTAGCAATAAATACGAGTACATTTAATAAAACATACATCTATCTTAGAAGTGGCTCAATTTTTTGCTGCAGTTTGGAAGTTGTTTTAGCCTCAATTTATCCTGTAAATTGATTAAAAGTTAACGCTAGACATACAATCTGAATAGAAAACTGTAACAATGCAACTATAAACAACGAAACAAATAAATAAAAATATCAACTATTCAAAATAAACAAATTAAGCTTACTCTGAACCGAACAATAATTTTTTAATTACAAATCAACGTCGAATTAATTGAAATCAGATGTCTGAGCTCAAAATAAAATCATATTCGTTATATTTCTTTAAAATTAGAGATTGCACATACTTTTTATATCTAAATTAAATTTCCTTTAACATTTATTAAAATGTAATATAATTTCCCGTTGTTTTAAATTGATTGAATTTCATGAACTATTTATACATTTATTTGTAAAATTTTCTTACAAATCAAGATTAAGATGTAATATGGACCACGTACTAGGTTTGTTATATCTAAAACAAATATACTGTACTATTACAAATCTAATATGATGATTTAAAAACCTGACATTTTCATTGTATTATATTTTCCTGAAAAAATTAGTATGTATATATAAATATACCTCTGAAATTAAACAAAAAGGTATTCCCCACCCCAACATGAGGGCTCCCCACAGACCTCCTCTTCAACTGAGTCCATACGGATTGACCACATAATTCAAACTTTATTTGCTGAATTAAGGGCTGGTGGGGTAATTTCCCCACCCCTTTCCTATTAACCAATCATATTACACTAATCTGAACATATACTCTATCCTAACCTTACCCAAAGCTATTACCTGTTTTGCTTAGTTATGAAATTCCCTGCTTTTTAAGTTATGTAACCCGTGATTCTTAATTTTTTTAATAACAGTAAAACCATTCATTGTTGAATACCTCCGGAACTGTTATATTTCAATTTAAATATAGGTTTGCATACCTTAAGTCAACAGTGTAATTTCCAATTAAAGTAAAAACATAACTTAAAAAGCGGAACAATATTTGAATCACCTTTTAGTAGTTGAAGATCTGTACGTAACATCAACTTGTCTTGATTTTGAAAGCACGATTTCAATTAAATCCTCAACTAGTCATGACCTTGATGGCACACGGTCCTTTGAATCCTCAACTAGTCTTGATCTTGATGGCACAAGGCCCTTTAAAACCTCAACTTGTCTTGATCTTGATGGCACAAGGCTCTTTAAATCCTCAACTTGTCTTGATCTTGACGGCACGAGGTCCTTTAAATACTCAACTAGTCTTGATCTTGATGGCACAAGGCCCTTTAAATCCTCAACTAGTCTTGATCTTGATGGCACAAGGCTCTTTAAATCCTCAACTTGTCTTGATCTTGATGGCACAAGGCTCTTTAAATCCTCAACTTGTCTTGATCTTGACGGCACGAGGTCCTTTAAATTCTCAACTAGTCTTTATCTTGATGGCACAAGGCCCTTTAAATCCTCAACTTGTCTTGATCTTGATGGCACAAGGCTCTTTAAATCCTCAACTTGTCTTGATCTTGATGGCACGAGGTCCTTTAAATCCTCAACTAGTCTTGATCTTGATGGCACAAGGCTCTTTAAATCCTCAACTTGTCTTGATCTTGACGGCACGAGATCCTTTAAATACTCAACTAGTCTTGATCTTGATGGCACAAGCCCTTTAAATCCTCAACTAGTCTTGATCTTGATGGCACAAGGCTCTTTAAATCCTCAACTTGTCTTGATCTTGATGGCACAAGGCTCTTTAAATCCTCAACTTGTCTTGATCTTGACGGCAAGAGGTCCTTTAAATTCTCAACTAGTCTTTATCTTGATGGCACAAGGCCCTTTAAATCCTCAACTTGTCTTGATCTTGATGGCACAAGGCTCTTTAAATCCTCAACTTGACTTGATCTTGATGGCACGAGGTCCTTTAAATCCTCAACTAGTCTTGATCTTGATGGCACAAGGCCCTTTAAATCCTCAACTAGTCTTGATCTTGATGGCACAAGGCCCTTTAAATCCTCAACTTGTGTTGATCTTGATGGCACGAGGCCCTTTAAATCCTCAACTTGTGTTGATCTTGATGGCACGAGGCCCTTTAAATTCTCAACTTGTCTTGATCTTGATGGCACAAGGCCCTTTAAATCCTCAACTTGTCTTGATCTTGATGGCACAAGGCCCTTTAAATCCTCAACTTGTGTTGATCTTGATGGCACGAGGCCCTTTAAATCCTCAACTTGTCTTGATCTTGATGGCACAAGGCCCTTTAAATCCTCAACTAGTCTTTATCATAATGGCACGAAGTCCTTTAAATCCTCAACTAGTCTTGATCTTGATGGCACAAGGCCCTTTAAATCCTCAACTTGTCTTGATCTTGATGGCACAAGGCTCTTTAAATCCTCAACTTGTCTTGATCTTGATGGCACGAGGTCCTTTAAATCGTCAACTAGTCTTCATCTTGATTGCACAAGGCCCTTTAAATCCTCAACTAGTCTTTATCATAATGGCACGAAGTCCTTTAAATCCTCAGCTAGGCTTAATCTTGATGGGACGAGGCCCTTTAAATCCTCAACTAGTCTTGATCTTGGTGGCACGAGGTCCTTTAAGTCATCAACTAGTCTTCATCTTGATGGCACCATGTTCTTTATATCCTCAAATAGTCTTGATCTTGATAGCACGAGGCCCATTAAATCTATTTTGATTATTAAATTTTGGTAATTTACACAGCTTCTTGTAATATGTGTGAATAGCATCGGAATATGAATTGTTGAAACTATTTAATTTTAATATATAGTGACACACTGAAAGATTTTTTCAAGTATCTATTCAACATGAAGAAATACAATACAATTTAAGGTTATGTATCATAAAAACCTTTGAGGTAGCTATATATTTTCCAAAAATAGACACAATACGTTTGAAATATTCAAGAGTTAATGGATTTTCTGTTTGAATTCATTCAAATAAATTACAGGAAAAGTGTTTATTAAACTCATTGTATTTTAGCCAAATACATAACTTGATTTGTTCATTGCCGTTTACACATTTTTTAATTCCATAAAACTGTTTAGCATATGAATCAAACTTAATATTATACTCCCTTAGACAAATTATAAACTAAAACGATTTGTCACATTTTTAGTTTTTATTAAAGACACTATTTGACTATGGTAATCCCAGTATATCTAAATCGTTTTGAAACTGTTCAAGGAAAATTCAGTGCTCTAATAAGGGGGGGGCCAAGCTTTGCTCGGGGAAGGTTAGTCAGTTTGTTTAGACAACTTTGGGTAATTTTTTCTCCCAATCCCCTTACTGACGATTTGCTTGGCTCATTTGCCTCTTTTATGAATGTTTAAGGCCACTCCAGTTGTTATTATAGCTCAATGACCCTTTGATTCATTTTTGTTAAGTAATCTTCTTTCAATGGTTTTAGTCACTGCTCTTAGGAAACCACATAGTAATACTTAATAAACATGAGCATTACTTTGTCAGTTCACCGATTGATTATAAACAGGTGTTATGATTATTTTGTTTTTATTTTAAACTCTATATGACCAATGTTATTTTTTTTACTTTTTTATTCGAATTTTTGACATTATTTGATAAGTTTAGGCCCGTTTGATAAATTTCATATAAATCATGGAAACTATATAGTCTTTACTAACGTTAGCGATTGTAAAAGTGTATACTGTCTATCACAAATCCTTTTATGAAACCCCTACTAATAGAAGAGCAGTATTTTTTACATCTAAAACAAAAGTAAGGTGCTTTAATTTTTTTTTTGTTATGTCAGAAATATTTTCTGCCTACTAGCACGTGTTACTTTTCTCGAAGAAACTTTAAATAATACCGCATAACCACGCAGAAGCTTAACTCTTACGCCATTTGTTATAAAATATTCAAGAGGGGTGTTCTACTGGCCTACCCCGAGTCAGAACAAAACATCGATAATGAGGCAAAGTTGGTCTACACCACCTTCTCCTTAGTCGTGATGAAAAATAGCTTGAGACCTTGTGCAAGCAAATCTATGTTTCTTTCCGTTTTCCAGTAAGACGAGCTCACTATATGGTGTAAATTACTCTAAATTTGAGATGTTTCATTGAATCGATGACGACCCCTTGACGTTGTAGGTATGTAGGCCAAATGTAGGTATGACATATAAATATAAATATTGATATACTACAACATACTTAGGAAAATAACATTCAACTTTGTGGCCTCCAATGGGGAGCATTTTCATGAACAACGTGACAAATATTTCACCATTGATAGGTTCACCACATTTATTTATAGGTTCACAAATTTTTAAACAGGGACTCCTTATTATTTTAATTTCCAATAAATTAATTTAACTATCCCTGTCGTAGCATGGGCTACTCTGTAATTGTTTGTCAAACGACTTCCTTGAAGAGGGTGGGCAATTAGCAAGTTAAATCTTTATGGAGGTTGATTTGAAGTTGACGAATCTCAATATTTTAAATGATAATTGAATTACAGATAACAACCGGATAAAGCCGAAACGAAAAAAAACATTAACGACCATGCGATCTATGAAACATGTTTAATATTCTACAAGATTAACACTAAGCTAAGGTCGCAGGTACGCTACAACATGACAGTAGAGACTGTATTAACTAGTATATGAATTTATCGAAGACGCAAGGAACCACTTACAAAGTTTCATAAAATATAACTGTAAACTAGTAAGATATTGTATTCACTATAAATAAAATTGGACAACACACTATGTTAACAACAATTTATTTCTTACCAACCACTTGATGTAGAAAGAAAATACGACATTCTTAAAAAGAGTGTTTTGAGCTGACAGTTACTATAGATAGCAGTTAGAAGATAGTAAAATAACTTAACTGTAAACATACTAGTACTAGTACTGGAGTCTCTTAAGAGACTTTAAGTTAACTATCAAACTGGTAGCCTTCAAAGAACCTAACTATCCAGGTAGTTCAACTTAAGAAATGCATGGGGGATAGGTTTAAAGAGTTGTTAAATCTCCTACGCTATTATTTGATCTAAATTTATTATTAACTATGTTATATTATCAGTTTTTATCTATTTTAGTTGACCCAAAACAAAACTGTGACATATTAAAATGTAATAAAAAAATACATAAGATGGCTAAGTTTGTAATCTTATACAAGGGGATGTCAGATTGTAAAACCACATCCTATTATGATCGAACCTTTTATTTACGTAAGAATAACACTCGATGGGGCTCGCATGACGAACTGAAATAAATGTCCTCTAAATTGCCAAAGAAACCGAACGACCCACTTTTTTTCATAGAGAGTAAACTTTCCTACGCTTTAGACTGGACACTTCGCTCCCTTTACTAGGTTCTTCACTTTATTGACACTTGCCGTACTAAAGTAAACGCGAGATAATATTTGAAATGGCATATTTTAATAGCAGGACAAGCCAAGTCGGTGGAAAAAAATAGAAGGGTAAGACGTTGGGATCCTCTTTTTGTCTTACTTTGCCCCCAGAGACTACAGATTTGAACGTGGAACGTATCCATTAAGCAAGAGGTGAACCGTTACAGTACCTACAGTACTAATAACATTTACTTGCCATGACCGGAATTCAAACCCATGACAGGTTCGCTGCCATGGTTTCGGAGTCCGTCGCCTTGACCACTACGTCATTCACTCACCAAAGCAGGGGACTAACAGATAATATCCGTGCAGACTAGACCTTGATTGATTTACTTTTTTACGTTGCCTGTAACAGTTTTGTATTCTTTATTGGCCCAGTACAACAATTGTATCATTGTACCTCACCCCATTGTTTGAGACCTGCTATAGGGCTATCATGGCATATAAAGCTCTATTGCAACAAATGCTAAATTTCTGATTTCTAAGAAACTTTTTTAACCCATTTTTTAGCCTGAATCAAGTAATCAAGAACTAATTAGACCATACGTGCAGACAATAATCTTCAAAAAACACATACCAACATCACAACAACACCAACGATCCCCTCTGACTGTTTTTTTTGTGCGTGTTACGTTTCTCTCCAACTTTGCAGATTGTTATATGGTAGAATAAAATATTGTACCTTTTTTCACTTTTGGCAAACGGCTGTTTTAGACTATACGTCATGGAAGGAAAGCGATACAGCCAAGAAAGAAAGAACTATGTAATTGTATGGTTAATACATTTGTTTAAAAGGTTCATAGCTTTAGGTTAAAGGCTATATTTTCGGACACGCGGATTGTTCGAAACCCATTAAAATTAAGAATAAATTATGTGGTTGCCAGTGTTGAAATGTGTTGTGTAATACTTTGAATTTATTAAGATATCGTGTATTTTGTAGTCAAAGGTCATCGTGACTGAGGCAATTTTCTCCTTTTAAACTATTTTAAGCCTCAAGGTCACGACATCAATATGCTAAAAAAAGAAAAAAAAATATTCTTGGTTTTGTAGAATAACAACACGTACTATGCTAATCAAGAGTTTGTCTATAATTAATGATAATAAAATCATATTTTTATTTTAGGCCTAAGCATACTGTATGGTCTTACATTTTCGGAAATTAGTCTCAAAATGTCTTTATACCTTAAAGCTATTTTATACCTGCGTAATTGATGTCTTAATCGTATTAGAACCGTTGTATAATGTATGTACTCAATTACGTGTTTGTAAGATTTGGAGTTTCAGCGAAATTCCTCTTTAGGGAATAAACTGTTACCGTAGTTGGCATGAGAAGACCTAAGCCTGAGACCTTTTTGTTTTCAGGTCCCCAGATGCCAAACACACCATTCGTTCACATCTGTATATATGGAAACGTAGAGATGAAAATGTCCACGATAATAATACAAAAACATATTAAAAGAGCTAAACGCAGGTCGTTATCTAACGTCAATCTTACGGAGGATAAGTAACATTTTACATTACTGTACTTGCTTTTATGAACACATATTTATTACAGTACATTAACGCAATTTCCGAACTAAATTATATTTAAATCAGAAATCCATGTTCACCAAATTGTGAATATGAAAGGAAAGGGCAGTCAATCTCTGATCTATTGAAGAATATTGGATTGATTCCAAACCAACCAACACAAAATTATTTGTTCATCTTATTTTTGAATTCAATATATATGGTTTTAATTTTATTTCAATAAAATCAGTATTTACTTGAAATTTATGAAGTAAAGTCAATGAAATATTTATTTTCTGACAAAAATCATAATGCTGAATAGGATCTGTATACGTTTTGCATTAATATAATGCTGCCAAGAAACCGTTGTTATTTATTTTCTTTATTAAATGTATATGAAGCAAAATATACAGTATATATATTTTTACTCGCCTTTCAGTCTTACATTATCCCTAAGTATCCCTCTCTCCAGGTGTCACATAATAATGTAAACAAATTAAAATCTCCAAAAAGATTTAAATATAGCCAATAATAAAATGTATTTTTTGCTTGGTTTTCTATTATCCTACTCAGGCTATTTCGACAACGGCGAGCTTACTGGAAATGTTGTTATAGGTGTCATTATTCCCTAAGTTGGATAAAAATATAGAAAATCAATAAGAAATTCCTTTTAAAACAGGCACAGCACTTTAAGGTTTTAATCATGACATTAATTAATAATTTTATTGATTATGTAAGTATCATTTGACTACTTAAATTCAAATTCCTTTATATGATCACCATTAGTGCAACATTTATTTTGTCCACGTAGCTTATATAGACAATAATGAATTAAAAACTCCCAAAAACCTAAAATATTCCAATGGTTTAAAAGGTGTTTTTAGGGTAGTTTTTTACGATGATAGCTCATGGCCGCAGATAAATCATTTGACATTTTTAATATATGTTATCACAGTCTTAAGTGGGCGAGCTTTAAGCTAAAAACATTGAGAATAATGTTGAAGATTTTACAATGGTTGATATTTGTTTATATTATATTTATGGTCAACGCTATAATATACACAGTGAGTCACAGTAAGGCAAGTGTAAGTGAGTCAATTCAGGAAGGAATCATATCAACATGGAAAAACGAATAAATCCAGTAAAATTCGGAAGGTAGACGTTGATATTTAAAAACTTGATTTTTGGTTAGCTATGATATGCAGTACGAAATGCAGGAGTATAATATTATTTGCAAGAACGATTTAACACAATTACAACGCATAAGTAGTGATTTAAAACTAGAATAACCATCAATCGGTGTAAGCGACGAGAACGACCTAGCAAAGGTAGAAAACTCAAAATTCAGCTCAGAGGGGTTCGTAATCAAACCAAAAAATCTGAGAAAACCGACTAGAATTTTGTTTACACAACCTCAAAGCATTTACATACATTCGATTAAAGAGGCGTAAAGGAATAAAATAAATATAGGTGAGTGTTATTTCAGAAGCCACTTTATAGTGAACAGCATTTAAATTGCTTTTGTGTGCGGTGAATGAGGAAAAGGGAAGGGCAGAGCAAGACGAGGGAATAATAAGCGAGTGTTGCGCGTGCTCCTGAGGATCAATAGCCGACTTGGTCAGTGTACGCTTAGTCAAGAAACTGCCTAATTGGGCACTGTTACTGTGTTCACAGCCATTACCAGGCATCTTGCCGCTTGTACGTTATGCTAATGACATCTGCCGCCGCGCCGCCGCCGCCTCCCCTGCTCACTATGCCCTAGCGAGGATAGAACATGTTACAACTATAAACACAGCATTAGTTGGTGTGGTCCAGGACTGATTGGAGGATTAAAGGAGAGTCTCCCACAAAAGGGAAAGAATCTCTAACTCTAACTTGCTTGATCCATAAGATGTTTGTTTCTGTAAACAAAATCATATCCCTCTAAAACACGACCATACTGTATTAAATTAGAATTATTTCAAAAATTTGTTGTAGAATATCTGGCAACCTGGTAGACCCACGATTTTTTATTTACAATAAAACACGAATGAAATCTTGGGCATTCGACTGTTCTCGAAAGTCGTACAATATATATATTGTGAAGTTGTTCCATCGTGGAATAACTCAGTATACCCTGAAGTTGGATTATAAATAAACACTAGTTTTAAAACTAATTATTTATGAATGCGGTTTAGTATTGTTTTTATACACAGTTTAATCTTACAGTTTTCAGTTTAATCTTCTGTAGTTATCATTTAAATATTGTATAGCTTTTCAATATGAACATTTTAAGATCATATAAATCGTGTGTTGATCGTATGATGACGATATTAAAATTGAGATTTGGACATTTTAAAAGGTCTTCGCATTACATCAAAACCAATCCGATTCCGCAGCAACATCATGCCAGTGGATTGACATCTTATCATAGAATTTTTTAAACTCAATAAACAGAAATTATTAATTATTAATTATTTATTATAAGTTCCAACTAGGTAACTTTTATTTAATCCAATTTGATTACAAACCATTCTAGTAAAGTCATGCCATTGTGTCATTAACTTTAGTAACATTCAGTACAATTTTTACGGTTGTCGTTAAAATATTTAATTTCTTTATTAGCATGATACGTGTTGTTACAACTAAACAGGAAAATAAAATACGTCTTACAACACTACAAAGTACAACACTTACCAACTTAACAGTACTTATCGCAACTTGTTTCCGGAACTTCCGGTAGCCAATAGTATATAAGCTGTTCGCCATCTTGTTTCTGTCATTCTCTGATTGGGCCTGATGATGACCGGTGTAACTGGTTGAAATCGATCACCTTGTACCATCTTTTGTGCGTATTTTACCGTCTTGTATGTAAGTACAGTATAAGTGTAAATATACTTTATAGTGTTGTAAGACGTATTTTATTTATCCTGTTTAAAATATTTGTTAACTCATGTAGAAATCGTCTGTTACATATACATATCTCTACTAATCTATACCCCAAACGTGTTTTTTTAATAACCAAGACATAGCGTACCTATGAATAAAACAAATATGCCAACAAGCTAGCGGTGTTTTAAACATTCGTGAATAAAGTGACAGTGTTATTATCTTATTGCCAACTCGTTTTTTAACAGTACCACTAATTTCCCGTCTGTATAAAAAGGAATAATATAGTATTTACACTTTTGACTAGTATACTATGAGCGACACATGAGAATAGATTACTGACTTTGCCTAACCTTTCTCAGTGCGTCATAGAAATACTGTAGCCTATCTGCTGTTGTAGCCTAGCCAAACAATAATTGCACTAGAGTCTTGTTTTCACGACAATATTGCAGTTTGTTCAGCTTTTCTGTAACAGCCTCTGCAGCCCTGAGGAAGGCTCGATCGTAGGCCTACTGTTTAGTACAAGTGTGTGTGAAGAAAGTTATCCTAAGTCAATAATTACAATATTCAAAATCAGAATGTAAAAATAAAGCCCTTTTTTCTCTCGGGGAAAATTTGGACATAACTTAGAAAATTATAGTGTAGTTATTCTTAAGTGTACTTGGTGCGCTAGATAATAATGCAGCCACGACGAAGTAATAATATATCTTTTTGAGCCACTAATTTTGTATTTTTGAATTCAGATATGTAAATAAAAATGAATTAAAGCATTGACCTATAAATTATGATTAAGAACATTTTTATAATAACTGCACTGTTAATCTTTATAAATCATAACAATTGTGAGAATAAAAATTGAGTTTTTATGGGGTAAATTATTTGTATAGTCAACTGAAAATAAAACAAAGTTAAACTTAAGTGTAGTTTTGGGTTTAAGTTATAATTGTGATAACCACTTCATAAAGAAATCTAAACCATATTTAAACATTGAAACATAGTCTAATATGTATCAAAAAAGGAAATCAGGAATTTGAATCTTATTTCCATAAACTAATATGTATTGGGTTTATAATTGCGTTAGCATAAATTATACATTTAATACTTCCGAAAATTTGTACTTACGATTTTATTGAATATTTTATTGTTTACTAATTTTATTTAACATTAAATAAATACAACTGCAAATTTAACTTTTTTGTGTATAAAACTGAAGTAACTATAATTAAGCCGACTAAGTTACTCTGTGATGTTGCAATCGTTTAAGTCATGAATACATATTCAAGTAATATAAACATGTTTTTGTATTTCTTGGGAATCCTTAGTTGACGGACTTACTACAGTTTGTTCGTTCGGTTTAATACAAATACAACAATATATTTTCCTCGTAATATGTAATTATAACTTACAATTTGAATTGCTTTGTACGCAGATTTTCTGCGACAGGAGTGCGGTTTATAAGACCAAAAAGGGGGTATTAGATAGCGGTGTTGTTCTTGATAAAAATATCATCATCGGGTCGGTTTGTTGTTAATATAAATTTCCAAGTCAGCCAATTATGTAACATATTATATATTTTTTATACGGTTACCCGTGAACCAGTGAGTTAAATCGTTGGTTCGGGAACGATAAACCGAGTCATCGGATCGCTCGATAATGGCGAGGTAATCTTCGCTGATTAAACAGAAAAGAAATATGCTGTAACCAGAAAATCAGCGAGTTATTGCTCAATTAGAGAGATTTTTGCAACAGCGGAGCAGCAAGGCGGCATGTGTTGTAACGCGGGGAAGGGGGTGGGGGTGCCAGAGGGAGACTAAATACACACACTGTTACCAAGTTTCAGCCCAAGTTTTGCTATTGTATGCTTAAACGTCTTACATTATAGAAGCGTGTTCCCGGCGGTGGGGTTAGGCGTACATTGATGTATGGAATATATGTTAGTGAGCAGATTCGAGGAACGGTGGTGATCAGGGGGTCCGGGGCGGTGCGAGGGGAGGGGCGTCTCTGGCCCGTGTTTTCTTGTATTCAAACAAAGAGCAATTATTGATTGGAATGACGGTGGGATTGCGACGTGTAGCCGACCGATTTCTTCAATCATACATGCAAACATAGAAGTTTCGCCCGTTCTCTCTCCTCTCTCTCCGTCCACACCCTTACTTAACGATATACACTCGAAAAGAGAATGTCGATACTTTTAATTACGGCGCGGTTTGACAGGTCCGACGCCGAGAAGGCGATGTAATTCTGACCTGCGGCTCTCAACTCTCGGCGCTTCCACCTTCTGCTTCTGCGACTACCCGGGCTGTGATCTGAGACCGGATATCGCTACTTGACAATAATCCTATACGTTTTAATTATTGCAGAAGGATGTTTAAGGATTTGACATAATAACCAAACAAATAGAGGACTAAAATAGATTACGAAGTTGTAGGAAATTAAATTTCTGACTGACGATTTTTTGCCAAAACTTAAATTCGACTAAGCGTTTGGTCACTATGAGCAGGGGAAATGAGGCAATTTATTCGGTGTTAACTTAAAATCCTTTTTTTTATGCCATCTTAAAACTGGTAATAGATCTCTTTGTTTTCGGATTTTTCCTGAAAAGTAGACAAAAAGACGAACATTTTAAGTATGGGGTTGATGGGTATACAGCTAGAAGTATAAGCATTACTCGACAAATAGAACAAAAAGAAATAAACATAAAACACAAATAAACAATTGATTATATAAAATAATATTAAGCCTACTTATTACAAATATATTTACAAATGAATATACAAACAGGTATCATCATCGCAGCAAAACTTCGTCTCAGGAAATTCCTCATGGTAATTGATCCAAAATTGGATTGAATACCTTGCCAAAGTACTTTTTTGGCCACGGTTAGAATGGTTTCAGCGCAGAATAAACAGTATCAGAAAACGGCCCAGCATCGGTCATGAGTTGGCCAGTCAAAAGGCTTTAACAATATGATTGCACAATGAGTTAAGTGGCCATATTTAAAAGATTTGGTTTTTGGTCAGGGTAATTTTGTCAATTTTACATGGTAGAATATTATTAGATTATTATTATTTTTTAAATAGCTTTGTGAAAACAGTTGTTTTTAAAACCATGTACATGTTCATGAAAAACGCTTCAAATAAAATACCATTTTATTTATTTATTTAAAACTGACACAAAGTTTTTCTAACTCTATATTAACCAATAAACACACCTTTATATTTATTCTATTTGTAGAATATGAAGTATGGTTTAGCCTATATATCTACCTAGTAGATTTTATTCAGACATTTTCACCCAAAACCCTTCTTTGAAGGAATTACCGAATTATTTGCTACTCACAGTAGTTTTAAGGGGAGAAATCCCAGTTAACCAAACTAAATCCTAAATTATTGAAATTATATAATTTTCGTTCCTCTTAATCGTGATGTAGCACGTTTCTCTCGGTAACCTAACTGTTACCGTATGTAGTATTCTTAGACCTTACAGTAGTAATATGCCAAAATTCATCACCAATTGACCCTATATTTTATACTATATTTGTATTATACGAATTAATGTTCATTCAGTTCAACTGGTTCATACAAGTAAACAAAACACCTAAACAAAATACCTAAAGCATCTTTAAATATTCTGTACACAATATCCGATATTAAGAGCGGCCAGCGACTCACGACAACAGTCGTATTGCCATAAACACCCTAAGAGAAGAAAGGAGGTCAAAAACGGCCACAACAATGCATGCTTAGAGGACCACCAGTATACATGTTATGTATACATGTTACAGTATACATGTTATACTGATGTGGGTGTAACCACAACACTTCATTGATTCTTAACTGCGTAGCTAGCAGGTCATAGTAAAATCACACTATAAACCTCGCTAATGGTATAAAAGAAACGGTCCACTCATATACCTTGTTTAAAGAAACACTTGTTCCAATTTATTTTTGGAAATTGGAAAACATTTTATTTTTAGCGAATTTCCCCTATAGTGAAGAAGTTTTTATCGTAGGTCTGATGGAAAGACTTAAGCCCGAGACCATGATAATTTTTCATTTTGAGGTCACCAGATGCCAAAAACATAATTCGTCCAAATTTGTATATATATATTAGTTTTAAGCAAATTTTATAAACAGAGTATCCTTTTTGGTTTTAACATAATACCTTTTATTAGACGACTAGTTAGACGACCCTTTAGGTCATAGTCATGTCTTACATTATTTTTGTAACCTCACATAGTTATATATATATATATATGTGTGTGTGTGTGTGTGTGTGTGTGTGTGTGTGTGTGTGTGTGTGTGTGTGTGTGTCCTTAAGCAAGATAACTCTCGTAAAAAAGGTCTGATCTGAATGAAATTTGGCACAAATATGCAAAGTATAACGAGTTCAAAAACCAGACGAATCCTACCATCCAAAGGGGGGTTTTCGGGGGGTTTTGTACCCAAAAAATGGTTTTTTTGGGGTTTCCACATGTAATTTTTATTTAAATGAAATTTTAATTTTTACCATTTAATTCAGCATAAAAAACAAACAATTTGGTACTTTGATCTTTGCTCTACGTCAATTGGTTACTGATCTATTGAAAGTGCTAAACACAGTACGTTGTCTAATGTTATTCTTATGGAGAAAAAGAAAAATTGTATATCTCGCTTATTTATGAACATAAACTGAAGAAATTTGGTAAATGGCTTCATCTAGTTGTGATTTATTGTTGTTAGCACAAAATAAATGTTTCGCCTATGGTACCCGTAGCAGCAAACTAGGTCCTCAGGATTCTAGGTACTCGGTCCACATGTTATTCTTATGTAAAATAATTCAAATGTTATATATCGCTTATTTATGAATGCATATGGATGAAACTTGGTATATGACTTCACTTAGATGAGTTCTATTTATATTTGCATAAGAACCCATTATTTTGTCTTCCTTGTTGCAGCAAACCTGCGTACTCATCCCCAATGCCATTCTTATGGAGAATAATTAATATTTTTAACATCTCTTGTTTGTAAATATATTTCTTATGAATCATGTTAAGTAGCTTAATGTGTTATGTTATATATTCATTGGAAATTCACTGCGTATGCAGGTTTGCTGTGACGGGGGTATTTGGCTGTTCTGATGCTCCTGGTTCTATTTTTCTTCAATTTTGGCATAGCAATGTTGTGCAATTATAAAGTTAGGAATAGGTCCAGTCAGGAGCGAAAGTAGATGTGGGCGTATTAGAGGTAATAAAACTACGTATAGCCATGAAAAACAGCCTTTAGTTAGTGGTATATAGTTTTAGTTTCACAACAAAATATTACATATAAAACATGGCATAGCTGTAAAATTTATATGGTTTTGCTCCATAATTACAATAGGTAATGTGATATTGTAATTTGTATTTATATCTTTAACTGGTTCGCAACCAGTAAACCATCCAACAATTTACGTTCCACAAACTGGTTCCCCTCTTTTGCTGTTTTAAAATCTAATATGTTTATTCGATTTTTTTAGTAGCAACTATCCTAAACAAGTCACAATGTTAGGACGTAATGAATAACACACTTGGTAACCAAATCTAATTTAAAATGTACAGGTGAAAGTAACGTATGCAACCCACATATTACCATCATAACCATCAGTTATCTCATTACTAATGGTGTGTTAAAGAGATCGCTCAATATTCGACTCACTAACGAAGGCGAACTAAGCAAATTTTAGAGACCGAACCCGTGTCAATTCAAATACTAATAAAATATAAGCTTAGTTAAAAACTCACACAGCCCCTAAATAACACTTGATATTTCAGTAACCAGTTTAACACGCAAGGCGATGTTGGTAGCAATGGAGATGGTAGCTGATTTAGGTGAAGATTCGCTGCTGTACTCGGTACAGGTTACCACCGCGGGCATCGCAGTGCCTTCAGACGCCCGGATAGGCAATCTTGCTACAGTATCAATATTGCGTTTAGCGCCTTAGTCGTTCTGTACTGCCGTGTGACCGGAAACTGAGTCACGCAAAATTTAACGTCGACCTGCCAAGGCCAATGTTAACTTTCAACTCCCGCCCTCCTCAACGGATTATCTGAAATCGTTGATTTATGGTGCATCTGAAAGAGAAAATAAATTACCTAACAATTTCAGTGAGCAGAATTTTGAGATCACAAATAGTTTAATTACAAAATCCAAACTTTTGAATATAATGGAATTTTTTTAACCATTATTATTTGTGATATCGAAATGGCGCTCATGAAAGCGCTAGTATTTTCTCTAAAATAAGCTAAAAATCAACGATTTCGGATAGTCCAATGAGGAAGAACGGGCTTTGAAAGTTGGTATTTGTCTTGTAAGGGAAACAGGCAGAAACGCGAAATTTTTCGTGACTGGAGCCCACTCTTATGTGAACGTATAAACCCTACGCAAAAAGAGCAACAATTTTAGAAGAAACTTATTCTTCTTATTCGAATATTTTTCTTCATGTTTGTTGTGAGTGAAGTATATTACAGTTGTAATTTGTATTACAGTTGGAAGGAAAAATTCAATTTATTCAATTTGTTTATTAAAAAGGTATGAATCAATAAAATATTGTTTCACAAACATTAGTGTGACTGTCGAAAAATATTCCAAAAACAGTCTATACAATACTTAGAGTTTTCTACGGGAATAGTCCAGTACTGTTATTTTATATAAATAGTACTACAGTATGTACAGGTTTTGCAGAGCGAGCGAAGTGAGAAACTGTAAGTGATAACGGAGCAGAGAGTCGGTGTCCGGCAGTGTGTGACCTTGTCAAGGATTTCTTTGTGGAAAGTTTACCATCAGCGTGTTATGGACTTTGAGATAACGGCAAGGTCAATCTTCGCGTTAACTGATAAGCAAGGACGCTCCGGTCAGTCTGTATATCGATGTTTACCTAATTTACTTTACCTTCTCTGCTGGTATCGTGTTTGAGTATTCCATAAACAAACTCTAATTAAAGTAACAACGTGGTACAGTGTTTAGGTTAGGGTTTGTTTGTTGCATACCAAAATAAAAAAGTCGTTTTAAGAATAACAAAATGTTGTCCCGGCAATAATTTACTTATGATTTATGTCTATGTGTACCTCCAGCATAACGTAGTACTGTACGAGAACAACTGTGGTGGGGGGAGGGTATTACCCCAGTCCATTTACGCAACTAACTCAAAAATAGAAACATTTGATTATTAAACCAGCATTTATACATAAACAACAATTCATTCAATTAGGATTTGTATGTTTTAGATCTAGAAAAATCAGAAACCAGTTGTAATAAATAAGGATACTGTCCTAATTAAATCTCAAAGTTGATATTTTACCCACTAGGCTGCATCATACAATTCCTTTCTATTCACTTTTATCAGTTGAGCTAATTTGTCGCTTTATGTCCTTAAAATAAAACTTTATAGAATTACAAGAAATTGTGTTTCAGTTTTTAGAATGCAAAAACTCATTTGACTGAAGTTGGACTGTCAATATCCGATTCTGGTCCCGCACATACCAAATTTGACACTTATAGGCTACAACTACAAATAAATGGTAAGTTCCATCTTATAAAAAATGGCATGGATTCAGAAAATGCAAATACATCTATAAATAAATCTTAAGATCATTTAGGTTTAGGATATAATTAGTTTGCTCAAGCTGAACGACGATTGTAAGCTCATTCCATTACGCTATAAAACTATACCACTCGTAATTAATTGTTATTTGTTTCTAGATTGTTACTCATTATTGTTATTGCTTTATTCATATTATATTCTTTCAATTAACCGAATAACTGCACATAGTTCTATCTCGTGATAAGTAACTTACTAATTTACTTTTCGTTGTTTCGAAATCATACCGTTGTTTTCTAAGGAACTGTTATCTCAATTCATAACATTAAATTAGATAACCTACGTATTAAATACCAATCCAAAACAAAATGTCCCCTCCGCTAATTTCCCACGTTTTTTATAATATCGAAAACAGACTATCGCCGATCATTGTTAAATACTTTAATATAAACTAAATGCTAAATACAATTACTAAATACTTTAATTATAAACATGTCTTGAGGAGGTCTTGGGCACTTTTAATGCAAGCTAAGGTCGAGTTATGTCTCACTGTTATGTATTTTTTAGTACAATACATTCTAATACAATTTTAACAAAACCCGGCCTCAAAAGAACAACCAAATCAAAAATGGCACGCGGTAAAACTTTCCATCCAATCGCAATTAGAAAAACTTTAAAATGCAGCGAATACTGAGTTAAGAGGTATTGTTTGTGGCATTTTTTAATGCAAAGAAGAAACCGTATTGTGGTGTATATAACCTCTGCCTGCCGCAAGACGTCAGAAACTCCTCTTTAAGGGTAGTCCATTAGAGGACATTATGGTCGCGTGATGGTAGGCACGGGTCACATTATACATTATTGAAAATGTGTTGCATAGTATTATAACATTTCACTAACCGGACCTCCGAAGATAAGTGTTTTTTTCTAGAGTAATTATATTTTAAACTTGTTTACTAATAATACAACACGAATATTTTAACTGGCTGATATTTTCGACTCAGTTTGAGATTGGATTTTTCAACAATTTGTTCTTCTAAAATAATATTTAAAATGAGGTATAATTCAAACGACGCTTAAGTTTAATATTTTCGAGCCCTCCTGCACGTTAATTCCCACCACAGCTAAAAAACCCCATCATAAAAGCGTCAATAACTATGGTAAAGCTCTAACCCAGAGTGTTATTGTTGTTTGTTTATTCATAATCAAAATACTCAGCCGTTTCCGATGTTTGTACCTTATTGCTTGTTAATTAGCCATATTTACATACTGATTTTCTTCAGTAGCTGATAAAATTTTGTTATTGTATAGTAAATTGCATTCTAGATCTATTGGAACTAAATTAAAATAGTGAATAAGGCATATACAAATTTGTCACGTAAAATATATAATGCCTATTTAAAAAAAGTAGTTTAAGAAATATAGTTCAGTATTTTAAAATACACGCAATTTAAAGATTTCAGTTAAGCTACAGTGTTTATAAAATAGTACTTGCAAAGGAAATCGTTTGTTATTTAGTTTAGTTAAGGCATGTAATTTCATTTTATTCCTTCAACTTAGTGTATATTTATTAAATATATACATTTAGAATGTTAGTAAGATGGTTTTTACTCGTTGCCATTAATTTAGTGCTCTAATAATATTGCCGACTCCTTCTCAATATTTACTGCAATTTCAAATTAAGCATGTTAAGCACTTTACAATTTCAATGAACGAAGGCTGATTCAGGGCACAATCTTTAGAAATTTGTTCTTTCTTAAACTCTTAACTAGAATAGAGTAGAATAGATAGAATAGATTTATTTTCTCAGAAATAAAAAATTTCAAATTACAAATTCACAGTAAACAAAATAAATACACTTTTTTTGTTCTCAGTCCACAGTTCATAATTTTAAAATAATAACCCCTATAGTCCTGCCAGAACTGGCCATCTTTGTTCCTGAATAATATAGTAGAACTAAAACTATATTAACAAACAAAAAACAATATCAATCACATTCTGAGAAAAATGCCTCTAAGCTAAAGCCAAGCCTGTTTTAGAGGTTCCAACAAAAAGGTTTAATAAAATAAATACGCTCAAAGAAAAATTAACTGAGTACGCCATGGAATTTCTTACATCTAAATAATTTACAAAATTATTTTATATATTACATTAGAACATGTCAAAAACAAAAGTTGAACTATGACTAAAATATACTGTCTTAAGGAAAAACTAACAATAACTGAAACCAAAGTTTTATACACTGTGATTCTATGATAAATCTCCTACAAATGTAAATGAAGTAATTCCATCAATCAAAATATTAAATTTGTAGTTAAATATTTTCATTAACACGTCTATATTTTCTAATTTCAATAGCATTCTTTACTTATAATATACTTCGATATTTTATTAGCAAAATCAATTGCCAGTGAAGTGGATTCAACGGAATTTTCCACCTCGGAGAAACCACGAATCGAATGAAAAATACAAAATCTATCGGTAAAAATGCGATTCAAGCGTGGATTCGCACACCATAAAACACAGGAAAAGACCGCGTGAGCAGCGAGGAACCGAGCGATCGAAGGCGAGGTGTGATCGGCCGCTTCAAACGCCCGGAGTCAAACGTAAAGCAATAAAATAAGGAATAATTGGAAGGTTCAGCTGAGGGGCGGAGGGGAAGGGGAGCCGGACATACAGGAGACAATCAATACAAGAAGGGCCGGCGATCCGGCGAACGTGCCGGAGACAATTATTTGGCTGCTAATCTGCCCTTAGACTGTTTTTGGACGGGGGGACGGAGTACCTGCCCAACTAACGGATATAGAGTCCCCAAAGGAGTGCTCTCCGAACTGTGTCTAATATCTCCTGATGTGTGATTTTAACGTGAGCTGCACACGAATAGAGTGTTTTTGTTTGGTTTGAATAACGCGCAGGTGGTTCGACCGATATTGCGACACTTATCGCACCGCCTCGACTACGCTTCCTTCTTTGTATTCTTGTGCGATATTCGTGATACGGACTCCCTCCTCTGTAATTCGTCAAAAGAGAAAACCAATTTTTTATTTAGATAATCCGGAGTCGGATGAGTTTTAATGACTGATTCAGTAAAAACCTTTGAGAAAATTCAGTATCACATAAAATTTTAAATATACGCTTGGTGTTTTAAATTTAAAATATGTACCGATAAAAAGTTATTTAATTTTAGTACAAATAATTGGGATCTTAATCTGGAACATAAATAATAGGGATTAAAGTCCTATGTTAATATTTTTATGAGAAATAATTTTGAGTGACATTGTCACAACTTAATCGCCTGATTTTCTATATTCGTCGGCAATCTTGAATATAATTTGTAACTAAACCAAAAAGAATATTCTTAAAACATGTGTCTAAATAAATAATTATTTCAATTCGATTTAAACAATGAATTTCATTCCCCTGGTTTATTTATAGATAAATATAAAGTGAAATAATTTTAAATATAGCACCCTCCTCATAGAGAAAATGTATATTCGATTAATTTAAATCCAATTTATTTTCACAATCAAGTCGACAATGACAGTAGGTTCATCTAATTCAAACTCATGTTTGTACAAAAAATAACATCAGTTACCAAATTAAAATTTCAGCTTACAAATATTCTCGGGTCGGGTACATGGAGCATTATTTATTTATTACCTAACGGATATACCAATTTCACAAGTATTGTGGTTTCAAGAATCTGATATTCCATCAAATATGTAATGTACATGATCTAAACAGTAACGGTAGCAATTTATTTATAATACGAATAAAAAGAAGTTACTAAAATAACTGTGGTTAAAATAGATTTAAAATACGTCAATCGTAGGTCTTTAATAGGTTTTTCTATACTTTGGTAAAGACCTATTTAGACAGCCGATCCGATTTGGTTTTTGGTGCTATACAGATTGAAGGAATCAAAAAGGATATAATGTTTTAAATTTTCTTACAGAAAATAATATATAAATACAAAATAATGTGCGTAATAAAAAGTAAGTATACAAGACAGCTATAAATCTTGCTACAAAACTTGCTGTAAATTGCAAATGTTGATTAAGTTTAAAAAATTACAATTACTAACAAAGATTATAAAAAAGAAAAATTATCAACTTAAGTGTATAAATGAAAACTTTGAAGATAAATGTAATATACCGTTAGTATCCGTTTTGGGATACTGTAATGACACTTATGATTTGTGGTGATCGAATAATGATAGTTTAATAAGAGTTTAATAAAGACTATTTAGATAGTTTAATAAAGACTGTTTGACTCATGAGGTCAATATATTTGAATCATATATACAGTATATATATATATATATATATATATATATATATATACTGTATATATGATTCAAATATATTGACCTCATGAGTCGATATTATTTACATGTTATTTAAAGGGATTGCCAAATATAATATATTTGATCAAATGATGCAAAAATCGTTATATATGCTGACGATATTAATTAAAAAATTTCAAATAAATCTAATCAAAAAGTTGAAGAATTGTCGTCTATCAGTCAGTTCCTGACCGATATAAACATCAATCCAATTAAATTAAAATATATTTATTTTTCTACGGCACAAAATTGCAAAACTTTCCAATCAAATATAGTTATGATTCCCTTTTAGGACTAAAATTAGATAAAAAATTCAAATGGAATCTTCACTTGAATAATTGTGCTACAAAGTGTCATCAGAACTATATGCACTGAGAAACATGTCAATAAATGCCCTATAGGACACTGAAAACAATTTATTTTTAATTTATTCATTCATTTTTGGTATTATTTTATACGGCGGAACATCTCATGAAAATTTACAAAAAGTATTATTATTGCAAAAAAAGGCTGGGAATCTTGACAGTTTTTAGCCAGTATGTTTTTTAATTGATTATGCACATAAAAAACATCTTTCAAATTGTCACCCTATAAATATGAAACAAGGAATAAAAATAAAATTGCCTTTCAGTCCCACAGTCTTAAGTTTTTTTTAAAAGAAGCCTTCTTATGCAGGAATTAAGTTCTATAATTGTTTACAAGAGAGTATCATAGATATAAAAGATATTGTTTTTAAAAAATAATTAAAGAAGTACATGCTGTTGAAACCAATTTATTCTTTAAATGAATTTTTTACATGACCAATTTTTATTTTATGTTTAGGGCAGTTTGCTTTTGTTAGTTGAATGTGAAGTAAAGACGATATTCTTGTACTATGCCAGTGCTAAAACGTATAAAGAATATTTGACTATATTGAAGGTGCTAATTTAGGTTCTTCGTTGACAACTCTCATTTTGTAAATGTATTCACTCTGCAGCAAGTTTTGGTAAAAATGTTTATCGAAATTGCTTTCTTGCATATTTACGTGCTTACAACCCAGTATATTCTGTTCGTTTATATAGTATTCTCCAAACATGTAAACGGGCTTTCACTTTTTAAAGTCATGTAATCCTCTGAACAATCCAACTGAGGAGTTTTATTTTGTAATTTTGTAATTTTGTAGTTTTATTTTGTAATGTACTTTTAAATCAAATGTAACGTTTATGAATAAGGATATTTACTCAGCTTGGATTTATTTTTATCTGGTACAAATATAATTAGGCTATATTTATTGAAGCTAAGGCTACTTAACTTTCACGTAAAATCGGTGATCAAGGAGCAATAACAAATTAAAAGAAAAAATACATAAGTATATATGATTTACTTAAAAAATTTTCAATAAAAATACTTAAGATATATAATATAAATTAGTAAGAGCAATGTCATAAGCCCAGGCAGTTTGATTACACATAAAGGCCAAAGCCGAAGTCTCGAAACTTCAACCTTACCCATCAAGATAAAAAAATATTCCTCAATGCCAAGAAAAAAGCAAGAGCATCTAGCTTCCCCCGAGTTCTGTGGTCACTGACAATCCTGTAGAGTAGCCTAAAGTTTCATGTAGGGACAAGCTTTGCACGAGGAATAATGTGTAGTCCATTTAGTTCATTTACAACAATTAAATAGTTTGAGCGAATTTGATGCAAAAAAACATACTTGCATAGTCAAAACTATGTAATTTTATTTAAATAGCAAGTCATTTCACTTCGTCATTCACTTTTTATCACCTTGAGGTATGATAAGTTGTTACTAAAATAATACTGTTGTTGTTAAATTATAATATTACTGTTCTTATTATTTGATGGTTTCTTTTAAATTATACTTTGTTTTAGTTTCATTGATTTGCTTTTGTTTTGTTTCAATTATTGTGTTATCGAAACGTGAAACAATCTTGTGAATAACTTGCGAAAAACTCGGAAATTTACGACTGAAGTAGTGAGAGATTGTTTAGAAAGATTAACTAGACTTTCCAAGTAAAAATTTAAATGACAGGAAATTACCTACAATTTTGACCATGTAGTAGACACTAGTTCCGACCACCCCATGGAAAACAAGAAGCTTAGTTTCAACTTTCTATCCATACAGACTTTTAAATTCCTGTGATATAAGCAGACTAAAACAACGAGATCACCACTTACTAAAATTTAAAAAAATATGACTCTATTCAAAATATTAATCAAATAGGATAAAATAAAGTACGTCTCACAACACTAAAGCATCCAATACCTCCTGAACTTATATCAACTCCTTATATTAACCTCCTTCACTTATATAGTACTTAAAACAAGGCGGTAAATATACATAAAGGATGGAACAAAGCTATATATTTTAACCAGTTACACCGGTCATCATCAGGCCCAGTCAGAGTATGATTCGAGCATATGCAAACACTAGGAATATCATAAATAAAAAATATATAACTTGTATAAGCATCTGGCAAGACATACATGACAACACAATTTAAAAGTTTGATGAATGTGCTACAAGGGAATCAACCATAAAAATTCTAGTGATTTTAACATAACCTTTCACACATAATAATTACATCATCCACTCACTATTCAGCCAAACGGAAGTACAACCCATAGAAGTGATATAGTAAAGAAAATATCTGTATGAAACCTTTTACCGGTTCATCAAATTGACTCGGCGAGATGTCTAACAATATTTATCTTAATTATACCTATATATTTATATATATTACGAGTTTAACTAGACCTGTCTTTTGAAATAGGTTCTTAAAATATTTCTACTGATACAAATATACAAAAGCAAACAATATTACTTTTGCTTGGCAAGTCAGTTGCCTTCCTTAAGAATATTTTGTCGATTTTTGTCGTGTTGGATTAACTTTGATTCATTTAAAATTAATATAAATTCAACCACTATAATACAAATATTTTAACCACGTAGTTGACCGCATAGAAGGGGCTGATTCGGTTTTTAATTATACATTAAATTATTTACATACTTCATTTGTGAATTAAAAATAAAAATTAACCCTTTCTATGTGGTCAGAAAACAATTGTAAAAATATCAAATAATTATATTTGTAATTAATCATAATTATAACCGAGACTCTACTAAGTAATATGTTTCAGTATTATTTTCAGTTTATATTTAGTTTCACTTTAAATTCGATTTTCTGTAACAATAGTAGGACTTTATGGTGTATGGCATATTGGCTAGATACACTGTCACAAGCTATAAGCAGTATCGAATTCTTCTAAGTCAGCTACAATTTCTAATACAACAGTTTATTTACTAACTCATCTAAATATTCTTTTTGTTTTCTAAAAACATTTGTTCGGATTCAGATGAATTTGTTTCGTTAAATTTTATAATTTACATAGGAAAGATACATAACATGTCGAGCTTTAATCATACGATATATATATATATTTTTTTTTTTTCATGCCATATATATATATATATATATATATATATATATATATATATATATAGAGCATGAAAAATCCGTAGGCATATTAAATAGAAGTTTACACATATATCATGGTCAATTGTACAGTTAAACGAATTGTTCAATAAGTTCCACTCGACAATAAATTCATCTTTAAAATTTTGTTAAGTATTTTTTAAAGTGATTTTTATTTTTGTATATAAAAAATAAGAAAATATATATATTGTTTATTTTGGTTAATTTGTTTCGCTTATACAATCAGTAAATTTATTTACTCCCATTTAGGCCATAAAGGCCCATTTTTAAAAGGAGGCGAACCTTTCTTTACGGATCCGTGAACCCCCGAATCGCAGTTCATTTATGTGTGTGCGTCAGTATAATATTTATTCATCAGCTTCAGATTAGTATAAAAAAAACAGGATATCTCAAATAATTACAAGGAAGAAAGCGTAATTATATTGAGGTTACCAAAGAAATGCCTGCAAGAACCTGCCTTGACCCTTGCGTTCCCTGGAATCGCTCGTTGTTATTGAAATGCCCCAAACACTAACCCAAATTTTAAGTGCGTGAACATTTTCGAGTTAATTATTTTTTATTTAGAGAAAAATACCCCTTTTCCCCTTTTTATGCTGTAAATGTAAAAAGTACTGAATCTTTAATACACATCTTCAAAATAAAATGATTTAACTTTTAATCTTTGTTATGGCCTACAAATTGTATGCTTCTTATAAACTCTACCGCATTCACATGAGGTAAGCCTTGAACGTCTTGTCGATTTTTGAAGGCGGTTTTTTTATTTTGATAAAACCTCAACTGCCTGCCGCCATAGGCCAACACAGCCAGTGCGGCGATCTAAAGACAGGAAGGTACCACAACAGCATTAGTCACACTGGCAAGATTGTGGTGACCGCTCGTGAAAAAGTATCTTCGCGAACCTACGCTTGACCATTGCAGACTTGTGAGGTCAGCGTTCAACCTCTGAGCTACCGCGTCCGGTGAGTTTAGTTTTATCGATCTAAAATGTTAGGCTATTTATTTATTGTATACACCAATGGGGCAGTTGCTTTTGAGTGTATCCTCTCAAGTGGTTGAAACTCTCAAATGGATTAAAACAACGACACCAGAATCATTTGAAACAAAAAGAGTATTTTTATTTTGGTACAATTGTTTTCATGTGTTTTGTATAAATTATAGCAATAATTGTATTCAACATTGGGACTCTATGTTCTACAGTAACCGAAAAAGAGATACATATAGCATCCTGGATATTTCGTATGATCATTTATTATTTATTAGTTATTCAAAACACTATTTGATTTAATTATAATGCTGTACTTTTATAGATTACTCACCAAGACTCTGTGGTTAATACACCAATGGCTTCAGACAGGTCACTAGAGAACGCATTTCACTCCCTCGACTTTCAGAGTCGCAGGTGTGAAAATATGAGAAGTATAATTAATAATTTCAGATCAGTTAAATGGAATCCCTTGCTTAAATCTACTCCTTCGATATTTAGAGTAGTTGGTTATTTATATTGTTAATTTGGCAATATAGTGCAGTTGTGGTAGATGTTCCTTCCCTATATGCATTTTGATTGACTTTTAGGGTGCTATTCCATTCCAAATATTAAATGAGTTGATTTAGGACAGGGATTAATTCAATTGGTCTGAAGTTTTGAAATATAGTACTCCTATTTTTGTACAGGAATAACTTAGGAGAATGTTAGCTTGTCTGTGAGTATTTTTCTATATATTTTACATTTTGTAAATTCGCAGAGTGTATTTTTTTCTTGGTTAATCCCAACCTGTTGCAAATTAATTTTCTTGGCTTAAATTGAATTACGACCATTTAACTCTTGTTTATAAAACCAAATAAAGTGAGAATAGCACATTACTCTCACATTCTACTAGGTAGGCAGCCTCGCGGGAGAGTACGGACTAGGTCACCGGCCACCGATATAAAGCGATCATTTCGTTTATTAGCTATATAGTTAAGGTCTAAAGTTCTCTAAATAAAGTTCTCACAAAGATATGTTGGTCATTTTATGTTTCTCTATTGCATTTTCATTGTTTCCAATTTCCTTTTTATAACATTCCAGGTAGCTTTTACTTTATGCTATTTGTTTATGAATTTATTCTATTTGCTTCGCTTTTAGAATAACCTTACTTAAGATTGATTATATGCTGAAATTTATAATTTAATTTACATAATTACTATTTACATAGCTCTCTTTTTTTATTGCATAGTCTGTGATTTCTTCACTGAGCCATTTTATTCTGAGGAGAATTTGGTTTTTGCGTTTTACTTATCTTAAGAAAGACTTATTTACACCTTTAAATACTTTTGAATTTAATCAAAACCTCTTTTTTGTACTACATATGCACATACCAGAAATTTGTTCTACCAGAACTCTGCTAGATATTTACTCTGGTAACAAATTTTGGCGGTTTCCAATTTTTCCCAGTGGAAAATTTAAATATAAAGAGCCAAGCAGTCATCAGATTTACCCATTTCACAGACTTCCAGTTTTGACTAATCTAGCAAAAATTCATTTATTTTTAATACAGAGTTGTTTGCTTTTCTAACTTTACAAACAAAATTCATCAAGAAATCCGCTCCTCTTTTGATAATTGTTTATACTTCTATATTGAACCTTCGACATGCTGACATCACTTCCATGTTACGTACGTCTTTTTATGCCCGAGTTTACTCAGGTTTATTCATAAATTTGAAGGCCATTTTTCTGATTAAGAGATAAAATCAAAATTTTAAGTGGAAAATCTTCATTTCAATCGCAGTCTTCAAATATCCCTTCTAATAAAAAAAACTTAATTACTTCCAATTTAAAATTTAATCATCCATCGGCATTACTCAATTTATTCTAAAAAATAAAAACGTAATTCATTTGATCGAAGTTACAAGCGGTAGTATTGCTACGAGCGTAGTTTCTAGAGTTGCTCGGTAGTCGGAAACGTCGTCGGCGGCGCGGCGCGGGCGGCCGAGTTCGCGAGAGTCTTTACAAGACGGCGAAGGCAGCGGCGAGGGGTAGGTGCGACTCACCAGTTTCGTGTCAGCGAAGATTATAGGCGTGTAAGAGGTGAGAGTATTGACGAATAGTAGTGTGATTCGAAGCTCCCGACTTCCAATATTTACTGCGAATTCGTCGACGCACAAACTCCGTCTTAGGTATTAAAACCGTCTCAGGAGTACGTCTAAGCGGGACCTCTCAAAACATTATAATTACGTCGGCGCCGCTAGTTTTATTAAAGCTAAAGGTGTTTCGGAGATCGATATCGGAATTATTCGTGAACCTCGGAAACATCGAGATCGGTCGGAAACAACAAGGTTTTGATGTATCAGACATAAGAGTCTGGTGGGTGGTGGTGGGAGGAGCGGCAAGACGCGCGGAGACCACGGCGCCGGTCGCGCCCCGAAACTGCCTCTTTTTGCGCAACCGACTGCTCTCTCAGCTAGAAAAGAAATAATCAATGGATAGCAAGCTACAATGTGCGGCGGCCAGTATCGCTTTGTTATGGAAGGACGAGGGCGCGCTCGGTGAGCGAGGTAAGCGATTCTCTCTTGCTTGCTCCCAACCACATTCCTTGGACGGTACGGCCGCTATGTCTTGATATGTATAATACGGCCCTGGGAACATTAGACATCAGCAGGCCTACTGTCTTCTAAGGATACTTGCCTTGTGTGTGTCATGGATTCGCCTTGTCTTGGCGACATTGGTCCGTTATTTTTTTTTCTTTCTCCGTGCAATGTTTGTTTCCAAAACATAAGGCTTGATATCAAAAACATCTTATCTCGTGTCTGTGTTTTCATACGATAAATGTAGTATTTGTTTCAAATACGAATTTAGCATTTCATTTTATATTCGTAATTTTCGTGAGTGCGTGTGAGTGTTAATCGATTTCCGATGCAAAATCCAAAATAGTTTAAAGTTGCCTTAATTGTCGATTCATTGAAAGACTGTTATTCTGTTATTTTGTAATATAGCCGTTATTTTGGAGTATAATTATATCTTAAACTCATGTTTATAACCTGTAATATTTCCTCATTATATCATTATATCTATTCTTGTTCATTTACTATACTGAATATGTGAAACTTCTGAATTGTTTAAAAGTGGTGCCGCGTTCCCGCGCTACGCGCTGCCGCCACATCGACTGTGCGCATCCTTGTCATATGCTATCGTCTTACTTTTACGGCTATTCTTTTATCATCATTGATGTTTCTTTTTTTGTTAGATTTCCTATAACTGTTTAGGTGCCGTAATTTTATTCTTAAATTTGTATTCGTTTTTTTATTCCATGTGAAATAGTTGACGACATATATTTCTATCTCTACTCATTGTTATTCGATTATGTTTGATATATGGGATTAATTGCTATCAATACAAAATTACGGGCTAGATAAAATATAAATATATTTGTTGTAACCTATAAGTTTTATTGGATTAAAGGTTAGTTGTTTCTTTTAATTCTGAAAGTCCAAATAGAATTATATTTCCCCCCGGGGCAAGAAAAATAGTTTGTATTTTTAATTATTTATTCTTATTAAAACATGCGCGTGGTTTACAAACCTTTTAAAGTAGGGGCATTTTGAATGAAGTTGTACAAAATAAACGAAAACCAAGCAAATCACTTTCACAGGCATGAAAACTATGTAACCATCCCAACCATTTAAATAAGTATTTAATAATCTTCAGGACCGCTTGTGGTTTGGTGTCCTTTATCATTTAACAAACAATCTTATGCATTATACACTCAAATAACTTAAACTCGATATAGTATTAAATACTTTATTAATTGTTTATTATTGTTATTTCAGCTTCATTTATAGGCATTTTTCTAAGTATATTTGAACGTTTAAAATATCAATTAATCACTTTCTTTGACATTGACAGGAATAAGAATAAATCATAAAAAAACTTTTAGTATTATGAGAATTTGGTACTTTATTTTTTATTGATATTTTAAAATATACGAATTTTAATAGTTCAAAGTCTAAAATAAAATTAGTGGGTGTTGGAAGTAAACTATATATGATTTAATAGTTTAAAGAGGAGTTTTGGGATATTCTTCAAAACATATCGCTTCTTTCACTTCAAAAGGTAAACTTGTTCTGAGGTTGTAAATTTTTGTTTGTGTTGACTTACAATTGTAATTCTACCCGCTCCCCTCGATCGCCAGTCGCAAGCATAGCACAGGGATGGTGGAAATGACAACCATTTATCTCTATCTTAATTTTTTTTTATTCGTATTTGAAATTAACATCTTTATAACATTACAACATTTGTAAACCCTAAAAAACCTTTTTTGAACTTTCGTTCTAAAAAACCGTATACATTTTAGATGTTATAAATTCACGTTCCCGCTAGATAGACATTTTCAAATTACAAAATATCAAGGATGTTGTTGTAAATGTAATTGATACCTCACCATGTCACTTGGTTTGAACGTGCAAACGCATCTGATTACTTCAGTTAATTTACAAGACCGAGATATTTTACAAATGGCGAGGCACTCACAAACGTCAGAAGATTCCACTGTCCCCCAATCTAGTGAAAAAATTATTGGACGGGGGGAAATACATTTTGCAATGCCAATATTTAGTTTAATATAAAAATGGTAATTTGTATTACAATTTATTGTTTACCTTTATGTTTTATTGGTTATATTAATAGTTTTCACGTTAAACCGATGACTAAACAAACATTATTTCATTACATTACATTATTACATTAGTGACAAAATCGGGTGTGCAAAAGATTACGTATCGTTTGAATACCATTATTTACTTAATGTATGTGTAAATAATAACTGATATTAACATCAGCTATAAGAAGATAGGACGTAGACATATTTTAATTACAAATTTATAAACATGAAACAAAAAAATGAAACAAATAATTTGTTATAAATTGCTTTAATTTTTTCTGTTTGTGTGATTGCTCATACTCATAACATATCAGCTCCCCATTTTAATAATAAATGAAAGATACCCCCGTTGCAGCAAACCTGCATACTCAGCGAATTTAAAATGGTACTTCACTAAGTCATGAAGCTACTAACCAACTTTAATCAAAGCATGTTAATAAATAAGCGAGATGACATTTTATTTATTCCCCATAAGAAAAAATTAGGACTGAGTATGCAGGTTTGCTGCACCAAGGACCACAAAATCTGGGTTTTATGCAAATACCAATGGATCACCTCCAGATGAAGGAACATACCAAGTTTTATCAATTTATGTTCATAAACAAGCAAGATATCACATGTTTATTATTCTTCATAAGAATAACATTATACCTGCTGAGTACGCGGGTTTGCTGCCATGGGGACCACACAAAATGAGGTTTGTAAGCAAATAGCATTAAAACCCAACCATATAAAGCCACATACCAAGTTTCATTAATATATGTTCATTAATAAGCAAGATATACAATTTTACTTATTCTCCATAAGATTAACATTGTACAACGTTTGTTTAGTACTCTCAATATCTCGGTAACCAATTGACGTAAAGCGATGATCAAAATACCAAATTGTTTGTTTTTTAAGCTGAATTTAATGGTGTAAACCAAAATTTGGGTTTAAAAATAACTATATGTAACAATTTCAAAAAACCCATTTTTGGGGTACAAAAACCCCCTTAAAATAGAGCGAAATTCGGTCGGAAATTTAAAGTAACCTGTCTGGTTCTCGAACTTATGAAAATAGATGCTGCCTTACACATTTATACCAAATTTCATCAAGATTGGACCATTTTTACGAAAGTTATCGTGCCTACGGACGGACACACACACACACACACACACACACACACACACACACACACACACACACACACACACACCGGGCATGTATACACCGGGTATGTATACATATAACATATATACATGTATATGAATATGAACTAATGGTGTTTTTGGCATCTGGGGACCTCAAAACGGAAATTGGTCATGATCCTGGGCCTAGGTCCATGTATGCTACGGTAATAGCTTCTTCCCTATAGGGGAAATTCGCTAAAACACATTTTTACTCGTGGTGACTTACTGTATAATTGTTCCGAATGTTTACATAAATAATACAAAATCCGATGACACTTTTTAATAATATCTTTAGTTAACTGGCGAAAATTGTTCATTTCTGTTGTCAATCAATTATGCACTTCGTTGTATTAGGAGTTTTCAGTAAATGAGTAATTAAATCAAACGAGTAAAAGTTGAAATAATACAGAACACTTTAAATACATTTATTATGTTGAACTATCACTTTGTCATCAGTAAATGATGCTATTTTCTTGTCAATTTGTCTATGAAGCTACGCGAGAGGTTCTTTGTCTACTGAAGCGTCGCTTAAGCTTTATTTACGTTAGGTTACGTTAGGCTTCGCTGAAGTAGATACTGCTGATTTAAGGTATCATGTTTATAATGAAAGTATCAGGTAATACTAGAAAATGACTCCACTTATTTGTAGAAAACTTCCATTTGTGTATTTCCTCCGGTTTATTTTCAAACCTTAGATCTATCTTGGAAGTTTGTTGTTTTAAAGACCTAATGTTTAAAGACCATGGTGTTTATGGTAAATTAATGATTTCCTCAATTTTAATTATATAATGCAAAGTTGTATTGCCTAAATCATCCGACTGGTCTAAAACGTGCAATTGTTGTTGGTCAACCATCCAGTTCTCTAAAAAATAATTTCGCTGTTACAATTTACCAAGCTTGTTTGTCGCTCTTTATACACATTTTAACAAAAACATCAAATATATTTGTATTTTAAAAAAATTCTAGAATTTTAAAGGTATTTGAGAATTTGACAAAATTGTTCGATGTCTAAAACATATTTAAAAAAATTATGTTTAGAAAATATGTTTCCATTCTTAGCATGTAAAACAAAATAAAAACAATGTTTTTAAGGATTTTTTAAAGAATGTATTTTTTATTTTGTTTAACTGCACCCCCAAAAACCGCTGAATGTATAAAGCAGACTTAATCGTAATGCTGATAACAAGTTTTGGTCTGGTTTTGGTTTTGGTTCAAAATAACCACATTGAAAACAAAATAATCTTTGTTAATGTTGTCCGACTGCTTTTAAATTGTAAACCATTAAAGTTAAAACATAACCCATATTATGTTTTAACGCAACCGCTCAAACCAATAACTTTGATTACGCACTTTAAAATTTGGAAGTTTTGAGTGAATGCTGATTAATATTTAAAGGAAACTATTATTTTCAATATCGCTACAAATTATTTAAAATTATAATAATTTTTATTTTTAACAATAATATAATGGATTCGTCTATCGTTTAATTAGTTGAGTAACTATGAGTATTTAAATGTATTTTTTATGTTGCTATTAGTAGTTATGCTTTCCTTAAGAATACAATTGGACATTTTATAAACATAGATCAAATTTCACAACAAGAAAGATTCAAACTGTCTTTCCATGACATAAAACATAAAACACTTAATCCGCGAGGCCATATAGTGTCAATGAAATACAGTATTATCCTGTTTATTGCCATTAAATTACCTGTCCACCAAGACATTGCCTATTGACGCTAAAAGAATATCTAATGATGCTGATAAATAAATGATGAAGAGGTGATATATACAAACATCAGTTTCCTTACATTTAGATTTCTGGAACTGTAGGGAAGTTTGAAGATTTTGGGAAATCTATAACAAATCCATATGTATCCCTAAAGTCTTTTCGCGCACATCTAAAATTTAATCCTCGCTTCATAATCTAGAAATATAATCATAATTTAAATGAACACTTGAATTATAAGGTATAGCTTAATAGGCAGAAAAGTATCAGGAAATGTAATTAGTTTTTTGCGGCAATAAATTATTGTAGATTTTGCGTCACTGCTTAAATCACGTATGAGGTATGTAGGCTACATAATCTGAGATTGGAGTAAGGACCTAATAAATTATATCCCATTTCATGATGGGATAATCAAATTAGTTAAATATCTACGAACAAGTCAAAATTCAAATTGTATTGCTCTTTAAATAAACCAAAAACCTAATGTTATTTGTTCAAGATAAAAGGTGAGCTCACTGTACGGGCGGCCCGGCGGAGGCCGTAGGCTGGGATACGTTTAATATCAATGTTACTTCATACGCAACTAAAATCCATGTTTTTTACAATTTTGAACATTTTAATTGACTAAGTTGAGAACCTTTCCCAACATATATCACATAGTTTAAATTTGCATTTGTCATAACAAAACATTTGTATATCAGTTGTATTAATTCTTTAAGGAAAAATGATCAAATTATAGTTATTGGCCCGCTAGACTGTTTAAGTGGTTTTCTGTGTTATTAAATATACTGTCAGTCATAAATATGGACAAATCGTCCCCATGAAAGATATGAGTGCTGTAAATCGTAACATGCGTCTGCCAAGTTTGTGTATTAACATGTTTTCATATTTTTATATTGAGTTATTTTCCTCAGCACAGTAAACTGTGCATCCACATTAATTATTAAACATAATATTAAGGGGTATAATCCCTATTCGACCCCTAGATTTCCCACTAGTGTTGTTTTACATGTTTAGATGGTTAAAGTTTGCTGGTTTATCAGGACGCAGGCTCCCACAAACAGGGTAAATGTTGAATGAAAGTTATCAGTTGCAATCCACAATGCATTTGAAAAACGTTAAATGAGGCCTCAAAAGATTATTTGTTAATCGAACAATATTTGTCAGTCCTCACTTTTTCATTTAGGATCTGAAGTACCAACCTGAACAATTGGAAGAAAAGTGTTTGAAACTAAAACCATCGTGAACTTCGAAATATTGCCGAGACACCAAAATAATTGCGCATAATGAACTGTATTTTAGTTTACCTATTTTTTAAAAATATTCTTGTAAATGTGATCAAAATATTGAAATGTACGATATCTCGTTTAATCATCATATTTTAGAAGTCTCAGGTTAAGTCTCGGAAATACAAAATTTTACTAATCACACGCAGTTTGTTAATCTACTTTATCCGTGGTCCAGAGATGTTCCGGCGAATAAGATTTAAAATATTACAAAATTACCAATTTTTTTGATCAAAACATGATATCAAACTGTATACAAAATTATACTTTTGAGTGAATACATTTCGAGTGTGGATTTAACATTGTCTGAGAGTGTCTTTCCGATTAGGAATTGTTTCATAATCATGTAGGAGTAGTTTGATCTCGGAGCGTTTGCAACAGATGGCTCAGCACATAAGCTCGCCACACGTACCGTATTCGACGGAGACGCTCGCGCTCCTGAAATGTTCCCCATCTCCCCTCCCTTATCTCTCTATAGAGTCTTAATTGTTGTTGTGGGAAGGCGATTTCCGCACAATTATCTCTCTATAGCACAATTATAGAGGGAATCCCTCTTTGTATGACGAAACCTTAAGGAGGTCATGCGTTACAATCTATAACATTTGTGAGGATGGTATTCTTGAGATTAATTTATGTGGAATATATCCCATGTGAAATAACAAGTTCTGTCAAAAAATTATAGTTTCATATTGTTTAATGTTTCTTTTGATAATCGGTTATAATCTAACACAAATCTGTTCCCCCCGTTTCAAAAGCATCAAAATATATATATTTTTTAGGCATAATCGTTGTTGTTGTTGTTTCGTGAGGTTCCAGTGGGCGGGAAAGTCCCTGGCCCACTGAGGCTGCTTTAGGGCGCTTGGGCCCTCTTCAGCCGTTCATTTTTTGTTGTTAGCCTCCGGATTACCAATAAATGTGCTTTACGTACGTAGTTATTAAAGGCTTAAGTATTTTACACTCATTTTTTTAATTGTCCCTATCTTATTTACATTTGCTCTTAAAATATGAGTCTAAATTTTAAATCCCTTGACCTGCATGCAATACAAATTTTTAAAAAATAGAATGTATAAATTTTTAAGATGTTATCAAATATGTAGAAAATCTCTCTCTGTAAAAAATATGGTGTATACATTTTGAAGGTTATTTTAAACGTTTACCTACAGAAAGTGGAAGCAACTTAACAGGAATTTCAAATGTATAAAATGTATATACAGTATAGATCATGAACCCTAGTTTTGTAAAAAGAAATTACTATAAATATTCATCGAATTTTAGACATCACAACATGAATGAGTGTTTGTTTGTTTAGTATTTCAATAACCAATTTAATATACTTATAGCGAATGGACATTCTTGTAGGTTGATATATTTTCTAGTTGGTTGGCCCACAATATTATACAATAAATATAGGGCAAACCAAGGTTCGATATAATGACATTTCTAAAAGCCTTGGTTCCTGTAATGTTACAAAGGCTTGTCCCGTGGTGTACATAATATTATGTTATTTATGCTGCTGATAGTTTTTAATTAAGTACCAGCTGGTGCCCCGTTCTCCACTCGGGAATCTCGCAGGCATACAACCAGATGTTTCGTAAATTTACGTAACAATCAGTTTACTATCTAAAGAAATAAACTCCATAAGATTAACATTGTAAATTTGAAAACCCATGGTAATAAGATGTTTACCTAAATAAAATAACCCCATAATATTAAAATTACAACTTTTAAAGCCCATGGGGTAGAGCCCTGAAGGTGGATGTTTTCAAATTCCCAAAAGCCAAAAGCTAGAGGTAAGAAACTTATATTGATACAAAACATGTTCACAAAATAATATTAGAGGTCCAATATCGCTGAAAAATTAAGATATTCATTTAATTAAAAGAATTTGTTGATTTTTGTTCGAAAATATCAAGCCCTTTAATCTTTTTACTTACATATATGTTTGGCATCGGTCAAAATTTATTATTCTCTAGATGTGCCTTTTTGGGTTTTGAAAAAAATCCAACTTCAGGGATAGTGGGCTTTAAAGTTGTTAATCTTATGGGGTTATTTTATTTAGGTCAACATCTTATTACCATGGGTTTTCAAATTTACAATGTTAATCTAATGTAGTTTATTTCTTTAGATAGTATACTGATTGTTACGTAAAATTTACGAAACATCTGGTTGTATGCCTGCGAGATTCACACATGTTTACTCGTAAATTGAATATCTGCTTTATCTGTGATCCAGAAATGTTCAGGCAATCTAACGGCAACTAGTTTCGATTTCCTGACGAAGTCATCTTCAGGCTGTCTAAAGATGAGTTTATGGAATATGGGTTTACTGGGAGAGCGTTAATACAAAAAACATTTAAAACACAATACATGGACACGAAGGTAACATTTCATACACACACACACTAACATTCAATACCGACTGTCCATTCAATATCCATTTAAGGGCGACGCAATCCAGGCGGCAAAGTTCCAGAAAGTCGAAATTAGTTGTCATTGCTTCAAACTAGGGTTGACAGCAAGAATTTAATCCAGTGGTCACAAACATTCTTGCAAATATAAAGATGTAATTCTTAATACCTCAAACGCTTACATATAAGCTAATAATCCCAACATTATATAACTGACAGGCTTCACGCAGAACACTTGTGAATTCTTGTGAATTTAAAGATTTCATTCTTTAAGACTTACATAAGCTAATACGCCCAACAATAACTGTATAACTGGCAGGCTTGACGCAGAACGCCATGCATTCTTGAGAGTATAAAGATGCCATTCTTAATATCTTAGTTATGGTTTATAAGACCAACTTTATATAACTGAATCACTTCACGCAGAACACCATACATTGGCATAGCTTGGAAGCCACGTAGCACTTCCAAAGGGATTTTATGAATGGATGATAATTCAAAAGATATTCGTGAGATAAAATATTTTCTTTGTGGTCACATTGATTTTGCCACAAATCCTTAAAATGCTAAGACTTTTTTTAACTAAATTTAAATTGTTTACATGTGGCACACAGGGCAATAGTTCGAGACTTGAGTTTTTTAGATTTCAAAACTAGTTTACGATTGGTAGTTTTGATCAGGAAAGTCATTTCCAAATGACAGATTTATCTCAAGGCTCAATGGTCAGGCAATCAGACTGGCATCATTAAAGTTTGAATTTTATCCAACCCGGTAAATTTGGACTATTTATGTCCCTGATTATTTTCAGTTAAAGCAGATTGCACTTATTGGGCCATTTATCTAAGTTTAATTGTTTTATCTTTAACTCTGTTTCCATCTTCCTTTAATTCGACGTTTTCTGGAGATGTTGTGACTGTTTACCAGCTTCTCTATGCACAACCTTGAACGTGGTCTTGGGATTAATTGTACTCCATTTTTGTGTATATTTTATTATTTAACGGTTTTTCTTACCAAATATTTTTTTAATATTTTACAGAAGGTCTCGCTGGGTCCCATCCAGAGCCATCCAGTTTTATTCATTATTATTCACGTGAAGTTTTCATTACATTGGCCATCAGTGTTTCTGTGGAAGGATTGTTTGTCAGGCCAGACCATAACCAGAGGCCGATTTTACACATTTTTATGAAATAAGAATAATTTAAACTGAATTCTGTTTACAATAACTCTATAAATTCTGTTCCAAAAAAGCGATACAAAAAATGATTTTTTTTTCAGAAAACTATCTTTTAGTCTTTACATTTAATTGGTTTCCTTTATTTGAAAAATGTACATTCTCGTAATTTAACAATTGATTGAGATAGCGAGCTCAAGCAGCTGTTGTTGACCGAAGTAAATTTAGCTGCAATGTGTTACCTATCTTGTTCAAACGATTTATCTCAAATAAGGTTGTAAAAGCTTTCCTAAAAACTCTAAAAGTAACTATGACAAATCATATTACTCGACATGATAAAAACAAGAAACTTTTACTTAAAATCACAAACCTAAAACTGATGGCTTTCCCTCCGAATTTATACTTTCACAAGAACTGAGTTTTTTACATTTTTGTCTTCATCGTACAAAATATTGAGTGTTTAAATTAAATGGCAAATGGTGATAAAACCCAATTAGTTAATTGAAACAGAGATTAGTTAATACCAATTCAAATATTGATTTTGCTCATAAGGCTTCTTTTTCGGTTGGAACAAAATATTCAAAGCACATGAATGCAATTAAGTGTCGGCAATATCGTCGGCCATCTTGGATTTTAGCGCCGTAAACCAGCGAAATCAAAACGCGGTTTGTGATATTCCCTAACTATGGATCTGTTTTTAGGTTAGACAGGAAAATATCATTTGACAGGGAACAAAGTTAGTCAAGGTAGTCAGATCCCCCAATCTTTAAAGCTCAACAAAACTATTTTTTTTTTAATATGCCATACATTACAAATATTACTAAATATAACAGCCAAAATGAAATCACGCGGATGCATGTAGATTAAGATGCTTCATCTTTACAAGATGCCTGTGGTAGTTTATTAGTTTTGTCTCATAACACAATGGTGACTTTTGGTGATTTTCAGTAAGCGTTACACATCACCCAGTGGTCCATGAAATTTTGTTTTCGAGTCAAATTTAAGGTGCAGTAATCTAGTGAGTTACATTAATACGTGTTTGAATTCGGAATTTGTCCACAAACTGATAAAATAATGTTCGTTAGTCAAACTGTAAATTCAAAAATATGTTTCGTAAAAACCGAGTATCTAATTTTAGAAAATCATAGATATAACACTATAGAACTACTATGCATTCAGTTTTACACTATTTTACACTACAGCAATCTTAGCAAGAGTTTCTGTTTATAAAATCTACACATTGTTCAAATAACCCCAAAAAAACTTTCAACATTTTCACTGGGAATGATGGGCTGATACACTTATGACATTGTGGGCTGGTAATAAAACTACCACAACTTAACAATCAAGTTTTTACAAAACTGTTTGACAACTACAACTTTGAAATCAATGTAGAATTTATGTAGACTGGATAGATTTCAGATCTAATCTCCGCCCTTCAAAAATACTGGCAAATGAAACGTCGATATTTTACAAATTAGTCTCGAAAAGTAAAAACAAATTTTAACTAAAACATTTTTAACTTTCAACAAATAACAATAGAATGGCCAGCTCAGCCCTGACACTTTGGTCATTCCAGTTGCCCAGAAGTAGGCCATACTTAGCTTTTGAAAAGTTACTTGTTATGTGGGCCAGTATCTCTAGGTCAATCTAAAAAAAACTGGAATTTAATTACTTGGTGATATGAGACCATGAACTTAAGCACCAGTGTCCCAGCGGGCAGAAACGCAGCATGTAGTATTTTGGTTTCAGATTCCACGGACACCGCTGTATAAAGGTTTGCAGTTTTCAAACTTCAGTTCAACACAATCAATAGTTTCAACATACGTGACATTTAGGCACTTTGTCACATAGTCACAAAATACAGCTACAGCAATTCTGGAAAAACATGTTTTCATTGGTACAAGTATGAGCTTTTGCAAAGTGGGAATTTTTTAGGCCTGCCTGATTATCAGTGCAAATGATGGTGTTGTTTCTGGGACTCGGCAATTTATAGTCAGGGCCAAACCAAACGTACGCCAATTTTGGTACGTTTTTCAATTTTCCCGCGAAAATTGCATTCATATTCAACTTGGAACATGTAGATTGCACAACCTGTCTTGGGATCGTCACTTTAATACCGCCATTTTATGTATGTTGAAAGGTTAACAGCTTACCACTATTCCTTCTACACATAGGTTGTTTGTCATTGGGCATCATAGAGTACTATTAATCTAGGAACAGGGCAGTGGCAACACTTGTATCACTGTCGAAACAAGAATTCTGTTTGGCAAGATGATTCAGAAATTGCAAATTGATGATTTATACAGCTTTAAATTGACTTTTAGTATTAGTATTAACAACAGTTGTCTTGTAAAACAAAAATTGTAACTTTGAAGAACGCTGGCTGAATAAAGACTTTTATTATTATTATTATACGAGATTTCTGAATTGTTTAAAGCAAGGTTCCTTACCAAACTCATTATTTGATTAGCAACATTATCAACGATGTTTATACGTAAACGTTCAGTCTATATAGGCAGGCTGTACAAAACCAATTAACTTTGTCCATTTCTTTGCTAATCATGTCATATTCACTAGATACAACTTTGAAGCGCTTAATTTGAAACCAAATACCAAAAAATCCGTCTTAACAAAGCGCTTTGTCATTTTCCTTCACTTTCTTGGAGCAGAATCCTCAAAATACGTCGTCCCGGGTAGCCATTTTGCTGGAAACCTCTTATCAGTACGTTGAGTAATAATCTCGAACTATCCCGCCATGAAGATACGAGTAGTTGTTAAGGTCTTCAAGTTGATTACAGTTAACAATTTTCTGGAGGGCTAAAACCGAGAAGGTTGTAGGTTCTGCAGAAAACACTTGTATCAATACAAATATACAGACTTAGCAACAAATAAATAAATAATTAGCAACAAACGCATAAAATATTCTTTAACATAAAAATACGATGTTGAAAAAAAGCTAAAAAAGTTAAAAAAGCTACAGAGCTGAAATGGGAGGACATTTGATCAATGACGAAATATCAACGGAATAAAGAACCAAGATCAGTGGAGTATTTGTCACTTATATATTTATTTGTTTAATTACGTTTAACTATTTATGATCATTTTGAATCAGTAATATTTTTCGAAATTGTTTGTGGCCCGATCCGGGATGATAAATATTTTTTCAGCAAAAAATATCTGTTTGAGTAGGTACATAATAGTTCAGTTGTCTCGAATAACCGCATGGATAGTAATCAGATCAAGGCTGACGATGGTCTATAGCTTTCAGGGACGAATTCGGTATTTTTTACGCTTTGAAATTATACTTTTGCTAATATTTTTTGCTTACGATTAGCGGGCAGTCCAAGTTATTTAACAGATAAACTATAACAAAGATTTGTTTTTCACTATGATTTGTGGTGGGGACACAGCTAGTGTAGTGTGTATGTCTTAGTGAGGTATAATGATATCGAGCATACTTTGTTACGCTCATTTAATCTTCGCAGTAGACAAAAGCTCGTAATGTTATCGTTTCATAATCTGAATCTTTTACTTCAATCACACTTTAAACACATTTTACGGACCCTGTAATTTCTAAAGCCAACTGGTAGTTTTACAGACATACAAATTTTACGGATCCTGAAAATCAACACAAATACATTTTTATTTATTAAATCCATGGCAATAGGTGTAACAAACTATACACCTCAAATTTTTATAGTTTTTGCCTTATAGACAATCTTTTTTCAGTGAAAAGTATCATATTGTTTGTTTTTTGTTGTTGTGCTGTTGCATGTTTGTCGTTCCATTTTCCGCAACTATCCTTAGAAAATATATTAGTTAACTTTAAAGTTATTTATTTGTATTACTGTTGAGGAAAACACAAGAAACACTATTAATAACACATTTGTTTACCATAGTGTAAAGGTGTATCCATCAACATGTTTTGCAAAGATTGTCATAAAATATATAGAAACTCCGAGTGAGCACAAACTTCAAGCGCATTCTAGAATTCTTAATCTGTTTCCTAGTACTTCAGTATAGTTTTATACTGAAGTATACAAACACTTTATCTATACTGAAGTATACTAACGTTTATTTAAACTATAACGTTTATACTGGAGAGTAAATAACACTAATATAACTCAAATATTTATAAAAAGTATTACATTTATCATTAGTATATTTATCGTGACTTGTTACCTTTTAAGGAGTTGAAGTAGTTTATAAAATAAAGCAAACGTACAAAAGGTTACATGACAAGCCGTTGTCGTGTGTGTATAAGCCATCGCGGATGCACTTGACAAACGCGATTGACTCGCAATAACGGTTCATCTGTTGCGTTGATGTGTTTGAAACGTGTTATACAAACAAACAATCTCACCCCCGACTGGTCAGGATCATGCATTTCCCATCAGACTCATCCCAAACATAACTGTAGTTTCAACCTGAACTGTTGTTAAAACTGGCACAAGTCATACAGGATCTATCAGAATCAATCAATATAAATTACCAGTATAGCCTGCATTCGAATGTCATTTCTCAGAAAGGATTTTCACACTTTATTTATACAGTATATAATAATCAACGTCTCACAACACTTAAAATTAATTTACGCTAATACAGTACTGTACGGTATTACGTACAGTATTGTCGTAATACTGTACGCTAATACAAGACGGTAAATATACATAGTGGATTTATGTATTATATTAACAAGGCGATGGATTTCAATCAGTTACACCGGTCATCATCAGGCCAAATCAGGGAATCAAAAATACATTTCCTTGTACTATCCTTTTCCATCTTATACTGTATGTAAGTACAGTTTAAGGGCAAACATGTTTTGTAGTTTTGTGAGACATAGTTTTATTTTATCCTGTTTATAATAAAATGTACTGTGTAATTGAAGAACTACATGATGACCTTTAAAGACTTTTCATGTAAAAAATTTCATAGTTTAATTTCATTTTGTCAGTATGCCTGTCAGTGCACTTAATTCTATATACCTAATTATTTGAATTCGAAGAAATTACGCCACTCTTGTACAATTTGTTATTTTTATGAATAAAGAAAGTTTGACTTGTATAATTGGGATAAACCCGTACATGAGTCATCTTGTGTTATGTTAGCACAAAAATCAACACATACAAAAACAATGCACTAAGATAACCTTTAATACAAATAATAGAATTCCTGTTGAAACAAATACATGCGTTGAACGGATACAAACAAATAGCTTACGGGAGTCTGCGTGCTAAACATCGTGTTAACATTGTTACATTAAGGTTAATTTAGTGCGATTTAGAGCAGAAGTTATATATAACAGTTATAATATCAAATACAAGCGTAGATAACAACATAAACACTACATAAACCACATAGAAAAAAAATCAAAGATTTTAAAACCACAGACTACGAAATCCGCATAAGGGCCAAAAAAAAAAATTAATTTCAGATTGTTTATATCTCTTTTGTTTATTATGTCTTCAGTAATACTGTGTTTTTTTTTGCCAATTTTCTTTTTTCTCTGTACAATGTAATTACTTCTTGGATATATTGCAACCTTCGACTCACTTATGTTTCAACATAATAAATTATTCCAAAATTCATTATTTCGTACATGTTGTTTGGCTGTTGGCTATCAGCTTGTTTCTCTTTGGGAGTTCTTGTTTCATGCAAACAAAGTGGTATAGTAATTCGCTATGCGCACTGAATTAAAGAGATTATAATGATCAGTTATCGTATCACAAAATTATCTGAGATTGAGTGATCCATCAATAAAAATAGATTAATGATGTTTCCTGGCAATATATTAATATAATATATTAATGAGGTCAACATCAACATGTTAGCTATCATCGTGATGTAAATCAACTGCCATCTGAATAACAAATGTCACAATACCAATACCAATTCAAATTAATTTTGAGCAGTTTTTTTGTTACAGGAGGGCGTATGGTGAAAACGTTTTTCAAGTTTCCAGTTTCGTCGCTTGTTTGTATTTAAAGGTAATTTAATGTTACGTATACTTGTATTAATCGTCATAATAAGATTTAATAATATCCCCAAACCCTACAAAATATACTTATTCTTAAATTTACTTTTAAACAATTTAGCAATTGTGTGTAAAAGATCAAGGCAATAGAATACAAAGACGTTCACCATTCAATGGCAGAAAATTAACAGGTGCCTGGACTAAAATGGCAGATTGTCTGATGGCTCTACCGGAATTAGAATCTACTTGCTAATTTATTACGTTACCCCTATATTTAAATTTTTATTTAATTTGTTTTTTTTTTTGCGTTTCTAAGAATGAATGGTATTTGCCGACACTGGAGACATGGACAACAAGTGTCAAGTCATATACTCATCTCGACCAATAACGACTGCCTAGTAAATCGTCTGGATATGTTCTCAGAAATATATTCTCAGAAATGTATATTGCATTTTGTGTAACTGTATTACACATGACATGCAATAGTATATTTCATAACAAGAGTGGAAAGTGGCTCTTTCCTGGCCGAGATCGAGTTTACGATCAATGAATTTCGATCAAGGCACGGAATAACACTTTCTACTCGAGTTATGAACAATATTTTTCATCACACTGTAGTTAATTAATAATAATAATAATTAATTAAATAGTATAATTTTAAGAAATAACCTGTAGGTGCTCAATTGATTTCCGCAGTACAATGAAAACAGTAATACTGTTCACACAGCTGATTAAGTTATTGAGAACAGCTGATTTATGATAAATATACTCTTAGCGCTACTAGCGCTACTTATGTCAGGAATCATAACTAAATACTAGTGTGGAAAATCAACAGCTGATTTTCCCACTCTAGAACGGGAAAACGTTATTTTCTGCACTCGCAGCTGATGTTGAAAACTGCTATTTTTCGTACAGTGTGATGAAAATATTTTTTCATCAGAGGCATGGTTAATCTCGATCTAATTAAATGAAAATTCTGATGTCCTCTATCTTGAAATAGGCTCTCTGACAAGCTAGCTAAATTCAAGCTATCACTTTGAACTTTGGGAGTTTTACTAAATAATCTGAGTGTCTTCCTCGTCTGTATAAGTTGCAGAGAAACCTCTAATTTCGTTACTAGCATTTTAATTTGCAAACTTTTGCGTGGACAAAGACCAACTGTCAAGCCAAATTTACGAAAACGAGCACATAAATACGATTTTTGTTTATATTAAATATGGCATTTTTATGATGATACGCAAATCAAACTGGAAAAATGCCATGTTTTGTTTTATATTGAAAGGAAAAATATTTCTCTTCATGGTCATCGCACACAACATTCTACATTCAATTTATTGCAAACTAAGCCAATTAGTTTAGACCTCGTGATTCAAGTTAAAATTTGATTTGCTTGATTAGAAATCTTATACTATAGTCATAAAAAATCACATGTTTACAGCTTTTTACTCAAGCTAACTATTACAGCAAAAGTGAAATATACTCAGAAAAACTTTTTTAACCCAGAGTTGTAGCGGACTGTGTATGTATCAATTCTATATAAATACAAGTTGTTTTTTCTTTAAAATTAATTTTAAATACTGTGTTGTTTATCAACTGGCATGTAGGAATATTTTACAGGATACATTAATAATACATTATTAATGTTTGTTTAGGACAATGTTTATAACATGTGTGATTACGTTTTTTTTTTAGTTTATGTATTTATATTGTATGATTTCTAGACTTACCTTAACAATCCAAAATGTTTAAATCCAAATCGATTTCAGGTCCGTAGACTCATCATCATTGGATGTATAGGAAACCAAGTGTTTTAAAAGTTATCATCCTTGACTGGATTTCGTCTAGATTTCACACATATATACATAAACACAATTTTAAACACTGAATAGACATTTAGACACATTTTATGGGAGCTCCCAACCTAACCTCAAACTTATCTTGATGATGTCTTGATACCACGAGGTCGACAACATGATAAGAGTTGTTCCTTTATCAGTAGTGCAACAGATATTTATTTCTCAATCCATCATCAAGATAAGTTTGAGGCTAGGTTGGGAGCTCCCATAAAATGCGTCTAAACGTCTATTCAGTGTTTAAAATTGTATATATGGATTTTGAGGGATTAGGCGACCCTCACTACATCTAAAAATCCCCAAGCCTGAAAATGACCAAAAAACAGTCTCAAAATCCCCACAAGAATATGATACCGCAATAGTCCCCCACAAGAAAATGACACGGCCTATGAGTCTCAAAATCCCCGAGAGCTAGGCTGGGGGTCGCTTTATTCTCGCACGCCCACCCACGGGTGTCCAAACCTATACCCTGGCAGGTGCGCTATGGACTCTGATGGATTAAGCGAACCTCACTACACACACACTCTCAGCTTGGGACCTGACTCTAATTAACGGCCGACTGAACATTCCACTATCTAGTTGCGACTTTCATCACCTACAACTGGGGGTTATCGAGATAGTTATTTTTAAAATCTTCACAGTAAGACGCGAACAATTAGTCCAAACACAATATCGATATATTGTATCAAGTCTTCGCCCCGCAGCACTGCGTCGAGGTGGGAGCAATTCGTAGACACCATGTATAATGAATGTAAATTATAATGTTAAGGACTCGTCACATATTGTTGCATTGCTAGAATTGTTTTACTTGTTCGGTAAATTTATATGGTAGCCCTATGCTTTCTCGTCTACAACTTATATTTACAAATAAAATAATTTAATGATTAAGAACCCATTTATGTTCACTGAGTCTGCACTCAGACAACATTCCGGAGCTCTTAAAATTAAAATTAACCTACCAGTGATAGTTGTCTTCCGCACTTGGCTACCCGGTGTGCAACCATGTCTCAGTGCATTGAAATATTTAATCTTTGAATGTGTATATACTTCATTATGTTTTTTCTATAATATCTTATTATTGTTAACTAAAAACGTCAATATTTTATTGTTAGAGGTAACTGGTGTATTTATGATTTGATAGCGCTTCGTAACCGGTAAGCGTAAAGTCAAAATCTGAGTGTCTTTTTTGATATTTCACTAGCACAACTAGTGTAACCATGCTCCTTTCCCTAGATGAGTAAATAAGATATGTTAGGAGCCAGATTTACAATAATCCAGTTTTCCCCATCAAATGTCGGCAACAAACCTCCACGGAAAGAAACGTATTATTGTTCCGTCTCCAGCATAAAGCAAATACGTATTTTTCAACCTTCACCATTTTCTACATTCCTAAATATTAATTTTTAAAACAAGGCCAAAATTCGAACTCCCAATCCAATTTGGAAATGTTACTGTCCTAGACTACGTGAACCATACCACTAAGCCATGAATATCGTCCGCATTGCCCAGATTCAATTTTACTAATAATTAAAAACTATATCATAAATTACAATACTGCCAACCGACAACTTCTTTAGATACCGTCTGTTTGAATTTATTCTAGGATATGGTGTAGCCTTTGACTATTTATCTTCAAATGCCATCAATTATTACAAAATTCGATAATGCATTCCAATTAAATAACATTTCAAAATAATCATCCCAAAATGGTAATTTTTGTGTTTATGGAATTATTTATTTAATTTTCGGAAATAATTTGTACAAGACTAGGTGTAAATTCCTACTATTAAGTTTACATTTCATAATTATTTTAAATTCAACATAATTTGTTAACAATATTGAAGTTTGCCAATTTTCTTTTTTCTCTGTACAATGTAATTACTTCTTGGATATATTGCAACCTTCGACTCACTTATGTTTCAACATAATAAATTATTCCAAAATTCATTATTTTGTACAGGTTAAAACTATTTTATAATTGACATTGTATAAATACTAAATTTGGTGTTTATATGCCAATTCGTTTAGTTAAAAAATACACAACAAATAAAACACTTACAATCCCCGATTTTATTTTATTTTAACCACACGGAAAGCTTGAGCATTTAACCGCCTTTCCAACCATTGGTCGTGTATATATTTTTGTCTACAACAGATCATGCTCGTAGGTCTGATATATATTATAATCAATTACCTACCTTCTATTAAAATACAATGTTTATGTTTTACAATTCAAGCTACTAGTTTTGTATTCTAAATAGTTTTTATAAATATCTCCTCATTCTATTTGCCTTTTAATAGTTTTTAATTATTTGGTTGCTAATCTGAATACTCTACTTAACAAATCACAAAAAAAAAATCAAAGTAAATTTTACAGATTTAACAGATAGTTTTACTGTTGAGACTTAAAAAATTGCAATGAAAATAATACCGAATCTACTTTAAGAAGGTTATTATCAAAATAAATATGTATATAACTAAAACAGGTAAAAATTGGCTCTTATTAAATATATATATATATATATATATATATATATATATATATATATATATACATATATATTTTGTTGGACGATTCATTTGCTGGCCACCAATGAAATCGATTTGCAACAGATAATAATGCTATAATCTGTGTAGATTTAAATATAGGCATTTTTAGCGAATTTCCCCTATAGGGAAGAAGCTATTACCGTAGGTGGCATGGTAAGACTTAAGCCCGAGACCATGATAACTTTTCGTTTTGAGGTCCCCAGATGCCAAAATCACTATTCGTTCAAATTTATATATATGTATATATATATATATGTGTGTGTGTGTGTGTGTGTGTGTGTGTGTGTGTGTGTGTCCGTTACCGCGATAACTTTTGAAAGGAACACCCGATTTTGATGAAATTTGGCACAAATGTGGAGAGTAGCATTTATGACTTCGAAAACTAAGTTCGAAAACCAGATCAATCACACTATGGGAAGGGGGGTTTATGGGGGTTTACAATTTTCCAAAAATCGGTTTTTTGCTAATTTGACCCCAAAATGTTAAAACAATCAATTTTGGTTATAGCCTTATTATAGAGCTTAAAAAAACAAATAATTTAGTATCTTGAATAATTAACCTAGGTTAAGTGGTTGCGGATAAAATCCAAAAAGACGTATCCCATGTTAATCTTATGGGAAAAAGGTTTTTAGATTTTTCTCAGATAGTTTTACTAAAAACTTCACATTTCTGTTTATTAATGTGTTTAGCTCAACAAAACAAACACTTTGGTGTTTTAATCGTTGTTCTACGTCCAACCGTTGCAGAGATATTCAAAGTGCTAAACACAGTACGTTGTCCAATGTTATCCTTATGGAGAATAAATAAAATTCTATATCTCGATTATTTATGAATATATATTGATGAAACTTGGTATGTGGCTTCAACTAGTTGTGGTTTATTGATATTAGCACAAAAAAAACAGTTTTTTGTTGATAGTCCCTGTAGCAGCAAACCTGCATACTCGGCCCCCATGTTATTCATATGGAGAATAAGTAAAGCTGTATATCCCCCTTAATTATGAACCTTCATTAAGAGAACTTGGTATGTAGCTTCACCTGGTTCAGTTGTATTGATAATTGCAAAAAAAACACATTACTTATTTTCCTCGTTGCAGCAATCCTGCGTCCTCAACCCTAATGTTATTCTTATGGAGAATAAATAAAATGCTATATATCACTTATTTATGGATGTATTTTTGTGAAACTTGGTAAATAGCTCTATGTAGTAGTGAGTCACATATATATGCATTAGAAATTCGCTGAGTACGCAGGTTTGCTGCGACGGGGGTCAATGTAACAACAAACCCCCAAACAACAGCCCAATGGGTAATACTAGTTTAACCATTCCACTTAAGTCTCAAAATCAACAAAAATCCCATCACACAAAAGTTCCTTGTTAATTTCAGTGATAGGGATCGCTGGGGTTTTAATTATCTAGTATAATTGTTGGTAGCAAACTTGTGCCAAATCAGTATGTTTAGCATCAACAACCTGACTTTATGAGGTAAAATCAACTGCATTCTGAATATTTACTTTACTAATATTACTTAGCTAACGAAGTAAACCTTCTACATAGCAAATTGTTTCATGTTCTCTAGAATATTTTCACAGTAGCACCTTTGGGTGCCGAATAAGTATGATAATAATTTTTCTTTTGGATCTTAAGTCCACTTAAGTCGTTATTCAATATCTTCCCGTGACCATATTTAACGTTTTTCAATCCTACACTGATTCACGTATTTAGACATGTGTTTAGACATGTGTTGGTAAAGAGTGTAGTTAACGGGTCTACACAAAGTGTAGCACGAGGATTTTCTTCTGGTGCATATCTAGTGGTGGTCAGAAAATAAATATTCCAACAAAACCAATTAAAAAAATAACTGCTAATTTTTTCTCTGTTTTAGTTTTATAAATATGCAGTATGGTAATAACCTAGTTAAATAAATAGATGCAATATAAATTTTAAGTGCACGTGTACAAGTTTCTACAATAGCACTAATTGGAAAATCTGTAAAGTTTTCATTTACTTTGGAGTATCGGTCTAGAATGCGTTCAGAGGAACTGTTAAATATATTATGAAAATACCACTTATTATAAACCATGCAATAGATTGGTTTGTTTAACGACATACAATATGTAAGCTGTCTAAAACGTTTTAACATAACGATTACACATTTCATGATTCACTAATACCCCTGAGTAAATACTTTGAGCGGAAATCTTTGCTGATCTATACAAAAATTCCCTTTGTAAGAACAGAGATCACGAAATTTCCCAAATATTTCATTTATAATAATTTGCTGGTGTTATGGAATATATGTATGCAAATGTTCATAATAGGTATTTGCTATGGAGAAATCCATAATTTACCGTATTTATTATAACTTTTCTCGATCTCAATCATGTGTATTTTATCATTTGTGTTATTCATAAACAATAAACGTTTTTGTTTGAAATTTTTCATTGTGCCCAAGCAACTACGAGGAGAATCATTCGAATTTTGTATTATAGTTTTATTTTATAAATTATATTTTAGGTATATTTTTCAGACATAAATACACTACAGTATTAATACAATAATTGATTAATATAAATAATATTAATGGTTTTTTAGTGGCTTGCAACAACAGTATTAATGTTCCTTGGAATGCAATTCAAACTAAATCATACTTGAAAAACAGTCAACGTTGGCTTTAAACTGTGGTTTTAAGCAATGCCAAACACGGCCTAGAAAGCTTCGTTGCTATACTAAGTGTCCTCAAGAATCCAACATTGGATCACTTCTAGTCAAGCTAGGATCGCTTCTAGTAAAGCTAGGATCGCCACTAGTCAAGCTAGGATCGCTTCTAGTAAAGCTAGGATCGCCACTAGTCAAGCTAGGATCGCTTCTAGTAAAGCTAGGATCGCCACTAGTCAAGCTAGGATCGCTACTAGTCAAGCTAGGATCATTACTAGTCAAGCTAGGATCACTACTAGTCAAGCTAGGATCGTTACTAGTCAAGCTAGGATCGCCACTGGTCAAGCTAGGATCGCCACTGGTCAAGCTAGGATCGATACTAGTCAAGCTAGGATCGTTACTAGTCAAGATAGGATCGCTTCTAGTCAAGCTAGGATCGCTACTAGTCAAGCTAGGATCCCTACTAGTCAAGTTAGGATCATTACGAGTCAAGCTAGGATCGCCACTAGTCAAGCTAGGATCGCCACTAGTCAAGCTAGGATCGCTACTAGTCAAGCTAGATCGTTACTAGTCAAGCTAGGATCGCCACTAGTCAAGCTAGGATCGCTACTAGTCAAGCTAGGATCGTTACTAGTCAAGCTAGGATCGTTACTAGTCAAGCTAGGATCGTTACTAGTCAAGCTAGGATCGCTACTAGTCAAGTTAGGATCATTACGAGTCAAGCTAGGATCGTTACTAGTCAAGCTAGAATCGTTACTAGTCAAGCTAGGATCGCTACTAGTCAAGCTAGGATCGTTACTAGTCAGCTAGGATCGTTATTAGTCAAGCTAGGATCGTTACTAGTCAAGCTAGGATCGCCACTAGTCAAGCTAGGATCACCACTAATCAAGCTAGGATCGTTACTAGTCAAGCTAGGATCGTTACTAGTCAAGCTAGGATCGTTACTAGTCAAGCTAGGATCACTACTAGTCAAGTTAGGATCATTACGAGTCAAGCTAGGATCGTTACTAGTCAAGCTAGGATCGTTACTAGTCAAGCTAGGATCGCTACTAGTCAAGCTAGGATCGTTACTAGTCAGCTAGGATCGTTATTAGTCAAGCTAGGATCGTTACTAGTCAAGCTAGGATCGCCACTAGTCAAGCTAGGATCACCACTAATCAAGCTAGGATCGTTACTAGTCAAGCTAGGATCGCCACTATTCAAGCTAGGTTCGCCACTAGTCAAGCTAGGATCGTTACTAGTCAAGCTAGGATCGCCACTAGTCAAGCTAGGATCGCCACTAGTCAAGCTAGGATCGCCACTAGTCATGCTAGGTTCGCTACTAGTCAAGCTAGGATCGTTGTAAGACTCCAAAAAAATCATAGTAATTATGCATCAAACCCAGAGAAATGCAGTTCTGTAAACATAGTTCCATCTGCATCCTCTCGCTATACCAAAAAGGACAGCGTAGATCCAATGAGGGTAGGAGAGTGGGTTCTCCCCCCCAAAAGATAATACATAATCGTAATTGGAAAAGCGTAAAACAAAGTAAATTCTTTGTTTAAAATTTATTGTTGGGGATGCGAGATTGTTGTTTTTGTCCTTAGCCGACTAACGATTTGTTGCTCTCTAATCAGTTATTGAAGCACTCACTCCTTACTCAACACAAACTGAATATATTGGTAATGAGAGAATAAAAATTGCATTATTTTAAACAAACTTGTATTCCATTGTAGATATAATTCTTATAAATTGCCAACCACTAGTAGTTTCACTTCCTTAAATTGCTGAGTCAGCTGCAGTTTCAGAATGATCTCTGTTTTTTCAAAGTGCCGTTCGGTCTTACCTTATAAAGAAAAAAAGAAAAGATACGTTTAGCAGGACTGAATGAATTCCAGGACTAATGACCAAAACTCATTATATCAAACTATTACTATGGACTTGCTTATTAATTCTGGCTCTTTTGTCGTAGGTGCGCACTAAGAAACGGCTCCACGAGTTTAGGTATTTAAACATTCTTATAAACAAAAATCAAAATTACCTCATGCTTAGAGATAAACACTATTAATGTTTAAATTTTCTAACTCTACAACCATGTAATTTTACGTTTTTTGATCATACAGAAACCTTTCCGTTTACTTATAGCCAAAACTGTAGCTTTAGATATAATATTTAAACACCTATTTTTCTACTAGCAATTATAGAACAACGAAATTCAATTTTGGGGCATTCTAATAAATAAACGAGTTCGTACACAGCACGCTGACGTGAGGGAAGTGAATTTCCAAAAAAAGTTTAAAACTCAAAATATGTGCAAAAACATACATGTATTCCAATTTTTATTGAAATCTGAAAACATTGATTTTTTGGCTGTTCTGATGCTCCTGGTTTCATTTACCTGCAAAGCTGGGAATACAATTTTGCGCATTATAATGTTAGGAGAAGGTCCAGGCAGGCTTGAAAGTAGGCGTAAGTATTACGGAGATGATAAGAATACACCAACATATGAATAACAGGTTTTTCTAATGTAAAACCCCCATAAGACAACGTACTGTCTTTAGTCGAAACACATTTTCTTTAATAACTCGGTAAATATTTATGCTAGAATGACGAGAGAGGGCTTAAAACTTTCGCCTCACAAATTCCCATCTTTTTACATGCATTAATTTTACATCCGGGGCTTTTCTGACCCTTTTTGGGCCCAAAAACTCAAAATTTGAAAAATTAATCCCCCAAAAAAAGGGTTTAGAGTTTTCCAATTGTTTTACCCAACGAACTTGTCCAACTGATTACAGAAAGGAACGTCCCTACCAAATTTGAAGTTAATCGGACAAAATATGCGACCGCTAGAGTGCAAACACATATTTATATATATATATATATATATATATATGTGTGTGTGTCTATATATATATATATATAACATTTTGAACGACCCCCCAAAACGTGTTCAGGGGGTCACGTTAGGAACTTCTATGGTGGTCCCGGGCTTAAGTTTCACTGTGCGGGTCATGCTAATAGTTCACTTTCCAAAGGAAATTCACTAATAAATAAACTACAATTGGCTTAAAGTAAAGCTAAAAAATACCTAAATTTAAAAACCGTATTTTCATCCACTCAAAAAAATATTCCATCCCAAACCCCTTCCTTGTATACATAGTAAATGGAAAATTAAGAAAACTACGGTTATAACTAAATAACATCTTAATTAGCATGATACGAGTTGTTGTATTTTTGTCATCCTCTCATTGGGCTTGATGATGATCGATGTGACTGGTCGAAATGGATAATCTTTTATTTATATTTACCGCCTTATGTATGAATACACTACAAGTTTATATATTTTTAAGTGTTGTAAGACTTTATATATTATCATGCTAAAAGCGCACAGTCACCTGTGCACCTGTACACAGTCAAAAGTTAACATTATAACTGCAGACCGATTAGATATTTTAATGATTCGAAATGTTTGTTCCAGGTGGAGGTACTTATGGAAAACTAAACCGTTGTACAGGCATCTCCTCGGAAGCCGAGATGCAACAGTTGCAGGAGCGGCTCCAAATGAATCTGATTCAGCAGACTCACCTGGTCTCCCAGCAGTCGCCGACCGACGTGAAGACCTCAGACACCCTTCACCAGATGGCTTTCCAGCAACAACAACTGGTCCACCATCTGCAGATGACTCAGCGCCGATATGTGCTGCAGCACGGGATGAACCTACCTCCGTCAGCATTGCCGCCTGCGCCTCAGCAGTCCAAATCCAATAACGGTTAGCTAAGATTAATCCTACCGTCAGTTGATGATAAGTTGGATTTAAGTTATAGAATCCATAAGGTTGTTTAATCCAGTTGACATTGGTCATTAGCTATTGAGTAACGATCTTGGCTATATAATCAGTCGGTCTTAGTCAGTAACAAGGCTGCACACAGTGCATCTCATCCTTACTACACTCGCCATTCATTCAGATTCGCCTTCAAAAACGCCCTAGTTGCGTCGGCATCTTACACAGTGATGTAGTGATAATCATGGTATTTTCAACGAATATTTATATATTATCAATGTATCATGATATATAGAGCTCGTTTCCGGTTAACTGTTGTCATCAGAAAACGCCCTTTATGAAGCAATCCATCCCCTAGTCCCTGGGGTTTGCTGGACTCCAAAAGTGTTCCTAGGAACCGAGAGGGTGGCAAATATACCACCTCAACCCCCCACCATCGCAGCCTTGGGGTATTGTAGTCCAGCTCAGGACACTACCAGACTAATTAATCCTTGTCGAATAAAATAGAATCTAAAAATGGGTCGATAGATTTTGTAAGTTTGTAAAACACATGGATTTCATAACACTGCATATATTTATTTCAGCTTAAAAGTCTTATCTCCCATCATTATTTGCTATAAGGAACGTGTGAAAACACCTTTAACGTTTGATGGCAAATCTAGAGTTGGAATATAGGTACCAATATCTACGTAAATAAATCCCCTCTTTAAAAATCATTGCCATCAATAAACGACATTCACATTAAAACGGTATCGTTGACAGAGCTAAATATTCATCACTGGATACTCGGGAATCGATAAACAAAAACACAAAACTGTTGTTTAGGTCTCTCGTGGAATAAACAATGTCGTAAAATAATGGCGTGGAAGCGCTCCCCTGAGGCCTAACCCTCCCCCTTCCCCTCCCCCTCCCCCACCATTTCCACTACTTTCGCTTGGTCGCGGTTCAGTCATTTCTGAAACTGTCATATCAACGAAATCTCATACCGATCTCCTCTATAAGATTATAAATCATGCTGTTTACATTCTTAAATCAAACTGCTATTTTATTTATAGAATGTGTGTATACGTATCGAAAGTTTGGCTTTGAAGCAACTTAGCCATTGGTGTTGTGGTTGTTGCAGTTATAGTTGTCTTATACGGATATTATTAAGGGAATAAACATGTGTTTTGCGATATAATTTTCTTTGATCAAATAAACCCCCAACTTTATTTCCAATGTATCTAAGTTTAAAAGCTTTTCTCAATAACAAAAGTGCCATAAGTTAAAATAATCTCACGCAGTATACGTGGGTATTATACAGAACGTGAATGGAACGCTGATGTGAATAGATTTTTATTTGATTTTGAACGCCGATTAGAGTTATTTGGTGTCAGCGAAATTCCAATGACAAAATGTATTAAGATTGTTTGTTTTCGAGCTCTGTAGCGGGTTAATTTTTAATCTGCTTCAAAATTGGCATGAACATTCCTGTCGGTAAACAACTGGTCAAGCTTGTTAAGCTAATTTACTCTACCACTCTCTACTGTACAGCATTATCACTTCAAAACTGCAATGTAAGTGGAGCCTGGTCTCTTAGAAAAGCCAAATATGAGCTGTGACACTTTATCAGATATTTAAATCAACCGATTAAATTGTTCCAACTTCGGTTGCTCCGATAATTTGAACTTCAGTTGTAATTCGCTCCCTACCACCCCAACTTGGACTTGTGTACATCAACGTCAGAATCATTTATAGGCTATTAAAACGATTTTTAGGAAAATCGGGCAAAGATCATACAGTTGACAACTGGGAGAAGACCAGGGACCTTTCAAAACCGTTAAGTACCGAGGTATTTAACTATTTATTTCACCATCGATAATTAATATATAATAATATATATTTGTCGATAAAATTAAATCAAAATCGTGTTTATTTCCAAGAATAAATACAGTTGGACAACTGGTACATATATTTTAAGGAAAAAATCTCTCACAGGCTTTTCAGTAGCCATGGTGTGAGAATGAGTCCTTAAAATAATAAAATAGTATCTATAATAAATACGTTCAGTGTTTAGTTCCATATTGGAAAATCTGGCACCACAAGTGGACAAAATGTATTTTAAACATACACTGACAAGATTTACATTTGTTTACACAGCTACTAACAAAATTAAACTAATAATACAAAATTAGGTTTGTTTTGCACGTACATAAATGATGTAGAGAATGATAATTCTAATACCACTCATCCTGTCTGTTGCCCCTCGACCAGGAGGAGATGTCAATGTGGGGGCCGTGTCGCTGTGGAACTCGCTGAACCCAGGCGGCGCGGGCCAAGATCAGCCCTCGGACAAACCCCCCGGGCCCGCCGACAAGAGCGCCATCAATGGTGAGTACTTGCGCTGGTCAAGAAATCCGTTAGTTTGTAGGTGAACAATCTGTACCGATCCGTTCATCCCTAAGCTGGACACGTCATCCATTCGTCCGTAAGGAATAATATGTTTCAGTCCCTTTAATCTGTACGCTGATATATATCAGTTGGTCCGTAGGTGAATGTCTGTTTCAATCCCTTTCATCTGTACGCTGATCAGTATCAGTTGGTCCGTAGGTGAATAGTCTGTTGCTTTATGTTCATCCCTACTCTTATATCCGTTATTATCCGTTAATTATCCCTATGTTAATATCCGTCCATCCGTCTCGACTCCAAACCACCGGAGTGTGTGGTACTGGATTGTGTATACTCTCACCGGTAAACTGAACACCGCTGTATTAGGGACCCATTCCTGTGCTAATCACTGACGAACCGGCAGCATAGATGTAGGTATCCTACAAAAGTAAGTTAATTTTTCATGTAGGTAATCTTATCGGAATAATAAGTCGGGAATTCCAAGGGATATTTGTAGAACAGAACAAGTGATTCAGATAAACTATTTAGTAGGCCTAATTATACGGCAATCTCCAATAGAATAATTTATTATTATTATTAGCGTACGGTAAAGATGTTTGCGTTTGAGTGGCCGTGCCACTTCTAACTTTTGTCGTTTTAACTTGATAAAAATCTGAGCTTTGTTTAATTTTAAAACTGCATACATTCTTATTCCTACAATACATATTGGCGAAACGCATTTAGGCAGGCTATTAGATTAAATTTGTATGAATCGACGGACCACGGAACCTTGGCAGCGACCCTGTCGTGTGTTCGAATCCTGATCCTGGCATGCAGTTAGTTATCAGTACTGTTCAACTCGTACTGTAACAGCTCACCCATTGCTTTGCTGAATACGCTCCACGCACACATGTATAATCTATGTGGGCGGGCAAAGTAAGGAAAAAAGAAGCTGCCAATCTCTTTAAACAAGTAATAAAATAACATTGCACAAACCAGAGATCTTTGTCGTTAGCTCCCCCAAACTTAACTAGTCGATGAGTAAGTTTCCATTTGACATAAAAATAACTTGTATAATTACTACATTCCTAGAGTCCTAAGGTATGAGGCTACAAATAGAATGTCTCTTCTTTTGTGGTATGAATCAGTTTTAACAGTATTTACAAGTTAATAGGTTTATGCGGGTTAAATTTATTTTCCTGGGGATAAGAATATGTTTTCCCTTTCTAGTATGAATCAATTTTAACAGTTCTTCAATGTAAAATAGGTATATGTTGGTTAAATTTATTTTCTTTCCTCGAAACGAAATAAGGCGATGAATAAGGACGTTGAACTTGCCCAGTAAGAAACCGTAAATTATTAATGTTCATGACTCCTGAACACACGACGTAACATGTTTACCTTGCAAAAAACAGCAGACAGAGAGCACTGTGTAATAATGTTGTCTGTTTGTGTTGGGCGCTGGACGCTGGATTCCTCTTGTGTTTACTTTCCATTATCTTATCAAGCCTCGTTCTGCCTTTCTTTACCTCCCCCTCCCTACCACCCTCCACTTTTGATGTTTGTTTTTCGTGCGACTTGATCGTTCACGGCGCATTCTCACATCATACGTGGTCAAAAGGAAAGCGCGAATGACAAGTACTTCATTCAAATTACTGTGAGTTTATTTCGTGGTAAATGGACTAGATAATACTAGGGTTATGAGAGGCGGTGTTTAATACGGTAGGCTGAAATACAATGGCGTAGTTTAGTATTAAATAAATTATATATTTAATATTATGTTACTGCATATTATCCTATAAACTGTATGCTTACTAACCTTTTAAAAAATGATTTTAAATTTTCCAGCTTTATGAAAAATAATTTTACGTTCCAAAAGTTTCAGGTAGTTTTCAAAAAACTACAGACACTTCTACAATATTCAGAAAACCTTCTAAAAATATAAATTAAATCAAACAATATCAATTTATACAAACAGTTTGCTTCATAAACTGTTTGCCATAAGAATTATACAGAAACTTGTTAAAACTACATTATCAGCTTTCACTGGCAAAGTAGAGATATGTAGCCCCTCCTGAGGAAAATGCGTGATGCATGACCTTTAATTTTTCTATTTTGATGTTTATCATATCACTACAACAATTAAAGTAATTAAAAAGTAAATTGCTTTTGGCTTGATGAAATTTTACAAAATTATCCTGTTAGTGGTAGAATAAACTTATAATTGTCTAAATTTTTATTGGTGTCACTTTATATAAATATAAATAAAATGATTTTACTGTAGATGCATAATTTTAGTTAGTGCCTCCTCCTTTCCCCTCACGGATAAGCTGCTTTGTTCCTAGTGGCTCTATTTTCTACCTTGGATATCCCCGGTAAAATGTGTTGTTTTGAATGACCCTAAAACCGCGGATAAAAAGGTGCACGTGCCTTAAAGACCCCATCCCACTTGCTAATAACTTTAAAAGAAAAGCCAAAATTGACCTTGGGGAACGCTTCCCTGGAAAGGTAACCCATCGAGGTAGACCAGACATCGTTTAATGTTGTGAACAAACAGCCGCCCCACTTGACCTTGCAATACAATTGGTATTTGCATTCAATAAACTACGATGTACACAAACTAAACTCTAATAATTCATCAAATCGATAGTAAATACATGATTTCTCTACAATGCCTAGCAACGGCTGTGCCACGGAACGTCTGCAATGTATTATTTTAGTAATAATTAATGTTTGATGGCTTTAATAAGAGTGCATATCTTTTGACTTAACATTACTCGTGCACCTTTAAAATGTGTAAACAATTAGGTAAGTAAATATACCTTATTTTATCACAAATTATAAACAATTATACTCAGAAGAAAAAGAAACTCGGCTAAACGACAACCCTTTTCACTAATTTATCTAGGGACTTTGTTCGCTTGAAATAAGTACCAGGGGACCGAGCCATGCTCGTGGATATTTTGTAAAATCGCAGGTTGAAACTTTACCTCTCGAGTATTAATTTGTCTGTTAACACCTGTTATGAATGTTTTGTTTTCATTTGAAACTCTGCAAGCCCGATGTTAAAGCAATCAATTTCAAGTGTGTTTTCCAGCGAAAATAGGGTTTTCTTTGAGTTAAGGGTCTTGCCAATCGGTTTATAAGGCCCGAATTCCGAATGTTTTTGCACGCAGGCATTGCTCATATTAGAGAAGGCCCTACAGGATATTTTTGCGTTTTATTTACATTTCAAAACAATCCACGATATTCGTAACGTTATTTTTGTCTACATAGCACCGTATGCAATTAGTAGTTCTCCAATATGATCTAAGCTGATAACTATTCATAGTATTTTGATTCGTCTCAGTTAATTTGTTCTGCTATTTCTTCTGTAAATTTATTTAAGATTTAGATAATAGGCTATGTAAACAAACATCATCCATTTATTAAATAGATTGGTAAATAAGGAAATTTCAAATAGTCACTGTTACTTATTCGGTCACCGTCCGCACTACCCTAAATCACTGGACTGTACCAATAAGGGTCAGCTGTTAACACACCACTGTTTACTATGCCCACTGATCCGATCCTACTGGAACTAGTTCCTAGGACATGATCATGAACTGAATCACTACACTCTAAACTGTAGTAGTGTTTAATTTAAAATGTAAAGTTAGTTTAGTTCATTTTGTATGAGATTATAATAATAATAATAATAACAATAATAATAATAATATTTGTTTGCAAGGAGGTGGGAATCCATTTACGGACGAAGTGTGGGACTCGCCGAGGTCCTACCCACTAAACCCACCTTCCATGTCAGGCTTTTCTCCCCCATGAATTACTCCGGGGAAAGGGCCCCGTGCTGCTGAACCAGCGTGCTGAGGTCCGCAGTGCTGGGAGAAAGGAACTACTTCCTCTTCTTCGATGGTGCTCTTTTTGGCAGAAGCCTTTCTTCAGTTTTAGCCTTTTACAGGTCAAGCCTAAAAACGCGGCAAGCCCCGGACCCAGCTATGTGGTTGGCCTTTTCCCCTGGTTGGAGCTCACTGCAGAGGAAGCAGTGAGAAACATTGCTGCAGGCATTGTGTTTATGGTCTGCCTCTCCGCATTTACAACAGAGAGTGGACCGATCCACTCCAGTGCACTCACTGCGCCGGTTCCTGTAGCCCAGGCACTTGAAGCACCGTAGAACTACGGTCCTCAATCGCACAGCGCAGCTGACAAAACCCACCCGAAGGTGGCCGAGCTTGAGAAGCTTGGCGGCCTCTCCCTCTGAAAGGTCAAGGACCGCCACCTTTAACTTCCGCTTGTTTGGTGGGCTTAGAGATACCTTTCGGGTGTCACTGGGCCCACCAAAAACCTTCTCTAAACTATAGTCCCGGCCAGCTGTGGAGAGAAAGGGTCCAGGTAGGCCGGGCCAGGCCTAATCCTCTGTTGTCAAAACATAGGTATTGTCGTGAAGCCGGGGGGCGCGCTACCCCCGTTCTAGCGGTCATTGCTAGAAATAACTCGACCTAGTACAAATTATATAAATTGAATGGCTTATCGCATATAATCTAGTGACGGATCATTTTTTCACCAAGTGAAGACGAATATCACAAAACTTGAATCACAATTCTACGACGCTCTGTTGACTGACTAGTCGGTGATGAGAAATTACAAGGTACAAGGTAATTAAACAAGTGGCAATAACTACTACAGTTATAATTTAGATAAATTATAACTGATAATTAAAAAATATTTATTGCCTGCCGTCTTTGTGGTCCTTGGTTCTACTGCTGATCCGCTGCACAGTCACGTGACCTTTGTGGAAGGGGGAAGTATGCAGGCCCGAGTTAGTCATCGTAGTCATTAATGTTTTGTTAATATGATTGTATATTGAATAATAAAGTTGACAAAGGCTTTAGCCGCTTGTCATATAGAGTGAGCTGTTTGTATTTTGAAGCAGAACAGATTACTTTATATGTGAGCGGCAAGCCTGCTTATTCTCTACACCGGCTAGCGAGTCAACGGAGCATCGTAGTATTGTGATTCAAGTTTTGTGATATTCGTCTTCACTTGGTGAAAAAAATTACCCGTCACTAGATTATACGCGATAAGCCGTTCAATTTATAGACTTTGTACTAGGCCGAGTTATTTCTAGTAATTTAAAGGAGGCAGTAGCAATAACCGCTAGAACGGGGGTAGCGCACCCCCCGGCTTCACGACAATAGCTTTGTTTTGACAACAGAGGATTAGGCCTGGCCCGGCCTACCTGGATCCTTTCTCTCCATAGCTGGCCGGGACTTGTACCTCGGAAGTGTCAGTGAGGTAATCGAGGTCCCTCACCTCAACAGAAACCCGTTTGTCGGGGGCGACGACACTTCCTGTCGGCCCTACTGCGGCTTCTACAACCGCGGTGAACGCTTTCCTGTCCGAGCCCTTCCCCAGCCGGAGGAGAACATCCCCCTTCGGAGTCGATCTCGCACAGACTACCTTTGCGGCGCAGGTGCCCAGGTTAATATCCTTACGGATCTTCCCCAGAACACCGGCGTAGGTTTGGCCCCCTGCCCCTCTTACGAAGACAGACGACGGGCCAGATTTTAGGTACAGCACCCGGGCTAGGTTCAGTGACCGTTATCGCCGTAGGAGCCTCCGCCACGGTTCTTTCAACTTTTCTTTTCTTCTTCTTTTTCTTCTTCTTGTTGGCCGCCTTAGGCTCGTCGCCAGAGCTCTCACTTCAGCTCCGCTTCCGCTTGCCTGAGGCACCGGTCGCAAGGACGGCATCCTTTAACAGTCGTCCTTGTATCCGCGACCGGTACCTTTTTCGGCATTGTCTTGACTCTTCAGACACAGTTCTCATCAGTTTAAAAGTGTTCTGGGTCTTGTCCTCTTTCTTGCGCAGGTCCTTCCATCTGATAAACACTCGACGAGGACAGGAATTCCGTCCTTCACCGTGTTGTTCACATACTTCTGGACCTTGCAGGCATTCGGCATGTCCTTCAGCAAGACGTCAGGCTGAGAGAAAATTTCCCTCGCCTCCTTTCGAATTTGGAGAACCTCCTCCCACCTTTTCTCGCAGATCTCGAGGTCAAGCGCAGTGGTGCGATTGAACTCACTGCCCATGCTGCTTGCCAGGCTGCTTCGCCGTGATTGCGGGACGCTCAGCAAATGTGGATCTGCGGTGTTTTCTTTGACCGGTTCGATTCTGTGCTCACTTAAATTGTCGGTGGTATCCATGCGCTTTGGTCACTAGCGCATCGTGCGGCATGGGGTGACCCGGAGTAGCCAGGAACAGGTATACCCTCGGGGACGTCGCCCTTACCCCAGTTCCTTGAGGCCCGGCCTCCGTTTGCCTGGCACCGGTAACCTGACGTGCCGGGGGTCAACCATGGCAATGCTGATCCGACACCATGCATCCATGCCGCTCTCCCTGGTCAGGGCCTGAAGTGACTAGCTTCAGCCACTTCCTCACAGACTCCCCTTGGTAGAGCAAGCTCACAACAGCCCCCGCTCCAGCCCAGTGACAAACCGGACCGGATAAGGAGCACTCCCAGGGAGCCAGAAAGGAGTGCCAACCGGAAGAAAGAAAAACATGAAAGACACCCAGATGGGGTCGAAGAAAAAGAAGAGGTGGGCAAGAGTAGCCCAGAAAAGAAAAAAAACTGCGAGCTAAGAACTAAAACGTGGAGGAAAGGTCTTAGCTCATCTTGGAAGCACTGTGAGTGTAAGAAATCTCACAGTTTGGCTAGGGTACCCCGGGGTCGCCAGCCCTCCTCTGGAAAAGCCAGACAGGGGCCTCCCGTGTAGTCAAAAGCCGACTACCCCTGAGGCAAATAATAATAATAACTAGACAAGTAAGTATGTATAGTTATTATTTTAAAAACAGGTAAACATTCTAAATCCTAAATCCGATTTTACCTCTCCAAATATCACATTCTGTATTCACTTGCAATTGTTTCTTGTATAGTAGAATTTTTAGTCTAACGGACAGTCTCGCAGGTAGCCCCCTCCGTCCTAATCCTCTGTTTACTAAACAAGCCTATTCTAGCGCGCTCGGAGCACGGCCGATCGGTTAGGCGGCGGAAGACACCCTCACTGCCCAGCGATTCCTAGAATTTCGCCCTCAGCCTAAAGAAGCTAATAATTTAACCATTACACTCTCATTAACAAATTACGGCTCATTTGTTTCGTCATGATCAGACGAATACAACAAAACTTGAATAACAACTATACGATGTTCCGTTCAGTGACAAATATTCCAATATCTAAACTATGACAATCAAATAAAATATATTTATCTTGACTATGGAACATCGTAGAATTGTAGGTTTTAAATTTTACCATATTCGTCTAATCATGACGAAACAAATAAGCCGTCATTTGTTAATGAGGGTGCAATGGTTCAATTGTTAACTTCTTTTGGCAGAGGCGTAATTCTAATAATTGCCAGGCAGTGAGGGTGTCTTCCGCTGCCTAACCGGGTGCCACACTCCGAGCGCGCTACAATGGGGTTCTTTTGTAAACAGAGGATTAGGACTGAGGGGGCTACCTGCGAGACTGTCCGTTTAACTAAAAATTCTACTATACCGATAACACGACTTAATATTTTAGTTCAATATGTGATGAACGCTCACTTAGTCATTGTAAAGATGTTTGTGGTTTAACCATGAGAAGATTAGGGCCACAAATGGGTCGGGATATTAAAAAAAATTACAACTGAAACATTTTAGCTGGAAAATATTCTTTGAGGTCCCATGGTTAAAATATCAAAATCTATACAAGTGGCCAAGTGAGCATTTGCCGCATATGCAAAGAAACAGTTATGTAAGAGAATACAGAATGTGATATTTACAAAAGTAAAATCGGATTTAGGGTTTAGAATTTTGACCTGTATTTGAAAATAATAATTATGCAATTACATTTAAAATTAAACACTACTACTGTTTAAAGTGTAACGATTCAGTTCAGAATCCTCTCCTAGAACTAGTTCCAGTAGGATCGGATCAGTCGGCGGCCGTATCCAAATTCACCAATGGTTTGAGGGTCGGTCAAGACATCTAAATTCACCAACCCTGAAACGTATAAAATCCAGCCCGACAAAACATCCAGATTCACCAATCCCAATTCAAATTCACCAAGGTCTCATTCCTTGCAGTTATTTTAACGAATTTCGTAACTTAGATAGAGTAAAAGGAACTTGTCTGTTTAAAGTGCATTACTAAAAAAGGTCATCAAAAATATGATAAAAATAAATTTAACAGAATGTTTGATACACTAGTTATAGGTATAATAATATGATATTATATGGTCATATATATTACGTTGGCATAAGTTTACTCTTTTAAATGAACCAAATTGCCAAAATTTCCGGGTAACAACAAAGAAACACACATTCATGACAGACTCTTATCTTAAAACTACAAAATTAAATTAGCCAGGAAAGGAAGGATTGAAGGGAGGAATTGGTGCTGATTTATGCGGGAAATGAACAAACACAAGGCCCAGGGGTCAAAAACCCCTTTTGCCGACTTTTGCCGGCAAAAGTTGGTGAATTTGGTTGTCTTGAAGGCCTGGTTTTTCTACCTGTTTTGGGATTGGTGAATTTGGATGTTTTGCCTGACCCTTCAACCATTGGTGAATTTAATACAGCCCATTCGGCAGTAACCAATGGTGTGTAATCAGTTGACCCTCATCAGTACGGTCCAGTGACTTAAGCGTGGTGCTGACGAGCTTGGGAGGACACGACTTATTCAATTTAATTTAAAGTAAGATATTTCGGGAACGATATGTATAATGTATGCATACATTAGCGTCAGGACAATAATAATTCCGAGAAGCAGTCTATTCGATAGGCATGTTTATTTCATAATTAAATTTGTTTACGGTTACACTGCCCTAAATCACTAGTCCGTATTAATGAGTGTTGGCGTGTGGCCTCGCCGCGCCGTTTCTGCTGCCTGATTCGAACTAGTTTCCAGGAAAGGATCTCAATCAGTTTCCCTACACTCTGAAAAATATCCGTGTGGTTACCTCTACGTTCATTTTTTTGTTTAATTTTCAACCAGTAAATCATGGTCAAATTCAAAACTTGTAGTTAGTTTATCTGTGCTGAATAAATAATATTTTAGCCAAAACCTCAAAATGTGTTTTTATTATTGTAATAACTACAGCTGAAGTAAGTTTAAAAGCAGTGAAATAAAAACTTATTTCTTTTCAATCAATTTTGTGAGGATTTGCTCAAATATCATCAGCTCACTAATGTACAATCAGTTTCGCCACTGTTCAGAGTGTAGCGGTTCCGATTGGGATGTCCTGGGAACTAGTTCCTGGAGGATCTGGCAGCAGAATCCGGCGAGGCGAGTAATCAGCAATCAGTAATCAGTAATCAAGGTCCGGTGATATATGGAGCAGCGAGCAAGGAATGCCATAGAGTGGCAATGTGGCGCGCGGACTGACGCCGACTTTGAAACACCGGGACCTCTGGTGGAGGGGATACGGCGACTAGTCACCCTAGTAGCGAGCGTCTGGACTGTTATTCTAGGCTTGCTGGCTGTCACGTACGCCATATATGTCACTGTCGCGACTATTCCCCATCAAACAAATATTAATGACTATTAACCAAAACAATAACATTTTTAGGCCAGTAGATTTATTCTAATTTGCTTTCCAATTATTTTTATATTTGTATATTAGTTAGTTTATTATTATTACTTAAGTAAATTCATTACTTTTGAAATCACTCATTATTGTTGTTATCTTTAAAAAATTCGCATTAAAGTATAATTCGCTTGCAAAACTGCGTATTTATTTGTTTACCTAAGAAACATTTATTATTGATTGATTTGAACTTCAATAGTTTTCCAAAATATCAATAACTATGTTTAAAAATTTGAAAATGCCTTTATAGAACGAAAAATGTGGATATGGAATGTAATCAGATTGGTTCCCACTCCACGCTGTGCGATGCAGCGTCGGCGCGGTGGCCGGTTTCGGGGCCGTTCGGTGGAAAATTAACTTCTCACTTTACAGCTGCCTGCAGGCTAAACTAAAGGTTTTACAACAAAAATTTAAATGTAAACGTTAAAATTTGGTTATTTCAAACAACTTTCTAGCTGACGAAAATCACCTGACTAAAAAATAAAAACTTACCAGCCGACCAACTTTTTCATGTCCCAAATTTTACAAAAACTTGTTTTACTACATATTTATATATTCTTTTAATTGTTCAAATTTCAATTTGCATATTTCTAAAACACCATTACTAGGCTGATATAGTATTATTTAATATCTCAAAATTTCAGAATTTTATCTCAACTCTAAGTGGTCTATTCAACGGTGTTAATGAATCGCGGCAAATTAAAAATTGTGGTCGCGGCGGACAGTGGAGCTGCCTGTTGCACCTCTGCTAACACAGAAAGGTGGCTTCAGCACCTCTGATGTGTAAAGGATAGGGATGCCACTCTATGGTATTCCTTGCTCGCTGATATGGAGGTGGTGCGAGTTGAGAGTGGCGCGGGAGTGCGGCTGAGTAAAGATAGCTCAGGAGCAGGATCGTAGTGCCTGCGGTATTTAATTGCTAACTCTTTTAGACTATACGAAGGAATATCAAAGTGATGCATTAAAGTTCGAAACTTCTTTTATTAAGAAACAGGACATAGACCCGAGTATTACCTGCTACTAGTCAGTTTCATAAATCATTTTCGCCAGGGGTGACCTAGACATCCTACCTGCCAAATGATTTCTGGTAATGTTTTAAGAAAACTAGCGAAATATATTTTTTGTGTTATAAATAAACCGGTAATTCAACACATAATAGTGAAATAACTGCTTAACTAAGGAATTATTAGAGTTTATTTAAATAAGAAGCATCACATCATATTTTAGTGTACATACCGATGGCACTGTTGTTGCATATTAGCGAATTTCCCCTATAGGGAAGAAGCTATTACCGTAGGTCTCATGGTAAGACTTAAGCCCGAGACCATGATAACTTTTCATTTTGAGGTCCCCAGATGCCAAAAACACCATTCGTTCAAATTTTATATATGTATATATATATATATATATATATATATATATATATATATATATATATATATATATATGTGTGTGTGTCCGTAAGCACGATAACTCTCGTAAAAAAGGTCCGATCTTAATGAAATTTGGTACAAATGTTTAAAGTACCATTTATTTGAACGAGTTCGAAAACCAGATGAATCGCACCATCCGAAGGGGGGTTTTTGGGGGGTTTTGTACCCCAAAAATGTGTTTTTTGGGGTTTTCACATGTAATTTTAATTTAAATCAAATTTTATTTTATACCATTGAATTCAGCTTAAAAAAACAAACAATTTGGTATTTTGATCATTGCTCTACGTCAATTGGTTACCGAGATATTGAAAGTGCTAAACACAGTACGTTGTCTAATGTTATTCTTATGGAGAAAAAGAAAAATTGCATATCTCGTTTATTTATGAACATAAACTGGCAAAATTTGGTATATGGCTTGATCTGGTTGTGGTTTATTGTTGTTAGCACAAAAAAAACATTTTTTCGCTTATGGCTCCTGTAGCAGCAAACCTAGGTACTTGGTCCCCATGTTATTCTTATGGAAAATGTTTAAAATGTTATATATCGCTTATTTATGAATGTATATGGATGAAACTTGGTATTTGACTTCACTAAGATGACTTCTATTGATATTTGCATAAAAACCCATAATTTTGTGTGCCTTGTTGCAGCAAACCTGCGTACTCATCCCCAATGTTATTCTTATGGAGAATAATTAATATTTTAAATATCGCTTGTTTGTGAATACATTTCTTATGAATCCTGTTAAGTTTTTTAATGTTATGTTATATATTCATTGGAAATTCGCTGAGTATGCAGGTTTGCTGCAACGGGGGTATTTTTATCTACAAACCTGAAATAAGGACAAGGTTAACAGCTTTTTAGTGTACAATTGTGCAAGCGACACTTTGACAGGGTTCAACTCTCACACTATACCCTCTCATGATTTTAAAGTGACCGATGTATCATTTAACCTTTAACACGGGAATATGTAGGTAATTTTCCCACTTCGTATTTCCACTATGTAATAATTTTTCTTTTGGAAGCTCACCTGATTGACAAAATCCTGTTTATTATCGTGCCGTTTCGCACTGTTATTGAAATGAGCACAGAGAAGAAATAATTCCTTCTTCTCTGTGAAATGAGTAATAAACATAAATTTAAACTGAGGGTCTGATGGGTTGGGTTGGCTTGGTTGGTTGGGTTGGTTATGTTTTCCGTTCATAAAATTCTACATGGACGAGGTGCCTCGTAGTAGGGATGATGATGTCGCGGGTGTTGTTGTCTATATTTTAAAATATTAATTCTAAAACGCATGCATTACCTACGGGAAAATTGGTAGACCTTCGGTCCCAAATTTTAAAGTGTTAACGTGACAAACCCCTAATCATATAGCTCATCGATATGTTAAATTATGATTGTTACTAAGTTGTATACAATTAGAATAATTAATTAAAACTTCAACACTGTATCTTAATATTTAAGACACAAACAGGGGTTTTTATAAGGGCGAGCTCTAAATACTAAATAAGAGTATATATAGAGATAAGAGTATAATAGAGAGATGATGAGTATATACGTTATTGCAAATTATCGTAAGAGTCCTTATATTGACGACAAACATAATTAATTTAGTGATTTGAGTTATATTAGGTCCCTTGTCAAAGTCTCGTCCAACTTAACGCGGAAGGCGGACATGGCAGCGCTCGGGATGAGGCGCTGCAAATTCCCCCCTGGGCAAATTCCTCACCTGAGAGAATGGCAGTTTTATGATCTGGGCGACTCTGTCCGTTTACCGTAAAAATCGTGTAAGCTCATTCTATACAAATGAATAAATGCTTCCTCATATGGTGCACTGTCAAGAGAACAGCAAACAATTATCTCCACCAAGTGTTAAATCAATGTCTCGTTACATAACTTATTAGATACGGCGTGAAAATCCTTCCTAATGATGAAGGCAATAGAGAAAGTTCATTAAATATACAGTTTAGTGATATTGCGGTTGTGGATAGAGCTCTTAAAATATATAAGAAGGGCTAAGTTCAGTTAAAAAATGTTAAACAACAGTCCGACAGTCGCCCGTAACGTCCGGTAGGTAAACACCGAGTTAATATCCGTGGCGTCGTATGAGGGTAGGGCCTACATGATGCGTTTATTTAGTTTAAGATTGTGAGAAGATTTTCGTCAAGGATGGCAGTACCAGCAAGGAACTAACCGGTATCAAAAACAAAATTTAAAACATTATCATTAAAATAGTTGTAAACTCATTAACCGAAATCAACTCATAACTATTTCAGAGCTTTCCTAGGAATGGTTTCACGTGGAAAACTACTTCAAATGCGGGTTTCATAAAGGAAATACATTTTTTTAACCGATTATGTAGCTTAGAGATTGTTGGTGGTTTAATCAAGATGTAAATTGCTTATGGGGAAAGAAGCCGTGCGCGGTGCGCCGTGCCCCTTCGATGGTTGAGGGTTTTGTTTTGTGTGTATCCATGCCAGTGGCATTTGTTAACGTTTTGATAGGGAACAGTCCAAACCCTGGTCTTGTTACTACCTAAGGTCGGCTTGTTCTTAGAAATCATCATTAATTAATAGCACAATGACTAGTGCCAGCTGGGTCCAATTTCGGACCTTCTCAAAATTTTGCGATCTTGGTCAGGATCGATCTGGCGAACCTCGGATTACGAGGCTTCCGTGATAACCACTACGCTACCCAGCCAATTCCAGGGTAATATAATATTTTGACCATAAGTGCGTAGTTCCGACCCATAAAACAGTAATTACGTGTTTTCAGGGTAACTAGTTCCAAAATTCAGCAAATACCTGGATCACTATCGATACTGCACAATAATATAATTGGGAATTGTTCTCTCGGTGAGGTTGTTTATACCTGCGATGTTAAGAAGCTGCTTATGTAAAAACACAATCTAATCGAAACCAATAATATTTTAGGTTTAATTGTTACCGGTTCTTTATTAGTTCGAATACTTTAAGCGGTAGTCACCTCTAGCTGTGCTAATCCGCTAATCGATGTAAAATGCTTTGAAGCGTTTAAGAATGAGGCACGAGTCCTGTTACTATACGAAACTTATAAATACGCTGCCGGGGTCGAGCAGTATGACGAATCTACTGAACAATCGACAAAGTTAAAATGCGATTCATACGTGTTCCTTTTAACATTTTAATTTATAACATAAAATAACAAAAAGGAAATATGACAGATAACATTAAGTCTGTATTTACAGTTGTGTCTGCATTCCACTGGTAATACTAAAGAAACTGCTGGGTAAAAAACTTACATTTAAATTCAATTACCGATGACGTTCTGATATTATACTTTATTGCGATTGTCCCTGAGGTAAGTACTGGCGTCGACGCATCGGTAGAAAGTTGATAGTTATTTAAGATTCAAAGATGCAAGCCGAAGCTGCTAAGGGCGCCCCTGCCCACCCCCTCCCCCCAGTTGGTATTGAGCAATCCCCCCCTCGGTAACTCCACCCCCTACCATCTCCACCTCACAATATCAGGCGCAATCAAGCTATGCTAAGAAAACGACATGGCATTTCTGGCAATCGCCCCCTCCCCTCGCGTAGCGGCCAACGACTAATGCACTGATACAGTCTACCTTTGCTTCACGGCTCACCTCTGATTACTTGGTTTTTAGAAATACTGCGTGCTTTACTCATTAGGGCCTTGCTCACTTTGACATATTCCTCACGGCAAATGTACTCACTTAAGATCCTTAAAAATTTATTTTGGGTAGAAAACTCAGGCGCCATAGAGGACCTGACAATTTTTCACTTGTTCAGTAAATTGTTCGCTTATCAAAATTAATTGTGATCAAAGTTGTTCAACGTACACTTTTTCATAGAATACAATTTTTTTAACTTTGAATCAAATACTAGGTTAGTTATACTAGGAATTAAATACTAGAAATTTTAATAGTAGAATGTGGGAATTAAATTTAATCACTTTCTCAGGCTGTCACGAAACCTATAACCTCTCTAGGCGGTAGAGAGCAAACAGCTTCTTTATTTGATAATAAGTTTTAAAACAAAAAGCGAGTGATAACTATAGTTAAAACGTTAGGACAGCCTAAACAGCTCATGAGATATACTAACTAATGCCTATATCTTTGTATTTCAGCCTACCGTATTAAACACCGGCTCTGATAACCCTAGTATTATCTAGTCCATTTACCACGAAATAAACTCACAGTAATTTGAATGAAGTACTTGTCATTCGCGCTTTCCTTTTGACCACGTATGATGTGAGAATGCGCCGTGAACGATCAAGTCGCACGCAAAACAAACATCAAAAGTGGAGGGTGGTAGGGAGGGGGAGGTAAAGAAAGGTAGAACGAGGCTTGATAAGATAATGGAAAGTAAACACAAGAGGAATCCAGCGTCCAGCGCCCAACACAAACAGACAACCTTATTACACAGTGCTCTCTGTCTGCTGTTTTTTGCAAGGTAAACATGTTACGTCGTGTGTTCAGGAGTCATGAACATTAATAATTTACGGTTTCTTACTGGGCAAGTTCAACGTCCTTATTAACGTCCTTATTTCCTTATTTCGTTTGGAGGAAAGAAAATAAATTTAACCAAAATATACCTATTTTACATTGAAGCACTGTTAAAATTGATCCATACTGGAAAGGGAACTATAAAGGGAAAACATATTCTTGTCCCCAGGAAAATAAATTTAACCCGCATAAACCTATTTTACATTGAAGTACTGTTAAAATTGATTCATACTGGAAAGAGAATACATATTATTGTTCCGCGGATCTCGAAACTAAGATCTTGGAATCATTTCCTACGTCATTTTGACTTCTTAAAGGAAATGTCCTTCTTAATACTATTATATTGATTTGAACGTGCTATCAGAGTTAACCGGCAATCTAGAAAATGTACTTCGTATATACTTATTAAATGTTATTAGTTAATTATTCAATGCAATTTGCGAAACTGCCGTCCTGGAAAACCTACACCCGAATGAGTAGAACTTTGTGGATTAGCAGCTTATTTTGAAAGGAGCCGCCGAAACACCTGCAGCAATCAGTTTAAAACGATGCAATGTACTTTAATACGCACAAAGTGAGCTTTTTGTAAGCATTATTATTAAAATATACTAACTGATTATAACTAACGTGTTGGTTTTACTGAATAATTTGATATAATTTAAACCTCCATAAAAAGTTAACATATTGGATACACAAATTTAGTATTTGTTACTAAATAATTTATTTTACAAGTTTTAAATTATGATATAAAAAACTTGGCGTTAAATCCCCTAAGTAGCATAGAAGTTATTTAAAATATTTCAAATATTTTGTTAATATTTTTTAAATGAGCTTGAGATTATTTTAAAATAGTTTTGATAAGGGTTTTCAATTAATTACAAATCATTTAGTAAAAATATGTTAAAACTATTTCTATATTATTTTTAATATTACTATAAATAACTTTTACAAAACCCGATTGAAATAAAAATAAATGTTTTTCAATACCTTAATTTCAAAATGTTACGAAATCATATGTTGAAACATATGTTGTGATACGTTACTGGAATTAGGTCAAGTAAGTTGTCACTTGATATCGCTAGGAAGCTAAGGCGCATCTAAAATATTCCCGTAGCTGCAAACCTGCATACTCAGTGAATTTCCAATGCATAATATATGTCTTAATACCACATAAAGCCCCATACCAAGTTTCATAAAAATATATTCACAAATAAGCGATATATACAATTTTAATTATTCCCCATAAGAATAACATTGGGGATTAGTACGTAGGTTTGCTGAAACAAGGAACGTAAACAATTATTGGTGTTTATGCAAATATAAATATAATTCAACTAGGTGAAGCCACATACCAAGTTTCATCAACTTTCTTTTGTAACATTGTCATTGTATATATAACATTTGAATTATTCTCCATAAGAATAAGATGGGGTACTGAGTAAGCAGGTTTGCTACTACAAGAATAATTGGTAAAAATTGCTTTTTTGTGGAAATAACAATAGACCACAACCAGATGAAGCCGTATACCAAGTTTCGTTAGTATACGTCCATAAATAAGCGAGATATAAATTGTTTCTTATTCTCCATAAGAATAACATTGGACAACATACTGTGTTTAGCACTTTTAATATCTCTGTAAGCAATTGATGTAGAGGAATTATCAAAAGACCAAATTGTGTGTTTTTTAAAGCTGGATCTAATGGTGAAAACTAAAATTTTACTTGTTTAAATATTACATGTAAAAACTTCAAAAACCCATTTTTGGGGTACAAACCCCCCCCAAAATACCACTTCGGATAGGCTGATCTGTCTGGTTTTCGAACCTAAAGTCATAAATGCTGCTTTACACATTTGTACCAAATTTCATCAAAATCTGACTTTTTTTACAAGAGTTATCGCACCCACGGACACACATATATATATATATATATATGCAGTTTTGAACGAATGGTGTTTTTGGGGTCTGGGGACCTCAAAACGAAAAGTTGTCATGGTCCCGGGACTAGGTCTTACCATGCTGACTACGGTAATAGCTTCTTCCCTATAGGGAAAATTCGCTAAAACATCAGCTGGCCCAAATTTTACTATACTTCACTAAATGTCACTAGCCCAAGGTGTCACTAGATTTTACTAGAATTGTATAGACTGATTTTCTCTAATTAAATAGCCAAGTGACATCTATTGATATCCATCCCCTTCTTGTTTTTCCAACTTCACCGACATGTATCACTACATGCCTTTATTCAAAATCACTAGGTGTGAAGGGCTTTTGGCATCTATAGCTATTGCACTAATCAGTTTCAGCAATGAAGCAAATGCAATTGCAATTTGTAAATTTGAAATTTTTGGTAATTTTCACAACTTTGTGTTTCCTAATAAATTAACAAATTGTCTGATTAATCGTCAACTCTATGAAATTATGTGATTTATACATCTGTAATCAGGACACTAACTATATGTAAAAAATGAAAGAATAATTCCTATCATAAATTATATACTTTGATAGATCATACGTTATAACCAACAACCTGTACGTTCAAATTTCCAACAATAATATTAGTAATATTACTCTTACAATTATTCTGGTAATTTTTGAAGGAATCAAAAATAACTACTGTAATATGTACCTAAAGAACATTATAAACTAATTCTTTATGAAACCCTCCCCTTGCAATCAATACCTAAACAATTAACATTTATTAATTTACCCTTTAGATTTTAATACCATTTGATATGCAGCAAAAATTAACACCCACCATTCATCTGACAATCCCATCTTACTTAGGCATAAATCACTTCTGTATACATTCTCAAGTCTAAACATAAGCATTATTCATTATAAAAATCATTAACCTAAACAGTGTCAGTTTTTTGACCTAGCTGACATTTTTAAATAGAGTGCCCCTAAAATATTTTAAAGTATTTCATAAATGTCCATAACTAGTTAATTTCTGCTTAAGACAACAATGTTAAAAGTAATATGACTGTGTCTACCTATAAATTCTGTATTGTTTGGCATTTTTTTACTATTAATATTATTTTGCATTGAATTCTTGCATATATTTTGCATCGTACACCCTGTTTTTCTCTACCTTGGTATTTTATTACTTCGAAACTCTCCCCGTACCAGTAGGGCTTTAACTTTCAAAATTCACAGAGTACCAGTACTTTATACAGGTACATTTGATTGGTTTATAATTTGTTTGCTTACTGAAAAGACTAGTTAGGGCAGAGCCAAGACATTGTAAGCTGCCTAAATAAATAAACTAATTAAATTGATTTTATTACTTTAGGTTTTTGACTGTTATTTGTTATGTGCAGGACTCCTGGCATCAATGGGTATCTCCAGGCGGGAGTGCCTCAACGGAGGAGGCTCAGGGCCCCAGGAGGATGCCAGTGAGGGAGAACCACCCCCTGGCACCAAGGTCCACCTGCTCTTTGGCCACGGAATCTGCAAGTGGCCGGGATGTGAAGCCGTCTGCGAGGACATACAAGCTTTCTTTAAGTTAGTTTATAGATTACAGCACTAATTCTATATTATAATGTATCAACACAGTGGCAGATCTACTGGGGGGGGGGGTAAGGGGGCTGTAGCCCCAACATTGGGTCCGAACTTAGACTGGATAAAAAGAATATTTTTCGAGTCACTACTACACAAGAGAAACATACAGTATTTTTGAGTATATTAATTTTAATTCGTAGATTTTTAATACCAAAGTTAAAGAGACAATGTCAACTTTACACTTGTTCCAAGCTAACTTCCAAAATAAATACGGCAAGCGGCAAATGACCATGAAACAGCCTAACGCAGAGGCGTCGCAGCAGCCTTGCTATCTTACCCAGTTATTTATTTATTTTTTTTTAAATATATTATTTTAAAATATAAAATAAAAATAAAAATATATTATTATAAAATTCTAAGCATCTAAGCAACCTGGGTTTTCCCCTAAACACTTCCCTCTCCTAAGGTGCAAATTGGACCATTCCAGTCGATTCCACCCCCGGTCATATGACTCGCCTCTCATCCCCAATCATTGCCTATTTCATTTCTGCATTTGTGGTTGTAGTTTTAAAAGTGTCGAAGTATCAACGTTATGCCTGTGTTTGAGAATGAGACAATATTGTTGTGTTGTTTGGATCGTTGGAAGAGTGTTTATAAGTAGGTTTCTCTGTATTATTTTAAATGATCTGTTTTTTACTTTTAAAATTTGTTTCTAGTACAAATGAAGCATAGGTTGATTATTTCAATAAAACTAATAAATATGTGGATAACAGTGCTGGAGCAAGTTGCAAAGTACACCGTGTATTGAAAAGCCACTTAGTTCCTTGTGATGAACTATATTTTTCTTCAACTGAAAACGATATTAACATAACAATTTCACAGACATTAAATGTTGTTTACTTTTTCACCATTAAAAGTTTGCTTCCATCTGGATCTTGCTATTCTAAACAAACAGCTGTCACACAAGTTTTATTGTTTAGAAGTTGAATGATTCGTTCTTATTCATATTTAACAGCTGATGACCAAAAAGAGCCATTAAATGACTTTTAGCGAATTTCCCCTATAGGGAAGAAGCTATTACCGTAGTCGGTATGGTAAGACCTAGGCCCGGGACCATAATAACTTTTTGTTTTGAGGTCCCCAGATGCCAAAAACACCATTCGTTCAAAACTGTATACATAAGTGCTGAACACAGTTCATTGTGAAATGTTATTCTTTGGAGAATAAGAAAAATTGTATATCTCGCTTATTTATCAACTTATCCTGATGAAACTTGGTATATTGCTTCATATCGTTGTGGTGTATTGATATTTGCACTAAAAATCATTTTTTGGCCGATAGTTCGCGTAGCAGCAAACCTGCGTACTCAGCTCCCATGTTATTCTTATGGAGAATGAGTAACGTGTTACCTCCTTAATTATGAACATAAATTAATAAAGTTTGGTATGTGGCTTTACCTTCTTGAGTTATATTGATATTTGCATAAAACCCCATTTTTTGTGTTCCTTTCTTCAGCAACCCTGCATACTCAGCCGCCATGTTATTCTTATGGAGAATAATTAAAATGTCATAAATTGTTTATTTATGAATGTATATTGATGAAACTTGGTATGTGGCTTTATATGGTATTAAGATACATATATTTGCACTGCAAATTCGCTGAGTATGCAGGTTTGCTGCTACAGGGGTATTTTTGTCCTAGGACAAACAAATCATCAAAACAATACTTTTTTATCCAAGGAATAAAAACATATTGTTTTGATGATCTTTTTAGTTCTAGGAAATACATAATTTGATGTCACTTGGTTGAGATTATCAGCTGTTAATATGAATTACGAAATATTGAACTTGTCATCAATGAAAGCAGGTAACAGGTGTTTGTTTAAGTGTAACAAGATCAATATGGAAGCATACTTGAAATGGTAAAAAAGTGCACAACATTTAGTTTTTGTGAAATTTTTATCTTAATTGGATAATTGAACGAAGTGAAAGTATCCTTATACACAACTTAACTGCTTAGACTGGTAAGAGAATCAACTCAACTGGCGTGTCTGTGACCACAATAACTCGAGAATGCCTCCACAGTTAAACTTAAAATTTTCCAGAAAAACTTAACAGGTCAAAATCTTGGTCAAGTTCGTTATTCAGATAATTTCGTTCAGTATTAATCAAATTATCTTAAAACCAAATTTATTTTTTCTCCATAAGAATAACATTGGAAGCCATTTTAGTGGTACTTGAATCGTTAAAATTTAGCCGACGTCTATGTTTCAACAACAGAGTAACAATAGTTAGTTTACTAGAGTATACTTTGTTATACTGGATAACAACAGTTTTTTTACCAACAAAAAACACACAAGAGAGATAAATCGAAGTATATTTTTAAGTTGTGAGCATATTTATTATTTTATAAATTGTTAAGTGTACGTTTAAAAAAAAATATATTTATACAGTTAATATTCCCTTAGTACGCCTACTCTGTGTAAATATCGTCAGCCGTCGTCGTCGTCGAAGGCGACGATTTTATCAGTGGCAGACGACAGAAAAACCGAAAAACTCAAAATAACTTTTTTATTACTTTAGATACTAAGATATTAACTTAACTTATAAAATAGTTTGTTTTATTAAATTTTCTTAGACAATTGGTAATATTGTGATTGCCATGTGTAAAAAGTATACAAAGCCTCAATTTGTCTAGAAAGCGTTGATGAAGTTAGTCACAGTAAGCGAACAACCTTAAAATTTATTTTTGTAGGACAATTATTTGCTAGGTTATATTTTCACTAAATTAATAATAAAAATTGTCTACATTACCTAAAATACATTACCAGTAATGTAGTAAGTATAACCACAATAAAAGCTATATATAGATTATTCGAACCAAACAGCCTTTTTCGGAAGGTTATCTTGAATGATTTGACATAGCCTAGTGTTGGATTACAGTAAGAGTAAGCCGACATTAAACTGGTAATACAACAACTTTTTTAAAATACTTTAAACACATTACCAGGAATGTTGTAGTGAACCAAGATAAAAGCTTTAAACTATTCTAACCAATCTAAGCCTTTTATACAGGTTATCTGAAATGATTTGACAAATCCTAGGTTTGGATTTTACTGAGCTGTTTTCATCATAAACTTGGACCTATGGTTATAAAATGTAGGTCTATACACCTTGGCTACTTGCCATTTTAGAAGTTTCATGTACGGTCTTGGACCAACCCATGTTTATAGAATTTAATTTCATGAGAGCCTAGGCTATTGAAACAATATATTGAAATATCATTTTGTAAAATACAACTGTTGTAAAATACTTTAAACATTACCAGGAATGTTGTAGCGAACCAGAACAAAAGCTTTAAAGTATTCTAACCAAACTAAGCCTTTTGTACAGGTTATCTGAAATGATTTGACATCTCCTATGTTTGGATTATATTGAGCTGTTTTCATCATAAACTTGGACCTATGACTAAAATGTAGGTATATACACTTAGGCTACTTGCCATTTTAGAAGTTTCATGTACGGTCTTGGACCAACCCATGTTTATAGAATTTAATTTCATGATAGCCTAGGATATTGAAACAATATATTGAAATATCATTTTGTAAAATACAACTGTTGTAAAATACTTTAAACACATTGCCAGGAATGTTGTAGCGAACCAAAACAAAAGCTTTAAACTATTCTAACCAAACTAAGCCTTTTGTACAGGTTATCTGAAATGATTTGACATCTCCTATGTTTGGATTATATTGAGCTGTTTTCATCATAAACTTGGACCTATGACTAAAATGTAGGTATATACACTTAGGCTACTTGTCATTTTAGAAGTTTCATGTACGGACTTGGGCCAACTCATGTTTACAGCATTTAATTTCATTATAGCCTAGGCTATTGAAACAATATATTGAAATCTCATTTTTTCATCTAAATAACTGGGCCTGACGATTTATTGTTAATCCTTAAGGATATTTTGACTTGGCCTATAGAAATTGTTAACATTAGTTCATATAGGAAACTCGCTGTTCTCTTAAAAGTTAAATTAACCACACTGCTAAAGTCACTGCTTAGCCCAAAATGCTCTGTTTGTTCTGAGATAACGCACCCATGCCAATCCTAACAACAAACCATGCCTGAAATCTTCAATTTATTTTAAAAATAAATAAATTTACGTATTTATACAACATTTACTTTGATAAAAACAAGTGATAAATGTATGTATGTTTTTCTACGGATAAAATGTTAGGTAGGCGGCGGGATCCGAACCTGCGACCTTTCGCTCCAAGAGCCAGTGCGATACCTCTCAGCTACCGCGATAATTGATTCTTAGAGAAGTGACTAAAACTATAGCTATATAGACATAAAATCCGGATTCTGGTGGCAGTTAAATGATAACGGAATGTATTCTGATGATGTTACTCAAATCAGATATATTGAATTTTTTTTGAGACTCGATTTAAGTTTGATCATGTGTTTCAATTATCCCTATACACGAGGAATGAGCGTACACCTAGTATATATTGTTTGCAGTATGACGAAAAATATATTTTATCACTAGGACCAAAAAGGGATTTTCGATCCTTACTAATTTTCGTATCGAAAGGTTCACTTTTAGTCCTAAAGGTGAAATATATAATTTTCACTAGCATAAGAAATTTCAAATATTTTAATTGGAACTTTTTTCAATTTGAAATTTTCTATTTATACAATTAAGTAATTCTCTCTAATTTAATAGTAAATTAAAATGCAAGGTAGGCTTGCCAAAAATGTCACTTATAATTTTCTTGTTGCATTAATCATTAACAGAATTCAATGCATAATGCAACATTTCCCATGTAGCAAAACACTTAAGGATACAATGTGCATATTGTTTTTAACATTATGATTTTTTGTAAGATTAAGAAATAAATAGCCTAAAATTGTCGTGTTTAAGTCTTTAAATTTTTAAATTTTTCGGGGGCGGGCCCCCGGAACTCCCCACCCCCCGACCACTAGGTTAGCCCCCCTCTTCTAACAGTTCTAGCTCCGCCCCTGTAAAATCAACATAATTCAAAATTGATAAGAATAACTAATTTGATGGTTTAGGCTATATTTTTACCAAATACTCAATGGTTTTTTGTGTCACATCTGTACAAAAGCTCCTCTTTCTACTATCTACTCTATTGATCAACAATAGCATAATGTCCTAATGTATTTGTCTTGGTTAATACCATTTTCAAAACACAGTGCAGAGTCCCATACAGGTTAATGTGGACCATCAGGTATAAGGTTTCTGTATTATCTAGTCACTGGAAATAAGGATGTAATATATAATTATCGATATTACGATAGAGTTCATAAGTATTTCAATTTACGCTACATTAACATTTTGAGTGGTTTAACTTTACGCTTTCAGCATCTTTTGTATCAAAGGACCCCATGCGCTCACAGTTTAAAAAATAATCTTACAGTATTGAATGATTGACTGTTCAAAAAAATACTCAATTCAGTTAGTAATAATCAATGATAATCTACGAAAGAAGTATTGATGATAAGCAAGTTAAAGAATTTAAAATTTAAATAAATAAATAAAAACGATTCAGATGATGAAATATAAGTGGAAATAGTTGATCTCATGTTCAGATTGAATAACACATTTTTATCTCACATACAAAAAAATTTAAGAGTTTCATAATTTCCATATTTATGAACAAAAATCTCCTCACAGGTGAAATCTCAACAAAATATTTTGTTGTGGGACATAAAGAAAATGTCTGTGAAAAGTATTGGTTTCAAATTCAATAAGGAACTCACTAAGACAAAGATATTTGATTTAGTGTGTGTGCAGCACGTGACCCTCCCCCCATATAAATAGAAGACTGAGAAAAGAGTTCTACGAGAACCTGAGAGATGACGGCCCAACCCTCTATAAGCAACTTCTATCTGTTGGGGAATATATATGAACAAATCGAAAAACTGAGAGTCTCCAAGTGGAATTGTGGCTGCACCTATTCCTGCGAGCAGGAGAGTTGACAGTAGAGGGCGTGGCTATCAACCAAGACCAGCCAATATTAATCGTGCTGCATTACCAAACTGCATACTAGCTGATCGGCATACCATACCATACCAGCAAGAAGGCAACCGTGACATCGTGGAGCCTTATTACTGGCTGGAGCTCAACTGTCATCTTTCCTGCTCCCGATTATAAGAAAGGGTTTACTGCGTCTCTGATCACCCAACTCTCTGAGTGCGTCTCTGCCTGCACTAAACATGTCAAGTTGTTATCTCATGTTACAGGCACCTGCACAAAGAGCACAGTCTGGACGATCGGTCGACGGCGCAGGCGCGAGTGCAGATGCAGGTGGTCTCGCAGCTGAAGCTTCAACTGCAGAAGGAGCGGGACAGACTGCAGGCGATGATGTTGCACCTACACATGTCCAAGCAGCAGGGGGGAGAGCAGGATAGGGAAGCCTCAAACGTAAGAGAACCGGCACTGTTGTTATTTGTTTTCTCATATTATTTTATTATTATTTTAATATCAAGTAGAGTGAATTTCGTTTTCAAGATCTCTTAGATTTTAATTATTTTGCAACTGTGGGACCCACCCACATCCTTTTTTGCTTGTTTGAAGTTGGTATATAGCCTGGTCACTTTTGACAAAGCACAATTTCGGTACAGTCATACACATAAAACACTAATCTGGACAAACACAACTTTAACAAATGTTTTGTGTGATAACCAAAAACATCACATGTCTTCACATATGCCGGATGTTTGGGGTGCGATGCGCTTTGACTAACGTGACCGTTGCAGGAAGTATTTTGCTATCTGTTGACCCGATGTTATCTCTCTTATCAGTGTCCTACCTCACAGGGTTTGCTTTAAATTTGTTCTCTTTTATTAATGGCAGGTAATTTTTTATTAACTCGACACTTAGTTTTGAGAGAGGATCCTTTTCTTGAGCAATTCCAGTAGATTCTAACAGACACTTATTTTCTTTAAAAGTCACTCCAGCTTTATTCCAAGTAACTGTGTGATTTTCCTCACATACGTGTGCACATGGCCCCAATTTTTCCACCTCTTTTTGTCTATAATTATATGAAGTTTTAATGGTTTTTAAGGATTCGGCTCCTGCACAAAGACTGTGTATATGTGGAGACATTTCTCAATTTTGTATTATGAATTGAATCAATTTGCCACTGAAAATAAATAATAATTATTATTATTATTGATATTATTATCAGTTGAATAGGTCAATGTTTGTTTTCCTCTGCTATTGGGGGTTGTGGCCTGGTGTACTGTAGGAGTCAGAACATGCAACATCCCAGATTCAATCCCCACCGTTGGCTTTCTATGAATAATGCTCCAACCCGATGGTTCAAACCTCAGGCACTGAGTGTTGCTGTATTTATAGTCCATATTATATAAAAGCCAAACTCAAATATCAAAGTCATACATTTGTAAATGGTGCTGGGGCTGAAGCCCTCGTTCCCACCTCCACCCCTGACTTAAGTCTTCGACTTATTGGCCAGGCCACTTCCCTTCTCCTCTTCTGTAATCTTCTCGGGCTTTGGTCACTTGAATTCTCTTGATGACAGCACGCCTCTCTCTCTGCAACGCCCTGTGCGCTACAGATCATCGGAGTTTTTGTTTTTTTATGTAAATTTGTAAATACTGTCATATATTATAAAGACTGTAATAGAGATAAAGTCATAAGTTGGTTTTTACTAGTTTGCTTTGTCACTAACTAAGGAGAGGTTAGATTTAACATTCCAAAGATTTTCTCGCACACTTGAGATCAGTAGTTAGTTTGATTATCGTTGTTCCACCCACAGAGCAGCCTCTGCTTACCCAAGATGAGCCCTTCTCAGCCGTACATGGGCAGTCAGGCACAGCCTTGTCTCCCCGCCAGCGTGCCACCAGTGTCTCTCTCCTCGCTAGTGTCCACCGTTCATTCCTCCATCAACCCTCTGCGCCCAACCACTCCGAGCCTCGTGTCTCCCTCCAAGCGTAGGATCTATGAGAAGTCCGCTCTTTCGTTATCAGGAGGTAATTTCTACTTATTTGATTCTTAGCAACAACAACCAATTAGAATACAGCTTAGTGAGGAAATTAATGGTATATTAATTTCATCACTAGGACCAAAAGTGAAGGTTTTCAATATGAGCCGGTCTCTGCCGGAAAATGAGCGAGGATCAAAAAGCCACTTTTGGTCCAAGTGATGAACTATATTTTCGTCATGCTGCAAACAGATAATAATTTTACAAAAACCAAATGTTGTTTACTTTCTTACCTTCAAATGTCTGCTTCCATCTTGATCTTACTATTCTAAACAAACAGCTGTTATACAAGTTTTCATTGTTTACAAGTTGAATAAATCGTTCAATTCATATTTAACAGCTGACGACCTCGACCAAAAAGTGTCATCAAATTATTTTGTTTGTCCTAGGATGAAAAAGATCATCAAAACAATACCTTATTATCCAAGGAATAAAAAGAACAATTTTAGGTTCTTATTAAATTCTGTTTAAAACTCATTATTGGTGATGGCGAGTTTATGTTATTTCAGGAATTTTTGCAGACATTTTTCATCACTTATTAGTGAAACTTATTAGTTTTTACTAAGTGATGGAAAATGTCTGCAAAAGTTCCTTAAATAACATCAGTTGGTGTGTTGAAAACAGCTGTTTTTGAAGAAGTAAGGCAAAAAGATTCCCTATGCCATGTGTGTGTTTATTTCTTTGACATATCATTATGTTCTAAAACACTAAACATGTTGTCAGTTGACACTTAGATTTGCATAAGGTAATTGTTGTATTTTTTTTTAATTCCGATCCACCACCATAATGAACTCTAGGGCCTATAAGTTATTTGGTCCTTAGGGTATTTATCACGTAGTTGCGTATAGCATGAAACAAATTTGTGACTAGATTACCTTTAGTAGTGTGTTACAGGAATGCAGATTTACAAGGGTAAAATTTTGGTCCTTTTACATAAAAAGAATTCAGAGATAAATTTCTCACAGTTGACAGCGTTTACGTTTACGTAACCGAGTTGTAGTGTTATTACCTCGCTAACAGATATTATGTCTAACTCAATGTGTTACTTTTGTTCAGTATACTGATTAACCGACTAGGACCTCCATATGTTTTGTCCCTTATCAATGTGTCAGTATCCACAAGTACCAGTGATTGAAAGTTTGACCACAGGTGGGGGTGGCAAGGGGGACAGTTGCCCCCCTCCCCCCAATAATTTAGTGGAAATAGTATTGTAATAATATATGGAAAGTCACAATAACCACAATCACTAAAATTTTTGCCCCTCCAATCAAAATATTGAAATTACACTTATGATCTTGTAACTATTTCTGTTCTGTGTTGTAAACCAACCCTCTTCACTAGAGATCATAACCATTTTCTTAATATTCCTATAATGAATAATAATCTCTCAACATCAGAAGATAAGAAAGTCAACATCCTATTATTTTATTTTAGAATCCGTTGCAAATTAAATTTAACTTAATAAATTTTGTATAGGAGTGTTTAAGTTTTTAGAAGGGTCTGTTAGTATTTTGGTCTGTCGTTTTCAGCACGAGGGCCAAGTTAACAATGGACTTTGATCCTTTATTGTGACACCTCTGCTTGCTATTGAAATATAGTGGTGTAACCGAAGTCTGACCTCTGAACAACTGTGGTAAAATCTTCGATCACTAGTACTTGTGGGTACTGAAACATCAGTAAGAGACACAGCATATGGAGATCCTAGTTGGTTATCAGATTACTGAACAAAAGTCAAACGCTGACTTAGACATAATGACTCATAAGAGTGGTAAAACCACTAAGTTTTAAAGCAGAAATGGACTACACAAAATTATGTAATCCTTAAATAATGACATTACTCAGCATGAGTAAATCCGGAAATCTAAAGAAATGTCATTGAATAATCTAATTTACCTGAAAACATTTTGGTATGATCTTAAAGTATACAGATATATTTACCTAGGAATAGAAAAGTATAATTTCTTAAATTGCTCTTGGGTTGTTGGATTATATCACAATATTCTATTGACCATTATTTGGCTCAGGACAAATAATTTGTGTGTGTTTTTCTAGTGTTAAAAATGTAGATTTCAATTATTTGTCGCCTAATTTACAAGTGTTTTTTGTAATATTTTTTTCAGTTTTATAACAGAGGTTTATATTCAATCTTGTTGTACTTCTAGAATGTTTACATATTAGTCGCTTATTATATTGTTCATATTTATAATATAACTAATTATATAACTTTTACTGTGATTACTTATGGGATATACTGACTGCCTTGTGTTGACAGGGTTGCCATACATGCTTGAGAGAGCCGGATTGGATGTTCAACAAGGTACGAATAGTTGTGTTACTTCACTTGAATGATTAAAATATATTTACCATTCTTTCTCCAACTTCAACTTTATTCATGCCACTTCTAAACAGATCCTTTTCAAGATGGTTGAAAAATGGGTACCCACCACACAATTTATTTGCGTTTTAATATATTGTAAATCTGTTTTCAGAAACCTTTTCAGATATAAAGTGATACATTAGCAAAGGCCTGTTTTACATTTTTGACCCGCAGGGGAAGTATGGGTAATTCAAAATGTCAAATATAACTATTAGTTCAGTGATATCTCCCTTGACAAGTCTTGGTACTACAAGACAAATTATATTAAGAAAATACAAAATCAACCTACCCAAAACAAAAAGGCAACCCAAAACAAATTGTATTAAATTATCTTGTGCCCCCCTCAACCAGGCTCGCTCAGAGAAATGTCGGGCCCCTGGGCAAATGAGAGTATAGGCCTCCTTTACCCCTTCATATATATATATGTGTGTGTTTGATTCACAAATTAGGGCTACTAATATAGTATTGATAAGAAATAAAGGAATAAACCTTGAGTACCCTTTTCTCATTTTTATTTTACACGACACGTGTTTCGACTTTCAAGTCATCTTCACAGTGTAAGTACATTAACCTAATATATAAATAAACAAAGACAATCAGATGTAATTAAAATACCAAAGAAGAACTCCACATTTATACAAATTTCCAAAATGACAAAGTAAATTTACTCAACGCAGTTCAAAAAAATGCACGAAACCCACTATTTGACAAGCTAAGAAAAGATAACATATGATAGTTACACTATTTTAATTCCATCTGATTGTCTTTGTTTATTTATATATTAGGTTAATGTACTTACACTGTGAAGATGACTTGAAAGTCAAAACACGTGTCATGTAAAATAAAAATGAGAAAAGGGTACTCAAGGTTTATTCCTTTATTTCTATCAATATATATATATATATATATATATATATATATATATATATATATATATAAAAGGTTCAACATTTTGAATTATATATGGTGTGTGTGTTTATATAGGTATGTTTGTTTCAATAGTCATTTTGTTTCTTGTTCTTTGAGCCTCGCTGATCAAGAGTATATTGCAGTTTTTAAAAATCAACCACCTGCCCAGGGCCCCCAAAGATCCTGGGCCCCTGAGCAATTGCCCCCCTTGTCCCCCCCCCTTCTGAGTGGGCCTGCCTAAAACTGTGTTAGTTTTGTATATGTCAGAACCCAAATTGCAGCAATCTTCTTTAATCTTTATTTAGACTTTAAATTATGCATTACCAGCAGAAACATAGGTAAGCATAATATAGTATTAACATTTTTGTACTTTGTATCAACTAAAGAAAAGCCCCCTTTTAGCCCCAAAATCTCTAAACATTTTTGATTTTGTATGCTGCTTTTCTTCCCAAAATAGATTGCTGCACAAATCGTTTAATAATCACGCTGTTAACATCGTACATACACTGTTCTCCTACATATGCTTCTTTGATTCGACAGGTAGGTGGTAGTACAGTAAAAATAAATACCATCTGGTTAAAGAAGATCACCACAATATGGTTTCTAAAACATGGGAAGCTAACACATTTATAGAGGGCACAATTTACATTGAATACAGTATGTAAGCCACTATTTTGTTGGTGATCCAGTTTCATTTTCTGTACATAATTTTTCTTGCCTTAAATACAGAACAAACACCCACAGATAAAACAATAAATATTATTCGTAGTATTTTGAAGTTTTTGTGTAGGTGGTACCTTTGAAATTTTTTAGTTACCCCCTCCATAAAAAATGAGGGTGGTCAAAAATGTAAAAATTACCATATTTAATGCATCCCATCATATCTGAGAATTTGTTGTCACCAAATAAATGTTAAGTAGCTAAAAGGTTAAGGAGTGAATGGTACTCACTCTGCAGCCTTGTCAACCCCCCTGTATAAGTAAGTTAGGAGAGTGAGTGTGGAATTGCTGCTAGAATAAATACTAGGCAGAAAACCTAATGTCAAAAGATTAAATAAATCTATGAATTGCAAAATTTTGCTATATTTACAAAGGCGACATTTTAAAATATATATATCTATCCTATTTTAGGTTTTAAACTTGCCTCTTTGTCCTAGGATTTAAGTTAGCATTTTTTCTCTCAAATCAAGTAGTACTATTTATATTTTCCAAACTAAGTAATACTTATTGACCAATATGTTGTTTCTTTTTAGAAATACAGAGAAATAGAGAGTTTTATAAGAATGCTGATGTAAGACCACCATTCACATACGCCTCTTTGATTCGACAGGTAGGTCATAGTACAGTAATAATAAATACCTGACACGTCAAATGTATTATTAACATGGAATTTTCATAATAACTACTATATGAAGAAAATTTGCATTCACTTTTCTTGCATATTTATTAGTTATTATGCTGAGTATATAGGCAAAATTTTCTTTTATTATTTAAGATTTTCAACCAATTTTTGTATGTTATAGACATGTGGTTTCATAAAGGATTGTTTGACCTTCTATTCACATGCTTGTTTATGAGCTTCCAAAATGTCTCAGGACAACTAGTTATGAAGGCATGAAGGTTAGGGATTGTTTGTTATTTATTACTAGAATTAGTAATTTACCTTATCAAAGATTGTTTACTAAAAATATTAATTGATAAGGTAAATACCTAATTATGGTTAAAAATAAACAACTTATTCTATTTTGTTCTATTCAAATGTTATTAGGTATTATTTTATACAGCATATAAATGTACACTTATATGTTTTCACTTATATCCATTTGATTACAATTTATGTTTTTACATTAATGATTTGAAACTCGATAAATAAATGTTATGACATTTTTAATTAATATATAATTTAATTTTTGTGCAGTCTATTATTGAATCTCCAGATAAACAACTGACACTAAATGAAATCTACAACTGGTTCCAAAATACATTTTGCTACTTCAGAAGAAATGCAGCAACATGGAAGGTATGTTTCGCATAAATGAACATCAATTACTTTTTAAACTGAGTCATTTTTTTAAATTTAAATTTGAGTTATTGTGTCTCATCATAAAATCAAAATGTCATAAACTGCATGATTAAAATACTATCTGCTACATATGTCTGATTCCTCTTACACAAGTGTTACATTAATAACTGGTTGTTTTTTAATGGACGTAGTTTCTGACATTTCTGTCATATGGATATATCCATTATATTAGTTCTTGGACGTTAATTTCAATAGTACATACTTAACTTTTTGCTTATGACCAATAAACTAAAACAGGTATACTATACTATTTCGAATTTTAGAAAAACTATGGAACATAGGTCTTGATAAGACCATATAAATTAAGTTTCCTTTGTCAAATTAGTAACTTTCAAAATAAAATAGTAAATATAGAATAAATATAAAATAGTGTTACACTGCCAATACCATATTGTTTGCTACCTAGAGATTGTATTCACTGGGTGGCTTTCACATTTTTTACTTTTTTAAAGGGAGCCATAAAATAACAATTGACAAATCGCTAAGATGGAAGAGGGGGATTAATCGTTCAGGTTTAGAGGGGGCTCCCGTCACGTAAAATTTAATGTGTCTATCTGTTTCTCCCTAAAGGCCAAAGTTAAATTTCAAATCTCGTCCTTTCTCAACAGATTATTCTAAATAGTTGATTCATGGCTCATTTGAAAGAGCAAAAGAATATATAACAGTTTCAATAAGCAGAATTTTTATTTCACAAATAATAATTGTTCAGTAAAATTTCAAAATAGTCAGTATTTGCAATTTTTATCATGGATTAACTATTTGTGGTATTAACATTGTGCTCACTGAAATTGCTAGGTATTTTTTTGCCCTTTAAAATGAGCCATAAATAAACGATTTTGAATTATCCATTGAGAAAGGATTGGATTTGAAAGTTAACATTGGCCTTATGGGAGAAGCAGGTGACTGGAGCCCCTCGTCTTACAGGAACAGATGGTAGAGGCAAAGTATTTTTCACAACTGGTCCCTACTCTAGGAGGTCACTTTTAGAGTTTGATGGGTTCATAGAGAAGAAGACAAATAGTTTGATTCATACAACAAATTAAACATGTTATTTTGGTACTTTTGTCATTTGAGCTTGGAATATTTTTATCTTGATTCTGTAAATTTGATTCTAAATTTTAATTTCAACTGACGGGTATAATGTTGAAAGATGTTGCCGGGTTCACCTAAATCCATAATTACAATGTATGATAGTTTACATAGTTATATGAGGTTCCTCTCAGGCAAGTTGAACTTGAATTTATAAGGATAGTACAAGCATGATTATTATAAATAAATTAATTAAGTATAAGCATTTGAGAGTATTTTACAAGATTTTATTTATATTTTATAAAAAATGGGTATAAATTAACATATTGAATATTTACTTCAATACCGTTCCTTCTATCTGATATTTATTCGTTGTTACTTTTACTGAGTAACAGCTCTAAATTCCAAATTTATTTTCAAAATCTGTTTCTCAAATCTCTAAGAAAATATTGAGATACCAATTATAATTCACAATGACAATTCCTAAGCTAATAACTACCCTCTTAATTTCATTAATTCCCTCATAACAATGATGTATACTTGTTATATTATTTTATTATAAACATACACTGAAGCACATAAATGAAAAAGTAAATAAATTGTAATCTTAATTTTTAAACTATAAATTGTTATGATTTGAAACGTATTATACAATATGAACAAAAACAATTAGTTTTATACAATAGTAAAAAGAATTCCTTTTTACAACGCTGAGAAACATCAGTTTCTAATAACTCTTTTTTTTCTTTGTTTCTTACAAGTATAATTTTTAAATAGTACATTTTTCTGCAATTAGGAATTGCTTAGTTGCTTAGTAACGATATATTTTGTTATAATTCTTCAATTGTAAATGTGAAGTATAATTAAGAATATGTTATTAACATTTTACATTAAACAAATTAATCAATATCCAATATTCAGAGTGTCAGCAACAAATTAATCAAATATTCAATATTCAGAGTGTCAGCTTACTTTAAAAAAATAAATGATGTTATCAGCTTTTGTAAATTTAAATTACGATAAATAAACAATATTTGAGTAATATGTTCCGATTTGCCCACAAAACAATTAGAATATTAACCATGAAACTTTTATTGCTTTAACAACATTAATCACTAAAGCTACATGTATTAAAAAATTCAAAACTAACTGTTTTAACAAATTTTCATAAATGAGTAAATTCTCTTGTTATACAAGTGAGGCCCGAGATGTAGTGTGTGTTGTAGTGTATACGTGACATGATGTATGTTGGGATGTGTTGTATAGAACGCAGTGCGCCACAACCTCTCCCTCCATAAATGTTTCATGCGGGTGGAGAATGTGAAGGGTGCAGTGTGGACAGTGGACGAGATGGAGTTTTACAAGCGGCGGCCCCAGCGGTGCCTCATCGGGTACGTCAACCGGACAAGTCGGTTGTGACTCCTGTAGCTCCTTTTAGCAAGCATTTCGGTTCGAATGTGAAATCTTTTAATCTTTTTCACTTCTCTTTTTCATTGTTTGTGTTTTTCTTCCTTCGCTTTTCTTTGTACATATCGCGCATTGTAAGTCGGAACAGGTCGCGGCGTCTGCGCTCGGACCCGGATCTCAGGTAGATTCGAACCGAACATGTTTTGCTCATAAGGCAGTTACTAGGAGTCCGTCTTTTTAAATTTTTCTCTCTCTTTCTCTCTCTCTCTCTCTTTCTTAACTTTGTCTTTCACACTATTTTCTCTGTGTTGATGGTCTGTGTATACAGAACGCCATCCGCACCAATCTCTCTCTACACAAGTGTTTTGTCCGCTATGAAGATGACTTTGGCTCCTTTTGGATGGTGGATGACGCCGAGTATGTCAAGAGGCGGCACTTATCACGCGGCCGCCCGCGGAAATATGACCCCCTTCCATCACCCACTCTACCTTACCTCTCCATACAGTAAGCACTCTTGCCACTGCCATGTGTCTAGGCTGGCCACGCTCCGTGCCCTGCTTGTCTGTGTGTCTGCTCTGCTAGTCGCTCGCTCGCTACTCTTTATTGTGCTTGAATCCGTTTTATGCTTTATGGCACTCTCTTTTTCCGTCAGATAGTAAGTATTCCTCACGAAGATCCTGGGATTTCATCTACTTCGTATTATAAAGGTTTTTATCGATTATACTATAAGAATATTATACTTTATCGGTGACCCTTCTATATTACTGCTTCCCGCAGGCCTACCGTTCATAAGATAAAACTCTACATAAGGATTAGATTCAGTTTGTATTATCGTACCAGTAATGCTACTTTTTAAATGAAGATTCTATTTATAGTTTCCATCACACAATTTTTGACAGACTCATCCGACATTAGTGGCCAGTCAAATATGTTGTTTTCTTACCCTCCCTACACTATATTTCTTTTACTTATTATGTGGTATATTTTTACTGAGTAGCATTCTTATGGGACTTTATATTTTACATCGTACCACAGAGGTAAGGATAGATTAGTTTACTCTGTACTTACAAATAAACTTCTGTAACAAATAGGTGGTGGCCTAATACAGCACCGTATCGTTACGGACAGATTGTTGTAGTAAGTTTTATGTAATCCCTTCACTGAAGAAAGGGAAACTGTATGGAGTTGTCTAGTGAAGATTTAATTATAAAGTAGAACTAATGGAAATACTGATTTTTATTCAAAGTAAATTGACTAAAAGAGTTTTACCATATTAGATTTTAGATTTACTGAATAATATACAGGATTTATGTAATATAAACTGACAAAACCTTCGGGAGCTGATTGCTGTCATGTCAATAAAATCAAAATACATAATGCATGTGCTATGTTTCACGTTAAAATTTCAAGAAGTTTGTAAAATATAATGTATAAATTAATATTAAAAAACACATAGAAGCCCAAATATAGCAAACCAAGAACTTTAGGACAAAGATAATAAAAGAAAATATATTACTTTTATGAGAGGAATTAGCGTTCAATATTTGTCTGTGTACTTCAGATTCACCTTACTATTGGGTTGTTTTTTAAGTGATTTTAAAAATGGGAAAATTCCAATTTGCTTAAAAGAATTTTCATACTATCAGCTTCTTTATCAATCGATTGTGTATATTTTATTTAAGATACACAGCAGGAATTAAAGTTTTATTTATGGGAGTGTGATATTTTGCTATCGATAAAAATCAAAGTCACAATTTATAGCCCTTATCATTTTGCAAATGTAATTTATAATAATAAGTGTTTGACTAATTCTTTTCTCTAATACTCCAATAATTATCATCGAGCTCAAATGCAGAGACACTTTTTCAGCCTTCTCAGCTTACAGCCTGAGTTTCTCCTTTTTGAGTAAAATCATGGCAATGCTGTGAAGATTCAAAACTGGATCCATCTCCCATTTGTTATTCGGTCATTAATGAATTATACCATAACAAAAGACTGGCTTTAGATAAGAACAAGACTAGGATTTAGACCGTTCCCTAAAAAAATTTCAAAATGCTCTTGTGCATGGCAGATTAGAATCAAAACAACTTTAACCAACTCTGTGACTTAATAACACTTTGGTTTTAACCCTGTGACTTTGATTTTGATCTGGGATTTGGCCAGCCTGCAGCTCTGATATCGGTTGATAATCGGGTTCATTTTATAAAACTATAGATCAGGCAAAGAAGTAATCTGTTAGCAAATACAACTTCAACAGTGAAGGTGAGTGAATATATAAAATTATGGAAGATATTTTAGTTATTTGTTAACTATGTGAAATGACATTGTGTTTGGAGTAGTAAAAACTGTGATTACCAATTTAGCTTGGGTCTCAGATTCAAAATAGATAAAACATCAATGATTTTAAGAATATACAAACTTCTGAAAGAAGTGTAAGCGATGAAACTTGAAAATATGAAATTATAATATAGTAAACATGTTTTATTATTTGTAAATAAACTTCATTATTAATCATTATTATGAGTCATAGTGATGAACTAAATATTTTGGTCAGTATAACATTAAACAGTTATCGGGCTAAGCTCGACTGATGAATAATAGAAATGCTAAAGCAAATTGGAAAGACTATACGAACTCTGGACAAAATGTATTTTAACTTTTAAATCATTTAACTTACCTTTTTCATAATTTAATGAATTAGTTCATTTTAAACTTGATCACACTAGAGTTCCATTAATCTGAACCCAAAATAAAAATTTTCTTAATCTGAACGTCATTTTCGGAGATAAAAACATTTTCTTTAATTTATGAGTAGAAGAAACAATGTATAAAGATAAAGAAACTATACTTTTTTCAAATTGATTACTCTTTCAGCGTCAACTTTTAGTGTAAAAGTGGTATGTTTACATTCTAGTTTACACCATTACACTGAACTCAACCTCTGATACAAATGTGTGTTTTATAATCATTTAGTTGAATGACCCACCTCTCAGCAGTTTTTTCATCTATTGAAATTATAAACTTCTTAACTGGGGCTGATACATATGTTTATTCCTCATCCCACAACATTCACACCAGGTCATACTAAAGACTGCTTCCTGAGGACAGTTTGAAATTGGCTTCAAGAATAATACTTTTAGGTATTTTAAGGCCTGGAGTTTTATACAATTAAAAAAAATTGCTTTACTCTATTTTTCCTTTAATTTAATACAAATATATACAGGGTTTACACAAGGTAAACCCAGGGTATATACATAGGGTTTTATAAAAGAATGGTGTGGTTTTGACATTAAATACCAACAAAACCAAAGAAGATAAATACAAAACCATGTATTTTATTGAAATCCTCGAAAGAAACAGATTAATTTAGGTGATTAGTAAATGTCAATAAGTCTCACCAATTGTAGCTCTACAGACATGTAAGTGATGGTGTAGTTCAACCTACAATGGTGCAACATGTCCCTTGTTACTGAGGATAGTGCCTAATATGTATATACTTCTCTTTTAAATGATCCACATTACACATGGAATCAAGTCTGGGTTTCTAGTAGGCCATGATATGGGACCACGTTTAGTTATACACTTTGAAACATGAGCTGAAGTGGTAAACAAGCTAAATCTAAACATAAATATTGCTACAAAACATAATGTAACAGTCAAACAGCTATTTTTACAGTTAATGGAGACAAAACTATTTGAGCTGTAGATTCCAGTACTACCAACCTGGATTTTCTAATTTGCCTAGTAATTTTTGTATAAGTAGTCAAAACCGCACCATTATTTTATGAAAACCCCGTCTATATGAGAATAGATAATAATGAAACCAAAATGAACTCTGCGAAAAATCAATACAATTAGTTAAACGAGGTTAAAAAATTCTTTAGATTAACTGAAAACTTCCTCATCATATCGTACTACCCCCACAGCTATTTCTCAAGCTATGTTTGGTTCCAAGCAGGTCTAAACTAAAACGGGATATAAATTCCTTGAATTAGTAACACTGTCTTACAGGTGAAGGTGGTTTAGTTGCATGCAACATGGCAGAGAAGGCAATGTAGCTACGAGGGTCATCCAGAAAATAAAGAACGTTTGCTTACTGCACCTAGCGCAGCTCCCCCATCACCGCCATTGCATGTGTGGCAGTCCACTCACCTCCCCACCAAAGTATGAGCCGAGTCTCGTTGCTATGCGGTCACCTGTCTTATGTCTACAGCTATTAAAAATGGAGGCTGCAATCGAAAATCCCGCCAAATATGAAATACGCAGTATTATTCAGTTTCTGAATTTAAAAATGTTCGGGAATATATCATTTTTTTATAAAAACACCAAAGAAAGTTTATCATGAAAGTGCAAACAAGTCTTCAAGTCGAATATTCAGGGGAAACAATGATGCAACCGGTTTAATGAAAGAAAATCCATCGTGAACGACGAGGATCGGCGTGGCAGGTCATTGCTTGTTAAAGATGATTTGAAAGAAAGACTTGAGGAAAATTTGAGGAGAACAGCTGCTAAAATCTTAGCACATTACATCAATTTAAGATCTTGTTTTTTTGCTCTTTCACCATAAAATTTCTTTGGTGTTTTGAAAAAATGTCTAGGTCTGGGCATTTTTTTAACTCAGAAACAGAATAACACAGCGTATCTCATATTTGGCGGGATTTTCGTTTACCGCCGCTAATTTAAATCGCTGTAGAAATAAAACGTGTGACCGCACAGCAACGAGACTCGGCTCATACTTTGGTGGGGAGGTGAGTGGACTGCCACACTCGCAATCGTGGTGATGGGAGAGCTGCGCTAGGTGCAGTAAGAAAACGTTCCTTACTTTTTGGATGGCCCTCGCCATAGCAAACTACACTGTGGATTACAAATTACTGATGCAGCTATGTGTTATTTTAATGTGCAGTAATTAATCAGCAAAGAACTGTGGAATGTATTAAATAAGCAAAATAACATTATTTATATAGAGTTTTATGAGGAAATTGCAACTCAAAATTTAGCTGTCCGAACATGCCCCGTTTCCGATTAACGGAACTATAGTGTGTTTTGGTATCGAGTGGTTGCTGCAAAGTCTAAAGTGACCAAAGGCTTAAAATGGAAGAAGGTAATTTATTTCCATAGGGATTCATCTTCTGCATTAAAAACTTTCCAGGTGACAGTGTCATATTTATGGCATGATATATTTTCAGATCCTTTTTTAAGTTTTGTCATTTAATAATCTTTATAATTATCAGTGTAGTTATAGATCGTGTATTTTTGGCTATTTTAAATGTTATATTTTTATAACTGTTGTTGAGGATGATCAGGCACGTTTCGCCACTTTAACTGTATTCAATTTTATTGGCATGACTTTCATTATTATAACTGGGATGGTCAGTTACTTGGCTTGCTGCACAGCATATTTGTTTATTAAGGCTTACAAACTCATCTCTTTTAGATCTTTACTCATGGTAATTTAACAACTTGTATTAGTTTTACACATTGCAGACAACTTAAACACTGTAGATACATTAATGGGGCAGCTAATCAAATCCCCGTAAACATCTAATGAGCTATTTTACAACAAACATACATATTTAAAAATACTTATACATTTCCAAGGTATATTTTTAAAGTTATTTCACCACTCTATTCACCAAACCAGGTTGTTATCTATCTTTTACATAAAACATTTGATTTATACTATTAAGTCATCTATCAGTGCAGCTCATCTTTACCAGCAACAATATTTATTAACAACAATAGTTTATTTCTATAGAAAGGCAGTTTTCTCATCTACGGTATCGAATTTAAAATATATAATAATTTACAAAGCAAGGGAAAGAAGATTTTAAGAATGATGTGTAATATCAGATTAGAAATGCTAATCGCCTAAAGCAGTGGTACCCAACCTTTTTTGGCTGATGACCCAAAATCGGTTGTTACAATATTTCTGTGACCCATAGTGAATCACTGAATCAAAATTGAAAAATAAGTTTATAATCTTATTTTTAAATAAATAAATAGTACATATAGAAAGTTTTATAGGAAAGAATCAAGCCTGCACATCCATAGGTTCTCTACATTTGTAAAGAAGGTTAGGCATCTTATCTCTCGACCAACATATTTTATTGAGAATCATTATAGCGTCTGTAATCTATCTTCTTGATTTTCTGTGGCTGGTCATGCAAAGATAATAATGGGCAAGTTGTACTATTTACATACGTTTCTAGATGTTTTTGATAAGCTGTCTTATCATCTTTTTCTGCAGAAGTCTGCTTTTTTATTTTTTTTATTAAGTCTTTGGATTTACAATATATCTTATCCATTGGACTGAGTGTATCTCTTTGAGAATTAATCTAAGGTCAAGTATAGTGGAATTATCCCCAATTCCTCAGTGTTCCTTAGGATCAGACTTTGGTCTATATAACAATATCGATATCCCTTGTTGATAAATAACTATATTATTGTGATATGTGTATAGTCTCTGTTTAGTTACAAATTCAAATTGTAGTCGGTGACAGAAAATAAATAAACAGTATAAGGAAACTGACACATACTTTCTCCCTTTTAGCCCAACTTTAATGAATAAATTACTTTTTATTTACTAAATATAAAATACAAAGCACGGTCGAATGTATAGAAAATCTTGTACAAGTTGTTTTCAAAAACATCCACCCAAATCCCTGTTTCGGAGGCACTACAGAATCCATTGCTACACACGTGGTTTTAAGAGGGGAAATGCCCCCTTCCCCCCCCCGGGTTATTAAGGGGCAACATATTTTGAAATTCCTCTGTTGTTCAATATTAACTTGACAAGCATATCAAGTTTGAAATAAATTTATCAGTAAATAATAGAGAAATAGTAATTTTTGTATTCCCCATGAGGATAACATAGGACAACGTACTGTATTTACCACAAATTGAAAATTTAAATTTTCTCCGCAACCAGCAATCATAGAATAGTAATTCAAAATACTAAATTATTTAGTTTTTGAGCTCTTTTTAATGGTGAAGAGTAATATTTTATTATATTTATGTTTTTTTATGAAAAATCAAAACAAACTGAATTTTTGATGTTTTAAGTCCTGTAATTTCTGAACCTGAATTTTTACAGAAATGTGGGTGGTGTCATTTTGTTGGAAAACTAAAGTACTACAAACGACTTAAGTTTAATTAAAATCGTTAGAGCCGTTTTTGAGAAATTTGGATTTTTCATGTTTTTTGGCCGTTTTTGGGGAATAATTACCCTTAAAAATAAAAAATTCAAAAAAACGAAAAAACCTTAGAGATATCGTGGATTAGTACCTAGATACCAAATTTCATAAAAATTGGACTTTTGATTACATCTCTAGCTCTGTACACATCCATACAGACAGACAGACAGACAGACAGACACACAGACATCACGTAAAAATCACTTTTTTGGATTCAGGGAGCACCAAAACGAATATTTCCACTAACAAATCAAATTCAAAAATTTTTACGAAAACAATACTTCCCCTATATACTATGTGTAAGGGGGAGAAAGTAAAAACTGAATTGCCCATGTGCAGGTACACCTATTCTGAGTTTGTTGAACTTTTCCCAGTAAGATAAGTGCCGCCAGTATGTTGACAGTTAAATAAGTGAGAATCACCCATTAAATTATAATTTGTATGGTTTTGAATTGTTTGGTTATTTTTCACATTTAGTGGTGAAGGTAATCTTCTAAATAATGGCTTAATTATTGGTTTTGATGAAGTATTAAGGGAGGTATGGAATACTGACAAAAAAAACCTGAGAAATAATATATAAAGTTATGAACTTAGTCAATTAAAGGCCAACTTTTGTCAATGTTAAATCAAACTTTACATAAATAAAGTGCAGTTTGTATTGATAGCAGTGTTGTTACTGTATTACAAGAACTATTTTGTATTTTTGCAGTAAAACAACATTTTGTAACTTGGGAATTAACCTTTACAATCAAAAACTAGCATCACAGTAAAAAGGGAACCGTCTTGTATTCTGAGTGCCGAGCCTAGGGAACCGTCTTGTATTCTGAGTGCCGAGCCTAGGGAACCGTCTTGTATTCTGAGTGCCGAGCCTAGGGAACCGTCTTGTATTCTGAATGCCGAGCCTAAAATTTCATATAGAGACCATTTATTTTCATTCATTATATCATTTGTCCTGAAGAAGCTTTTGACTAAAAACAAGTATATCTACTAATCTAGATCAGTCAAATCCATGATACATATAGAAAACTAATAACTTATGGATACCCAGCATTTCTCAATATTGCTTTTAGCACTTTCATATACTTTCAGAATAGAGTCTGGTTTCTTGGGCATCAAACATAAACATTTTTTGTGGGTTATAGATATTAGGCATCAGTATACATCTTTTACACATACATTAGCACTGACACTGATAAAAGTCAATAACTTTGCCCAGCTAGCCATTCCCTTTTAATTGAGATCTACAATAAAATGTGAAGAGTATGCCTATGTAACTATGGTTGGTTTAAAAACTCGAGACATGAGATCGTGTTTGGTATGTAGTTTGTATTCAAGGACTGGTCATTGAGGGTTTGTGTCTTTCACAGTTGCCTTCAAAGTTAAAGGGTTTTACCATATTCAATGGTTTTACATTTTGATATTTGTTGGTATGTCGGTACAGCTTTGTTTACACTATTTTTGTCTGACTCCTCTTGTGAATAATGACATTGTATTTGTAAATATATGCATGTTGTACAGTATGCGATTTCTTCTGCATGGTATTTGTATGTTTTTTCTCTTTTTCATCTTCTTTTTATCTCTTTACATATACAATTTGTAGTTTTTGCTCTCTTTTTATCTTTACTCTTAGATTTAGAATTTTAAAAGTAACATAATTCAATGGCATAGTTTACTGAGATTTGTTTTATGATTACTGCATATGGAACAATAAAGGTACTGTATTGTTACTACAGCTCGGATTATTCTTAAAACCTAATATATTTTGACTTTTTGTATTTTAGATGTAAAAACTCCACAATGATCGGGTTTGTATTTGACTCCTTAATTTGTAACAACTTAAAAGATTATTTTAAAGGCTCAGTAAATACGAACACATTGGCATTTAAGTAGGAACATAACTTATTTTCAATGATTATTAGCAAAAACAACCACCAAACATAACATTGTTCAACTTGGCAAACCAATATGGTATGGTCAATGGAGAGTATCTGTTTTTCTTAATTTTTTTTATATGAACTTGTTTTACATCTGTTAGGAATTCACTGTTTATTTGTCTGACATATTTTGAATCGCTCGACTACAAAGTAGTGGAGTACTTTGGAAATAAATATAAATAATATTTACCAGTAGAGAGATAGTGGGAAAGACATTAAGATTGAGAGCGAGAACAGTATATACCATATTTTCAATTTAGACTCTTTTAACTCTTCTAGAAGTGTCCGATAAAACCAGAAGCAGTAGCATAATCACAATGGATGACTGGTGGCCCAGAACTCCTGACCCTCTAACAACAACAGGCAGAAATGTCAAGTGTCCAAGTTTGCTATCTTTGACATTAGTCATGATTGTTTTCAGATCTAACAAAATGATTTCAATCATGAACACTCCTGATTAAAAACGTTAACAATTTTTAAGAACTATTAGATTTTCTTAGTTTTCAGTCATTACATTTAAAATATTTAAATCTCATTAAAAGACAAAAACTACTCGATCTCATGACCTATGAACAAGAACTTTAATTTTTACAGGACATACATATCTCATATATAAATTAAATGATCATATCTCTTTAGTGTAATGTTAACTATATTGTGTAATTATTATGAGTGCAGGCATCCTAGAACATGTTTAACATAAAATCAACCTTATGGAATATAAAACAATCGTGATTATCATTAATTAATTAGGTAATTGGTTATCATTTATTCCTTTACCATTTAGAAAATTATATATTCCTTTGGGCTCTACTCAGACTATCATAAGGTTCTATCCAGACTTACACACTTTATTTCATTAAATGATAAAATGTACAAGTGTAATGAAACATACAATGTTTATGTAACCGAAAGAATTTTGTTCAACTACCTTATTAGAAGAGCAGTCTGATGAAGATCTCTGAACAGTTTTGATTGATTATCGCCAGTCACACTGATTATCATTATGTCCAGTGAGATTATCTCATGACAAGTGTTGTAAGACAAATATTATTACATCCTGCAGTTTTAACAGCACTTAGCATGCCAATCAAAAGTTGGTTGATTGAACTCCATTTAAAATAAGCTTAAGACTGTAATAAAAAGCTATCATTATTTTTAATTTGTTGTTCCTAATTTTTAAAATGACACAGAATACTATGATTTTTAATCATAACTTCAATGTCCGTCACAGTGGAGTGGTAAATCTTTGTAGTTGCCTAAAGCCAGTGAGTCACAAAAATGATGTAGTACCTCAAAAGCCAGTGGTGGCAAACTCTTATTATTTTCAGGGCAAGTTACATTGGATGGAACCAGGAAGAACATTGGGCTTGGGAGACCAGGTCACAGGCTCAATTTTCAGTGTGTTCATTTGGACTGCTTTCCACACAAAAATGTGTACATCTCTGAAAAAATAATCATTATGGCGATGTTAAAAGAAGTTTAAAATTGGGGCCTGCTAAGTAGAGTACTCAGGTTATTAAAATTAATGTACCTTATAGTGTGTTAAAATTCCACTTCTAGAGCAGTCACCACTGGTTAGCCCATGTGACTAATGCTGTTATGATACATCACTGTATGTAGATCTCCGTCTATTGGCCCATGGCGATGGCCAGTTGAGGTTTTTTTAATGAGAAGGAAAAACAATTTGTCAAAAAAATACTCAAAATACAAAAAGGAATATATTTATATCGTAATCTTCAATTTTTCCCAACTACTTTTTCCCTGAACACACTGAGTTAAGAGTCTTTTGATTTGAGTAAAATGTGAACCACTTCTTGTTTTTGAGTGAATTTGTCACCACTTAAGAAACTACTTAAAATTTTAAAATAATATCCTTCATATTTAAACTCTTTTTATTTTCAGAGGATTAAGGAATTCCATATAAATAATTTTTAATTTTCAGATTTTAATTGCCATTATGAAGAAGGTATCTCCTAAAGAAGGAAACGATGATCCACTGCGAGTGAAAAATGCAACATATAACATTGTTTTGGGAAACATCCCTTCATTTAGTTAACATTGTGTTTATGATTATGTATGTTTTACTAACTAGGTATATATTCTTTGAAGAGTTTGAAATGGATTTGACTAATTTCATTACTGTAATGGTGTTCTTGGTTTGTTTTTGGCTCATATTCTTATTCGATGAATATATTGACTTTATTTATATTTTGTTTAAGAAGAATTTGCAAAAACTCAAAGATATCTACATAACAGTAATGTGTGGAATATTATTCTAAGCATTATACTTAAAGTTTAATTTCAACAGCAATCTAATTGTATGTTAAATTTGCACATACAGGAATCAAGACATACCGGGAATGTCCATGGAATGAGGACAGGAAAGGAATGAACTGTATTTCATAGAAGTGATCAAGAATCAATGTTGACTTAATTTTCTTTTTGTAACAGGGACACCCAACAAGAGGAAAATCTCACCATCAAAAGTCCTAGGCTTTATGGGGATGCTAGTAGTGCTAATATCCAGGTAAATGAGCTGGTTTTATAGTTAACTCCAGGTTATACTTCCAGACTACAAAATACTTTAACAGTTTGTGATTCATATTTTTATAAACTATTTGTAATCATGGTAAATTCATAGCTGATTATTACTTATTCATAAATTCAAGGTTTTAATATGCACCCTGGGATCTTCTTTGAAGAAGTTCACTCGCTATATTACAGTTGTATCCTAGTTGTCATTAGATGTTACAACAGTTACAAATTTCAAAGATTTAAAGATATTATAGTATGAACTGCACCATATTCCTCAGCAGTTCTAGTCTGTTAGTTTGCCTGTGGTAAAATAATAATTTACATACAATCAGACAACTTAAACTATCGCCACTCGGTTCAACATGTTACTATTAAATAAAGATTCGGATTCTCCAATACTAAGTAATTTTTATTATATAATGCAACAATATAATATCGATAAAAAGTAGAACTTAAATAAGGTAAAATATCTTAAATGAGCTTAATTGAAAACCGAGGGTTGAGAAGGCATTGTATCCATCCTGATGTTTCACTGATGTGTGTAATGGTATAGGTTCCATTGGGAGAGAACGCTTTCCCAGGGTATGTGAGCAGCCCCCCTCCCCCCCTCCGCCCTGACAGAGACTCTCACTCACCCCTCCTCAAAAAGCAAAGGTATTTATTTTTATTTCTATCTCAATATTAAAAAGGTACAGGTAGACATAATTATTCCCGCAAGCAGCAGAAAAGACAGTTATGTGCGTGGTTTACAGGGCTGTCAACCGAGACCAGCCAATAGTAGACGTGCCAAACTGAACACCAGCTGGACGGCAAAATGGCATCAGTGACAGCAAGGAGCCTTATTATTGGCTGGAGTCCAACTGTCATCTTTCCTGCTCCCGATTATAGGAAGCATAGATGATCACAAATATGAGTCTGCAAGTTGCCTTATATAGCATGCCCTCCAATTGATTGTTTGGTCTGTGGAGTTACCAAGAAAATGTTTCACTTCTGGCTAACGGCACCAAATTTTGCACATTGTCTTTTGCTTTATTTATTATCCATCAAAATTCGCTGGGAGGAACTCTATAGAAGTCCCTAGCCCTCTGTGTCATCAAAATTACCGACGAGAAAAGGTTACATCGTTTGGTTTGAACGCTTATAAATCTCATACCTATGGCTGGATTTACATTTTTAATGTGCTTCCTAATTTTTAAGCTGATTTGGGTAGGCCAACTTCACAGACCTCTGAGTAGCTGTTCAACCGACTAGTCGAATAGTTGAATTCTCCTGCAACTCTGAAATAATTCGTAATTTCTCTCATGTCTTGACAGGATTCCCTCAGTTTTGTTTGAGACGCGACCGACACGGATCACTGTTGACAATTTGTTTACTTAAGAATGTTTTTCAACAATGAGTTTTTTTTTAATATCTTTTTACTTGTCAACTTGTTTTACAATGTCGTGAGCCTTAAAAATTAAATTCTTGACTAAATTTTACTGTTTATAATTTGGCCAATTTAATTATTTAAATAATTCAGAGTATCAATTATCAATGAAAAGATAATGTACGGCTGTACACTCAAATTAAATATTGTGTATAATTAATTGTAATGTCAAATAAGTTTTCTTTAATTTTAACTTTTTTTTTGTTGTGCAAATTTCGACTAGTTAGTTGAAACACTAGATCCAAGAGTCAACAAATAGGTACCGGTTCCACGAAATAAAACATTCTATCGACTAGTCTCAGTATTTCCCATCTCACTAAATCATTGATCGTTCTAGTCGTAAACGTTATGTCGACTAGTAAAAACACGCGACTAGTACAGTAGATTCAATACTAGTCGGTTAAACGACTAGTCTACTAGTCGATCATCCTATAGTGTAAATAAGCGACTAGTACACTAGATTAGTAATACTAGCCGGTTAAACGACTAGTCTACTAGTCGATTACCCCGTCACCATCGACTAGTTTAAACAAGGCAGAGGCTACGTACACGTCCGACGTGAGCTGCAACTGTTTACGTCCGTTCCAAATTATGCACCATACGTTACTTTTCCTGTGATTTTTAAAACAAATTGAGAGCCAGAAAACCTCCTAACCTAACCTAACCTAAGCAGTAGCGAAGTGAATTTGCCCTTACATTGGACGTGTACGTAGTCACTTCGTTTAAACAACCGACTAGTCGACTAGATTGGCTACTAGTCGGTTAAACGACTAGTCGACTACCCGATCACTAAAAGAAAGTAGATCCATTGCGTTGGTTGATCAGTAAAATATTACAGCACTTTAATTTTTGCTTATTTTTTAAAGTATTTGTAACATTTGAAAACACAAAAGTATTTGTTGTAGGTCTGGTCAAATGTTAATCCTACAAATTCTGATGTTTGGGACTGGTTTGTTTTTTACTCTGCAGAAAATACTCTATTACCCTAGTCGGTACAGTAAGACTTAGACCCGTGACCCGTAACTTGTTATTTTAATCTCTTATTTAGATGCAGTAAATACAGGAGAAGCTCGCTAATCCGGCACATTCGGGACTTTGGCAGTGCTGGATTACTGAGCACCGTCTAAAAATAGCCATTTTTGCAAGAATAGCGGAAATAACGCGCCTGAAAGGCTTATACAGTGCACAAAACAATATTTTTTAGAACCCTTAGACCGATGCCGGATTATTGATAGTGCCGGATTAGCGGGCTTTTGGGTAGGTACTAGGTTTTTGGAATTTGTATATGTATAATTTTGTAGTTTGCCCATTTTGTACAGGTACATATTTTTGGCTATGTGGCTATTCACACTGTAACTTTTAAAGAAACCTTTTAAAGAAACTTTTAAAGAAAGATTTTGATTACATTTTGTATGAAACTGTAAGATAGTGTTTACTGTCATTACGGTACATCCAGAGTGCACGCCGATTCAGATTTAGATTTAGTTTCCCGGCGTGTGTTTTATCTGAGCCAGATATCTTGGTGGCAGCCACAGTGGAGGCAGGAAATACGTTGCCGGCTTGGGAAGCAGGGATAGCGTCAGAAAAGTGTTGTGAAGTTACAACCAGTGAAAAAAGGTGTTCATGACATTAATAAGTGTAGGGGTGAATCTGGTGAGTACCATACGCTTTTCCCTCAGCTAAGAAATTACAGAGTATGATTCTTTGAATATTGTAGAATGGAACCAAACACTTTTACGGTAACTAAATTTGAGAAAGAAATTACTCATAGAAAAGCTGTCAAATTACAAAAAAAATATCGTTGTTTAGACATTGTATATGTATAGGCCCCACATATAATACATCATATATTTATTGCATATGCATGATGTTGTAGCCAGTTAAAGCAGATCCATGCGAGCATTATCTGAAACGGAATCTGAAACTAGAATGAAGAATTTAATCCGGAAAGCAGGTACCTGCATGCGGGCTCGGCTTCCTGTGGCCACTATGGCCACATTCGTTAAAATACAAGTGCCATTCCTGGCGCTGAAAATCGGAATCGGAATGGGTTTCTGAATCGGCGTGCACTCTGGAGTTTTTTTTATATTTTTCATCCAAAAGTATTTTAAACCCAGTTTTTTTATTTAAATAATTATTGCGGACATTTTCCATCACTGATTAGTAAAAACAAGTTTTAGGTATTTTTTCTCACCTGAAGACAGGATCAGATTCGAGATCCCGAAACGTCGTAAATTTGTTTTTACTATGAGTGATGGAAACCGCCCGCAATAATTTCTTAAATAACACAAACTCCCTGTCACCAACAATGAATTTCAAACAAAGATCACAGTTTTGTTTTGATTTGGTCTTAGACCATAAACAATTAACCTCTGTATATCTCATACAACACTAAGGGTTCTCTATTTTATAATAAGTCCAGAGAATTTATGTTACCTTTTGCATAGTTCATTAATAAGTTACGTTTCTAATAGGCTCCAGGAAGATGAGCTAATGAGAATAAAGCAAGAGAATGGTACAAACGTGTACGGGCAAGGCACAGGAATAACACACTCCGTGCGGGAAGAGCGGACTCCGGAGGGCCAGGACTCTGTCTGCGGGGACGATGAGGTCGCTCAGGACCTGTCTATGTCGCAGGAGGATACCCCCTCCACCAGCTTCGCCAGTGAATCATAACACTTTCTATAGACCTTATTGTATAGACTGACCATAGATTTGAGTCCTGATTAGGCGGGTCTAAACTGCAAACCCGGTGAGAATTCATAGCAATCGAGAATTACTATAGTTATTTAAATGTTTCTTGACTTTTGAGTCGCTATGGGAAGAAGACAGATTTTCTTGCGAGGTAATAGTCTTCAAAATTTAAGTTAAAAACTCGTGAAACTAATTCTGCTTTGTTACTGGTAAAAATAATACAGAGTGGTTTAATATGTTGTAGCGAAGAATCTGGTTGAGTTAATTGTCTTGGCGTAAAGCAAGGGTCACAGCGGCCGGCGGTAGCACCAGCAAGCAGCGAAAGTTGAACATGTCCAACTTCGGCAAATACTCGCTGGCTGATGGTGCCAGCTGCGAGTTTCGTGCTCACATCAACCTGATAGTAGCAGCTTCTGTAAAATTTGCGACTGCAATCAGCCTAGTGTGACCAGTGCTTAATTACTACGGATGTATGAAGGATGGCAGACCAAAATCTAAATTTATATGTATCTAGAATAGAGAAAGGACAGCAGTTTTTTCTGGTAGACTTCCAAAAATACCTGACTGCTTAAACCATTGAGGCTAAACTCATATTATTGACCCATCAAAATAGACATCCATTAAATAACTTACACAAAAACGTCTCGTTAAAAATAATTTTTCCCATAGCAACTCTTAAGTTTTTTAAAAGGTTTCATGAACTAAAATTAGGATTTTACTGAATTAATTATAAATTCTGATTTTATGGTAATTAAGTCATCTTTGAAAGTAAAGCGTGACTCATAAATTAAATCATCTCTTTTCATACTTTCACAATCTTTCATTTAATTTTCTGCGACAGTGACAATCAACTATATAAATAATATTCAAAATAGGTTTTAATTTGTTTTATGGGCAAATATATAGGACTGAAAAAGGAATCTTTCCAGATTTCTTCACACACAAACAATACACAACAACAGTAAGCATACAAATTATTTTTCTTTATGATATATTTGTTACCTATATTTTGACAGTGCATTTTATAAGTTTGCAAACCTAACCTTGTTATAATCTCGTGTTTTTATTACTTTGAATTAGGTATTATAATCAGAATGACAACAAAATTTTTGAAAAAGAAATTGTATTATAAGCAAAAAATATGCAAAGATTTAAACTATAAAATTTTATTATTTTTTACTTAAATGTTTCTTAAAACCAATGCAGGAAATTTTAAAACAAAATTTTTCCAAATTTCTAGAATGGTTAAAATAATTTGTATCGAGTTATTATTTTATGAGTTTTCTTTTTTTTACCTTTTCCTTTTTTACTGACTAACTTCTAACTTTTGCCTTTAACTTTTCTCTCTTTTCTAATTTTAAATTCTAAATTGAAAAATTCTTACGTAAAAACATACCTTAATAAATTAATGCAATTCTTAATAATGCAATTTTGTTTGCCAAACATTGACTTCCAAATGTATATTCTATGTTCCAGTAGGGTACCGGTAATAGAAATGTGCGCTCCCATTATAAATAAATAATAAGAAAATTACTTAAACATAGGAAAGTATTGAAGAATTTTTAGATCTAACTACTTAAATAAAAAGTTCTCAGTTGTACAAGAATGTTTCAACATATTTTTTAAACACAGTACTATAGAAAATAGGTGATAAACATAAAACAATTTCATTATAGTCAGAAAAATAAAGATATGTACTTTTTAACCACCTACAGTGTCATAAAATTTGTATTCTAAACCTAATGGTTTTGTTCCCTAACAAAGTACATGTATTCATATACAAGTATATAAATGCATACATTTGCTATTGCCTTTTAAAATAAAATCAAAACGGTCTATTTCAAATCAAATCTAATTACATTGCCATTTATTTCTTTACTTGTACCTGTACCTGTAAAGGTTACACCACAGCTTTTGAGGTTTTAAAATGGTTACAGTCTTAATGACTGTAACATCTGAAAATAATTTATAGTTTTTATAAAATACAGGCAAATATTGTACGGTATTCAAGATTAAACATTTAAATAACTTACAAAACATTTATGTTTTATTTTTTTATATGATTATCAACAATTATTGAAGTTTTGAAGAGTGTAATATTAGTAAAATAACTATCACAGATACTATATCATTTAAAAATAATGGCTAGGAATAAATATGAATTTAGTTTGAGCGATATTTTTCTCAAAAATAACCTAAAACAAAATTTAAATTGTCAGATCACTAAATTATGTATTATAATGGGTATTGTTTTATAACTTTTATTTCTATTTTAAATAGAAATATACATCAATAATGAAGCATAAAGATTATGTGGAGAGTTTTAAAATATGTAAATAGCTTAATTAATCTGATTGCTATTCTGAACTTCTAATTAATTTATATTCTAGTATGAAAGTCAAGTAACTTCTCTGAAAGTCTTCTTCATTTTGTGGTTGTGGTATTGTGTACTTCAGTTTACAATTAAACTTTTGAAATTTTTCTCAAATATTAACATGTTTATGCAGTATATATGAACATCTACTGTCGGGTCTTAGCTTCTATTTACAAAAATATACACTGTTGCAAAAACTCCACATTTACATGGTTTGTGTGAGAATATATTATAACAATGAAAAGTGGCATATGTTTTGTACAAGCATTAATTACTGGTTGGTTGTTGGTAGGAATGGAATTATCTTCTGGAAACAGGAACAAATTCACTATTATTTTATACATTTCACCAAACAAATTTATCAACATTATTTCTATCTAATCGGTTTGCTATATGTATTGAGTTTGTAAGTTATAGAACCAAAACACAACGAAAGCCAAATAACGAATGAATAAATGTTAATTGCTAATAGTGTACAATTTAATAGCACAATACCTTAAAAACTAGATGTTAGTAGAAACTTGCATGACCTGTCCCAGATGTGTTGGAACAATCATGATGATAAATATTGTTTTGTAATATAAATATACGTACATATGCCTTTCCAAATGACAAAATCTCAATTCAAAAAACACATATCTCGAGTTTAGTGTAGAGACACATAGTAATTCTTTAAGTGAACAATGAGGAAGCACATGCATTACATTCTTATTCTTACGTTCTTGTATATTTTTTGTGTCAAACATTTTTTAAGAGAAGAAAATGCTTAGGGATAATTATTCCACTGAACCGTAATATAACGAAAAATAAGTAATTTCAGTTTTAATACGGCTTTATTACATATAGATTATGAGTAAAATATTGAAACTTTGAAGGGTGGGGGAGCCTCTGAATTACCGAATATTACAATTAAACCTTTTAAATTACCTGGTAATGTCCAGGTAAATTCTAAATCAGTTAATTCAAAATCTTCTAAATTCAGTTGCATTTTGAATCATTTGACAGTGGTGACTTAAACTTAAACCATTTTATGTGTAAAAATAGTCTAGATTTACTATTAAATGAATATAAAATCCTTATTATTCACTTAAAGATAATATTGAGTTTTATAAAAAATGACAAATGTAGATAGTGTGTTTAGTGTTTGTTAGTGTGTATATTGTACAAATACTCTTTTAATGTATTATAGTGCTATTGTTAAAGATCATTAATACCTTAATCGTCTTATAATTTTATTGAATGGGTTAATGTTACCTGAATATGTTAAATGTTAATGGGTTAATGTAAATAAGCATCATAGAAGCTCTCCTTTGTACAGGTGAGAATTTCCAAAAAACCCTAACCGTAATAACCTTTCAAAAAGGAGAATATATTTGATTAAGTATCAAACTAATTTTAGGGTGAAATATTTCTCTAAATGCACAACTGTAACCAGAAATAACAATGCTAATAATGCCAGACTAAGGTTAATACATGGCTGTTTTTAAAAACAGTAAATAATAAAGACTATGATACACCAAAAGTTCTGTACTCAAGCAGCTACAACCTGGGAACTGATTGTTTCAAAGTTGTTCCAGCACTGTCTCCACAAAGTTTTGTTGTACCATATTCTTAAGACTAAACTACATTTTGAAATGTTCAATCCAACATCAGGTGCGGTGAGTAAGTCAGCTCGGTTATAGCAAAACGTGAGATGATGATGAAACTATAATTTCCATATTGTCAAGAATATATATGTCATCCCCGAAATTTTATTGTATTTTATTTTATTGATCGAAGAAAATCTATTCACTGTTGTATTTCTTCTATCAATAAATGTTCTTGATTACAAACAAATCAACTTCCTCCTCTATTATTCTTATAACTGCTTTGTATAATTTTAAGTATTGTGCTGATCTGCTCTTAACTAACTTACAAAACCATTTTGATCTGTACCTATGATGTAGTGAAATATAGTGAAATCGCTCTTGTGAAGTCTAAAAATTACTAAAGAATCAAAAAATAAATACCTATTGCTTCTGAAGTATAAATATCACTCAACCGTTAATTTGATGGTAATTGTTTTCTTTATGTTATTTGTGTTCAGTTAACAGTTAATTCGATGGTAATTATTTGCTTTATGTTATTTGTGTTTAGTTAACTGTAGTTAAGTTAAGTTTGTGTTAATTGTTGTTAAGGCCTGGCTGGCCTCCTTTTTCGGCATGTAAAATTGTTAAAAGTAATGTGAAATGTGTAAAGCTCGTCCGATAAGTTGTAAATATGTGAATAAATCTGCTTCTGTTATCTGATAATCCGATCCTTCCGACTGTATCTGGTTCACCACAACACTGTCTCGGTTTGTATAAATTCATATTTAGAGTAGATAAATAATAATTTTATAAGCAATGCTACAACCTTTCTAACATACTGTGATGTACAGATATTTGTATGATCAGAATTTACAAGTTTTGTAAAAAAATTCAGACTATTTCCATGGTTCTTCTTTTGAACATGTGACTCAATGACACTTGAATAAAGAGTGCAAAAATTGCAGAGACTGTTACTTCTTGTACTCAATAACCTTAAGATCCCACGAACTGCTTATCTTCGGTAAAATATCAACTGTCATCCCAACTCACACTCGTGAATGAATTATGAATGTCGGTGGGTGTGATGACTTGGTAGAATTGTAACAGACTATCACTGATATAAGGTAATTATTTAATAACCTAACGCTCAAGTTTCAATTGTGTGACTTACATTTCTACATGGAACCAGAGGCAGAGCCACCAACCACTACTATAGGTTTATATGTCTGATGAAGTTGAGGTTATGAACATCCAACTTCACTGGATATATACTATGACAGGGTCTATATCGTATAGTGAAAGGTGATTTGTGAATGAATCGTTCAATTTTAACAAATCGTACCACCCCATCAGCACAAATCGTTGGGCCAACGTTGGCAAATGGTTGGAAAATGGTCGGCTGAAATGGTTGGCCAACGGTGGGCATGTCGCGAGGTGCGAGGTTGGCCCATCGATTGATTAAGCAACCATTATCGAACAATGCCAACCAATACCCAACCAAATGCCAACGGTTTATAATTTTGTATTTAAATTCTTACAGTATTTTAATTTAAAAAAATCATGATTTATCTAATTGAATTGTTTAGTAAACCAATTATAGAAATTTTAAAAAGGAATTAAGTTGCAAAAATATCGAGTCACGGTCAGGTCTCAAACCTACAACCTTTAACTTACTGAACACTCGCCTTAACCCACACGGCCAATCTGACATACGAGAATTGAAGGATGGACTGAGATATAGAAATTAACAATAGTCTGTACCTGCACAACTAGTACTAGCCTATATACTATTATGTTTTATTCTTCTAAGATTGGATAGTACTCGTTTTATTATCCTACGTGAATCTACCCGTGCAAAAATCACAGCAATAAAAGTAGGAACAAGTTAATTTGATTTATGTATCTATGAAATATGGAAAACTACTAGCAAATTAATATATATTTAATATAATTATAATAATAAAAATATAATACTAATTTATACCCTATCAGCACAAATCGTTGGGCCAACGTAGGAAAATGGTAGGCCAACGGTTGGCGCGAGATTGGCCCATCAGCAAAAATTGTTGGGCCATAGTCGGCATTGTAGGATATGGTAAGGAAATGGTCGGTTGGCATTAATGCGGTTGGGCCAACGAACCAATTGTTGGCTAGCCCACGTTGGCAAATCCAACCATAGCCGACGTTGGGCCATCAAACGTTATTGTTGGCAAATCCTACTATTATATTATTATTAATTATATATCATATATACATATACATTCATATATACACATATATATATATACTTTATATATAATACATATATATATATGAATATATTATATATGAATATATAATTAATAATAATATAATGGTAGGATTTGCCAACGTGGGCTACCCAACGGTTGGTTCGTTGGCCCAACTGCGTTTATGCCAACCGACCATTTCCCCACCATATCCTTCAATGCCGACGATGGCCCAACGTCGGCCCAATGATGTGTGCTGCTGGGGCACTACTATTCGTATCATACTGAAGTGTACAGATATGTGCAGCATATTGAAATTCTGTCATAGAGAAAACGTCAATCATTTTTACTATCCTCTCTGCTCTTTACAGCTACAGCTCTACAGATTACGACTGATTTTGGTATGACGAAATCTTTACTATCAAGAATCAAGAACACTTTTTTGTCACAAGACTCTATAAATACAGCATTGAAAATGGTCATAATTACAAACTACAAACTATCTAAAATGACAGGCTGCTTAAAACAATCAAAAATCATAACCAATACAACTAACATTCCTTTTTCAGATATATAATCTTTAACCCTACAGTACTCCTTTTAATCAAATATTTTGTTTATTATATGTCTAAATTTGTCAAGACACACCTCTGTTTTCAGGTCTTGAGGGAGCACATCAACAATAAGTTTGGTTTTGCAAAGAAGTTGTGTTGTGTCGGGGAATATGGAGAGGTTAGTGTCGCAGAAATTATATCTATTGGCAATGCATTAAGGAAAAAGTTATGTTTTAAGATTTAAATGAAATTACATTCTAAAATGTAAATAGATAGAAATGTTAGTAAGTTGTTAGCTGCAAATACATCTTTGCATTTATTGATTTATGAATTGCCGAAGCCAATACACAGTAACATGAAGTACAAAGAATACATGTCTAAAGCTATGCATGTCTAAATATGTCTAAATAAGCTAAATAAGCTAAGCATGTCTAAATATGCTGAACAAGAGAAAACACTGGATAGCAAACATATTAAAATGTGTAAATACAGGTAGAAAACTTATTAGTTTATGCTAAATTCATAGGCAATATTAATGAAAATAGACTGATGTTCCAGCATAATGCATATCGGTCCATTTGGCTCATAGTATTTTTCTGTAGTGAAAATAGTTTCTTTGTTTTAGAATCCTCTGCTCCTCATATTACGACAAGTCACTATCACAATCTCCGTACTTCGCAATGTTCTTGTTTTGGGGGGTAAAAAAGTAACAACTTTAAAATAATTTAACTTGTTTATTATAGCGAATTACAAATTTAAACTTTTGGTTTGCAAAGGAAAAGCTCTTGGCTTGGGAGTTTCATTGAGAAAAGGTGGGACACACAGCTAACTCACCTGAAGAAACTGGTTCAGATGAGCAAAGCAACAAAGAAAGTATTTTTACACACATATTACATAATATTTCGTCTCCATTTGAGACTTCTTCAGATGTAGAGAGAGTCTCTCTCTACATCTGAAGGAGACGAAATATTATGTAATATGTGTGTAAAAATACTTTCTTTGTTGCTGTGCTCATCTGAACCAGTTTCTTCAGGTGAGTTAGCTGTGTATCCCACCTTTTCTCAAATTTAAACTTTTATGACTCTTAAAGCACCTTTGTACGAAGTGTGTTTTTAAAGTAAGTACCGTTTTTAAATTCTGCTGTTGCAGCACTGCGGTTGGCATTCCTGCATCCTGCGCTGTGTACTTGCATATAATTGAATTTCAACCACTTTCACACCGATAACACTTAGAAATGAACTGCACTTAGAAATGAAATGCAGACTTCACAGTTGGCGGGATTATCAATTAACGGCGCCATTTTGAATACTCAGGAACAAACATAAAAATGGTTGATTTTTGTCATAGTGGCGCCCCAGGCTTGCTAATAGATACAGGAACACAGCACAGTATGCAGGAATGCCAACCGCAGTGCTACAATGGTGGAATTTCAAAACGGTACTTACTTTTCTAACATGCCTCGTAAATTAAAAAAAATATTTGCAGACAAAGCTACATCTATTCAGTTCCTGGCAGACGTGTGTTTATGTGGCCGGCCGTTGGAATGGCCATACATCCACTCGGCACAGCCCCAGCCATCAACTCCATTGATGGAGTAGCGACAGAGCCCCTCGACAACCCGAGCCTCCCACTCTAGACCCAGGAATAGCTCGGTGGTCTCCTGCACCTGTACCTTCACCTCATAGTGTTTGCCTCCTGTAAAAAAACTATACTTGGATACTTTAAATTTAAAATTAAACACATCAAACTATCCAATAAATTAAATTTTAATTTTGTACTCTAAAACGTGTGTTTCCATATCTTCATAACCAATCAAAAATTGTATTTTCAGCCGATTCTAATGAAATTTGAAATGAAGGAACTTATTACATTACAATGTGTTTTGTACTCAACAAAGTTGATAAGTCTTTGGTGTTCTCAGGTTAAAATCGTATTCAAAAAATAAAATTTCAAAAAATTTTATTTTTCGTCTTATTTTGATGTAATTTAAAATTAAATTATGTTTTATATCAACTTTGCATTTTGTACCTTAAAATATTTATCTCTGTTATTTGTGGAGTCTCAGGTTTGAACTTTGATAAAAAAACTCTGCTATCCAAATTGCGTAAATCCTTCCATCTAAAATATCATCAAAATTGAATGAACAACAAATAGCTTTTTTATCAAGATTTGAACTTGAGCCACCTAAAATAATGAAAATATATAGTTCAGAGTATATTTTTGAATTTTTCTTTTTGATTACGATTTGAACCTTAACCCCCAAAACCAAGGTAAATTTTGTATGGGTATAAAATGCATTTTTACTGTAATAAGTCCCTTCATCATAAATTTCTTTGAAATTGGTTGAAAAATAACCTATCGAGTTTTTTTTTATAGGGAATCAAACTCAAGACACCTGAAAAACAAATTGTGATTGATGTTTCGATTTACTTTCCTTTCCTGCTATTTAGTACATATTACATTAACTTAGAATAAAGTTTATGCTCTATAACACATTGTCTAAGAGAATCCCGTTGATACGTCCTTTTTTTCAGTTTATTTTTCAATTTATATTAGTTAAAATGCTCTCTAAAGAGATCATAGCAGCATTATAATTTCACAGTTTAACAACAAATAATAGTCTCCTATTTTGAATATTGTTAGAAACAATGGTGTCCTGACAGAGCTCTCAACTGATTAATTCACTGTTTCATTTAGTAATTTTGCTGCTGTTGTCAACCCAACTCAGTATTTATATTCCTCTTGTAAGGTACAAATCTGAAAAATATATAATTCCACAATTTGGGGTGATTTCAAATTTTAGGAAAAAAGAAACCTAAAAAAGTATATTTACCAGCACAAAATGTCAAGCCAAAATCAGTGGGTGGATGCCCCATCTCCCCATGATTGTACAATTCAAAGTCCACATCATATACAGCTTCTGGCAGTTCTTCTTTACCATACACATAACCGATTTCCATCCTGTAATCAACAACAAATCCTAACAAAATAAGGATTTCCATATATTATCTTCTACCATAATATTTTGCTATTTTTAGTAACCTGAGACAGCTTAAGATTACAAGCACTCACTGATGGGATGCCTCGCTTTTTTCAAGACAGCTATTCGATGTAGATCTCCCATATTTTTTACACTTATAAATATAAATTATTTCACGTATTACTCTTAAAAGAGGCTTGATATTTTTTGTGAGGAGTGTTTTATACAAAATTCATTAATTAGTTGGGCAACACACAGCATACACATCTGGTTAACAATAATGAGTATTGTCCAGTTAAGTAGTTATTAAATTATTTATTTATTGTCTGCATGTCTTGTCCTTACTATCTACATTCATGTATGTAACAAAATGTATGCAATTTCTAGTTGACTTGTGTAATAAGTATCTATAAACTAACCAACAGTATAAGAAAAGTGACATACTTTCTCTTTTTGAAACTCGTTCATTTGGCCACTTGCACAATCTCTTCTTTCCAAGGAGGATGAATTGGCTTTGTCACTCACCTCTCTGTTACACGAGTATAAATATAAATTAACACTACGAATTTCCTATTCATAGCTAACATCAATTATTTTTCGAGAGTGTTGCCAGTGGCGGATTAAGCCCTTGGCCAATTTTTCTGTGCAGCACCTTGTTTCCAGGATATTAATCAATATAAGGACTAAAGAGTTGGTAATATTAAATTTCAATGTAGCCTGAAGGGTAGCATACATCAATTTTCTATCAGCATAATTAACCAATAATATGCATCAGTTGAAAACATTGTACTTTGTGTTAGCGGTTAATAACCCAAGTCATTAATATTTGGAAAATGTCTATTGTAAACCTAATTAATATTGAAAGTTGATTTAATTTTTGAATCACATTACGTAGTGCTTATTTTTGGTTTACAATTGCAGTTTTTTACTTTCTCCCTCTATACATAGTATATGGAGAAAGTATTGTTTTCGTCAAAATTTTCAAATTTGAGTTGTTAGTGGAAATATTCGTTTTGGTGCTCCCTGAACCCAAAAAAGTGGTTTTTACGTTGTGTGTGTGTGTGTGTGTGTGTGTGTGTGTGTGTGTGTGTGTGTGTGTGTGTGTGTGTGTGTCTGTGTCTGTGTGGATGTTTTACAGAGCTAGAGCCCTAACCTATGACCCGATTTTTATGAGATTTGGTATGTAGGTACCAATCCACGATATCTCCAGGCGTTTTTTTTCATTTTTTGGAATTTTTGATTTTTAAGGGTAATTATCCCCCCAAAACCACCAAAAAACATGAAAAATCAAAATTTCTCAAAAACGGCTCAAAGAATTTTGATTAAACTTTAGTTGTTTGTAGAACTTTAGTTTTCCAACAAAATTACACCACCCGCATTTCTGTAAAAATGCGGGTTCAGAAATTACAGGACTTAAGACGTAAAAAATTCAGTTTTTTTGGATTTGTCATAAAAAATAAATATTAAAGAATATTACTATTCACCAATAAAATTACCTCAAAAAACTAAATAATTTAATATTTTGAATTACTATTCTACGATTGCTGGTTGCGGAGAAAATTGAAATTTTCAATTTGCGGTAAACGCAGTACGTTGCCCAATGTTATTCTTATGGGGAATACAAATACCCCCGTCGCAGCAAACCTGCATATTCAGCGAATTTCCAATGAATACATAATATAACACATTAACACTTAATAGGATTCATAAGAAATATATTCACAAACAAGCGATATTAAAAATATCAATTATTCTCCATAAGAATAACATTGGGGATGAGTATGCAGGTTTGTTGCAAAAAGGAACACAAAATAATGGCTTTTTATGCAAATATCATTAGAACTCATCTAAGTAAAGTCACATACCAAGTTTCATTCATATATATTTATAAGTAAGCGATATACAACATTTTAATTATTCTCCATAAGAATAACATGGGGACCGAGTACCTAGGTTTGCTGCTACAGGAAACTATAGGTGAAAAATTGTTTTTTGTGGAAATAACAATAAACCACAACCAGATGAAGCCATATACCAAATTTCGTCAGTTTATGTTCATAAATAAGCGAGATATAAAATTGTTCTTTTTCTCCATAAGAATAACATTAGACAACGTACTGTGTTTAGCACTTTCAATATCTCAGGAACCAATTGACGTAGAGCAATGATAAAAATACCAAATTGTTTGTTTTTTTATGCTGAATTAAATGGTAAAAATTAAAATTTGATTTAAATAAAAATTACATATGGAACCCCCAAAAAACCCATTTTTGGGGTACGAAACCCCCCAAAAACCCCCCTTTGGATGGTGGGATTCGTCTGGTTTTTGAACTTGTTCAAATAAATGGTGTTTTACACATTTGTACCACATTTCATTAAGATCAGACCTTTTTTACGAGAGTTATCGTGCTTACGGACACACACACATATATATATATATATATATATATATATATATATATATATTATATATATATATATATATAATATATATATATATATATACATATATAAAAATTTGAACAAATGGTGTTTTTGGCATCTGGGGACCTCAAAATGAAAAGTTATCATGGTCTCGGGCTTAAGTCTTACCATGAAACCTACGGTAATAGCTTCTTCCCTATAGGGGAAATTCGCTAAAATTACTATTTCTCTTTTATTTACTGATCAATTTCATTCAAACTTGATATGCTTGTCAAGATAGCATTGACCAACAGAGTAAATTCGAAATATGTTGCCCCTTAATAACCCTGGGGGGAATAGGGGGCATTTCCCCTCTTAAAACCACGAGTGTAGCAATGGATTCTGTAGTACCTCCATTTGGGTGGATGTTTTTGAAAACAACTTGTTTACAAGATTTTCTGTATATTCGACCGTGCTTTGTATTCTATATTTAGTAAATAAAAAGTAATTTATTCATTAAAATTGGGCTAAAAGGGAGAAAGTATATGTGTCAGTTTCCTGATACCGTTTATTTTATTTAAGGGTTTGTTATAAAACCAATACTTCATTATGACATTAAAGAACATGTTTAATTATTTTTTAATTTAATGATCTGTTATGAGTCGCTCACATGATGGTCAAGGCCATAATTTAAACCTAACTGTGATTAGATTCTGGTGTACAGCCTTTTAAGCCTTAAACAAAACATTACGAGTGAATTCTTTCATTTTTTAAATTGTATTTAAAGTTTGAATTTATTTTACTGCACAAAATATATTCATTATTATACCTGGAAAATATATTGGGAATACAGACGATACCCACAGTTCCACAGGTGCCATCAGCCAAAGTAAATATGAGCAGCATGTAGCGGTGAAAAGCCTTCCACTCTCGCTTCAAACCTGGAAGATATTTTAAATAACAGTTCCGCAGGTGCCATCAGCCAAAGTAAATATGAGCAGCATGTAGCGGTGAAAAGCCTTCCACTCTCGCTTCAAACCTGGAAGATATTTTAAATAACAGTTCCGCAGGTGCCATCAGCCAAAGTAAATATGAGCAGCATGTAGTGGTGAAAAGCCTTCCACTCTCGCTTCAAACCTGGAAAATATTTTAAATAACAGTTCCGCAGGTGCCATCAGCCAAAGTAAATATGAGCAGCATGTAGCGGTGAAAAGCCTTCCACTCTTGCTTCAAACCTGGAAAATATTTTAAATAACAGTTACGCAGGTGCCATCAGCCAAAGTAAATATGAGCAGCATGTATGTAGCGGTGAAAAGCCTTCCACTCTCGATTCAAACCAGGAAGATATTTTAAATAACAGTTCCGCAGGTGCCATCAGCCAAAGTAAATATGAGCAGCATGTAGTGGTGAAAAGCCTTCCACTCTCGCTTCAAACCTGGAAAATATTTTAAATAACAGTTCCGCAGGTGCCATCAGCCAAAGTAAATATGAGCAGCATGTAGCGGTGAAAAGCCTTCCACTCTTGCTTCAAACCTGGAAAATATTTTAAATAACAGTTACGCAGGTGCCATCAGCCAAAGTAAATATGAGCAGCATGTATGTAGCGGTGAAAAGCCTTCCACTCTCGATTCAAACCAGGAAGATATTTTAAATAACAGTTCCGCAGGTGCCATCAGCCAAAGTAAATATGAGCAGCATGTAGCGGTGAAAAGCCTACCACTCTCACTTCAAACCTGGAAGATATTTTAAATAACCGTTCCGCAGGTGCCATCAGCCTAAGTAAATATGAGCGGTGAAAAGCTTTCCACTCTTGCTTCAAATCTGGAAGATATTTTAAATAACCGTTCCACAGCTGCTGTCAGTCAAAGTAAACATGAGCAGCATGTAGCAGAGAAAAGCCTTTCACTCTCTCAAACATGTAAGATAGTTTAAATAGTTTAAATTTTGTGAAACAAGATGAAAGAGGTTCAGCGAGGAAACCTATTGTGTGGAGATAATTTGATAGTCAATGGCGGGGCAGGGAGTATTTAGAAAGTCACCCCTCCACTGTTTGATAGTCAATGGCGGGGCAGGGGGTATTTAGAAAGTCACCCCTCCACTGTTTGATAGTCAATGGCGGGGCAGGGGGTATTTAGAAAGTCACCCCTCCACTGTTTGATAGTCAATGGCGGGGCAGGGGGTATTTAGAAAGTCACCCCTCCACTGTTTGATAGTCAATGGCGGGGCAGGGGGTATTTAGAAAGTCACCCCTCCACTGTTTGATAGTCAATGGCGGGGCAGGGGGTATTTAGAAAGTCACCCCTCCACTGTTCATTGACATGGCCAACCAAGAAACTATCAATGGTTACTATTTGCAATAAATGACTTTATTAAAGAAATATAAACATACAGTTTCTTTTCACAAACACATGTTGGAAGAAGAACTATGACTGGAGGGTAGCAAATATGTAATTTTTAAATTACACTTTGACTAAAAAGGTTTAACAACAACTGCACTACACAATTGATTTAAAACAAACAATAACCTTATCCTTAATAATAAACTCGTCTAACTAAACAACATGTTTGTTTATATTTCTTGAGTTTTTAACAATAAAGTATTGTTTGAGTACATGAAGAGTATATGTTTGAAGTGTTAATATTCTACAAATTACAAAATACATAATAAATGTATTTGTCAAATTATAATTACCAAAAGAATGATCTCTCATGGCACACATATTTATTTTGAAATCCACACCATCAATAACCACCAGACCGCTTAACTCTCCAAATTGTTCATAATGTGTTTGGTGGTAGCTAAAACAAAAAATATAAAATAAATGCAGCGGAACTGTGAATATCCGAGGTGAGTGGGACTGATCGGAGACTAAATCGGATAAAGAAAAACTCAGATAATACGGAGGTGAAGTGCTATCGGGTTTAGAATAACCAAATAATAAACTAAAAATGTTAATAATTAGTTTATTGTAAGAAAATACATACTCTACAGTGGCGGATTTAGGGGGGGGGTCATAGTAACCCATGACCCCCCAAATTTTCTTGAAAATATAAATAAATGGCTGCTTAATAATAAAATTTCTCATATTAAGTTGTCAGATAGCCAAGAAATGCGTTTTAGAGTCTTATAATCCACCACAATTTTCCGGCGGAGGGCCCCCGGACCCACCGCTGTCCTGGGGGGTACTCCATACCCCCAGACCCCCCAAATTTCACCCAAAATCCGCCCCTGATACAGTAAACTACAAAACGACATTCACCACAGCCTCAGAGACAACTGAATCTGACAGGAAGATGGATGAGCAAACCCGATACAAGGCAAAGGTGAATGAGCAGAACCAATCATTTCAGAAGTACTGTACGATAATTTAAACAGTGGAACATCAATCACTCAAACCTCAAAAGGAACAGAACAAATTTTAATTATTTCAATATTTCAAAATATCTAGGTTCTACTTATTTAGGTGATCTTCCACAGAATTTGACTTAAAGGTCATGGTAACGCAATCGATGAGTCATGGAAGAGTAAAATCCTTACATCATTTCATGAATGTACGCAGCAGTGTATCATAATTAATTATACTGTAATTGATATTGAAAATAATATTAACAATTGAAAATGTCTAACATAAGTCTAGACAGATTTTGAAGAACGTACTGGAGGATGAAAAACATCCTTCAGTGAATAGTGAACATGTTGTAGAGTAGGAAAGTAAACAATCAATGACTCACAATTTGACAATTTGGTGATGTTTTGCCCGTTTCACCACTTCCTGTCTATTATTAGACAGCTTTTGCTCCCTTCTTATCGCCTGCCTCAAATCCCCTCTGGGGAGGGGGGGGGGTCCAGAGGAGTACAATAAGACCAAAACTACAAAGGGATGTATTCAAACTATTTTATTCTATGTCAGGAACAACATTAAAACCTGAATCATTCCTGTTCTAGTTTAAATATTCATACAAATAAGCAAGTTAAAATAAATTATAAATAAATCATTAATACAATTCATATAGTTTTCATGATTAAATACAGAATAAGGTATATAAACCAGTATATAATATAGTTTCATTTTTCTATAAACCAGTATATAATATAGTTTCATTTTTGCTTATAGTGTCTGAATAACTTTTCTAACTATTAAAAAGGTTAAATTACCCAGTTGTCGAGTCATTCTTGTTTTTAGTGTGATAAGTGTTTTTACTGTTTTGACGACCTCAACATGAGTGAAGTTAGATTTATTTATTAGTTATAATTTATTTATACGTTCTGTGGGATCTGAAGAAGGGAACTTTTGTTCCTGAAACGATCGTAATCCGATAACTGGAAAGCAAGAATCACTCGACAACCAGGTAGACCAGGTAGACAACCTTTTTAATCATATAATATGGATTCTTAAAATGTGGATACTCACTCTTTTAATAATTTTAGGTACTGGGCAGACCATGCCTCCCTACTCAAAGCTTTGGCTATATTTTTTGTAAGAACATGAGTGTCGTAGTTGAAAATAGGCAAATCTGACAGCCAAGTGGCTTCCAACTCCACTTTAACTTTTTTATGAGGTTTGTGAGATAGCCTAAAACAGAAATTTCAAAACAACTTTTTATTACTAAATTGTAACAACAGCATTTTTTAAATAATGACAGGTGTCGTTATAATTACAGGATGTAAACCTTGTCATGCACCATCTTTTATAAATATAGCACTGCATATTTATCGTCTTGTGAATACAGTGTAAACATAAATATACGTTGAAGCGTTGTAAGACGCTTTTTAATTACATCCCGTATATTATGTATACAAATAAAAATAAAAATCTAGTTTATGATCTCATAATCAGCTCAATGGTTGGCATATACTTTCATTTCACTAAAATCAATGGGTGACTCACAGAAATCAACACCAGTATTCACAAAGGATTTCCATCTCAAAAAATATTTCTGATTACCTCATTATTTACAATTATTTATGAAATTTATAAAAGTAGTTGCATTTATTTGTCATCGATTATGGCATGACCGTCTCAAGTATAAGGCCACAGCATGTGAAAATGGCAATTTCACAGCCAGGTAGCGCCACAGCCTTTTGACTCTGATTGCCTTGATTATGGGAAATCATGACAATAATGATGTAGACCTTTGTTTTGAATCAACACTTTAGTAGCAGGGCTTTATCTGTAACATCGTCATTAAGGTAAACGTATGACAGCAGAAATGGTGGCAATATTATATAATTGATTCAATGTAGACAATGAAATGGGAACTGTTGATCCTTCCTAGTTAAAAAACATTTCAAAGGACATAATACTGTTTTAAAATAAATTGTAGATAATTTAATAGTAAAAAACTGTCTATTATTATTATCAAATATTTACTAAACCAGAAACAAAGATTGGATTTTGAACAAGGATAATACCACAGTTTAAATTCTCATTGCATAGAAAAAAGGATCTGCTTGAAGATTAAAAACCAAGTAGTTTCCACATACAGCATACCTCATTTTTCCATTGTATTGTAAACGCCAAGACTTCATTGGTATCAATGGAGTAAGAGTTATGCCTTCAGTAGAAAAATCCCCGCCATCCATTCTAGGAAGGACAGAATCCGGGAGTTTGGGAGACAGAAGAAGACCTACTCCCGGTACCTTAAAAATAAATCATCAAGAAGTAACAGAGTGTTAGGTTGGTAAGTTACTAACATTAATAACAATGTAGTTTTATTTATACTGTTAAATATCCTTAATAATCTTGTGGCTATTATTTGCATCACTAGTTGTGCCTAGCTATTTGTTGTGTGACTACCTCAAATTGTCATGATTCATAATGCTGTAAAGGTCCTCCTACGTTCATTATTTATTTATTTTTATTTCAACGCCAATGGCACTTTTGTTAAAGAGATAAAAGCTTTTAAGGGAAATCAGTCCAAACCCTACAAACCCTACAAACCCCAAATCAGGGGGGGGGGGGTTTATGTGACCCCTTGAACAGAAGTCAACGACTAACTGTAGCAAGATTTCATTTTTTTTTATTTTTCATTATTAATAAATAAATATTATTTTTCAATAAACAGTGTTAGCAACATTTTGGGAAAGTGTGATGAAGGATACTTTGGACTAAAATGTTTTGGATATTAAATCATATTGGCTGCAACAATTTACTTAAAGTTCATTCCGTTCATTTAGTTGTAACCACACACTGGGAGCTCATGGAGTATAAAACAGATATGTTATCTCCCGAAACAAAGGATCTGTCCTATGTCTGCTGTGGCGCTCTTTGTAATGGCGCAACATGTATACCAATGACAATGATGCCATTTGACAATTATATGGCATCACGGGCACTTTCACAGACCCCATGATGCTGTCTATTTTTGTGCCTTCCCATGACTACCACCTTTTACACAGCACCAGTCCTCCCCTTTTTTTAAGTATTATCATCAATTTGATATTTAGCATTATTTTTTGGAAGCAAAAAACTCGAGCCCCATTTTAGGGGAAATTCTGTAATATAACATGTATACTAAACTAGGTTAGATAGGTGTAATTTTATTTAGTAAATCTAAATACCGGGTGATTAAAAAAGAATGGTGCAAAACTAAACATGTGGTATCGTTGTTTGCATTAACTAAAATAGCTGATTATTACGACAATAGATATAGTATGTTTAAAAGTTTGTTTTTATGAGGTTATGATTTGTGTTTGGCTGCTTGGATAACTAACACTGATGTATATATTAAATGGCTACGACAAAGCAAGAAAACATGTATATTGGTCGCTCTGGAAATCAAGACGGGCTTCTGTTGCGCTGGCCCACACGATCACGATTTTTTTGTGGGTTTCATTAAAGATTCAGTTTACTACTTTCCCACGCTTCAAAACCTGGATGACTTAAGACAGTGTATAACCAAAGAAGTACAATCCATAACACAGTACACGATGCAACGTCTGGGCGAGATTGGAATATCACTTAGATGTATGCAGGGTTACCAAGGGAACTCGTATAGAGCATTCCCTTGGTACTTCATCATATAGTAAATGAAAAACTTTGTAGTGTTTATAAAACTTGTTAAAATAATTAATTGTTCAACACTGTTTTCGTGTTTTTGTGTCAATTCGTATGTAACTAAACTACCACCATATTCTTTCCATCATATTCTTTTTTGAATCACACGGTATAACAAAACTAAATCAACTAAATACTTACCTTTAAAATTAGGAAACCATCAACATTTTTTGGCCTTATAGCACAACCTACTATTAAGTGCCAGCCAATTCTGTTTGCTCCATTAATGTAAACTGCATCAAAAGCCTATAAGGTCAAAGAGCCAATCATAATTTTAGCTAACTGATAATGATTCATATTTTATATTATTATAGTAAACAACAAATAATAAGTATATTATAGTAAATATGTTTTGGCCATTTTTATTTTATATGGAAAGTAAAAAACCTTTTTAAAATGTATTCTATTTCACAGGGACATTTTACATATTTTATAATGTAAATCATTATAATATAAATTAATAATGTCCTAAAACTATACAACTATTATTTTCAAGGCCAAGAAAGAGTTTCTTATCCAAAAAGTAAATAATTAAGAAGTATATACGTGATTCAATGACCGTCTTAAACCAAATTATTTTTAAAGCTTTGTATGATTCAGATACACAATACCAGCTGTTGGTAAGTTGACTTAGAATTGTCTCAAAATCAACAGAGTGACTAAAATTTTTAAAATTGAAATGTAGGATACGTAGAAGATATGATGAAGATTAACTTTTAAACAATAAAAAAACATGGTATTTAAAATCCTTTGGTTTTTAGAATCTAAAATAATAATTTTGAAAATGTAAAAAACTATACTAATATTATTTTAAGTGTGCCCTTTGTATAGTATTAAACCCTCTATGTATTTAATAACTTACAAATTACATAATTTTAACTATATTTTTAGACTGTTTGAAAATTGTTTATACTTAACTTGGGGTCAGAAGACAGAGGCATCCTCCTATCCATTTCATCAAGTGAGCTACATGCCTGAATGCCATACCCTGGTGATGAAACCTTTTTTGGTGAATACTTTGTGACAAACTAAAACAAAATTTGCTTACTATAACAATGACGATAGAAAAATTAAAAAAGTTGTTTAGGCCAAATATGATAGATTTATACAAACAACATTTATTTGAGAATAAAATTAGATATTCTCTTCTCTTGTGTTGCACATATTTTATGTATGTTTCCCATATTGTATGTGAATACAGTACAAGTGTAAATATATTTTGAAGAGTCTTAAGGAGACATCCCATAATTATATGGCAACATATACCATGCTAATGTGTTTAAACCTAGACATGAATTCATGATTTAGAACTTGATGTAACAATATTGAAGTACAGTAGTATTATTTTCACTCTCTATGCTTTATTAATGTGTATAAGTCAGCTAGTATATTCTTAGTGAAACTCTACCACAAGCTGTGCTACCACACAATTACAATCTGAAGTCTTTCCAATGTAAATTAAAAGAATTTACATTGTAAAAATGTAAATTACATGTTGATGAAATTTGCTTGTTTACTAATAAGGAAAGCTAAACAATTTTTTTAATTTTATATAAAAAATCATTTGATTGTATTTTTTCTGGTTTTTACTGAAAAAGAACATGTTTAACACTTTATGAATACCATCAACCGAATCTGCACAACAATTATAAAATTAGTACTCTACACAGGCACACCACACACACACATGGTTCACACTTTTATTTTATTAATGATTTCCCTGACCAAAAAAAGTTGATTTTCCCTTGTTTTCCGTAACGAAAAAAGTTAATTTTTCCTGGCTCGAGATTCGCAATACACACTTTTTTCCTAGTTAGTTTTGATTTTCGCTCAGCAGTGCTTTGTGTTTACAATTAAAATCAAAATTGTTCCCGGACTTGTATTAAATAGTAGTAAGCATTTTCCTTGACTTTCAGTGTTTTTCAACTTTTTTCCTGACTTTCAATGGTTCTCCCTGACATTCCAGAAAGTGTGAACCATGACATAGTACTCTGGAGACTCTTGAATTCTGGAGAGCATTCTGTACAGTACTAATGCTCTGGTTTTTACCAGCAACCAAAGAATAACATAGACTGGCAATAGCATGCTGGGTTTGAACCTCTGAGTGGTGGGGATTTAAGCAATTGCCGCCTAAGGGCTATTAGGAAATCTGCCGCCCTCCCTCCCCCCCCTAAAATGCATTATGACTGTTTTGAGGAACTGCAATGTGAGGGGCTGCAAGCGTAATACATTAGTCTCTGATTACTACCTTTACCTTTAAAAGGGCGGCACACCGTCATTGTCATCTGCTTTCGTCAAAATGTTCCCCGGGTCAACATTTCATTTGTAAACAACTTATTAATTTACTGTAAATTTTCCACCCTGGGCTACAGCCCCTCTAGCCCCCCCCCCCCTAAATCCGCCACTGGTGGGGATGAATCCACGTGAGTCATCCACTACCGAGCGTCGAGCTGTCCCGCCTTCTGCACTCGTCACTCACTGTCTTGTCAAAAAAGCTACCACGTGGTCTTGCATATGATAAATATACAAAATAATATCATAATATCATGCAAAAACAGGAATGAACTTTTACAACCCTCTCATGGCGTAAAATTTGTTTGTAATGTATGTGAGAACATCATAAGATCAGAATGTCTTAAATTTATCTTAATCAAAATGCTAATAGTAATTTCATTTACTTGGAAAACCTTTTATGAAACAACTAGATTTAAGAAATATTATGACTCTTAAATCAATGTATTGGTAAAGATATTATTAGAAATGAGTGCAGTCACTTTTTGAAGCAGGATCCAGACCAAAATCATTTTGTTTTTCTTTTAAAGGCAATTTGTGTGAGATATTTTACTCTTCGGTTTCACCATTTCACTAAGTTATACAATCAGAAAATGTACAAGTAAAAATTTTGAAACCACCTAACAAAAACAATTACATTCTTAGGGCAATAGATTAAATTTTAAATTAAATTAGGTTGAATATTAAATTCTAACAGTGGCGTTATTTTTAAATGCTGTACAGAATTGCTAATAAAGTTCCTGTTTCTTGAAAAATATTGTTATTGTTTTGACATCTTTATTTTTAATGCTATAGATCTTTGATTATTATAAACTTGTTTTTATTGTCAATATTTTATTTCAGATTACAATGTTCCTATCATGTGCAATAAAAGTTGTTAGTATCGTCGCTGGTAATAACATTGACTATACATCCTACGAAAGTTGGATCTTGTAGTCAACGACCAAAGAATTACAATCGGGCCTCGTACTTCCTTTCTCAACTGTCGGCGTACATAACAAATAAGAATAAAATTCCCAAATAAAACCTGCATACTCAGCGATTTTCCATGTAAAATACATAAGTATTTGTTTACTGATGGTATCATATAATATATACTGTTTACAGCAATTTACTGTATTGTCTATTAATACAAAATATTACTATAGTTAGGCCTTTTATTTGAATTAATTAAAATAATTAGAATCAAGTTTTGGCTTAGTTCTAGTGTGTTAAAATGATTTAATTTAATAATATTTGGCATAAATATACAGTAATAACTATTACTACTACAGTCATAACATTTTTCTTGGGTCGCCCTGCCGTGGCCGTCGCGACCAATGGCTCAGCGCGGTGTTCATTTGTATTGTGCGTGAACGAAATCGTTATTTCTTTCCTACTTCGATTATGAATGAACTGATCGCCCTAATTTTTTTAAAATATACTGATATTGTCCCTTTAATTGCCTCAAACTTTCTCACGCACAAAACTCACCTGACCAAAAAATAAAAATACCCCCATCGCAGCAAACCTGCGTACTCAGCGAATTTCCAATGCAAAATATATGTCTTAATACCACATAAAGCCACATAGGTACCAAGTTTCATAAAAAATATATTCACAAATAAGTGATATAACAAATTTGAATTATTCTCTATAAGAATAAATAACATTGGGGATGAGTACGCAGGTTTGCTGCAACAAGGAACACAAAAAATGTGTTTTTATGCAAATATCAATAGAACTCAACTAGGTGAACCAACATACCAAGTTTTATTAATTTATGTTCATAATTAAGGGATACATTACATTTTACTTATTCTCCATAAGAATAACATGGGGCTGAGGACGCAGGTTTGCTGCTCCCGGAATTATCGGTAAAAATTGCGTTTTTTGTGCAAATAACAATAGACTACAACCAAATGAACTTGGTCGTATACCAAGTTTGGTTAGTATACGTTCATAAATAAGCGAGCTATAATTTTTTCTTATTCTCCAGAAGAATAGCATTGGACAACGTACTGTGTTTAGCACTTTAAATATCTCTGTAACCAATTGACGTAGAGAATTATCAAAACACAAAATTGTGTGTTTTTTCAAGCTGAATCCAGTGGTGAAAACTAAAATATGGCTTTTTTAAATATTAAATGTAAAAACTTCAAAAAAAATTTTGGGGTACAAAACCCCCCAAAAATACCACTTCGGATGGGTCGATCTGTCTGGTTTTCGAACTTAAAGTCATAAATAATGCTTTACACGTTTGTACCAAATTTTATAAAAATCGGATCATTTTTACGAGAGTTATCGCACCCACGCCCACATACACACACACACACACACACACACACACACACACAGACACACACACACACATATATATATATATATATATATATATATATATATACAGTTTCGAACGAATAGCGTTTTTGGGGTCTGGGGACCTCAAAACGAAAAGTTATCATGGTCCCGGGCCTAGGTCTTACGATGCCGACTACAGTAATAGCTTCTTACCTAAGGGGGAAATTCGCTAAAAGTAGTAGCCGACTTACTTTTTCACTTCAAACGTTTAAACGTAAACTGTTTTTGTTTTGTATACAATATTTTACAAGGTCTTACAATAAATGTTTATTTTTTTTACACCATAGTCATAGTTATAATATCTTAATTATTAAACCAAAAAATCAAAATTTTGTCTTAACTACAAGCGCTGATTTCGTTGGTGTTAATGAGACGCGGCGAATTAAAATTTGTGCCAGTAGCGGTCAGTGGCTGAGGCGTTTAGGCCTCTGAGTGGTGGGGGACCGGCTTCAACTACAGTAATGTATGGTGGATAGGGACTGCTAGTCTATATTTTTCTTTGGTCGCTGGTTTTTACCCTTTGTTTGCAATAAAGACCAACAAAATTTACAGCCTCCATGTTTAAAAGTCCAAATTCTATTTGTAGTTGTACGATTAATGTGATTTCCTTACTCCTGATAAAAAACCCTTTCCAAATGCTCTTGACTTTTTAGTTAACTCAGTCCTTATTAGTATTCTAATCCTCTTAATATCAGGCAAAAAAGACCAAACAATGTATTTTTCACTTGTTGCAACAAAAACTATTCTCCAATTCTTAGTTCAGAAAAATAATTTTCTATGACCAAAGGCATTACTACTATTTATGTAATCAAAATTACTATCCATATTTTTTACATGTTATGGTCATTGAACAACTTGAACTTGGGGTGTTTGGTGTTTCTGCCTTTAAAGACCATCATGAAAACAAATAAAAAATAAAAATTAAATGAAATGAAAACAGTAATTATCAAAATTTAAATATATATATATATAGCCAATTTGTATAACAATGGACCAAAGAGAATTATAAATGAATAGATGATACAAAAATAATAATAAATTACAAGTTTTATCGATAAAATACTGTATTAGGAAGGAGGAGATATCCTTGGGCATTTTCATAAAACTTTGGCAACCTCATTCTTAAAAAACCCACTGGTGCACTACTAAGGCCAAAGTATTTTTTAAACTGACCCAATATTTTTGTAATGCAAATTATTTTAATATATGTATACTATGTATAAACTAGGAAATTGTGCTGAGAATCTTTGCTTGAATCGTTAATGGTTCTTCGCTATTTTTTTATTTTCTACAATAAAAAAAAAAATAGTACACATAAAAGTATTCATCATAATTAAATACTTTTGTTACACATTTGTTATAGTTTATAACTGTGCACATCGATAAGAAATTGCTTTACATTGAACTCTATTGAACTTATATTAGCAAATATATGTCATCTCACTCTCTTTTTTCCTTTTTTAATATAACAGCCAACAACTTTCAAAGCTGAAACAAAATTATAAAATACAGTTGATAGCAATAATCTATTTTGGTTTACCTTTCTTAAGGATATAAGAACCACTGCAAGAAGGTATTTTAAGTTATACCACTTTCCCGGCAAACTGTAAACTTGCAAAATTCTGTTTTTAGGATTTACAAATAAAAATAATTTGAGAAAACCAGCAACACAAACTGAAAGAATAGCAGACCAGAAAGAAGCCATGGCACTAGTGTGAGAGGCCCAGTAACCGATATGATAAGATATCAAGTCACTTGAGTCTGAGGTTATTGAGGTTAATATAATGATTACTCACTGACCAAATTTCTCTTTGGCAATACACTAGTAGGACCTGCTGCTCCAACTAAATGGTATTCTCATGCAACTGAATTTACCCCCCCCCCCCCATAAACTGTTGTGCATATTCCATTACACTCATTACACATAATACCGGTACTAATTCTATTTACATAATGTCTGTAACATCTGTTCTTGCTATTATGTTATGTTAAGTATCAAAATCTGCCAAAAATGTAATTAAATTAATTTAAAAGCTTAACATGGAAGCTTAGAAATTCTGTCAGGTGTAGCCTTGAGGAGGTTTGTAAATGACATAAGATTTTCTCAAAAATACATCTCATCTTCTACATATTAAAACAACAAGCATAAAAATCAGTTATAAAAAAAAACTTTAAAAAATCCTTATAAAAAACTTGCAAATAAAACCTGCTTGTGTATTTAATATAAGATTTAAAATATGTGGGACTTTTATAGTACAGTAAAACCTCGATCAACCGAAACTCTTTTAACCGTCACTCTCTGTTATCCGTCGCTCGTCTATGAGAGTGTTACGTTTTATTAATATCAGGATTTGCACTGAATGGCAGTGTCTGAACATCTGTACCCTATAGCAACTTAAATATGTATGTACTGTAAAGTATCATCCTTTTGTAAACGTTTTTATTTTCATTTCTTTCTCAAACCATTTTAAATTTAGTTTCTGTATGTACACTGTACACGTTTAATATATCATTACATTTCTGTTATCCATCTATTCAGTCCGTCACAGTCCCGGTCCCAAAGGTGACGGTTAATGGAGGTTCCACTGTATTTTTACTATATAGGATAACTGAATAACCTTGATCCACACTCGTTTTAATAACCTTGTCTTTTTCCCCTTTACCTCTGTAGTAAAAGTTGCTGGTTTGAAATTTGTCTCAGCCAATAAAGGCAAAATATTTTTACATCTTAAAAACCATAAAATAATTTTTGTTTGTTAAAAAACTAAAAGTAGTGTCAGTAAACTGTTGAGAACCACCTTAGTAAAAGTAGCATTTTAAAAACTTGAAACTATGTAAAGATTTCATAATTGTGATCACTTTGTACGATTAAGGATTCAACTACAATACTTTATTGGTCCCAGTCATGGAGCTATTATAAATGGAGTGTGGAGTGGCCATGACACATGATATTTGTTATTAAAGTTGTAAGAAATTCTACTTAGTACAGTTATGGAAAAACATGTGTAATAAAGGAATGTGATCGATAAATCCATTGCATGTTGAGAGTTTTTGATAGGTATTCTTTAAAATTTATTATTACTTTAATTTGAAAAAATTACAGTAAAACAGAGTAAGTTTGGTATGAAAAAGGTAAATTATTTTATCAGAAATACAAATAAATCGTGTTTTGGGTTAAAAATTAGTTTTCTTTCATGCCAGTATTTTTCTAAACCTACCTGTCGCCATGGGCTTAACCCTTTGCGATCGGAATGCATATTTGCCGCTATTCCTCAGCGGTCGCGCGGCCAGCTCTACTGGCCGCCGCCATTAGCGCGTGGAAGTCAGATTTTTTTCCACAGCAGTTGTACTTTGCGATCGGACGGCCAGCGGTGCTGGCCAACATGTAATCCAACGAACGCTCTGGCGTCCAGCAGGACTGGCCGACAACAATGTTTTCGTTTGTAATATTCTAACTGTGGTATAATGCCTGTAGAGTGCTGCAACCTAGTGAGGAATTGTTAAACTAAACGATCAGCAGGCTTGCAACATTATATCGTAAGAATTGTGGTGTAAACAACTAAAATAAACACCTGTTGTTCTGGCACAAGTGCTGTCATAATCATCATTGTTTTGGTTCAGTTTTATGTGATTTTAACTGTGTTTTGGTGATTTTCTCGAGAGATTTGTGTTTATTTGTATTTTTAATTAAATTTTAAGTTTTAATGTAAATGATTATAAGAACACTTGTACGTTTACGTGCCTACACTTAATATAGGCCTACACTTATATTATAATTAGGCCTACAGTAAAATTGTTTTATCCCGTATAAACATTTATTAGTAAGAATGGGGTTATGTTTTTTCCCCCCGTATATTTAACTAAGTAATAATGAACGATCGTTAAAGATAAGACAAATTGAGAGACGTTTTATTAAAGTTTAAATCCCCTATGCTAACATTGAAGGTTTTCAGTGAAAATAATTCCGAGCTGCGGGGAGCGAGCCGCCATGATAAATGCCGAGGTGACGCGTAGTGGGACGTGGCCAGTACAGCTGGCCGTCCGACCGTCGGAACCAAGTTAGTACGGAAAGAATTCCGACTGGCTGCCGACTGCGTTGTGGCCACTCCTGCTGGCCTTCCGATCGCAAAGGCCTAAAGGTCTGTGCGGTAGGTCTGTGTAACAGCATTAGTCACATGGGGAAGCCAGAGGTGACTGCACGTGACAAAGTATGATAGCAATCAGCAGGGATCGAACCTACACTTGACCACATCTCAATTGTGAGGGCAACACTCTAATTTTATGGTAAAATATGGCTTATTAAATTCAAGCATTTGACCAAAAGAATATACTAAAAGTTTATCGGATAGCAAAATTATTGACCAGGTACCTTATTAAAGAGAGTGCAGATTGGGAGTTTTCAAAGATTTTTTAAAGTACAGGTAATTATTACTTTTATTTCAAATTGAACGCTAAAATATGGATAAAATTTGTATTAAAAGTTCAAACAGCTAATGACAAACACTTATAAATAGTTTATTTGTTTATAAACACTTTCTATTGACCAGGAACCTAATTAAAGAGAGAGTGTGGGTTAAAAGTTCTGTACAACATTTTTTGTTATTATTTTATAAAATATACACTGGTCAAATATGATATTAAAAACTCAATTACCTTATCAGCAACACAAATTAATAGTTTGTTTGGATAAAAACCTCTGACACTGTCCAGGAATGTAATTAAAGTGAGCGAATGCCGAGAGTTTTCCTCAATTCTTCTAAGTTAAATTCTTCTAAGTTAATTCATTTTGTTAAAACTATACCAGACAAATATGATATTTGGTATCAAAACTGAAGAATTTAATCAGGAATAGAAATAAAAAGGCCATTCAGGCACAAACCTATCTTGGCAAAGTCCTAATTCGAGGAATGTCTTTCCTTACCCATGCTAAACAGGAGCTCTTTTGCCATCTTATTGCCAGTTGGGAGAGGGCATGATGAAGGCTCTGGCTCAAGTAGGTCAGCTGGGTAGTTTTGAGGGTCATTCGGTCTGACTGTGAGATGGGGAGTATTAGGGTGTAGTGTCCGGGCTGGGGGGCCTCAGGGTCTGTTAGGTCTGGGGCCCAAGTAAGTTTGATTATTACTAGTTTTTCTAAATTAATATTTATACTATCCAGGCTACTCGCCCTTGAATCTAGATGATTGGTTCTTAACATATTAAGGTTTTTTTCATTTTTATCATATTGATATTTTACCGTTTTAATCATTATTTGTAAATGTAAAGTTTTAGTCTTTGTTTAGTAAAAATTATATTATTACATTACATGTCTCTTTAATTTATTGAGCTATGTCCTCGTGGTGGCAAGTGAGTTTATACTGTTTGGCCAGCAGATAAGCTTGCTTGTCCGCCACAATGATTAGCTTTATCGGCCCTAATTTTAAAACCTCTGTCAGAAAAAAAACTGTCAGAGCAGCGCAACTGTCAGAGCAGCGCAACTGTCAGAGCAGCGCAACTGCCAGAGCAGCGCAACTGTCAGAGCAGCGCAACTGCCAGAGCAGCGCAACTGCCAGAGCAGCGCAACTGTCAGAGCAGCGCAACTGCCAGAGCAGCGCAACTGCCAGAGCAGCGCAACTGCCAGAGCAGCGCAACTGCCAGAGCAGCGCAACTGCCAGACTAGGGCATCTGCCAGAGTAGCGCAACTGCCAGACTAGCGCAACTGCAATGACATTGTGTTATTAGTTTTAGTTTATAAGCTAAACCACTATACAAAGATTGACGTTCCAGATAATACTCCAGTCAGTTTAACAAATTATGTTTCATTTTAAGATGCCCTTCACTACATAAAAATTACTCAAAATAAAGCAAGTTTACATACCTTTTCCATCGTCAATCCTTTTTGTTTACTAGCAGATTACTATTTTTGGGACTACTGTCCTATTATCAAATCTGGTATCAAAAATTAAAAGATCAACACATTGTAACAGTTTTTACACACTAACAAAACTTAAATGGACGGTACGAATAAATGTTATAAATGTGGTAATGAATAAATAAATGTTTGTTTTATTCGTACCGTCCGTTTGTATTGTGTTAGTGTGTAAAACTGTGACAATGTGTTCATCCTTTAATTTTTGACGCCAAATTTGATAATGGGACAGCAGCCCCAAAACTAGTAATCTGCTAGTAAACCAAAAGGATTGTTGACGGAAAAGGTATGTAAACCTGTTTTATTTTGAGTCATACTTCAATCCTAGAGGCAATATGAATAAATAAAATAACTACAAGTGAGAAAAATTTAAAATAAATTTATATTTGTTATAGAATTGAATTCACACATAAACGCAGCCTTCCCCTGATAAATAAACGGTATCAGGAAACTGACACTTACTTTCTCCCTTTTAGCCCAACTTTAATGAATAAATTACTTTTATTTACTAAATATAGAATACAAAGCACGGTCGAATGTACAGAAAATCTTGTAAACAAGTTGTTTTCAAAAACATCCACCCAAATCCCTGTTTTGGAGGCACTACAGAATCCATTGCTACAAACGTGGTTTTAAGAGGGGAAATGCCCCCTATTCCCCCCAGGGTTATTAAGGGGCAACATATTTCAAATTTTCTCTGTTGGTCAATGCTAACTTGACAAGCATATCAAGTCTGAACGAAATTGATCAGTAAATAAGAGAGAAATAGTAATTTTTGTATTTCCCATAAGAATAACATTGGACAACGTACTGCATTTACCGCAAAATGAAAATTTCAATTTTCTCCGCAACCAGCAAACGTAGAATAGTAATTCAAAATACTACATTATTTAGATTTTGAGCTCTTTTTAATGGTGAATAGTAATATTTTTTACATATATGTTTTTTTATGAAAAATCAACAAAAACTGAATTTTTGATGTTTTAAGACCTGTAATTTCTGAACCCGAAATTTTGTTGGAAAACTAAAGCTCTACAAACTACTAAAGTTTAATTAAAATCGTTAGAGCCGTTTTTGAGAAATTTGGATTTTTCATGTTTTTTGGGGGATAATTACCCTTAAAAATGAAAAATTCAAAAAAAGAAGAAACCTGGAGATATCGTGGTTTAGTACCTATATACCAAATTTCATCAAAATCGGTCTATCGGTGTGGGCTCTAGCTCTGTACACATCCATACAGACAGACAGAGAGACACACAGACATCACGTAAAAATCACTTTTTTGATACAGGGAGCACCAAAACGAATATTTCCACTAACAACTCAAATTCGAAAATTTTGACGAAAACAATACTTTCTCCATATACTACGTATAAGGGGGAGAAATTAAAAACATAGTTATTCATTAGTCCTTTTCACAATTTTCCTTATGAACTTGCACAAAAGATGCCTAAATATCGCATTTTAATCCCTCAAAAGCCTGTTTTAAGAAATTTCAAAACTTGTTCTATACTCCTTTTTTGTTTAATGATTTATATAAACAAAAATATTGGAAATTTATTTTTTACCAAACACCCTTAATTGGTGTGGCTTCAATTAGCTTTATTTTGTTGTTTTTAATTTTGTTATTACTTTCAATAAATACTACAAACTGCACCTAGCAGAGAAGCAGTTGACACTAATGAATGTTGAATAAAAAAAATAAAAACCTGAATCTTTATTCCTAAGTTATTTGATTTTGTTCCAATAGTAAATCAGGGAGTGAATTATTTATATTTGCATTATTGCATGTAAGGAGTGCATATAAGAATTCACAGACATAGTATTTTGCAAGGAATCATCTCCTTGATTTTGTCCTCTATACATTAAAATGTTGTAACTAATAATAGATATAAATTATTTGAATTTTATAAATTACTAATAGACCTGTTGCGGCTTTGCCCGCATAAACTATGACAGTTGTGTGTGCTGCATTCTGTGGTTAGCCCGTGGAAATACTAAGAATCAAGATCAGCTGTTCCCAAAGTGTATGTCCATATGGAGTATATGGTAAATTTGAAGCCCCGTGGGGCAAAGCCGGTAAGTTAAATCGGTATGAAAACACTTTAACTTTCCTAATTTATACCTAAAGAATCAATGTACCAAATTTCACCACTCTAGCTTCAAGCATGCCGGGAAGGTGAAGAATTAGTGATGATTGAATAGCTATTTAACTGTAATGAGTAATTATGGTCTTGCATGTATAGTTAAACAGCAAATTAGGATAACTAATGATTCAGAGTCTTGTATGGATCATGACTTCAGTAGATTTAAACATTTAAACTCATTTAAAATTTAAATCTGTAATTTGCGTATTTCAGATCATTGTTTAGTAGCAGTTAATCTCAATAGTGATGGTCAGATAAAGGGCTCTGAGCCCCGGAGTAATAGTACATCATTAAATGTTGAAACTGTTAAAAGATACTTGGAAATCTGCAGTTGGGATTAAGTAATTAACACGCAGGATGTTAATTTTAGTGATGGGGTGTGATTTTCGAACCTGTGATTTAATCACTGTGATTCTGAAATCACAGGTCGACCTGTTACTGACCGAGCCGGACTAGCAGATCTAACTGTGATTCGATTCGTTGTAGGTGGACTGCTCTCAGGGCTCTGCGTGAGTAATTTCCTCGTCGCGCAGCTACGAGTCACTCAAATCACAATCATAGTCATAGTCGAGAGTCCGAGCGTATAACGAGAACAGGTCGACCAGTTTATTATTAATTATGTTTTGTATATTATTTTCACCTTATGTTGGTATTTTGGTTGGATTTTTTAATTGTAAAAATATGTAATCTCACATGTAGCTATTTTTGTTCATACATCCAATAAATAACTATTTTTGATTTGACTGAGTGTTATTTTCTCAAACCCTTCATAAGTAGTTACAAATAGTAATACTTTGCTAAGAAAACAATATTAAACAGTAACTCAATTGTTACATAAACGTGTTCACTCCTCCCTAAGCTGTAGGATCACAATAACCTAATCAATCTACTAGAAATCTCCTTACAATGACACGGGTAGCTCAACGACCTGAGCAACCGCTCACTCACAGTTCACAAATCACTTTGCAAGTTCCCTCCCAACACAACAGCTGATGAAAATCACAATCACAGTAATTTCTTAGTAGCAATCACAGTTTGACCTGTGAGTGTAAAATCACTGCTAGTCACATCACTAGTTAATTTAGGTATGAATAAATCGACTATTTTTAGTAAAGCAATAGAGGTGGGTGCCTAGTGTAAACGTGTATGTCATAAAGAGATTAAAGCGAAATTTAAAAGCCCTTGGATGAATAAAGTTATACTTGACAGAATCAAAAAAGAAACAAGTTATACAGAATAATTTTAATAGACCCTATGACATGCGTTTCAAAAACTACCTCGAGAGATTTTCTCTTAATTTGAAAAATGTAATAGATAAAACGAAACACGAATACTATAACAGTTTACTTACTAAGTAAAACGGAAACTCCGCAGAACAAAGGAAAATAAATAATAATTAATAATATCACGGGATGTAGAAAGAAAAACTATATTAAGAGGTTAACTCTAAATGACGGATCAATTATTGAAGACCCGCAAACCATCTGTGACACGATAAACAAATACTTAGGCCTGGTGCACATCAGCGGTTTGCGGTGGCGGCGCCGCTGCGGCGTGCGGCTTGCGGCGACGAGAAAGGTAGTGCACATCAGCGGCGGCGGCGCTGCAGCAGCGACTATATAGTATTAGCATTGATTATACATAAGGTGAATAATCAATCTGTTGCTCTATAAAAAAAACGTTGGTAACAAAATAAATAATAAACAACAATTTTAAGAGATTGATACGTTTTCCAACTCTATATTTATTTCTTAAAATATAATCGTACGAATCTAAAGTAAATACTGTACTTAATTGAATATTCAATCAGTGCTATTATTATTTTACAATATTTATGAATGATTGTAAACTTTGTTTTTGTTGTTATGATAAGGTATTTATTTATTGCTGGCATGTTTAATACAAACTAGAGACCGCCCAATGGTCAAAATTCGACCAGATATATTTTGAATATAAAGTCGACGAATATATATGACAACAAGTTTAATACCTAGTGGGCTCATCTCTCCCTCCCCTTCCCCCATCCTCACCTCCAGGTAATTTTTTTAAGGTGGAGTTAAAACGGATAGCAGAAGGCGTAAGATCAGTGGCCTTTTTATTTATGACTGAAAACTCTCCACCTTATCATCTCCCCACCCCTCCTTCCCCCCTCACAAACAGGTTTTTATGAAGAGTTAAAACGGAGAAGGAGTTAAGAGAAGGGTGTTACCATTGCAGTCGTCAGTACAATTTGTATTGATGAATCATCTGTTCTTGCTGTTGTGCTACATATTTATTTGAATAACGCAGCTATTTATTAAATGAGAAACAAGAAAAAGCAGAACGCAAGTTCCCATAAGGATAACATGTAAACTTTGAAAGCCAAAAACACACCCGAACAAAAAATTATTTTCATTTTGACACATCCCCTAATAGTACTAAATAAGTGTGCCATAAGTTTCATAATTCTATGATGCAGCACATCCGAGAAATCAGTACCACACACATTTCTTTACCTATTATTATATAGATTAACTTAAAATATACTGTAGCATGTGTTTTATCTAATAGGACATTTTGTATCTGCAATAATACATGGCTAAACCAGTCAGCCCATGGTAATTTCCGGGAAGCGTCACACTTCCTCTCAGTACAATAGATAGACTACTCCGGATGTAAAATTTTAGTTTAAGCCCGTCAGAATAAAATAATTTAAATAAGTATGATCAAAAAAATGCTTTACTTCTACAAAAATATTAATAATGTAAAACAAACAGTATATAATATGCATGCAAACTACGCTTGTGTTTTCTCTCAAAAAGCTTTAGCTACAGAGATGATTATGCAATGCAGTGTAAGAACTAAATTGGCATGCAAGAAAATAAAGAATTTGAATTATTATTATTAAATGCATTATTTTATAAATTCCATAACACAATTTAGTTTTGTACGATATTACATAGTTTAAGAAGATTATTATAGTTTAATAAACCAGTTGTTATGTAAAAATAACGGGGCTCCCGAATTTTACTAATAAAAACATCTGAGTTGAAGTCGTTTTCCACCACTACTGGAGTGGTCCGAAGCCTGCGCCCCCGCGAGTGTGCACTGCTCCATTTGATTCTATGCCCCGACAGACAGCGCAGCGGGGCTGCGGCTAGACAAAACTGCGGCGAAGATTTCGCCGCCGCCGCAAACCGTTGATGTACACTGCTTGGCAATTCTCCATTTGCTCCAATGTATCTAAGAACGCACCGCTGCCGCGCCGCCACCGAAAACCACCAATGTGCACCGGGCCTTAGTTGACGAACAGCTGATTGTTTACCAAACAGGTGGCGCGGCGCCGGCGGCGACGGTGACCCAGTGTACTGGCAAACTGATAAACACTAGGAATCGGCTCGGTGCGCCGCAACGTTCAATATTAGCAATTTGAAAAACGAGCGTTCTAGTTGTTTTGATAAAGTAACTGTCTCTCTAATAAAAATCTGCTCAGGTATATTTGCTTGAACAAAAAACAAATTTTAATTTTCTTGAAAAAAATATTGTACAGTACTCTCAGAAATCCAGACTAATGTGGCGGACAGCCGGTCCGGATTTCACGGAGGTGGGCATGAATCATCAATTCCGCCTTTATAGTGAACAATTATGATAATATGTGTTTACGTTTATGTGCTAATACAAGCGTGAGCTTCCAGCAGAAAGTGATGAGTCATCGACAGGAAAAGGCCTGAATGGAGTAGCGTACCGGAAACGTAATCAATGTCAAACACAAGCGAGGAGTACTGTCGGATTCAAAATTATGGATACTCGAGTTTGAATTTGTTTATGAATTTATAATGGAATGTGTCGGAAGAGCAATGTTCGCTTTCTCCTGTGTCATTTGGTGAGCGTTTTAGCTTGTGTTCATAACGAGCCACGAGATGCCTCCCAGAGAACATTTTAGTGAGCAGGAAGTGCGAATGATTTTAAGTGCTATTTGTTTTTTCAAGAGTGAAGGGGAGAAGCTGGGTGACAAGAGGTGACAACGGTGATAGGAAATGGTGAAATGTAAATCAAAAAAGATAACACTTTTTTGACAAACACTTTACAAACTGGTTGCAGATTGCGGAGCGCTCGCTAACTCGCTTATCGCGGCAACGTCACACTCCGTTCTTTTTAACACGCCGCAGCGGTAGCCAGCCTCGTGCGCGTACTGATTTATTACTTAATAATCACTCTGAATAAACCGTTTCGAAGTAGATTTTTTTTTCGAAGCCATTAAACAGGTTTTTAGCTCTTTTGAGTGCTGAGAAAACATCACTTTACGAAATGGATAACAGCTTTCATAAAATTAAGTTTAAAAATCTAAAATTATACAAATAAACTAAAAACATGTCTATCTATGACGTATAAAAATTTTAAATCGATAAGTTGATCCGTTTCGGAAATATCAGTTTTTTAAGTCCGTAGTTGTCATAAAAACGGCAAAAATCGTGCACTTTTTAGATTCTACCCACAATCAAAATTAGTTACAATCAAAATTTAAAATTTTTGTTTACACCGAAACACGAAGAATAAGACAAGGACAATTTTGATGTAACCACCGTTGTTGTAGCGCAATCGGTTAATTTTTGGTGGCAAGTCAAACTCGAGTATCCATAATTTTGAATCCGACAGTAGGACCATCCGAGGTCGGGTTAGAGCGCCTGACGATGGTGTAATGACATTACATGACATTTGTGTAATGTGGGCTTAATCACGTAACAAATGAAGGCGCTAAACCGTGAAGTTCCGTTGTTTCGTTTTTATTTGCACCCAAAAAATTAAAAAAAATCAAGATCATCCATCCGGATAACCGTGAGTCCGGATAAGTGTGATCCGGATTTCTGAGAGTCTACTGTAGTACCAATTCCGAAAACAAACCAACGAAATTAAACTTGATAACCTTCGACCAATTAGCTTACTTTCAGTGTTCTCTAAAATAAAACGTAATGAAAGCAAGATTAGTGAAATTTTAAAGCAATATTAACTTTTTCAGTCAATACCAGTATGGATTTTTGGAAGGTAAAAGTACAGAACAGGCGTTGTCTTCGTTTTTGGAAGTAGTCTATACAAAATGAAATGAAAATAATAAATGCACGACAGTTTGTGTGGACTTTCGTAGAGCTTTCGACTTGGTTGATCATGAATGCTTGCTGGATAAAATGGAAAATATAGGAATCAGGGGCAATGCTTTAAATTGGTTTTTACAATTGGAATTCTTAACTGATCGCGAACAAACTGTTAAATTAAAAAACTGCTTCAGCAAACCTGAAAAAATTATAAAAGGTGTACCTCAACGTCCATACTCTCAGCCACATTGTTTATAATCTTTATTAATGATCTTCTAGAAGTCCAATATGAAGGGAAGGTACAGTATAAGGTACAGTAGGGCATTTGCAGCTGATGTGGCTTTTTATTTGGAATAAAGATAACCAGCGACTAAGTAACAGTGTAAATAAATGATACCCTCTCTTTTTTAAACAGATGGCGTGTGGAAAATAAAATGTGTGTTAACGTTTCTAAAATAAAAGTTTTAAATTTTAAAATGAACAGACCTTTTTTCAAGAAAATCCCTTTAGGTATCATTAATCAACTTGTAAACGATCACTTAACTGTAATCGCCAAATCATTGATAATGTGAAAAGCCTTCAAATCTGGGGGTTACAATTGACAGGGAATTATGTTGGAAGGATCACAGAGAGGAGCTAACAAGGGGATTAAGAGGAAGCTTACACAAATTTGATTTTTTGTGAAATATATGTGATCAAAAACTTCTGAGAATACTTTATTTTGCTCTTATAAACTCAAAATTGCAATAAAAATTTACTGTTGGTGAGGAACTTTTAAACATTTAATTTAAAAAATAAGGACACTGCAAAATCATTTTATTAGAATTATATTATACAGGAACAGAAGGGAATCGTCTTTTATTCTATTTAAACAACTCAACATTTTACCATTACAGCACTTATATATTTTCAAAGTTTTTAAGGGTGGGTGAGTACTCGAGTTTTCGAAGGCCGAGTGATTATTAGAGACAACTCGAAAAATCGAGTTGAGTATTTGAAAATGGCATATCTACTCCCGCCGTGTACCCACGTTTACGCCGCTAACCAATGTTAAACAAAATGAGTGACTTAAATAAAGAAAAATAAGCCTAAAATCTATTTTTAGCTCGTATGAAAGGAGGCATGACAGGTGGGTTATTTATGGATACCTGCCAGTTAAGATAAGTAAGAGAGGAGCGCAGGGAGTGTTTGGGTCAGGGGCAAAAAATCAATTTCTAGTTAAAATGTTCTGGTTTTGATTAACTAACCCAAAATCTTGGTATGGATATATATCTTTATATATATAATTCTGAATGCGAATGTGGGAAAATGGAAAATCACATGATGACTAGGACCATCCGAGGTCGGGTTAGAGCGCCTGACGATGCAAACTACATGACAGAGGGCTCAGAGGGCTTAAATTAAAGGTCTCGATCCCAGGGACTCGGGACAAATAGTAGTATTTCCAAAAAGTTTCCAGGAAACAAGAAATAACGTAAAACACTCCCCATAAGAAAAGCATGGGGATTTAAAAACGTCTGCTTTGTTTACATTAAAACATGTGATTAAGTGTCTCTTTGTTTACAAACTGACATGTATTCCTTCTTATATTGTTTTATTTACCCCAGCATGTAAGGAGTAAACAACTCAGATGTGGCAGAGTCTTTTGTTTGTTATGGTTGTTGAAAACAGTATATACAATTTTTTTCATTTAAATCATTACTCCTTCATGGTCATTAAATCATTGTCTAAGACGACAACGCAACTAGGGTGTATTTTAAGGTGAATATGAATGAGTGATGATGAGTGTAGAATGGGTAAAATGCCTTGTGTAGCCTTGTTACTGACTAAGACCGACTGATTCTTTAGCCAGGATCATTAATTAATAGCCCAATGACCAATGGCAGCTGGATCCAGTATCGAACCTTTACAACATTTTCTCAGGATTTTGCTCAGGATCGATCTGGAGAACTTCAGATTGTGTTTAAGAATAAGAATAAGAAAGCCTTTATTGTCATTAAACACATACAAGTATAATAGACAACGTCAATATATGAGTAACTTAAAAATAAATCTTAACTACAAGTGAAATAACTGTTACTAGCTAAATATTCAAAACTTCCACTTTTAAAAACTCCACACCAGAATAAAAACCTTGGTTCAGAAACCACTTGGACAACCTACTTCTAAATTCAGTCATACTTAGTTCTCTAAAATCGGCAGGTAACTTATGAAGGAACTGCATTTGTAAAAATGTATGGCTTCGAATAGATTTACTTAGCCTCACTGTTGGAATGTTCAAATTGTTACAATTTCTTGTGCTATAATTATGTAAATCTTTATGCCTAATAAAACTAGATTCATTTTCCTTAACAAACAATAAATTATAACAAATAAAAATACAAGGCAAAGCCATGATTTGATGTTTGATGAAAAATGGTCTACATGAGCTTCTGCTTGGAATGTCAAACATGATTCGCAATGCCTTTTTCTGCCAAATAAAGATCCTGCCTGCCCCTACACTATTTCCCTATAGGATGTTCCCGTAGAGGAGATGAGAATGCAAAAAACTATGATACACAGTCATCAACACACTTTTAGAGACACAATATTTTAGCCTCCTTAACAAAAAACAGACTCGTGAAATCGTCGAAATAATGTTTTCAGTATGCATGGGGTTCCCGAGTGAGCTTTGAATACAAATGAACTCCCAAAAGTTTGACAGAAGGGGAATTGTTCCGGTATTCTAAATGTCTCAGTGAAAAACAAATTTGTTCAGTTTTATCATTATTTGCAGTAAGAAAATTAGCATGAAACCAGTCAGAAGCGTTTTTAATCGCAGTCAATCCCTGATTCAGCCTCAGAGAAACTGTAACTAGAAACAAAGAAAGAGGTGTCATCTGCATATAAAAGTGACTGACAGTGTATGGGTTTAGGTAGATAATTTACCATTAAAATAAACAAGATTGGGCCCAGAACTGACTCTTGAGAACTCCAGCTAAAACCTCCTGGAAAACAACTGAATTATTACGAACAACCACATGCTGCAACCTCTCACATAGATATGTTTGAGAAAAGTACAACTGCTTATTCCTTACTCCATAAAAATCTAATTTTTTCGGAACGATTTCATGTGAGGCACTGTCGAATGCCTTACTAAGATCCATTAAATCAACACTAAGATATTTGTTATTTTCAAAAGTTTGGAGAATCTCTGAAATCAAACTATCTACTGCCTTAGTTGTGGATAAACCTGGTCTGAAGCCAAACTGAGCATCACTTAAAAAATTATTTTTACCAAGATAGTCGTACAGCTGATATTTAACATGGATCTCAATTAATTTTGAAAAAAATCGGCAAAACTGAAACTGGTCAGTAGTTATTGATATCCTTGTGGCCCCCTTTTTTATTAATTGGAAGGGCTTTAGAAAGTTTCAAACAATGTGGAAATGTACATGATGAAATAGACAAATTGATGAGGAAGATTAGAGGCTCTGTGATGTAAGGAAAAATTGCCTTAATAATGTTATTTGAAAGACCAAAAACATCCTCTGTAGTAGAGTTTTTCAAGGATCTGATAACTTTATCTAAATCTGAAAAATGTATGAATTTGACAAATAATTCACTTTCAACGGGCTCAACCTTGCTTAATAAATCGATGAACTCTAAATCCTGAACCAAATCAAACACAATAGAGCCCACCTGTCTACCAACATCAATATAGTGATAATTAAACTCCTTTGCTGAAATGGGAGGCAAGGCTTTTTCAATGCTTTTAAGACCAGACTCAGACAGACTTTACAGAGTCTGAATGGAGCACGCTTACCACTGTGCTACCCAGCCAATTAATATATTTATTATTTATTATTCATGGTAAAATAAAGGATAAAATAAAATAAATAATAACATTAATAATTCAATATATGTTACGTTTATAATTAAAGTTTAATATGTAAAAACATTGTTTTCAATACAAAAAAATATGAGTTTTTTACTTTTTAAAGAGCTACTCGACTCGACTCAATACTCGAGTAGTTTGGCTCAATACTTGACACGACTTGATACTCGAGTAGTTTGGTTCAATACTTGACTCTATTTAAAAAAAACACTTCTTGCCCACCCCTAAAAGTTGTACATATCTTCTTTATTCGTAGTGGTCATAATGCATCCGACATAATGCACAGTCATGGCACGCGCAGTAGATCAGCCAATTTAACACATTAACTGACATGGGCTATTTTTTCAATTATGTTGTACTGCCATTCCGTATTTTTAAAGTTTTACACCTAAATAGCATTTTTTATCATCTGTTTGTATGTGGACGATAGTAATTGTGAAGAAAATATGTTAATAGGGGTCGGGGGTAGTTTTGGACCGATCAGGTCGGCAGCAATATTTTTCAACGGTATATGGTTGAAAAATAATATCGCCGACCCAATCGGGCCGACAGGGATTTTGAACTTAAAAATGGCATATTTTACTATTCACAGTTGGTAGTACTGATGCAGAAACTCTGTGTCCATCTGCCACGGGTGCGCGGACACTGTTTCCCGCGTGTTCCTCTCCCCACACCTACCTCCTTAGTGCTATTGCTGTTACGAGATGCGTTTGGTGGCATTCGTATGTGAAGCGTTTTTGCTGACGTGAATACTTTACTTATTTATGTTTTGTTAGTTATTAACCTGTTACAATGAGCAATAATCTGAACGATGAAGATATAGAAAGGCATTTTGATGTGCCCATGACAAGTGAACTTGACCATTCAGTGACTGGTGATGATTGGGGTAGTAATATCAATAGTAATGCAGACGATACAGACAAATCTATGTTTTTGAGTGATGATGAACTTGTTGAGGATGCAGAGACAAGAGACAAATAAAAGTGAGTTTTGAAACAGGTATAAAACCAGAAATGAGGAGAATTTGTGGGGAAACAACAGAATTTTATTTTTAAGGGCAGATCAGTTTAATTTCAATTTGTCTAGAACAGCACAGCCTATTGATTTTTTCTCATCATACCTAGATGATTACTTGCTCATGATTATGGTGAATGAAACTAACGAAAATGCTGCTCAAGTAATTGCTAAAATTACGTTGAATCGTAGTTGTAGGTTACGCAAATGGAAGCCCACCAATCCAGAAGAAATTAAAAAGTTGTTGGGGCTCTTATTGTTTATGGGATTGATCCAAATGCCTAGACTGAGTGACTACTGGTCATGTAAGTCACTATACAGAAATCTGATTGCACCCCATGTTATGGGAAGGAATCGATTCCAGTTACTTTTAAGGTTCTGGGATTTCAGTGACAATGAAACCATGGCACAAGATGACCGATTAGCCAAAGCTGCCCCACTTGTTTCACACCTGAACCAGAAGTTCAAAGAGAAGAAGTCTCCCGGTATGAATTTGGCTGTTGATGAGAGCATGATACCTTTTAGAGGACGTCTCATTTTTATGCAGTACTTGCCTAAAAAAACCCACAAGTATGGGATCAAAATCTTCAAGATTTGTGACACGACCGGCTACACTTTAAAAGTGAAAATTTACATGGGTAAAGAAAGGTACCGGCAAAGATGACGGTTCGACACTGGCTACATCAGTCGTAATGAATTTGATGAATGATTATCTAGACAAAGGATATTTGTTGTTCATTGACAACTTTTATACATCCGTTGATTTAGCCAACATGCTTTTGGCCAGAAAAACACACGTTGGCACTGGCAACATGCATGGTTCTCCCACAAAAAAGACCATTCCTTCTAATCAAGAATTACAAGTAGGAGAAATAATTAGCCTAGAATAGCTGACCGGAATAGTGTACACTCGCTGGCTGGATAAGAGGGAAGTAAAGATGGTTTTGACAAAACACCCAGCTGAATTCATTATACTGGCAAAATAACTAGACAAGACAATCCTATTCTGAAACCTTAGTCGTGCAAAATTACAACAAGGCTAAAATGAGTATCGATCTCTTGGATCAAATGTCATAGTACAGCACCCCAGTCAGGAAAACAGTACGATGGTACCATAAAGTTGGAGAGGAACTTCTTTTAGGAACCGCGGTAGTGAACGAATGGCTAGCGTACAAAGAAGTTGTTGGGGCCAATGCCCAACGTGTACGAAAAAACACTTTTTCTATCACCACATTCCGAGAAAATCTGGCTTATTCTCTTCTTGGCCTCCAGGATGAAGTTGTAAAACCAGTTAGAGCAACAGGCCATCACTAACTGAACAACATTTTTTGGGGAAGGAAAAAACAAAAGACTGGCAAGAAAGAACGGCAAAGTATGCTATCACAAGGTTTCTAGTGAACAAGGACTTGGGGCAGCCAAAAACCTCAATAAAATCACAACGTTATGTGAAATGTGTCCACAGAAACCATTCTTATGCAAAGACTGCTTCAAACAAATACACAAGTAAAAACATGTTTACTACATTGTAGGGGTGTGCGAGTAGTGATTTTTTTAATCGAGTCGAGTCGAGTAGTGCCAATTATTTCTGAGTTTCGAGTATTTTCGAACGAGTATTTGCCATCAGTTGGTAGTTTAAAATTGGGGTAATGGGATTTGGATACCAACCTAGTTTTGATAATCTAAACATGGTTTCTAACTAATACATGAGTAGCAATACAAAGTTTTGGCCAGTACAATCGAACTGGATCACGTATTGACAAACAAAAATCGGTTTGACATTCGTTTTCGGCTGATGAAACAGGGCCCGGTCGTCATTTGGCCAATTTCACCTGGTCCAGACATCGCTTATAATCAATATTAAATAACGAAATTGTTTGTCACGGCCAAAATTACGCGGTCCGATCATCATTTTCGGCTGATTTTACGTGATGCGATCGCCTTTTGAGGCCGTTACTACGCGTTTTGGCCGGTCGCAATAGTTCACGGTCGTCATTTTTGGCCGATTTTACGTGATACGATTGCCTTTTGCAGCCGTTACTATGCGTTTTGGCCGGTCGCGATCGTTAGCGATCGTCCGGAAATCGGCAGGAAATACTCACTCGAACTTTCAAGTAGTTTTCAAAACTTTGAGTCGAGTTCGAGTATTAAGATACTTGGCCGAAAACTCGAAGTTTCGAGTACTCGCACACCCCTACTACACTGTCATAATTCGTTTTATGATTATGCTCATTCTTTGTAGTCTTTGTTGCTGTTGATGTTGTTGTTTGTTGAAATGTAAAATAAACAGGTTTTTAGCCAAATGTTAGTTATTTCCCTGCATATTTTCTCATAATAGCAGGTCATATTCAAAATTGTTTTATAAAAAATGCCATGTCTTTTTTAAGTTAAACAAGCGCCTATAATCATTTAAAATATAAATAAGACAAGCTAATGAGTAAAGTAAAGCTAAACAATTCAATTTCTCATAGTTTATGAGAAAATTTGTTAAAGAAATTTTGGCCGACCCGATAGGGTCGACGATAAATTGCAAAATTCCAAGTTTATTTTGTCCAAACAAACTTATGAATTCCATACAGACAGTGTTTGCTTCTAGCTTGGTCTCTTGCTTCCGGACGTAGTTGAGTTAATTGCCACCAGACAGCAGCTGAGAGCGCTCAGTGGCAGAAAAGTAAACTACCGCCAATGTCAGTCAGCCGGCCCGATCGGGTCGGCACGTTCCCACTTAGCACCATTGTGTGGCCGACCCGATCGGGTCGGCATGGCAGTTAACGTGTAAATACGAAAGCCAAAAATATCAAAATTACTAATGACAAGATCTTTAATATTTTTAGGTGCCAAAATGTTTAATGAAATTAATGCTAACTTTAAAATGTGCAGATCATTTAATATGTTTAGAAATAAAATAAAACAATGGCTATTTAATTTTGAAGACCCTGAGATGGTTTTAACAACACATAATGTATATTGTTTTGCCATTGAATTTTTGAGTAATCATCTTGGGTACTCCTAATAATTATTACGTATCCAATATGAATATGTATTTTTATTTTATTAAATGATGAGTTACCAATTTATTTACTGTTTATGTGTGTGGTTTAGTTATGTTGTTTGTTTGCCTACTGTCTCTGTACAGTATATGTTGAGTTGTATGCCAGTTCACAATTTTACATTAAGCTGTTTTGCTCCATAATGTTATAATAAATCCCTTTTTTGTTTGTTGTTTGAGAAATTATTGTAATCTTTTATTTAAAATGCTGCACAGGCTCGTCACATTATTTATTTTATAGGTAGACACTTAATTACTGTATTTTTTATGTTTAGCTAAACCATGACAACTGGCTAAAGATGGTTTTAATATTTTCAAATAATTCCTTTGTAATTATTTATTGAAAATAAAACATTATTTTATTATTTCATGAGTGAGTGAGGGCTTTGCCTTTTATATATTAAGATTACAGCTAATTTGGCTGAGTAGTTTGTTTTATGGACATAGAAAAATTAATTTTAACGCATATCACTAAATATTTTATTGAAAAACTATTTATAACTGTGAAAAATTTTACTAGTCATCTATACAAATATAAATATACAGACTTATTGGTATTACACTTCCTTAACAATAAATACATTTTAAACAGATTCAAATCACAGATAGTTTTTAATTTACTTTCAGAAGTAGATACAAATCAGTTACTAACACATTTGAAACCATAAATTAACTATAAACCATTAATTATTTCCATGTATTATCATATTAAGTTTTACAACAAAAGAAAATTCACAAGCTTAAAATGTGTGCTTGCGAAACAAAATAAAATAATATTTTGTTTAAGAAAAATATATCATATATTTCCTGTTTATTTAGTAGGGCATTAATTCAAAATTTGTACAGTCTAAACGCAAAATTGTTACAGTTTTATATCTAATTTTATTTCCCAAAGAAAACTTGATGTAGGCTAATTCCAAATACTTTTTTTTATCTAAAATTTCCTGACTTGTTCTGAGATTGCAAGTAGCTAGGAACCGTGTTATTATATATGTGTTCCTGCCAGTAGCTAGGAACCGTGTTATTATATATGTGTTCCTGCCAGTAGTTAGGAATCGTGTTATTATATATGTGTTCCTGCCAGTAGCTAGGAACCGTGTTATTATAAATGTGTTCCTAACTATTCTTCCTCCCAATCAGCATCTGCGTCATCCGGCTCATCTGTGTCCGACTGAACCTCCTTGATAGGTGGAGGGGGGATCATTGTGATGAACTTCTCCAGTGGATCACTTCCCGCCTGCGACCCGGAAATGCCCTGCAAATTAAAGTTCCATTTGATTTGGTAGGTTGTGTTGGGATGGGTTGGGTTGAGTTACGCTGGGATGGGTGGGTTCGAATTTGATTGGGTTGGATTAAGTTGGGATGGGTGGGTTTGAGTTGGATTGGGTTGAGTTGGGTTGGGATGGCTGGGTTTGAGTTGGATTGGGTTAGGATAAGTGTTTTTTTGGTTGGAATGGGTTAGGTTAGGTTGGGATAGGTGGGATTGAGTTGGATTGGGTTAGGTTAGGTTGGGGTGAGTGAGGAATTTGATTGGGTTAGGTTAGGTTGGGATGGGTGAGTTTTGAGTTGGATTGGGTTCGATTTTTGGAATGGGTTGGTTGGATTAAGTTACTGAACATATGAAGTAAATAAATTATTTTGAATCAAACAATTTTTTCATTTATTTTCATTAAAATATAATTAATGAAAGCAAACTAATAAAGTAAACTGATTATAGCCAGGATATATTTATGAAATTTCAACCTGGAAGTTTTATAGACAATACAGACAATAGACAAATCCTTTATTTCTGGAAATGATTCAACAAGTTCTACATTCCAGGAGCTTGTGTGGAAATTACAATATAAACTAAAAACTAACATTATTGTTGTTGCAGTCCAACCGATTTCATATTAAAATGTTTTAGTCCGATTCTTCCTTTATCAGCAAATCCTTAATCCTAGATAAATTTAATCTCTTAAAAACAAGTTGATTCATTATGTACAAATGCAATTTTGGAGGAAAATAGATGTTTAGTATAACATCACAATTTCTTTAGATAACATCTTTAAAACCCGTCATACTTTTAAATAATAATAAAAGAAATACAATATGTTTAACAAACAAACAACAATAATAACAAAATAATGACATAAAAGAAACTAGTATTTAACAAAAACAACAATAAAATTTAACAGTTAACAGTTTTGAATTTTTAAATTACTTGTTGACCAAACTGATCATGTAAAATTCATGAAAAAAGCTTTAAAGTTTTGAAAATTAAATATTAGGTAATGTTACCTTTAAGACAAATTAGGTTATTTGTTGTTTTTTATCAAAGACAGGGTTGATTGGGAGGAAAAACATTTAAACAACAGTGGGTGGAGGGTGGTGGTTCCAAGCTGACAGAATGAGTGGACTATTTGTGAGTAGGGGTGGGCGAGTACTCGAGTTTTCGAGTACCTGTCGAATATTTTCTAATACTCAAAGGCAGAGCGAGTATTAGAGACTACTCGAAAATTCGAGTAGAGTAGTTGAAAATGGCATAGTTACTCCCGCCATTAACCCGCGGTACAGAGGGTACGGGAGTGTTTGGGTCGGTGGCAAAAAAATCTGACCTAGGAGATAAGGAAGGAAGACGGACGGGAGGGGAGGAGTGGGGTCCGGTTGAAAGCAATAAATCAGTGGGCTGCCCAACATTATTTCTTTGAGTCATGATCTGATTTGATCTTCCAACCATGTTTTTCAAACCTAAACAATATTAGAATTGTTAGCACAAGACTCACCTTCCTCCTCAGAGACAATTTGGCATGCAAGTCTGCCATCAGATTGCCTCCAGTTGTCTTGTTTATGCTTTCCTCCTCCTGTAAAATATATTACATTCGCATTATGTGATTGTATTGAACTAATAATTTATTTATAAAAACCATTTTCCAGTAATCTAACAAATTTGTTGGATATGATTTGGTTTAGTATTTTCGAAACCTTGGTTAAAAAATATATAAGCATATTATATTAGCGAATTTCCCCTATAGGGAAGAAGCTATTACCGTAGGTCTCATGGTAAGACTTAAGCCCGAGACCATGATAACTTTTCATTTTGAGGTCCCCAGATACCAAAAACACCAGTCGTTCAAATTTATATATATATATATATATATATATATATATATATATATATGTGTCCGTAAGCACGATAACTCTCATAAAAAAGGTCCGATCTTAATGAAATTTGGTACAAATGTGTAATGTAACATTTATTTGAACGAGTTCGAAAACCAGATGAATCGCACCATCCGAAGGGGGGTTTTTGGGGGGTTTTGTATCCCAAAAATGTTTTTTTGGGGTTTTCACATGTAATTTTAATTTAAATCTAATTTTAATTTACACCATTGAATTCAGCTTAAAAAAACAAACAATTTGGTATTTTGATCATTGCTCTACGTCAATTGGTTACCGAGATATTGAAAGTGCTAAACACAGTATGTTGTCTATTCTTATGGAGAAAAAGAAAAATTGTATATCTCGCTTATTTATGAACATAAACTGGCGAAATTTGGTAAATGGCTTGATCTGGTTGTGGTTTATTGTTGTTTGCACACAAAAAATTTTGTTCGCCTATGGTTCCTGTAGCAGCAAACCTAGGTACTTGGTCCCCATGTTATTCTTATGGAAAATAATTAAAATGTTATATATCGCTTATTTATGAATGTATTTGGATGAAACTTGGTATGTGACTTCACTAAGATGAGTTCTATTGATATTTGCATAAAAACCCATTTTTTGTAGTGCCTTGTTGCAGCAAACCTGCGTACTCATCCCCAATGTTATTCTTATGGAGAATAATTAATATTTTAAATATCGCTTGTTTGTGAATACATTTCTTATGAATCCTGTTAAGTGTTTTAATGTGTTATGTTATATATTCATTGGAAATTCGCTGAGTATGCAGGTTTGCTGCGACGGGGGTATTTTTCGAGTTCGTGCAGAGTAGCGCAGAGTAGTAGTGTGTTTGAAATGTAATATATTTCATAAATTTGATTCCGTAAATGGTTAAAATTGCTGAACAATGATTGCCAATTAAAATCTTCAACTATTTAATTTCAATAACCTAGTTTATTCTAAACTTTTTTTATTTATTCTTTATTTATTTGGTCAAAAGAGATAAAAACAATGAAATAGTATATTTCACACTAGTTCCGAAAGTGATCTTTTCAGGTACGTGATCATGTTTTCTGTACGAGGGGAGAGACGAGTGCAGAAACTCGATTAAGTACTGGCATATAGATACGAGTTATCAACGATACTTTTCATCACACTATAACTAATATAAATGAAACATCTCTTTTAGACATTTTTATCAGGTTTTCGGAGTAATATTCTCATAACAGAATGACAAAAATAGTGGTCACATTGTTTTTACGTTTTTATGCTAACCAAATGAATAAGAACAGCTGATTTTGAATGCAATTAATAGAAGCAACCAATGAGGTTGATATATCTACAGCTCTTGTCTGGGATAAAAAAAGTAAAACTTACATGGTCGACCGCCATTTTGTCCCTCTGCCCCCTCTGCTCCCATGGTAACCAATCAAATCCTCTCTTCACTAGGTATACATTTGTCAGCTGACTAACATATAACTTGTAAATGGAGGATTTGACTGGTTACTGAAAAACATTACGGTCAGCATGTAGGCTTAACTTTTTTACCCCAGACGAGACCTCTAGATATATTAACCTCGATGGAAGCAACTGGGTACCAGTGCTTCTGGAGTCAGAATGCATAACTAATAACAGTGCATGAAAAATTCCCCGCTGTTTTTCCGGATCTAGAGTGGAAAAGTATCACTTTCGGTATTCACAGATGATACCAAAAATAACTACTTTTGGTACAATGTGATGAAAACATATTTGACATTTACGGGGAAAATCTATTAAAAGTCTATAGTCAACAAATCCAGAAGTAGTGAATTACAGGTGAAATCAATGACAATCACATCAACTTATTTGACTAAGACTGACAACATTATGTTTACTCACTGCCAGCCATATTATAAAAAACTGACAGTGAAGATTACAAAGGGCCACCTAGAAAACAAAAGTTTACCTGTTTCCTCTTGGCTTCCTGTTTGCGATCTATGACTGAGCGAAGTTTGGCTTTATCTTTTCCACCAGCATTTCGGATGGCTTCCATCAAGCTGGCTCGAGCATCATCACTTTTTACAGGAGCAACCTGAAACACATTAATACAGCTCAATGGCAGAGCCTGATTAAGGGGTGTGGCGCCTGCAGGCTTGAGTTTATTTGGCTCGAAATAATCCCCAGATAAATCTCGCCCGAAAAACATGATTATTTTTTCCTGAAATGTTGGGACCCATCCATCTCTAATCACGAGCTACGGATCAACTAAACTAACCTTCTGTCAAAGTGTTAAACAGAGAATAAAGCAGGTGTGGCGATGGGAAAGAGCGCGCGGAACTAAAATTCCTCTAGCATATTAATTAATCACCGCACTTCCATTATTACAAAAATTGAACCCCCACCCTTGATTGACTGGCGCCCTAGGCTGCAGCCTAATCAGCCTGATGGTTAATCAGACCCTGCTCAATGGTCCGATCGGCCTACCTGTGAGGCAGGGGGTGTTCCTACCAATGGGAAAATTTGCACTCTTGACTAAGAGAAAACTCAATATTAGCTTAAAATCGGTAAAAAAAAAGGAATATTTTGAGATAGTTGGGCCCATAAAACACATTTTACAAGCTGACTCACAAGTTATTACAATGAGATGTTAAGGGTTTTAAGGGTATATAACAGTGATTCCCAAACTTTTTTAGCCTGCAGTAAGCGATAAAAAAATAGCCAATAACCGCGGCATACCTATTACTTTGTATTTTACCTATTACATTTATTCTCTCTCTGTCCCACGGCACACCTGGCCGGCCCCGCGGCACAACAGTGTGAACCAGTGCACACAGTTTTGGAATCTCTTGTATATAGGCTATACCCTTTAAATTAATAAACCCTCCGGGTATTTTTAACCCTGAGAATATTGACACATAAAATGATTTGTATGGGATATGAATTGCAGGGAATTTTGCATTGCTGCATAAAGACTCTTCCGTTTTTATAACTGTAGGAAGACACTAACACTCACAATGAAAAGTGATTATATTAGTGGACTTTTGATTTATCTAACACAGTAAATAACAAGGAAAACCCACTGTCTGATGGCATTACAGTCGACTCCCTCTAATCCGGACACCCCGGGACCGGACACCTGTCCGGATTAAACAAATTCTGGACCATCCGGCGGTTTTTTACTTACATAAATTACAACCTGTAATAGGGAATCTATAATCATAAATCACATTTTAAGATGTATGATGATCCGAATCAAACGCAATCGTAAGCCGAACTGAGGATATTTGTTTCCATGTAGGCCGGAAAAAAACAGACACGCTCAATCCTGTCGTTTTCGGCCGTGGGAAACCTGGCGCGCGCTCATGACTCATTTCCAAGAAGTAGTCCGGACCATCCAGCGTCCGAACCATCAGAGTCCGAACGAGAGGGAGTCGACTGTATAACCGATCGAGTTTTATAAGTTAGTTAAGGGAGTTCTCGGTGGTATATTTTTTATTCAGGCAAACAGTGGGAAAAAACAGAGAGTCCAGCTCCTTGACGGAGATGCCGTCTGTCGGCTATGTGGGCAGTTCGATGAAACTGCCATGGACATCATAATTAAATGTGAGGCACTTGGGAGGAGAAGAAGGCTCTTTGGAACCTCCGAAGCAGATTCATCAAAATTCCCTAAAATTGTCAAACTACTACATGACCTCGTTGGAGGCTTAAGTTTAGGTAGACAAGACTGGGGTACTGGAAGAGCACAATAAGCCAAAAGGCTGACAAGTACAGGCCCAGACTCTAAATTAGCGGGAGCTGGGCCACAGCTCCCCCCTAAATCTAATATAATCTAAATCTAAACAGTGGCCTCTCTTTCAAAAAGCTTTGAATTTGAATAATCAACTAACTCCTAATGATTTCTAAAACACAGTTTATTTCATCTTTAAACTGTGAATCCGAAAATACAATTTTGTCTGCTCAAAATTTGACTTTTCCTCATTTAACTCAACTTCCTTAACCTCTGGAGCACCCTGTCATGGGTTGTAATAAAAAAAAAAACTGTAATTTTGAGTATACATAAATCGGATGCTGAGTTATATTCTCTTTTGGATTGTTAAGGTTTTTATTACACTTACTTTTTATATTACTGGATATCTGAATGAAATTTATTTTTATTTTGTTAAGCTTATTATCTTTTCAATTACCCTTCAGTACATGCCCTTTTTCACCTTCTTTTCCAGTAGGCCTACCTCCACTTATTTCCTTAAGAGGCGGCCGGAGTCAGATGAAATTCCGCCTTTTGATTTGGAGTTTGGCCACTAAAGCGCTAGTAGTTTTTAAAATAACACTTCGTTACCGACAGCGTGCGTAGGCTCGGCCTTCAGTAAACTCATGGCTCGGTATTGTCTAGTGATTTACAACCCCTAGAATGACGGGTCCACTGTTCCTCGCCGCCGCGTTGCTTGACGCACGTCTCTCGCACTCGGGTCCAAACCCTAAAAATCACTCAAAACTTTTTGTTGTAAGCGCTGACCAAATTAGTTACCACTTCGTCTAAATGACATATCTGATAATATTTTATCAAAAGGTGTAAGGCAAATTATTTTACTGGATGTGGAGAAAAAAGGTTTAAGTTATTCCTTTAAAATATGTTTCCGCCAGTTTAAGTAATCCTTCAAAGAACTTTGAAAAAACTAAAAGACTTTATATTTTCAACAATTTTGTACATGAATGGAACAACTGTTATTAAATCTATTAAACATACAATATCTCAATAACCTTAATAAAATAAAGTAACATTTGACACTGACTGTAGAAGATAAAATGTTGATAGGTACCCATGAGAGTATTAACTGACCAGTAAAAAATAGTTTTCTGAACTTTTATCTTCTACCGGGTAAAATAAATATTTCGGCGGAGGGTAAACATTTTTCTTTGCTCAGTTTATTACTGTAATATGCCAACAAAACCTACTTGTATATCTGTTTGTTGTTTCACTAAATCGCCTTATAGATGACGGTTGTACTAGTAAAACCCATATAACATTATTATAAAACAGGATTCTACAAAAAAGCAATGTGTAATTAATTAAGTTCATTTTTATTATTTACTACATTACAGATGTTTTGGGTCATTTTAGTTTTGATTTATAATTACATTTATAAAATTACAAACATTGAAAAACTTTGGATCTTTACGAAGTTTTATTTAAAACAAAATAATTTACCAATTGGTGAATTTTACTGTTGGGTTGGACCATAGCTCATCGGTGTGGATATACTCATTTTTCCTTAGTACCTTTCCGCTCTACACATTTTTTTCTGGCTTCTAGGATGTATGTCGGGTTCCTGATTGTCGTTGACCGGTTATGTCGAGGATCAATGATTTCTGGCAAGATGCAATTCAAATCAAATTGTTCCAGTTTGGATGACATATTTACCCTCCAAAAGTCGTCATCTCTGTTGATTCGCTCCATCTTCATTCCCTTTGGAGTCCAAAGAACGAATTGGCAGTACTGACTTTTTGTGACGTGGAGTTATCCTTGAAAGTAAAATATATGGTTTTTATTAAAAGGTCCAATATCTTTATTTTCGTTCAGAGTCCAGCAGGTTACTTTTTTGGGTAAAATAGCTTCATCCGGCGTCATGTGTTTCACTGACGAAGGACACTTTATTTCTATTAGACCAGTACCGGCTCTAGGGCAGTGCGAGCCGTGCTCCAGCACGGGGCGTGAGGGGCGCAGAGCTTTTGGGGGGCGGCGCTCGGCACTCATAACGGGTCGTGGGATCGGTGGCGTATTTTCGTAGTTGGGGGCCTGGGGCGGCGAATCTATTTGTAGGGCCCTATATGTACATTAGGGGTTGAATAGAAAGGCCTATTCATATACATGTATACGATGTATTAGGGGCATGCGAGTACTCAAAATTTGAGTATTTAAATAGTCAAACGAACCCAAAGTTTAGAAAAATACTCCAAAGTTCGAGCAATTATTTCCCGCCAATCTTTGGATGATTGTGACCTGCCAAATCACGTAGTAAACGGCCCCCAAAGATGATCGGACCACGTAAAATCGGCCGAAAATTACGAGACATAACATTATGTATTACACATGAATCGGACATAAAAAACAACCTAACTGCGTAAATGGCGACCATCGAACTATATCAACATTGGATTGCGCGCCATATTGTGGCGGGGCAAGAGACGTCGAGTGGCCTAGTACGCACTAGGCTCACGTGAGGAAAAGCAACTGCAACTGTCCTTTTATTGACAATTTTTATTTTGTTTCGCACTATTTCTTATTAAGACTAGTATGGTGAGGTCTTTCTCAAACGTCCTTGCCGCGTAATATCTGCTATAAACGTGGACGGAAAACAAAATTCTGTCCAAAAATTACAACTTTACTACTTAATAACGGCCTAAAATACGACAGTAGATCGGTAGCGATTCTCCGGAGATCGGTGGGAAATACTCGCTCATACTTTCGAACATTTTTAAAAATTTGGGGGTTACTTAACGTAAAGTATTTGTAAATATATAAAAACTAAACTGATTTTGTAAATTGTGGTATATTAGTATTATAAGTTGTTGAAAGGCAATATTTTAAAGAAAGTTATGAGTATTCGCCATGTTTTGTACCTTCATCATACTTAAACGTTAAATTTACATATCAGATAATACAACTTCTGCTCCCCTCTGTTCCAAAACGAGCAGTTGTTTTGACTTCTATCGGTTTGTGACAACTTCAGGGCATTCTGATTGGTATTGAGAGCTTGAATAAAACTCAAAATACGATGCACGAAATTTGCAATGTTAAAATATAAAGTAACACAATGCAACTAGTTGTTTTAATCCGCCCCCGTCGATTGTTTTAAACTAGTTCCAACAGATGAGGAAAGATATGGTTTGGAGACTGGAGAGTATTGAATAGGGATTTGATCTATTTGAGTTTAGTATTATATGAAATAAGGGGGAAATATGATGCACCCTCCTCAGATTTTGGCGCGACATCGTTACTTGTAAGGTCCATTCGTTTAGCTTACTTTGAAAAATATAGTTTATCGTTCCGTCTGTTTAGTAACCATTTCAACTAAGTTATTTATTTAACTAAGCTTATTTATTATCTGAGTCATTTCGGAGTATTGGAGATGGAGTGGGAAATGTTAAGAATCAAACATATACTTCTCCTCATTACAGATTAAGATTATTTGAGCTCTGGTTGTGGTTAATTGACTAATAATCTGAATTTCTTACAAAATTGGCAATACTTTAAATAAGTTGTGACAGTATATCACAGTATAGTAATAACGAAAAAAAAAACATGTTTGCACCCAACTTGAGTTTTTAGAGTCATTGGTATTAAACTTAATTGATCCAAACACTTTTAGAAGATAAGATTCAATATATCACAGAATAAACAAATAAATAAAATAAGCTTTATAGCTACACAAAACCTTAAAGCTAAAAAACTCAAAGATAGAGTCCGTATAACTGAAAAACGTGTTATACATTAGAATCAATAAACAAATATTACATTCAGAAAACATTAGTTTTCTTCAAAAACAACAATAACCCTAACAACAAACTTTGCTGTATTCATCACAAACTTCAGCCTCACAGATTCCAGGAACCGTCAGAATTTTCCACGCTTTCCCACGCTCAGAACAGATGTACTGTTATCAGTATGTACTTCACCGTTCCTACTCAGTTTTAAGGGTTTATTTTAATTATTAATTTTCTTAAAGAAACTATAATTGTTTTATGATACAGTGTATTGTAATGCGTTGACCACAAGTGTGCACATTTGTTGTTTTAAAAATTTAGATTTTTTAATTATTTGAGGTTTTGATTTTTTTATGGCAAAAAGTTTAGTGGCGCGGAAGATCGGAAACGGGATACATTTCCAGGACGATAATATATGAAATTAAGATTTTGAACTACACAAGTCTCTTATCTGAATGTGTTCCATAGCTTGTCATTTCAGGTGATCAGCATAGCACGGAACCAGAAACATCGCAAACGCAACAACAAGCTAGGGAGCGAGGCGCGCAAGTTTCAGTCGTCAGTCTATCTCAGAACTATGGGGTAGGGAGGTTTTGGTGGGGTGCAGGGGGCGGCAAATTTGGTCTCTGCACGAGCGCTGAAAAACTGACGGGCCGCCCCTGTATTAGAACATCATCATTTGTATTAGAACATCATCATTTATCAGCCCATCAGGAGACACAACTAAAAACGGCTGCTCTACATCAATGAACAGGCCGCATGGTTCCACTGTTTTCCCTAGCTCAGTTCCTGCTTGCTGTCGGGCCGTCTCCTCGTGCTTTCTCCCATAAGCCATGGACGCACAATCAAATGAAGTATACAGCAACTGATTCACTAGGGATTCACAGCCCATGGTCGGTTTAATTTTACATACACGGCCGAAGTTGAGGCTGTCAAAAGATTCCTTCTTGTTTCCAGCCCACTGTCACTTTGGTTAATCGTGTTTCTTTCAATCTGAGTTATTTCTGCTGGAGTTTTTTTCAGGTTGATTAAAAATTCTTCAATTTCTGCAGCCAACGTCGGTTTGTCGAGGTCCGGTCTTTGAGCTTTTGAGCCGTAATCTGGGTCACTTGCTCCAGTGTTTGAAAACAAAGACTTCTTACACCTTTTCTTGCTTCTTTGTTGACCTACTCTCCTTTTTCTTTTTAAACCTGTGCTTTTTGTAGAAAAACCACGGCTTGAGTTGTACGCTTTTTGTGGAGTTGATAGTGTGTGTTCCCATGTTGTGCTGGATCACTGCTGCAGAGTATCGTCCCTGGTAAGATCCTCGCAAAGCATAATTGATCCTCTTACCACCAATGAACTTCGCTACAACAGAGTTGTAGTGTTCGACTGTATTACTGGTCACTTCCGTGATTAGGCTGCGGCTGTGTCTGCTAAGATCTCCAACGACGTCAGTAAGTTGCTGATACAATCCAGATGTGATGAGGTTAGGATCAAAGTTAGTTTTGGAAGTGGCCGTTTCTGGTGAAAGCTTACAGAAGTATCCTCTCGATACGTATTGTAGAAGTTGTAGCAATTTGACGCATCCTAGTATAAAATTTTCGCAGGAGATGTTCTTACACTCGATTTTTTCTACAGTTAATGATTTGTAGGGTCTGCTTTCTAGGACTTTTTTATACACACTGCTATCACCGTCAGCTATTAATCGAGCATATCTAATTCCGAACATCTCTTCACTTCTTGAATTTTCAGGTTTGTATTTAAATTAAGATCGTTTTGCATAGTGCAGTCTTGCAGCCAATGACGGATAGATTGTTATCCCTTTAACAGTTGTTACATTCAAATGCATACTTGCCATAAAATAACATATATACGGTAGCACCCCATGTTAAATAACGGCGCGAGCTGGCAGCTGGCCGAGTTGAGTCCGGCCGCCTCTTAAATGACCCACAGAATACAGTTGGCCAATTGTAAGCTGGCATTCGGGTGTCACACTGTTAGATATAAAAACTGTACTCACCGTTCTGAAAAAAATCAACCACCACCACCAGCCCTCCCCTTCAGCCTCAAGAGTCACCAGAAGTGTGCTGGTCAATGTCTTTGGAATGTTTAACAACCACCTCCTCCACCCACCCCTCCCCTCATCCAGGCTCGCCAAACCCTAGTGGCAGCTTACAACTTAAAAAATATTAAAAATGGTTATTTCAAAATAACAACTTAAGAGATTATAAGTGGTGATAATTGAGTAATGGGGGGTTATTAAAAGGGTTGTATTATTTTACATGTGGTTAAATTAGTTATGAGCTAACTGAACTTGCTAGGTCTATGAACCCTTTTTGAGGGAAGTGAAACCTTGCCAAGTAGGATGAGTGCTGGAGGTGTATATGTAAAGACTGAGTGCTTTGACACTCAGTAGGAGGCGGACAGTCTTCTTCAGGGAGTCTTCTTTTGTATCTGGGTCATTGGGGCACTACGCCCAGAAGAGTCCAGGTTGGTGAATAGTGGTATTGTTAACTTTGCAGGGTTAAGCCCTGTCAAATTAGGGTGACTTAGTTAATTTGGGGTTTTGAGTTCTAATAATAGATTTGTTGAGTGGGTGTAATTGATAAGAGGAATATTATCTAGGGTATATTGCATATTAAAATTGGATGTGCTGAAATTATGTTAATTAAGGTCAAGTTTATAAATTATTAAGAGGTAGGGGTGTGCGAATAGTAATTTCTGGCTCGAGCTGAGCCGAGCCGAGCCAAGCTTTTTTCTAAGTTCTTGAGCTTCGAGCTTTTTCGAGCCAAGCTTTTTTGATGGGAATTTTCTTTAGGGGTGTGCAATATACCGGCAGTGATTTTCTGACTCGAGCCATGCCGGGCAGAATTTTTTCAAAGTTCTCGAGCTTTGAGCATTTTTGATTAGGCCTATATGTATACTTTATTTATATTATGTTTAAAAGAACAAACATTTTATTCATTATGGTGTGTTTTATAACTTTCAATATTTGTCACCTTTCATTCACTTCTTCTAGAGTCAATACTCCTACGTTAAATAAATAAAGGCCTACAGTGGGAAAATAACAAAATAAGTAGGCTACTACAAAGACAAAATTATTGAGACCACTTGTTGATACTAACGAACAAATTTTCATTCAATATAAAGTAGGTAGCCTACAAAGAAAAAGAATATACTCTCCATACAACCAAAAACTTAGGCCCTAGCCTTGGGAATTGCCAAAACCCAGTAAGCCTGTCTCTCATTCAACTGTTTGTAAATAGTAGGGATGAGTCGATACCAAAATTTATCGATTCTCGATATAGACAACGATACCAGAAAAATCTATTCTCGATTCTCGATACTGATACCATCGATACCTACGATTTTTCAGTACCTATAGTTGTTAAAACTATTGTTAAAAACAGTTACCGCTACAAATTTATGTTAGGTACAATTACAATTATTTAGTAGTATTTTTTAGTTAATTATCAAACAAATTTTTGAATACAATTTTGTACATAATTTAATGTTAATTTCACTAATATGCTATAGTAATATAGAAAACAAAAACCTATTTATTATAAATTCATAATGGGAAAAACTTAATTGTAAGATAATGACTCAAAGAAATAATGTTGGTCAGCCGACTGATTTATTGCTTTCAACCGCACTCAACCCCTCCCCTCCCATCCCTCTTCCTTTCTTATCTCAGTTTTTGCCGCCGACCCAAACACTCCCCGGGCTTTTTGTAGCGTGGGTAAACGCCGGGAGTATATCTTCCCGTGCACTTCGTAGCGCGGGTAAACGGCGGGGGCATCGATAGTATCGGTATCGACATTGAATGAATGAATCTCGATACCGATACCAATGCCCAAGAATCGGTGGTATCGAGAATCGGTTATCGAGAATCGACTCATCCCTAGTAAATAGTAAACTTTAGGTTATCCTTTTATAAATATAAGTTAGTTAAACCAGTCTTTATATCTTATTGTACTCATAGAAATAAGTTATTCAATAATCGTAGGCCTAGCTTATGTTCTATCTAACTTATTACCTAATAGACTTAACCTATTATATCTGCTTCTGAAACAGAAGGTAGAAGCGGATCGTCAATGCATTTTCCTTCCATCACTGCTTTAACAATTTGATAGCTTACAGTTATTACAGAATGATATGCTTTCTAATTCTACTGATATTTATTCCCAAATTCAAACAATCCCGCAGAGTTAAACAATATGATTTTAATCGCAAAGCTGGTAGCATTACAAAACACTGCGTCATTTTGATCGCGTCTTGCTCTTGGTTAGGGCCTTCGGTGTACATAGAATATAATCAACCTTTTAAATAATATGACCACCGGTATTATAAACATGCGTTACGTTCCCATTCACAATTTTTATAAAATCTTTAGATCTTGTGAAACTCGCAAATAGTCAATCTTTTAACAATCTAATTTTTGGAGAGTACTATTTTGGCTGCACATTAAAACGCCGTCATGATTATAGGCGTTAATTACCTACAACCATAGATTAAGAATGTATGTTTAATCTATGCTACAACCTTGTCCCTAGCTATTGGTCATGCTAAAACATTATTACATTATAACCATCTTCACTCAACTTCTTAAGGCAGTTTGCAAAGTGGGCATGCCAACAGTGTTGCCAGACATAATTCCAGACTCCAGGAATATAATTATTGTGTAATGTACGAAGTTGTAAGTTGTAGAACAGACTGTACCGATACAACAGTTTGAAAAAGAGTTTTCATGGATTTTAGTTTTTTGATGAGGTACTTTTTCTGGAGCAGTATGATTGTTGTATTAATAATAATTAATACAGTGTTGTATTAATTATTATTAACCGTGAAATATTGCACAACTCAACTGGGCAACGTCAACACTGTACTGCAACAGAATAGTGTGATAGGTCCACTTGATGTGATTGTGCGTAGAGAAAGTAGCTCCATTGCGTTTGTTGATCAGGTCGGAAGTTTAAAATATTACAGCACTTTAATTTTTGGTTATTTTTTTAAACGAAGGACCGAAAGCATTAGCAATGCTGAATTTTGTTTGTTATGGAGCTCTACCGACGCAAATACGAAAATTCTAACATTGATTCTGGAAAGTTTTTTGCTTTAAATTTACTTTTGTAGACGACCCTTTTCATTACTCGGCGTTTTAAATATTTGGCTCAAACTTTGAACTTTTTTGCAAATCTCGAGCCGAGCCGAATACTGCAATTATTGGCTCGAAAAATCTCGAAGTTTGAATACTCGCACACCCTTATTAAGAGGGTAAAGATTCCTGGACCGTATTGCCTCCAAGACGCTACCTAGGGCTGATTAATTCAATTGTAACTTACTTTGCTATTTCAAATATTGTACCTTGCCAGAGAGAGGGAGAAGTGAAAATTCTATTAACCAGTATTGTCTAATTATTATATGGAGATCTAATGGAAAAGGAACAAAATGTTCTGTTGTTAAAACATAACAAGCTTGGCTTATTTTGAGGAAACCCACTCTAAAGCAATTAGTAAGCTACGCTCCAAGTGACTGTACATCGACGAGGTCGTGTACATCACAATAGCTTGCACATGTTTTTTTAATATACATATACAATAAAAAATAGATCAAACATGTGTTGGCTAGCTGTAATTGGTGCGCTGCAAAATTATAAACCTAAATTTGTGTTCAACCTGTTTGCCAACAACATTTCTTCAACAATACCATCAGCTGTAATAACCATGCCGCTGTGTTAACGCCTGGAATTTGTATAATACCGGTCAATACACAGAAGAATATACAAGGCTTCCTCAGGTCTACTGTTGTGAGGTGCCTCAGGGCTCTTTACTGACAACTTCTCTGGCACAATCGAGCGTAACAAAGTGAAAAACGACAACACAAATAAAAGTAAAATAAAACACAGAACGAAACAACAGTCAGCTGAGAGCTGCAGGGTAGAACATCTTCGGCAGTTGGACGGAGAAATTTCACAGCTCCAGAAGGACAATTCAGACGTCATTAAACTTCCAACTCTATGATATTGAGTTTAAAACAATTCACTTTCTTAAATTATTTTGACAAGTTTCAATTGTAATATAACTGGCTCATCGCTGAAGATAGCTTGAGACTCATCATTTAACAACCGAAAGAGTATAATAATAAGGTAAGAGTCCTTTGTAGACTGGAATTTACCAAAACCTTGAACTCAATATATTTTGGCTGCTAATTTTTAATTAATTTAAATATGAGATAAAGCCTCTTATAAGTTTCAAGTTATCTCATATTTCATGTCTCATATAAAATAAACTAAAAAGTTTGTTGAAAATGTAATAATAAACTGAAAATCTTAGTTTTACTTTTAATTGTATGGTCGTTTAGTTAGTTTCCGTACAATTAATATATAAAATCATTAAATAAATGTATTGCTAAATAAGATCTGCTCTGTAATAAATTTCCTAGCTGGCTCAAGACATGCTTTAAAAATCAATCAGCAATTTAGGGTAGATTCAAGTAATATTACTATCCAATAAAATCTCTATTAAATATTCAAACAAAGACCTGATACATTCCACAAAATCCTCTGTGATTCTCTGCTTTAGTCCCTATGTAATATGTGGTCTATATTTATTCAACAACAAATTGGACTTGCACAAATTAACGCTGAACATGGAAACCATTGTTTTATATTGGGTTGAATTTAAGCCTGTTTATCAAGAGACTAATTCTTTTGAGTTTAAGCCCCAAGACATGCTCATAGTGTACACTGATGACTGAGGCAGAGTTTACTAGGGACATGACTTCCTTGAATACCTTACATGCATGATGAGGATTCGCCTGACTGCACTATACTCAATGTATTACTTACCAAGCATATCTACAGCATTAAAAATATGTTGTACACTCGTGACAGCGTTTTGTAAACTTAAATAACTACCTACTTCAATACTGAGTACCCCACAAAAACAAAATTCAAAATGGCCAGCAAAACATTTAAAATATATTTAATAACCGGGGCAAGCATAATTATTGTGGTTAAAAATATAATATAGTTTTACCAAAAGTACATTGTATAAAGTTACTGGACAGTGTCATATTAACAATCGATATCGCAGGATAAATAAACCAATAAAAAATATATATTCTGATTTTGTTAGTCATTTGGTGATGTCCTGGGGAAAACATATCCTGAAAATGTATTTGAGAAGAAAGACATACCACTGTAGGAGTTTGTGTAGCAGTCGGAAGCTTGTCCTGGGCCAGTTCTGGAGCTGGGGGTGGTGGTGGTATGACTGGGAGTGGCGGAGGGGGAGGCGGGGGAGGAGACATCACTGCTGGCGGGGGCATTGCTGCTGGCGGGGGAATTGCCTCTTCAGGTCCCATTAATGGAGCTGGTGGGGGGAGGGGAGGTGTGGGTAAAACAGTCTCTGATGGCGTTTCAACAAAAATTGCAGGAAGTTCTGGGATGGGTGTGGAGCTCGATGGAGCAATGTGGGGCTCAGAATCCATCGAGAACTGCAAATCTCCAGCAATACCTGTGAACACCAGATATCAATAGTATCAGATCCTTGTAGGAATCTCTGACCTGTTTCAACAGTACTGCCAACAGTACTGCCCAAGTGTAAGAGGACATGAAACATAAGAGTATCCTAATACCCAGTTTCTATCTTAATAATTTGAAATTTGACTCCATGTAAAGTGGTTACTCTCTATCAGGAAAGGAATTTACAACATACTTTATTCTGAATTCAGTGATATATAGTTTTTAAAAACTCTGTTTTTGGCTGAAGTGGGGTAAGTGAGAACGCAAAAGCGTAATATAAATCCACTTTGAACCTGAATAAGTTTTTGACAAGTTGTACTTGTATGAAAACTTACAGTTACAGAGTATATAAGGTGGAACCGAGACTGAAGGCAATTTGCTATGTTATTTAAAATTGTAGGACTTGGAACCTACTCCCTAGCTCCCCTCCTTATAGAGGAAGAAGAATTTTACAAGTCATGTAATCAAAACCTTTCTTTCTTCATTGTCATTTTAATAAAATCAAATCAAATTTACTTATAAATTTTATAACTAGAAAGTCAACTTCCATATATAAAAGTTACTATTTCAAATATATATGTATAGAGTGGTGATGGTGAGTTCTTAAAATACCTAATTACCACTCTTCCCTGCTCAGCAGGGATGCGGCAACTTATTTTAACTCAACTTGAGAAAATCACAATAAAATTTGTATATCCGGTCCTGTTGGTGACGGATTAAGGAGGTTCTAATATGTTACAGTGTTTAGAACTTTCTTCTAGAAGCTCACTCTTGTATTAGCACATAAACTCATTTGGCATAATTTCTCACTATAAAGGTGGAATTGATGATTTATGCCCACCTCCAGGAAATGTGGATTTTTCAAAATCCGGACCCAGAGAGGACAGAGTAAAATAGAGTGGACACTGGCGGCTCACCGCTGAGGCCTGTTTGGCTGGCTGGCCGCTCAAGATGGCGGCTACTTGGAGCGTGACCTTGGCCAGTGCCGCGCGCCATGGACCCATTAACCAACTCTTTGATATTTTTAATTCTCGGATTTTAAATGCCCAGTACTCTAAAAAGGCTTTGTTGTCATTGAACTTTGCCATATCTTAAGACTTCCTGCTAAATGCAAAAACCAACATTTTTTGCCTAAAGAACAAACATGTATTTGACCTAAACTTGTCTAAAAAGTCGAAGAAAAACTGGCTTTTGGGGATTTGTAAAGAGGGCACTTCAGCCATGTACGATAGGTTACAAGTTACTAGTTAATGGTTGTTTGAGCTACTTTTATTTTAAGGGTTTTTAAAATGCATGCACTTGTGAAAACTCTGTACTGAAAAGATGACTCAAGAAGTTCTTGGTCTTTGTGCGGGTAAAAACATTTGTATTGAAGATTGTTCATATGCAGATCATTTATGGGGTACCTGAACTTAGCCATTTTGTGTTGTTCATAAAATCAGTTTCACAAAAGTTTCTAACTCTACGGCTTAAGTACTACACTAAAAAGTTCAATGATAAAATACATTTTTCAAAAGTGAGAAACCATCTTAAGACGATTACTTTTATGGGACAGTAAAAACGTTGTCCATTGTAAAAAACACATTTCAATCTTGAGTATTGAAATTGTTTAATGCATTGAATAACACCTTAAAATAAACTATGTACGTTTATAATTATTGTAAAGAACACAAATTGTTGAGCAAACAAAAACAAATCCAAAATATACGGTATTTTAAGGGATAACATTTTAAAACATTTGTTTAACAGTTACCAAATTGAACTGTTTCTTGATTTTTATGCTAAAATAAACTTAAATGTACTCTATTTTAAATAGGATAATATTTAAAAACATATTTTAAACAGTTATCAAAAAATATAAATTAACATAACTATTTGCAAAAATAATAAAATACATAAAATATACATTTAACAAACTAAATCACTCCATGCAATAATAGTAGGCTAAACTGTGCGACGAGCCAGCTGCAGCGCGGCATTTAAACTCAGTTCAAACGCTTTAAATAATCGACGATTACTAAGTAAGTACTAACGGTAGGTGAAAATAGCTTTCGGATATGAAAAATTAAACTCTTTGGCAACATATCTCAGCAGATAATTTTTTTCTCTGACCAAATAACAAAAATGTTCCTCGCATGTCGAAAATTTCATATCTACTGTATCCACAATTCACTATTTAACTTATTTACCGGGCAGGTCTGGCAAGTCGAGAGGCACATCCAGTTGAGGCACCTCCTGCAGGGTTGGAGAGTAGAAGTAGTTCTCCCCCAGCTTGAACTCCACCACCTCCTGACACATGGAGCGGGGTGCGGCATCGAGGTCTCCCCTGATCTCATCCTCCAGCACCTGCCGAGTCTTGGTCACCACGCCGAGAGGGTCTAGCATCACGTACTTCTTGTATCTGACACGAGAACCAACAGTTTTATTAATGCATACAATTGACAAAGTTGAGTGAAATTAATGTTCTTCCAATACGAAAAACAAAGATCATTGACTTACTAGTATCCTACCAAACTCTCCCAATAACTATAAAAACTATATTAACAAAAAAAATTTAGAATATAATATATAAACTTAAACAATTTAAATAACTAATATTACAGGCCAAATACTTCTCAACAGAATTAAATGCATTATCTGCAAGCCATTTTTCTATGGTATGTTGAAACGTGTTTAAATGTTCGTCCTACGCTTATTCAGGTAATTTATGAAACAGTTTGATTCTCATAAAATTATAGCGGATGGATGGCAATTTCAAAAAATTGTTTCCTAAAAAATTAGCAAATATTCTCTGCCCACTCACATAGCTGTCTGATTTTCTTTTAAAATCTACCCAACAGCAATATAGGGTTATAAAAAAAGAACATTTATATTTTTGTATGTTTATAAAACCACTGCTTCAAGTAGAATAAACATATCGAGTTGGTTGTGCTCTTTTTTATTTATTTATTTAAATGTGAATATTGGGAGATTTTTTTATAACGAGGTTCCATATATACTCGATCAATCACTTAATTACTGTGTAAGATGCCACGCAACTAGGGCGTATTGTATGGCGAAAGTGAATGAATTATGAGTGTAGAATGGTGCGATGCCTTGTGTCTTGTTACTGACTAAGACCGACTGATTCTTTAGCAACGATCGTAAATTTCCCAATGACCAATGGCAGCTGGATTCAGTATCAAACCTTCAAACATTTTCTTTTTCTGATTTTGCTCAGGATTGATAAACTTCAGATTATAATATGAACAGGTTAACCACTACAATACCCAGCCAATTAATTGCACGGCCAACATTGATTTGATATTCCATTTCGAGCCACATACGTTCGGGCATGTCCGGAGTTACAGTTGCAATAGTAGAAGTAGTCTTTTCTCTGAGTTGCACCAAGTCATGCATTTGTTCACCATAAACAATGTCCTTAATATACACCACAAAGAAGTCCATTGAAATGAAATTTGGGCCACATCTACTGATCCAACGATTAGTACCTAAGCTTTTAGAACTATGCGTACGTTTCCTTTGTAGAGCGGTTAGCAGATCCTTCTTGCACCTCACTCCAATCAACTTATCAACTTCTACTAGAAGCCCGTCGCGGCTTCGCTCGCGATCACAGAACAATGTTATGTTTAAGAAGTTAGTTACATATGTTAAAGCACCTGGGGGACCGAGCTTTGTTCAAAAAGCCAGTCAGTTTGTTAAAAATGCCGAGGGTACAATACTTAAATTCACGGTTCCTCACCAGGCGAGCATATCTGCTTTGGTTATTTGCTCGTTTATTTTCATTTTGGACATGTCTGCTTCATATTCAACCTTCAGATTTATTGGTTCTCGCAATTTATACATAACCTAATCATGTATAATCAGGCCCAACGAGAGGGGGGGCAAAATCCCCGGGGCCCGGCAGCCTTAGAGAGTAGTCACTGCTAGTCTTATAATAATGGAACAAAGAATTAAAATTTAAGATTTTGTTGTAGGCCTAGATAAAAGTTTTATTATTCGTTCACGGGACAAACGATTTTAATACTGTGAAACAGAGAAAATTATTCTGATCGGCGGTTGAGTCAAAATACAAAAGCTAAGCTTTGTGGAGTCAGAAGACCTAGAGACAGCTCACAGCACATCGCGCGGGCCCCACGACCAGCCTACCTTCAGCTGATAGGCAAATAATTTGAACATTTGCCGAAAAAGACCAGAAAAGTGTTGATATACCTCTGTAGTTCGATAGTGTTTTTATGACTTTGCCTCAAGTTAACTTAGTAGCTAGAAAATCAGTTTTGGGATTTTTCACCCAATGTATTGCTAGCCATGATAAATGTAATAAACAATTACTATTCGTACAACATGTTTTCATCAGTTTACATCCACCAACCACAACTATAGCCAATTTGTTTAGAAAAAACTCAGTGCGTAGGCCTAGTTTTTACTCAATAAGTTTAATAAAATAAAATTATGACGATGCAAAATTAAGAATTGAACAAACAAAATCATATATTAGGCTGTAAACAACAATGTACCAATGTGTTTTTGGCTTTTTCGTTTCGTTCTCAAAGTTTATGCCTACTTTCTTCTATAACGTAATGGTAAAAGTAGTTACACTTTTGATATATTATACATAATGAACTTTATGAAAGCTTAGTTGTACTTTTCTCGCAGTTTTGTAAGGTGAATGTTTTTGTGTTTCACACTTCCACAAATCTTTAAACGGTGTTAAAAGTTGTAGATGTGTTCTAGCAAGGGCTTGTGTGACGGCACAACTGAAGGTGATCTCGCCTGTAGTCTATGACTAAACCGCAATTCGTTCTGCCATGATTTGAACGATTCAATAAATCAATAAAATGCAATTAAATTATGTAGTAATGTTCTGCATTAGCGTAGTGTAGTGATTGGCTAGTTTTTATTTGTTTAAGATTGATTGATCGTATATCTAGTGCGGCCTTGGTTCTAGTATTAAGAATGATGAATTTTCCCAGTTGCTAAACCAATAATTGGTCAAGATCAAAACTGAAGCAATTCACAAAGAAATTACAATTCTTTACAAACATTTTTAGTACCTCATAAGTACTTATTTTAACAGAACATATGAAGAGTTTTTAGGTAAAAAATAGAGTAGGCTACATTAAGTGGGAGTGGGAGGGGGCCCTTACCAGTGTTTTGCCCCGGGGCCCACCATGGCTCTTGGCAGCCCTGTGTATAATAAAGTTATGTGCACATTGGTTCTAATTACGATCCTCACAAAAATCACATGATACTTTACCGAGTGTTAGACTGTTATTTTTACAATTGAATGTTACTTATGAACAGCTGTCATGATTCTTTTGTTTTTATTTACAAATCTTAACCATAACCAATGTTAGTTTTTTTTTAATTGTCTATACAAAACGGTATTTTTCCATGGTTGAGGCCTGATTAGAACACATTTATTAACCCATAAATTTGATAGCTCCAACATTTGGAAATCCCTAAAGTAAAGCACTTTTGGAGCAGGAGTATAGACAAAGGTTTTGATGTACTCGTACTATCTATCATCCAAACAAATCTATGATCTATGCTCAATCGGCCCAGTTAACTACTAATGTCAGTGATGATTAAATTAAAATTGTAAAGGCCGACGGGGCATTTAAATCCCAAAGGACATACGGGACAAAAATATAGGCCTGTTTCTGATTATAGTGTTACTGTTACTGTTGTCTGTTACTGTATTTCTGCCAATTTTTTGTGCAGTCGGTCTAGTAAGTATATGCTTAACATGGAAATGTTGAAGAGGTAATTTGGGCCGAGCCTCATTGGAACGGGAATAAGCTCATAACTTTTTTTTCTTTTTTATGGACCTATCTTCTTCCAAATATCTGCTCAATAACTCCTGTATTTTGTTGGAGTTATTGATGGTGGACCTTAAAGCACATCAAATATTCAGTATTATTACCACGATGACTACCTCGACAAATTGAGCTTTAAATACCTTGTTACAAAGGGCTTGTGTTCCGTACTCAATGTTTCATTGCTGTGCCGTAATTTACACGGTTTAGTATACTTTTGTAGAGTAGTAAAGCAGACGTGTTTGCTCCATTCTATGATAAAAGATCATTATTAGCTGACTAAATGCTCATTGCAACACATATGGTTCATTCTGAAGTGTGTTGACTATTCTGGTCCCTTAAGATCTAATTTTTGCAATGTCGGACAAAGGGGCATAAAACAGCTATGATTTAAAACAGCTTAAACGAAAATGCCTCCTCCACACGAAAATGGGCAAAATGTTTTATTTTATTCAGTACAGTATTTTTATGTGAAACACGGAACAAATATGGCTCATAAACAGACAGACAGATAAACATATTTTCACTGGTCAGAGCGATGTACAAAAAACAAATTTTATTTAAATAGATAAATATATTCCTCACCTGTAACATCTTTTATTGCTAATAACCTGTCCATAATGTATTAACAGCTGCAATTCAAATAAAATTGCTCCCCATGTTAATCTTAAGGGCAAAAAACAAAATTTGAGGGCGGCACTTGCCCTTCAGATTGGAAATATCAAAAAATTAAAACCTTTATGCAAAACTACGAATCAGGACGAATAATGTGGTACCTCAATCTTTAAAATCGGTTCAGAAATAACAAAGGAGTTATCTTAACAAAAATCGGCTTAGCGTATTAATATATAAGATTGGAGATACATCAAGAACATTGTTTATAGTATAAAAATATGTGACAGTGCATATCAGGGAAATATTTATTGCTACAATCATAACTGTAACTCCAGAAGTCCTCCAGTGCCCGTGGCCAGAAATAAAATATATGTAGAGCAATTCAAAGTAGTTAGAGGGATTTTTTTGTGACCGAGTGCTAAATACCACACTCGCTTGGTTCCAAATGCAACAGCATATCAGAATACACACTTGGAGTGTCTACTAAACCCTCAGTGTAAAATCCCCCGAAATGTCCAGCCTCTCTTAAATTAGTGGTCTTAAATTATTTATCAATAAAAAAACAGCACAAAAAAGTAACAAAAAAAAACACTAAACAGTAGATCAGTATTTTCAAACTTCTTTATAATACCTTGCCTTAATTTTGTATCCCAATTACCCCCTAAATGTCTCCTTCTGACATAGCAGCAATCAAATGTACTACTACGGCAAGACACATTTCTTGCCAACTAGATAGTGTAGCATAAAGATCCTAATAATTTTACAGCTGATTCAAAATCAGTTCACATTATGCTCAAATTGCGTGCCTGCCTATTTGGGTCAGCACAAATCTCTGTTGACTCATTTGTGTAGCTTTGTTTTGCTAAATAATACTTTAGTATAAATTAATACAGTAAATTTAACCTTATTTCCGATTTTGTTATTTTGTTTAAATCACATACAGGGCAACTCTCTGGACAAAGGTATATAGGTGTATATTCCTTGGGTCAAGACAAACACATTTTACTATATGAACATAGGTTTCCCATGCCTACTTTTCCATTTGTCTGTCAGTGTGGGTTTTTCACTTTTAAGTTCATATTTTAAAAACCACGCAACCGAATTCAACCAAACTTAAGTCAACCATTTATGGTAATAGGGTATATAAACACAAAAGGAAGTTTAATGATGTCATTATCTCTGGCAATATCAAAATGGCGACCGTTATAAAATATCTCTTAAATGGGTTATAAAAGCAGCCATTTTTTAAAAGATTTAAAAGAATAACTTCTTTTAAAATATATTATTGCAAAATGTCCATAATCAAATGATTGAAATTGAGTAATAAATAACCGAGCTGTTTAAATTCTTGTTATTTATTCCATTGTTGTATTGTAGAGAAATCATGGATGGGCTATGTCCGGTCACACATGTAAATTGCATCAGCTCAGTTACGGAATAACTTGTTGGGGGGAACTTGCAAACATTTAATTGACAGATTAAGAGTAACGCAGAACTTTTTTTAAGAATTATCCTGAGAAAAATGTTAGAGAAAGCTCATATCCCTTGTATAAAGAACTGAAAATCTTACCAATTCAGCACCTTTTCATTTATAAAGTTTTAAGGATCTTTTACGTAAGAAGCGGAAGGAAGCAGAGGTGATGATAACAGGTTTTATAATACAAGGAATGCAGAGCACAGGTTGTTTATTCTTCCCAAGATTAGAAAGGTAGTATTCCAACGTTCTTTATTATTTCTAGGACCAAAACTTTTCAACCAAATTCTGGAACATATTAGAAAAATTAATTCAAAAAATTATTTTTATAAAAAAATATTTAATTGGCTTTTGGAAGAAAAAGACGTAAGTTACACGTATTTAATTCTAAACAGAAGTTTTCAAGGGAATGAATTTTTTATGAATGTAAGTGTGATTGTGTCAAACGGTTAGCTTGGAAGCCTTTGCGGGCAGCCGGCTAACTAAAAGCGTCTCATACTGGGCCATACAGGGACGTAGTTTTGACGGCCCTACGGGCTACCAGCCGCCTGATGGTATCGGTGTGAGGTAGCGCTGGCGACAGAAGCATTGCTATCTAGAGTCAAGGGTCAACTGTGTGTATGCGTGTGCGAGTGATAACAGTATCAGCTGGCCTCTCTCATATCTCAAAATTCAAAGTATTTTGCTTAATCTAGTTTATGAGTAAATCTTGTTTTTTATTGTATCCTTTATAAATGGTAAACGTTATATTAGTATTGCTTTAAATATTATTCTTGATATTTTTGTTGGTGTAAAGTTTTTTTTGTATTTTTATTTGTTGTATTGATCAAACATCACAGGGAGCAGCTTTACATGTTGAGCTAGACTGAAGTATTATTTTGTTGTTCATTAGTTTTATTTTAGTTTTACCACAGACAAGGGAATCTATACAGACCGTTAGACCGCGTGCGCTTTGCCGTAGTTACCACGTAAAGCACCAGGAGCGCTAGCGTCGTGTGGCAGCGACATGGCCGACACGAAGTTGCCACGTCGAACGCTCAGCGCGCCACCACCGACCGCCGTAGACGACGAGTAAAAGCGACCTTGAGCATCCACTCCTCCCATCCCCGCTCCCCGCTGGCCACTACGCGACACTACAGACAGTGCAAACAGCTGGCAGGTAGCCGTCCCATACTGCCGCGCCGCACTGGGTTTGGGGTAAGGGCTTGTCCTTCCAACATGCTCCTCGATTGCTAACTGACAAGTTACGTCTCACGAAGGGAAATTATGAAGTCAAGAATACAATTCTCAATTCGAATCGGACTGTCCACAAAAACAGGAATTAATAATCAGTTTTAATAGAATAGTTAAAGCTGATATTTTTTTAGTAATTAATTAAAATACCGAATTACTGAATTAAATTAAGGGGGAATGACTAGCTAGTCATAACTACATATTTGTTTAAATTCAGTTATAGATATCATCTTAACATCCACATTAAAACTGAAGATGAGTTTCAATGCAAAATATATTGGTTATGAACAATAGTTTTATTTTTTATTTGAAGTTGAGTGTGAACACAGAATAACTAGCTTATTTTAACAACAAGTAGGAGATATTTCCCCCTACTTGTTGCTACTACATTTACACACTACCTTTCGGTTACACCAAAATGTTCATTCAACTTTTCAACATTTTACACTTATCATTTCAGAACAACTAGGTGTCTTGAACAATCTTAAAATCAAGTAAAATCAACTTAATTGAAGATGCCAATCTTAACTTTATTATTTAAGCTTTTAACTCCCCACATTATCGCAATCCGTAAGAAACTCTTTACTCTTTGTATATTTTCGGCTATTTATGTCTGTGAGTGTTGTTTCGTAACTGTAAAACATTGTAAACTGCAACAGTGTAACTTTAACATATGAACAGTGTTTTTGATATTATGCCTGAAAAAACATTATTTTGCATATTATGGCTGCAATTTTTCCCATGTTAAGAGCGATTTATTTACTAATTACATATTTGGAATTATTCAAATTGATTTGGCACTTTTACCTTGTGCTTCTGCCTCTCTTAACGTAATGTAGAACGACATTTATAGTATAGACAAAATCCATAAAAGCCAATATACCATATTTACCATTAAAGGTAATCCATATTTACCGGCTCCTTTTACTATATGGAGACAAAAATACTACATACTGCAAATTATAGAGAAAATTTATATTCTGGTTGACTCGATCAATACCCCAATATTATTACTCGATCAATACTCAATCAATTATTTGTTTTTGTAAGCTCTATAAAATGGCTATAACCAAAATTGAGTGTTTTTAACATTTTGGGGTCAAATTTGCAAAAAACTGAATTGTAAACCCCCATAAAACCCCCTTCCCATAGTGCTATCGATCTGGTTTTCGAACTTAGTCATAAATGCTACTCTCCACATTTGTGCCAAATTTCATCAAAATCAGGTGTTTCTTTCAAAATTTATCGCGGTAACGGACACATATATATATATAAATTTGAACGAATAGTGTTTTTGGCATCTGGGGGCCTCAAAACGAAAAGTTATCACGGTCATGCTGTTTCTTGAGGAAAATGTAAACATCTTTATTCCCTTGGTCTTGAACCTGCTGTTGGAACAGTTTTTGTATGAACGAGTACCCGTCATCTTAGAAATTATAAAAACACACGAAATAAAACAAAAGTAAACTAATAACTAAATCGGAAAAGATTAATGGATTACACGTGGAAAATAGTAGTTGGCAATACAACAGTAGTCTACAAAACACAACACTCATAGTAGCAGAAGCACCTTCTACACTACATCGTTCACGCGAAGTGGATAGTCTGAACACCGGATTCAAAGTGCGTCCAGATTGACAATTTCCTCTGGCGGTATATTTTTAAGATGAGGTGCGAAAATGGACTTCCCCTAGAAGTTGTCAAACGTGATGGTCCTACCATAAACCACCCTGCAATCCTGGCGGCGCGGCGCGGCGCGGCGTGGCGCGCATGTCCCCCGGTTCCGGCAACCCCTGTCGCAGAGAATATTATAAAGCAGTTTTCTATGGAATGTCTTTAGGAAGAATGTGATTTGATTTTAGGAAAACAACATTGCGTATTGTGCCCCTATAAGGATTATATTTATTAAATTAAAATATTTTGCTCATACTGTAACATTTCACTTTGCACAGACCGCCAAAGGGGCGAGTAAAGCAAATTCAATTGATATCAAAACTGAAAATGTTAAGTAAATTCACTTTACATCTTGAGAAATCATCCGTCATACGAAGAGACTAGCGAAATAAATTAACTCGACTTGCTAAATTACGGCAATTGGACTCAAGTAATTATAGTGAACGATTAGCTGCGCTACCATTAATAAACTATTCTATATCTATATCCATCTAATGGATTTAAAAATTCGTTGTCTGTGCCATATGACGCGACTTTTTAAGAGTTGTTAGATTGATAACAAAACAGGCTCAATTTTAGAATGTAAGTCGTGTTAGTTATGCGACTGGCTTGAAAGGTGGAGAAATAACCTTTTTGGGTTAAAATGTGTAAGGGTTTAACTTCAAAAGTTATCAAATAAATACATAATAAAGAGTTGCAAAATGTTGACATTTTGAAGCTGAGTTTGAATCATACATTCAATGGTAATAAGTTGAATTTAAAACGAAACGTTCATAATATATTACATAAATAAACCATTTTTACACTGTAGGGGTCAATCCATATAAAATGGTCCAGAAAATAAATAGTAGTTGGTTGCTTGGCCATTTAAAAAAAATTATAATATTCCTGTTGTTTCTATTGTATTTGAGGAGTTAAAAACCATTTTTAACATTTTTTATCTTAACTCGTTTAAGTGTGGCAGCCATTTTTGCATTCATAAACACGCAGATGTTTGTGTTTGCAGTCTTTTATGTTAACAAAAATATCTCATAAACTATTTATCCTAAAAAGATCAAACGAAAACCATTTTAAAGTTAAATTTATTCTTCTCTTTAATGTATGTCATTGACAAATTTTGCCTATTTCTCTTTCTTCCACCAGAAAAGTTGACTTAAAGTTGGATATCAAAATTGTGCGAAATTCACTTTTTAGACATTTTATTCACATGGAAAGAGGCCTATATAACTTGGTATTTTTTATGGAGAAGGTTACACATCAGAACCGTTACCCCAAAAAATATAATTTGTAAACCTCTTTTACTTTATTTTTATACATTTTTTAAAATTTAATTTTTCTAAAATTTGTTTTTCCGACCTCTGTATCTCTTATGGGCCTGATGAAAAAATTCTGAAATTTGTACAGGTTGTATTCTTTTTGTTGCCAATACATAAAAATAAAAATTCATCTTGTATATTGGGGTAGTATTAAAGTTGCGCATTCCTAAAAATCAAGAAAACGTTCCGTGGGAGACAGTAGTTTATCTAAGCTTCCATGACTTATTGTTGAGGTATTGGTGGTTTTGTTTGGAACTATTAAGCTCGTAAAGAGCTTAAAGTTGTTTAACTCAACTGTAGAGTATCAATTTGTTAAATAAAATAAGCATTAACATGATTTATGAACCATTTTTAATATCATTTTAGACTACGATCAATTAATTAGTCAATATCAATTTGTATAGGTACTATAAAGGTTCTGATATAGCCTACTTTAAACAACTTCAGAAGCTGATTTCTAAGACAATAAAAAGAAAAAAGTTCATTTAAAGGTATGTCCTAAAATGCTAAGTTTTTATGTCCACCTGTCCATCTGGAAGAATGAGAAATAGACAAAATTTGTTAATGACTTAAAGAGAGAAACTTTAACTTTACATTTTTTTATCTTTTTAGGATAAATTGTTTATGAGATACTTTTGTTGACGTAAAAGACTGCAAACACAAAAATCGGCGTATTTGGGAATACGAAAATGGCCACCACACTTACACGAGATAAGATACAAAATTTAAAAAATGGTTTTAAACTCCTCAAATACAATAGAAACAACATGTAAAATATCAATTTTGTCAAAAATGGTCAGGCAACCAGCCCTGGACCGCTTGATATGGTTTGACCCCTAGAGACAACGCTACCTTGTACGTGCTTGTACGTTAATGCGTGCTCCATTTTCATACGTTACGCGTTTCTTATTATTTAATTGTATCGAACATTCCAATTAAAAGCAATATAAATATAATTATTCATAAATAAACTTGAATTTATTTGTTTTGTTATTTTCTGTTCTATTCTTATAACAATGGCTTCCGATAAATTAAAATAAACATGGATAGTTATTGTAAATCGTATTTAAATTTTTAGAAACAGTTGCCTACAAACGAATTAGATTTACTCAGTACTTCTTTATAGCATGCAATGCAAATTATACTTAAAAGCGAGCGTGCAATGCGTAGCGCCGCTGTTGCGGGCACGGGTATCAGAGGAGAGATAAAAGATACAAGATGCTAAGGGCAAGGAGCTGGTGTAGTAAGGTGCACAGTATAGTAGGGGAGGGGCTTCCGCCGCGCCGGCGACGTCGAATTGGCAACAGCGGGACCGGAAGGTATCGTGGCGGGAACGAAAAATGCCTGAAACATGCCCCCAGCGCCTGTGCGGCGTTTACTGGAACTAACGCTCTAACTCTCTGTATAGATTCGTTTCTCTGTGGTTTTACTGACCACACAACTGGTTAAAGTGGTCAGTTTATTTCCAACTTCTCCACTGTACTTGTTTTGTATTTTTTTAAGGAAATAAAATCATTTATCATTTATCATTTATCATATTTATTATAACTCGATTCCAATCATTTAAGTATCGTTAGATTTGCAATAACATATTTTAAAAGAAGTTATGCTTGTAAATATTTTGAAAAATGGCTGGTTTTCAAGCCATCCAAGGTAGAAAATGTAAAATGGGTAAAATTGCTTTTTGAAATTGTCAGTGATAATGACACCATATATTTTGTGTTGATAGACCCTATCACCATAAATATTTGACTTAAGTCTGTTGAATTTGATTCCGTAGGTTTTAAATTATGGACTTTAAAGACTTTAAATTATAGACTGACAAATGGAAAACTAGGCATGGGAAACCCATGTTCATATGATAAAATGTGTTTTATCTTGACCAAAGGAAAAATGCTATATAGGCTACCTCTATCCAGGTAGTTACGGGACATCCTGTATATTGATGTCTAATGTTATCGACACCTTTCAGAAGACACCGTTCTGGTTTAAACATACCAGAAGCTGGGCTAGTGGGAAATTCTTTAGTTTGCTAGCTTCCCTTCTCTTAACCCCTTAACATCCCTTTCCCTCTACTACCCTATAAAACCATATCTCTTTAATGAGTAGAGCGCCACAAATAACTTAGCCTTCCTGTCACTGCCTCCAAGGTTTAGTGAACAGATAGAGATATTTCAACCACTTGTATTCTTGTATTGCATAATTGAATCATATTTCATTGTAAATTATTTCAGATTGGTTCCTATTTTGGACCTTAATTTAAATTCACACATGTAAAACTGAAGTCAATCCTGCTCAAAAAAAGGATTAAACTTTCTGAAAAATGTTCTGAAATTTCAGATACCAATAACTTAAAAGTTTCCATGTCGTTCTGATCGGGCGGAAGAAAGGTTTACTGAGCAAATGCTAAAAGAATTTCCTGTCGAGTTATCAGTCCAATAGTTCCTCCACTCCTAATATTATTATTTTAGTGAAAAGTCGTTACAACTAAACTATACAAGTACAGAAAACACAAAAAATGTCTCAATGAAATACAAAGTAAGAGATTAGCGATAAAGAATAATCACGTTCGAAATGTAGGGGCAGCTAACATATTAACTGTAACCCCAGCAAGCAGTAGATTTGAGCTATAACAAATTACCGCTAGCTTTAAAGTATTACAACTGGCAGCAATACAGATGAATAAACTTACAAATTTTCTGAAGTGTTAAAGAGGAGAAGGGCGCTGACTGAGTCCAAGTCAGCGGGTAAACTGCCAAGGCCCTCTTCAGGAGTCACTTCCACATTCTTCTTGATTTGCTTTGTGTTTGTTTTGATGTGAAAATGTTGACATTTATCCTGTTTTATAACAGAGCAATCAAATTTTCTGCAGTGTGAAGCTTACAAGCTAGACATAGGCCTATGGCTGGTTGGATTAAGAGTAATTTTTGAAAATTCATATTTTGTAATAGGGCCTAGTCGGTAATTTAATATGTCTTAAAATTTAATTTGTTTCAATAGCCAACGTAAAACATTTATGTTTAGGGATTTTCTCTTAAGTTAAATCTTATTTTGATATCCTATGTACACTAGAATGAACATAATTTAAATGTTTAAACATGCGTTAAATCTAAAGACTTATTTAATTTACTAACGTTTTAGGAGCTTACAACTTACAGTGTCAACTAATAATTATAAAAATTGTGCTCTTACCTTTATTGACTCTGGATCATATGGAGGATATTTAGATGAGATTCGCACATTAGTTCGATCAAGCTTGGGCAGTGGAGTCGAAAGAAGGTCAAGAACATGGTCTCGCGGTATATCACAGCCAGGGTACTTTGCACTGGCAAAAACCTAAAAATGCATTGACAAATAACAAACTAATTTTATGATAAGTATAGAAATTCCAAAATGTATAGACCAATTAAGCGCTACATAACACAATTTCATCTCCAGAATTTCTCAATTTAAATATTAAGGTTTTATGCCTTGTTAGCGTATTTACCTATATGAGTACAATAAAGATTTTGATCAATATCTGTCTTCGAAACAAGACTTTGGGTACGAATTTGTGCCAATTTGAGTGCTTTTAGATGTGTGTGTTGATAATTATATGGAAGAGTGTGCTTCTTGATTGAATGTTACTGCACTTTACACTTGTGTAAACAAATTAAAGTATTTCGTGATTGGCAAGTCAAGTAAAGCAATGTACTACATAATCTTCACTCGCTAACTACAACCTATTTCAATATAAAATGTACCCATAATATTAGATATCAAGTAGGATTACATCATTTAAATGTGGCGTCTACCATTTATTATTGGTTTAATTAACATTGAGATACTATTTATGAATTTGTTCATATTTATTTTGCCTTTTAACTATTTAACCCTTTCAGTGCTAAGCTTCTGAAAGGAATAGTTGAATATGTGATGTTTTGTTGATTTTTTTAATATATTGAACGCCTGAACAGTTAAAATTAATAAAAACGTGCTTCCGCTGGACACACACAGTAAAGGATAGGTAAAAAGTAGCAAAACACCTGATCAGATGTGCAACTCACAAAGAATCCACCCATCCCGTCAGCTTGGACCCGAGCCGTCCACCGTTTGCTTAAGGTCCGCCCTCCCCTTCAACTCTGCCACAGACAGGTGAACTCTCCATGAGTTGCACATAAAAACCACCGACTGTGACGGGATTCGAACCCTCGATCCAAGTGTTACCCCCGGCCGGGAAGGTAACGCCTTAGACCGCACAGCCACTGGTCAGGCTAGCAGCTGCAGTGGATCAGTTGGTATTATAGAGACTAGGCGTTGGACGAGGTAGTTCAATTCGTGTCTACCAGGTTTCACCACATGTCAGACTCAGACTGCAGACTGAGCGCCTAACGGTACAATCGTTTATGAAGCAGTAACAGTGTTTATTGATAACAGATTCAAAAGACGATATATCGGACCATAGCACTGAAAGGGTTAAGTGCAATTATTTTGTAGGCCTAATTGTTTGAATTGTATTTTTTTGTAATTGTAATGCCACTGCACTTTATTATCACAAAAAGGGAAAGTGGCCCCACAAATTGTTGTGGACACCCTGGGAATCAAGCCCCTGAGCCCTTCAACTGAAGGTCTAGGCACTAACTGCTAGGCTAGCAAGATGATTATCTGTACGCTACTCCTTGTGCTTGGCCAAGACTAAATGATGATTTGATTGCTCTGTCCTCATCTCCACAATTATAGCTGTATACAAAGTTGTATCTTACCTTAGTTGCTTTATTTGTGCCAGCCAGTTTATCCATTTTCTTGTGAACCACCTTACTTCTTTCCTGAAGCCTGGTAAGATGGTTCTTCTGTTTCTCCACTGATGATTTTATATGCTGGAATATTCCATGTGATACCTTGTCCAGGTAATCTAGAGCTAAGGTGATTTGTATGACAGTTTCCTCTTGTCGTAACCCTTGATGTATGATAGGAACTTCGGCATATGGAACATGACTCATTTTAAATCCTGAAACAATAATTGAAACTTAAGATAAGGGAAGGACAGTAATCGTGCTTAACCTGCCATGCCAGGTAGGTTTTGTCTTAATTATATATTTAAAAACATATTTGAGCAGTCATGTAGCTCCTTACCATAAATTATTATTAGAGTTTCATAGAAGCCCTAGTGGAAGTGATCAATAGAAATCAATAGAAATCAATAGAAATTTCTATTGATATCACTAGACCGTTCGGTGATATCAATAGAAGTCTATTGATGTAAATACGTATCACTAGACATCAATAGACATCAATAGAAATCATTAAAATTGAGGTAAATAGAAATCATTAAGAGTTTATTGACATGTATTGATATCAATAAAGATCACTACAACAACTACAAGTAAATAGACATCATCAAAATCATGGTAAATAAACATCAATAGACATCATTATATAATTTTATTAATTGAAAAAGATAACCATTACAATTTTTTTACAATGCCAAATGAATAAATTTAAATAAAATTATATATAATTTATAAATTATGAAAAAATGTTATTAGGCACTATATTATTACAAAAGTCTATAGCAGTTTGCTAGTTTTCTCATGAAATGGTTACTATATTATTATAACATGTCTGCATTTATATATTTTTTAACTACGGAATGTTATTGTTGTATTATTATAAAAAAATCAATTACTATTTTAAAATTAATTTTGTTAACTGTTTTGGTACATATTTTAAATGTAAAAATGTCCTTGTTTATTTCACAATATTATGTCGACTAATGAAAGTATATATATATATATATATATATATATATATATATATATATATATATATATATATATACTTATATATAAATATATAAAAAATAATCAGTATTACTATTTACCTAGTTTTATTTATAGTTTTAGTATTTAAACAAATTTAATAAAAAGGATTATGATCAGAAATTATCAATAAAACATGGAGAATATAAATTTAATTAGAATGTATTTATTAACCCTTTGAGTGCCACGCAACGATATATCGTTGTGCACGGAACATCCGAAAAATACTTCACAACGATATATCGTCGTCGGTGGTCTTACCGAAAAATACATTGCAACGATATATCGTTGTTATGGAAAATTTTTCTTACGTCATTACTTTTTATTATTTCTTACAGCTGATTTCCAGGATAGTTTCTAGCTCTATAAATCTAGTAGTTATTTGGTGAAAATCTTATATTTGAACAATGTTTATTTATCTAAAAAATATTAAAAAAAATTCCCGCATGTATAATATGTACCTATTCAAATATTTTATTTTTTATTTTTTAGATATTATATATGTGCATAATATTATAGCTAAACTTTAAACTTACAAAACAAAAAAAGTTTCATAATAATATCTTACCAAATAAAAAAGTTATTGGTTTTATGTACAAAACCCTTGCAAAATGTTGATTTTGTGTATCGTTGTTATAGAAAATTGTTCTTACGTCATTACTTTTTATTATTTCTTCCAGGACATTTCCAGGATATGTTCAGGTAAACATATACTCCATAAATATACGAGGCCTAGTTAGTTTACTTTATGAAATAATATTGTAATAAAACTTAAACCCTTGAATAAAGTTAGGCTACTGTCTTGTGTACTAATTTACCGTTTTTATATTTTTTACATTTATGGAAATAACTCGTCCGCCTACAACCCAAATTTTATGAAACTTTCAGGAAATATTTTGGGAAACATGTCCACTATAAATCTAGTAGTTATTTGGTGAAAATCTTATATTTGAACAATGTTTATTTACCTGAAACAAATAAAAAAAATTAAAAGAAATTTTCCACATGCATATATGTATTCAAATTTTTTATTTTTTATTTTTAAATATTATATATGTGCATAATATTATAGCTAAACTTTAAACTTACAAAACAAAAAAAGTTTCATAATAATATCTTACCAAATAAAAAAGTTATTAATTCTTTTGCAAACCCTTGCAAAATGTTGATTTTGTGCCTGGCACTTTTTGGATATACTCTGTTAAAAACTCTGGCACTCTAGGGATATGACGACCGAAAAACTCTGGCACTCAAAGGGTTAATATACAGTTTACATATCGATGGTGTATATACAATTCTATTATAAAAAAAGAAAATACAAATTGCATAACTTGCTTTTTACCAGTCACCAATAACATATAACTGCCGATCACATCCCATAGTCTCATTATGAGCAAAGGGAAAAAACCGTGCGCGGCGCCTGCAAAGGTCCCAAATCAAAACACTCCATAACCTACCACCAACAGCCACCAAAACAGATGACGTCTGCTGGAAGCTGTAACGGTCAACGGTCAACCTATGTTTGGCAACTGTTTGTTTCTTACCAAGTTTTAAGTTTTCTAGGCTTTATTGGTTTCTTCATTGAGTATATTTACATAATCTTCATTCAAGAGTTACTTCAGTTATACAGTTTTGCATTAAAGCTGTACTGTTTCTAGGTAAGTGACATACACTTTTTAAGTTTCTAACTATAAGCATAACCTCAATAACTACTTGGTACACAATTCACACATTTAATTTGTATTGAAATGTAAATTTGAGTACTGCTGTTAGAATGATAAATAAATAAATAGACTAATTTAGTCCTGGATGCCAGGTTCCTGTCATGCATATTTTTGAGAAATCATAGGAACTAGACCTACAGTACCTACCTAAGTTATAACTTATAATTTGCATTATTACGGGTGAGTTTTTAAAGTTTTCTTTTGCCAAAGTAGGTTAATTCTGTATTATAAATCCTGACACTAGGCCCATCAATCTCCAGGAGGTGTAGGATACACTTTCATAAGAGGAACGATATAGGCCTAAAGAACTGAATGAAATTGTTCGATACGGTATATCGATTAGGTCGATATTTTTATCTATTGCAAAATATTTTATAGTCTGTACATAAATCCTTACGTCATGTTTGTTTTGTTTATTTTGTTTTCCAATTATGGTAGGCCTAAACTTAAAATAAAATTTTAAAAAATTACTGGTATGCATGTGTATGATTGAAAGGTTGTATCAGTTAAATTTACTCAGTTGAACTTACTGTACTGTACGTAGGAAAAATAAATAAAAAATTAATAAGCCCATGTATCCTCCCCTCGCCATACCCAACACTTGCCAAACCATTAGTCAAGATCTGTGAAGACCCTTATGGCTGGGCCTACTTACAAAATTAGCATAAAATGTGAAAAAGGTGATATAGAGTTGCACAACAAATTATTTTCAAGTACTTATTTCATACAACAAATTTTACAGCAGGTCCTAGTGTTTTTATGATTGATTCACACGAAAATCATTGTAGCCTAAGTTTTTTCCACAACGTAACAAAATGTTCAAAAATTATAAAATATGGTGATGTCAAAATGTGATTTTTCATGAACGGTACTGGTATTTATTTAACGTTTTATCATGTGAAAAGTTGTGACATCTTGACGATTGCTTCATATAAACAAATGTGATAATAATGTGTTGAAATAGTAAAAATATAGTAGGTAGTGATGTAAAATTATTAATTTTAAACATTAATTTCACGTTTTTACTAGCTCATAACTTATTACATGATTTTTTGTTCACAGAAATTGTCAAAGAAAGAATCCTGGAGGAAAATCCTAACACAGCAAAGAAAGAAATTGTGCTTGGAAGTGGCAGTATCAGCCAGTACATCACTCAGAAAATTGCCACACTAAACAACAAGATCAAGGAAATCAGTGAATAGTATATAGGCCCAAATTTTAGTGTTGGCTGTGTATTTTACTTATGTGAACAAGCAAGTTAATAAAGGCCCTGATTTTAGTGTTTTTTGGTGCATTAAAAAAAAAATTGTTTTAACAAGTAAGTAGGTAAATTAGTCCTAGGTCATAAATTTACCTACTGTTTAATTTTTTTTAATTTTTTTGAATATACCTGTTAGTACCATTGATTTGTTGTGTTTTAATTACAAAATACCAGTTAAAGACTCAATATAATTTATTATTGATGTCTATTGATACGTATTGATGTCTATTGATACGTATTGATGTCTAGTGATACGTATTGATGTCTAGTGATCCAATTACGTAGTGATATCACTACGTATCAATAGAGATCAATACGTATCACTAGACATCAATAGAAACAATTTTCTATTGATCTCTAGTGATATGTATTGATGTCTAGTGATACGTATTGATCCAATTACATATTGATATCACTACGTATCACTAAAAATATTTCTATTGATTTCTATTGATCATTTCCACTATTTGCTTGGGAGAACACAAGCAAAAGTATTTATAATCACGCAAGATGAAAACTCGACAAGATAACTTCGGAAGGGACTTCCATTCAACGATTTTGTGGAAAAATTTAAGATCCACACTTGTACTCCTTTGCCATTAAACCTGTTTCGTGGACTCAACACCGAAGCACATTCAGACCTAAGAGAGAGAGAGGAAACCACTTGTTACCGATCACCGTATTGATTACCCCCCACTCAGCGGAACTCTCAGTCCATGGTGGAATGTCCACCACTCCACCCAGCCTAAAGTGTTAAGTGATTGATTGTGATGCATGTGCCAAATTTAAAAAAGGGGTTTAGAGTTTTCCGATTGTTTTGCCCAACGAACTTGTTCAACTTATTATAGAAAGGAATGTCCCTCCCAAATTTGAAGTAAATCGGACAACAAACGCGACCACTAGAGTGTGCAATACACACACACACATATATATATAATTTTGAATGAACCTCAAAACGTGTTTAGGGGGTCACATTAGGAACTTCAATGGTGGTCCCGGGCTTAAGTTTCACTGTGCGGGTCATGCTAACAGTTCACTTTCCATAGGAAATTCACTAATAAGTATTGAAAATGGCAGTGAAAGTTTTAGTCACAATCTTTCTGTAATACCACCTATTGTGTACAAGAGCAAATAAAGTTATTTTTTATTTTATTTTATTACTTAAAATTGTTTACTATGGTTTAAAATCTGATAGTCCATTAAAGTGGTTTAAATCATATCTAACAACAGAACACAAACAGTTACTTTTCAGAACACTATGTCTGCTCAGGGGTTCGTTACCTCAGGGGTACCACAGGGTTGTGTTTTAGGGCCCTTTTTATTTTCCGTTTTTATAAATGACTTTACTAATGTACTAATCAATTTAAACTACCATCTATACTCAGGCAAATGTATTACAAATGTATTATTTACATTTTCCATTCACTAACATTGCAGATGTTGTAGCCAATATGAACGCGGATGTAGCCTCTATTAAAAAATTGTCCAAGGAATATCAAACAAAATTTAACAAAAACAAAAACCAACCAATAATTATTGGTTATACCAAACAAAAGACCAAATTGCACTGGAAATTGAAATTAACAATGTACCTCCTATAGGTGTACACAGTCAAAATCTTTACTAAAGTCAAGGAGTATCAAGGTAAGTTGTCGATTGTCCATTGCTATTCAAATGTCATCTGTAACTTTAAGAAGTGCTGTGCCCAGATTTGAAACCAGATTGAAGAGGACTTAATATAATACGAGAATTTAAATAATGAACAATCTGACTATAAACAACTCATTCTGAATGGTCCCTGGCTGTTGTACATGGATACCCTGTCAGTTGAGTTGACCTGTTGGAGGGCAAAATGAGGGTCCCCTGTTAAGAGCCTCATCCCAGCTGTCACAGGGGCAGGGGAATTGGCCCTCTGAGGGGTTGATTTGGCTGCCGTCCCTTCCCACCCTTTCCTTTCCTGCTATATCCTATCTTTCCAGTAACCTTCGCAATATTCCCGCTTGTGGAAGAGATGACTAGCAGCTAAGCTGGGGTTTCCTAATCCGCCAATAACAACAATAAGCAGCGCTCTGCGGAGTTAGGTTAGGTTATGATATTTACCAGATACAGATCATTTGTATATAATTATCATAACCTAACTCCGCAGAGCACTGAAAGGGAAATATTCCCTTTTTCCGGGAATTTTTCCCTTTATGGAAAATTTATCTTTCTTGGAAAATTATCCCGAAAGGGAAAAATTCCCATACAGCGCTCTGCAGAGTTAGGTTAGGTTATAATAAATATATACTAATATATCACGTGTTTACTTGCTAGGTAATGTGCACTCAAGTGGACCCACACTACCCCTGCAGGAGCGGGGGTCTGCGAATATTATATCGCAATATCAAAACAATAATTGCTTTTTGAAACTCATAATAGCGATGGATTTGAATTTATTTTTTGATTTATTTGGACTTTACCTATCGCTTCTAGAGTAGTTTTAAACACTAGAAGCGATCGGTAAAGTCCAAATAAATCAAAAAATAAATAATTGCTTCTCGATATTAGTAAGTTTGATATTTTCATCTGATAGATTTATCTCGGATTCCCAAAGTGTCTACTAGATTGTCTAGGTTAGTACTCTTCAGACAGTTGTTTCGTGAGTATATTAAATTTGCGAAAAATATTTTTGCGTTTTTATGACGATTAATGTCATAAGAACAACATATTAAATAGTAAAATAATCGGAGGTGAAGGGTAAATAGTAAATAATTACTAAAAAATTTACAAAATATGAACACAAACACATGCACAGTACACGGGAACAAAGTTACGGATATAATGGATTGTAGGCCAAAATATTGTTAAAGGCAAGATAACTTAAGATATTTTAAATTGGATCTGAAGATGGCAAAGTTTTTGCCAAAACGTACCTACATAATCCTATATAGAGAACCTTTGGATGAAACGGCGGCCTATACAGGCGGACTATACAGTAACCTTCTTGAAAAGTCTATTATTAATTCGGTAAAACAACATCAAAAATTAACTTTTCTTACTGTTGACTGTACATTACTAATCAAAACTTGTGAGGTTATGATTCGTTTATAGCTATGAGTGTATTGTTTATTAACAGCGAAACAAACACTGTCTTAAAGTTTGATCTGTGAAATTTTGACGACTGCGAAATTTGCACGTCTATTCTGTTTTAGTCTTTCTAGGTTTCAAAGTATCAATTTTGAAGGCGCCAGTGTCCCGGACCGTTATTAATGCGATATTATAGTAGCTTCAGATTATTCGGATGAATTTTCCGCCACATTATTCCGGATAATCCAAGGTGTACTGTAATAGGCCTTTAGCTTGCAGATTGTATCTGACAGTTCAACTTCAGTTGAGGTTAGGATTTTGTTTACTTACTTTAAAAACAAGTGGGTCAAGTTAATGGCTAGGCATCTGGCAGGATTGATCGTTTCCTATTATTCGCTTTGATCCTGATGGGCACTAACTTACTATTTGATCGCCTTAGTGACTTACAACCTAAAAGCTTGAATAGCGGCACAAACGTAACTCACAAACTGATAGACAGACAGATAATTAATTAGTGATGTGCGATGTGCGAGTGATGCAGTGATGTGCGATGTGCGATACGTATCGTATCCGTATCGGAATATCGCGATACGCGAGGGACGATACGATATTTTGTCACGATATTTTTGAAACTATATGTATCGTATCGCCTAAAACGATACTCGATTTTGCATCGGCACATAGAGACGATGTTTCGTATTATTTTCTTGGCTGTAAAACAATGAGGATATATCTATTTTCGACAATAATTCTAAGAATTCTTCAGTGTTCTTTCTGTGGTACTACAATTAAAACAAGTGGAAATACCTCGACGGCTGTATTTTTAACTGCAGTGTATAATGCGATATAATACGTATCGTTTATGCATTATTATGTTAAGCGATACAATACGCGAATCGCGATACACAGCACCGATACGATACGGCCGATACGATATCTGACTCCGATACGTATCGTATCGTTGTATCGCGATATACGGCCGTATCGCACATCACTACAGATAATTCGATGATTGATCTATTGAACAATGAACGAAGTGACTACGTACACGTCCAATGTAAGGGCAAATTCAATTCACTTTGCTACCGCTTAGGTGAGGTTAGGTTAGGTTACGTTACATTACGTTAGGTTAGGTTAGGATACCGTCTTTTTGCCCCTCTGCTCCTATGAACCAATCAAATCCTCTCGTCACTAGTTATATGTCTAACATATAACTTGAGGATTTGATACCACACAATAATATGTTTAGGAATGGCCACTGAGCTCTATGTTATATCTGGAGTCACTACTCTTTGTACTAAATATTTCCCAAAAGCGTGCCGTCTAGTTCAGCTTTTTACTTTGTCATGTTGTCCCCTTGGAGTTAGCTGGACCAATCACAGTTCATTGGGTGATGGGTGGACGCTGTCAAAATCAAAAGTCGCCGACCGGTTGTCTACTGTAGTGTTTACTGTCAACTGTTAACATTGAAATTAGATTTTAATTTAGTATTGGAATCATCCATTACTTATTCATGTTATGATGTTGATATGTAAGTAAAATAAATAATTAAATTAACCACCTAAGTGCCCGTTTTTCAATGTCATTCGCCAACGACCATAAACCTAGAAACAAGACTATTTTCATGTTACCTAAATCATTACTTAGCTTCAAGATGGTTGGTTACTTTTTATTTAAAACATTTCGCAAGATTCTATAGTTCAGTTTAACAATAGCATAGATTAAGCATACTCCTAAGGAGTATGCTTAATCTATGACAATAGGTTTAAACTTCGAAGTGACTGCGTACATGTCCAATGTAAGGGCAAATTCACTTCGCTACCGCTTAGGTTAGGTTGGGTTAGGTTACGTTACGTTATGTTACGTTAGGTTAGGATAGGTTAGGTTACGTTGGGTTAGGTTAGGAGGTTTTCTGGCTCTCAATTTGTTTTAAAAATCACAGGAAAAGAAACGTACGGTGCATAATTTGGAACGGACGTGAACAGTAGCGGCTTACGTCGGACGTGTACGTAGCCTCTGCCTTTAAACTTGTAATGTACTTGAAAACAATGATAATGGTTTTGAAAAATCACTAAATTAACATTGCTTTAAATGGAGAATAAAATGACTATACCTCTAAACTGTTAAAACCTCCCACAATGCATCAGTAAAACACATTGGCCAACATAACGACCAAAAACACAGCGGCACACTTTTCTAACTAAGGCCGGTGACACACGGCAGTCGCTGACGTCCGGTGCGCGCCGTTCGCTTCAGCCGTCAGTTGCAGCTTAAAATGACAAGCAACTGGGGAAGACACACGGGTCCCGTCCGTTGCTGATCCGTCCAGTACGCGTCCGTTGCAGCCGTGCAACGAAGGGGAACGGAGGCTTTGTTGCAATGGACCACTCCGCTCTAACCTTTGTGGATGTTGTAATAAGTAACGTCTTGGAGTGTAATTAATATTTTTGAGGGTAAATTGGATCTTTGAATGTATTTTTGAGTGTAACAAGGACGATGATGCTATAAAATAAAGTAATAGTATAAAATGTTAGTTTAGGTAATATATTAAGAGTCCTAAGAATTATCATAGATTAAGCATCTATGGAATCATAGATTAAGCATACTCTAAGGAGTATGCTTAATCTATGGAATTATCCATAGCTATCTCACAAAGTTGGTAGATACATGAAAATTCCTATCACAGTGGACGTGCTGAGGCTTAAAGATCACATCCTTACCCTATAGAGGGAAAGATCCTTGCCCTATAGTGATGGATAACCAATTAGAAATAAATCATCACTCTACTGTATTTCAAATTCAAATCAAAATCCAAATATGTCTATTTTTATGACGATTTCTATGCTAACATTACCTCTGTAAATTGTATTGCTCTTGAACAAATAAAGAATTTGAATTCGAATTTTTTTTAATAAAAGCAAAATGTTTTAAGAACATAACAATTGCGCTTTTGTAAGTGTTAAAATGAAGAGCTATTCCAAATTTGTCTACAGTATATAAAAGTAAAAACTTTGTAGCTACAATTATACACCAAAAACCTTAATATTAAAGTATTAAAAACAAAAAGAAAACTGTGGAGATATAGTATTTGTATAAGTGAAAATAACAATTATGAGGTAACATGGCTATAATAAGAGCTAATGTTATGACTGTGGCTCAGCAAAATTAAAAGAAACAAGTACCGGTATATCGATCAAGTTTTTCATTTTTAATTGTTTACTATCGTTTTATTTACATGAAAGAATAAACAAAATAGTAATGATATAACGTATATTCATTCATTATTTTAATTTGATTATTAGATTATTAAAATAATTGGGCTCCACTGGGCTTTAGAGTTCAAATATCATCCTTAAAGATATTTCCTAAATTGACTACTAGCAAGAACACTTGATCACCTAATCACAGTGTAACTAGTGTATGACGCCGACGAGTGATGAGTATAGGATGCTGGAACGCTGGAACCCTTCCCGCGTCCGTTGGAGCGGGGCAACGAAGGGTCATGCTGCAACGGACGTCAAAAAAATAGGATGTCAACAAAACATGAGCTCATGTGTTACCAGCGTTTTTGTTACATCATTTACAGTAATAATTTTCGTGTGATCTTAGGTCCTAAAACGCTCAGTTTCCCTTATAGCTGCAATTTTGTTTTTGTTCACTGAAATAATATAAATATCTTGTACAGTTATTGAACTTAGTTGAACCGATTGTTATTAAATTGTGTAGCCTATATAGATCTTTGTTTTATTAGCACGTAATTTTCTAGAAATAAATCAGCATAATATATTCATCCTTTTCAAAATGGCGGTGATTTAAAAACTTTAAATTGAAATTAATACCTAAAAGCCCTTAAATTATGTTTAACGATATCAAAGTGCTTCTAGCGAACTTCCCCTATAGAGAAGAAGTTAATTATTTTTTATCCTTTTGAGTATTGTAAAAGTTAATCTCTCAGACAATAAAGGATGAAAGTAAGAAGGGCCTAATATTATGCACTGTTTTTATCGGTAGCCCATGCACTTTGTATTTCATGGGTATCTGCACAATAATAGACGCTCTGTTTTACTTTCATCCTTTTTCTAGTAGTTCTCACAGTTATATAAAAAAAACTAAACAAGCAACAAAAATTAGCTTTATATATTTGTTTACAAATTTACGAGTTTTAGGTTGTTTTGGGTTACAAATTTTAAACTATCCCCCTGTCAAAGTAAACCAGCGTACAGTAATACAAATATACCTCATATCACTATACCAGACATGAAGCTGATGACCAAAAGTTGCATCAACATACGTTTATAAGTAACTGGCTGATACCCGTGCTTGCACAGTAGCTGATTGAAATTCCTACTGCAACTACATCTGCTTAAGTAATTATCTGATCCATGAAACCCATAACAATAACACTGTAACTTCAAGGACCACTGGGGCGTAGCCCTAAGGGATTTCCAAGATGGGAGTAAGCCTATATATGTAGCCCAGATAAATCATCTACCTACATGCAAATGTTTATCTCGATTGGTTGAGTAGTTTTTACGTTAAATCGGAACATACAAGTCTACAGACACCACCTTTCTTTAATAAATGTATAGGATAAGCGATACATAAAATGTTACCTTTTATCCACAATAACATATATAGAACACAAAACGAAAATAGAAGATGCACCTTATAGGTTTATTATTGTCACCTGTCTCAACCTACCTGGACTCCTGATTAATAGAGAGGCTGAAAGATAAATAGCATTAGCTTCTTTATAATTGGTTCTTTTCAAGCAGTAAAATAACATCTAAGAACTAAATATCATCCTTTGCACATCTCGCATGACAAATGGAGACAAAAAACTAGCTGACGTTCAACTTCTATTTTCGTTTTTTATTCTATTAGTGGAATCATTTTAGTTGTGAACCCCAAAAAAATTGCAACACAAGCGATTTATTTTTTAAATGATAGCTAATAGTACCCTTAATCATCCCTCAAAAATCGCCATCAATCGTACTTTGGCAACATGTCGAAAAATTCAAAATGGCCGCCAAGATGGCGGCCAAAATATATATTTTGGCTTATATCTCGAGAACGGTTAGTTTTATCGAACAACTTTATTTCAAAAAAATTGTAGCTCTTTTAATGCTGATGAATTTTTATACCTACATTTCTTCTGTAGGTCGTACGGTATGGCTGCAATTTGCCGAGCCGTATTTGATTAAAATCTGTATTTTTCCAAAAAGGTCGAAATTTTCAATTTTGGATGACTATTTTTGAAAATACAAATTTGCCGGCAAAACATCACATATTTAAGTTGATTGAAATGTCGTTTTCCTCCTTGTTTTTAGTTTTACTTGTGCTGTTTATGATCATGTTCAATGTTTTTGGCATGATTTAAGTAATCTACAATTTTAAAGGATAAGTAAGTGGCCACAATATGGAAATACAATAAAAAAATGTAGGTATGTTATTAAATCATAAAATTGTATTTAATACTACAAAATAAAAGGACCACTACACAGAATATGTACAAAATGTAGATTAACATACTTTTATGTAAATGTGTAGCCCAAGGATTTCAAAGTTTAGTCAACGTTTTCAAAAGTAGTTTTCTCATCGCCATCTTCTTTGTCCAACGAAAACTGGAGACAGTTTTCACAACCGTTTTCTAAACAATGACCACAGGAAATAGTGCAGTCGAATCCATTCGCTTTACACACACATCTCATTGAATTACAAGGAGTTTTGCAATTGCATCTCATCATTTTTAATAATGTCTCTGGTGCTGCCGGCAAATCCATCGTTTGGGGCACATACATGCTGTCCTGCGAAGTCCATCCCCAGTATGTAGTTATCATTCTACCTTCTGCCCTTTTCCATATTTGGGTTTGTAAATAGGCACGCCGACTGTGAAACTTAACCGCTGACTCTGTTGGAGGAAGTTGCTGAGGTTTTACAAAACTTTTGGCTTTTTTTAATTTTGAGAAAATACTTTTGTATCTACATGTGTTCATTGATTCGTTACTATTCCCATTAAAAAGACTTACCATTAGTTTCAGACCAATTTCTTCAACTTGTTTTGGACTTAAATTTGGCGAGCTGAAAGATATCAGTAGACCCCGAAAGTATTCGTCTTCCAATGCTCGATTGAATACGGATAGTTTTCTGATGTGAAAAATCCTCAAAGTTGTGCCACCATCCACTACATACTTAATTCTTTCTTGTTGTAGAGGCTACAGATCTTGATCTTTATCAGACATATATGTGAGGATTGCTTTTGCTAGTTGGGGCTTATCGGCTTTCAACATAATCGATGTACTTTCAAATAACGCAGGAGGAAAGGCGCACAGTTCATAATTCATAACATCGCACAAATCAATATCTCTTGAAGATGATAGAGCGTATAATCGTTGAAACAACAAGGCTGGGTCAACAGTTCCCTCCTCTTTTGGTTACTCGATGTAATTACATGAATTGATAGTTTTCGCTTTGTCCTTAACCTTCACCTTGAATGAAAAATGAAAATACTTCTTCTCCCTCCATATTTTCTAATATTTGTGTACCAATGGCGCGGAAATTTTCAACATAATGTCTTCTGCTGCAGTCACACCTGTGACTATGTTCTGCAACTCTGGTTCACAGCTGAAGGGTGAAATGGGTTTTAAAATGTTGTAAATTTTTTCTGCATCTTCTTTGTCACGTTTTACCCTTGAAGGAGCCAAATCCCTGTGTTGATCACTGCTTTCATACGAAACATTTGTAAAACTTTCCATTGCTTGGTTATATTCAGAGTATACTGGCATCGATAATAACCACATCATTCTCTGGATTTCAGTCATCCCACTACCGTTTGTCAGTCCTCCATTGGTTTTTAATTATCTCATTAGACATTGTTCTATGATCATGTCAGGAGCCAGGCCAGCCCAGTTTCCATCAGATCGCCTAATCACATGACCGCCATTCTCAAATATTGCGTGGACGTTTGGATGGGTGCTGTGGAGTTCCAACAGATTTTGAAGATGTAAGTAGACAGATTTTGTATAATTTCTGTGACCAGAAGCTGCAAAAATCGGAAGTGCTCCTTGCAATGCTTCAATTAGTAAAGAAAAAGAACCAACACGATCTGCAGTTATTAACTTACGTAGAGTACTAACAGCACACTGATACTCAAGCCAAAGTAAGCTTGTCTTTGAAGTTTCCCTTAATCGACTTTGTGTTGATTTCAACATATCACCTATGAGCTTCAGATCCTCTTTTGATTCTAAATTCTTGCTTTAATTACTTGCAAAATGCCCTGGCAATAGATAGTTTGAAGCCATTGGATTGTATTGACGCATTAATCAGCCAATAGGTATATGGTATTGACACATGCAATACAACATGCTAGGAGTCACCTACAGCGACGCTCGCACTTTAGGAGAAAAATATATCGTTGCTGTCAGCCACTCTGTAGCACTAAAAGGGTTAAAACTGAAAATTATTAGAAACCACATGGCCTCATGGTTTATCTATGATTTTTCGTTGTAACGTTATTATTTTTAAACATAAAATCATCCAAAATTTAAAATTTCGACCTTTTTGGAAAAATACAGATTTTAATCAAATACGGCTTGGCAAATTGCAGCAATACCGTACGACCTACAGAAGAAATGTAGGTATAAAAATTCATCAGCATTAAAAGGGCTACAATTTTTTTGAAATAAAGTTGTTCGATAAAACTAACCGTTCTCGAGATATAATCCAAAATATATATTTTGGCCGCCATCTTGGTGGCCATTTTGAATTTTTCGGCATGTTGCCAAAGTACGATTGATGGCGATTTTTGAGGGGTGATTAAGGGAACTCTTAGCTATCATTTAAAAAAAATTGCTTGTGTTGCAATTTTTTTGGGGTTAGGCCATATTTTCTCATAAAATGATTCCACTATATGATAAGAATAACATTATTAGGGCTGAGTGCGAAGGTTTACTGCCACGGGGACCAAAACAATGAGTTTCGTAGGCAATGGACTACAAGTTAACTACATGTTCATAAGCGAGATGTCAAATTCGATAGTAGGTAGTTACGTATCAGGTCCTCTTTTATGAGATTATAAAGCATAAAAAACTCCTTTATCGGGTAAAATATTGGCGTCATTATTTAATTTTTATCCGACGATATGCAAATATTGTTACAAACAAAATAATACAGAGATCCCAGTAATTTTAGTTGGTGGAGAGCCATACACGTTAATAGTTTAATTGTTTAATGGCGTGTTTTAAATGTAGAGTTATTAATTGAAATGGTGAACATTACAACTTAGGTCACCCTCCAAATACACCATTTGAACAGCATGAGACTATTAAACCATAGAAAAATAAACCAGGTATAGAAGTGTCACGTAATGCTAAAATTTGCTAACACGAAATTGTTAGTTCAACCGGCCATATCATACGAGGCGCTGCGGACAAAACCGGCCAAGCGACGTTGCCTATCAGTGCGCTCCAGCCGGCTGGCCGGCCGGCCTAGCCGGTAGGGAAAAATTCCCTCGCCCTGCTTGGCACTTGTCGTATTGAGTGCAGTTTTTACGCGCTCTTCGCATTATCTACTTCTCTGGTTAGTTTCCTATTCAATGATGCTAAATATTTTGGCTCAATGTTAATTTATCGATTTACCTATTCAAACAAATATATTTAAAATCTTCTGGGATGCCGGTACGTTTAATGTTGACTGACGTTTTCTTTAAAACAGTTTTCAGTTCGAGTATAGTTTTAGTAGTTGGGATTCTTGTCAGTAATAAGATTAAAAGCTTAAGCTCTGTCTATGTATGTTTTATAAACATACCCTGATTTATAAATAAAGGGTTACAGAAAATAAGTCAAATTATAATTTTAAAAGTAAAATATGATTAACGATTAAATTTAATTCCTTTTTAACTGAATTTAATGTTTTAAAGTAACTTGTTCCTACGTAAATATTTAATGTGTTCAGAGTATTTATAGTACATTTTTATGGCATCGGCTGACAACATTACAACATTTTATATACATTTTAAAATTTAATTGGGCTTAAATTAAAGTAGGTCAAGTCCTGCTTAGAAAAATTCCCTTTAAATGTTAAAGAAGTTTAATTTAAAATTTAGTTTTTATTTTTAAGAATTTTAAAAAGCAAGTAATTTATTGTGTAAACGAAGGTAACAACCGAGGAAAACGATACAATTGTATAAAAATCTCCACGAGGGCTGATTCCAAATACGAATCAACGAATCCATCTTTTATTTTAAAGTTAAAACTCTATTCATCCAAATAATACGAAGTTTGTTTTAATTTTGTATTATTGTGTGGACGTATCATAGTAAAAGAGCCCGCATATACAGCATAGAACAGTGGTTCAGCTTTAAAATACCATTTAAATACTTAAACCAATTATCATTCTCCACGATATTGCGTTAATGCGAAAATCAAAAGATCTGTAAACAAAAGAAACCATGTAATTTCAAAGATGAAAACAAAAAAAAACTAGGTTGATGACAATGACATAGGGGTTGACGAATGGGTGAAGAGGGGGTTGACAATGGTTGGGGGATCTGATGGTTTTACACTTTACACCGATATCAAAAAGAAATTTGCTAAGCGTTTTCGATAACTAACTAAAAATAACCCCCGTCACAGCAAACCTGCCTACTCAGCAAATTTCCAATGCATGTATATGTTCCTCACTACCACGTAAAGCCACTTACCAAGTTTCATAAAAATGCATTTATAATTATAAATAAGTGACATATAGCATTTTATGTATTCTCCATAAGAATAACATTATGGCTGAGTATGCAGGTTTGCTGCTATGGGGAAAATTTAAAAAAATATTGTTTGTGCAAATATCAATATACCAGTACTAGGCGACGCCATATGCCAAGTTTCGTCAGTATACATTCATAAATAATCGAGATATACAATTTTAATCGTTCTCCAATAAGTATAACATTGGACAACGTACTGTGTTTAGCACTTTGAATATCTCTGCAACTGTTGGACGTAGAATCACAATTTAAACACCAAAGTGATTTTTTTGTAGAGCTGAACTGATTGGTAAAAAATGTGAGGTTTTCAGTAACATTAACTGAGGAAAAGCAAAATACCTTTTTCTCATAAGATTAACATGGGACATTTTATGAACACTTTCAGCGAATTTCCCTATAGGGAAGAAGCTATTACCGTAGTCGGCATGGTAAGACCTAGGCCCGGGACCATGATAAATTTTCGTCTTGAGGTCCCCAGACCCCAAAAACACCATTCGTTCGATACTGTATATATATATATATATATATATATATATATATATATCTATTAAAAACGTTTCCTGCACAACTTCACGTTAGGCTCTTTCCAGTGATACCAAAAACATGAAAATCGGTTCAGTAGTTTAGGAGGAGTGATTGTCACAAAAAAACCTGCTCGTCTATTAAATAAGTATAGATACCTTGATGAAAGTTGCTAAGTTTCTTCATGATTTCGTGAAGTACCATTTTAAATTCGCTGAGTATGCAGGTTTGCTGCAACGGGGGTATTTTATTGTTTTAATCATCATTGCGATTTACGGATTTGAAAAGGATGAATTTGTCTAATGCAGTTAATTTTGTATCCTTCTGAAGTAATAATAATATTCTAGAAATGTAAAAAATATCAGATCAGTTCGAAACGAGATTTTTTCAAATCCTCCATTTCCTGTGCATGCGACGGGAAAGCGAGTGTCACTGCCACACGTTTATCAGATCAGTGTACCGATAGTGATGCCGCGGCCGTGGAGGAAGAGGAAGGGCGGAAGCGACCAGGCTTGCACCCTGCGGGAATTTGGGAATCCCGCGCTGCCCGACTTGGCAACAAGGCACCGCTAATTCAGACTTGAACGACGCGGCAGCGCCTGCATTTCCATGATACCCCTGTACGCTTATTCCCTACTTCGTGACACTTCTCTACCTGGTTTATTTTTCTATGATTAAACTCATCATGTGCCATCGTGTAGCCTGCTGTCCGTTGTAACGTTCCGCTAGTGACACACGGGAACGTTGCCACTTGACGTCCGGTGCGCGCCGTCCACTTCAGTTGTCAGTTCCAGCTTAAAATGACAAGCAACCGGGGAAGACACACGGTAAGTAACGTCTTGGAGGGTAATTGACCTTTTTGAGAGAAAATTGGACCTTTGAATGTATTTTCGAGTGTAAAGGACGATGCTACTATCAAATAAAGTAATAGTATAAAATGTTATTTTAGGTAATATATATGAGTCCAAACAATTATCCATTGCTATCTCACAAAGTTGGTAGATACATTAAAATTCCTAACACAGGGTCTGAGTGGTCTAGCTGAGGCTTAAAGATCACATGAATAACTTTGTCTTAAATTAGAAACAACATGGGTTGTCCAGTCTAGGTTCTAGTTCATAAAGTGGAATGAGCTTTATAAATCTTCATAGGCTGCACAAAAAGGATTTCACTATGGGATTTCATAATAAAGAGCGGTATATGGACACCATTGAGGAGTTTGGGATTTATAGGGCATCAAAAGTACACCCCGACCGAGTCCTCAATGAAAAGTTATCGTTCGAGTCTAACATAATTTATAACTCTGCTATTCGCATAATGGACAATAAGATTCCAAGAAAAGGACCTGATAAGGAACGAGAGGGGGAGGGGGGCTACCACTCCCGGCACGTGACAGTTGCGACGTAAAATCCACCGGCACTGCACCACGTGTCCACTTTTACTTGGCCAAGTAGTTTTAAATTCGTATTTATGTTGTTTCCGTGTGTATCAAGTGTTTTTTAATGTTTTTTTAACCATGACGAACTTCGGAGCGAGGGGTATGTAGATAAGTAACAGTTTTAACCTGCTGTTCTCAACCTAAAGATGTGCCAATAAGCATGAAACAGCTGTAGTTTCACTTCACAACAGGATCATTTGACAGTAGCTCAGGTAACATAAACCTATATTTTAAAAAAAGGATGACTAATGCTCTGAGCTCGGTAGGCTATACAATTTTGGGATTAATTTATCAGTATATTTGGTTTTATAATGACATTTAATTCTAATGTGAGACAAAGATATTCTGATCTTAAAGCGTCAGAACGACCACTCAGACCCTGTGTTAGGAATATTCATGTACAGTATCTATATAAAAAATATACCAATTCGGTGAGATAGCTGTGGATAATTTTTGGGAATTTTAATATATATTACCTAAATTAATAACAACATTTTATTCGCAACTGTTCTCCCCCAAAATTGTACATTTATTGTAATCCCTTTTTTATTTAACTATAATCTGAATTGTAAAGTGATGAGTAAACTCCCGCCGTTTTGTTGGTTGTATTTATCAGTTTTTATTCTAAAAGATTAGATAGAAACAGCTGTTAGTCCTAATTAGCATAACCATAGTTAAGCTAATCATCTGTTCAAAGATTACCTTAAGATAGTGATAGATAATCAATTACAGTGGAACCTTGATAACTCGAACCTCAATAAGTCGAATTCCTTGATAGCTCGAATTTTTTTCATTCCACTTGAACTTGCCTACCTAATGCTATATTATTTTACCTCTATAAGTCGAAGGTTTAACAGGAAACACCTCACAGGAAAATGTAGGGAGGAAGACAAAAAAACTGCTGTCTGGTTTAAAAAGAATATTAGAATTGATTTCGGTCCCCTAACATCAGGTGCCCGTTTTTAATTAATTTCTTAGATTACCAAACAATTTAGAGCAATTGCCTGTATAGCGCTTTAATTGCCGTTAAAAGCACTATATAATTTATTTTAATAGTTTGAATTTTATTAACTTGTAAATCAATTATTTATAACAAATATTTATGTTGTAAATAAGAAAAAAAGTTAAAGTGAAATTAGAAACAGGAGATAAGAATTGCTGGTACTAGTTGGTTTTGCAAGTCTGGGCAGACTCACGATTTTCATATACCGGGATGTGGGAAAGAAGTTGGAGACAATGGTTTGAATTGTTTACTTGGGCTGAGGGGACAGGAGCCGGATCAGGTGACGGCCGCACGTAGGTGGTTTCTGGAAGTTTCGGTCCAAATCTTATAAATTCACGCTCGTTGGGAGCCTGCGGCATTTACCGTACAAATCTTGTGCTGAAAGAGTGTCGAGAGGCTACCCTACGAGACGAGAATTTCTTCAGATTGGAAGGTATTTTTTTTAATTTAGAGTTATTATTCAAATCATTGTTTCATTGCTCCATTTCTCAATTTGTTTTTCAAAAGAGGGGATCAGTCTGTAAAACAATCATTTCTTTTTCAGGGTTCGAAGCGTTTCTATTATTGGGTAGAATATAATCTAACAGCAGACTGATTAAGTACTGAACAAGATTTTGTATAATTAAAGTTTAGTAAATTCCCAAAAATCAAAGAAGTGAGTTTAATTTTGCAACTTTGAAGAAAGATAAGCAAAACCAAGTTTTTATTTTATTTTGAAAGTTTTAATTATTTTATTTGCAAGACAAAATTTTTTTATACATTTAAAAATTGGTGGAAATTTCTTTAGTTCTTTTTATTTTATAAAGACCACGTCTTAACCTCAAGAAAATATTATAGCCTGCTAGACAACCATATAGATCTGCGCCACTCTGCTATTAAAAAGAAGTTGGTAATTAAAAACAGTCAAAATTGGAATTTTAAAATTGGACCTTCTTTTAAATTTTGCAAATTTATTTTAGTCAAGCCACAAATAAATGGGATAAAGACTTGAGTGACGTTCACCAAACTTTAAATTCTGGCAAAAGTGAAGGTACAAAGTTCAGTGCACATGAGTTGATGTTTACCTACGCCCACAACGATTAATTAAGTAAAACCTGGTAATCAAATGATTTGACGCAAGAGGATGGAAATGCAGAAGATGTTTCTAATAAATTGAAGGAAGCAATATCAATAGTAAGAAGAGAATGAGCGAAATAAAAAGTTAAAGGTCTACGAGGGAAATAAAACCGCCATTTCAAAACTGGAAGCTGGGCCTACCTGCTAAATAGGCCTGGTGCAGTTATTGAAAAGTTTAATGCTAAATGTATTTGTCTATACAGAATTTTGTATTATTTAACTGTTATGAGTTGTATTTAGTAGCACAAAAATGATTTGTTAGATGTTTTAGACATGTATAGCGTTTTAATTGCCAGTAAAAACCCTATATAAATTAATATAATATTTGTGACATGTAAAAAGGAAATAGTTTATATAATATAAAAGAAGTTTTGTGAATAATCGTTGATAATTGCAAATACGAATTGCTGGTGCTACTTGGTTTTGCTAGTCTGGGTAAACTCGCGATTTTCATGTCCGGGGATGTCGGAAAGAAGTTTGAGACAATGGTTTGAATTGTTTCTTGGCCTGAGGGGACAGAAGCCGAGTCACGTGACGGCCGGCGTTCTCGGTTTCCAGAACATTCGGACCAAAGCTTATAAATTCACGCTCGTTGGGCGACTGCGGCATTTTACGTACATTTCAGGTGTCGGAAGTTTGTCGCTAGTCTACCCAACGAGACGTGAATTTCTTCAGATTGGAAGGTACAAATGGTTGTTTTTAAATTTAGAGTCTTTATCCGAATCATTTCTCCATTTCTCATTTTGTTATTTTTCAAAAAAGGGGATCAGTCTGTAAAACAATTATTTCTTTTTCAGGGTTCGAAGCGTTTCTATTATTGGTTTTAAGATAAACTAAGACCAGACTGATAAAGTATAGAAAGAAGACTTACATTATCAAAGTTCAATAAAATCAAAAATCGAACAGTTTACTGTATTCTGAAATATTGAAGTGATAGGCAAAACCAAGTTTTAATTTTATTTTTATAATTATTTTAATGTTATAGCCTGCTAGTCAGCACTGTACATGTCAGTCAATTGAAACCTTGTGTAAATGTTTGTAAATAAAAATCTGTTATATGTTTGTAAATAACCAAGTCTCACAAAGGTGTGTCACAAGTTTGTTGAATAATGTTTTTAGGTTGTTTAGTAAAGTCTGTTTCAGTGAGAATAAAAAAGGTGGTTGTAATTGGCAATACTGAAGACTTGAAGATATTGAAATGTAATAAACGAGTTCGCACGCAGCACGCTGACGTGAGGGAAGTGAATTTCCACATAAAAACTTGTAAAAACATACATGTATTCAAATTTTTATTTCAATCTGAAAACATTGATTTTTTGGCTGTTCTGATGCTCCTGGTTTCATTTACCTGCAAAGCTGGGAATATAATTTTGCGCATTATAATGTTAGGAGAAGGTTCAGGCAGGCTTGAAAGTAGGCGTTAGTTGCTGGGGATGATAAAAGTACTCTAACAAAGGAATTACAGGCTTTTCTAGTGTAAAACCTCCATAAGACAACGTACTGTGTTTAGTCGAAACACATTTTCTTTAATAACTTGGTAAATATTTATGATAGAATGACGAGAGAGGGCTTAAAAGTTTCGCCTCACTAATTCCCATCTTTTTACATGCATTAATTTTGCATCCGAGGCTTTTCTGACCATTTTTGGGCCAAAAACTCGAAATTTGAAAGATTAATCCCCAAAAAAGGGGTTTAGAGTTTTCCGATTGTTTTGCCCAACGAATTTGTCCAACCGATTAGTGAAAGGAACGTCCCTACCAAATTTAAAGTAAATCGGACAAAAAATGCGACCGCTGGAGTGCAAACACACACACACACACACACACACACACACACACACATATATTTATATATATATTTATATATATATATATATATATTATTCCTAAACTTTGAAGCAAGATGAGCAAAACTAAGTTTTTATTTTATTTTGAAAGTTTTCATTATTTTATTTGCAAGACAAAATATTTTATTTTACTGATTAAAAAATGGAAATTTCTGAAGTTATTTTTATTTTATAAAGACCACTTCTTAACCTCCAGAAAATATTATAGCCTGCTAGACAGAGCTTTACCTATTAGTTAATTGATCAAAGATAAAAAGTAACTAAAAACAAATAACAATAAAAGTAAACGTATATTTGCATAAGTATCCAGCATACTAAACTTGCAACAACGGATTTTTTTAAAGCAGGATAATCATCTTCAAGACACACCTGAAGAATGACCCTTCAAATGGTTGTTTAAGGGTGGCGAACAGTTTTCCGCTGTGTGTGCGCCTTTTGCTCCGCGGTTTAGGGCAATTTCGAAACACATCTTTTGCTTCGGGCGTAGAGCAGGAAGAAATCGAGGCCGCTGGAAACACCTATTTTCCTCCGCGAGGGGGAGAGTAGCTAACAACTATTGTATGTCCAATTGTGTCTAGTTGAACCCCATGATTTTATTAGGTTATATAAAATATTATTATTCATGATTAGCATATGCTTTACATGATAATAGTGAACTTTTACATATAGAGATAGTTAAAATTAGTACACTTAGTCACAATAAAATTACTATGCATAGAAAATGTATGTCGCGCCAAACATGAAATATTCTTTGCAAAAATAAATAAGGAATACATTTCGAGTGGTGCAAATTGTACATTCAGAATCAATTCAATTAGTTTTCGTGGTACTTAAGTAATATTGTACTGAACCAAATTCAAATTCAAATTCAAATTATATTTATTGTCACATTTTACATTTTTTACATAGCAAGGCTATACAAACTGGTGACATGGTCAAATGGTACTAAAACTAAAACTTAACTATAGTACAATATTCAAAAACCAAGACAAGCAAGTACCGTACAAAATCAAACCAATACAAGTGAGTAAAACAAAACAAATTTCAGTTAAAGGAGAGAAATACCTACGTTTATTATAAAAATATGTCAATTTTACAAAACAAACTCATTAATAATATAATAATATAATAGCTTCTGCTAAGCAAATGCTCTTTAAGGGAAGGTTTTAAACTGTTTGAACCAATTTTAGATTTCAAACCAGGAGGAAGGCTGTTGAAAAATGTCATCCCAGCATAGGAAGGAGATCTTTCATGCAGGCACAAACGATGTATCTTAAATTGCAAGTCCCTCCTATGTCTCGTATCATAATCATGATCATGCTGCTCCTGGCTTATTTTTTCAAAATTTGTTTCCAGCAACAGTAAACATTTATAGATGTAAAGGGATGGCAGTGTCATTAGCTTAAGTTTCCGAAAAAGGGGTCTACACGAAACTCGATAACCTGAAAAAGTAAGAATTCTTATAATCTTCTTTTGAGTTCTGAAAATATTTAATGCGTCAGCTGATGATCCCCACAATTCTATTCCATACTGCATAATAGAATACAAATATGCATAATAAACCATTAGCCTAGTTTCCAAATCGGTGGTACCCCTTAAGGTGGTGCAGTCGACTCTATTGACAAGCTATTCCGCCTAGAGGTCAGGCCAGTCGCTGCTCACTCACACACATGCAGAGTCCCGGATGCTCACTCACACACACGCAGAACCCTCCCCTCAACTACCCCCAACCCCCAACTTCCCCAAGTGGTCAAACTACTTTCACTCAGCTGGGCTTGCTAAACGCCCTGCCCTGAACCGTCATCAGGCACCAAGATTCTGAAATGGCAAATAGCAAGCAGCACAGCGGGAACTCAAATCAACCAGCCTCTCCGCATGTGTTATAAACATATTTATTTGTTATACAATTTTCAGCGGTTAATATACCATTTAAAAATGTCATATTTAATGAATTCAGTAAAGTCTCTCAAATCTATGATATCGTAGATAAAATTAATTATAAGACGTATTTTAACAAGTTGGAAACGCTCTACTAACATACAAATAACCCCATCGCAGCAAACCTGCGTGCTCAGCGAATTTACAATGCATAAATATGTGCCTCGCTACCACATAAAGCCACTTACCAAGTTACATAACAATACATACGTAAATAAGTGATATATACTATTTTTATTGTCGATTTATCAATTATAACATTCAAATCCATCGCTATTATGAGTTTCAAAAATACAGTATAACATTTTATTTTAGGGCTGAGTACGCAGGTTTTCGCTGAAACAAGGAAGATAAGAAACTTTGTTTATACAATTATCAAAATAACTCAAGAAGGTGAAGCTTCATACCTTTATTTATTTAATTTAGGTTCATAACTAAGGGAGGTAGGCCATATCAAACATTAACTATTCTTCATAAGAATAACACTAGGGCTGAGTATGAAGGTTTGCTGCTTCGGGGAAAATAAAAAATTGTTTTTTATGCAAAGCATATAAATAGGCCAGAACTAGGTCAATTCACACACCAAAGTTTCGCTAAAATATGATCACTTTAAAGAAACTGGAAAGAGTATTTTTTATTTGAATTAAACAACAGATAATTTTAATCAAATATTTGTTTACAAAAATCGAATTAATACATATGATAACGGTTTTTAAAAAGATCCAGTATAAAATACGATTGAATCACGGATAAAATATCTGATAACAATTAAACACATTAACTTTGAAACAAAGTCTAAGGCATCAGTAAACTACTGGTAGTAATCCTAACAACATATTAAAATATCAGAACTAACCGTTAGTTTGCGATTTTAATGTACTATATATATGATTGGCCTAGTAGAGCAATGGTTAAATATTTTTCTACTATAGTGAAGTTTGTAAACTTCAGATGTGCCCAAAAAACGGGTGGCAGTTTGGTAGTACCCAGATAGGGAGGGAGGCAAATGGTTTCCAAAAATATACATTACCACCAAGAGATATCCTGGTAAACCATGTCAGTCAGGTCCCGAATTTTGTATTGCTTGAATTCCTTTACAGCAACTTTAGAGACTCATGCGGACAGTTAACATAAAACCAATAGACACGGTCCGAGACAGTCCGTAGAGACCACAATACCCCATGTTTAAGAGTAGGACTGGCTGTCTTTACCCAAAAACAGGCTGTAAGAGTAAGAGTATTTTTTTCTGTTAATGTGCAAGTGTAAAAACTTTAAAATGACACATCGATTGTCCAAATCGATTGAGAAATAACGACGTAGCGGGCCAAAAACGAAATTCCTTAGCGATTTAATATGTAAGACTGGGCCGTATTTAGGACCTCTGGGGCCCGGGTGAATACGAAAATGGGGCCTCCCTAACATAAATACAAGCATGTATGTAGGTATACATACAATAGATATTTCTCTATTCCGTAATATAACCTTATTAATTTTAATTGTCTAGTCTGTAATAAATACACCAAATATACAAATAATTAACAAGTTGTAATTTGTTGTGAAAACTTTAAAAATTTCCAAAATAATAATGTTGTATTTAATTTTCTTTACAGGATTTAGTCTGGTTTTAGCTCTCAAGCCTATATCCAACAAGTTACTAATATATTAAGTTAATATACAATAAAAAACATTATGACTAGTTAAACCAACAACTTATAAATTTAAAAAGAAATATCTCGTGTAATTGCTTTACCACAAAAATAATCGTACTAACATGAACACAATCAAAATATAGCACATATGAAATGTTTTGTTATGTTATGTTTTGTTATAATAAATGTTATATTATATGTTTGAATTCAATACACATTGATTTGGAACTCTTTAAAAGGTCGTAGATCAACATACTGCTGGATAGACTTTATTAAATAGTATTTCATGCAGTATAGACGGTAAAACTCCTTTCTCGGCATTTATTGGCTGAAAAATCATAAATTATATGTTCAAGTAACATAGGCAACGCCAACGCAAAATATAATTTTCTAAACTCTGGTTTAATGCTAATTCAAAGGTAACTTTTTACAAGTTTAAACTTTAAAACATGTTCTTATTCCGGATGCATTTGATATTATTGCACATAAAAATATTCTTAAAGAGATTTAAATATTTGGAAATGTAGTAAAAAGTCAGTTATATTGTAGACGTTTGTACATTATTTTCGAGATAAGTTTACGTGATTTTGATACAATGAAATATTATCTTTATCATTGGGCCTTGTTTCTTCCTACGTTAAACTTGATGTCGGGGGTAATCGCAGGATTCAGTGTTGGCAACAATGATAAGCATACATCCCGTAACATTCACTGATACCGGGGCAGTGCTGATCATATTGAGTAATAATTAAAGTAATCAAAGCAGACGTTTTTAAATCCCCATTCTTTTCTTATGGGGGATGTTTTACGTTGTTGTTCGTTTGCTGGTAAATATTTAGAAATACTGTTATTTTTCCCTAGTCCCTGGGATCAAGACCTCTCCCATTATCCTGCAATTAGCCAAACTCCCACAATTTTGACTTAAAAATTTCGCTTACAGAATTATATATAAAGACGATACGAACAAAATAACAACAACAAGAAATAGGCTAAAAGCTACCGTACCATTATTATTATCATCTTTATTATTAGTAATTGTATCATCATATTTAGGATAACCTCAAACACTTATGACTACTCAGTGTCCTACGTTAACTGACTTTCGTAACCAATTATAGTTTTGATACTATTATTTAATTACTTTATATTTGGCTGTTTGTTCCTAATAATTTATAATATATCAAAATTAGTTTTGTGCAACAATAACAACAAACTTAAATCGGCTTGAACGGAATATGCAACTTCCAAGTACGGCAGAGCATGGCTGTTATAATCTATATTAAACAATACAATACATATACTCAGCAAATAAGTGCAATCTATAATAAGAGCAATCTATGCTCAGCAAAATAAGTGCTCTACAATGCCATCAGTAGTTATGTTTCAAATCTTACCTGGCCAATAATTTTAGTTACTGGATTTGGACAAGTTTATGAAGTCCGCACATGGTATTAAAATAATACAAATTATTGAATGACTTTGGATTTGATACTTAGTTTGAACGTACACCTTTTACATCTTAAAATTATTTGTATTGTTTTCAGTTAAGAAATAATAAACTTTTACAGAACAAATTTTAAAAACTGCCTCCTTAGTAGTCTGAAGGGTCCCACTTTCGTGACCTGGGGGCCCCCCTCGGGCCCGGGGCCCTGGCCGCTCGCCCCGTGCGCCCTTACGGCCCTGATATAAGGCTAGTTTTGCCCAACAGCTTCTATTGTTCATCTTAGTTCTGTTTTATAGTAAAATCAAATCACAAAGCTGAACAAATTATAATCCATTGCTCTTTATAATCAAACGTGCAACTGATTTGTATTTTAAAATATGATTGGCTACTATTTAATGTGAAATTTAAGACTCATAAATTATGTTTGATTTACATAGAAAAAGCAAAGAAAACAGTGTATAAACAACTTGATTATTGGCTAAGAAAAACCCTTTTCACTAACAGAAATAAAATGTGGCGGTTTTGTCTTAAGAATAAATTTTTAGGGCCTAATTAACAATTGTAAAAATATATTAAACATCTTTGATGGGCATAAAGAAATCTGACTTCAGGCCTGCATACAACTTAACACAACCTGGCTTTTAGACCTTTGTTTTATTTGCAAGGAAGACACCTCCTCTGTCACGGGGTGACGGTGCCGGCTGTCGGCGCGGCGGGCCGATGCGGGGTAGTGAGAGAGAGAGAGAGGAGATGTATGAGAGAGTAAAGGGATGTGCGAGTGAGAGAGAAATATGGTGCGCGAGTGCCTGCACGTGCGAGTCGGGGCGATATGGGCGGCTCAGGGGTAGTTAGGTGTCTGGCGCGGGCTAAAATTGAAAAGTTTATTGTACACAACTTTTTTATGAAACTTAATTTTTACATATTGTTGTATATAACTGTCTTTGTACACCCTTGGCTTGGGTTAGCTGAAGTTTTAAAACCACTTGAATAAAAAACAACCGAGATACAAACTTTATTTCCTGAAATAATAAAAATTTTAATAAAATCCATTTAGGTGAGCCTTAAGTACATTTTTTGAAAATACGTAAACCAATTTTGAAACATTTGTGATTGGCTGTTTTCAACTGGTGTATAATTCAAAATACCTCTAAAACGGCACTTCAAAGGGTGAAAAAACCAATATAACGGAAATATTTTTCCAAAAAAATGTGTGTTTACGATTTGTATAATCGTAATAAACAAAAAACAGTGATAACAAAAAATTAAAATTTTTTTGACTGCACAGCCTTAATATTAACATCTGAAAGCAAGCTGAGCTAAGCCTCTTTCCAACTACATGCAGATAAGTTTTCCAATTCAAGTTTAGGTCCAATTCAACACCTAAGAATTTTGTTGAGAAGCTCGAAACAACCCTGTGATTATCTATAGAATTGTCAAATTCTTTTGGGTCAGTACTTCTACTGGTTTGAAATTTAAGCAAACTAGTTTTACTATAATTTAGATTCAACCCGTTAACCTGAAACCAATTTTCCAAATTTTTTATGGTTTGTATTATTGAACTTTCAAGTTCCTTCATGCTAGTAGCTTTTAAAACTGTTGTAGTGTCATCAGCATATAAAATTATAGAGTCCTTTGTAACAATTACTCTTTGTTTACGATTCTTTAAATATGAGGATACCCATAACAGAGCAGTGGATTTGCTTGGGTTTCCATAACCAAGTTATTTGTGGAAATTTATAAGGATGGCAGTGGCAATGGCAGTTAGGGCGGCTCGGGTTCGCAACAATTCCAGTGTTTTGAACACACAGGATTAGTGCTGGCCAATATACATGAACTTAATAATTTTCGTAGAATCTCCACGGTAAGTTAGAGAATCTAGAGTATTTTGAAAAAAGTTCGGATTGACCTTGCACCACCAGTTAGACTGATGGTGAAAGAATCTGGTGGAGCGGGAGTGTTGTAGCTACTCTCCCCCTAGCGGAGCAAAAGAGGTGTTTTCAGCGGCCCCGATTTCTACCTGCTCTACCCCCGGAGCAAAAGATGTGTTTTGAAATGACCCTAAACCGCGGGAGCAAAATACGTGCAACCTTTCCGCTGGTACCTACTCAACAGACAAACTTCACAAGTCTGATTATAGTCTTTACCTAACAAATCTCTTCATATTATCCTCCAATGACCTACTGAAAGCATGTATGTCAAAAGAAGAGATAACATCATTTCATAACTAACAAAATATTAAGATTACAAAAAATAGTAAAAAACCTAATAAAAACTCAAAAATATTGGTTTTATAATAATAATATTAATAGTATTTCATTTCACAATCGTTTGAGTTTTATTGGTTTTGTAAAACTATTTTTATATGTTTTTATTGAGGGGTATTCGGGTAAAAATCTAACTGGACTAGTTGGTAATACTAAACAGGTACATTCTGGCAGAAGAGATTCTTATAAAGTAGCTTTAAAGTGGATTCTGTGTTCAAAAAGAGGTAGAGTGTGTCGCGGCCGAGCCTGACCACTTTTCAGTCTGGCCCACCGGTGAGAAAGTCTACCAGCGACAAACCCTACCACATTCTTTCTACATTCCTAGGTGGTGTACTTTGTCTTGGCCGGCCCCAACAAACTCTATCACTCAAAAGTGGCAGACTTTGTCGTGTCCCCGTAATATCTTTGTATTTTGCTTAAATAGATTACCTTAAATCCGTCAAGTGATCCACGTCGCTGTATGTGGACGACCGGTTTCGACCCAACTAAGGGGCCATTCTCAAGCTGAGGCGTAAAATTTCATTCCGAGGAGGTCGTCAAAGAGTCTTAAACACTCTACTCAAAAATACATAGACGGACGGATATTTTACATTTTTTGTAGACGTATATTTTTGTGTAGTGTGTTTAAGACTTTTTGACAACCTCCTCGGAGTAAAATTTTACACCTCAGTTTGAGAATGGCCTCTTAGTCGGGTCGAAACCGGTGCCCACATACAGCGACGTGGGTCACTTGATGGGTAATTAACCTCTAGATTTAATTCAATCAGTAATCCGGAGGCAAATAAGAAAAACTTGCAGCTATACAACTATTCGACATTTTGCCTTTAAAATTTAGATGCGCTGGTGTGGTGTACCGTGAAAGCGGCAATAAAGGCGCATATAAAACAGTATTTTTTTAATCCCGGCACAAAATAGTACAATGAGACAAATTATATCATCGCATTTGTCATTCTATTGGGGCTGGGGTTAACCCTCGTCACCTCTGCTTCATTAAAAACCCCTTTAACATTGAGGATCTTTACAAGATTTAGGGCCTCGGCGCTCGTACTATGATTTAAGTCAGCCTCGGTCCTCGCACTACCGGAGGTGGGGGGCCGGGCAATAATGCTGCTAGCTGGTCCCCCTCCTCCTGCCCACAACGCACAGCCAATCACCGTTTTCAGATCGTTCCTCTTCTAGACCAGGCACGTTTTTCAAAAAGAACAATGCAAGAAGCATTTCATGTAACAATTGGGGAAACAATGTTTTTAGGGTATTTTGACCTCACTGAATCCGAATATCTGTCTGTTGCCAAAGCGAATTTTGGACCGGAAGTGCGGTATCCAAGATGACGGCCAAAACTCTGTTGCCCCATATCTCCCATGTTCGTTGGATTGAAATAATGATTTAACCGTCTGCTTAGGGGTTTTCTCGGATGCCAAACACATTGCAACGCTCACAATTTACTTACCATGAGTTTGGAGGGCATGTGTTACAAGATGGCGCCCAAGATAACCGCCAAAAACTCTGTTGCCGTATATCTCCCACGTTCGATGGCTTAAAATAATGATTTAAACGTCTGCATAGGGGTTTTCTTGGATGCCAAAAACATTTCAACGGTCAAAATTGACTTACTATAAGTTTGGAGGGTATAGGTTCCAAGATGGCAGCCAAAAAGTTGTAGTGTTTACGTGAGCCCCTGCGTCTTCTTGTATTTGGAGTTTAAAAATCTGTTTTGGCGGCCAGCTTGAAACATATGCCCTCCAAACTTATAGTAATTATGATACAGTTTTGCATTTGGCATTTACAATACAATCAAAATAAAAAAGACATTCTCAACTTTTCTAACACGTCATAAAATATCTGATTGCTGATTACAAAAAGTAGTTCCAAGTCAATGTATATCCGTGGCGGCGCCGGCGCGGCGTCACGAAACGCGGTGTGACGGTGTCTTTAACAGGCCTGTCTTTAACTTTGTTCGTGTTGTGCAAGCTACGTTTTTTTAAGTTTTATCGACGCAATTTCGGTCAACATTTACCGTGCTGAAGGAGGCAAACACCGAAAAAATCATATCATGTACCATATAGTGCTAGCTGATTGACTTCTTAAATACTTCAACACAAGACAATAATAGAAAATTGAAAAGCCCAGTTGTGGTTTCGATTATGATTTAGACCATTACATTTCCATAGATCAATATATGTTTCTGCATTGTGAGCCAACTTATTCCATATTAAAAAATATCCAGTAAAAGTTACCATCACGTTTTTCTACACCTTTAACCCCCACCATATATCGATACCTCAACCATCGATATAAATACTACTGGATCGCGCGCTGCCCGCAAGGCCAGTGTACAGCTTTCCGAGCGCACACAGCTACGTGTTGGGGTTGCATCCAGGGAGAATCGCAGGCGCGAGGGGGCAAAAGCGCGACCCCGCGTTGTCGCTCTGTATGTTTTGGCGGCATATAGGCGGGCGCCGCGTGGCAAAGCTTGGTAAAAACATATGTTTATCAGCTTATCATCCCCTTCCTCTCAAGCACAGGTGACTTTGGGCGGGATATTGTCTCACTCGACCTTGATCTAGCGTCTAATTTGCTTCGCTTAACTGTTGCCGTTCTGCCGTTGCTGTTGTTTGGGTTGATTAGTGGTTGTCATTTAGTTTTTAGTTTTTAATCGTGGATTTATTGTTGTAGTATTTTTCAGTTATCATAATTTTAGAATGTTCGCTGATTTGCTTATTTAATGGTAAAGAGTTGTGCCGCTTACAACTGCACAACAAGATGGAGGAAAGCGAGCGACATATATTTTCATAGGTAAGAAAGTTATTACATTACATTTGTACAAGAACGTGTATTGCAGGTTTCTAAAAGTATTTAACTGTAATTTTCGACCTCATTTTAAATAGTTAAATACATGTTGTAGTAGTGGAGAAACCAGAAAGAGAAGCCACAATCGGCGCTTTTTCCCCATGTTATTCTTATGGGGAGCCGTTTTTGCGCCGACGCCAGCTCCCGCCTTACACAAGTTTCCTTGTTGGCCTATATTAATACCCAACCCTTGCCTATATTAAATATATTGTCCCCATCCCTCCTCTATATTTTTTAAAATTTTCAAAAACTATCTTTGGTGTTTATGTCTGATTTGTTTAAAACTTGGATGTGTTATTGGTGTTTTAATAAATTCCCCCAAATTCACAAAAAAATACTGCCGCCAACTTCTTGATTTAAAATTTGGATGATTGTCGTAGTGTTTTAATAAATCCCAACTACAGTCGAATTAAAACTGCCAACTGATTAATTAAAACACGCAACAATCCGCACCGCTGCCCACTAACCATGACGCCATGGCACACGCAACAATCCACCGCTCACTGACACACTGACATACTAACACACTAAAGTCGGTCATGTGCAAGCATGCGTCACATTGACCAGAATTTCCACTTACCATAGAGGTAATTTCCTGGTTGAAAATCCAGCCAATGTGAGGTAATTTCCTGGTTAAATTGAAAATCCTCTCGATGTGTATATAAGGAGCCACCGACAACACACAGCACTATTGTTCTACAAGACCACCAGTGACACGACATCTCACCACTGACACGTCACCACCGGCACCAGATGACGTCACCACCGGCACTGGACTCGTCACAGCTCACCTCTCCACCGGCACTGGACTCGTCACGGCTCACCTCTCCACCGGACGTCTCGGCATCACGGCTCACCTCTCCACGTCTCACACCTAGGACTTCGGTTAGCTGGGAGTGTTAGCGACGGTAGTTGTAGCTAAGGTGGTGTCTTCAGGGACAATCACAACCGTTAATCAATCCGAAAATTGTGAAATAGCCTAATATTCCAATTCCAATTCACCATTTCCAAATTTTAAGGTTTCCATATTTAAATATCCATTTGTAAATCATATTTCGAATGTGACTGCATTTCCAAATTTTAAAATAGATTTCCATTAAATTCTCAAGTAAAATATGTTTTGAATTTTAGACTTTAAATATTAAATTATCTGTTCTAATTGAATATGTAGATTGATAGTTGGCAGTTTTATTTATAAAATGATATTGTACAGTGTGAATACGTATCCAGTCCAAACGCTGGTTTCACACATCTTTACATAATTTTTGTCTAATTTAAAAAATGGTACTTTTTTGTTTATAAAAAGCAGAGTAATGCCATCTCAAAATTTATTTACATCGAACATGTTGTCGTGTGCAATATGCTCCGTGCCCTGCTCCAAAAGAGGTAATTTAATCAGACACTATCGTAACATTCACAAAGTTATTCCTAAAATTTGTAAAAAATGCCATCAAATATTTGATAATAACAATCATTTTAAAGCGCATATGCTTAATAACCACAATAGTTGTAATGTGTGTAAGAGAGTCATCACTCGTGACAAGAAACGCCACCACCTACGATGTGACAAACGACCTTACAAGTTGTATATTTTTAACGGTGAATCTGTGGAAGTATTAGACACTCTTCAATCTTGTCCCCTACCTATCAAATGGATTCTTATTAGGAGGGTAAAGTTCATCAAACACTCGGTGGACAATAATGGTGATTTAATCATTGACAAAGAATGTATTGCTGATTTTCGAAGTTTGACGATGTTAACGATTGAGAAAGCACAATTAAAGACTCAAATTAAAGAAGCACTTTTTAAGATCGATACCTCCATGCACAAGTATCAAGCCCAAGGCAGCGGATGGATATATGACCATACTAAATACTGGCAGCTGCATGTTTACAAGTATAAACCCCTAACTCCCAAGTCATACATACCCACACCAGAAAATATAAAATCAAAACACGCTGTTTTAAATATTAAAAATAGTGATAATAAATGTTTCGTGTGGAGTATTTTAGCAAGCTTGAATCCAAGGAATTGTATAAATGAACATGCAAATCGAGTATTTTACTACGAACCCTATGAAGGCCAGTTGAATATGTCAAATATAAAATATCCCGTAAAAATATCCGACATTGATAAATTTGAAAAACAAAATAACATAAGTGTTAATGTATATGGAATTGAAGGACAATTAATATATCCATTGAGAATAACTAAACTAAATAGTAATACGCACGTCAACCTGCTGCTTCTACAACAGGGTCGGAAATCACATTACTGTTTAATTCGTGATTTTGATAAGTTAATGCTGCGGTCTACAAAAGACAATAATAAGAAATATTTTTGCAAGTTCTGTTTGCAACATTTTTGCACCAAAGATATATTGGAACGTCACACAACATATTGTAAAACCTTTGATGCCCAAAGAGTACAAATGTCTAAAAAAGATACACTACAATTTACGAATTACAAATATCAACTTAAAGCTCCCTTTGTGATTTATGCAGATTTCGAATGTTTTATAAACTGTGGCAAACACACGCCTTCTGGATTTGCTTATGTTGTAGTGAGAGATTCTAAAATTATTTACGAAGAGTTGTACAGTGGTGAAAATGTAATGGATGTGTTTTTCGAAAAGTTATTTAAAACTTATGACTTTATTAAAAGTCAGATGGGAGTATATGTTCCCCTTGTAATGACTCCAGAGCAAGAGATGTTATTCCAAAACTCTACACACTGCCACATATGCCAACAGCCGTTACTGTGTGATAAAGTGCGCGACCACTGCCACCTAACAGGCGAGTTCAGGGGGCCCTCCCATAACTCTTGCAATTTAAACTATAAAGTAACCAAGAAAATTCCAGTATTCTTCCACAATCTTAAAAACTATGATGGTCATTTAATAATGCAACACTTGGGAAAATTCAATCGCAAATTGAATTGCATAGCCAAAGATATGGAAAAGTATATTTCGTTCTCTGTTGATGATTTGGTATTTTTGGATTCCTACAACTTTTTGTCTCTTCCCTTAAGCAAATTAGCTTCCAATTTAAATACGTTTAGATTTATAGACAATCCACTACTACAACGTAAGGGCGAATTTCCGTACGAATACATGACAGGACCAGAAAGGTTTTTAGAGCCCCTCCCACCCATAGAGGCATTTTACAGCAGTCTAACTAAAGAATGTATATCTCCTGCACAATATGAACATGCTAAAAACGTATGGAATCATTTTAATATAAAGAATTTAAAAGAATATCACGATTTATACCTTAAAACAGATGTGTTGTTATTGGCTGATGTGTTTGAGACATTTAGGGACTTGTGTTTAAAGGATTATAAACTCGACCCCGTTCATATGTACTCACTGCCTGGACTAACATGGGAGGCGTGTCTTAGAATGACCGGCATAAAATTACAATTATTTCAAGACGTTGACATGCATTTGTTTATAGAACATGCCATTAGAGGCGGTGTAAGTATGATTTCCACGCGCTATGCTAAAGCCAATAATAAGTATATGGGCGAACATTATGACCCAAATCAAGAAAGCACCTATCTTGTATACTTAGACTGTAACTCGCTATACTCTACAGCAATGTGCGAGTCGTTGCCCGTTGATGGCTTTAGATGGACAAATGAGAAAGATTATAAATACAATCAAAATGAAAACTTTGGATTTATTTTGGAAGTTGATTTAAAATACGATAAAAGTTTACACGATTTGCATAATGACTACCCGCTCGCACCAGAAAAAATGAATGGAAAATTAATACCAAATTTAAATGACAAAACTAAATATATTTTACATTATAAAGCACTAAAAAAATACGAAGAACTGGGTTTGGTAGTTACAAAATACCACAGAATTTTAAAATTCAGACAATCAAAATGGCTTGCGCCCTATATTAATTTTAATATTGAAAAGCGACAAAAGGCTAAACACGATTTTGAAAAAGACTTTTACAAACTGTTAAATAACAGTCTCTTTGGTCGAACAATTATGAACCAACGCAAGTTTCGTGATATACATCTTGTAGACGAGTCTAAGTTAACAAAGTACGTTACAAAGCCAAGGTTTGACTGTAGCAAAATGTTCGATAACAATTTGCATGCTGTACATTTAAATAAATTAATTGTAAAGTTTGATAAACCAATATATTTAGGAATGACCATTTTGGATATCAGTAAAGTAATAATGTATGATTTCCACTATAATTATATGTCAAAATTTAAGAATAAAAAGTTCTTAATGACAGACACAGACAGCCTTCTTTATTCTATAGTAACAGAGGACTTTTACAAGGAAATACAAAGTGACTTGGACTGTTTCGACACCTCTGCATATAGTAAAGACCATTTCTTATACTCTGATAAAAATAAAAAAGTTACGGGCAAGTTTAAAGACGAATTAAATGGTCAAATTATGTATGAATATTGTGGTTTAAAGCCAAAATTATACTCTTTCATTCCTTTACAATGGTTATACGAAAAAGAAAATCAAAATGAGCTAGAGGTTAAAAAGGCAAAGGGAGCTGACAACGCTACAGTTAAACATCTCTTAAGACACCAACATTACTTACACTGTCTTGCAACCGGGGAAGATTACTATGAGAATGTTACAAGAATTAAATCCACAAACCACCATCTTCAAACATTAACGATGAACAAAAAGGTACTCTCTTTTGATGACGACAAGAGGTTTATTCTGGATGGCATCAACACTCTTGCCCTTGGTCATTATAAAATTGGTCAAACATAAATCTATATTTCCCATTATTCTTTGGCCTTTCCTTGTCTATTACAAAAAAGCCATATTTAGACCTATCCCAGCATTGATGGCAGAGATTTCTAAATTGGTTAAATGAAAAATCATTTCCCACATGATTGTTATACACATGTTTTAAATTTAAATCGTCTTGTTTAAATAATATTAGGAAATTAACATTGTCACGTAAATGCTTGTTTACTTTACTGTAAGATTGACACAAGTAAAAACTGTTAATATTTTTGTGTCTGCCCATTGAGAAAAATTGTGTGATATTTGGACTATTTATGTCGTCAAATACAACTATTGAGTGTGATTCTACATCATTTGGTGTGATTTCACAGTTTGAATATGTGTGTAATTTAACTTCATCACACAGACGGAATATTTCAATTATTTTTTTATATTTTTCTTGTTCTAAAGATTTGGATATTATATATAAATTTGTAAACTTTAATCCTTGTTTTTTTACAATTAAGTTATAAATTACAACAGTCTTCCCCGAACCACTGGGCCCTATTATAAGACAGCGAATATTATTAGGAAATAGACCCAACTTCTTTGGTGTATTTTCTTTATGTGCTATTTTAAATTTGTTCTTTTGTTGAATAAATGACATTTTTTATATAATAAAAATGGTGTATTTTCTTTATGTGCTATTTTAAATTTGTTCTTTTGTTGAATAAATGACATTTTTTATATAATAAAAATGGCAAAGAGAAAGTGTAAAAAGGTCCAAGGTAAGGGATTATTCTTAAAGCCATATAGAGGCCGTGGCTTGTTAAATACCCTTATAAACAACCTTCCTTTCCCTCTCCACATACCTGGAAATTATAAATGGTGTGGACCTGGAACTAACGTGCGTGAAAATTTAGCCAGAAATGTACCTCCAAAAAATAAGCTAGACTCTTATTGTAAAGAGCACGACATATTCTACATGAATAATCCTGATACAGCCGCCCGGAACAAGGCAGATATGAGATTAGCGGACCAGGCTTGGACTAGGGTTTCGGCAAAGGACGCCAGTCTGGCCGAAAAAGCAGCAGCTTATGCAGTGACAAATTTGATGAAGGCCAAGGCAAAAATGGGAATGGGATTAAAATTTAATAAAAAAGATGGACAACTTTCAGCTGTTAGAGGCAGCAAGAGACGTGCCTCACTTTCGAGGAGTGTACCTAAAAAACGAGCTAAAACATCTAAGGCCAAAAGTAAGAGAATGTGGAATTATTAATTTAGACAGTGACGGGGGCACACATTGGACAGCATATCGTAAAAATAAAGATGTTGTAATATATTTTGACCCTTTCGGAATACAGCCTCCAAAAGAGGTAATTGAATATTTTGTACCATCTAAAATTTACTATACAACTGATCAAATACAAGATTTAAACAGTTCCATTTGTGGAATTTTATGTTTATCATTTCTGAAAAATTTTAGTTTATAAAAATGGATTCATTTACTATAACATTTACGGGTACAGAGCCAGAGTTGAAGTCTGTGTTCTTTCCTCCTATAGAATTAAATGGTGATTATGTAATTGGACTGGTAGATTTTCAAAGTTATAATTCTATATTTAATGTTAAAAAACCTCTAAATACTTTGACATATTACAAAATGCACAAAATTACAACCCCAAAAGGGGAGGTCACAATTGACGAATTAAACCGGGCATTAGCTGGTAAAGTTGAAGTTATTATACAAAATAAAGTAGCATTAATTAATACAAAAGTCAAACTTATATTTTACAAAGGGCTAGTTCCAAAATTAAATAAACTTAAAGACACAAAATTAACTATAGACGAGGGTGAGGATGTGTATTATTACGATCACAAAGCTCCAAATGTAATTGAAATTGCTGAAGGTACATACGAAGTGTTTGAGCTTGCGAAGGAAATTCAAAAGCAACTCCCAGATTTTGTACTTATAGCCGATAATAAAACTATGAAAGCCACATTACATTCTAGCCATGTGTTTGATTTTACAAAACCGTGTTTAGGGTCTGAATTATTGGGATTTAAAGGATTTTCTACTCCAGATATTGCGTTTAAATCCGTAAATAAAATCAACATAAATAATGTAAATGTGATTAGAGTAAAATGTAATATTGCGAATGGGTCTTATTTGAATGGTGACAAATCACACACCATACACAGTTTTTACCCAGAAGCTCCTCCTGGCTACAAAATTATTGAGGTTCCCAGAAATATTATATACTTCCCTGTAAATAAGAGAAGTTTATATGTTGTTAGCATTACATTTGCAGATCAACACGACAAGCCAATTGACTTTAATAAAGAAGAAACTACAATTACTTGTCATATAAAAAAGATATGAGAATTTACAAGAACGGACTGAGTGTGCAAAATGCCAGGTTTCTGCGATCAATTGGGTTGAAGTTAAAATTTTCTATTAATAAAAATGGAAGATTTTCTAGACGTTACAGGAAAATTCCAATACGACGATAGCTTGGTTAAAATTACAAATTACTCCTATGTTCCACACAACACTTTAGCAATAAATAATTCCGATGAAATTCGAATATGCATAAATAATCAAGATTTACTAACACTCCCATGTAGGAGTTATCTGTATATTAAAGGAGAAATAGAGAATCATGATAAAGGACATTTTATAAATAATGCATTTGCATTCTTATTTGACGAAATTAGATACGAAGTTGCTGGTAAAGAAATAGATATTGTAAGAAATCCGGGAATTTCCAGTCTTATGAAAATATTGTGCTCTTACAATAAAACAACTAAATTGTCAAATGTAGCATTTGATTCTGATGAAAATTTAAAGGAGTTCCATAAAAGCGGCAAGTTTAGTACTTGTGTCCCGTTAGAGCTGTTAATGGGTGTGTTTGAGGATTTTAATAAGGTTTTAGTAAATGTTAAACAAGAATTGGTGTTGAAAAGATCCAAAAACGACTTAAATTGTATATTAACAACATCTAATGCTCCAACTGGTGTCGATCCTATTCCTAAAATTACACTTAAATCGATTCAGTGGGTGATGCCGCATGTGGTGCCATCTGATGGGGAGAAGCTTCAATTACAAAAGATGTTATTGCAAAATAAAAATTTGCAAATTGCATTTAGAAGTTTGGAGCTACACGAACTCCCATCATACCCCGAAACCAAGAGACATACATGGTCAGTTAAGACGTCTTCGAGTTTGGAGAAGCCCAGGTATATTATATTTGGTTTCCAAACAGGTAGGGACAACAGTGCACGAAAAAGAACTGATGAATTTGATCACTGTAAATTGAAAAATATCAAAGTGTTTTTAAACTCTGAATATTATCCTTATAGTGATTTAAATCTCGACTTTGAAAATTGAGATGCCTCTAAAGCTTATGAGATGTTTGTGAGGTTTAGGGAGAGTTACTAAAACACCGTCCCCGATCCTATGTTTAACAGAGCTGACTTTATAAAGAAATATCCTCTAATTGTAATAGATTGTTCTAGGCAGAATGAATCAGTCAAAGAGGGGGTTGTAGATATTAAATTAGAAATTGAAACTGCAGAAAATGTCCCTTCAAACACATCTGCATATTGCCTAATAATACACGATAAAGTGTTTGAGTATAATCCTTTGACAAATGAGATAAATAAAATGTAAATAAAATGAAAACAAATATTCAACAAGAATTGGTAGAGTCTGCAAAACAAATAAGAGAAAAATATAGGGCGTTAAAACGTGGTAAATTTCTAGAGGCTGAAGAGAGGTTCCAAACATTCCAACCGTTAATAGAGCCTTTGCAAGAATTAAAAAATTTAGCCACAAAAACAGAGAGGCCAGTTCTCCCAATGATTTTAGAAAAGACCCCGTCTAGAATACCAAGAATAACACAGATAACACCGCACAAATTAGATTTTGGTCTTTTAGCATCAGACTATAGTAGGGATAAATGGACATTCCTGGACCAGGAGGAGCCAGGAGGAGCGCCCCCCCCCCGAGGAGCCCCCCCCCCTAATTAGTATGCAAATTTTTTTTTAATTACCCTAATTAATATGCAAATTTTTAATTACCCTAATTAATATGCAAATTTTTTTTTTAATTACCCTAATTAATATGCACATTTTTTTTTTCATTTCAGGAGGAGCCCCCCCCCCCCCGACGACCCCCCCCCCCCCGAGGTCTCGTCTGTGACACTTTACCCCCCCCCCGAGGTCTCGTCTGTGACACTTTAAGGGGGGGGGGATATCGGTTACCATAGGTCGGATCTGAATTCTGATTGCAGATTCTTGTTCGTCTAGTCAAGCCGAGTCATTTGAGTACCCACATCGTACACTTTGGATGATGTTTACAAAAAAAAGGGCCCGCACCGCACTTTTGACCTTTTTTTTTCTTTGCATTTTTGGAATCTCCTTGTCAAGACGAGTCATTTGAGTACCCACATCGACCACTTTGGGCTAACCTGATGATGACCTTGAACCTGACCCTCTTTTTTTTAATGCATTTTCGGAATCCCCTCTTCAAGCCGAGTATTTTGAGTACCCACATGACGTACTTTTGATAATTAATACAAGAGTTGAGCAGGGTAACGCTACAACCAACAGAGCTAGCCCATCAACGCCTGCGGACAATAAAACTACCAGTGAATGCGAATTTTGATGAGAATATAATTGCAATTCTTTGGGTTAGAGCACTTGAAGGGGGGTGTATCGATACACCCCCCTTCAAGTACTCTACACCAAGGCAGCTGTTCACACAACCGACCGACGCGGTCGGTCCTGTCTGGGATGCAGCTGCTGTAACTGGGTCCCCAGCAGGAGGAGCGCGCGACCCCAGCAGGAGCTGCGCCCGACCCCAGCAGGAGCTGCGCCCGACCCCAGCAGGAGGAGCAGGAGCTGCACCCTACCCCAGCAGGAGCTGCGTCCGACCCCAGCAGGAGGAGCAGGAGCTGCACCCAACCCAAGCAGGAGGAGCAGGAGCTGCGCCCGACCCCAGCAGGAGGAGCAGGAGCTGTGCCCGACCCCAGCAGGAGGAGCGCGCGACCCCAGCAGGAGGAGCAGGAGCTGCGCCCGACCCCAGCAGGAGGAGCAGGAGCTGCACCCTACCCCAGCAGGAGCTGCGTCCGACCCCAGCAGGAGGAGCAGGAGCTGCGCCCGACCCCAGCAGGAGGAGCAGGAGCTGCACCCTACCCCAGCAGGAGCTGCGTCCGACCCCAGCAGGAGGAGCAGGAGCTGCGCCCGACCCCAGCAGGAGGAGCAGGAGCTGCGCCAGACCCCAGCAGGAGGAGCAGGAGCTGCGCCCGACCCCAGCAGGAGGAGCAGGAGCTGCACCCGACCCCAGCAGGAGCTGCGCCCTACCCCAGCAGGAGGAGCAGGAGCTGCACCCGACCCCAGCAGGAGGAGCAGGAGCTGCGCCCTACCCCAGCGGGTAATGCAGCAGCGGGCAATGGATCCACATGCCGTTGATTCCCCGTTGTTTGGAGTACAGAACGTCGTCAAGATCTTGGGTAGTTGAAAACATTTTTGGTTCATGAACGTACTTGAACCTTTTGACAATACGCCATAGCCTCTTCTTATGGAAATGCTTCAAGGTGCAATCATCGTCGTCTTTTCGGTTGTAGAATTCACCACCTTCAAAGTAATCATCTTCATCGTCAAACGGTCTCTTCTTATTATTGCTATTCATTGTCGTTTCCGCTGCAACACATACATCCTCCAACTCGACGACTGTGATGTCACAATCCCACCTGGGAATGCGGATGCTCTAATTGACTGATGGCGCCAGACCCTTGCAGGAACCCATAATTATAGACCACCCGCGTCGAATTCCGAGCAATAGAACAATAGAACAAAACATCAGCAAAGGGGGTTGTATCGATACACCCCCCTTCAAGTACTCTAATCTAAGGCAGGTGTTCACACAAAAAAACCAACGCGTTGAGACCTGTCTGGGAATGCGGATGCTGTAATTGGATACCCGACAGGAGGGCGACCGACCCTTGCAGGAACCCATAATTATAGACCACCCGCGTCGAATTCCGAGCAATAAATCACCAGTTGTCAAACACCCACGGTCTCATTCTTGTTCTAGTCTCCAACAATTCCTGACGCATGGGGGAGCGAAAATCTCCCCCCTAACCCATTATGTGTTAGGGGGAGCGAAAATCTCCCCCTAGTAATTAAATCAACAGAACACCAGTTGTCAAACACCCACGGTCTCATTCTTGTTCGGGAGTTTGAAGTGTGTAGTTGTGTAATAGTGTTGCTGTGTGACGTTCTGTCAGAGTGATCACCCGACGTTTTGACCTAACCTATAAAATGAACCACTTAACCGCCTATGTGTTTAATGATCAGCCTTTGTCTGTACTGTTTGACAGCAGCGATAATCCATGGTTCAAAGCTAAGGATGTAGCTACAATATTGGGCTACGCTAACCCTAAAGAAGCAATCAGAGTACATGTTAGAGAAAAATATCGCAAAACAATTCCTGAAGTATGGGGGAGCGAAAATCTCCCCCTAACCTATAACGAGAAACATTCAATCTTTCTTAACGAGCCGGGATTATATTCGTTACTTATGAAATCTAAAATGCCCATTGCCGAGAAGTTTCAAGATTGGATCTTTGAAGAAGTTTTGCCATCCATTAGAAAAAATGGACAGCACAGACTTATAAACGAGAACCAACGGCTGCTACAATCACTTACAAAGTCGCTAACAAATAACCGAAAGCTAGATCAAACAAATTCCGAGTTTAAAACTACAAATGATATATTGTGTATGAAAAACCAATCCATGAATCAAACGCTGATCGAACAGACACCTAAAATGGCAGTGTTGCCTGAAGATGTAAATCTGAAGCATATATTTTGTGTGATGATTAGGGAAACCCTCCTAAAGCAGTACGGAGTTTGTGAATACAAGTGCATTCGAACACAGAAGAGGAATTTCAAACAAGCCTTGAAAAAAGCAAAGGAAGAAGGATTTACAATGTGCTATTGTAGAGAAAATGTCCCCAACGGCATAAACATAGTGAATAAGGCTAAGGAAGTGATGAAGAGTTACGGCATGCACATTGACTGCAGATACAACAACATCCTAACCTCGCACAATTTCATTAATATAGTTGAACATATCTTTGACAATGCATAGGTCTGCGCTTGTGGACTCGTTCCAGAACCTTCGACGCTAGTCAGGTAGTAACAGTCGATACGTGCTCCAAAGATGACCAGTGCGGATGACGCAAGAAAAGTAATCACCATATCAATGGCCAAAATACGTTATAAACGTAACAACATCCGAGAAAGGCTCGCAATCAAGTTAGTGTTGGATAGAGCGAGAGATGTGTTTGAGAGAAAATATCATATGAAACAGCATACTTATGAAGAAAACAAAAATATTGAATATCATGTGAAAGAATATAACTATGAAGAAAACAAAACAGACTGTTAAATTTAACGAGGAGCTAAATACACAGTACACTTATGAGCCCTGTGAGGATGTACAACAATTAACGTGGACTCAAATCGCAATAGATGAAATGAGATTCCGCAGACCGTTGGAACTAATGTTGGGTGAAAAAATCAAACATCTAACCTATTGCAACAAGATGTGTCACAGCGAGTGCATACAGTTTACTTCAAGGGTGAGCAGACGCACCACCAGTCCGTAGTACGGTTGAAGTCACACGGTAAGGACGTGAACATGGACGCTTACGCTTCTGCGGACGACTATATCAAATCGTTTATTCAGGAGATTGAGGTTATGAACAATAATGCTAGTGATCAGACATTGACATCACCTCAGGCGTCATCTGTAAAACCGATCACTGCCTGCAAGAGACGAAGGAGGCCAACTCCCATCGAAGTGGAAACGAAGAAACCAGGATGGGTACCAAAACCAACAGATGATTGTCCCATAGCGTCATGGATGGAGGATGGGAATACTTTTGCTGTTCAAAACCCGGGAAACAAAGGACAAATTTTATTGAAAATGGAAATGTACGATGGTACAGATATGGTGTTCATGTGCGGTTTATTTTTGGACAAAGATGGTGAAATGCACCAAAGTGTTAAACAAGTAGTTGATAAAGTGGAAAACATGTAGATCGATAAATCAACAGGAGTATCGAAAATTACAGGCTTAACTCAAACTGTTACACAACGCAGTGCAGTTTCGCAACCAACGTCGAAGAAGCGAGCTGTGAGGAAGAAACAACGAGTGTCGCCAGCAGTCAATTAGAGCATCCGCATTCCCAGACAGGAGGGCGACGCGTCGGGTTTTTGTGTGTGTGTGTGTGAACACCTGCGCCCGGCCAACTACTACTAGAGATGTCGAGCAGAAGCACTTTCATGTCAGAGTTTCCGAGCGTGAACGGCACTGCAGCAACCGTGGACCTGAGAGCTATCCTCAACAACTGCAAGTCTGACTCCCGCTCCTGGTGTAGACCAGGATAGCCGATCTCCGAGAGGAATGCGGCTATCTCATCACTGCGATGGAGCGAGCCACCACACCCTTTGGCGAGACGATCATCGTGATCCTGGAGGGGCAGGTCGGGGACAACTTCTTTCTACGAGTCTACCTGCCTAGGCGCTTCAACGAGGTCCTGAGCAACACCGACATCGAGCGCTACAACGGCGGGTTTGGAGAACGCCATCGCTTGGTGAAGCGCAGCCCGAGGGGTGCCAATAGCAGATTCACACCTTTGGAGTTTATGTAAAGCAAAACTTGAAGATTATGTAAACACATTTGTAAATTAGTGTTCGTAGTCAATACTTATAGCCACGTTCAGAACATAACCACTGTGTTATTTATTTCACTTAACCCCAAAAATGTCCTTTAGTAGTAAGTTTAAGAGCGTGAGTATGGTAACTGTGAGGTGTTTAGCTCATCAGCGTCATCATCAGAATCATCGATATTTGTACATAGATGTAACCAACCGCGTAATGCTATACAATTGGTTAGAGCGCATCGTGTGTGAGCTGTCTTGTGATGGTGACATCGCACTGCGTTTGTTGATAGTAGACTGTTGATTGACGATAGTGATCCGCAACCAATATTGCTGATATCAATGACATTAGTAGTACAGTGATCCGTGATGAAATTGCATCGTACAAACTCTATTTTCTCAGTACCTTTGACATAGACAATCGGTCGTTTGACGATACATGCACGTAACTTTTCCTCTAGCTCATGATACCAGATATCACCTTGAGCCCATTCCAATCCGTGACAGTGTTTTGTGAGCCAATAGCGTTCACGTAGTTTCTCTTGTGATAGGAAATCTCGACTGAATGGTGATTTGGCGATATGATCCATTAGCAGTGTTCCACTGGCCAATTCCAAGTCACACACTTCCTTCAGAATATAATCGCTATTGCTGTCCTTGAAACATTGAAAATCCAAAATAATGGGAGATGCTACATTTTTACGAGGTACTCTGCGTAAACAATCCATCTTGTATGAGTGTTGGTTGCCGACTGATTATGATTTAACCGACAAAGTCCACATTTAGATCGCGATGTTGATTAATTTAGATGACGTTGGTAAATCCGCATATACCAAACAGTTGCCAATCTCTGTGAGTGCAGGCATGCATTATACCACATCGATATCGATAGTAGCAACAGTAGTACTAGTAGTAGTAGTGGTCATCGACACATCGATCACTCTTCTTTATTCTTCCGCAATGTGCATTATCTTGTACGTGACAACTGGTACTAACAGCGATCTTCATCGCCTATGTATTTAATAACCAGATAGGAGCTGCTCTGTATGACAGTAGTAACAACCCTAGGTTCATAGTTACAGAGGTTGCTCAAATCTTGAGCTGCGTTAATCATAAAAAAAGCACTTCTAGCACAAGTTAGTGAACAATACAAGTCAACAAACTTAGAAACGAGAAACTTCAGTCTTTGCAATCCTTTACAAAGCCACTAACAAATAACAGAAACTAGATCAAATTACCTCGGAGTTTAAAACTAGAAAATTATATGTATATATATATATATATTGTGTAAGGAGATCCAGACCATGATTCAAATTTTGTCTGAACAGACCTCTAAAGAAGCAGTGTTGCCTGAATAACTTGACTTCGAGCCTTTATCGTATGTTAGTTCGTTAACAAAATAACTTGTACATTAACACGACGATCACTTTTCTTGCTTAAGTCACGATGTGCATTATGGCGTACGGGACGATTGGTAATAACAGCGTTTAAAGTAAACTGTGCACATTCGTTGTGATACGTCTTGTCACAGCAGGTTAGATTTCACATTCTCACATTCAACATCAATTACAATTGTAGACGTAATCTCATTTCATCTGTTGTGATTTAAGTCCACGCTAACCGTTGTACATCCTCACGCGGCTCGTAAGTGTAATGAGTATTTAGTATGACAATAAACTTCTCGAATGTTAGTACGTTAAATCGTAGCTTGTTCATTGACGCATCGATCCCTATTCTTGTTTCAGTCTCAATATGCATTATGGCGTACGTGCCAGATGGTACTAACAACGCTTGAAATAAACTGCACACATGTGTTGCGATACATCCAAACACAACAAGTTAGATGCATCATTCTAACATTCAGCATCAATTGAAATGTTATGCGTGGTATCATTTCATCTGGTGTAATTTGAGGGAATAACTCGACTACGAACCTTTATCGTATGTTAGTTCATTAACAACGTAACTTGTACATTGACGCATCGATCACTTTTCATGCTTAAGTCACAATGTGCATTATGTTGTATGTGACGACTGGTAATAGCAATGCTTGAAGTAAACTGAGCACATGTGTTGCGATACGTCTTGTCACAGCAGGTTATATTGCTCATTTCCCCATTCAACATCAATTACAATTGTATGCGTAATCTCATTTCATCGGTTGTAATTCAAGTCCGCGTTAACTGTTGTACATCCTCACGCGGTTCGTAAGTGTAACGAGTATTTAGTTTTACATTAAACTTCTCGTATGTCAATCCCAAGTATTCGGTGTTTCAAGAAGTTTGCCTTTCCCTCAAGAATTGTCACTAGCATTATAACATACGCGTTTAATAACCAGATCGCACTTGTAATATTTTTGTATATCGATAAAAATTCCAAGTAATCGAGGTTTGAAGAAGTTCGCACATTGATAAAAAAAAAAATCCAAGTAAACGATGTTTGAAGACGTTTGAGTTTTCACCATCACACAAGTTCCAATCTTGAGTAATGTTAACCCAAGAAAATGAAAGCTAACAGCATCACGTAGTTGTGTTAAGTTGCGATAGGTATAGTTAGGTTTATTAAGACTGTGTCCAGTTAGAAAGGGGAAACATGGAGAGACTTATCTCATCGTTAGGTTACCTTACGTTGCCTTAATGTCGGCGCGCGCAATTTAAATGGGTATAATCATAATGCGCGCGCCGACATTAAGGCACAGATTTTTTTTTTTAAATCAACAACAAACCTAACTTAACAGAGCATGACTTAACCTAACGACGAGATACTCCTGACAATATTTCCTATCTATAAGCACAAACTTAACTTAACAGAGCATAACATAACCTAAGGATGAGATACAACTGCCTACGTTTCCTATTTCTATGCAGGGACCTAACTTTACACTGGATATCGTAACCTAACGATGAGATAAGTCTCTCCATGTTTCCCCTTTCTAACTGGACACAGTCTTAATAAACCTAACTATACCTATCGCAACTTAACACAACTACGTGATGCTGTTAGCTTTCATTTTCTTGGGTTGACATTACTCAAGATTGGAACTTGTGTGATGGTGAAAACTCAAACGTCTTCAAACATCGTTTACTTGGATTTTTTTTTTATCAATGTGCGAACTTCTTCAAACCTCGATTACTTGGAATTTTTATCGATATACAAAAATATTACAAGTGCGATCTGGTTATTAAACGCGTATGTTATAATGCTAGTGACAATTCTTGAGGGAAAGGCAAACTTCTTGAAACACCGAATACTTGGGATTGACATACGAGAAGTTTAATGTAAAACTAAATACTCGTTACACTTACGAACCGCGTGAGGATGTACAACAGTTAACGCGGACTTGAATTACAACCGATGAAATGAGATTACGCATACAATTGTAATTGATGTTGAATGGGGAAATGAGCAATATAACCTGCTGTGACAAGACGTATCGCAACACATGTGCTCAGTTTACTTCAAGCATTGCTATTACCAGTCGTCACATACAACATAATGCACATTGTGACTTAAGCATGAAAAGTGATCGATGCGTCAATGTACAAGTTACGTTGTTAATGAACTAACATACGATAAAGGTTCGTAGTCGAGTTATTCCCTCAAATTACACCAGATGAAATGATACCACGCATAACATTTCAATTGATGCTGAATGTTAGAATGATGCATCTAACTTGTTGTGTTTGGATGTATCGCAACACATGTGTGCAGTTTATTTCAAGCGTTGTTAGTACCATCTGGCACGTACGCCATAATGCATATTGAGACTGAAACAAGAATAGGGATCGATGCGTCAATGAACAAGCTACGATTTAACGTACTAACATTCGAGAAGTTTATTGTCATACTAAATACTCATTACACTTACGAGCCGCGTGAGGATGTACAACGGTTAGCGTGGACTTAAATCACAACAGATGAAATGAGATTACGTCTACAATTGTAATTGATGTTGAATGTGAGAATGTGAAATCTAACCTGCTGTGACAAGACGTATCACAACGAATGTGCACAGTTTACTTTAAACGCTGTTATTACCAATCGTCCCGTACGCCATAATGCACATCGTGACTTAAGCAAGAAAAGTGATCGTCGTGTTAATGTACAAGTTATTTTGTTAACGAACTAACATACGATAAAGGCTCGAAGTCAAGTTATTCAGGCAACACTGCTTCTTTAGAGGTCTGTTCAGACAAAATTTGAATCATGGTCTGGATCTCCTTACACAATATATATATATATATATACATATAATTTTCTAGTTTTAAACTCCGAGGTAATTTGATCTAGTTTCTGTTATTTGTTAGTGGCTTTGTAAAGGATTGCAAAGACTGAAGTTTCTCGTTTCTAAGTTTGTTGACTTGTATTGTTCACTAACTTGTGCTAGAAGTGCTTTTTTTTTATGATTAACGCAGCTCAAGATTTGAGCAACCTCTGTAACTATGAACCTAGGGTTGTTACTACTGTCATACAGAGCAGCTCCTATCTGGTTATTAAATACATAGGCGATGAAGATCGCTGTTAGTACCAGTTGTCACGTACAAGATAATGCACATTGCGGAAGAATAAAGAAGAGTGATCGATGTGTCGATGACCACTACTACTACTAGTACTACTGTTGCTACTATCGATATCGATGTGGTATAATGCATGCCTGCACTCACAGAGATAGGCAACTGTTTGGTATATGCGGATTTACCAACGTCATCTAAATTAATCAACATCGCGATCTAAATGTGGACTTTGTCGGTTAAATCATAATCAGTCGGCAACCAACACTCATACAAGATGGATTGTTTACGCAGAGTACCTCGTAAAAATGTAGCATCTCCCATTATTTTGGATTTTCAATGTTTCAAGGACAGCAATAGCGATTATATTCTGAAGGAAGTGTGTGACTTGGAATTGGCCAGTGGAACACTGCTAATGGATCATATCGCCAAATCACCATTCAGTCGAGATTTCCTATCACAAGAGAAACTACGTGAACGCTATTGGCTCACAAAACACTGTCACGGATTGGAATGGGCTCAAGGTGATATCTGGTATCATGAGCTAGAGGAAAAGTTACGTGCATGTATCGTCAAACGACCGATTGTCTATGTCAAAGGTACTGAGAAAATAGAGTTTGTACGATGCAATTTCATCACGGATCACTGTACTACTAATGTCATTGATATCAGCAATATTGGTTGCGGATCACTATCGTCAATCAACAGTCTACTATCAACAAACGCAGTGCGATGTCACCATCACAAGACAGCTCACACACGATGCGCTCTAACCAATTGTATAGCATTACGCGGTTGGTTACATCTATGTACAAATATCGATGATTCTGATGATGACGCTGATGAGCTAAACACCTCACAGTTACCATACTCACGCTCTTAAACTTACTACTAAAGGACATTTTTGGGGTTAAGTGAAATAAATAACACAGTGGTTATGTTCTGAACGTGGCTATAAGTATTGACTACGAACACTAATTTACAAATGTGTTTACATAATCTTCAAGTTTTGCTTTACATAAACTCCAAAGGTGTGAATCTGCTATTGGCACCCCTCGGGCTGCGCTTCACCAAGCGATGGCGTTCTCCAAACCCGCCGTTGTAGCGCTCGATGTCGGTGTTGCTCAGGACCTCGTTGAAGCGCCTAGGCAGGTAGACTCGTAGAAAGAAGTTGTCCCCGACCTGCCCCTCCAGGATCACGATGATCGTCTCGCCAAAGGGTGTGGTGGCTCGCTCCATCGCAGTGATGAGATAGCCGCATTCCTCTCGGAGATCGGCTATCCTGGTCTACACCAGGAGCGGGAGTCAGACTTGCAGTTGTTGAGGATAGCTCTCAGGTCCACGGTTGCTGCAGTGCCGTTCACGCTCGGAAACTCTGACATGAAAGTGCTTCTGCTCGACATCTCTAGTAGTAGTTGGCCGGGCGCAGGTGTTCACACACACACACACAAAAACCCGACGCGTCGCCCTCCTGTCTGGGAATGCGGATGCTCTAATTGACTGCTGGCGACACTCGTTGTTTCTTCCTCACAGCTCGCTTCTTCGACGTTGGTTGCGAAACTGCACTGCGTTGTGTAACAGTTTGAGTTAAGCCTGTAATTTTCGATACTCCTGTTGATTTATCGATCTACATGTTTTCCACTTTATCAACTACTTGTTTAACACTTTGGTGCATTTCACCATCTTTGTCCAAAAATAAACCGCACATGAACACCATATCTGTACCATCGTACATTTCCATTTTCAATAAAATTTGTCCTTTGTTTCCCGGGTTTTGAACAGCAAAAGTATTCCCATCCTCCATCCATGACGCTATGGGACAATCATCTGTTGGTTTTGGTACCCATCCTGGTTTCTTCGTTTCCACTTCGATGGGAGTTGGCCTCCTTCGTCTCTTGCAGGCAGTGATCGGTTTTACAGATGACGCCTGAGGTGATGTCAATGTCTGATCACTAGCATTATTGTTCATAACCTCAATCTCCTGAATAAACGATTTGATATAGTCGTCCGCAGAAGCGTAAGCGTCCATGTTCACGTCCTTACCGTGTGACTTCAACCGTACTACGGACTGGTGGTGCGTCTGCTCACCCTTGAAGTAAACTGTATGCACTCGCTGTGACACATCTTGTTGCAATAGGTTAGATGTTTGATTTTTTCACCCAACATTAGTTCCAACGGTCTGCGGAATCTCATTTCATCTATTGCGATTTGAGTCCACGTTAATTGTTGTACATCCTCACAGGGCTCATAAGTGTACTGTGTATTTAGCTCCTCGTTAAATTTAACAGTCTGTTTTGTTTTCTTCATAGTTATATTCTTTCACATGATATTCAATATTTTTGTTTTCTTCATAAGTATGCTGTTTCATATGATATTTTCTCTCAAACACATCTCTCGCTCTATCCAACACTAACTTGATTGCGAGCCTTTCTCGGATGTTGTTACGTTTATAACGTATTTTGGCCATTGATATGGTGATTACTTTTCTTGCGTCATCCGCACTGGTCATCTTTGGAGCACGTATCGACTGTTACTACCTGACTAGCGTCGAAGGTTCTGGAACGAGTCCACAAGCGCAGACCTATGCATTGTCAAAGATATGTTCAACTATATTAATGAAATTGTGCGAGGTTAGGATGTTGTTGTATCTGCAGTCAATGTGCATGCCGTAACTCTTCATCACTTCCTTAGCCTTATTCACTATGTTTATGCCGTTGGGGACATTTTCTCTACAATAGCACATTGTAAATCCTTCTTCCTTTGCTTTTTTCAAGGCTTGTTTGAAATTCCTCTTCTGTGTTCGAATGCACTTGTATTCACAAACTCCGTACTGCTTTAGAAGGGTTTCCCTAATCATCACACAAAATATATGCTTCAGATTTACATCTTCAGGCAACACTGCCACTTTAGGTGTCTGTTCGATCAGCGTTTGATTCATGGATTGGTTTTTCATACACAATATATCATTTGTAGTTTTAAACTCGGAATTTGTTTGATCTAGCTTTCGGTTATTTGTTAGCGACTTTGTAAGTGATTGTAGCAGCCGTTGGTTCTCGTTTATAAGTCTGTGCTGTCCATTTTTTCTAATGGATGGCAAAACTTCTTCAAAGATCCAATCTTGAAACTTCTCGGCAATGGGCATTTTAGATTTCATAAGTAACGAATATAATCCCGGCTCGTTAAGAAAGATTGAATGTTTCTCGTTATAGGTTAGGGGGAGATTTTCGCTCCCCCATACTTCAGGAATTGTTTTGCGATATTTTTCTCTAACATGTACTCTGATTGCTTCTTTAGGGTTAGCGTAGCCCAATATTGTAGCTACATCCTTAGCTTTGAACCATGGATTATCGCTGCTGTCAAACAGTACAGACAAAGGCTGATCATTAAACACATAGGCGGTTAAGTGGTTCATTTTATAGGTTAGGTCAAAACGTCGGGTGATCACTCTGACAGAACGTCACACAGCAACACTATTACACAACTACACACTTCAAACTCCCGAACAAGAATGAGACCGTGGGTGTTTGACAACTGGTGTTCTGTTGATTTAATTACTAGGGGGAGATTTTCGCTCCCCCTAACACATAATGGGTTAGGGGGGAGATTTTCGCTCCCCCATGCGTCAGGAATTGTTGGAGACTAGAACAAGAATGAGACCGTGGGTGTTTGACAACTGGTGATTTATTGCTCGGAATTCGACGCGGGTGGTCTATAATTATGGGTTCCTGCAAGGGTCGGTCGCCCTCCTGTCGGGTATCCAATTACAGCATCCGCATTCCCAGACAGGTCTCAACGCGTTGGTTTTTTTGTGTGAACACCTGCCTTAGATTAGAGTACTTGAAGGGGGGTGTATCGATACAACCCCCTTTGCTGATGTTTTGTTCTATTGTTCTATTGCTCGGAATTCGACGCGGGTGGTCTATAATTATGGGTTCCTGCAAGGGTCTGGCGCCATCAGTCAATTAGAGCATCCGCATTCCCAGGTGGGATTGTGACATCACAGTCGTCGAGTTGGAGGATGTATGTGTTGCAGCGGAAACGACAATGAATAGCAATAATAAGAAGAGACCGTTTGACGATGAAGATGATTACTTTGAAGGTGGTGAATTCTACAACCGAAAAGACGACGATGATTGCACCTTGAAGCATTTCCATAAGAAGAGGCTATGGCGTATTGTCAAAAGGTTCAAGTACGTTCATGAACCAAAAATGTTTTCAACTACCCAAGATCTTGACGACGTTCTGTACTCCAAACAACGGGGAATCAACGGCATGTGGATCCATTGCCCGCTGCTGCATTACCCGCTGGGGTAGGGCGCAGCTCCTGCTCCTCCTGCTGGGGTCGGGTGCAGCTCCTGCTCCTCCTGCTGGGGTAGGGCGCAGCTCCTGCTGGGGTCGGGTGCAGCTCCTGCTCCTCCTGCTGGGGTCGGGCGCAGCTCCTGCTCCTCCTGCTGGGGTCGGGCGCAGCTCCTGCTCCTCCTGATGGGGTCGGGCGCAGCTCCTGCTCCTCCTGCTGGGGTCGGACGCAGCTCCTGCTGGGGTAGGGTGCAGCTCCTGCTCCTCCTGCTGGGGTCGGGCGCAGCTCCTGCTCCTCCTGCTGGGGTCGGACGCAGCTCCTGCTGGGGTAAGGTGCAGCTCCTGCTCCTCCTGCTGGGGTCGGGCGCAGCTCCTGCTCCTCCTGCTGGGGTCGCGCGCTCCTCCTGCTGGGGTCGGGCACAGCTCCTGCTCCTCCTGCTGGGGTCGGGCGCAGCTCCTGCTCCTCCTGCTTGGGTTGGGTGCAGCTCCTGCTCCTCCTGCTGGGGTCGGACGCAGCTCCTGCTGGGGTAGGGTGCAGCTCCTGCTCCTCCTGCTGGGGTCGGGCGCAGCTCCTGCTGGGGTCGGGCGCAGCTCCTGCTGGGGTCGCGCGCTCCTCCTGCTGGGGACCCAGTTACAGCAGCTGCATCCCAGACAGGACCGACCGCGTCGGTCGGTTGTGTGAACAGCTGCCTTGGTGTAGAGTACTTGAAGGGGGGTGTATCGATACACCCCCCTTCAAGTGCTCTAACCCAAAGAATTGCAATTATATTCTCATCAAAATTCGCATTCACTGGTAGTTTTATTGTCCGCAGGCGTTGATGGGCTAGCTCTGTTGGTTGTAGCGTTACCCTGCTCAACTCTTGTATTAATTATCAAAAGTACGTCATGTGGGTACTCAAAATACTCGGCTTGAAGAGGGGATTCCGAAAATGCATTAAAAAAAAAAGAGGGTCAGGTTCAAGGTCATCATCAGGTTAGCCCAAAGTGGTCGATGTGGGTACTCAAATGACTCGTCTTGACAAGGAGATTCCAAAAATGCAAAGAAAAAAAAAGGTCAAAAGTGCGGTGCGGGCCCTTTTTTTTGTAAACATCATCCAAAGTGTACGATGTGGGTACTCAAATGACTCGGCTTGACTAGACGAACAAGAATCTGCAATCAGAATTCAGATCCGACCTATGGTAACCGATATCCCCCCCCCCCTTAAAGTGTCACAGACGAGACCTCGGGGGGGGGGGTAAAGTGTCACAGACGAGACCTCGGGGGGGGGGGTCGTCGGGGGGGGGGCTCCTCCTGAAATGAAAAAAAAAAATTTGCATATTAATTAGGGTAATTAAAAAAAAATTTGCATATTAATTAGGATAATTAAAAATTTGCATATTAATTAGGGTAATTAAAAAAAAAATTGCATACTAATTAGGGGGGGGGCTCCTCGGGGGGGGGGGCGCTCCTCCTGGCTCCTCCTGGTCCAGGAATGTCCATTTATCCCTACTGACTATTTAGGAAATTACCTTAGTAGAAGTAGTATGACAGACACCACATATGGTATTAGGCGAGAAGGAAATTAATTTTTTATTGGGAATCAGGAAGTTCAAATTGCTAATGATGATGTTACAGTTGGAGAAAAAATTTATAAAGGGACAAAGGGATTGTGGGAATTGTTAACTTTAAAAGAACCCGTAAACTATAGTCAGGCTGATTTGCAAAATTATAAAGAGATTTTGGAAGCTACAAATGCACATTTAAAGGGTTATAAAACAGGTGCGGCGATGTCAAGTAATAAACACACTAAATATCTTAATATAATTAAACCCCTGTTTAAGACTGTTGGTGAAGGTTTAAGGCAGGTAACTGGTAATAAAATAGACTATGTTTATTGGGACGATCCTAATGAGCTTGTAGATAGGTTAAGACTGCTTTGGTTAAGCCGATTGGCGGGAAATTCTGGAGTGGATAATGAGATAGATTCTATCATAGAAGAATTGAGGGAAAGTGGAATTGTTTATTAAATAAAAAGATGATAGATAAATTTTATCGCGTATATAACCCGTATAGTAAACCAGAAGCTAGAAGTTTTAAAGAAACTACTTTAAATCTAAAAGATGATGGTTGGAATGCTTTAAATTATAAAATTAGTAATGTTAAAGGTGGGGAGTTTACTGATGATGTATCGACTTTGGGGCAGACGTTAACTAGGAAAGGTGATGCTTTTGTACAAGGTAATACTAAATATAAGTTTTTAGAATCCAAGAGTAATAATTGGAACGCTAATAAACGCAAAATTACTAATGTTAAACGAGGTGAAAGCGCAACCGATGTACCCACTTTAGAGCAAACTTTAATAAGAAAAGATGGTGTCTTTGTACAAGACAAAAATAATTATGAATTTTTGGAATCGGAGAATGGTATTTGGAATGCCAAAAAGCGAAAGATTAGTAATTTGTTGGCTGGTAAAGAAAGCGATGATGTTGTAAACGTCTCTCAAGTACCAAAAATGGATCTAAACTTTTGGGATTTTAATAATAAAAGGCTAGTTCGTGTTAAACCCGCTGTTGATGAGAACGATTGTGTTACAAAACATCAGACTGTGACTTTAGACGGTCTTAAATTTGATGGTAAAAATAAGCAATTAACAAACATTTTACCTGGAACATTGCCAAATGATGTGGCTGTTGTTAAGCAAATATTAACAAAAGGTGAGAAAAGCATAATAAAACAGGGGGATAAATATTATAATGTATTAACATTAGATAGCGATGTGTGGGATGCAGAGGACAAATTAATAAAGAATGTACCTGAAGGCAAAGATAGGAGTGATATTTGTTTAATGTCGCAAGTTTTGAGGTATGACGATAATATTAAAACTTTTAGACAAGACAATATTAAATTTGATATTTGTTTAAAATCACATGCATTAAGGTTTAACAATAAAACTAATAAATTTATGCAAGACAATAATCAAATCGATTTGATGATGTACAATCCTAAATTGTTGGTTGCAGACCCTACATCTTTAAGCGGATTTAAGACTTTAGATGGAGAGGCATATTTGCCAAAAAACTATGTATATCAAAGAATGAGTGATGGTATGTTAATTGGTAGCAATGGAGGTGTTTTTGAAACTACAGAGACTGGCAGATACGTTAACATTAAAAATAAAGAATAAAAAATGGAAAAAATTGCTTACGAATTGCATAAGCCCGCGAGAAAGAACTTTGTTAGAAGGTCTTTTAAGGTGTTGGGTATAAACGAAACTGTTCAAATAGATTTAATAGATATGCGGAATTATGCTAGAGAGAATTCTGGAAATAAATATATTTTAACTTTAATAGACACATTTTCTAAAAAAGCTTATGCTGCTCCACTAAAGAATAAAACTGGATTAGTAGTCACAGAAGCTATAAAAACTATTCTCCCAAAGGGAGTTAAAAATATTCAATCTGATAACGGAAAAGAATTTTTTAATGAACATTTTACCAAACTAATGAAAATTCTAAATATTAATCACTACCACACTTACTCTACAACTAAGGCGGCTATTGTGGAAAGGTTCCAGAGAACTTTAAAGAATTGGTTGTATAGAGAGTTTAGTGCACAAGGGAGTTACAAGTGGTTGGATTTACTTCCAAAGTTAATAAGGATATATAATAATAAAGTACATAGATCCATAGGGATGAAGCCTAACCAAGTAAGTGCTAAGAACTCTAAAGATGTACATGAAAGGTTAGCATCTAAAGTACAAGTTAAAAAGCCAAGATATAAGGTGGGGGATAGTGTAAGGATATCTAAATATAAAAATGTATTTAGTAAAGGATATACCCCTAACTGGACGGGAGAGCTTTTTACAATAGCAGAAGTTAAGAAAACAAAGCCTGTGACTTATATTTTGAAAGATGAAAATGGCAATATAATCAAAGGAGGATTTTATACAGAAGAATTGTTAAAGACTAAATATAAAGACATGTATTTGGTAGAGAAGGTAATTAGGAGGAGGGGTGATTTATTATATGTCAAATGGCTCGGGTTCCCAAGTAGCCAGAACTCATGGATTTCTGCAAAGGATGTATTAAAATGAATTTTAAAATAGGGTCAAAATTGGCAGTTTTAATTCGACCGTAGTTGGGATATGTAGAATTTATTAAAACACTACGACAATCATCCAAATTTTAAATCAGGAAATTGGTGGCAGTATTTTTTTGTGAATTTGGGGGAATTTATTAAAACACTAGGACAATAACACATCCAAGGACACAAAACACACCAGAGATAGTTTTTGAAAATTTTAAAAAATATAGAGGAGGGGTGGGGACAATATATTTAATATAGGCAAGGGTTGGGTATTAATATAGGCCAACAAGGAAACTTGTGTAAGGCGGGAGCTGGCGTCGGCGCAAAAACGGCTCCCCATAAGAATAACATGGGAAAAAAGCGCCGATTGTGGCTTCTCTTTCTGGTTTCTCCACTACTTGTTGTATCATTAAATAGACAATAAGTTGATTTTACTTCAATGATTCCTTCTGAATTGATTCTGAAGTATTTATTTTGTTTTAATGACGAGTTGACGAGTAATGCCAAAAACCAATTTTTCTAGATATGTCCTAGCATTCCAAATAGATTGGAAAAATGCGTAGGCCTATGATTTGGAAGGATGCAAAATGTTAAAAATAACATTTGAAGACTGCAGTATGGTTCTACAAGCAGAAGAATCGGATTTGAGGGTTCACACTCATTCACAGATTTTAAGTCGAGAGGAAAATTAATCAGGTCAAGTGAAGACGTTTTAAAGATAGTTAATTTTGCTTATAAACTGAAGATGTTTTCAATTAACCAAAATGAAAGTGCCCATAAACTCACAATGCAAGTGTGCAATCATTTTGTAGCAAATGTGTTTAAGTAGTAAATGTGCATTTTGTAGTAAATGTGTTGCCATAAAACGAATGATGAGTTTAAGGGAGATCATAAACTATTTTTAGTTAAGTTTATTTGTAAAGTATTTTTTAAGATAATAGGTCATTATTTGGCAACAAAAAAGACAAGTGAAACTGTAAAGAAAAGTAACTTAGGTATGAGACAAAAATTAACAAAGGTCATTTTGTTTAACAATCTGTGAATGTTTTCATTGATTAAGAATGGTTCTTATATAAGTAAATAAACTTGTGTGAAAATGTTTTGTCATTTTTATTTAATCTTCCTAACAATACAAAATAATGTATACCCTTATTAAAACGTTTGTAGATATATCAATGCCAAAATAAAGTAGAGTCAGTGAATGGAAAATAATTGTACTAAAACGTATTATTGTGTGTCCTTTTAAAAGCCCAAGCAGAATACGTCACTAAGGACAATAATATTCAATTACAAATCGTTTGTTTGGGAGTGGTGTAGCAACAGGGTTATAGCGCGAAGAGACTCTTTTGCCCCCCCGCGCCTGCAATCCTCAGAACGCAACCACCGGCTTCCGCCTCGGGTATCTGAGCGGAGCCGCCGATCCAGTAGTATTTATATCGATGACCTCAACTGGGTTTATATTAACTTAAAAGATACATTCATTCTATAAAATATAATATAATATGCATTGCAGACAAATTCATTATCAGTCAATTTAAGGTTTGACCTAATGTATTTTAATAATAAGTAAGATTAGTAATTATTCTAACAACTTTCGGTCCTAGCAATCAGCAGACAGGCGAGTGCTGCCTTTACCTCTGCTATGTACGTTACTTAATTTATTTCCCCTAATATTTCAAAATTATATTAAACTGATTCCTGTAATTTAATAATCTCAACAGGCCAAATAACTCGAAAATCCAAATAACTGTTTGTGCAAATCTAGCAAAACAATTGCAAAATTAACAAAATCGAAAGCAAATAATTATCAATAAACACGGTTTGTTTTTTAATGTTTCTTTTTCTTACGCGAAACAACGGCGTGGTACAACTAACTTTTCAATGGGCTGCTTATTAAATTAACTGACATTCATAAGGGTAATGTGATTAGAACAATTCAACATTATACTGGACCTAAGCAGGATGACAGTTTTAAATCTCTTCGAAACTAGTACACATATCTCCGATTGGAACTTTATCGAACTAAATTAACTACATGTCATAGGTACAATTTTTGTTTATTTTAAAGAAAATAAACAACACTATTTTTTATCCCGACGCATTATATTCGGAATCCGAAATCGTCGATGGAAATCACGCAAGCAGTTTACGAAACCGGGTTACGGGGTGGGGGCGAGGCACGCGCCAGTGATAAGAGAGATACCGGGGTCGATATGGGGAGGGTGGTGCGCAGGCGTGACGCACAACCCCTCTACCCCACAACCCCCTGGCTACCGTCCCGGCCCGGACAGCAGTCGGGCACACCACAGATCCTCGACACTCCGTTTCCAGAATCTCCAAGTTGGAAGGGAAAGTCGTCTCTATTTTCGGCAGGATCTTCACCCCGCCTCCGATAGTCAACCACATTCGGAACCTCATGGTACGTGACTAGGACTCCTCAGTTACCTGACCGACCTCCCTATCTCCAAACCTCCTACTATTCCTTCACCCAACGTTTCTGGACATCTCTAGCACCATATGTTGTCTGAGAAAATGTGTCGCGAAGTTCCCGTGTTCACCTACAAAAATATAACCGTGATATCACATACCTAGTAATATAACCGAGTAGTTTCCGATTAAAACAGACGAATTATAACAAAATTGAGTGCATTTCGCTCCAAAATATTATGTTCCCGAGTATGCCGACAAGCCTACAGTTATTACAAAAATCTGATTTAATGCAATTTGGACAGAACTTTACAAAATATAATATTTTGTCATTTAAATAATACCTGTCTCATCGTTCCTGAAGAAGTTCATCGTTATTAATTAAAATAATTATTACGATTCGTTGTATTTTGAAATTTATCTATGTCTATGTTCATTCAATGACCTATTCTCTACGTTTACTGTTACTGAGTTGTATGTATCATTTTACATGGCCAAAGATCTCGGTGGGAACCTGCTAAATGACGTCTGCTAACGAAAAAGTGGGGAGATTCATTGTTATAAATATTTCGTAAACAATGTTAGTATATATCCCGAATAGGTAAAAAGAATATATTCTACTCTGTTAAAATAACGCAAAGTGAAATCGGTTAAGGTAAAATCGCCCGTGTAAAGGAAAAAACTACTCAGTCTAGCGATTCCGAAACGCCTGAAATTAATTAATGTTTGATTTAAAGAAACATTATTTTTTTTAACAAAATTAATGTGTACTAAGCCAAAAAGTTGTATCTAAAGGGTGGTCACAAATAGACCACTTATAGTACAATTGATGTTTTTCACAATTTCACCGATCCCAGAAGTCCTTCATTTTAAATTTCTTATTTGTATTCACATTTCGACAATCTGGCTGCGAAGCTGCACAATTTCAACAACCGCGGACGTCAAAATGAAAATGAAAATACAAGTAATCACACAAAAAACCGCCAGAAAACTTAAAAGTAAATTAGAGGTAATGGCAACGATCATACAAACCACGTGGTTAAGAGAGGGGCCTCCAGTCACCTGTCTCTATCTAACCACGTGGTTAAGAGAGGGGCCTCCAGTCACCTGTCTCTATCTAACCACGTGGTTAAGAGAGGGGCATCCAGTCACCTGTCTCTATCTAACCACGTGGTTAAGAGAGGGGCCTCCAGTCACCTGTCTCTATCTAACCACGTGGTTAAGAGAGGGGCCTCCAGTCACCTGTCTCTATCTAACCACGTGGTTAAGAGAGGGGCCTCCGTTCACCTGTCTCTATCTAACCACGTGGTTAAGAGAGGGGCCTCCAGTCACCTGTCTCTATCTAACCACGTGGTTAAGAGAGGGGCCTCCAGTCACCTGTCTCTATCTAACCACGTGGTTAAGAGAGGGGCCTCCAGTCACCTGTCTCTATTTGCTTCTCTCATAAGGTAATTTTAACTTTCAAATCTTGTTGCTCCTCAACGGATTATCCGAAATCGTTTATTTATGGTTCATTTTAAAGAGCGAAAAAATACCTAGCGATTTCAGTGAGCATGACTTCAGTAATAAAAAAACAGTTCACTAATATAAAACAATTGTCAATAATGAATATTTTGGAATGTTATTGAACTATTATTACGTTTGATATCGAGACTCTGCTCGCTGAAATCGATAGGTATTTTTTCGCTCTTTAAAATGAACCATAAATAAACGATTTCGGATAATCCGTTGAGGAAGGGACGTGATTTGAAAGTTAACATTGGCCTTATGAAGGAAACGCCAAATGTTTCGTGACTGGCGTTAATCCTAATTTTAACCACTATAACACTTGACTAATTAATTAACAAATGCATCATTCAATTTAAACCGTATAATTTTTCAAAATCGCTGTGTTTCATTGTTTAATCATACATAATTCCCGTTACAATATATTTACTGCCACCATTCAGACAAAATACTGTTCAAGCCCCGTCTTTTAAAGAGATTTGATCGGCTATTAGGTCAACAGTGGTATAAAGTTATTTTTTCTTTGATTCCGAGATAACATATTTCCTTAACCACCTACGCATACAGATACACATAAAGTTTTAAACAATGTCAAATTACATTACAAAATATAATTTCGTTTGTTTAGTCCAATAGAGTACCATCGTGAATATTTGGTAACAATTACTGGACAACGTTTTTGAAACCCTTCGCAGTAGGGCAGGCGAACGACATCGACACTTCTTGCCGTGCGTCATGTCACGTGTGCTCAGCGAACGTCCTGTACAAACAATGTAAATGACCATTGCATGGCTATTGCATTATTGATTCAAATATTTTATTCAAAGATTAGCCTCTTATGTTAATTTATTATCTCTCTGTAACAAAGCGTACTAAACCATACATTGTTAGACGGGTTCACCTTCATATCTCTCTGTAACAAAGCGTACTAACCATACATTGTTAGACGGGTTCACCTTTATATCTCTCTGTAACAAAGCGTACTAACCATACATTGTTAGACGGGTTCACCTTTATATCTCTCTGTAACAAAGCGTATTAAACCATACATTGTTAGACGGGTTCACCTTTATGACAAGTCTTCAATGTTTCATAATTTCATTTCTTTTTTGCATTTATTATTTTATGTAATAAGGAAGCACTGTCTACTCGTGTTGCAATGGGTGTTAAGCCCTAATCCCTCGCACTCTTTCTCTTAAGGCTCCGGTCTCCTAAGGAAGAATCTGCGTCACAGACAATACATTGTTAAGATATGGAAACGGAGCGTTTCGGTTTGCGGCTACGATAATTATGTTATTAACACACTCTAAACGAAATGTGATAAAAAAAAGTTAATTTTACTGATGCTAGTTTTTAGGACTCCAAGATAATGTTTCTGTCTGGAGTTGTAGTTTGAAAAAGCCCATTTCTGTACATTTAAAAGGGCTTGTAAATGCTACTCAATTAAATAAATTAAATACCCCGTCACAGCAAACCTTCGTACTCAGCGAATTTCCAATGCATATATATGGGTATCACTACGACCTAGAGCCACTTACCAAGTTTCATAAAATACATTAATTAACAAGTGATATATAGCATTTTATTTATTATCCATAAGAATAACATTATAATTGAGTATGCAGGTTTGCTGCAACAAGGAAGATAAGAAATGTGTTTTTTTTTGCAATTATCAATATAACTCAACCCAGGTGAAGCTACATACCAAGTTTTATTAATTTAGGCTCACAACTAAGGGAGATATAAAACTTTACTTATTCTCCATATGAATAACATGGGGGCCGAGTATGCAGGTTTGCTGCTACCGGGAAAAATAAAAAAACCTTTTTTGTGCTAATATCAATATACCACAACTAGATGAAGCCACATACCAAGTTTCATCTATATACATACATAAATAATCGAAATATAACATTTTATTTATTCTCCATAAGGATAACATTGGACAATGTGTGTTTAGCACTTTGAATATCACTGCAACGGTTGGACGTAAAACAACAATTAAAACGCCAAAATGATTGTTTTGTAGAGCTAAACTGATTGGTAGAAATAAATGTGGAGTTTTTAGTGAAATTATCTGAGGAAAATCTAAAAACCGTATTCCCATAAGATTAACATGGGAAATTTTATGGACAAATTTTTTGACTTTTCTCCACAACCACTAAACCTAGCTTAATGATTCAAAATACTAAATTGTTTTTTTAAGGTCTATAAAATGGCTGTAAACAAAATCTAGTGTTTTTAAAGTGTTAGGGTTAAAAGTTCAAAAAACAGATTTTTGGAAAATTGTAAACCTCCATGAAACCCCCTTCCCATAGACCGATCGATCTGGTTTTCGAACTTAGGTCATAAATGTTACTCTCCACATTTGTGCCAAATTTCATCAAAATAGAGTGCTTCTTTCAAAAGTTATCGCGGTAACTGACACACACACACATGCACACACACACACACACACACACACACACACACACACACACACACACACACACACACACACACACACACACACACACACACACACACACACACACACACACACACACACACACACACACACACACACACACACACACACACACACACACACACACATATATATATATATATATATACATATATATAAATTTGAGCGAATAATGTTTTTGGCATCTAGGGACCTCAAAACAAAAAGTTATCATGGTCTCGGGCTTAAGTCTTACCTTGCCACCTACGGCAATAGCTTCTTCCCTATAGGGGAAATTCGCTAAAAAGCAAAAACTCAAATTGGTCGATAATAATTTCCTTTTAGCGAATTTCCCCTATAGGGAAGAAGGTATTACCGTAGTCGGCATGGTAAGACCTAGGCCCCGGACCATGATAACTTTTCGTTTTGAGGTCCCCAGATGCAAAAAACACCATTCGTTCAAAACTGTATGTGTGTGTGTGTGTGTTTGTGTGTGTGTGTGTGTGTGTGTGTGTGTGTGTGTGTGTGTGTGTGTGTGTGTGTGTGTGTGTGTGTGTGTGTGTGTGTGTGTGTGTGTGTGTGTGTGTGTGTGTGTGTGTGTGCGTGAGCTCGATAACTCTCGTAAAAATTTTCCAATTTTGAAATTTGGTACAAACGAGTAAAGCAATATTTATGACTTTAAGTTCGAAAACCAGCCAGATTGCTCCATCCAAAGGGGTATTTTGGGGGGGTTTGTACCCCCCCAAGTGAAAAATTATGTATCCCTTAATTATGAACATAAATTAATACAACTTGGTATGTGGCTTCACCCAGTTGAGTTATATTGATATTTGTATACAAATCCATTTTTTGTGTTCCTTGTTTCAGCAAACCTGCGTACTCAGCTCCCATGTTATTCTTATAGAGGATAATTAAAATGTATATATCGCTTATTTATGAATGTATATTGATGAAACTTGGTATGTGGCTTCACCTAGTTAAGTTATATTCATATTTGAATAAAAACCCACATTTTGTATCCCTTGTTGTAGCAAACCTGCGTACTCCGCTCCCATGTTATTATTATGGAGAATAATTAAAATGTTGTATTTTATCGCTTATTTGTGAACTTGGTAAGTGGCTTTATGCAGTACTAAGACATATATATATATATATATATATATATATATATATATATATATATATATATGATGGAACTTCGCTGAGTACGCAGGTTTGCTGCGACAGGGGTATTTAATTTTATACTTTAACTTCAATTGATTAAATGGTTTATGAAATAGCCATAAAGTGAAATTCTGGAAACCCTTGCCTAGCGCTGCGAGGCAGTAGACCCAGCGAACGGCAAGGGTGTTTGCCTTAAATGCTTTAAAGGCCTGAAAGGGTGCTTTAATTCTGAAATAATGCTAGGTAAAATAAAACATTATTACCGTAGTTATTTAACAATGAGAAACTATATACAAAAGCATTGAAATAGGCTTAATATTGATATTTCAAAAAATTGCTGCTTGAGTAACTGGTTAGCTTGCGAGTCATGGCCACTACTATAACCTGACTACCTGCATGAGCTACACTTACTCGTCAATGTAAAAACGTTAATTGTTTTTCAATAACATAATCCTCCCTTATGGGAAATCATAACATAGATCAGTGACTGGCAAACTACAAACACTTCATTCCCTAACTTTGTAAGGTCCTGGGATCGTCTCCCTTGATTATTTACACACACCATCGGCAAATTTAGTTGAGTACATTTTAGCGAATTTCCCCTATAGGGAAGAAGCTATTACCGTAGTACCATGGTAAGACCTAGGCCCGGGACCATGATAACTTTTCGTTTTGAGGTCCCCAGACCCCAAAAACACCATTTGTTCGAAACTGTATATATATATACTAGCTGTTCCCGCAGGCTTCGCCCCACAAATAATTTATAAAAACTATGACAGTTGTGTGTGCTACATTCTGTGGTTATCCCGTGGAACTACTACGAATCAAGATCAGCTGTTTGTATTTTCATTAGCTCAAACAAAAATGAATGTCCGTAAGAAATACATGGGAACTTTACCGGGATCTCTGGCGGAGCCCTAAGGTCAGATCAGGATGAAAACCATTTAGTTTTCCAATTTTATGCCTAAAGAATCAGTGTACAAAATTTCAGCTCTCTAGCTACATGGGAAGGTGGAGAATTAGTGATGAGTGAGTCAGTCAGTGAGTCAGTCAGCCAGGGCTTCGCCTTTTTTAGATATAGATATAGATATATGTGTGTCCGTGAGCATGATAACTCTCGTAAAAAAGGTCTGATATGAAATTTGGTACAAACGTGTAAAGAAACATTTATGACTTTAAGTTCAAAAACCAGCCAGGTCGCTCCATCCAAAGGGGTATTTTGGGGGGGTCTTGTACCCCAAAAATAGGTTTTTTGAAGTTTTTCCATCATTATTTTTAAACCCAAATTTTGGTTTACACCACTAAATTCGACTAAAAAAACAATTTTGTATTTTGATCATCGCTCTACGTCAACTGGTTACAGAGATATTGAAAGTGCTAAACACAGTACCAATGACTACATTGAATATGTAGTCATTGACAGTACGTTGTCTAAATGTTATTCTTATGGAGAAAAAGAAAAATTGTATATCTCGCTTATTTATGACCGTATATTAACGAAACTTGGTATACGGCTTCATCTGGATGTGGTCTACTGTTATTTGTACAAAAAAGCAATTTTTACCGATGATTTCCGTAGCAGCAAACAGCCCCGTGTTATTCTTATGGTGAATAAGTAAAATGTAATGACTCTCTTAATTATGAACGTAAATTAATAAAACATGGTATGTGGCTTCACCTTGTTGAGTTATATTGTTATTTTCATAAAAACCCATTTTTTGTGATCCTAGTTGCAGCAAACCTGCGTACTCATTCCCCATGCTATTCTTTTGGAGAACAATCAAAATTGTATATATATATATATATATATATATATATATATATATATATATATATGGCTTATTTATGAATGTATATTGATGAAACTTGGTATATGTGGATTCATCTAGTTGAGTTATATTTGCATGAAATCCCATATTTTTGTTCTTTGTTGCAGCAAACCTGCTTACTCAGCCCCCATGTTATTCTTACGGAGAATAGTTAAAATTGTATATATCGCTTATTTGTGAATACATTTTTATGAAACTTGGTACATGCGGCTTTATGTGATAAGATATATATTATGCATTGGAAATTCGCTGAGTACGCAAGTTTGCTGCTACGGGGTATAATTTGATTCTTCGGTACATCTGCTTTTTGAACTTAATTCTAGTATCATTCTTTCATGAACCACGGAAAAGTTGTAATACAACATTTAAATGTTACTTATTCAAAGTTTATGTTTTTATGAAAAGTAAATTTTGTTACTAATATGTTCAACCTACTGAAACTTACTGTAATATCAATGAATACATATTGTAGTCATTGGTTTAAATATCAACCTTGTTGGGCTCACAACAGGGCAAGACACTCGTTATCAAAAAGGTAAACCAACGTCACTTAAACGATATTTTCGAACTTGAAGAGTAAAAAATAAAGATTTTAGGCGGCGGTATCTCGTTTTCCCCATGCTAGTATACGGGCGGTGAGGCACGCTGTAAACACTCCTCTTGCGGCGTTGTTAATTCTACTACACCGCGGCCTTCTTTAAAGGCGGCTATAAATGTATATTGCTACTCATATATTATTTAGAAACCATGATTAGAAAATTAAATAATAATAATATAATAATAATTGTAGTTTATGTAAGTAGTGGGATTTTGCGGCTTTTGGCTCACTTGATTGACAGCTTCCGGTCACGTGACTTTGATGACGTAGGAATGACGTAGTTGGCGACGTAGTTGGCGACGTATTAATGACGTCATGGATGTTTGGAGTAGGTCAAGGTCGTCTGAAGTAGTTTTTAAAAAGCTATCTTGCACAAGTTTTGATTCGATGGTTTCAAAATATCAAAATTATTTGTTGCTAAACGTTTTACCCAAAGTATGGCATGTGGGTAGTCTGCTGACGCGTCTCAACAAGACGAAGAAGTTGGTGCATTCATAATTCAGATCCGACTAAGGGTATAGCAGTAATAGCGAAAAAACAATATTTTGAAGGTTTTCCGCTATTGCTCCTAATTCCCTCGTCGGATCTAAATTCTGAATGCACCATCTTGTTCGTATTGTTGAGCCGCAGCCAGCAGAGTACTCACATGCCATACTTTGGCTAAAAAGTTTAGCATCAAATAATTTTGATAGTTTAAAACTATCGAATCAAACTTGTGCAAGATAGATATATTTATGGAATGAAAACAATCAAATGAAACCTGTGCAAGATTTCTAACTTTTATTTTTATTTCTTTATTTACAATAATACAAATCGAATAATGTGTTATTCGCTGTGAAACCTGGGCAAGATAGTTGGGTTTAACTTTTATGTATTACTCATTTCATTTACAATATTTTAATTCTGTGTAGTTTTTGAAGTTTCCTCAAATGACGTTTGCTCAGAGTTCTTGGTGTTTGCTGTGTAACTTAAAATATAGTGCACAATATCTGGATCGGGTGTTTCCAATTTAATTTTCTAAGTCAGTGAAAAGCAAAAGGTCTAGTTATAATAGCAAAAGTTCCCTTCATGCGCTCCTCCATAATTGTGTACGAAAATTACCATTAATTAAAACCTATCAAGGATAGCATTATTGCTTCCGCATCAGAAGTTGTTGTAGAAACTTCATTTACTTGTATTTGAGAAGTTGTATTTTCATTTGTGTCAGCTTGCTCATTAATATAAGAAGATGTGGAAGAAACAGTAGTGTCTTGGATTGGTGAGTCCATGTGTACTAGGCACGAGCTGGAGGTCTAATGATGTGATACAATCATGTAGTATAGGTACCAGTCCTTCCCCCCACCAAGTTTTTACATCGCACAATAACCTCAGTATATGCGTTAGTAATGGTTTAGCTCTTAAACTGTGAGGATCGTAGCTCCGATTTAAAATGTTTTAAAATACCTCAGGATCAAGTTGATGTCTTGGATTGGCGAGTTCATGTGTACTAGGCAAGAGCTGGAGGTTTAATAACGTGTCAACAAGCATGTAGGATGCCTAACCGCCCTTCCCCCACCAAGTTTATACATCGCACAATAACCTCAATATATGTGTTAGTTAGGGTTTAGCTCTTAGACTGTGTGGATCGTAGCTGAAAACCTCGGATGAAAATGTCACAGTTTTACAGGAATATGAGAAAGGTGTCCTTTGGTAGTCCAATAGCAACTACCTACTACTTTTTGGACTATGAAGATAGAAGGTCCACGCTGTTAGCTGATTGTCAGCGGTTCCGTCGTAGAATAATTGTCGTTGAAACACTCTTAGCTAGTTGTTTGCTACGTAAGGTGCATCACATAAATACACGTATTAGTTTAAATCACAGTGACTGTTATGCTTATTTGTTGAGCAAAAATCATTGTTAAGAGCTGGATGTCCCCCTACAGACTAAAAAACAAAAATTGACGATGGTTCAACGCGTGCTAGACACGGCGACAGCTGGCTCTTGGAATGTCCCCCGCACACTGCAAAAAATAAATTGATGGCTGCGCATCGCGCGTACCAGAGCTGCCAAGGTAAAAATAGTAAATTTTTCTCAGAGGACAAACATACTACACATTCGTTTCCTTCGCTCTTATTTTCTCCTGCTGGTGTTTTAACAGGATGAGGTTTATAAACTCTCCGATGGTTTTGTACAAACTCTCTACCTTTTTGAACTAACAGATAAGCACACCTGTCAAACCATCGTGCATGTTCTTCCCATGGGTTATCTGTCGCTTGCCAATCCTGCAATCCTCCTCCGCAATTGTAACATACGGTCTTATCATCTTGCCCCATGTAAAAGAAACCAGCATCTGCAAACTCCATTCTAGACTTGTATAGAAACGAGTCTTTTAATGCTGCATCAAACGTATCCAATCTCGATTGTAACTGTGCATATTTAGGAAATCTCATTCTCCTTTTTACTACCATATGTTCCATTTTTTTTTGTTTTTGTAGGTTGTACCAAGGCAAATGTCGGAGGTATACTGACACGGCGTAAGCGTGTAGGGCAGGTACCTACCCTTCCCCCACCATAATGTTCCCCCACCAACTCATTGTCAGTCTGTATGAAAGTGATAATCCTTTAACCAATACAGCGCATTTTATAAGTTCTAAATCTAGGTCAAGGTCACCAAAGAATGTTTTTAAAAAAGATAAAATATCAGTACTTGGAGTTAATACTGATATTTTATCTTTTTTATATATTTTTTTTTTTTTTACATAAAATACATTTCAAGTTTTACATGATATTGGCTTAATCTAACAATTTGAAGTTCCGGACGAGGTTAAATGCAGAGATAGCTCGGTAGAGTTGTTCCCGCTGACTCCGTGTGATACTATATACAAGGTTCCAGGTTCGATGTTTTGCAGATCTTCATTTTGAAGCAGTTGAACAAATCTCTTGGGCAGGAAAATTTGGAATTTCGCTTCATCTCCTACTGTGTATGGAGCATCGCTTAAAGATACGAGAATAGCGTCTCCCACTGATGTTTCAATCTTCCTCATGCCGTGCACGATGTAATGTTTGTTTTCTTTAATTTCTGAAGTTTTTCTTGTTGGTAGTATAGTTGATTTTGATTGGGTGTTAAACTGATCCGCCAATGTCTGCAGAAATTTCTGTGATGCCATCTTGATACGTGTTATCTCGTTGGAGTCTGGAGTAATACTGATGGTGGGTCTCCTCGCTATCCCCGCTTTTATACCCACCGGTTCCCCCTCCACTTTGAGGATGTAGAAAAGCAGCTAAACGATAAGCGTTCTTTACAGCACAATGAAATTGTGCGTGTTTATCATTCTTTGTTAAAATACAAATATTGTCCATCTCAAATTTGAAACACTTATCCATTTCAACATCTATTACATCTTTTGTAGTATAAAGCTGGATCCAATTGCGCTTTTCTAATCCTTTTGTATAAAGTCTTGTAAATTTACTGCAGTAGTGATTCATAATGCTTTCCACTTCTTCAAAACTTGTATAACCTTCATTCCAACCAATGTGATGCAAGTTTCTCGTCAACCACTTATTAATTCTTTTGGATTTGGAGGTTAATTTGTTAAAAGGAAATGGAGGTTTGAATAAAAAATTATAAATAACATATGTTTGCAGGTCTAAGATGATTAGTTCTTTAACAATGTATCTATCATTGTTTCCACGGAAAGCTTGAAATTCAATTACACCAGACCTCTCCATCTTTCGGATGTCGACTGAACTGTTTCCACACCACGGTAGAGCTTTTATAGCTCAGGCCGTACAGTTCTCAGCGCGTTGGTGTATATTTAACGTGGGCACCGTCCCCAATAGGCCTACCCCACGTATGTTCTTCTTTATTAAGTTAAACTTTAGTCTTTTTTAACTTCTTCTTCTTCTTCTTGTGTTTCGTTTTCTTCTTCTTGATTTTTTGTTTCTTCTTCCTGTGTTGTTTCTTCTGTAGCCTCTGTAGCGATTTCTACAAGTGGTTCAAAATCCTTTAACTTTCTCCACATGCAAACTTCATGAGGTATTCTATTAAAAATAGATGTATCCACAGGTCCGTACACGATGGTGCTATCAGGTTGTTTTTCCAAAGTATCGTGCAAATATTCTTTAATAATAGCGCTTGCAAATACCAACTGTCTCATGTACCTTGTAATAGGTTCTGTTGCGTAGTTTAAAACGTAGAATTCTTCACGTGACAGTAGAATCTTATTTTCATGTTGAGTCAAGTCTCTAATTCGCACTTGTAGTTGTCCGCGATGTTTAACAATATCTATTTCATTGTCACAATCCAAAAGTCGAATATGTGTTTTCCTTCCACACAAACTGTTAGTTAAATAACATTCTATTAAATGTACATGTTTCAAAAATGACTCCCAAGCATTTTGCGAAAATAAAACCTTTTTTGTTCCATGGTGTAGTATTACTGTAGGGGAATAATCCAATGATTTCATCAATCCAACTGATACACTTTTACTGATGCATGCTGAGATGGGGTAAAAGATTCGCAAAAAAACTTCAGTTAAAATGTGAGGAGGAATATTTTCTTCAACTTTCTTCTTCCTCTTTGATACTACCTTTGATGGATCTGCATTACTTTCCTCCTCTCTATCTCTTTTACCAAACTTTAAAAATGCAGTTATTTCCTTAATGATTTCTGCTTCGGTATTATCATGTTCCAATAACGGTGCTACCTCTGCATTACCTTGTACAACAGATGGAGAACTCATTTTGTAGAAGACGTTACCCATGCGACGATAGGCGATCAACTGAAGACCCGCATTGTTGCTCCGCTATTTATAGGTTAGCGACAGTGGCGGTGCCGGTGGTGGTACAACGTTTTACAATACTGTCTTTACAATACCGGTCAACGGTGTGTATGTAACAATTTTATCGTGCAAAATTAAACAATACGCAGATGTATTTGCAGGTACGTTTTCTTGAAATTCCATTTCTATTTTTATATCAACACTAGACGATTTTACAGATTCATTTTGTTTGGAGCAATCAATTACAACAATCGGAGCTTTCGATTCAAACTGTACGGGAGATAGTAGAGGTGTGTTTGTTTTGCCGTAGTATGAATTTTGGAACCTAGCGTACATATCGTATAAAACACTGTACCTTTTTTTATCAAAAGAAATATTAAAGTTGTCGTAGGGAAAGAATTGTGAATTCAGGAACACTTTACAGTTTGTTAATTTACAATGGTCAAATTCACCAGCATTTTCAGTTAATATACTTTTTTTCTTCGTTTGTAATCCAAAGATTACATATCTCGCTTTTTCCAAATGAGTAGAAGTTTTTACAGTCCATGTATGTCGTTGTGTTGTAGGTAAAACGGGGTATTCATGAAACTCCCAGCTTCTGAATGGCATTACAATGTCTCGATCTGATTTTAACTTTCTTAATAATGTAATCCTATGTTCATCATTTAGTCGCACATGTGGTACTCTCCAAACAATCTTGTCTAATGTTAATTTCCAGTCTAAATTGGCATCAGTTGTTCCAGCAGCTGCTTTAATTATATCATTATCGTTTGATGATCTTAATAAAACTAGTTCTTGTTTTACATTTATTATTATTCTTCTGTAGTCTTCAGCAAATCCTAGGAGTAATCTTAAAGGTACGTAGAAATCAAAGTTTCCCGAAGAGTCAGGAGCGATTGTACTTTTGTCTGGTGCAACCCATCCTGCAACAGCTAACAGATTCTTCTCATTTGGTGTTAAAGACGCTAATCCTTTCAATGTACTGGAAATTCCAACCTTTTTTGTTGAATCGACTGTAACTCCTGAAATTTCATATCTAATCTCGTCAAACAAAAATGCCATAGGATTATTTATGAACGGAACAGTGGTTCCAGCAGTACCATCATTTTTTGTTACTTTTCCTTCAATATATAAATAACTTTCGCATGGAAGAGTATAAATGTCTTGTTGTTGTATAGGAATCCTAATTTCATCGTTATTGTTTAATTTGGACGAAGCGTAAGGGTTGTGCGTGTGATATTCCTTTTCCCATAAGGTCTCGTCGAATGTTGGACCCTGCGCTATATCCAGTATATCCATTGTTAATGACCTTTAATCCAATTTCTTCTAGAAAACGAATGTTGTCACTTGTTAATCCTTCTACAGCTGATGAGCTACTGACCTCTTTGCTGGTTGGCTCTCTCTTTTTAAATGATAACCCCATTGTCTAAGCGGATGATTTTATATGTATTCTTACAGTAATAGCTTCTCCTCTAAAGTCAATAAGGTTTCCGTCTTGATCCACTATGTTCAGCACGATGTCTGAAATGAAACTGGTGTTTAACGGTAGGTACACAAGGTTTTGAGGCTTTTCTACTATCTTGAAACCCGGTGCAACTGATGGGTAGAATGTGTGTAATATATGACGATTCTCTCCATCTCTGTAGGATCCTTGTATAATGTTACATGTAATGTCTATGCTATTAACTTTGATGATCGTCACAGTTTTATTCCCAGAATGAGTTTTATTAGGTTCTAATACTTTTGTTTCCTTAGAAAACCCCAATAAACTACCAATTGAATGTTCTTGACTAAAATCAATATAATACTTAGAAGTAATTTCGGCTTTCATTGTATTGTTATTGCCTTTTATCGTTATATTTTCTTTTCCCATATGTTTTTGTATAACTTCATTTATATTATCAATTTCATAAGCTCCTGTTGGTAAACTGAATTCTTCCAAAGCTGAATACTTTCCTTTATCGGCTTTTGTCTTGTAATAATGTATTTTGTTATTAATTCCTTCACTAACGTTTGGAATAGAGTTATATGTTGTTAAATCCAATAATGCGGCTTCCCATAGTCTTCCTTTTTGCAAACGTAGCGCTGGAAACAGAATACTGCGCAAAGTACATGAGTTACCGGTTAATGACACTGTATACGAAGACATCTTAAAGTTGACTAACACTTTTAGCTAAAAAGTCTAAACATAAATGACCGCAAATGGATGTATCATCAGGTTGTTTTCTTGTATGATTGTAAAAAACATTTGCTGCCGCACGAAAGTATTGTTGAAGTTCTTTCGGTGGTGGAAGGTCTCCAAAACTGTCGAAATAATAAATGGTTTTACCAAGTTTCTTGTAACACACCCAATGAGTGCCTAATCCTTCACTATTATCCAAATTTACAATACCAGTCTCATTTTTCCACATTTTAACCGGTAATTCATCTTTCATAAATACTCCTCTAAAAAATGGGATTTTCAAACAAGAAGCATATGTAATCAGTTCTTCATTGGTTAATTCTTTGTTTTTAATTATTAATTGCTCTTTCTTATTTAATACACACGATACGGTCTTAGGTATAATCCTCCTCCCTTTTTTATCATTGACCATATTGTTGGTTTCTTTTTAGCTTTACCACTGGTAGATCGACGTTTTCTTCTGATATTACCTCCTTGTTTCTTAGCGGGTTTTTTCCCACGCCTTCTTCTCTTTCCTCCTCCAAACGTAGTTTTTGCTTTCATTGCTGCTGTTACTGCTAAAGACGCTGCTTTTTCACCAATACCTGCGTCACTAGATTTTACTCTTTGCCAAGCTTTCTCAGCAAGTGCTCTATCTGCTATTGATCTATTTTTAGTATCACCAAATTTGGAATACGCTATATCGTGCTGTTTACAAGCCTGATCGAGCTTATTTATTCCAGGATCTCCTCTAGCAAGACGTTTCTCTAATTTGGTTCCAGGACCACAATATTGATATCCTCCAGGTAAATGTAATTCCACAGGTAATAAATCAATCGCCTTGTTAACTATAGCTCCAACCGGTTTACTTAATAGAGAAAATGCTGTTGATGCTATTCCCCTTCCTCTCTGTAATCTCTCTCGATTATGACTGATGCGTTTAACCCTCGACATGACTATTTATAGCAAAACTTACAATCAGTAGGTGCACTCTATAAATGTTTTACAATGAATGTAATATCAGTTTTGGTTTCTTGTATTATATACTGTTTAAAATCCATTTATTATATAGAAATGGATTTATTAATTAAATGTATACATATTAAATAGAAGTAGTAAAAATTGAAATAAGGTGTAATTGAAGATGTTCCAGATGTTTCTCCGCTGGTGATGGTATTGTTGTCTTCGGTAAAATGAATAAACTTTAAATAGTTGTCATGTTTCCTTAGAAACTTGCCACTAAATCGTTGGTAATTGAATAACACATCCCAGTCTAGTTTATCTTTAAAATTGTCAATGTAATTCTCAGAGAGATTTTGATATTTACTTATTACTTCCCAACAGTTATTAAAATTTGATGTCATCTCTGTAAAATATGGATCCAGTTAACTCTGTGAAAATAAATTCTTAACATAGTCATTGTGAAGAGGTAATGTATGGAAAGTTGTTCCCAATCCATATATCTATCAAACCGTTGAACAAAACCATCTGTCAACACTCCTTGGGGAAATCTCGGCTCTTGAGATATTAAACTCCACGCAGTAATATTGGATTCCATCATCCTCTTTATCCCTTATCATGGGTGTATTTTAAATTCTTTTTTCTCTTATGTAATCTTCATTGTTTTCTGTTGGTTCATTAATCACATTCACTTTATCCCCCTTTCCTAATGTCTTGACTTTAGAAGGCTCAGACGGTTTATCTCGTTGATTAAGTTTCTCTGGATTGTGTATATTTTTCCAGTCTAAATAATTGTGACTGTCAACATCTGAAGCTGCATCTCTTCCTGAAGCCCGATGGATATAATGGAATAGAGCTGCACCAAACCTTTCCAAATGTTTTTCATATTCCGTAGTCCATTTCTTGTGTACAATATCAAACATTTTCTTATTTACAGCGTCTCCATCCAGCTCACAATCACCTACATTTGATAATTTTAATTTTTTTACATCATAGCTTGTGTCAGTTTCATTCCTTTTGTAAATCGTTAACAATTTTAGAGTAGCGAAATTTACTGCTTCCCCATCATAAACGGGATGTTGTATATTGCTTAACCTTTTACCGGAAAACCCCCAATGATCTTCGTGTACAGTTGGGGTTCTTTTATCCATGTATTTTACCGTAACCGCATCAGAAGACAAAAGCGGATCACCAACATTTTGAATTACTTTTCCTTCAAAATTATAGTTTCCGTCAGGTGTTAACGGAAACCCAGCTCTTTTTTCACTATATCCAGATTTTACTCCAAACTCGGAATACCGTCCAAACTTGTCCACACTCATAATGTAACTGAATCGCTATCGTTTAGGTTCTTATTATATATATACGTCTACTGAACAATTATTCCTTGTTTGCGCAGTTCATCAACCAAAGCTACCCATTCGTTTTCTAAACCAGTATGGCCGGCTTCCATAGCTTCATGTAATAACCTCATTCGATCAACTAACTTATTTATATCGTTGTAATATATTATATTAGTTTTATACAAATTTTTCAATAATCCCCTTCCAGATGTGGTAGGATCAGTTGTTTTTCTCTTTTTATGCAAAACATTTAATTCAGCAGAAGATAAAGCTCTTCTTTTAATTTGAGCTTTTTTTGATTTCGAGGGGAAAAGACTAGATATAATACTTGTATATTTTATTGACCGATTTCTATGAATAGGTAGGTCTTTGGAATACTTCTTTCTATGTGCATTTGTATACTCTAATATATTTTTAAACAATTGTAAATCCCTTTTAGTATATTTACCAGGATTATTTTTAAAGATGAGTTCAAACAAACCTTTAGTACCTTTATATTTCTTATCTCCAATAACTATATCATCATTTTCGTTTATATCTAACTTGCTATCTCCAATCATTAATCCCTTATCCTCTATTCTAGCTCCATAGGTATGATAATTTCGATTAGCATGTGCGGCGTGTAACATTTTTAACGTATATGTTCTTCCAAGTGTTCCTTTAAACATAATATCAGTGCCTAATTTGCTTAAGTTGGATGGGTTAATATCCTCTTCTTCTACACTTGTATCTTCTGTACTTGTATCTTCTGCAATGTCCTTTTCCTTTAAATCCTCTATATCTCCGCTTTCTTCATACTCGTCGCTTTCTTCAGATGTTTGTAACTGACCAAAACTTTCATCATTCTGAAATTCTTCTTCATATTTGGAAATTGGTAGCATTTTGTCTCCTTCGAAGCGAATTGAAGGTTTTTCCATATTTTGTGCTAATCGCTTTAAAGGTTCAGTAACAGGTTTGAATGTTGTTTCTAAAAATTGCTCTCTTTCATTTATACCTGATTTTAAAGCTCGGTTCTTTTGTCTAATAGAATCACTAAGTGATTTTATTTCCTTTAATAGCTTTTCCTGGTTAACCATATTCACACCTTGACGACTTGTTCAGTAATACCGCTAATCAGTGTATTAAAACAAATTTATCAAAACCTATTCTATAACGACCATCTTTTATAGCTTGATCTTTCATAATAACCAAAAATCCATACTTTTCCGCCCATGCTTTTCCGCAAAGCTCTTTAAACTTTTCAAATGGCATATCCGCATTCACATGATCGTTATATATATGTTTTAGGTTAGTATCATCTTGTTTAAATACAATTAGAATATTTGCATTATCTCTGATAAGTTGTTTTGGGATTTTGCTATAAGTTTGTCCTATATATATGCTGTCGATGTTATTATGTCTTCCCATGGAAAAGTAGTTTCTAATAGTATCCTGATTTTCACAAGATACATCGTCAAATATAAATACAGAATACGGTTTCGCTTCGTTTGGTTGCATAATGCTATCACTAGCGTTAAATTTGTAAAAATTAACATCAGACACATCAGATAGGATTTTATCCAGCAATTGATACTTTGGTTGATGTAGAGACTTTGAAAAAATATATAGGTTATTAAACCTTAATCCCTGCGGATTAGTGATCAAATTAAAGACAACATTGGTCTTTCCGCAGTTTGAAGGGCCACTTACTATACATCGAACAGTGTTTGGAAGTAAACTACCGTGTTTACCATTGTTGATTTTAACGTTATCCACAGTTAAATCATCTATGTTATTAATATTGAATGGATCTTTATGGTGAATAATCTCCATCCTGCTCAAAGGTTAACGACGAAATGATTTGCTTGCATTAAACCAAGTCCTTTATAGGTATCCATGAATCCTCAGTTTTGTTAAACCCTAACCACCGCACTTTAACTGCGTCCTTTTTTCTTTGTAACACTTTTTCAACAAGATATACATCACCTACTGTTGACTTTAACATTTCATGTCCATAAAAAGCACCTTCCAACAAATCTCCTTTGTTATCTTTTAAGATATACGTTTCAGGTACAGTCGGTTGCACTTTATACACTGTAAAAACTTCATTCGTCCAATTGGGAAGGTATTTCTTGGTAAACACTCCCTTATATTTACTAATCCGTACTTTATCACTTACATTAAATTTTCTTGGCTGCATTTTTTCTACTTTAGGCTTTGTATTTTTCTTTATGCGTTTTAATACATCTTTTGCATTTCTTCTATTTACTTTGTTAGGTTTCATACCGATAGTTCTATGAAACCTGTTGTTATAATCATTTATTAATTGTGGTAAAACATCATACCATACGTAAGAACCTCTTTTTGAAAATTGTTTATACAGTGCTCCTTTTAAGGTTCTATTGAATCTTTCTACAATAGCTGCTTTTTTCTCTGAATTTGTAGAATAATGATTTATTTTATATTTATTCATTAACTGTGCAAAGTTTGTATTAAAGTATTCTGTTCCATCATCAGTTTGTAAATGTTTAATTTTGTTTTTATCTCTTTTTATGGCTATTTCCATGGCTTCTGTTACGCTTTTACCAGTCTTGTCCTTTAGAGGCAAAGCGTCTGCAACTTTTGTAAAACAATTAATAATTGTGAGTATATATTTAAATCCTTTGTTTATTCTGCTATGCGGTCGCATTTCAATTAAATCCGCTTGATATAGATCATTTATCCCTTTTATAACAGTATTTCTTCTTGGAAACTTTATTCTTGCAGGTTTGTGTAGTTCATTAATAATCTTCTCCTTCAGGTCTGACATGATGGTTTCACGAAGACAGCTGATATGGTATTAAATATTTTGTTGTATAAATCTGCTTATATACATATAGTTCAAGGTCATTCAAAACTTGTGTAAAAAAGGGGAAACACAGCTTAACATTGCTTGTGTTTCCCCTTTTTTACGGAAAGGAAAAGGATAAAGGATCTAGGACGATGAAAGGGTTAATCTTCAATAGGGTTAAGGGAATAGTGGCCGAATGGCAATGTGTTGATTTTGTCTGGAAGGGTTTGTCTTTTGTCGTCATTACAGGATAGCGCCTTTTTAACTTCAGTCACGCTGTACAGCTGATGGTTAAAACTTCTGATGGTGTTGAATTTAGCTGTAATGATGTTATCCTCAAATAAGCATTGCTTGTAGTGTTCAAAATGAACTTTCTTCTTTAAATATAAACTCTTTACACCTTTAGCTTTCTTAATATAGCTATTCTTCTTTTCTTCTTCTTTTTCATTATAGAGTTTCAATGAATATAGTTTAGACATCAGTGCAACAATCTCTTCAAGTAGAACACCATTAGCCTCATCCTTGAATTTGCCTAGTACTTTTTTGTGTCTGCCATTGTCGTAGTTTGGATGATCTTTTGGATAATCGGAGAAATCAAAGTTGTTCTTGTAAATAAATGTACGTAAATCTTTATACATGTCCAATGTTACTATGCGATATATGAAAGCGTCAGTGTCCATATATGTAATAGATATATTTTCTCTTCCGTAGAACGCCACCATTTTGTTGTAGTGAAAATCGTACATGTGTGTTTTTGAGATGTCCAAGATTGACATGCCTATATACAAAGGACGATCCATCTTCACACTCGTCTTCTTCATGGACACTGCTACAAGTTTTTCATTAATAATTATAGATGTTCCAAAATTTGGCTGCTGTACTAGTTTCTGTAATTTGTTGGCGTCGGTAACAAGTTTAACATTTTTGTGTCTTCTTTTGTTTTCCAATGTTTTTCCAAATATCGCATTATTCATTAATTTAAAGAAATCTTTTTGAAAGTCTGATGTAGCTGCTGCTCTTCTGATGGTATTTGAATCAATATAGGGTTTCAACCAGCATGATTGAGAAAATTCCAAAACTCTATTAATCTTTGTTAGACGTAGTCCTAATTCGATAGCTTGTTGAACCACCCAAAAGTGAGCCACGTAGCGTTGTTTATTATTTAATGTCATCATTAATTTGGGGTGTTTTCCAATTGGTGAAATTTCTGTTTTAGCAAGAAGTGGAAGGTCATAATGAAGATCATGTAAATTTTCTGGGTATTCAAAATCGCAATCCAAAATATATCCAGTGTCACCATGTTTCGGAATTTGTAAAATATCGCCAATAGAGTCGGGATTAATCCATTTAAAGTTATCAAAAGGAAGTGGGTTTGACATTCCCCATCCGTACAGGTTATTTGCATCGAAATATCCTAAATAGGTTGACGGTTTGGTTTCATCGTAATTGGGAAGGTATTTGTTGTTGGCTTTGACATGTCTGGTAACACTTTGGGTCAATCCGCCTCTTACTCCAGCTTCAACCATTAAAACCATGTCAATGTCTGTTAAAAGTTGGAGTTTGCATTTTGTTTCTTTTAACATGGCTTGCCAAGCTAATCCTGGTGAAGTATACGAATGTAGAGGGTCCAAACCGTATGCAGCAAAACAGGTTCTTCGGAATTCTTCCATAACATCGCAGAGAAGAGTCACGTCAAGTTTTACATAAAAGTCTGAGTATTCTCCTAAAGTCTTCATATCCAACTCGTTCCATACTCGACATGCGTGTTGATAGTCTTCAAGTGAAATATTCGAATCATTAAGTTTGTTGTTAAATTTTTCTGGTGGAGGAAGTGATGTTTCATTAAATCTATGAAGTCCATCAATGTAATCGTAGGGGAAGACTCCTTTTCGAAGAACCAGATCCATTTTACTACTGGCTACAATTTTGCTTGTTTCTATCAGATCTTCTCTTTTTAAATTCTCAGTTAATTTCATTAGGCTAGAAGGCATAAATCGAAACGAATCAATAAACCTAAGTTTTATTTTGCCAACCTTTTTAGAGAAGCTTATAAATTTTTCCATTGTTGTTGCCAAAACATCTATCGCCCCATCATCTCTTCCCAATTCGGGAATTATAAAGTGAGAGTCATATCCACTAAGGTTATGTAGAACAACGGGTATAAAAGATGGAAGTTTGTAATTTAAGTTGCAAGCGTTACAGGCTGCACCTCTGTAGGCTCCTGTAAGATGGTCGTGATCACGCACTTTAACGTTATCTGGTGTAAATAGGTTATTACACAGATAACATGTTGTTGCCAAATTGTGATGTTGAAGTTGGTGTTCTTCCATAGGCTGCATCGGTATTTTAATTTTGTAGAGTTCTTCCACCTTAGAGGCAATGTAATACAAATCATCTACAAAGTGTTTCGCTACTTGTTCACCACGATAAATCTTCGGAGCAGATGTTAGTCCAAATTCTTGAAGATGTTCTTCAGACAGCGTGGATTTTGTCAGTATACAGTAACTGTTTGGTGCGTGTTTTTGATATTTGCTTCTTTTTGTGATATCCTCTTCTTGTTGTTCAATTGGAAGTAAAGATGCCTCAAAATCAGCATACACAACAACAGGTAAACGGTATTGTTGGATTACTTTGTCGAATTTTATCTGCGCTCTGCTAGGATGTGGCAATTTAATTCTTACTTCATAGTTTTCATTACATAGCCGTTGGTGTTCTACTAGCCAATCTGACCCTCCCCTTCTTAGTTCTTTGTTCACGTGACAAAAACATCTTTTGCAAATTGTCATCTTTCTTTTATGTTTAGATAATTGTTTAGAAACAAGACTTTCAAATTTTTTGATATACACAAAGTGTGAAATATCGCCTTTAGTAATCAATAACATATCTGTATGATCTCTGCGCTCATTTGATGTTATACGCAAGGGGTACACATTGTTTGATGAATCCAATCCAAATAGGTTGACAGAAGCTGAAGGATTTTGTTTTTCAAATTTTGAAATGTCTGTTATCGCAACAGGGTAAGTCATCCCTTGAAAATTATATCTATGTTGTACTTCTTCATATTTGTGGCTTGGTCTTATCGGATTGTCTGTTACATATTTGACCAACATGGCATATTTAAAACATTCCGTATCTTGATTTTGTACGTTGACGCAGGATAAGGTATTTCTAATCTTTGTTGGTAGAGGGATGTAGCTACTTCCTCGAATTCCATAGCCGTGTTTGTGTACCCTTAAGTCTAGCCCTGTGATGCTTAACAAACTCCATCCAGAGCCTCTTCCTTCATGTTCTTGTATTTTTATCATTAGCTCTTCAAAACATTCAGATACGATTGAATCAATATCTGACGAAAACATAATAGTTCGGTTTTTTGTTAAAAACCCTCTCGGTGAAGTTTCATTTTGAATGTTTGTAAATAAAGCATCCAGTAATAGTCCAAATTTGATAAAATTTAATCTTTTTAATTCATTTTGCAAAGTGTTGCTTACCAATCCTTTTGCGTTATTTAAAAATTCTTCGAGTTGTAATTTTGCATTGTCAATTTTGAAGTGGGTTACTACATTACCCGGAAGTGCTCGGGCATGTAGTTCTACATTTACTGCTGTTGATGCTGAAGGACGGTGAAGTGTAGACAGAGCATGCGTAGAAGTCGATGCAGCTGATGATGTTGAAGGATGATGAAGTGTAGACAGAGCAGGTGTAGAAGTCGATGCAGCTGATGATGTTGAAGGACGGTGAAGTGTAGACAGAGCAGAGGTAGAAGTTGATGCTGAGGTTGATGCTGCATATTGAATAACACTTGGTCTGGAATGTTGGTGTTGAGCTAGCATTTGATCTATTGTTTCTAATTCTTCTTCATTTTGTTCAATTTCATTGATATTATGTTCTACTTCTTTATGAATGTTTAAAAGCCATTCGTCTTTAAATGAATCTTTGCAAATATCACAGCGGTGCATGTTGTAGAGGTGTCTTTCTCAAAGGATAACCTGCTACAGATGAGACCAACGCTAATGTACCCCTATTTATACCTAATTACAAAAATGGTGGGGGTGAAGTTGGTAGGGAAGGGGTATATATCAATTTATATTAACCGAAGTTTTCAAAGTCTCGTCAGTGGGTCAAGGTCATCTGAACATATTGCCAGAACGGGGAAGAGAGCAGTAAGTGATTCTCACTTGGACCACAAACTGATCTATTCCCCGCTCTGTGTTTAAAGTTCAGTATTCAACAAATATTTTAATCAGACTCATCTGATGATGAAGATAATGATGAGGATGAGGTCATTTCGCAATAGAATAATTGACGCCGGCAACTAAATTCACCGCTGAAAACCAACCCATTGCTACTACCGCTTGGAGGAGTTTCAATATTATCAAAGTCTATATTCATGTCCTCCAAACAGAGCAACTGTTGATAAAGCTCTGTGGTATCATCGTCATCGTCCGTCAAGAGCTCAAGTTGCTCCATATCTCCACTGTATGGTTCACTGGAGGCTACATCGCTTAGTAACTCAAGATCGCCAAACGAATCATCATCTTCAATCACTGAATCGTCTTCATCGACGTCGTTAATTTGTATTGGAATATTATGTAAAATTTCTAAGATATCATTTTTAGAAGGGAAGATGCTGTTTGTGGGCGCCATGATAGCAGAATGGTTTCCCCATTGTTGGGAAACCTCCTTTTATACCCGATTCAGGTGGTGGGGGGTAAGCGGTGGGGCTGCAAGTGATAGGGAGGGGTGTTTTATTTAATAATTATATACTATCCGCAAATTGTATAATTCTTGTAAGTGGGTCAAGGACGCCTGAAAATACCACCAAAACGGGGAATAGAGCAGTAAGCGATTCTCACTTTGACCGCAAACTGATCTATTCCCAGCTCTGTATTTCAAAGGTCTTTAATTTTGTTAAACTGTTTATTCATCCTGATCCTCATCAAGAAGGAACAGTTGTTTATACGCTGAGGGTTCTTCAGCAAAGAAGTGGTGAACCGCCAAGTCATCCTCTTCCAGAAAGACCGATTCCAACGGTGGAGGGGTGTGTAATAGTTGTCTGAGAATTGAGAGAGCCTGCGGTTCTTCAAATTGTTGAGGTTTCGCTTCTTGGAGTTGTGTCTGAAGTCTTTTTATATACTTTATGGCCATATTTATAGTATCTATTTTCGATTCCTTTGGATGGACAAATGGTAATATATTTCTTAATTGTCGATAACCCTCATTGAGTCTCGCTCTTGTTTTCCGCTGTTTAGCAGTGTTTTTCTCGGTTTTAAGAGACCTCGAGTTGGATGTGCCTGCCGGAGTATCCATAGCTGACTAGTAACTATGTTCCGAAGCATCACTTATATACCCGCTTACCTCCACCATTTGAATCAAATGATTGACTTAATGTAACATTTCAAAGTTTAAATATTTAGGTCAAGGTCATTGTAATATGTTAAAAAAAGTGTGGACCACCTATTTTCATTCTGCAGCATATGCTGTAAAATTTTAATAGGTTGTCCACACTTTTTTTATTTTTAAACTTAATTTTGAACTTCGCTTAATCACCCTGCCATGGCTTGGGAATGGCTAAAATATCTTCAAAGCATGTTGTTTTACTAAACACTCTTCGAACATATTTCCCGGGGTTAGGCGTTATTTACAAGTGATTTAAGTCCTCGTTAAAGGAAAGAAACACATACGCAAATAACACCCCCTCCCCCTTTAGGTGAAGGTTAGTATTAAACAAACAGGAATTTAATTTTTAGCAAAATCTAACATCACTCTCAATAACTTCCTACTTATGTTTAATTTTTCAAATACTTAACCCCCCTTAGGTGAAGATTGGTACTAAAACAAAACAAAAATTTAATTTTTTAACAAAAATCTAACATCACTCCCAATTAATCTCTACTTTTTCCAAAATATTTAATATTTTTATGAACAAAATATATTTCTATATTGTCTTACTATGACATAATATGGCCACTATATGTATGGTAGAAAACAATATAGAAACATTTTAAATAATTAAGAGCCGGCTTCAATAATTTTAACACTTTCCGGCGGGGTAAGCGCATGAGTTTTAACGAAATACACGTTATATGTTGGTAACAAAAACCTAACTTAATGGTTATTACCAACAAAATACCTTGTATATATACCTCAATAAAGGGGTTCAACAAGGTATTTTTCCCCGCTTTCAATACTTTTAACAGTTTCCGGCGGGGATACACGTTATATATACCTGGACGGTTTCAAACGTGTTTTGCTTTATTTACCTCACTTAAGGGATATAAGCATTTTAGTGACATTGACCTCAATAAAGGGTTGTACACTAAGTATATAGCTTCGATATTTTAGGCCTCACTAAAGGGATTCAATCGAGCTATCAGTAGATTCCCATCGTGGATTGTGGTGATGTTTTCCTGGACATCG